>BRKX01000016.1:35890500-37147500 GCA_026008535.1 Perilla frutescens | reverse complement strand
AAATAAATGATTCAAAAACTGAAAATAAACTAATATTCTTTGACAAACCTCTTGTAACTCTTCTTTTCGACTCGAAGCGATGGAATCGACCATTTCGCTACATAAAAAATAAGCAATTTGACAGGATTAGTAGAAATGAAATGTCACAATATTTTTGTGACATATGTCAAAGTGATGGAAAAGAAAGAATATCTTTTACATATCCTCCTGGTTTAGCTATTTTTTTGGAAATGATAAAAAGAAGGATATCTCCACCTTTCTTCGAAAAATTTTCATCTAATGAACTTTCCAATCCTTAGGTTTATACCAACCAACAAAAAGGGAAAAATGTCAACAAGGAATTTCAAAATCGAATTAAAGCTCTAGACAAAGAAGCGCTTTCTTTGAATGTACTGGAAACACGAACTCGATTATGTAATGACGATTCTACAAAAGAATACTTATCCAAAGGGTATGATCCTTTCCTGAATGGATCATATCGGAAAACAATATATAAAAACTTTTCACCTTCAGTCTTAAAGAACACTTTGATAGGAAATTTCATAGAAAAATTTGAGATGAATCGAATTCATGGTATACTTCTTGCAGATACCGATTATCGAGAATTTGAACAAAAAAAAAAGATTTGATAAAAAACCATTATCAACAGAAATTGTTAATGTTTTTACTTTCATCAGTAAATTTGTTAAAGAATCCGAATCTTCCGATCTAAACCCGAAAAGTCCTTCTTTATTTTCAGAAGGAAGAATAGATTCCGAAAAAGAATCTAAATATTTAAAATATTTATTAACTAAAATTGTAACTGATGCTAATGATTAAAAAATGAGTAGAAACTCGATTAGAATACAAGAAATCAGTAAAGAAATACCGAGATGGCCATACAAATTAATTACTGATTTAGAACAACAATCAGGAGAATATCAAGAAAACATACGAGTAGATCATAAAATTCGTTCAAGAAAAGGCAAACGTGTAGTGATTTTTACTGCTAACATGGAGAATAGTGATTCTAATACTATGGATACTAATATGCCTGATCAAATAGACGAAGTGTCTTTGATACGTTATTCACAACAATCGGACTTTCGGCGAGGTATAATCAAAGGTTCTATGCGAGCTCAAAGGCGTAAAATAGTTATTTCAGAGTTGTTTCAAGCAAATGTGCATTCCCCTCTTTTTTTTTGAAAAATTACAAAAATCTCCTCTTTTCTCTTTTGATATATCCAGATTGATTAAACTCATTTTTAGAAATTGGGTGGGTAAAGGAGAAGCATTAAAAATTGTAGAGTATACAAAAGAACAAACAAAAAGAGAAGAAAAAAAAGATAAGAACAAAAGAAAGGAAAACGCTCGAATAGAGATAGCAGAGGCTTGGGATAGCATTCCATTTGCGCAAGTAATAAGAGGTTGCATGTTGCTAACTCAATCTATTTTTAGAAAAAAATTTCTATTACCTTCATTAATAATTGCGAAAAATATTAGCCGTATACTCCTATTCCAACTTCCTGAATGGGGTGAGGATTTCCACGAATGGAATAGAGAGATACATCTTAAAGGTACCTATAACGGTGTTCCATTATCAGAAACAGAATTTCCAAAAAATTGGTTGACAGACGGTATTCAGATAAAAATCCTGTTTCCTCTCTGTCTCAAACCTTGGCGAAAATCGAAACTACGATCCTCTCAGAAAGATCTAATGAAAAAGAAAAAAGAAAAAAATGATTTTTGTTTTTTAACAATTTGGGGAATGGAAGCGGAACTTCCTTTCGGTCCGCCCCGAAAACGTTCTTCCCTTTTTAAACCCATTTTAAAGGAATTCAAAAAAAAATTGCAAAATATAAAAAGAAATATTTGCGAGTTCTAGCGGTTTTAAAAGACAAAATAAAATTTTTTCGAAAAGTTTCAAAAGAAATAAAAAAATGGGTTATCGAGGGTGTTAGTTTTATAAAAAAAAAGAATAAAAGAACTTTCAAAAGTCAATACAATTCTATTATTTAGATTAAGAGAAGTAGAAGTATATAAATCGAGCGAAATTAAAGAAGAAAAAGATTCCATGCTAAATAATCAGATAATTCATGAATCGTTTAGTCAAATTGCATCTACGAATTGGACAAATTCTCTGTTGACGGAAAAAAAAACGAAGGATATCACTTATAGAACAAGTACAATTCGAAATCAAATAGAAAGAATCTCAAAAGAGAAAAAAAAAGTAACTCTAAGAATAAATAATCTTAGTCCTAACAAAACAAGTTATAATGCTAAAAGATTCGAAAAATGGCGTGTGTTTTCGAGTGTGTGTGAGTTGTTCAAACCCTCCAAAAGATGGGAATATAAGGACCAATAATTGAGTGTCAAAAGTCAAAAGGCGGATCTGTCTGTCTTGAGCACGACTTCGAGAAACTCGTGCCTAGGGGTTGAGTTTGGAACAAAGGGAAACATGTCTCTGAAGCGGTTAAAACTCGGGCCAACGGGTCGCGCTTGGGGGTTGCTCTGCAAAAGGGGCGAGACGCGACCCCCCCGTACTTGGGCCCGGGGGTCGCGCCCGGAGTGCTTTGCGCAGCGCCTCCTCCCAAGGTCGCTCTTGGGGGTCGCACCCAAACTGTTTTCCGGAGTGCCCCCTCCCAGGGTCGCGCCTGAGGGTCGCGTTCACCGCGCGTCTCCGGTAGCTTTCACGGTTTTACTTCGTTCTCGCTTGTTTCTTAGCCGATTGACCCGATTCGACTTGCAACGCGCTCCTTATTCGATTTTTTATCTTTTCATGGACTTAAATCCCTCAAATTTGCATTAATTTATCCTTCATTATCTGTAAAACATAAACAACAAACAAAACTTCCAAACTAGGAAGTTAAACGCTCAATTTAGGTTAAAACACATACAACACTCTGCAAATCACTTCATTTAAACCTCAAATTATTGTGCAAAATCACCACTAATCAAATTCTCAATATCCAATAAACTTAGGATATTATTAAATAAATTAAATATTACTTTTATTCCACTAAAGAAGTAATACTGACTTACCAATTTAATACATATTTATGAATATGCTTTCTCGTTTAGTTTAGTCATTTCCCACGTTTAAGATCTAATGTTCATTAATTAATTATGTAAGCCACTGACAGCTATAATTAATTAATATCTAAAACCTTGAGTAGTACCACACAAGCTTTACCATGTACGGAATAAATTCCACCTGCAGGGTTTCACATGAACTTGTGTTTCCTCAAGAGAACATCATCAACCTGGCTCACCAGGACACAGTGCTTATATATATTGCACGACATATCATGTATGCAAATACCATTACCTAAGATATAGAGTTTATTAATTCTATGAGAGAATCTCACTCATGGATAAATCAAAGCAATAAATAAAGCATACATATGTTTGCCAATAAATATAAGTTAAGAACCCGAACTCCGTGGATCTTTGTTCTCTAACTTATAATGTCAGAGTAGAGAACAGTATCCTATCGTGATCCTCCTCAATACACTAACACATGTATTAGAATAATCAATTAGTCAAAACAGACTAATTGTCAAATCATTCTACGGTGTACCGATGGAGTATTCAGGACCATCTAAACCGTGAGTCTTTTAATACAATACAAGGATTTGATGATATGATCTTACTGTATGTTTACCCACACCATATCATCTATAATGTAAGTATATTGAATATGCATAAACAGTTATATAATAATGTAAATGCAAACAGTGACTGCAATAAAATCAATCTATATCATCATATCATCAGAAAAGTATACAAAGACATGTCTTCTAGTATACAAAACTAACAGTAACATGGTTAAAAGATCGAATTAATCAACCCAAGCATTAAAAGTATGTCCATCCCATTTTCCTCACCATGTTTCAAGCTCATTGACCTGAAAACATTTAAAAATTAGGGGTGAGCACTCTTAAAACGTACTCAGTGGTGGGGACTGTGTGCATTTCTTTCTATTTATTTAAACAATTAAGTTTAAATAAATTAATAAAGTGAACTAAAACATAATTTGTAACATTTTCGCTTAAAATATTAAATTTAAACAATTAAGTTTAAGTCTAAATAGCAATTCCAGACTAAGAAATTTTGAAATTATCCAATAACAATTTTGAAAACTCCTATATTTAGTAAATTATGAGCCAAATGGATATACTAAACCATTATGGGCTAACAACTAACTAGAAGTTTCAAAACAAGATGAACTATATTAAAATTAAGGAAATCATTAAACTTACTTTAGAATTAATATAATTTTGAACTCCACATGACTAAAGCTAAATATTTAAATATTTATGATTTAAACAAATATAAGAAGTTTTAATAAGAATTCAGACATAATATTTGTAAATAAAAATTAATTCAATAATTGTAATAGAAAGGGTCGGAGAACTAACTTAAATGATACAATAAAACTAATGAATTAGAATGAATTTTTAAGCATATAAATTCTTGTGTGAAAAATTATGACATATGATAATTGATGTATGTGCTTTAAATAAAAAAAATCACCGTATCAAAATTTACCTTGAACTAGAAGATGCGATTCAATTAATTCTAGTGTATATGTATATTAGATTTTCTTTTCTTTGAATAGAAGCAACTTAAACCGAAGCAGAATATCCAATTTGAACAATTGTATTCATACTTTATATTCCATAATTATATTAGAGGATGAGTCATCAATTGCTTATCTAAGCTGAAGCCACCATCACCTTGCTAATTCTATGTAATGACACGTATGGTTGAGGTGAGATGAGAATAAATCCAATCCACACACACACACACACACATATATATATATATATATATATATTGCACATAATATTTTTATCTATTATATGAACTAATAAATAATATTTTATTTATGATTGTATATGTAAATATTTGTGTGAAACAAAAATCACACTAAACCTATTTACACCTAATAAATAATATCCAATTAAGCAAATTTAGTTCGTATCTAGGGGCGCAATGTCGGACTCCATCAAGTCCATTTAATTTTATCGAGCATTACCAAATAAATTAAAACTCAAATTTAAAGTAATTAAATAATTAAATAATTTAAATCACGTAGAAATGGGTTGCTACAACATATCCTTTTTTTTCTCTCTCTAACTCATGGCTGCACATAACCAAAATAATCCAAATAGAATTCTTCTTTTCAAACCCATTTTTCTCTCTTTCTTTAAAATCTGCCAACTTCACTACACACCCTCACAATTTTGTTACATTTTGATACAGTAGTAATCATTTTATCTATATATTTAGGAAAAAAATATACAAGATTCCCAAGAACAATGAAAATCAACCAACAATGAAAGATTTGAGGGATTTTTCAAACTTGAAAATTCCTTGAGATAAAGTTCAAATTTGAACCTCCAAATCTACAAAGCTCGTAGAATAAATAAGGGGATAAGAGAGAGAAATAAAAGATAAAGAGAATGTGAAGATTGTAGCGTGAGGTTTCCAGAAGTATAAAGATTTAAAAATTTCAACAATTAGATCGACCAAAAATTGCATCACAAGACAACAGCGACCCAAAACAGCTCCCAGTTGTTCTTGCTTCTATTTTCCAGTTTTTGGGCATCAAAAGGAAGGATTTCTTTCATAATTGCTATCTATTTGAGGAGAAGAACACAAGGGCTAAATATCATGAATTTAGGCTATAATTTGGGAGTCAAGAATGACCAAGAAAAATGGTCGTTGGCGGAAGCACTGCCAAATGAAAAAGAAAATTTGTTAAAGGAGTTCTATTTTATTTTTGATGGCTTTCTCTCGGTGACAGCTGGAATTTTGTTAATGACCTTGTATGCCATGCAACTAGGTGGGCTTGTGTGGATTTGGGTTATTATGGGCCACAATGAGCTTCAACATAGACATGAATAATATTGGGTTAAAATTATATTTCTCTAATTAAATTGGCGCAAATTTTAATACGGTTCAATTGTAATGTTTTGGGGTGTTATAGAAAAAAAATTAATATATAAATAATAATTTGAAAAAACAATAGTGTATTTAATATAGATGGTCTGGGCCAATGGTCAAAACCTCTATTCCACACTTCCACGTTTGAATTTATGAGCTTTTAGTTCCATTTTTTTTTGTTAATTTTTTTTTAATTTATTATGTTTAATTTAATTTTACGTTTATTAATTGTAGTTGATTATGCCCAATTATGATTTATATTTATTTTTTATCATTTAATTTTCAAAGAAATGATTGTTATGGTTGATATTTTATAAATATGATTTATAATTTTTAAAATTCCAATAACTTGTTGATAAATATGACTAGGTCGAGTATGTTATAATTAATTTTGTATATTTTTAATATATATTATTAAACTTATAAATTCGATTGTGAAATACGAGTTGAAACAATAAATATAGAATAGAGGATCTCAATGGAGAATTAAATGGAATTCATGCGAGAAAAAAAATATATTTAAGTAACTAATCTAGTAAAATATGTCAACATTATTAAAATATGTAGACTTAAAAGACTGTTGTTTTGAGGGGGATGACAACTAAAATAATCATAAAGATTAGGCCTGAAGGTCAAACTTTGTAGATTTACATTATGCCTTGAAGGTTAAATATATAGTGTCCTCTTTTTTCCTTGATTATGTTTTTTTTCCAAAATATTTTCTTAGTTAAGGTTTTTAATAAGGCAATCAGTGCAACACGTGAGAAAACGTGTGTCATGTGCTCTTTTCTTTAACTGATTTTTTCGACTGGGTTTTTCAGCATGGTTTTTAACGAAGCATGAATATCACAATGTAATATCCAAGAGAGAGTGTTATAAATACATTATTTAGTGGACATTAATCTATAATTCTTGATATATATTATAGACCTTTTATCATTCCATGTGTTATATATTCTTATAACAATGGAATTGAGATGATGAGAATACAATGTTCATCCTATATATCGATCTTGTCTTCTTACATTTATGGTTATATTACGATTCATTGATTCGAGTGTGGAAACAATATTACTATGTCCATGCTATATATTGATGAACTTTTCCTTTGTCCTCTTACAACAAGCATAAATTAAATAGTAAGTAAAAAAGATTAAAAAAATAATTAGAAAACATTTTTTTGTGAAAATATAGTTATAAAACATAAGTATATATTTTACAAAAAAAATGGCTAAAAATAAGTGTTGGTCCCGAAACTATCTATTTTGATCATTTTTTAAAAAAAATGCTCAGTTTTAGTCTCATATGTTTAAGGCTATCAATTTTGGTCCCCACGAATTTTAACGTATGTATTCCTAAATAACAGCGAGCTTCACACGTGACTCTCATGCATCATTTTTAGTCGAGAGTTTAACCTAATTGAGCTAAAATTTCTAATTTCACATATTATTCGAATTTGTCCCAATTTCTGAAGAAATCTGGAAATCGATTAAGCCCTCATTTCATCCAAATTCGAAGAGAAGTGATTTTCTTAGACGTCGGCTTCTCTCTCTAATCTCCACATTTGACTTTGTTGCGACCTTTCTCTTCTCTCCATTTTCCAAATTCTGAGCAGCTAAAGTGATTCAAGCATCATTTGGAATTTAAAATGAAAGTTTCTACTAGCTTTTGGAGGAAAATTTTCCAGGAACTTTGTAGTAAATACTGTTGGAAATGGAAAGCAAATTGCCTCTGTTCTTTGTCTTTGGTTTTCTCCATATCCCATATCAAATGCTTAATGAAGATTGGAGTTGTTTATAATAGTTGTTCCCATGGCTTAGTTAAGTAGCCAGTGGGCTTTTGTGATGGGCCTATGAAGGTAAATCCCCTACGCGCGCCGTCCGTCTGGTCATCATCGCGCGTGTGGGGAGGAGCGGGCTAGCTGTGGATAGGCCTTCCTTTTTGTCTAGATTTATTTTTTCCTCTAGCCCTAATTATCTATTTGACTGTTTCTCTAGTCGTTTACAAGATAGTGATGCATGTTCTGTTAGTAGGTTAGAGGGCTCTTCATTTTTTCCTCTATATATTTTTCCTTTCTGCTTCAGAAAAATACAGAATTAAAAAACATATGACTATCTCTCTCTTTTTTCATCTTTAATTTATTCATCTCTGAGCAAGTGTTCCTACGAACTACAATTAGAGTTTTGAGAGTGTATTCGATCATCGAATGTTGTGTTAACCTTAGGAGTGATTCTGCATAAAGAATGTATACCACGAGCTGCCAGAAATTCATTCTTAATGGAATGATATTCATCTCCATGTCGCCATAATTTCTTCTCTATTTATGTCACAGTGTTCCAGTTTTTGAAATAATAATTTAAAAATGAATTCATGGTATCTTCCTTGTGTGTATTGTCGGACCTATCAAAACTGAAGCACTTGTATAGTTCTAACTACAAGCGCTGGTCTCAAAAATTGACCATATTTTTTTGAAAAATTAAAAGTAGACTACGTGTTTTTCAGCAACGCTCCTGACCCGTCTGAATCTATTGTCATTCGTGTTACGAACAGGGATGATCCTGCCACTGTGAAAGATAAAGAGGATGCCACCACTGTCATGGACAAACTCGACAACTAAAGACAAAGTTGATGGGTTGTCTGCTCTCGTCAGAAAATTCGATAAGGATAATAAAATCATCTGTGGTCATCTGTTGAACCACATGACGAACAGTTTATTCGACTTTCTCATCAATGTTGGGTCTGCAAGGTAAATCTGGAAATCGTTGGAAAAGAAGTATGGTGGTGACAATCTAGAGAAGAGAAAATATGTTGTTGAGAAATATCTACAGTTCAAGATAGTGGACGATAAGCCAGTCATGAAATAACTTCACGAGTATGAAAATTTGACTGCAGCGGTTTTGAATGGGGGGAACAAAAATGTGTGAGATTCTATAGGTTAATGTTTTTCTTGACAAATTTCCACCCTCGTAGACCGATTACAGAAACAAACACAAGAAGTGAGATTTAACTCTGCAGGAACTGTTCATCCACATGTGGACTGAGAAGGCAAACCAGATGAAGGATAAATCTCTATCTCTGTCTTCTAACTCTGTTAATGCTAATCTTGTCAAGTTTGATGCAAGGAATGATAAAGGTCGTTTTGTCCAGAAAAAGAACAAATCGCATTGGAAGAAAAAGAATTTGCTTGTTCGCAAAAAGATAGCAAAGAAGTCACCATCCAAACTCTTTTGCTAGGTATGTGGCAATCTTGGCCATAAAGCTTACCAATGCCTAAAACACCATAGCTAGTCTCAGAAGCCTTATCAAACTCATTTAACCGAAACTGATATTGTTGTTATTGTAGTTGAGGCGAACTTGGTGGAGGACAAAATAGATTGGGTACTGGATACTAGAGCCTCAAGACACTTCTACAGCAACAATGAACTCTTTCATGACTTTGAGGAAATTGGAGAAGATAAATGCATATACATGGGCAACTCTAGTGTCGTTTGAGTTCTCAGTAAAGTAAAAAATGTGCTTAAATTGACATTTAGAAAAACTTTGAGCTTGAGCAATGCTTTGTATATTACTTCCACGGGTAGGAATCTAGTGTCTGGTGCTCTGTTGCATAAGGTGGGTCTTAAAATTGTGCTAGAGACTAATAGAGTCGTGTTGACTAAAACTGAGGAATTTGTAGGAAAAAGGTATCTGAATTGGGGTCTTTGGTACTCAATGTTGATTCTACTATTGTTAATGAGAATGCGTCTATTTCCTTTTACTTGGTTAAGTCATATGATGTATGACATGTAAGACTTGGACGCGTTAATGCTGTTTTAATTAAAAGGCTAAGAAATTTGGATTTAATCCCGGCTTTGAACATGTATAATTTGTCTAAATGTCAAATATGAGATGAGGCTAAATATGCTAAGAAATCATTTAAATAAGTTGAACATAGAAATTCAGAACTCTTAGAACTGATTTACACGGATTTAGTAGACTTTGGAAACATTGCGAGCAAAGGGGAGAAAATGTATTACATTTCTTTTTGTTGATGATTATTCTAGATACACTAGAATTTACCTCCTTAGAACTAAATATGAGGTTGTTGACATGTTTATGAAATATAAAATGGAAGTAGAAAATCAGCTCAATGGGAAAATAAAAAGGTTAAGATCTGATAGAGGCTGTGAATCTAGCACTTTATTCCTTAAGGATTTATGTGAACAAAATGGTATAATTTATGAATTTACTGCTCCTTAATCTCCCCAACAAAATAGAATAGTTGAAAAGAAAAATAAGACCATAAAGGACATGATGAATGAAATACTGATTAGTTCCAGTTTGCCTAATAATATGTGGGGGTGTTGTACTTTCGGCATGCTATATTATGAACCGAATACCTCATAAGAAGCTAGATAAGACTCCCTATGAACTGTGGAAATGATTTTCTCCTAATCTGAAATTTTTAAAAGAGTGGGGGTGTCTCGCTAAAGTTCGTTTGCTTGAACCTAAGAGGTTGAACATTAGATGTAAGACATATGATGATGTGTTTATTGGGTATGCAATTAATTATGTTGCTTATAGATTTATGTCTTTGAGTGATAATTCTGTTACGGAGTCACGTGATGTGAAATTTTTTGAGCGTGTATTTCTTATTAAGTCTCATGATAATGCAAATGTTTCTGGTTCTTCTATTAGTGATCATGTTGATGTGCCTTGTTCTTCTGTGAATGTGCTTAATGATCAAATTGAATTGAGAAGAAGTAAAAGATAGAGAACTGAAACCTCTTATGGTCTAGATTTTATCACTGTTTTTTTTTTTTGTAAATAATTCTATTATGATTCATGATTATGTTATGTCTGCATTTGTTTATAAATGAAGGTCCTACCACATATTATGATGCTATGACTAGTATAGATGCCACTTTTTGCAAAGAAGCTATTAATAGTGAATTGGAATAAATAATTGAGAATCACACTTGGGAGTTGGTTGATTTTCCTAAAAAATGTAAACCTATTAGAACTAATTCGATTTTTAGGAAGAAACTAAAACACAATGGTTTTATCGATAGGTTTAAAGCTAGATTGGTGGTGGTGGGTTATTTACAAAGAAAGATGGTGATTTCTTTGACACTTATTCTCTTATTTCTAGAATTTCCACCATTCATGCACTAGTTGCTCTAGCTGTGATTCATAACTTGGTAATTCATTAGATGGATGTTAAAAAAGCTTTCTTAAATGGTTATCTTAATTAAGAAATTTATATTGAATATCCTGAAGGCTGTGTGGTAGCTAGTCTAGAAAGCAAAGTATGTAACTTGAGAAAATCTTTGTATGGACTTAAATAAGCTATAATTCAGTGGTATGACAAGTTTCACAATACTATTATTGCAAATGGTTTTCGGGTTAATGGTTTTTATTGTTGTTTATATTCTAAGATGTATAATTCTGGTTGTGTGATAGTATGCTTATATGTTGATGGCATGCTTATTTTTGGTACCAATATTGATGTGATTTTGGAAACCAAGTTATTTATGTCTTCTCCATTTGACATGAAAGATATAGGTGAGCCTGATCTTATACTTGGTATCGAACAGGAAAAAAATTGAGCATGATTTTATGATAAGTCAATCTCATTATGTGGAAAATGTGCTAACACGCTTTAATTGGGATTCTTTGACTGCTATTAAAACACCTTATAATAGCGGCATGCATCTAAAGAAGAATGTGGATGAACCCGTGTCTAAAATTGAAATTGTAAGATCATAGGTAGTGTGATGCATTTTATGAGCTGCACTAGATCTGATATTGCATATGATGAAGTCGTTTGAGTCGGTATACACATAATCCTAACGATGAGCATTGGATTGCACTTTATCATTTATTGAAATATTTGAAAGGTACTTATGATTGGTGTTTGCATTTTGAAAAATTTACTACCATGTTAGAAGGTTGTTGCGACGCAAACTGGGTGTCTGATAATGATGAAGTGAGTTCCACCAGTGGTTTTGTTTTCACTTTAGGTGGTGGTGCTATTTCTTGAAAACCTGGTAAGCAATCATATGTATTGTTAACTCTACTATGGAATCTAAATTTATTGCTCTTGAGTTAGCAGGTCGTAAAGCTAACTAGTTGAGGAGTTTGCTAACTGATATACCTCTTCTGAGGAATTCAGCTGCTCCTATTTATTTATATTGTGATTCGCAAGATACTATTGGAGTTGCCAAGAATAGCGTCCACAATGGAAAGAGAAGACACATACATATGGTTGAGGTATGCTGGTGTGAAGCAGTTGCTGAAAAGTGGAGTTATTTCTTTAGATTTCATAAAATCCGAAAGAAATCTAGTTGATCCTCTCACCAAAGGTCTCAATGGAAAACAAGTGTTGGATTCTTTCAATGGAATGGGTGTAAGGCCTCATCAGTGAGGTAACTTTTAGTAGATACCTTTCTAAGGTCAAACAAAGTTGTAAAGTTTATCTTATTTGACTTGATGTTTTCATGTGAGACTTTTTTGGATCTTTATGAAATGTTTTTTTCCATAGCTAGCCCATTTTTGGTGGTCTTATTGAGACAGACTTAATGGATTTATGTTTATTGTGTTGAGCCATAGCCCCTCTGTGGGTAGTCCTAAGTAGTGGAGCTGATGGTTTTGTACTGATGTACATGATGATTGATTGTTTGAGATTGAGCTATTGGCTCTTAATGATTCAATACATTTGTGTTATTGAGACACGCTGTTGTTGTACTTTTGTGCTTTTGAGATGCACAATCTGGAATCACCTAAGTGAGTATAGAGAATTGACCATCTCCTATGTAAGATTTTATCTTGCTACGACACTCATGAGAATCCAAGGTAATGATGACCATTGTTTGATGTCATGGAGTTTACTCGGTTTAAGGATTGGTGTGATGATCTAAGAGATTTCACTTGAATCTTTTAAAGTTCAAGTGTCTGACATACTTTTTTTTTATTCACGTATTGTCTTCCATTTCAAATAAGTATCAATTCAAAATCGAAAGATTATTGTTACTTTTGAATTTAAAGGCTGCTCAAAGTTCTTCTTTTATCCCGTTGCTTTCCATTTGTAGGGGATTGTTGGAAATAGATAGCAACTTGCCTTTGTTCTTTATCTTTGGCTTTCTCCCTATCCCACATTGAATGTTTAATGAAGTTTGGAGTTTTTTATAATAGTTCTTCCCTTTGAGTGGGTTAGTTAAGTAGCCAGTGGGCTTTGGTGATGGGAATGTGAAGGCAAAGCCCCGCGCGTCGTCCATCCCGGCCTGATCAGGTCTGGTCATTATCGCACGTGTGGGGGGGAGCGGGCTAGATGTGGGATGGACTTTCTTTTTGTCCAGATTTATTTTTTCCTCTAGCCCTAATTATCTCTTTGACTATTTCTTTTAGTTGTTTAGAAGAGAGTGGAGCATGTTTTGTTAATGGGTTAGAGGGCTCTTCGTTGTTTTCCTTATTTTTTCCTCTAACCCTAATTATCTCTTTGACTGTTTCTTTTAGCCATTTAGAAGAGAGTGCAGCATGTTTTGTTAATGGGTTAGAGGGCTCTTCAATGTTTTCCTCTATATATTTTTGCTTTCTGCTTCAGAAAAAATAGATGACTCCGTCTCTTTTCATCGTTCATTTACTCTTCTCTGAGTATCTATTCCTGTAAACTCCAATTTGAGTTTTAAGAGTGTACTCGATCCTCCAATGTTCTGTTAATTTTGGAAGCAATTCTGCGTGAAGGTTATACACCACAAGCTGGCGGAAATTCATTTTTAAGGCAGTGGTATTCATCTCCATGTCGTAGCAATTTCTTCTCTATTTTTGTCGCAGTGTTCCAGTTTTTAAACAACAAATAATGAAATAGCCCAATTCGATTTGGACACAAATTCTAAGCAAATTTCTTATGATTAATTTGATTTTTATTAGGTATATTATAGTTGTGATTGTGGTTATTTGGTTTTGTGAGTCAGGTATGAAGCTCAAGTACCTGACTTTATATATGTTTATGTAATGAAAATGAAGCATGTTGAGGATTTAATATTATATATGTTGGAACAATTGTAAATTGTATCCGGTGTAAAAAATATTTAGTTAGACTTTAAATAAACTATAGTGGAGTTTGACATAGCTACAAAGTGAAACGCTGATTTGTTGAAGAAAATTAAACTCACTGACACGACATAGCTTAATTTGTTGGGGTTCAACTGTAGCTTATATGCCGTTGTTTTAGGTATTACAAATGATTCCAAGAACCCATCTGTTGATACATTTTTGTCTGTTTCGATTGTGCAAAGATACTCTAAAAGTAAATAGTGTCATGCTTTTATATTATTGTATAACTCCCCATCTCTGTACATACATAGATGTCAGCCTGAAACAACTCGTCACCATATCATTTCATTTTACAAGTAAAACAATATTTGCTAAGTTGTTTATTGCATTTAGTGAGTAGGTATATGTATAGATATATGTTGGTGAGAACTTTCTCTCTAAAAAGATGTGAAGTCTCCCTCCAAAATAATAATAAAATCGCTCAAATTTCTGTAGTGGCTATTTTCATCAGCCCACTACGCTAGTCCATGAGGTTTGAACATTGTCGTTTAATCGAGCAACCTCATAAAGATCGGGTAATTTGAATTACTTTGAATTAGCCGTCCACATTTCCTGGAAGGGTTGATATGATCGAACGAATGAGATCATGCCTCAACCACTCTCCTAATTTACGTGAACCCTAGACTATCTCTCTATATAAAAGGAGACATCCCTCCTCATTTAACGACTACGCTGAAATACCCACAAGCTTCACATCATACCCTAATTCTACTCAGCCACTCAGGCGATTCAACATCTAGGCTTCTTCCCCACGTTTTTCTAGATTTGAACGATGTTTTCTTGATTTCTAGTCACTGGTTTAATTATTCAATTATTTCATATCTTATCGCTTTCTACTCATTTTTTTTCCTGACTTGAGCGTCGGAGGCCCAACAATCATCAACCCCCCGACGGTCTTTGGCTCTTACGTTTTTTCTGGTTTTGTTTCACAAATTGGCCGCTGCTCCGGACTGATACGATTAATTACAGATTTTCGAATCTACAAGTTGGCACCCACCGTGGGGCAGCGATCTATTCGTGAAACAAAATGACAACACCTAATGAGAGTCGCAGAGATGGAAAAGAACCCCAACAAGATGGGAGAACTGCTACATCTTCGTCTGTTGTTGATCTGTCACTGGCTGATGTTCTGAGGAATATACAACATCAAATGGCAAACACCACGGGGGAGTTAGCGCTTCTGAGATCAGAGAACGCTTCACTCCGCAGTAAACTTGAAGATCTGACCATTAATGACAGGACACACCATCTGAACTGCATCAAACCCACCAATCTGTTCGGTGAACCAAATTCGGTATACTCTGAGCGTCGTCGTTCTGTTACTTTTACTGACCCACTTATTACAGGTACTAGTGCGTCAGTACAGAAGGTAGACGCCAGATAACAAATGGAGGAGAGCCCGCTAAGGCCACCTTCAGGGTTTGAGTATCATGCTTCTGGGCATGAAAGGTTCCGACACCAGACCCTCAAGCAAGAAAGGATTGGACAGCAGCACACGTTCAACCAGGGATTCGATCAGAGAATGATCGATCACCCAAGTGAATTGGAGCAATGACTGGTTGGTATCGAGGCAATGATAACACGAATTCCTAGTGTACCTCTTCCAATCCGCAAGGCTGCACTAAATAGCTTCGATGACTCACCGTTCATGGATGAAATAGGGTTAACAGAGATGCCATCAAAATTCACCTTACCATCTATGAAGTTATTTAATGGAACTTCAGATCCGGATGACCATATCGCACAGTATAAACAGAAGATGTTCATCGCAGCAATACCAAAGTACCTCAGAGAAGCCTGCATGTGCAAAGGTTTTGGGTCAAGTCTATCAGGAGCCGCACTGCAGTGGTTCACAAACCTTCCTAATGCTTAGATCGAATCATTTGCACAACTCACAGATCTTTTCATAGAACAGTTCGCCAGCAGCCGGAAAATTGAGAAACATTCTGATGACCTCTACGCCATTATCCAATATCCAAATAAAACACTTAGGAATTATGTTGCAAGGTTCAATAGAGAGAAGGTAGAGATACCAGGCTGTAACGCTGACACCGCTATATCAGCCTTTAGAAAAGGGCTAAAGAGGGATTCAGACCTCTACAAAGAACTCACAAAGTACCCGTGTAAGACAATGGATGATATTTTAGCAAAGGCATGGGCACAAATTAAGTGGGAGGAAGACAAAGACCAGTATTATCGACCCAAGCCAAGAGGTCGAGATGAAGGAAGAGACTCCCGCAGAAATGATAGAAGAAGAACTGACCCTTACCCCCGCAATGATCGCTACAAACCTCGAGGTCAAGAGGATATTTCAGATCTATATGATCGACGCTTGCCAGAATATAACCTATGCATCACACCCTCAGAAGCCGTCAATGCCTTGAAGGAACTTGACAGTACAGTGAAGTGGCCGTCTAAGATAAGGAGTCCAGATCACGAACGTGATAGACCAAAGTACTGCGAATTCCACAAAGATCACAGCCATAGAACAGATGATTGTATTGCATTGCGTCATGAAGTTATCGACCTACTCAAGCGAGGCCATTTGAAAGATTTGCTAACTGATAAGGGGAAGCAGACATTTAGCAAAAATGATGAGAACCTAAGGGATCCGCCAAAGCCTCCACCAATTGAGCATGTGGTTAATTGCATAACTGGAGGATCCGAGGTTAGCGGAGTGTCTCAGGCATTAGCAAAACAACACTGTAGATCTCTTAAATACACGCCTATGATACCAAAGCCCGATACCGAAATGGAACTCATAACTTTGAGTTTCATCAACAGCAAAGCTTCTGAACTCTCACACCCGCACCACGACGCACTTGTTATTTCAGTCCTTATTTCTAACTATATGATCAAGAGGACTCTCATCGATGGTGGGAGTTTGACTAATGTCATTTTTTTTATCTACTTTGAAAGGAATGCAGGTCCCCGAGGCTAACATCGTCAAAAAATCTATGACCTTAATTGGATTCAGCGGCGAGCACAAAGCCACCATAGGTGAAATTACACTACTTGTGTATACGGAAGGGGTTAACCTACACACCAAGTTTCAAATTATTGATGCACCCTCAGCATACAACGTTATCCTTGGGAGACCTTGGATTCATGAGCTAAGAGCCGTACCTTCAACCTATCACCAAGTCATACGCTTTCCGACCCCGTGGGGAGTTAAGCAGATTCGTGGAGAGCAAATTGCATCAAGAGACTGCTACAGATCGGCTTTCAAGATTAACCACGTACAGGTACAAAAAGTAAACCAAATAAATGAAGAATCAACGTCAAAATCAAAGTATGAAGGTGGAGAAAGCTCAAATTCAAAATATGAGCATGGAGAAAGTCCAAGGTCAACCTCCTATGTCGAACCTGAGATGGAAGATCTCGACGAAGTACAGATTCACCCCGACTACCCAAATCACGTCATTCAAATTGGGTCGAGGTTGACTTCTGAAATGAGAGCAGAGTTAATCGCATTTTTATCAGAACACCATGATTGCTTCGCTTAGTCGCACGCTAACGTGACAGGTATCGATCCCTCTATCATAACTCACAGATTACAGGATGATCCCGATCACCCACCAGTCAAACAAAAAAGAAAAAAATTTGCAGCAGAACGAAATCAAGTGATAGAGGAAGAAGTTCAAAAGCTAATCGATATTGGTTCAGTTCGGGAGGTGCAGTACCCCGATTGGCTAGCTAATGTTGTGATAGTAAAGAAAAAGAATGAAAAGAACAGAATGTGTATTCACTTCACCGATCTAAATAAGGCCTGCCCAAAGGATTCATTTCCACTTCCTCACATCGACACGCTTGTCGATGCAACAGCAGGACATGAGATGATGAGCTTTATGGATGCCTTTTCTGGGTATAATCAGATTCTCTTACATCCAGATGATCAAGAAACAACAGCGTTCGTCACAAGTCGAGGCATCTACTGCTACAAAGTCATACCGTTCGGGTTAAAAAATGCAGGAGCCACATACCAGAGGCTGGTTAATCGTATGTTCGAAAAGTTAATAGGTTCGACGATGGAGGTCTACATAGATGATATGCTTGTAAAATCACTACAAGCAAAAGATCACATTGAGCACCTGAGGCAATCATTCGAAGTGTTAAGAAAATACAACACGAAGCTTAACCCCTCTAAATGTTCTTTCGGAGTAACGTCGAGAAAAATTTTAGGGTACCTCATCACAAAAAGAGAAATCGAAGCTAATCCCGACCAAATTAGGGCAGTGGAAAATATAAAGTCACCCCACAACATCAAAGAAGTACAAAAGCTCACGGGTCGTTTGGCAGCTCGTAGTCGTTTCATATCAAAATATTCCGATAAGAGCCATCAATTCTTCAACACACTCTGAAAGGGAAAAGACTTCGAGTGGACGCCAGAGTGCGACCGGGCTCTCAACCAACTTAAGTCCTATCTCTCAAGCCCGCCTTTGCTTTCGAAGCCTGTTTCGCGGTCCAAAAATTTACTATTTATATTTCCGGTCTACGCTCTCTAGACGACTACTTAGGACCACACCCGCAATTGGATGGGGTCAATTGTAGAAGCAATAAGCTTAACCCGAGTCGATCTTTCAAGGAAGACTTTATAGGAAAGAATTATCTAAAGGCTACACATGCTTTCAACTAAGCAACTAAAATAAAATCTAAACATTCTAACAAGGGGGGTTTGATGATGATTATGCTAGGAATTCAAAATAGACAATTAAGCAAGATAATTAAATGCAAATACACAAATTAAATCAAGATTGGAGGAAATAAGTTGGATTAAGGTATTAGGGTGTAGATTCTCTCAATGGTTTTATCACTATCCTTTATTCAAGTTGATAATGATATTCTCACAAATACGATAGACCCTTCCGATTAGTTTAACTTCAATTACTGTCACCGTCTATCCGTTAAACCTCTCTTAGCTATATCATACAAGCAAGATTAACCTGTTAGGCTTAGGAACCCCATCCACCTAACGTCGAAGGAACCAAATTCCGGATTTAGATTCACAATCAAGACTCCTCTAAATCCTATCAATGTTCAAGTAGTGATCAAGTACCTAAACATGAAAAAGCACAATTCCAACAACAACAATCAACAAGAACGAGCATAGATCAAAACCACATCGATCCTCTACCCCCTAATAGAGAGATTAGCCACTAAACATACTCAAAAATATGCTAATACTATAGAAGACCATCATCTCATAAATCAAATGTAAATGAAGATAACTTCTACAATATTACGTATCCTTCAAGAGTTTGGAACAATCTCCACAAAGCATCCAAGAAATACAAAGAAAATACAAAGGGAAACCTCATCCGAGCTTAGCTTCCGCAGATGGCTCATTGTCGGTCCGTCTCGTCTCTTCTTCGTCTCCCTTGGTTCGATCCCCTTGCTCTTCTTTTTCTCCTCTTTTCTCTTGTGAAGGTGATGATGGTGAAAATGGTGAGAAAATGGTGTAGAGATTTAGTGTGTGTAGTGTGTGTGTAGAGAGAATGGAGAGAATGATGGAGAAAATGAAGTGGTGAGAGAGAATGGAACGGTAGTGAATGATGAATGATGGTTTTTTCCCTCAATCCCCAAAATCTCCAATAGATATCAGAGAGAAGAGATACGAAAGAGAGAGAGAGCGAAAAGGTGATGGGAGCTGATGGTAAGGGATCTATTAATGAAGGGGATTTTATGGAAGATTTGGTGCCAAAAAGTCTACTCTAGAGGTTTAGGTAATAATAAGCTACAAATTCTATGAATTAAAAATGCAAGAAGGTTCCTAATTAACAAAATATCGAATGCAAAAGAGCAGGAAGGGAGTGGAACTGCACAAAAATAGGTGAAAAACTGGACTCGAGGGAGAGGTGGCAGCCCGCGCGGCGGCGGGGTACGGCGCCGCGGGGGCAGAACACGCGGCGGGGGCTGGCGCTGTGGGGGCAGGGGCCGCCGCGGGGGCTAGCACCATGGGGCAGCGTGGGGGCAGGGGCCGCCGCGGGGGCTGGCACCGTGGGAGCAGGGGCTACCGCGGAGGGCAGGGGCGCGGCGGGGGCAGTGGAGGGCGCCGCGGGGATGTGGGGCGCGGCGGAGCGGTGTGGGTCTCGGCCTGGTGCCTGCCCGCCCGCGCGGGTGCTATTTCTCATTTTTTTCTTCGCAATCTCAAGACTCCAATTTAACCAATTTTTTCACTTGCCACCAATTTCCAAAAAATACCTGCTTTTATAATTAAAAGCTCAAGTTTTGCAACATTTGGCACAATCCACCATTAGAGCAATAAACACAAATAAACACATAAAATCAACACATAACAAAATAAAATTAAACAAAATAAATACTAAACACAATAAAATAAATAAATTAAAATGACACAATTAGACACTAAACAACTCCCCCACACTTAGCCTTTTGCTTGTCCTCAAGCAAACAAGAAATTAAAAACATGAATCAAGAAGGAAAAACTTGCAACTCAATCATATATTTGATCACGATTTATGGCTCCCACAAAAGCATCCATCATCTATAAAAATGAGCACAATATCAAAACAAGTGATGAGCCCGACCTTTCAAAATCAAGATGATCGAGGAAGCAAGATTCTATCCAATTATTCCCCCACAAATCACTTTCAAAATTTATTCACAACAAAGCAAAATATGATCATAAATAAAGGATTGCAATCGTAGGACAAAATTCATTAGGTTTAATCATCGAAATTAATCGAGCTTCCTAATATGGTTTCCCATACTCATCATGCAAAATAAAAGAAGCATTTGCCACACATGAGAGGAGTAGAATCCGGAATGAAATCCAAATTATTTATGCGAATTATGGGGGTGGATCAAAATTCACAAGGTGAAAACCATAAGGGGGAAATCCCCAGTGTCCTTGTGTGGTTTCCCATACTCATTGTTGAATAAATCAACAAGAGGAGTAGAGATCCTTATTGCCCCTTATCATTTCCTTTCTCTCTCTCTCTTTTTTTTTATATAGAAACAAAATACAAAAATATAAATGAAGAAAGATAATAGGGGATAATTTCAAGAATAAGGCTACCCAGCATCATAATCTTTCAAGGACAAGGTTTCACACAAAATTTTTTTCAATTATGAACACATTCAAGAACAATTGTGCTTATGAGTGAAACCACAAAATCATTGAATTAATATGATTGATTTGAAAATAATTCCTTGAAGATTCATCTTCCAATTTCAAATTTGACAATTAGACAAAAACATCATGCTAAGCAAGGGAAGAACAAAATATACAACATAATCAAAACGATAAAATGAACGCAATACGATCGAAACATATGCAACATAAAAAACAAGAACCAACAACTAAAAACATAGTTCAACAATACAAAATCCAACATAACTAATACAAAACGCACTACAATAACAAGCTTCATGACTCCCCCACACTTAAAACATGCATTGTCCTCAATGTATGAAAAACGAATGCAAGCATAAGATAGAAGGGAGTAGAGAACGTCACAATTTTTGTAGAAAACCGGCAACGTGCATGAGCTCCTACAAAACAACACTAGGAAACACAAAAAGGGAAAGAGAAATACGACAAAGTACAAGAAAAACAACCCACACGAACAAGACAAAACATATAATACTTCACTGCTCATTTGGTGGTGGTGGTGGAAAGGAAGAGGCAAGAGTCCATGCATCCCAGCTCGCTTGCAGTGCTCGAATGTCCTCATCATGTCTGTTAAGGCGGGTGGAGGGAACGTCGCGGGACTGACTAGCGCGGCGGCGCTGAGGAGCTCTCGGCTTTTCAACAGCCCGCCCGCGTAGTGTAATTTCCACACTTAGTCCATTTTCTCCAATTCTTGCTCTATTTCCCTCCACTCCTGCTGAAATCATTCAACTATTAAAATTTATAACAACTAAAAATGCATCAAAATAATTGAAAAAAAGGTAAATGAAAAGAAAATAAGACAATAAAAATCATGGGTTGCCTCCCATGCAGCGCTCATTTTAAAGTCTTGAGCTAGACGAAGTCTCAGTTAGAGTTCATGGGGGTTCGTGAAGCGCGATGACTTGTGCCATTTGACATGGATGGAACATTTCGTCCATGGGCTGAAAAGCTCGAGCTCTCCACAAGAAAATGCGTCTTCAGTCATCGACTCCCTACTCTCTTTAGACTTTGATTTCCCCGGGAACCACCTCTTACGGGAGTTGGATACAAGCTTTTGAAGCTCTTGGGCAACCTTCTTCCTTGAAGTGCATTTATCAGAGACCTTATTCACTTTCTCCCTCTCAATTTTCTTGCACTCGCTTTCCGGGCTTCCTTCCTCTACAAAAACTTTCTCGGGCCTGGCATCAGTAGCATCAAGGGAAGAGCAATATTTTATTATGGGGGTAGCAGGCATAAGAGGATCAAACATAGAGAAAGATACAATTTCTCCAAAAATAGACATTTTCAATGTTCCATTTTTAACATTAATGAGGGTGTTCGTGGTAGCCATGAAAGATCTACCCAAAAGCAACGTGTATTCTTTCTCATTTTCTTGGACTTCCCCTATATCTAAGACAACAAAGTCAACGGGGACTATCAACCCACCTACTCTCACAAGGATATCCTCAACAATTCCCTTAGGATATCTAATGGATTTATCAGCAAATTGAAGGCACATTGTAGTAGGTTTCAAGTTCCCTAACTCTAGCTGCTTAAATAAGGAGTAAGGCATCAAGTTTATTCCTGCTCCCAAATCTAACATCCCACATACTTCCTTACCATTCCCCAAAGCAAGTTTAAGAGTAAAACTACTTGGATCACGAAGCTTGGGTGGTAGTTGTTGTTGTAGGATTGCACTCGCCACATCAAACACCACAATCTTCTCATCCTCCGTAAACTTCCTCTTCTTGGAAGCTAGTTCTTTGAAGAACTTGACATAGGCCGGCACATTTCAAATGACATCAAGGAGTGGAAGATTGACATTCACCTTTGATAAGAGTTTGTAGAACTCTTGAAATTGGGTATCTTGCTTCTCATTCCTCAACCGGCTTGAAAATGGAATTGGGAAAGTGTAGGGATTTGCAGCCTTGTGGAGTGTTGTGGGCTTCTTCGCTTCTTCCTTTTCTTTTTCGGGCTCCTTTTGTTGTTGTTGATGAGCCTCCTCTTCTTTTTCCAAGGTAACTTTCTTCAAGTTGGGCTCTCCAACCTTGTTCTCCTCAATGCCGCCACTTTTGAGCACAGTTATAGCTTGCACTTGCTCGGGCTGGCTTGGTAATTTTCCGCTCTTTAGCCGCTTGGACAGGTCACTCACCGTATCTGCAACTTGGCCCACTTAGACTTCAATCCTCTTAACCGAGGCTTCCATGGACTCGAATCTTTATTGAGTGGCCTGCATGAAGGCTTGTAGTGTATCTTCTAAGGGCGGCCTTGTGGAATGGTTTGGTTGAGCCGGATATTGTTGCGGTCTCGGATAAGGTGGAGCTTAGCCACCTCTGGCTTGTTGAGGTGGAGGCGGTTGTTGTGGTGGTTGAGGTGGTTGTTGAGGTTGTTTCCAAGAGAAATTCGAATGATTTCTCCACCCCAGATTGTATGATTGAGAGTATGGGTTATAAGGTTGGCGTGGTTGGAATCCTTGAAGGGCATGCACTTGCTCTTGAAGAGCATGGTAATGAGCCTCTTCACTTGACTCCGGCTCGATCGACCTTTGGTACAAATTGGCTCCATGGCCATACTCTCCACAAATCCCACAAGTCTCAACGGTTATCACTTGTTGGGGTGGTCTCTCGAAGGTTCGAAGCATCTCAACTTGCCTTGTCAACTCGGCACGTTGTTTCGTCATATCATAACTAGGGTTGGCTTCATTGACGGAAGCTCTCTTCCCCCTAGCACTCTTTTGTTGAGAAGTTGTGGTCATGGTCTCATAGATGTTTGAGACTTCTTCGGCGGTCCGGCCTCCAATGTCTCCTCCCGACGCATTGTCCACCATATATTGGAAATTTTGAGAAAGCCTGTCATAGAAGAATTGGTAGAGCAACTCGGGTGCGAGATGGTGGTGAGGGCATTGTTGTTGGAGACCTCGAAATCGATCCCAAGCTTCATGAAACGATTCACCCGGAGATTGGGTAAAGGTAACAATTTGAGCTCTCAAGTCTTGGGTCTTTTGATTGGAGTAGTACTTGGCCATGAACTTCTCGTAGACGGCATTCCAATTGGCCAATGAATTGGCCGAAAGAGACATGAACCACGTCTTGGCTTGATCTTTCAAGGTGTAAGGGAAACACCTCATCTTCAATTGATCTTCGATCAAACCTTGTAAAGTAAAGGTTTGAACAACGGAATAGAACTCCCGGATGAAGTTCAAAGCATCTTCGGCCGGCATCCCGTAGAAAGAGGGAAGTTGGCTAAAATGGATGTTCTTCAACTCGTAGTTCCTCGCGGCTTCACCAAGAACTATGCAAGAAGTCGATGCCCTAATCATGGGACAAGCAAAGTCTCTCATATTGGTAGCCGCATTGGCATTTTCGGGATGATTGAGGGGGTTAGCTTCCATCTCTCTTTCCCACTCGAACACGTCGAATCTCCTCGGTCGATGAATATTGTCAAACACGGGGGCTAGTCTCCGATTGAGGCTTCACCTCCCTAGCATACACAACCAAAAACAAAACGGAGATCAAACGTACCTTGCGGGAAGAGATATCAAAGCCAAACGAAAGGACATAAACACAAAAAGAAATTTATACAAACAACACAAACACTTCAATGACAAGTTCACAATTTCAAAACATACAAAAGCAAGTATAGCACCAAAAAGACAATTCTTAAAAGCCTTCCCCGGCAACGGCGCCAAAATTTGTTTCGCGGTCCACAAATTTACTATTTATATTTCCGGTTTACACTCTCTAGACGACTACTTAGGACCACACCCGCAATTGGACGGGGTCAATTGTAGAAGCAATAAGCTTAACCCGAGTTGATCTCTCAAGAAAGACTTTATAGGAAAGAATTATCTAAAGGCTACACATGCTTTCAACTAAGCAACTAAAATAAAATCTAAACATTCTAACAGGGGGTTTGATGATGATTATGCTAGGAATTCAAAATAGACAATTAAGCAAGATAATTAAATGCGAATACACAAATTAAATCAAGATTGGAGGAAATAAGTTGGATTAAGGTATTAGGGTGTAGATTCTCTCAATGGTTTTATCACTATGCTTTATTTAAGTTGATAATGATATTCTCACAAATACGATAGACCCTTCCGATTAGTTTAACTTCAATTACTGTCACCGTCTATCCGTTAAACCTCTCTTAGCTATATCATACAAGCAAGATTAACCTGTTAGGCTTAGGAACCCCATCCACCTAACGTCGAAGGAACCAAATTCCGGATTTAGATTCACAATCAAGACTCCTCTAAATCCTATCAATGTTCAAGTAGTGATCAAGTACCTAAACATGAAAAAGCACAATTCCAACAACAACAATCAACAAGAACGAGCATAGATCAAAACCACATCGATCCTCTACCCCCTAATAGAGAGATTAGCCACTAAACATACTCAAAAATATGCTAATACTATAGAAGAACATCATCTCATAAATCAAATGTAAATGAAGATAACTTCTACAATATTACGTATCCTTCAAGAGTTTGGAACAATCTCCACAAAGCATCCAAGAAATACAAAGAAAATACAAAGAGAAACCTCCTCCGAGCTTAGCTTCCGCGGATGGCTCGTCGTCGGTCCATCTCGTCTCTTCTCCGTCTCCCTTGGTTCGATCCCCTTGCTCTTCTTTTTCTCCTCTTTTCTCTTATGAAGGTGATGATGGTGAAAATGGTGAGAAAATGGTGTAGAGATTTAGTGTGTGTAGTGTGTGTGTAGAGAGAATGGAGAGAATGGTGGAGACGATGAAGTGGTGAGAGAGAATGGAATGGTAGTGAATGATGAATGATGATTTTTTCCCTCAATCCCCAAAATCTCCAATAGATATCTGAGCAATAAACACAAATAAACACATAAAATCAACACATAACAAAATAAAATTAAACAAAATAAATACTAAACACAATAAAATAAATAAATTAAAATGACACAATTAGACACTAAACAAAGCCTAACTCAGGTGAGGTACTTTTCATTTATTTATCCGTTTCTGCTAACTATTTAAGTGCATTGTTAGTTCACGAAGAACAGGAAAGACAATACCCTGTCTACTATGCCAGCAAATAGCTACTCGATGCAGAGACTAGATATACTCAACTCGAAAAATTAGCCATCGCACTAGTCATGGCCTCGCGAAAGTTGAAGTCGTACTTCCAGGCCACCCAATCACGGTTGTGACAACCTTTCCACTAAAGACTGTGTTGAGCAAACCAGACTTATTTGGCAGATTATCAAAGTGGACAGTAGAGCTTGGAGAGTACGACATCACCTATCTACCCCGGACTGCAATAAAATCACAGGTTTTGGCTCATTTTATTACAGATTTTTCATCAGAGCAGCATGTGCTTGCCGAAAAAGAACTACTCTCAATAACTGAAGGTGA
Source organism: Perilla frutescens (assembly GCA_026008535.1). NCBI lineage: Eukaryota > Viridiplantae > Streptophyta > Magnoliopsida > Lamiales > Lamiaceae > Perilla > Perilla frutescens. The sequence goes on along the minus strand of BRKX01000016.1, from coordinate 37,120,970 downwards.
TAATTCAAATCACTGGACCCTTCAAGTTGACGGCTCTAGTAATTTCAAGGGTAGTGGATTGGGTATAGTATTGATCTCTCCAAAGGCGACGTTGTTGAAAGAGCGGTTCGATGTGGATTCAAGACAACAGATAATGAAGCAGAATATGAAGCACTAATCGCCGGACTGACCTTAGCTAGAGATATGAAGATACCAAACATCAAAGTACAAAGTGACTCACAACTTATCGTAAGTCAGTTCGGAGGAGATTTTCAAGCAAAAGATTCTAGAATGTCAGCATACCTTACCATGGTGAAGGAACTATCAAAATCGTTCACAAAAATAGAAGTTACCCACTTGGCAAGGGAGGAAAATCAACATGTAGATGCACTAGCTAACCTAGGGTTAGCAATTGATTGTCAGTCATCGAAGCACATACCCTTAACATATGCCCAATGGCCAGCAGTGTGGAAAGAAGAAGCAGAAACCAAATCAGTGGAAATAGTCGAGGTTGAAGTCAGTTGGATGACTCCAATCATCAAATATATAATCGAGAATGAACTACCCGAAGACAAGACAGAGGCTAAGAGAATCAGAGCTAAGGCAATGAAGTTCAACATGATCAGTGGGTCCTTATACAAAAGTTCATACTCAGGCCCTTACCTGAAGTGTGTAAGTCCAATTCAAGCAAAATATATCCTTGAAGAACTACATGAGGGAGAGTGTAGAAATCACTCTGGACCACGAAGCCTAGCCAATAGGGCCTTAACAGCAGGTTTCTACTGGCCGACCATGAGAGTCGATTCAAAGAGTTACGTTAAAAAATGTGATAAATGCCAGAGATTTGCTCAGTCCAATCACACTCATCCAGAACCACTTCACCCTTCAATAATGCCTTGGCCTTTCATGAAGTGGGGCATGGACATCGTAGGAAAACTATCCAAGGGTAGCAATCAGAAAGTTTTTCACTTGGTCATGACAGATTACTTTACAAAGTGGATCGAAGCAGAGGCATTCGCACAGGTCAAGGACCGTGAAGTAAGAGGTTTTGTGTGGAAACATATTTTTTGTAGGTTCGGAGTACCAGCAGAGATCGTCACCGACAACGGACCTCAATTTATCAGTTTTGAGTTCCAAGACTTCTGCTAAAAATGGGGAGTCAAGCTAACCTATTCCACCCCAAGGTACCCAGCCGCTAATGGTCAAGCCAAAGCCTCCAACAAAACAATAATGAACACCCTGAAGAAAAAGCTAGATAAACACAAGGGAAAATGGGTCGAGCATCTCCCCAGCGTGCTATGGTCTTATCGAACCACAACACGAACAGCTACGGGAGAAACACCTTTTTCTCTAACATATGGGTCTGAAACCGTCCTACCTCCAAAGATAGGGACTAGGAATGCGAGGACTTCAAGGGTGAATGAAAAGGAGAATAATCAGGAGCTAGAACATAACCAGGACACGATTGATGAGCAACGGGATCAAGCAGCAATGGGAATAGCTGCATACCAGCAGCGAATAGCCCGATATTATGATAAACACGTTCAGCTCCGCACTTTCAAGGTTGGAGATTGGGTCCTTAGAAAAGTTTTCCAAAATACTGAGGAAGTCGGGGTTGGCAAACTAGGTCCTAACTGGGAAGATCCCTATCTGATCACGAAGGTAGTAGGAAACGGGGCTTACAAGCTGCAAACTGTTGAAGGCAGAGAAAATTGCAAATAGCTGGAATGCAACTCACCTCAAGCAGTATCATTTCTAAACCCTTAGCTAAATTTTTCAAGTTTTATCTTGTTTATTTTTTATTCAACATGTCACTGACTTGAGCATCGGAGGGTCGATGGCTATGCCATCGACAATCTAAGCATGCTGCATACAGGTTGAAACTCAATCATAACAATCGAGGTTCAATAGAGAAGCCCCTCAAGGTCGACCCCGCAGCCCTTAGGGTGAACGTCGTTCCAGAAAGAATGAGTTTGCATTTCTATTTATTTTCATTTACTTCTTTTAGTAATTTTCAAATTTATTTCCTACTTCAGCTACTGACTTGAGCATCGGAGGGTCGATGGCTCTGCCATAGACCATCTAGTCATGCTACGTGCAGATTAAAATCCGACGCTGAGAACTGAGACTTAGTAAAGAAGTCCCTCAAGGTCGACTATGCAACATTTAGGGTGAACATCGATCATGAATAAATTAGTTCGCATTCTCGTTTATTTTCGTTTAATGCTTTCAATTATTTTCAAACTTATTCCCTACATCAGTTACTAACTTGAGCGTCAAAGGGTCGATGGCTTAGCCATCGACCATCTAACCCTGCTGCCTGTAGGTTGAAAATGATGTTGATAACTCAAGTTAGACAAGAACGACCCTGTAGATCTCAAACACACGCTAAGGTCAGCGTCGAGTATAACAAAGAGCAGAAAAAAATGGCTTTACACATCAAAGTTGATAAATATCATCGATGTCAATCTTGACATGGATTCAACGACAAATTCTCAAATGATGTTCAATACCAACGTCTCCAAGGCATGGTTCAACCTCAATGCAAGTTCAGCCTCGATTTAAAATAAATTGTAATTTAGATAACTTGCATATTCGCATATGCTAGCCTTAGATGCTAGATTGTAATCTATCGATCAGATTAAATGTAAAACAATCAATACATATATTTTTACGTATGTGTTTCTAAGATTCTCTCATTCAAATATATGTCATGCACTTGCACACGTAACTTCCAAACATCGAAGTTGAAGAAAAACAAAAACTCAAGTATGAAATGTCATTCAGAATGTCACTACCCCAAATGGGAGTTCAACATTGATAAAATAAAGTGGAGAATCACCACAAATATACTGCAACACCGGAGCCGACGGAAATAATAAGGAGTCTAAATGAACAACAAAATGTGTGAAAAATAAAAAAATATAAAAAATCAGTCACGCGCTATATAGCTCTATCAGCCTACGTTGCATCATCACCATAAAGGAAGGATAAATTAAGATCAGGATTCTTGTTCTTGATCATCCCCACTAAGCCTTCAGCTATCTTCATTTCCATGTCAGCACGAATGGGTTGAAAGGCTTCAGAATCAGCTATTTTCTGGAGGTCGATCCCTTCACCTTTTTTAGCGGCATCAAGGGTCTTATCACGAACCGCCAATTCGGATTTATAATGGTCTTTGGCAGCATCAAACTCCTTCTGCAGCTTGGCATGAGAAATTTTCACTTTACTCAGACGACTCCTGTATGTTTCGGATTCTTCCAATGCCGTAGCCACCTTCTTCTCAGCATCAGTCTTCCCCCTTTTAAGTTTTTATACCTCAGTCTTCAAAGCAGCTACCTCAGCCTCAAGCTTGGAGGTTGAAGATGACTCAGCTTCAAGATTGGCCTGAGCACATGATAGTGTCATGGTAGCCTACATTCACAAGAATTAAAATAAATTAATACGTCATCTATATGTAAAAAACAAAAATTATGAAAAATTAGATACATACCTGAATAGAATGATTAAGTGCACGAGCAATATGTGACTTTAATCCAGCCGCTTGTAGATTGCCAATATCGACCGCCACCATTTCATTTTGCATTTTCGACCAAACAATGCTGGAGGGATCGAATGTGGCTGAATTTAGAGGAACTATCTCATTCCCTAATTCATCGAGCATCGGGCCCATTGGCCCATCAGCAAGAGAAGGAGAACTTAACCCCACCTCAACTACCACTGACTCTGGTTTCTCTCGAGCAGGTGTGGTATGCGGGGTAGGATTAGGAGCCGGGGTCGATGTCCTCGCCTTCTTACTTAGAGGGACATCAGAGGGACGCCAACCCCCAGACGGGGCTGCAGACCCCAAAGAGCCTTCCTTACTTAAATTATCCTTAACTTCATCAGCCTTAGCTCTGATCTCTATCAATCGAAGGGTACGAATGTTGGTAGGAGGCATCTTTATGGCACTAACGACTCTTCCGTCTCGCAAATTCTTGAAAGAACGATACTCTTGAGGGATGTCGAGGGCTCTTTGGATCCGTTTAAGTAAGATACCATGCGGTTTATGCTTCTTTTGAAAACCTGCAAAAGAAGAACATTTATTTTTACTACTTAGAGATAATAATAATCAAAACCAGACTTGGTATCATCCAAATTGATAAAAAAAAATGCACGAGCTCAGCTAAAAAATCGAGAACGACATCCTTCGCTATCTTCACCACATGTCACCCAAAACTAATTGGGCTTCCAATCACCAGAAGACGAAATACACTCTCTCACTAGTCCCGTAAACCCGTCAGTCCATCTAGTGAAATAATAGAAGCCAAGATTGTCAGGCACATTAACGATTCTATACAATGAGTGACACTCCTCCAATGACGGTTCACCAAACTTCAGGTCATACCATATCAACAGCATACCTATCATATGGCTGTAGCCGTTAGGAGCAATTTAAGCTGGGGAGATTCCATAACTTGTTGTAATCTTTCGAAAGAAATTATACAAGGGCAGTCGAACCCCTCTCTTAAAAATATCAGAATAAACTGCAACAGCATCTCTAGGCGGCCAACAAGCCCTCTCTGAAGACTTAGGGACCCTCACCTTCAGTTGACAAGTAATTCCATAAGTCTGTATTATATGTTTTAGAGATTTCTGGTCAATGGCAGACGATATTGTTTCTGCTTTGAACCCTAAAGACCTCTGGGAGCTAATCGCATGGTCACCCGAATTATCAAGGTTATTGATGTCTTCGCCTAATTTTTCAATCTGATCAACAACCATGTCGTTACCTTCAGAAAGCGTGCCCTCAGCATTTTCAATACCGCCTATCTCCGAATCTGAGCTTTCATCTTCAAATTCAGATTCATCTCTCAAGTTCCAGATTTCACCACACTCAGTGGACCCTGATTTTTTCTTCAAAGTCTTCAATTTTTTGGGGATATCGAACCTGTCATCAATGTCAATCATAGGGTCGACCGAACTCGACTCTTCTTTTTCTAGAATCTCAGTTTGAGGTCTCCCCATGCCACTGCAGATGTCGATCATTGTTTCTCACTCACCTCACTTAATGACGTCGAAAAAAAATACAATAAATAAAATCACTCAAATCAAGATCAAGAGGATAAAAGACGAGCAACTTACCAATTAATGAAGACGAATAATTCCCGCGTATCTTGATGTCGCCACAGTTTTGGAACTGAGAAAATAATGATAAACAATGATTTTGAGCGCCTACATAAGAAGAAAAAATTATCCTTCTTATAGAAGTGGCAGGTGACGTAGCTAGGGTGGATTCTTGCTCTCCAAGCAAGGAGAAAAGCCCTATTTCAAAGCCCAGTCCATATAGGAATTTGAGTTGCATAAGGATTCTTAATTACCGTACTTATTTCGCTACAGATATATAAATAATAATAACAATCGACCTTGGGGTCTATTGTGTCAAAAGTTGGCCCTAGAATTAATTATGTTAAAAATCGACCCTAAGGGTCTACTATGTCGAAAATCGACCCTAGGGTCTACTATGCCAAAAATCAACCCTAGGTCTACTATGTCAAAAATCGATCTTAGGGTCTCATAAGCATCAAGGTCGATCATATTTCAGGTTCGATCTCGTCAACCCTTGAATATAGTCCCGAAATTGAAATGGAAGCATGAATCGATATACCGTAAAAAGTCGGGGGCGTTGCCCCCGAACCCCCAACCAGGGACGCGTCGTCCCCTGGACCCCCCGACCAGTGGTATTCATCTCCATGTCGCAGCAATTTCTTGTCTATTTTTATCGCAGTGTTCCAGTTTTTAAACAACAAATAATGAAATAGCCCGATTTAATTTGGGACACAAATTCTAAGCAAATTTCTAATGATTAATTTGATTTTTATTAGGTAAATTATAGTTGTGATTGTGGTTATTTGGTTTTGTGAGTCAGGTACGAAGCTCAAGTACCTGACTTTAGATATGTTTATGTACTGAAAATGAAGCATGTTGAGGATTTAATATTATATATGCTAGAACAATTGTAAATTGTATCCGGTGTAAAAAAGATTTAGTTAGACTTTAAATAAACTATAGTGGAGTTTGACATAGCTACAAAGTGAAACGCTGATTTGTTGAAGAAAATTAAACTCACTGACACGACATAGCTTAATTTGTTGGGTTTCAACTGTAGCTTATATGTCGTTGTTTTAGGTATTACAAATGATTCCAAGAACCCATCTGTTGATACATTTCTGTCTGTTTCGATTGTGCAAAGATACTCTAAAAGTAAATAGTGTCATGCTTTTATATTATTGTATAACTCCCCATCTCTATACATACATAGATGTCAGCCTGAAACAACTCGTCACCATATCATTTCATTTTACAAGTAAAACTATATTTGGCTAAGTTGTTTATTGTATTTAGTGAGTAGGTATATGTATAGATATATGTTGGTGAGAATTCTCTCTCTAAAAAGATGTGAAGTCTCCCTCCAAAATAATAATAAAATCGCTCAAATTTCTGTAGTGACTATTTTTCGTCAGCCCACTACGCTAGTCCATGAGGTTTGAACGTTGTCGTTTAACCGAGCAACCTCATAAAGATCGGATAAGTTGAATTACTTTGAATTAGCCGTCCGCATTTCCTGGAAGGGTTGACGTGATCGAACGAACGAGATCATGCCTCAACCACTCCCGTAATTTACGTGAACCCTAGCGCTATCTCTCTCTATAAATTGTAAGAAACTTAGTTAATCTAGGTTCTATATACTTCTACATAGAACATCAAGTTCATTGATCCAAATATGATTAAAACAACACCTAAACTAAAAAATATTAATAAGAATGAGTCATATAATTTTAGTAAGTTGGAAACGAATCTAAGGTAGGCACCAAAATAAAATGTGGTGATGAAATCAGACAATTGATGAGATATTGACAAACAGAAAGTTTGCTAGAGAATGAGAGATGGACTTGCCAACTCAACTATGACTTGGTCTCTCTTCTTTCCTCTTCTATTCATTCATAAAATTAATAGGAGGTATTTCTACAATTTTGGTCCACATTAAATTCTAGTTCAGTTTCATTGAAATTTCTAACGATCACATACGAAATTACTCTCGGAGTGCATCTTTTGATCTTTTCATAACCGATGTGATTTTTTTAATATATATATATATATATATATATAGAGGATGGTTCTGGTATAAACCATTCATAGTATATAAACTGTAAATCAATCTCACACCACACATCCTTCAAAATTCAATAGTTCAGATTTGGTCAAAGGGGCGGTGTCATTATTGTAAATAAAAGAAACTTAAAAAAAAAACGTGGTGACATTTTGGTAATTTTCGCGTCAATGTCAATTTTTTTTTTAAAAAAAAGCGGACTTCCAGGACGCGTGCTAACGGAGACACAAGCATATGCTGACGAACATATAAACATATGATCATGTACAACACGTAACTTCAAATGCAAACTTGATTTTGTTATGAAGTAATTAAATGACGGGTTTTATATGGTTAGAAAGTTAATCAAGCCTACTTTTCAACAAAAAAACAGTTTCAAAAAAATATTAATCGTGGACAAAGTTGTGGTTTTTTTATTGAAGGTTGTTATTTGCATCATTTGGCTTCAATCCACTACATTATTGTTTCATTATGTAATACATTCCTTGAGCATTACATAATGCTTAAGTTAACATACGATATTGCTAGTAGAAGTAAATGATTAAATACAATAGTGTTGAAGGAATGTTTTATATACTGCTAACAATATGATTTAATAATCCTAACGTTATAAGGCCATTGTCATATTCGTTATATAATTCTACTGTTAACATAATGCTCAAGTTAACATACGATATTGCTAGTAGAAGTAAATGATTAAATACAATAGTGTTGAAGGAATGTTTTATATACTGCTAACAATATGATTTAATAATCCTAACGTTATAAGGCCATTGTCATATTCGTTATATAATTCTACTGTTAGCATTATTATATTCTAACAGTAGCATATAACAATGATAACAATAACATTAATATTCATTTTATGTTAGCAAATATTTTAGCATTCAATATTATTAGCATTCATTTATATTATCATCACTTGTTAAATAATTAAATGACAAGTTTAATATGGTTAGAAAGCTACTCAAGCGTACTTTTCAACAAAAAAATCAAAAAAATATTTATTGTGGACAAACTTATGGTTGTTTTATTGAAAGTTGTAATTAGTTGCATTATTTGGCTTCAATCCACTACATTATTTTTTTATTAGCATTGGATAATACATTCATTCAACATTACATAATGCTTATGACAGCGCTAATATAAGTAAATGACGAAATGCAATAAAATTAAATTATTGAATCCTAAAATTGATGTAATAAACCCTTATAGCAATATATAATGTTTTCGTTAGCATATAACAATGCTAGCAATATCATTTAACAATGCTAATGTAATAATAATATTGTCATAAGCGTTATATAATTCTACTGTTAGGATTATCATGTGCTAACAATAGCATCTAATAATGATAACAATAGTATTAACATTCATTTGTACTAATAAATCTTTTAATATTTCCTATTATTAATATTTATTTATATTATCATCATATGTAGTATAAAAGACACATGATTCTATTATCATTATTATAATATTTTCATTAGCATATGACAATCCTAATATCAGCAATATATTTGCATTCTCATATAAAAAATATCTTAATGCATTAATGTATTGTTTGTTATCAATATATTGTCTTTCGTTGACAATATGCTATTATTTCGTTAGCATTATAGTAATAAGATATTAGCATTGGATAACCAATGCTAAATTGGCTTAATGCATTAATGTATATTGTTCTCTGGCAATATACTATTGTTCGTTAGCGATATGCTATTACATCATTACCATTATTAGAAAATAATATTAGCATTAAATAATATTTTCAGACAAATACAACACATAATAGATTTCTAACGTAATTCAAACAATATGCTAATGAAAATTAATATTTGCTCATGCTACATTAAAGATACAAAAGTACCAGAAACACCAAAAATAAAAAGGACTATAACAAAAACTAAATATACAAGGAAATTTAGCCGATTTAAAGCGTAAATTCTTTCATCTGAAGAAAAAACAATGGATGCCTCATAAATCTTTCAATGGCTTCATAGAAGATTTCACATCTTGGTATATCTATTTTAGTCTCCAAACCATAAGACCTTGAGTTGGTATCTGTCATCAAAATATTACAATATCAACATTTAAAAGTATTTTACTTAGCATACATGATTATATTCATTAGCCTGAATATTAACATATACAACAAAACACTATGCTAACAGAAAAATATAATGATGCTAACAGATAAAATGTGTCATGCTAACATCATACTACGTGAACAAAAATACCAAAAACATGTATACTAGTTCTTCAACTAGCAATTAATTCACTTTAAATCTGAAAATATAAACCATCAACAAAAACATCTTCTCTGAATAAATAACACAAACACGACAAAAAAAGCTCAAAAAGAATTTTAGATGATTTCCAAATCTCATAAAAAATACATGTTGAATTCATCAAATTTAGAAAAAGTGAAATACTAAAACAATGATGGTATATGCAGATATGGATCAGAAAAAAATTGATTGTGATTGCCTGAGATGATCTAAAAATAAAAAATACAGCTCCAGACGAATTTCAATCACCGGCGTTTTTCCAAACCATGAGACCTTGAGTTGGTACCTTCAAAATATTATAACGTGAATATTTAAAAGTATCTTACTTAGCATACACGATTATATTCGTTAGCATGAATATTAACAAATACTACAAAAACACAATGCTAATGCAAAAATATAATGATGCTAACAGATAAACTGTATCATGCTAACATCATACTACGCGAACAAAAATACCAAAAACATATATATTAATTCTTCAATCAACAATTAATTAACTTTAAATCTGAAAACATAAACCATCATAAAAAATATCTTCTCTGAATAAATAACACAGACACGACAAAAAAAACTCAAAAAAAGATTCAGATGATTTCCAAATCTCATAAAAATACATGTTGAGTTCATCAAATCTACAAAAAATGAAACACTAAAACAACGATGGTATATACAGATATGGATCAGAAAAAAAAATTGATCGTGATTATCTAAAAAACACAGCTCCAGACGAAATTCAATCACCGACGTTTGTAACATCCTAAGTCCTATAATTTAAAATGTTACCCTTTCTATTCTTTAAAGCGGAAAATGATTACCAATAATAATAGGTCAAGTAATTTTTTTTTTCCTTTAGAAAATAATCATGCTAGAAATCCTAAGAAGAAAAATAGAACACAAAATTTATATTTTTCAAAAATATAGGTACTTAGAACCAATTACCTGCATTTCATAAACTCCAAATTCATTTCAAAAAGTTAACTTATAAGTTCTAAAATATAAATTTCACACTCCTAATATTAATAAAATCATAATATTTAACCACTACATTAAGTTAATCCAAACACCACTAACAAACATAAAATACCAAATTCAAAATAGTTTACTTTAAGAAGTAAGTGCAAAAATTAAGGTCAAGTAACAAAATATTTTGAGAAAGTTCACCCTCATTTCCTTCGCGTTGCTCCCAGCTCACTAATCTAAAAATATTTAAAAAAAATTAGGGTGAGCACTCTTAAAACGTACTCAGTGGTGGGGGATCATGAGCATTTCTCTCTATTTATCCAACATAAATAAATCGCCGAAATAACGGATTTAAGGTACTCTTTTTCTGATTCTAGAACACATCTTAAACTGTGCACATGACATATTCTGATGCGTACGAAACGCTATTCTGATCTGATGCGTATAAAATGCTATCCACATTCCATCCATGATAATTCAAGTTGGATTAAAAACATTTCTGTCTCAAAAATCATATATTATATACTTTTATTTCGCAGATAATAATTTTACCCACCTGAGAATAATGAGCACCTAAAATTGAGCAGGGAATCACAAAATAGACGAAGATCCTAATTGCGCTGCACCTATTATTAAAATAATATTAATTGAATCATTTGTATTGAATTATATTCTATAAAATTAAAATTAAACTAGCTAGATTTGAAAACTAACCTTCTTTGTATTCTAACTCCAGCTCACTACCATTGTATAACTCTTTTATTTCCTAACCATCTTATAAAATTTGTAGTGAATAATTTGCTTGATATGTTTTTTTTTCCTTATGCATAAGGATTAATAGATGTATATATATATATATATATATATATATATATATATATAAACCACCACCGGCGCCTCATTTCTTCATAATCATCTTAATTTCCTCCGCCTTATCTCAACTATATTATATTGCATTTTATTGGATGAAATAATAAAGAGTGAGGCGGTTAGATTTTATTTTTTTTACAAGTTGATACATCTTGGACTATCTAGTCTATATACAGTGACGGATCCAGGAATAAATTTGTTGGGGGGAGGGGGGTGAAATTGTATTGTAAAAAAAAATTCACACAATCAAAGTAATATATATATATTAGCACATATATTATCAAATAAAAATCACAAATTTAAATAAAATGGAACTGTATAAATAGTTAGTACATTAAAAATGTGCTAAAAATTGACACTTGGTGAGGTTGAAGTTGTGCTTATTTGAGGAAGTTGGTGACAGCTGAAATCTACGTGTATTCATCGATTGAAAACACTGCAAAATCGACTCGTTTTCAATTGTTAAAAACATATCCCTCTCGCAAAAAAACATATTCTTCAATTAGTTTTCGCAATCCAGGATCACTAACAATATCAATTGGGTTTAATTCTACTTGTACTCGAGGTCATTTTTCCACTGACTCATTAACACTAGGTACATCATGAGAGGCGGAAGAAGATGCGCCCTTACTAATTTATTAAAAAAACTTCTCCATATTCTACATTTAAAAAAATCAAAACAAATTGATACAAATAATAAAATTAAATCACAATGCACAATAAATATAAATTCAATAATGATATTCAACCCTAGTCCCTAAATCCCTAATTCCCAATCCTAAATAAATAATAAATTTCATCCAATTGGAGGGACGGTCACAGCAGCAATGCAGTAGCTGGAACGGTAGAGGCATCCCGTGTCCGTGTCTGGAGGCTAGAGCGAAGGCGCAGCCGCGGAGCAACGTGTAGAACAGATAGAATTGGGTAATTGGGTTGATTAGGTTTTTTTTCAAATTCTAAATCCTAACTTACTTAGCCCAGCCCACTAGCCCACAACCCAACCTAATATAAGTTCTAGATATTCAGCCCAACAAACACACACACACAACATATATATATATATATATATATATGTATGTATATATGTATGTAAAAGAATGATATTGATCGAAAAAAAATTGTAAGACATATATGTATAAAAAAATTAAAAATGTTGGGGCCTCACATCCGCCCCTGTCTATATATATATATATATATATATATATATATAGTCCTCTCTTCACCGTCTACTATAGCTATTGCATATCAAAATTGTTTTAAAATCTAATGTACATTTACACACATAATAATAATAATAATAATAATAATAATAATAATAAATTACACCTCAAGACCTATAATTAGGATACATGTATTCATAATTATTATCATTATTTATTATTATTGTAATTATCTTTACAAAGTATTTTTATTTTATATTATTAAATCCCACACCTAATATAGTTCTAATCCTTATCATTTTTTTTATCTTAATGTCTTTGATATTATTATTATTATTATTATTATCATACAATGAATTTATCTAATGTGTAAATATATATACACACGAATTAACATATATAATTAATCATCAGTGATTTATGTAATCAAAATAAAATTATACTCTTAACTTATATAACTTTTATCTAAACAAGACTAGAAAAAGAAAAAATATATTATATGGCTCAAACTAAACTTTTAAAACCCAAATAATAATTATAAATATTCTTGATATATACTAGGGGCACAACTTCGGACTCCCTCAAGTCCAACTAATTCTATTGAGCGTTATTAAATAAATAAAAACTCAATTTTTTTAAAGCAATCAATTAATTTTCATAGTTTTAAATCACGTGGAAGTGGGATGTTACAATCCTACCCATTTAAAAAATTCATCCTCGAAATTTATCTTACCAGGTTGTTATTAGGATGGGTATTTAGCTAGGATTTCTTCCTTGCATTCCCAAGTTGCTTCTTCTTTCCCGTGCCTACTCCACTGTACTATAATTAGCGAAACTTGTCTATTCCTCAACTTGTGGGTCTTTCTATCGAGAACAGCAATAGGCTCATCCTCATAGGTCAAGTTTTGTTGAGTTGTATGTCTTCATAGTTGATGGTGTGACTTGGCTCATGCAAATACTTCCTTAGCATAGAAACATGAAAGACATCATGCACCAATGACAATTCGGGTGGTAGAGCTAGGCGATAAGCCATGTCAACAATTCATTTTTAAAATTTCGAAGGGTCCGATAAAACGAGGTCTCAATTTTCCTTTCTTCCCAAACCTCAACACCCCCTTCATAGGAGTGACCTTCAAAAACACTGTGTCATTTGCCTCAAAATGCAAATCATTTCTCCTTTTGTTGGAGTATGATCTTTGTCGATCTTGAGCAACGTTAAGGTTGTCTCGAATCTTCTCCACTACTTCCACCATTCTTTCGATAATTTCAGGACCTAATATATTTCTTTCTCCAACTTCATCCCAATACGTCGGTGATCTACACTTTCGTCCGTATAGGGCTTCATACAGAGCCATGTGAATGCTAGAGTGGAAACTATTGTTATAAGAAAATTTCACTAACGTTAAATGCGCCTCCCAGCTACCTCCCAAATCTATGACGCAAGTCCGCAACATATCTTCCAACATTTGTATAGTCCTTTCCGATTGACCATCTGTCTGAAGATTATATACAGTTGAGAACCTTAGCTTTGTGCCCAAAGCTGCATGTAAACTTTTCCAGAATCTTGACATGAAACGGGGATCTCGATCTGATATTATGGACACTGGGACTCCATGTAGTCGGACTACTTCTCGAATGTATAGCTGAGCGAGTTGACCTATAGTAAACATCATTCGTATGGGCAAAAAGTGAGCTGATTTTGCCAGTCGATCAACTATAACCTAAATCGCATCATGACTCTTCACGGTCTTGGAAAGTCTAACCAAAAAATTCATTGTAATATGCTCTCATTTCTATTCTGGTATTTCTAGAGGATTCAACAATCCTGACGGTCTTTGGTGATCTGCTTTTACTTGCCAACATAATCAACAAACGATTTCTTCATGCCATACCACCAAAAACTTCTTTTTAAATCTTGATACATCTTAGTACTTCCAGGATGTGTTGTGTAAGATGTTCGATGTGCCTCATCCAAAATTTCTCTCATTATCTCGTTGTTCGGCACATAAAATCTACCCTTAAAGAGTAGAGCCCCATCTGATGATATCGTGAATCCCTTATAATCGTCCGACACTTCTCTTGCTCGCATATTTTCTAGAAAACCATCTTTTTTTTGTGCCACTCTAATTCTATCTCGTAGTGTTGATTGAACTACTAATGCTGCTATTATAGCATTAGCTTCTTCTGGTGTGGACACAACCTCGAGGCTGAACTTCTCAAAATCCTTAATCAACTCTTCTTGTTACGTGATTCCCTTAATGGGATTCACTTTCTTTCGACTAAGTGCATCAGCCACAATGTTAGCTTTTTCGGAGTGATACATGATCATACAGTCATAGTCTTTAACTAATTCCAGCCACCTTCTTTGTCTCATATTCAATTTCTTCTGAGTGAAGAAGTATTTAAGACTTTTATGATCCGTATAGATCTCACACTTATCTCCATAGAGATAATGTCTCCAAATCTTCAATGTAAGCACAACAGTGGCCAACTCTAAATCATGAGTGGGATAATTTAACTCATGAGGCTTCAATTGTCTAGAAGAGTAAGCAACTACCTTTCCCTGTTGCATCAAGACGCATCCTAGTCCTTGTTCTGATGCATCACTGTAAATCACGAATCCCTTAGATCCATCAGGGATAGTCAATACTGGGGCTGTTACTAGTCTTTGTTTCAGCTCCTGAAAACTCTTCTCATATTTTTCTGTCCATTCAAATGGTACCCCTTTTCGTGTCAGCTGTGTGAGTGGTCCGGCTATCTTGGAGAATCTTTCAATAAACCTCCGGTAATATCCAGCCATTCCCAGAAAACTCCTCACTTCTCCCACATTTGTTGGTGGACTCCAATTGTTGACAGTTTCTACTTTTGTTGGATCAACCTCAATACCTTCAGCAGTCACTACGTGCCTGAGGAATGATATCCGATCTAACCAAAACTCACACTTTTTAAACTTAGCATACAATTTCTCCCTTTTTAGATCTAAATATGGATAAAATACCCGATTCATTAGATCCATGAACACTCTTAGTTCATTAGACAATCCAAAAGACATCACCACAAACTCATAATGACCATATCTTGTCCTGAAGGCTGTCTTAGGAATATCGTCTTCCTTAACCTTCAATTGGTGGTATCCTGATCTTAGATCTGTCTTTGAAAATAGACTAGTCCCTCGAAGTTGATCAAATAAATCATCAATTCTCGGCAAATGGTACTTATTCTTTATTGTGAGACGGTTTAGATCTCGATAGTCTATGCATATTCTCATACTACCATCTTTCTTCTTCAACAAATATACCCTTTGTCAAGTAGCTCTTGAAGTTGGACCTTCAAATCTTGTAACTCCGATGGTACCATTCGATATGGTGCCTTAGACATTGGTGCTGCTCATGGCATTAAGTCAATCATGAACTCCATTTGTCGATTTGGCGGTAATCCGGGTATCTCTTTAGGAAATACATCCACAAAATCTCTAACTATTGGCACATCATCTAGTGTCGGTTCAATTGGCGTAGTCCCAATAATACTTACCAAGAATCCTCAGCATCCACATTTTTTCAACATCTTCATAGCTTTCATTGCTGATATGATTTTTGGTCTTTCACCTAACTTAGCTCCGTGGAAGATAAACTTTTCCTCGTCTGATTTTTGAAATACTAATTCTCATTCTGCTTAACCAGTCCATTCCCAAGATGAAATCAAATTCTTGCATCTTGAGAGCATGTAAATCAGCTACAAGCTCTTTCCCCCCAAAATCCAATCTAACATCTTTAGCAATCCTATCAGTTCTTAATGTTTCTGCAGCAGGGATTCTAACATTGAGCGCTAAGTTTTCTACTTCTAAACTTAGTCCTAGCTTAGCACAAAGCTCAATTGAAATAAAAGAGTGTGAAGCACTAGAATCAAACAGAGCTAAAGCTGGCATTCCAAAAATTGATATCATACTTGACATCGTACCACTATTCTCCCCAGCTTCTTGACGTGTGAAGGTAAAAAGTCATGCGTTACCACCTTTCTTTGACTCTTCACGTTGCTTCTTAGGATAGTTTTTTCAGACGTGCCCTGGCTCATGGCAATAATAGCAAAAATCCTTTACCCCAATAACAAGGTCCTGAATATGGCTTCTTGCATTCTGGACATAGAGAAACTCATGTAGGTGCTCTATTTGCGGGACGTGCTTTAGTTCTCTCATTCTTTATGGGAAAATTCTCATTCCCCATATTGCGATTGTCCCACTTTCTTTTACCATGGGAATCTGCATTTCTTGGAAGAGCTTTATCTACTTCTAGTCCAGAAGCTACTTCATGAGCTTGTTTAACAGCTTGCCCGTAGTCAATGATCCTTTGTGCCGCAAGAATTCCACGTATCTCTGGTCGAAGACCACTTATGAACCATTCAACTTTTTGATCTTCAGTGTCCAGTAGACGTGCTGCGTAACATGAGAGCTGATTAAACCTTCACTCGTACTCTGTTACAGACATATTTTCTTGCTTTAATTCTAAAAATTCAGTTTACTTCTGCATACGAAAACCACGAGAAAATTACTTATCCATAACGATCTCTTTAAACCTATCCCAAGTCAAGCATTGTCGTTCCTCTTTGATCATGCCAATTTTGTACGACTTCCACCAGTGGCCAGCATCCTTAGTGAATTGAAAGACTGCACATGAGACCTTGTGTGTATCATCGCACTTTATGTGTTTGAAGATTCGTTCGAGTTCCATTATCCATTCTTTGAGAACGAGTGGTCCACTTCTACCATTGAATCTAGGTGGAGTTTAGCGACAAAATTGCTCGATCACCTGATTAGTGGTTGGCGGAATAGGTGCATTAGGTGCTGCATTTTGGTTCAAATTGATATAACTATACAAATACTTTTTGAAACATACAAAACCTAATCTTGAACAAACTCTGTTCGTATTATTTTATGATGATTTATCAGTTTTATTTTGTTCTGTTGGCGACGGGAAACTTGTATGAACATGTAAAATCTAACACTGTTGGCAATGTATAATTTATGTGTACATATTTTCAAATTATAGTTTTAGCATTGTTATTTCTGATTTTAGCATTATCATAACTCTTGTTTATCATTCGCATTAGCACCCCTTGTTAGCATTGTTGACAATTTTACCACTGTTGGCAATGTGTGATGTATATGTACATTTTATTGCCTTTTATCATTATCATTTATAATTTTAGCATTGTCATTTCTAATTTTAGCATTAGTATAACTCTTGTTTAGCATTAGCATTAGCACCCCCTATTAGCATTATTGACAATGCTACCATTGTTGACAATGTGTGATGTATTGTACATTTTGTTGCTTTAGCATTATCATTTACAGTTTTAACATTGTCATTTCTCTTTTTAGCATTAGAATAACCCTTTATTAGCATTAGCATAAAAAACTTGTCAGGGCATTATAAACCAACTAAGAACAAATGCTGTTATTATTTGTTGAATTAGCATTATCATTGTCATTCTTAGCATTAGAACACATATATGTTTAAAAAAAGTTAACATGAACATTATAAACCTAAGGCATTACACATTTTGTGGTACTAGCATTATTGTTCGCTTAATTGGCATCATCATATATTATAATAACATTATCATTGACACTATATATTGTTCACTATTTTTATCTTTATCATTCAATTATGTTTTTAAGCTTTGTTATTTGTTCATTAACAGTATTATATAAAAATTTATAGGTGTTAAAAGAGCTATATTAGATGAAAGTACAAGAAAAATAAAAGCTAAAACTAACCACACTCATCAAGATGATACAGGCAACGAGATATTTTACAAATATCCATAATTGCAAATAAAATTCAAACAACCCAATAAAAATCTCCAAAGTGGTGCCAACACAATCTGCATATTAAATAAGACACAACTAATCACGTTAATACTAAAATTTATATCTTTTTTGATAATGCTAAAACTAGTCACAGTAATGCTAAAACTAATTATAGCAATGCTAAAACCTATCATACTAATGGTAAAATGATTCAGCCAAAATAGAATAGAATTTCTAAATTATAAAAATACCCCCAATTCATTAAAATAACCCAAATATTACAAAAATGCCACCGCATTACTGAAATTCGGGTACAGATCTTCACCGTCCAAAAATTAAAAATCTACGGCTCTAATTGGTTCTTAGTTCTCACATGGGGCCTTGGTTCTCATTTGATCCATTTCATATATATATATATATATATATATATATATATATATATATATATATAGGAGTTGGTTCAAATAAAAACTTATCTTGGTGTGTAAATTGCGGACTGTGCTCGTTTACACGTTCGCTATAGCATGCATAAAATTATTCCTAATAAAAATTGTGTTCATCGTTCATAGTATGCTATAGCATGTATACATAAAGCTTTATCTTCTTCAGCGATAGAATAGAATGGTGTATTTGTCATTTGCTGGTATTCTAGAAGTTGAATTGAGAATACCAAAAGGCAAAAAGGGAACTTCTATCTTGCCCCATGAGGTTATAATAACTTAAAAATAATTTCTTTTCTATTCCACATGGCAGAGATCTATCCAATGTGAATAGTAGTACCACATGGGTAATGGGATAAGAAATGATATCCAGACAAAAAATAAGAATGAAAGAGGATTTTAATTTTAGACGCAACCCAAACTTGACTATTGGGCCAAATAGAGACATTAAGATAGTACAAGGAAAGTCCAACCCAAGAGTGGTCCAAGTGACCAATTCATTCAGTTTTGGACCAGTATGGCAGTATCAGATTATTCAATTGGTTTAATTCGAACCAAAATTTCTCTCAGGCTTGAAAATTTTGACATTAACCCTAAACCTTACTATTACATTTTTTATTTATCGAATGTTCAGGGTGTATGAGGTATTTACATAGTTTAAGTGTCAATGTACAAAAGTAGCCACTCAATAAAAATTTCACAGAGTGTCAAATATTAAATTTTGCCATTTTTGAAAAATTGAAATGAGGCCGCAGAGGCGGACACATATATAATAATATTTTACGTAGTACATTTTTGTTTGCAAATTAGATACAACCAGAAGTCTAATTTCCACCTAGAATTTTTAAGGGCATCTCCAGTGCAGATATCATTTTTAGGTACAAATAGTTGGCACATCAAAAGTTACCAAATTCACTAAATTGTTATTCAAACCTTGATGACATATTTTATACCTCAAATTATAGATCGTGTCAAGTGCAAGTGTACACGGATATAGCAAACAATGATACAAGTCGAACCACAAGAAATAGAAGTTATGATCTTAAAAATGCAAGTAATGTTGACTCAAGTTACAATCACTATTTAGACAAACATCATTTCTTAATAAAATGTTGTGTTCCAAACCATTAACAAATACCAATTTCACTCTTCAATGTAGATTATTAAATAATTCCAATAGAAAATTTAAAGAGTAATAAAAGAAAGGGGTTCTAGGGTGCTAGATTATTGATCAAGGTATTCTAAAAAATCATATGAATCACATAACTCTCCTTTCTTCAATCATGTTTTGGGGAAGGATCACCTAGGCATTTTCTCAAACACCTAGCCTACAAGCATGTTTAAACCATTACTATCTCTAGCAAATAAGCCACTCAAGCCTTCCAAGATCCCCAAATCACCATCAATACCCCTAATACTCATACCTATCTCAAAATACAAGTAAAAGGTCTTATGGATCAAGATCACATAAAAATGAGCAAACCTAATCACACATTAAGTAACACATGAATCTAAATGGAGGCCACCCACATACATTCAACAATCAACACATTGATCCATAAGACTTAAAGTAAGGGAAAGGTACATTCATCAATCATTTAATTCAAACACCAATCATCAAAGGATCCAACACTCCAAAACCTTAATAGATTAGCTACTCATGCTTGAGAGATCAAAATAACAAACTTGTGTATAAAACATAGATAAAGTTTAGATTAAACCAATAGAATGTATACAAATATCCACAAGATCCTTCCACTTCAACTCTTCAAACTTCAAGAACTCCCCTTCCAAGCCCAAGCCCTCTCTTCCTCTATTTTCTATGGTTTATCTCCTCTTTTGTTTTTAGGAAAAAGGGGTATATGGTAATGATGAGGCTTTTCAAATTTGTTTTTGTTTTGTGGTCAAAAATCCCGTGTATATTTTCTCACAAAAATCGTCCCTTCAAATAATAGAGGGAAGGGAGCAGATAAGGCACGCAAAACAGGGCTTCTGGACACGACACGGGCTCGGTCGCGCTGTAGCTTGCGCCAGAGAAGGGCGCGAAGGCATGATTGGGCGCGAAGGCTTGGTCGCGCTACCACTCGCGCTGTGGGTCGCGCCAGAGAAACGTGGAAAGGCTGGGTTGGCGCGACCCGAGTCAGTCGTGCCTCCGATCGCGCTATGGGTCGCGCCAGAGAAGCGTGGAAAGGCACCCTTGGGCGCGAGCGGCTCGGTCGCGCGGCTGATCGTGCTGTGGGGCGCGCCATGTGGCGTGACCGAACTCGTGCCCTAGATCGTGCTGTCGCTCGCGCCAGTTCCTCGAACTCGATGTTTCTTCAATAACACACCTAAAATTTGTACTTGGATCAAAATATGAGTTTGGACATTAAAAATATACAATTGGTTTATAAAATGGTATTGAAATAGCCCCAAGTTGTGTATAAAACATAGATAAAGTTTAGATTAAACCAATAGAATGTACACAAATATCCACAAGATCCTTCCACTTCAACTCTTCAAACTTCAAGAACTCCCCTTCCAAGCCCAAGCCCTCTCTCCCTCTATTTTCTATGGTTTTTCTCCTCTTTTGTTTTTAGGAAAATGGTATTGAAATAGGCCCAAGTTGCAGTCAAAAGAAGCACAAAATACCAATTATCAAACCTCCCCAATGCATCTAGGTACAATTGCTACTTTTTGAGGACCCCACTATTACATCACTCATTTTATTTATATATTATGAATTTATTAAAAAAATTATTTATGATTTTCATTGTATATACTAATTTAATATGAGAGTATCTTTTTAGTAAATTTATTTTGAATACTAATTTGAAAATTTAATTTATTTAAACACAAATTTGTCGCTTAATTTTTTATACAATTATAAAATAAAATCAACATATATTGTTATTTGATAAATATCGCATATTTATTTTAAATATGTTAATCGCACTATTTTTTATAGTTTGAATGCTTGATATATATTTACTATTAATGACAAAATAAAAAAAAATAGTAATCATAAACAATATTCATTGTTAAAAATTGAAATTTTAAAAAATTATGTAACATTGTTTGGATTAATCAACCATAAAATTAATTATATTAATTAAAAAATAAAAATTAAAAACTAAAAAATAATTATAAGAACTAATTGAGAGTAATGAGATTTAAAAATGGAAATGGGAAGAGAGAGAAGGAATGGAACTGTGAGGGAAGAGAGAATAAGATGAAAGAAATTGCTGAAGTTTGCTAAGTCAATGATTGAAGGAGTTCAAGGGAATATAATATTTTTTAGTAAATTTATTTGAAATACTAATTTAAAATATTAATTAATAAAAATACGAATTTAATTTTATTAAAAGTTTTATTATAATTTCCAATATATAATTATATTAATAATTATAATATTAAAAATAAGTTTTAATAAATTTATTTATTAGTTAATTTATTTAAAATTGCATTTTATATAAATAGAAGAATTGAAAAAGAAGAATTGCAAGTCGCAAGGTTGTAATATGGACCATCGTTTACAATTAATAAATCAAAGAAAAAAAAAAGAAAAAAAAAGGAGTGCGAAAAAGAAGAGAAAATTGGGTGAAATGGAAAAGGTGCATGTGGGTCCTCCCAATTCCAATTGCCACCATGTTGCAATATTGCTACCCACCAAATTTTAATCAAATGCTACCCAATTTCACCTATGCAAATGTTACCTCTTTAGTAGGTAATATTTGTTGCCCGCTAGGAATGCTACCTTAGCATTGGAGTTGCCCTAACTAAAGAAATATGATGATCATTGACAATTTATGTTGTATTAGCTTCGAGTTAATAGTATTGATGAATCATTGTAGAATCAGTAGCATAAAAAAAATAGTTATATTTTGTCCCTGTAGTCTTCACTAAGCATAAGAATGTAGCTTGAGAGACAAAAATTAGTTATTAACAAGAAATACTGCATCAAATCAATTTTCTTTAATATAGATTTGAAGAAAACTTATATTTTGCAGTTCCACAGTTTTCATGTTGTGTGGAGTACGGAGAGAAAATGAATGCACAGAGTCACGCATGATCTAAAATATTGTGAAAAAAACAAGAAAACTATTGCAATGGCAACATCTTCTACTATGTCTATGTAAATAAGTCAGAATGTATATTGAAACAAGATGTTTCTCTACTCTATCTCTCTCTCTGTCTCTCTAGGATCGTTAAACAAGATCAAAACGAAGAAGAACTATGACTAGTTTGTAGTGCATTCCCTACTTGTTGTTGATGGACTAAGAAAATAACAAGATTGACAAGTGATAGGGGGAAGCCGATATAGAAAAGGAAAGCTTGTGACTAATCCCTTCTTGGAAATGAAACATTCCTCTGTCGTTAACCAGTGTCCAAGCATTTGGAGTTCTTGTCATGCAGTGCACACTCACAGTGGCGATGATATGCCCTCCTCTCAATGTTCGTGTCACACATTGATAAGCTTCCATCAAGGACACACCGGGACATCAAATCTGCTGCTCCGATGGCCATTCTACTGTGGTTTTGTTTTCTTTATGGAAATGTGAGGGAAGACATTGCTCTTTTTGTTCCGTGATTCCTCAAGGGTTTGAATAGGCAGATAATTATACTTGCTTGATTAGAACTATGGTGGTCACTGGTGTGGAGAGAAGAATTTCAAGTATGAAAATGATATAATTTGTTTCTGTTTTCTCTCTCTTTGTACCTTTTAGCAAATATTCTCTTACATTGTAGTGTGATGCAATAAGGTGACAAACAATGTACTAATCTATGTATATCTCTGGTTCTTTTAGGTGTCTTGTTTTGGTCATTTGAATGTATAGATTCCATTGAAGGAGCCTCTTGATTGATTGATTATATTTTCTTGAAAAATGGTGGAAGAGCATCTATAAACAGAGGAAAATGATAGAGTAGTGTTCAGCTACTGACCTTTTGCATCACACTCGGATTCAACTAGATTCTAGTTGAGGCTTCATATGCCTAACTAATGATTTATGAGCACAAGAAGAATGAGGAGAGATGGGAGAAGCTGCTGTTACAGAAATGGAGCACTTGTTACTGAGCACTCTTCTCCCAAATGCAACACTCCTCTCCTGTAAACCGGACTGCGAGCATTTGTCTTTCATTTCATGCAATGCACATTTGCAGTCGCGGTGATATGGTCTCCGCTCAATTTCTGTGTCAGAAATTGATAGACTTCCATCAAAGACACACCGTAGCATCAACTCAGCTGCTCCGGTGGCCATTCTCCGATCTCTCTTCGCTTCTTTCTGAGGTTTCTATTGTAGTTTGTAGTTCAAAGTGTGACTTCACTCGGGTTTATATACATCAAAGGAATATCCTGGCATGGCTTGGGCAGATCTAAATTCTAGAGATTCCACGTAAACTTCAAGAGAAAGTTTGGTAGGCAGTTCCTTCAACTACTTCTAGGGAAATTTAGATTACTAGCAATGGCGCCTAAAAAAACAAAAAACTTATGTGAGAGGAGATGCTAAAGATTGAAAGAAAGACTTGTTTGTTGTCTTCTTATGTTTGAACAATTTGGAGAGTATATTTTCAAAGTATTCCTACAATTGCAGCGTTGTTTGTTTATTAATTATTTCTGATTTCTGTCATGTAATGTTAGGTAGTCTTACAAAACTAAGGATATATTGTCCATTAATACCTTGTCTTAAGTCTTAACATAATGTATAACAAGAAATGCTATGACAGAGAAAAAGTTTCATAGCTTTTGCAATATCCTAAAACATATTCTTGATCTTAATTTTACCAGATCTTTGCCAAGTTCGTCGTTATATTATAGATGGGAGATGAAGAGAGCCCTCATGATAAGAACATATATGTGCGGAACTGACTAGAGTTCTTTTGATATCTCAATATTATATATATCAGGACTGTTTAAATATGATAAATTAGAATATTATTCTTCAATAATCTCAACCAAGTACATGGAAATTATTTCAGTTTCATTTTGTTGTACTAGTCATCATTCAACTACTTGAATACTGTATAAATTTCATGTTAGAATACACTATATGTATAATTGTATGCAATTTTTGATTAAACTATAACAAAATTATGAATTTGCAACTGATCTTTGAAAGACGAGTACTTTTCTCTTCCTGTAAGATGGGAGATGAAGATTCTGAAACTATTTTGATTCAGACAAAAGCAAAATCCAAGGAAGAGGTAGATTCATGTCTTTTTTTTTTCTCCATTCAAATTGCTTCAATTTTCTACTTCATCATCACCAATTTTATTTTTTATAGAATGCATTCATTTACTAACTTACAAGAAGTTAATTTTACAGCATGCATGCATCCAACAGCTAGTTATTTAATTGCTTTATCTTGATATAGCTGGAGGGTTCATTTTCTTGTTTCGAGTTTAGAGATCTCTTTGATCTTTCTCTAGTATGCTTCTATTTGCAGGCATTACAATAAGGAGCAAACACTGAAACTATATATAATGCATTGACAAATATTGCCAAAAATGATCAATGCTAAAGTTTTGATTTGGAGTAATTCGTTTCTTGGAGGAGAAATGATGAAAGCGCGCATGCATGGATGCATGCAACAAATTAAGTGTAAAGAAATTGAATGATATTGTAAAAATAACAGTGGAGGATTTTCTGCATGTTTGATTAGAACTATGCTGGTGGTGATGTCTAGAACTGACATAGACCATATAGAAGAATAGTGATATTCAAGAACAGGTTGATATCGAGTTTTTTTCTCAGTATGAAGTATAATTTTTTACCACTATTTACTATGGAAATTTGGAGAGACTCGGTTTTCTTTCCTTGTGTTTGAACCTTTCACAAATGTTTTGTTTCCATCGCACTGTGAGATGAATTGGATGTTTCTGGTGTTTTATTGATTAATAACACTCGTACCGAACTACGAAACTTGTTCGTTATAGTGTCTTGTTTCGATTTTTATTAAAATCTGCAGATTTGATTTTGGTGATTTGATGTTAATTAATAAGCTTCAATTATCAGAAATAGTTATATTATCTTGATCAGTCTGTTATTAGTAACAATAAATTAGATAATAGTGAGTAAATTGGGCAGGATGAAGTGCATAGTTTATAGGAAGTGATGAATAGATGAAATTTACTGATTTTCCTCCTAAGTAGGGACATATTTTATTTTGCTACGTGGACATCAATGAACTTTGTCATTTACTAATTTAGACCCTTAACTGTCTCTATTATTGGAATGCTCATAATTTTTCACAATCCTCGATCTATGTCAAGATTGTAACTGAAATTTGTCTTTCATCACATTGAATAGATTCTTGATTCTTTATCAATTTCACTAATTTGAGACTGTCTGCATGAGAAAATGATTGTCTTTTTTACCAGGGATAAACATGAAGAACGATTCCTTTTTACTGCAACAGTAGCATTCATTGGTCTTTACAGAACGATTCCTTTAATCATGTATTCACCATTACATTTTCTATCCTTTACAGACTGCATCTATCCATCTCTCTCTCTCCGATAATCTTTTTGGCAATAGAAAACACTATAAATTCAAATTGTCTAGATCTAGTATATATATGGTTTATTCCTATGCATTATAGGATCTAGGAATTTTGCATTGTATAATCCGGAAATGGGATATTTTGCAAACTGTCATAGCCTTGATATATAAGTGTCATGTCAATTAGTTAAAAACTCAACCAAGAACAATATAATTTAGTAGCTAGTTCCAATAGTTTGGTCAATATTCTACCATAAAAATGTTGTCCTATTGTATTGTGCTCATATGTGCGTTAGTTTTGCCTCTCTCTCTCTCTCTCTCTCTCTCTCTCTCACACACACACACACACACACACACACACACAGAGTTTACTTGCCTAGGATGTTTAGAAGATCCTTGTTCTTGCATTGCGCGTAGAGATGCAGAGATATTCCAATCACGAGAAAACACTAAGACTAGTATACACTGATTCATTAAAATACCAAAAATTTATGTCATGTAATGTAACTGAAGTTAATAACACCATCAAAATGAAGGCTGACGCACTTTGTAAGGATACTGTAAAAATGAGATAATTATAATACAATGATGATGATGATAATGATGATGAGTGCTAAATCCGCGAGGAGAATGATCAGGAAATTGAATGAGACTTTGATATATATAGATAGATCAATCATCAGAATGTACAGCTAAAGGAACTATTCCTGCCTAATGTACCTATTTACCTTGACTATGGTCGAATAACAAAACACAGAATTTCTAGCTACTGACCTCTTATTGCACTGCGCTGAAACTATATTCTAGTTTTGCCTCTCATTTCTAGCTGCACCCCCTATTTCTAGATGATGAATCATGAACATAAGAGGATTGAGAAGAAAATACAGAATGTGATATGGAATAACAATATTTGCTGATCTCAAAGCCTCTTTTCGGAAATGCCACATTACTCTGTTGTGAAGCAGAGTGCGAGCATTTGCCTTTAGTTTTATGCAATGCACACTTGCAGTTGCGATGATATGGTCTGCGCTCAATGTCCATCTCAGACATTGATAGGCTTCCATCAAAGACACACCGAAACATCAACTCTGCAGCTGCACTAGACATCCTCTTTTCTTTTCTTGTTTTCCTAGATTTCTTTCTAGTGTGTGCCTGTGTGTTTCTAGTAATTTAAGAAAGGTTTTGTTGAAATTTCTGCATGTTTCTTGGAGGGTTTATATACTGCAACAATTATTCTTGTTGATCACAACTATGGAGGTAAGGTAGGACTAACCTCGATTGTAGAATATTTCTCCGTAAAATTCAAGAGAGGTTTGCTATGGAGTACTTTCTTTAACAACTAAGTTGTTTGACCTGTATAGCAAATCCTTAACACTTTTTACAAGAAACATTTGGATTCCTAGAATAAACAAGACAAAAAAAGTGATCTTAGAGAAAACCAAAGCATCATCAGTACTAGTTTTTTCATTCTTTTTTACAAAAAAATAATAATTGATTCAACTGTTGAAGGAATCTATGGTGTAAGGAGGGGAAAAATTGTTGTACAAAACTGATGAGGATCTTGCTCATTTCCTCATGCATGGGCCAACTGATAGTGATAATCCAAAAAAGAGAAATACCTCAACTTAGTTCCAATAATAAAAATTGTAAATTGTGTTTTGATCTTGAAAAGATTCCACCACATTATCTGCTGCACTCTTCTTCATTAATTTTTTTCACAGTTTTTCTGTCTTTTTTCATTTTCATTTTTCTATGGTGTGTGTGTATATATATAGTTACACATTCTTAAACAAAAAAAAAGAGGCCAACATACATGTATTATGAAAGTGGCTATACTTTTGTTATTCATAAGGACTGTTCATACATATTTCAAATTTATTTATGTATATATGGCCTTTTTTTAATGAGGCAGGTCATATCAAATGCTCTCATTGATATCTTCTATAGAAAAGAATCTTATAACAACTGTCATTAGAAGACAAAGCTTTTGCCTTGATGCTGCTGGAATGTCCTTCTCGTTGTTTCAACTGTGTAATGAAAAGGGTAGTTTGCGAAGATGTAATTCAAATGAAATGCTGATAATTGTTAACTTCATACTTCATTAATATACACACAAATGTGACAGAATTTTCCATCGCTTTTCACAGAGTTACTGGCATGTTCTAAACTATTTATGAGGAAAAAATATGAAAAGGAGCTATTCCTGGGGGGAAAGTAAGTTTTGTGGCTATACTAAATTCTACCTGAGGCATCATTTGTAATGATAATGTCCCAACTACTATTGAATATTGAGAGGTGAGAGAGAGAGAGAGCTGAGGAAGAAGGTACAGTAGTAAGGGAGCATTTGCTACTAAAATCTCTTTTAGGGAATGAGATGTTCCTGTGTTGTGAGCCAGAATGTGAGCATTCGCCTTTGCCTTCATGCAATGCACATTGGCAGTTTTTATGATATGGTCTGCGTTCCATGTTCATGTCGCACATTGATAAGCTTCCATTAAAGACGCAACGGAACATCATGTCACCTGCTGCAGAGGACATTCTCTTCTCTTTCTCCTAATTAATGTGGTTTAATTTCAAGAATGAGTGTGAATGTAAACTGTTAAGTATCTATGAGAGGTGATGATTTGTTAATTAAAATGCTGCATGCTTGTTTGTTGAAGGGTTTATATAGAGCAAAGAATTATGCCTTTTCGATTAGAACCATGATAATTGGAGTACTGACATAGATTCTATCTGCAGAAAAATTTTGGTGGTATTAATTGAATAAGATGTGAAGTTGTCTTGCTCTGTGCTTAGAGGAACTCTATGCAATGATCACTAGGGAAATTCAGAGTCGTATGTAGCTGTGGGACCTTAAAGGGATGAATAAGACATCAGGAGAGCAATTGATCATTAAAGAATCTGAAGAATTAGAAAAATCAGTTGTTTTCTTGTTTACATCGTATTTTAGCATGACTTACATTACTATTCTGTAAATTAATGATATTGAGGCAGGGGGTTGATGTTACAAGGTTCATTTCTGATGATGTCAATGAGCACCAGAATCATGTATGATCAAGTGATTGAGTCTACTGCAACATCAGAAACTTCTAATATTTCCATTTTCTATGTTTTTTACAGACTGCATGCTGCAGCCTCTCTCTCTCTCTCTCTCTCTCTCTCTCTCTCTCTCTCTCTCTCTCTCTCTCTCTCTCTCTCTCTCTCTCTCTCTCTCTCTCATAAATCATAATCAATCTACTAAGAACTTTGAATCATTAAACATAGAATAAATTCAACTTCTGTAGAGATTTTTCAACTCCTACTATATGCGTATTACCTTGTTATCACTCTAAATATAAAATTATATTAATTGATTGACAGAATAATGTATATCTACCTAGGACTAGGAGTATTGCATATTATTATCTGGAAATAGGATTGTTTGCAAAATTTGTCATTATGTAAAAGAAGGAAGGACACCAAGAATGCCTTCATATATAAGTGTCATGTCAGTTAGTTAAAAAAGTCGATTAAGCCCCACTAATTTTGTAAAAAGTTTGTCTTTTAATATAGAATCAAAGTAACGTAACTATTGATTATTCAAAATTTTCATCAACTATTACTGATCATTCAGACCTCTCTACTTTTCTCTCTGTCTCTCTCTGTAGCATATATGACATTCATATAATCTTAAATTTAACAACTTACACCTTGTAACATATCACTGTAAATTAAAAAATTAAATCAAAGACATACTAACTAGGAGAGGTGATGTAAAAGTTAGGTAGAGCGCCAATATATAATTTCTTATTAGTTTGTTTTCACTAACTAGCATCTTACGATGCATCCAACAGCCAGCTTTTTTTTTTTTTAGTAATTTTCCTCTCTCTCTGATCTCTCTCTCAGTTTGGATACTTGGAAGGTTCTTCTTCTTGTTTGCGTGAACGATTGCACCAATTTAAATCACAAGAAAACAATAAGACCAGTATATATACATTGGCTGATTATAATGCAGAAAACTTCTGGTATGTAATTGAAGTTAATAACAATATAAAAATGAGAGGATGATGGCGATAAATGCTAAATCTGCTCTGAGAAACTGAATGAGAATGTCATTAATTTATAGATAAATGATAAATCACAAGGATGTACAATTAAAGGAAATATTCCTGCCTAATGTACCTATTTACCTTTGAGTATGGCTGAATAACCAAACGCAAGATTTCTAGCTACTCACATCTTATTGCGTCGTGCTGAACTAAATTCTAGTCGAACCTCTCATCGCTATTCGCTAGCTGCTCTCCCTATTTCTAATTGATGAATCATGAGCATAAGAAGATTGAGAAGAGATTGCAGAATGTGATATGAAATAACAACATTTGCTCCCAAAATCTCTTCTTGAAATGCTACACTGCTCTGTTGAGAGTGCACGCATTTGCCTTTTGGTTTATGCAGTGCACACTTGCAGTCGCGATGATATGGTCTGCGCTCAATGTCCATTTCAGACATTGATAGGCTTCCATCAAAGACACACCGAAACATCAACTCTGCTGCTGCACTAGACATCCTCTTTTCTTCTCTTGTTTCCTATATTTCTAACGTCGTTTCAAGTGTGTATTTGTAGTAATTGAGAAAGATTTTGTTGAAATTTTTGCATGTTTCTTGGAGGATTTATATAGTGCAGGAAGTATTCGTGTTGATCACAACTATGGGGGTAAGGTAGGAGTAACCTAGATTGTAGAATAATTTTCCGAAAAGTTCAAGAGAAGTTTGGTGTGGAGTATGTTCTTCAGCAATTAAGTTGTTTGACCAGTATAGCAATTCTTTTAACATTTTTTACAAGAAACATTTTGATTCCTCGAACTAGGCATTAGAATAAACGAGGAATGAATCAAGACAAAAGTGATCTTAGAGAATATCTCTTAAATTGTTTAAAAATTCAATGTCTGAATTTCTTGATGCATGAGACAACAGATAATACAAAACAAGAAATGCCGCATCATATGACCAGTTCCTCTTGCCATGCTTAATTAATGATATTAAACAACTCAGTAAAAATACTAAAAATGGTAAAAATGTGTTTTGCATTTGAATAGATCCCACCACTAATCTATTGCACAATTGTAATATTGTCTTTCTGAAGTTCACCACTTTAAGGGACATTCCAAAAGGATTACCAAATACATTCATGATCTATGTTTAAGATCTGCATTATGCAGATTTCATTTGTTGGAAGCTATGTTTGCTATTTATCATGTTTGTTTTGCAAATGGTGTGAATCCATTTGAAGGAGTGAAATATTTTAGTGAAGGTATTTTTT
This sequence comes from Perilla frutescens, assembly GCA_026008535.1. NCBI lineage: Eukaryota > Viridiplantae > Streptophyta > Magnoliopsida > Lamiales > Lamiaceae > Perilla > Perilla frutescens. The sequence continues at coordinate 37,089,532 of BRKX01000016.1, read as the reverse complement.
ACATTATTAAACCAACCATTTCCCATTTATTTTTTAATTAATCTGGCATATTTTTTTAATGAGGCAGGTCATATCAACTTCACTGCACATTGCTCTCCTTGTATCTAGCTTGTATAAAATAGAATTTATAACAAGAAGACAATTTTTTTAGATTGTCCTTCACCAATTTTTTATTTCTTTATTTAATTTTTTTTTTTTTTGGGAGGGGGGATTTCTTTACCACTTTTCTCTGTGAACATCCCAGCAAATGGATGGACTAATTAAATTAAATAACACCATATTAACTGACTAGAACTGGTGAAAATTTATGTATTGTGATTGTTAGCTTCATATTTCATTACATATGGAATAAATGATTTCTGACAAAGAGAGTGAAATTTACAATGTGACTGATTAATTTCCCATTGCCTTTGACAAGGTATACTAGCTTGTTCTAAACTATTATGAAGAAGATATCAAAAGTAAGTACAGAAAAAGGAACTACTCATGTCTTGTCCAAATTCTATATTTAAAACCCCATTGATGCTGTCCCTACAACTAGTTGATGAATTATGGACATGTGAAGATTTAGAAGAGAGAGAGGAAGCATGCAGCAGAATGCTAATTAGGAGTGATCAGATGATAATTTGTTAACACGTTGCATGTTTTTTTGGGGGTTTATAAAGAGCAAAGAATTATGCTCTTTTCGATTAAACCCATATGTTATAAGTTGGAGTAGTGTGTGTATGAGTGACATAGATTCTATCTGCAAAAGAATTTGGTGGTATTAATTGAATATGATATAAAGTTGTCTTGGTCTGTGCTTACAACTCATCACTAGGGAAATTTGGACTCGTAAAACTAAGGAAAGAATCTGTAAAGATGCCAAAAATCAGTTGTTATCTTGTTTCCATCTGTTTGAATGCTTGAGCAAATATTCGTTTTCATCGGTGAAATGGATGCTTTTGGTTTTTTCTATGTATCATATTTTAGTTCGAGTTTCATCCATGATGGAACTTGTGTTGTGTAAAATAATTAAAGAGCGCTGCGGTAGGTTTGATTTTACAAAGTTTTTCTGATGATGCCAATGAGCCATTTACAAGAAACTAGAATACTTTTGTCACATTCTAATTTCTGAAGAAAAACAAGAAAAATGGCTAGCTAGTCATTTAGTATATTTATCTATACTAATTATGATGAAGTGAGAGTCCACTGCAATATCCCAAACTCATTATTTTTCCAATTTCTCTTTCGTACACTACAAAAAATTTGATTTTTAGATACTATATTATTAGAGTTGTCATTTATATAATAGACTTAAGTAACGATATATTATCATAAAATTTTATGACAACATTGTTGTCATTTAAAATGATATTTAATTTATTTGGAAGGAACTTTAAGGAACGCCTCCTATTTGACTATTTGAGATGACATGATGTCCTTACAAAAAATATTTTTAAGTTGTCCGTAGTTATATTGTCCGGAAAGACCATATTTTTTGTAGTCATATTGAATGCTAGTGATTACTTGGAGTACATTACGTTAATTTATTACATGCAATGGCACAAGAATCACATGAACATATCTTGTTGATTATGAGAATACCTGGAATATAATATACACGTAAGAACAAAGCACAAATTTATTTGTTGATTCATAGAAAAAAAACCAAAAATTGTATGAAAAATACCACGATAAATATTTATAGGAAACCGGAATTGTCGACTTGAGAAAACATTGTGCGAATTCAACTACTTCTCTAGAGAGTTTCAACTGGTGTGGTTTTTCCTATGTGTATCAGTCTCAAAGTAGGTTGAACAGCACCTTTTGCATTATAGGATCTAGGAGTTTTGCATTGTACAAACCGAAAATGGGATCTTTCATAAACTTAATTTATCATTCTTGTATGGAAGGAAGCCAAGACAGACTTCAAATCAAAGTGTCACTTTCAGTTACTTAAAAACTCAATTAACAACATTTTCTACTTGGAATACTCTGTAGATTGGTCAATATTGCACCATAAAAAAGTTTGTCTTTTACAGCATCAATAACTCTTCCTTCTTCGAAATATTCATCAACTCTCTCTCTCTCTCTGAATCTTAGTTTAGTGGTCACAGTAAAATTCTAAGAAAATGAATGCTTAGAACAATGTGTTGTTTGTGAGCCAAAATTTTGGCCTAAGATAAGGTCCATAAAAATGAGATGATGGTGATCATGAAAAATCCAAAAGCTGCAATATATGAGAATGATAAAGAAAATGGAATAAGACTATAAGAGTGTTACATATACATGAATGTACAGTTAAAGGAACTATTCTGTCTAATGTACCATTTTACCTATAATTTGGTTGAATAACCAAACACAGGATTTCTATCTACTGACCCCTTATTATACTGCGCTCAAACTATATGTATTCTGGTACGTCCAACCTCCCATTTCTGCCCTCCCTATTTCTTGATGATGAATCATGAACATGAGAAGATTGAGAAGAGATCACAGAATGTGATATGGAATAACAACATTTGCTCCCAAAATCTCTTTTTGGAAATGCTACATTGCTCTGTTGTGAAGCAGAGTGCGGGCATTTGCCTTTCGGTTTATGCAATGCACACTTGCAATTGCGATGATATGGTCTGCGCTCAATGTCCATCTCAGACATTGATAGGCTTCCATCAAAGACACACCGAAACATCAACTCTGCTGCTGCACTAGACATCCTCTTTTCTTCTCTTGTTTCCTAGATTTCTAACGTCGTTTCAAGGGCGTGTTTGAAGTTATTTGAGAAAGATTTTGTTGAAATTTTTGCATGTTTCTCGGATGGTTTATATAGTGCCAGAATTATTCTTGTTGATCACAACTATGGAGGTATGGTATGTCTAACCCAGATTATAGAATATTTCTCCGTAAAATTCAAGAGAAATTCAAATTGGAGTATTTCTTTAGCAACTAAGTTGTTTGACCTGCATATCAAGTCTTCAACACTTTTTACAAGAAACCTTTGGATTCCTAGAATAAACAAGACAAAAAGTGATCTTAGAGAAAACCAAAGCATCACTAGGTATTTTTTTTATTGTTTAACCATGAAGATGGGAGAAATGGTTGTACAAAAATATATTAGTGGATCTTGTCATTTGTTATATATGGTTTCATTTCCTTATGCACGGACCAATTGATACACAAAACAAGAAATACCTTATCATATCAAGAACTGGTGTCATTCAAACTGATATTAATCAACTTAGTAAAAATAATAAAAATGATGTGTTATATATATATATATATATTTCATTTTCATAAGTTAACCCTTTCATCTAATGTCTATTAGGTAATTAAGTTAAGGTAGATTTGTCGAATTGTGGGAGGTGGTCCGATCACGGGGTAACCCTTTCAAAGGGTATCCAAATGAAGAAGAGAAGCAAGATCCCTTACTACTTTAAAGCACCAAGTGACTAAATTTATAACTTTCTTATCTGTAATTAGCTAGGGTTAATTGCTAAAAAAATCATCACCTTTTAATTTATAGCAAATTCGTGACCCCCATTTTTTTCTCAACCATTGAAACTATGATGTTGTAATATTTTTTACACATTAATTCATATTTGGAATGTCGTATATGGGATGATTTTTATTGTGCAACGTCAGTTTTTTAGTAGATGAAATTTTTTGGGTGTCTATTTTATTACAAATTACAAGATTGGATTATTATTGCAACGTTTTAAAAATCATGTTTAAATTACAAATTCATTCAAAGGTCGTAATTTTTTTAACAATTTACCCCTTGTAATTACGTATTCATGCATTATTCCCATTTATTTAAGAATCTTGCCTTTTTTTAATGAGGCGGGTCATATCAATATCGTTGATATCTTTGTATAGAATAGAATCTCATAACAACTGTCAAGAAAAACAAAGGTTTGGCCTTGATGCTGCTGAGATATGTCTTTCTCGTTGTTTCATCATTTTTTTCGGCGTTTCTTTTGCACTTTTCTTTGTGCATATTCCAAGAAATGGGTGGACTAAAATAACATAATGCATTGATCTGCCAAAGTTTTCTGTTGTGTAACTAAAATGGTAGTTTGCAAAGATATGTAATTCAAAATGAAATGCTGATAAACTGAGTTGCCATTGTAAGCTTCATACGGAATAAATAATTTCTCACAGATACATACAAATGTGACAGATTTTTCCATTACCTTTCACAAAGTTTACCGGCATGCATGTTCTAATTAAACTATTATTTATATATGAAGAAAAAATATAGAAGTAGGGTTGCAAGAACCCAAGAATGTATTCAACCTCTGAAGATGTACAGAAAAAAAGGAACTGTTCATTTCTTATCTAACTCCACTAAATTCTATTTGAAGCATCATTACTCCTAGTTGATGAACTATGCACATATGAAGACTGAGAAGAGAGAGATGAGGAAGCAGGTACAGTAGTAATTAGGGAACATTTGCTACTAAAATCTCTTTTTGGGAATGAGATGTTCCTGTGTTGTGAGCCAGAATGTGAGCATTCGCCTTTGCCTTCATGCAATGCACATTGGCAGTTTTTATGATATGGTCTGCGTTCAATGTTCATGTCACACATTGATATGCTTCCATTAAAGACGCAACGGAACATCATGTCACCTGCTGCAGACGACATTCTCTTCTCTTTCTCCTAATTAATGTGGTATAATTTCAAGAGTGAGTGTGAATGTAAACTGTTAAGTATATATGAGAGGTGATGATTTGTTAATTAAAATGCTGCATGCATGTTTATTGAAGGGTTTATATAGAGCAAAGAATTATGCCTTTTCGATTAGAACCATGATAGTTGGAGTACTGACATAGATTCTATCTGCAGAAGAATTTTGGTGGTATTAATTGAATATGATATGAAGTTTTATTGGTCTGTGCTTAGAGGAACTCTATGCAATGATCACTAGGGAAATTCGGAGTCGTACGTAGCTGTGGGACCATAAAGGGATGAATAAGACATCAGGAGAGCAATTGATCATTAAAGCATCTTAAGAATTAGAAAAATCAGTTGTTTTCTTGTTTACATCGTATTTTAGCATGACTTACATTAGTATTCTGTAAATTAATGATAATGAGGCAGGGATTTGATGTTACATGGTTCATTTCTGATGATGTCAATGAGCATCAGAATATTGTGTTCAAGTCTCCCTCTTTGGCTCTCTCTTTTTCTGATCATAAATCATAATCAATCTACTATCAACTGAATCATTAAACAAGAGTAAATTCAACTTCTCTAGAAAATTTTGGGACTCCTACAAAAACACACTTAAGGTATTGATCTAATTTCGGTTAGACTTTTAAAGTATGATTCGACTCATTCGGCCTCTTAAACTATTGTAAATGGCTCAATCAGCCCCTTCCATTTAAAAATATTTATTTCCCGTTAGTAATTAATGTTAATTAAACATGCAAATTTTGGCAGTGCAATTTGAGGCTAAATTATATGAGTGTATAACCCACACTTTCGAATTTCAAAGTCCTAATTCACTTTTGATATTTAACATTGAATCAATATTTAAATTTTCTGTTTAAGTTATGAATACAAATTCTCATCTCCAAGATTTCCCCATTCTATTATCCGACATTCAATAATTGATGAATTGAGGGTACCATGAGAAAGGTTGTGGTGAGAGCTTTCAAACCATACCGGACATTGCACAATTTTATGGCAAAGATCACTCGGACTTAGGTTGGAAAAGTTTTGCACATTTAATTAACATTATTAATTACTAACGGAAAATTAATATTTTTGATGTAGTGTTTATTTGTACCATTAAAATTAATGTATCCTAAAATGAAATTAAAGAACCATAAAATTAAATTGAATTAATTTTATCCAATGTTTCATATAGTGCACTCGTCTGATGCTAACACATGAGTTTATGCACACTCGATAATTCTTTTTTGAAATAAATATATACCTTAAAATGGAATTCGTGAACACTAGAATTAATTAAATTAATTTTACTTCTTTTATGTGGGCGTACAATACAGTCGCTCGACGATGTTAACGCGTAGGCTCGTGCATTAGGATCGATATAAAATAATAATTTAAAAAAAATGAAAAGAAATTAACGAAAAGAAAGTACGTACGTAAAAAAAGAGAGAAAAAGAAATGAAGAAGCAGCAGCAAAAAAAAAATCACAAACGCTTGAGATCCACCCACCGCACGTGGAAATCAATGAACTTTGTCATTTACTAATTTAGACCCTTTAACTGACTCCATTCTTGATGCTTATAATATTTTACAATCCTCTATGTCAAGATTGTAACTCAAATTTGTCTTTCACCACGTTGAATTGATTCTTGATTCCTTATCATTTTCACTAATTTGAGATTAATTTTAGTCTGACTGCATGAAAAAGTTTTGTCTTGTTTACCAGGAACAAACAAACATGAAGAACGATTCCTTTAATCATTCATTTGTCTTTACAGAACGATTCCTTTAATCGTGTATTCACCATTACATTTTCTATCCTTCACAAACTCTCTCTCTCTCTGGCAATCGAAAACACTATAAATTCAACTTGTCTAAATATTTTCTACTAATATATATGGTTTATTCCTATGCATTATAGGATTTAGGAATTTTGCATTGTATAATCCGGAAATGGGATCTTTTGCAAACTGTCATAGCCTTGATATATGAGTGTCATGTCAATTAGTTAAAAATTCAATCAAGAACAATTTAGTAGCTAGTCCCAATAGTTTGGTCAGTATTCTATCATAAAAATGTTGTTTTTGTTTTATGCTCATATGTGTGTTAGTTTTGCCTCTCTCTCTCTCTGTCTCTCTCTCTCTCTCTCTCTCTCTCTCTCACACACACACACACACACAAACACAGAGTTTACTGGCCACAGCAAAATTCAAGGAAAATGAAAACTTAGAACAATTTGTGTGTTGTATGTGAGACAAAATTTTGACCTAGGATGTTTAGATTATCCTTGTTTTTACATTGCGCGTAGGGTTGCAGAGATATTCCAATCACGAGAAAGCACTAAGACTAGTATACACTGATTCATTAAAATACCAAAAATTTATATCATGTAATGTAACTGAAGTTAATAACACCATCAAAATGAAGGCTGAAGCACTTTGTAAGGATACTGTAAAAATGAGGTAATTATAATACGATGATGATGATGATGATGATGATGATGATTATAAATGCTAAATCCGCGAGGAGAATGATAAAGGAAATTGAATGAGACTTTGATATATATAGATAGATCAATCACGAGAATGTACAGCTAAAGGAACTATTCCTGCCTAATGTACCTATTTACCTTGACTATGGCCGAATAAGAAAACACAGAATTTCTAGCTACTGACCTCTTATTGCACTGCGCCGAAACTATATTCTAGTCGAACCTCTCATTGCTAGCTGCACTCCCTATTTCTAGATGATGAATCATGAATATAAGAGGATTGAGAAGAAAATACAGATTGTGATATGGAATAACAACATTTGCTGATCTCAAAACTTCTTTTTGGAAATGCCACATTGCTCTGTTGTGAAGCAGAATGCGAGCATTTGCCTTTGTTTTTATGCAATGCACACTTGCAGTTGCGATGATATGGTCTCCGCTCAATGTCCGTTTCAGACATTGATAGGCTTCCATCAAAGACACACCTAAACATCAACTCTGCTGCTGCACTAGACATCCTCTTCTCTTCTCTTGTTTCCTAGATTTCTTATGTCGTTTCAAGTGCGTTTGTAGTAATTTGAAAAAGATTTTTGTTGAAATTTCTGCATGTTTCTTGGAAGGTTTATATAATGCAAGAATTATTCTTGTTGATCAAAACTATGGAGGTATGGTTGGACTAACCTAGATTGTAGAACATTTCTCCGTAAAATTCAAGAGAGGTTCGCGATGGAGTAGTTTCTTTAACAACTAAGTTGTTTGACCTGTATAACTAGTCCTTTTAACACTTTTTACAAGAAACATTTGGATTCCTAGAATAGACAAGACAAAAAATGTGATCTTAGAGAAAAATCAAAGCATCATCAGTACTAGTTTTTTTGTTCTTTTTTACAAAAAATAAAATAAAAAAATAACTGATTCAACTGTTGAAGGAATCTATGGTGTAAAGAGGAGAAAATTTGTTGTACAAACTGATGAGGATCTTGACCATTTCCTCATGCATGGGCCAACTGATAGTGATAATGCAAAAAAGAGAAATACCTCATCGTATCAGATTTCTCCTCTCATGCTTAATGATATTAATCAACTTAGTAGAAATAATAAAAATTGTAAATTGTGTTTTGCACTTGAAAAGATTCCACCACATTTATGTGCTGCATTCTTCTTTAATTTTTTTCACAGTTTTTCTGTCGTTTTTCTTTTTCATTTTTTATGGTATATATAGATATTTTTAACATTCTTAAACAACACAAGAGGCCAAAATACATGTATTTTTTATGAAAGTGGCTATAGTACTTTTGTTATGCATAAGGACTGTTCATATATTTTTCCAATTTATTTATGTATATATGGCCTTTTTTTAATGAGGCATGTCATATCAAATGCTCTCGTTGATATCTTGTATAGAAAAGAATCTTATAACAACTGTCATTAGAAGACAAAGCTTTTGGCCTTGACGCTGCTGGAATGTCTTTCTCCTTGTTTCAACTGTGTAATGAAAATGGTTGTTTGCAAAGATGTTATTCAAATGAAATGCTGATAATTGTTAACTTCATATTTCATTAATGTACACAAAAATGTGACAGAATTTTCCATCGCTTTTCACAGAGTTACTGGCATGTTCTAAACTATTTATGAGGAAAAATATGAAAAGGAGCTATTCCTGGGGGAAAATAACTTTTGTGGCTATACTAAATTCTATTTGAGGCATCATTAGTAATGATGCTGTGCCTACTACTATATTGAGAGGAGAGAGAGAGAAAGCTGAGGAAGCAGGTACAGTAGTAAGCGAACATTTGCTACTAAAATCTCTTTTTGGGAATGAGATGTTCCTGTGTTGTGAGCCAGGATGTGAGCATTCGCCTTTGCCTTCATGCAATGCACATTGGCAGTTTTTATGATATGGTCCGCGTTCAATGTTCATGTCGCACATTGATAAGCTTCCATTAAAGACGCAACGGAACATCATGTCACCTGCTGCAGATGACATTCTCTTCTTTTTCTCCTAATTAATGTGGTATAATTTCAAGAGTGGGTGTGAATGTAAACTGTTAAGTATATATGAGAGGTGATGATTTGTTAATTAAAATGCTGCATGCATGTTTGTTGAAGGGTTTATATAGAGCAAAGAATTATGCCTTTTCGATTAGAATCATGGTAATTGGAGTAGTGTGTATGAGTACTGACATAGATTCTATCTGCAGAAGAATTTTGGTAGTATTAATTAAATATGATATGAAGTTTTATTGGTCTGTGCTTAGAATAACTCTATGCAATGTTCACTAGGGAAATTCGGAGTCGTAGCTGTGGGGCCTAACAGTAATGAATAAGACATAAGGAGAGCAATTCATTAAAGAATCTGAAGAATTAGAAAAATCAGTTGTTTTCTTGTTCCCATCTGTTTCAATTCTTGAGCAAATATTCTAAATAGTTTTGCTATACACTTAATTAGTAGACTCTTGAAATCTTCATACTTGAAAAAGACAATTTCTTCTGTCTTGATTGCATCAGAAAAGTTTGTTTTATTACTTTTCACTGAGTACTATAATTCAGATATATAGTTAAATTTAGATAATCTGAACCCCCCCCCCCCCCACTGAACATTTCTTCTGTCTTGATTGCATCAGAAAAAGTTGTTTATAAGTTTTACTAATAATGGAGATGATATATGTCTCAAGAAGTTCAATTTTTTCTTTGAGGTTATATAGAGAAAATATGATTATTCTGTGATAATTGACCATGTTATGATGTACCGGTTATACTTTATATTTTGAGAAGTTGTCTAATTTAATTATTTAATTGTTTGTAAATCCTTAGCATATGTCAGCAAGGAAAGTCAAGAATTAGTTCCGAAAATCCTCGAGATTGAATCACAAGAGATTAGGACTCTATTTAGATAGATTTGTTTCCTAATATTCATAAAACTCGTGTTATATATATCTCTCAATGTATTTTGTAACAAACAACAAATCAATACAGAAAACTTCCGCCTCAAATCATCGTTCTATTTCCAATCACAACTTTTCTCTAGGATGATACATCTAGCCATTGGGGGACGAGCGTGCCTCAATCACATCACTGGCTACCCTCCGCCCCCAAAACCCACTGAACCCGCCTACCATCAATGGTACCAGAACGATCTCATAGTTATCTCATGGTTGATACAGAACATGGAGCCGACACTGGCCAACAATTACGTCCAGTACAAGTCTGCAGAAGGATTATGGAAAGGGTTAGCAACCACATATAGCTTAAAGAGGGATTCTGCACAAATATTCGAATTAACAGTCCAAGCAAACAGTATCAAGCAAGGACAGGGAACGATTGAACATTTTTACAGCACACTGCAGCGTATCTGTGCAGAAATCGACGAAAGTCACCCAAACCCCATGGAGTGTGAAAAGAATATCGACACATATCGCCGGATTCAATCTGAAACCATGTTATTCCAGCTTCTCACCGGAGTGAGTGACAAATTTGAACCAGAGCGCCGTGATCCTTAAAATGGATCCCCTACCGAATGTCGAGGCCGCCTACGCCTTACTCCGACAAGGAGCCGCTCGAAGAGGAATCTGGACCTCAGAGGCGGCGGACGGAACCTCCGACCAAGACATTGGCAGTGGGTTAATTACACAAGGCGCCAGTGACACCGTCGGACTAGCAGCGAAAGGATATAGGCCGGGAAATCGCTCAAACTCAGGACCCTCGAAAGGGTCTGGTTCCGCGAATCGTGAAAAGATCGACAAGAGCAAGTTGAAGTGCTCTCACTGTGGGATGTCGAAGCACACCAAAGAAACGTGTTTTCGACTCATCGGTTACCCAGAATGGTGGGAGGACAACCATAAGCCCCCAAAGGAGAAGGAGACTCGAGGCCGCGTCGCCGCCGCCATCGGCGACTTAGAGGCCACCGGCCACAGGATGGGCGGCAACGCTAGTCGCGATGATGGTTGGAGCAGCAACGGTGAAGGTGGGGTGAAAATGGCTACAACAGCTAGGGTTTCAAGTGGCAACGACTTCAACGGGGAGAGCTCATTTAACTATGAAGGTACCGGGTCGGGTCCCTCTATAGCCGACCCCCCCTCTTTTTTGATAATAGTGCAGATTGTTTTAATAGTGCCGCCTCATGTGATGACAAATCAAATGCATTAATTAATATGGGTGGTGTGAATGTTGTTAATACCCGTGAAACCAAAAATACTGCTTGGATTTTTGACTGTGGTGCAACGAACACAATGACCTTTGATGCTTCAGATCTATGCACTCAGTCTCGGCCCTCGAAAACGCATGTTTTCACGGCTAGCAGGGAAATTACCCCTGTCCATGGAGCTGGCACTATCTCTATTTCTCCTACATTGAAGTTGTCCAATTGTCTCTATGTTCCAGATTTATCTCACAAATTGTTATCTATTAGTCATGTTACAAAGGAGCTAAATTGTACTGTTATGATGCATCCTTCCTTCTGCATTCTACCGGATATCCGGACGGGGGATATCATTGGACGTGGCACTGAGCGTCGGGGATTATACTATGTCGACGAGATTGCTCACAAAGGTACAGTGATGCTGGCCACCAGAACTAAATCCCAAGCTGCTTGGTTATGGCACCGGCGTCTTGGACACCCGTCTGTCGGTTATCTCAAACTTTTATTTCCTCAATTGTCTTTTCCTGCCGATATGTATTGTCAGACTTGTGTTTTGGCCAAGAGCCATAGACATTCTTTTAAACCAACAAACACTCGTGTGGATACTATGTTTTCTTTAGTTCATTCGGATATTTGGGGTCCAGCGCCTGTTGTCGGTGGACAAGGTTTTCAGTATTTTTTATTGTTTATTGATGATCACACTCGTATGACTTGGGTGTATTTTTTGCGTCATAAATCTGATGTTTTTTCCAAATTTGTCCAATTCTATAACATGATTCACCACCAATTTCAAACCAAAATCAAAATTTTGAGATCCGATAACAGGGGAGAGTTTGTGAATCTTTCGATGACCAAATTCTTCACCGATAACGGATTAATCCACCAAACCACCTGTCCTTATACACCTGAACAAAATGGGGTGGCTGAACGGAAGAACCGAATTCTCCTTGAGGTTACTCGAGCCTTACTTGTTGAGTCTCGAGTGCCTCCCCATTTTTGGCCTGAAGCTATCTCTACTGCTGTGTATCTCCTAAATCCGTTACCCACAAAAAGCCTCTCACTCCAAACTCCTCTTCAGTGTCTGTCTAACCTTGCTCAAATCCCCGTTCCTCTTACCCTCAAACCTCGCATCTTTGGTTGTTCTGTGTTTGTTCATATACCCAAAAATGCACGCAATAAGTTGGATCCTTGTGCTGTTAAATGTGTTTTTGTGGGATATGGCATTCAACAGAAAGGCTATCGATGTTACGATCCTAAATCTCGTCGTTTATACACTACCATGAATTGTGATTTTCTTGAGACAGAATATTTTTACCATCACCACCTTAGTGGTCAGGGGGAGAGTTCTAAACTTGACCCACTAAGTTGGCTTGAGCCAGTGTCGGTACCAAATCTCAACAGCTCAGGAACAGTTCCAACAGGGACAGTTAACCAAGCCACCGAGCCAATCTTGGAAGCATCGTCACAATCACCGACACCCAGTGAACCGAACAATGGTACTATCCTCGACTCGATATCCCCGGTAAATGACGAGCCTCTTATTTTTGTTGATTCATTTGTTACTAACCATGAAGTGCTAGAAAATACAGAGTTACTCCAGGATGATACAGTACCAGAGATTACTAACAGCACTGAAATAGAGATTACAGAACCAGTTACTGGCAGATATGTACTACCGCCACGAAGTAACAGAGGTGTTCCTCCAAAGCGGTATTGCCCAGAAAGGATCACAAAAAAATCCAGATATGCAGTTGAGAATATTGCTCAGGGAAATCTCGCACAACGTGTCATTGCTTTTCAGGCTGCCTTATATGAAGATGAACACCTTCCGAGAACAGCTCAAGAAGCTTTTCAATATAAGCATTGGACAGATGCTATGGCAAAAGAGATGAATGCCTTGGAAAGAAACAGTACGTGGGAAGCATGCGGCTTACCTCGAGATAAAAAACCTGTGGGATGTAGATGGTTTTTTACTATCAAAAGAAAATCAGATGGGTCTATTGAGAGATATAAGGCGAGATTGGTTGTAAAAGGATACACCCAGATTTATGGTGTGGATTATTCGGAAACCTTCTCACCAGTGGCAAAAATGAATACCGTTCGGGTTCTTCTGTCGATTGCAGTAGATCAAGACTGGCCTCTCCACCAGTTTGATGTTACTAACGCCTTCCTTCATGGCGAGTTAAAACGGGAAGTGTATATGGAGGTTCCTCCTAGTTTTGAGGTAAAATTTCAGAACAACGAAGTGTGTAGATTGCGGAAGACTTTATATGGGCTCAAACAGTCTCCAAGGGCCTGGTTTGGCAGATTTACTAGTGCTATGAAGAGCTATAGATACCGACAAATCAATTCCGATCACACACTCTTCCTGAAAAAATGAGGAAGTCTCGTCACCTATCTAATCATCTACGTTGACGACATGATCATCACTGGAAATGATTTGGAAGAAATTGAAGAATTGAAAAAAAGCCTGTTCTGAGAATTTGAGATGAAAGACTTAGGTACTCTCAAGTACTTTCTCGGGATTGAAGTTTTAAGGTCAACAAGGGGAATCTTCATATGCCAGAAAAAATATACACCTGATCTGTTAGCCGAGGTAGGAATGTTGGATTGCAAACCAGTTGATACTCCTATTGCTGTCAACCATCGTTTGCAACTTACGAAGGATGCAGATTTGGCCGATCAAGGACAATATCAACAGTTAGTAGGGAAGCTTATCTATTTGGCTTACACCAGACCCTATATAGCTTATACTGTGGGAGTTGTTAGCCAGTTCATGCACAGACCACAAACAGATCATATGGAGGCTGCGCTCATAATTGTGAGGTATCTCAAGGGTACCTTCGGCTATGGGCTACTGTTTGGAAAACACGGACATTCCAAGGTACACGGATGTACGGATGCTGATTGGACAGGTAATCCTGTGGATAGAAGGTCGACTGCTGGGTACTTTACATTTGTGGGAGGAAACCTTGTTACTTGGAGAAGCAAAAAGCAGAAAGTGGTAGCCTTGTCTAGTGCAGAAGCCGAGTTCAGAGGCATTAAAAGTGGTTTGACTGAAGTTTTATGGCTCCGAAATTTGCTCGCCAAGATTAGATTTAATTTAGAATAGCCGTGCCAGCTATTTTGTGATAACAAGGCCGCTATTAGCATATTCGAGAATCCAGTACAGCATGATCGAACAAAGCATGTGGAGGTAGATCGACATTTCATTAAGGAGAAAATTGAAGCCGGAATCGTTGAGTTTCCATTTGTTCGATCCGAGGACCAACTTGCAGATATCTTAACTAAAGCTGTAAACTCAAAGGATTTTTCAAGAAGCTTGGTCAAGTTGAATATTGGAGATCCCACTAATCAACTTGAGGGGGAGTGTCAGTAAGGAAAGTCAAGAATTAGTTCCGAAAATCCTAGAGATTGAATCACAAGAGATTAGGACTCTATTTAGATAGATTTGTTTCCTAATATTCATAAAACTCGTGTTATATATATCTCTCAATGTATTTTGTAACAAACAACAAATCAATACAGAAAACTTCCGCCTTAAATCATCGTTCTATTTCCAATCACAACTTTTCTCTAAACAGTCTAATCTTTCACTATCATTAAACCTATTTCTTACAGCATATATGTGTTTGTCGTATATATATCATCACAAAAGAGAAATGTGTATATAACTGAGACAAGATGGATGGTTTCAAAAACTAGAGTGAGCATCTAGGAGAAATATTTTAAATTTATTTTATTTTATTAGCACGTATCTGTCCATTTTTAGAAAGTGACATACAGTTATAGATATATGTCTTCTTTGTATATATGTCATGTTCCATTTTCTAAACAGTGGAAACGCTAAGAGCAGAATTTTTCAAAGACACTTTTCTTGTAAAATATTGGTCTGTGCTAACTGCTGTTGGTATTAGCCCAATTGCTATTATCTTGGCCCCAGTTCCTAAATAATTATCTAATCCGGCCCAAGCCCTAAACCCCTAACCCTACCCGACGGTCCATCTCCCTATTAACTAAGCATCTTTATTGCTGCTGCTTCTCGATGCCCTAGAAGCCTCTTTAACTAGAGATGGATCTCTCTCCCTCTTCATCGCTCACGTCACAGATCTATCTAGCATTCTCTCTCTCTCTTTCTGGATTTTCTCAGCTTGCTCCCACGGTTTCTCTTGCCGGAATCTTGTGTTGTGATTCCTGTTGGCATATGAGTGTTGGGAGAAGCTTCTGTTGAGAGAGAAAGATCGAGCGACGCCCGTCCTCTTCAAACCCTAGCCGCCACTTCCTCTTCCCCTTTCCCTTGGTCTGGGTATTTCCTGTCGCCGGAGTTGCTTCCGCCGCTGTTCGTTGGAAAATCTGAGCCAAACAGTGCCTAGGGCACACTTTTCCCACCGATTGATACACTGATTCATACTATCTCTAGTTGTTTTCTCTTCTGCTCTTTGTTATTTGCAATATCTCTGGACCTAACTTGTTTTGCTTTGTGTGTTTGCAGAACTGAAGTACTACAGCCCCTAGCCTGTGAAGAAGACTTGTAGATCCACAAGATCTACTCCTCTAAGGCTCCTTCAAGCTAAAAGATCAAGCTGCTAGTCGACTTTGAAGCTTTGCTTATCCACTGTAATAGTCTGTAATAGCTAGATCTCTACTTTCTTTGGGTCATAGCTACTTGAGTAGCAAGTGTGTGAGGCCGCAAGAGTGAGGGAAACAAGTAGTGTAACCCTGGCTAGGCGATACCACAACTGCTAAGACATATTTCTTGCACTTTCGAGGAAGTATATAGTAGTATAATCGAGGTATCAAATATGTGTGATTTCTGCCTTGTTTTTGAATTCTAGTTGAGGTTTGTTACTTATTTTGGATTTTGGACGAACATTCTTCTCAATATATAATAATGGAATATTTATGTCCAAGAATACCTTTTTAGGATTATTTTGTACCAATACTGATTCTAAGTAAAACATACTTATCATCTGTGTTGTATTCCAGTTCTATAGCTAGTGATTTCTCTGTAAAATACAAAGCACGTACACGATAAACCTTCTGATCAGGCATTGTGCTTAAGTAGTAGCGATATATATACTACAAACTCTACAAAGTTATTCATATATATCTTGTAAAGAAATAAACATTAACAATGCAGTATTTTTTATAATAAATCAGACTGCCATTGATCATAGATGATTTACCACTGTACAACTAAAAGGATTATTCCTCTCTATAGCAACCTTTTTGCCTGATATATATATATATATATATATATATCAAGGAATGGTTGAAGATCATCTAAAACACTTAGCTAGCTATCTTATGCATATTGCACTATATATGTATACTGATCTAACTAAAATTTATCTGAGCCCTCTTTGGAAAATTCCCTACTCCTAGATAATGAATTATGAGCATGAGAGGATAGTTGAGGAGAGATAGGGGAAGCTGATACAGATAGAGAAAACTTGTTCTTGATCTCTTTTTTGGGAAATGAAACAATATTGCTTTGTTGTGAGCAAACAAGTGAGCACTTGTCTTTCAATATTGTATGCAATGCACATTTGCAGTTGCGATGATATGGCCTCCGATCAACATCCATGTCGCACATTGATAAGCTTCCATCAAAAACACACCGTGCTGCTCCACTGGCCATTCTGCTCGATCTAGCTTGATCTTCTTGAATTTTGAAGGTTTCTGATGTGCTTAGTTTCCAAGTGTGAGAGAAATTAAGTGTTTGTTGAGATTGTTGCATATCTATGTTTCTTAATTAGCTAGAGGGTTTATATAGACAAAAAAGGTTTATGGTTTGTCCATTAGAGAATATATAATTTGTATCAGAGCTTCGTAAAGATCAAGAGAATTAATTAAGTTTGGTATATATGTTTCTTCTTCAACTACTAAGCTAATTAGTTTGACCAGTACTGTATGATACTCTAAACATCTTTTACTAAGCTTGTTGTTGGAGAATCTATTTTCATTGTATATATTCCGATGATATATTGATTGAGATGGTTGCTTCGTTTGTGGTATGATATATATATGTTTGGTAAAACTAAGGATCTTGTTCGTTATCTTGTCTTCACTTAATTGGTCTTTAATTTCTTGCATGCATGGGGCTGATTAATCATATATATCATGTACAACAAGAAATGCTGCAGCTGCTATAAATTTATGAAATGCAATATAATTTTAATGATGAATTATTTTTTCCAAAGCATATAATTTAGGGCAAAGGGTAAAAAGAAACCCGAACTATATGTCCAATCCCACCTAGACGTACGAATTATTTTTTGGCCTAAAATACACACTTAAACTATTTAAAAAGTACAATCGGCCTCCTCAACTATTCAAAATATAATTCACACTTTTCGTTTAAAACCGTTAACTTTTACCATTAGATAAAATGCCCATAAATTTTTCAACCTAATTATGATTAATACAGACGATGATACCATGTATTGTGGTATGGTTAGAAAGCCCTCGTCATAAGCTTTCTAATTATACTCTCAATTTGTCAATCAGGTGTTAAACGATAGAATAATTACATGGAGAAATATCGATGACGAGGGTTTGTATTACGAATTAAATTTTAAATCTTGATACCGATCCGATGTTGGATTTTAACATTAAAGGTGGGGTTTGAAACTCCATAGTATGGACTATTTTGCCGTGGTTTTAATTTGTCCGATCGGAATTCATAGGTAATAGAATTGAGCTTGACACATTTTAATTAATATAAAAAACTAACGGTGTTAACTTCAAGTGTCAGTTTGTTCTTTTTTAAATAGTTTAGGGGGGTGATTGTATTTTTTTTAAAAATAGTTTAGATGTATATTTGAGCAAAAAAACAGTCCGTACGTCTAGGTAGGATTCGACATATAGTTTGGGTATTTTTTTGGCGATTTCCCTATAATTTCTCTATATATGGACTTAATGAACTTCTAAATTATTGATCTTCTACAGACAGCATCCATCTTTTGTTTGCAGAATTTAGAACAAATTGTGTAAATTCAACTTTATTCTCTAGAGATTTTGATTTGGTGAAGTTTTTTATTTTTCTATGTAATTAGCGTTTTATGTTTTTTCTTTTTATCAGTACTCTTGTAAGTTAATAGAATAAACATTGTCCTTCATTATAGGATCTAGGAGTTTTGCATTGTATGATCCGGAAAATCGAATATTTCACAACTTTGTCACCCTTGATTTAATTATATGTCTTGTCACTTAGTTAAAACTTAATCAAAAGCAACAATTTATATTTGTAACAGTCTCGAGTTCTTTTTTTTTAATTGAAATATATGTATTAATTATAATAGAACCTTGTTTAGTTGTTTATTATAGGATCTAGGAGTTTTACATTAATTCTATGATGTGGGAAATGGAATCTTTTGCAATTTTGTCATTATTTCATGGATTAATTAACACTAACATCTGTTGTCTCTAACATAGTAAAATACAGAGAGAGAACTAAAGCGTGTTATTCCTTTCTGCTGCCTATTTTACATGGAGTCATTTGTTTGAACTTTGAAGATGTTGTTGTACATGCCTAGCTAGGGGATTCACTACTTGTTTTCCTATCACTACGGTCTATCACACTAGCTACTCAAGTAGCTTGATACAAGAACAACACGATTAAAATAGATTGCACCTTAGATCAGTAAGGAGCAGGCTTCAAGGCTTCACAACGGGGATGATTTCTTCACTGGAAAGCCTTAGAGGGGAAGGCTAGATGAGCATTCAAAGTTCTTCACAGGCTTGAGGGCACCAATCGACAGATCTGGAACAAAGAACACAAGCCAAGTAAGTTCAGAGAGAGAGAGAGAGCCGTAGATCAAAGTGACAAGAAAAGACAGAGAGGTAGCAGAGGTGGGAAAAGTGTGCTCGGGGCACGGTGGCTCAGATTTTCCCACTGGAGACGGCAACAGCAACTCCGGCGACCGGAAAAGACCCAGACCAGGGAGGGGATGGTGAGATGATCCCTCACGAAGCGTACTCAAGCTTCCTTTCTCAGAAAGCAGCCCAACCGTCTACACTCATAGGCCAACAGTAATCACAGACAGATTCCGGCCAAAGAAACCGAGACCGGTGGCTAAAACACGGTGAGAGAGAGAGAGAGCTTTTCAGATTAGGGTTGGGAACACAGTGAGTGGCTTGAGAGAGAAGGGGGCTCTCTCGCCCATTATAGAGGGTTCCAGAACATAGGGAAAGAGAAACAGCAATAATGTGAAGTAAAGAGGGAGGTGGAACGTCGGGTTAAGGTTTGGGGTTAAGGATAGTGGGCCGAGTAGGATTTAAATCAAATGGGCCTGTGTAGGGGAAAATGCCAAATGGGCCAACATCAACATTTCCACCTTTGGCCCTGTTGGTCTTTTCCATCACCAAGGAGTTACCTGCCAAAAATGAACACAAGAGATTATCATCATTGCCAATAGATTTTTACTCTAAATTCATCACAAAGACAGAATTAGAGAGGGAGGAATAAATACTATGCACATTCAATCCAGTCTCAACACAAGAGACCAACCCAAAAGAACTGTAACAAGTCTCTGGTTAGAAGAACATGACCTTCATTGTACAATGTTACACCTAGCATAAGTACCAAGGAAATCACCAAATGTTACATAGCCCTTAGGGCTCAATAATTACCCTGACATCAGGTCAGGATAACTCAGCACATTCTCCCATTTGGCTCAACCCAAGTCCATGTTCAAGGACTTTTTGCAGGCTTCCAGCTTTGCAACTGGGAGACACTTAGTGCCCATGTCTGCTGGATTGAACTCAGAGGGGATCTTGTCCAGTAAAACTTCCCCTTTTTCAACAATATCCCTTATAAAATGATATCTCACATCAATGTGTTTGGTTCTATCATGAAAAACAAGATTTTTGCACAATTGGATTGCAGACTGACTGTCAGAAAAAAGCAAAGGTTTATCATCAATGAAATTAATTTCAGTTAGCACACCATTTAACCAAATTGCTTCTTTTACAGCTTCAGTAGATGCAATGTACTCAGACTTAGTGGATGATAATGCAACAATACTTTGCAACAATACTCACACAAGGTGAACACATATGATGTAGTAGATTTTCTTTGATCCCTATCATTGGCATAGTTTGAGTCAACATAGCCAATGCACTTAACTCCATCAGGGAATTTTGAAAAAGTTAGACCATGAGAAGCAGTAGACTTTAGATACCTTAACAACCATTTCAGGGCTTCCCAATGAGGCAACCCAGGGTTAGCCATGTACCTACTCAAACATGATACAACATAGGCTATGTCAGGCGTGGTGCTGATCATTAGATACATCACAGACCCTATGGCATTAACATAAGGTATTCCAGACATGTCATTCAAATCAGTGTCACTTTTGGGACACTGATCTTTACTTAATTGAAAATGTGATGCAAAAGGGACAGTTACAGGTTTACACAAATCCATATCAAACTTCTTTAACACTTGTTCAACATAAGGAGATTGATGAAGTAAGAGAGTGTGTTTACTTCTGTCTCTGTCAATGTTCATACCTAGAATCTTTCTTGCATCTCCCAAATCTTTCATGTTGAAACTATCACTTAGGCAGGATTGAACATGCTTCAGGGTTTTCAGACAGGGATTTATCAGCAACATATCATCCACATAAAGCAATAAGAACATAGGCACAGAGGATTGCATATAATACAAACAATGATCAAATTTACTTCTGGAGAAGTTTAAACTTTTCATGCATGTGTCAAACTTGATGTTCCATTGTCTGGGAGATTGTTTTAAACCATAAAGAGATTTTTTCAATAAGCATACATGATCAGGATGAGTTTTATCTTCAAAGCCTTCAGGTTGCTTCATGTAAATGTGATTTTCTAATTCACCATGCAAGAAGGCAGTGGTCACATCCATTTGTTTCAATTCCCAGTCAAAGTGAGCAGTTAAAGCAAACATTATTCTAACTGTGGTGAATTTCACCACAGGAGCAAAGATTTCAGTGTAGTCAATGCCTTTTTTTTGGGTAAAGCCCTTAACAACAAGTCTAGCTTTGTACCTTACACTATTGATCTCTTGCTTTATTTTAAATAACCATTTACATTCCACAAGAGAGCATGCATCAGGTTTTTCCACAAGAATCCAAGTTTTGTTGTCATGCAAGAAATTCATTTCACATTTCATAGCATCTATCCACTTATCAGAATCAGCACAAGTGACAGCTTCCTTATAGGTTTTAGGTTAAGAGGAATCAACATTGTTGAACATATTGAATGCATACATGGACAAATTACAGCCATCATACCTAGAGGGAGCCTTGATGGTTCTCCTAGGCCTATCTCTAGACAATTGGTAATTTTCTAAGTTCACATGCTCAGAATCATGCTCTGCAGATTGATCAGGTTCAGATTCAGATGATTCAGATTCAGATACATTCACATGAGCATGCTTGTCAGGTTCAGAATCATGGTTGGATGCAGAATCAGAAGGACTAATGTTATCATGTACATGAGGATGATCATTTGGAACATTAATCTCAGGTAAAACTAGTGGAGTAGGGTCCACCTTAGACAAAGCAGGAAAGAACAAGGGAGTATCAATTTTCTCCACCTCACAAGGAGCAGCAGAGAGTGAGGATTCATTTAAGCATGGAAAATCAGATTCATTGAATGAGACATCCCTACTAATGCAAGTTTTCAAGCCAGGTAATGTTTTATCCCACAACCTATACCCTTTGACACCATCAGGGTATCCTAAAAATATACATTTTCTAGCCCTTGGCTCAATTTTACTGAGTTTTTGGTGAACATAAGCACTGCAGCCAAAGACTCTCAAATTAGATAGGCAAATAGGTTTGTTATAGAACACAGATTCAGGGAGTTTACCTTTTAATGGGACAGAGGGAAATCTATTAACCAAATAACAAGATGTCATTAGAGCTTCTTCCCAAAATTTATTATCAAGGCCTGAACCAGCCAAAAGGCTTCTGACTCTCTCAAGGAGAGTCCTGTTCATCCTTTCAACAACCCCATTTTGCTGGGGGTTGTAAGGCACAGACTTGTGTCTTTTTATTCCCATTTCAGCATACAGATTGTCCATAGCATGACTGCAGAATTCTAAACTATTATCTGTTCTCAAACACTTAATCTTTTTGTTGGTTTGGTTTTGAATCTTAGCAACCCATGTAGAGAACTTTTGAAATACATCATATTTGTGTTTCATTAAAAAAAACCCAGGTTTTTCTTGAGAAATCATCAATAACAGATAAGAAAAACATGTTACCACCATGGGTTGGGACCTTTGCAGGTCCCCACACATCTGCATGAATGTAATCAGGTATATCAGAGCTCAATTGGGCTTTAGGATAGGGTCCAGACACAAAGAAAGGCAACTTGTGTTGCTTTCCCATCAAACATGGTTCATAAAATGATATGCTAGAGACTTTATCATGCTTGAATGCACCAGACTTACTCAAGATTTCTAACCCTTTATTGCTCATGTGCCCTAATCTTGCATACCACAAAGCAGTTTTATCATTTTGAACCAAGTTAGCAGATTGGATAGGCACAGAGTAAGCATGCACAACATATAAGTCTCCCTTTCTGGGGGCATCAAAGCATATCATGGAGTTTAATTTAAATTGAAAGCTTTTATGATTCACTGAGCCAAATAGCATTTGATCAGCTAGTTTAGAGACAGATAGAAGGTTGAATTTTAATTTGGGAACATATCTGACATCATGGAGGGTAATCATGTTTTCATTTTCAAATCTGAGACACACATCTCCTTTTCCAACTATATCACAGTACTGTTCATCAGCTAATGCAACAGATCCAGAGTTCAAAAGTTGCAAGTTGTGAAACATGTGCTTGTGTGGAGTGACATGAAAGGTACAACCAGAATTAATTAGCCACTCAGACTCATGCACAGATTTTGACACAACATTTGAGAAATTGATGAATTGGAAATCACAATCAGAATGTACCATATAAAGTTCACCATTCTCATGATAGTCATAATCTTCATCTTTATACACATGATTTGAAGGGTGTTCAAAATGCATTACATTATTAGCATGGTTATTCCCAAACCCCCTGCCTCTTTTAGGTTGTTTACATTTATTTGAGAAATGCCATGGTTTCCCACAGTTCCAGCAAGTCTTTTTGGGCTTGAAATCTGAGTTTTAGTGTTGGGGAGGGAAAATTTGGTTTCTGGGAGGATAAGGAGAGGGGCTATGACCAGAATTTTGGGTTTGGTTCTGATTTCTGGGATGTTGGGAGTAGATTTCAACAAGATTGTGGGTTCTAGTGTTGCTGGGGAGGTTGTGTGCATGATTAAATTCCCTCCAGTGCCTCTCTCAGCAGCAAGGACACTTGGATTTTCAGGGTTTGGTCTAAAAGGCTTTATGTTGCTGTTTCTGTTAACATAAAGTATTTCATTTTGTAGAGGCTTGGACTGCAATTTTTTCATTTCATTTTCTTTTGCCTTTAGCCCAGAGACAATCATATCACATGTAACTTTAGATCCTCCATATTTCAAGGCAGATTTTACTTCAGAGAAAACTTCAGGAATAGCACCAAGTAGAATCTGGGTGGCATATTTTTCTAGAGTGTCATCCCCAGCAAGTTTTAAGTCTTTCAAAAGTTTATTAAAATCATGCATGTTTGAATCAATATCTTTTGAAGGATCCATTTGAAAAGTCATAATCTGATTTTGCAAAGAATATGCAGACTCTTCAGAATTAGCAACAAATAAGGCAGTCAAAGCATCCCATAGATCTTTAGCACATTTATGGTGGGAAACTTGCCTAACAACAACACTGCTTAGATTTAATAAGATTGTAGCTCTAGCACCAGCATTCATTTTAACAATGTTTTTATCTGCTTCATTCTCATCAATTCTTTCAAAAATAGCATATTGCAGATTTTATTTAGTTAAAATACATTCAACCCTTGTTTGCCAATCACCAAAATCATCCTTTCCATTGAAAGGAACATCACTCAAATTATTCATATTTTCACAGATTCACATAGAATCACACAAAGAGAAAACAACAAGATAACATAAAATCACCCAGAACAGGAGAAAACACCTCCACAGGCCCAAAGATGGGTGCACCAGGGGAATCTAGAGCTGAGGTTAGCCCAGTTCTCAGCACAGATTGATCTGTGGAGCAGGGGTTCACTCAGGTCAATCCCAAAACCCAACTAGGCCAATAAACTAGACTTATATTACTAAGTCTATTCACAAGAACTCTTAATCCAGAGTTTTCAACATAGATTCCAACAAAAACAGGAATCACAACAAGCAGAAAACCACCAACAAATTTACAGAGAACTTAATGCAAGCCAAGGCAAAACATCAAAACAACACAAGTACAACCCAGAACCCCCTTTTCTACTGAAATCCCTTACTCAAAATAGCTATCGGGGCAACCCGCTTTGAGGAGATCCACAGGGGAATCCAGACGGTCCCGACCGTAAGCTAGTTTTGAGAAATGGCTTGGAATGCCAAGGGAAAGTCAGAGTCAAGAGCGGAAGAAAGAAAGGCAAAGGATCGAATGTACCACACAACAAAGTTTTAGGGTTAGGGTTTATACCAGAGCCGGTTCTTCCAGGCAGGGAAGAATTGGTTATACCTTTTTAAGGAGCTCGACGGGGGCGAGAGAGGCGCGACCCTTACCGGCGGCGGGGTGTGATAGATGGAGGCAGGAGAGTGCCCCCGGCTAGACCAACCAAGCTCTGATACCACTGTTGTGGTACAGGCGTAGCTAAGGGATTCATTGCTTGTTTCCCTACCCCTGCGGTCTATCACACTAGCTACTCAAGTAGCTTGGTACAAGAACAACACGATTACAATAGATTGCAACTTAGATCTGTAAGGAGCAGGCTTCAAGGCTTCACAACGAAGATGATTTCTTCAGTGGAAAGCCTCAGAGGGGAAGGCTAGATGAGCCTTCAAAGTTCTTCACAGGCTTGAGGGCACCAATCGACAGATCTGGAACAAAGAACACATTTAAGTAAGTTCAGAGAGAGAGAGAGAGCCGTAGATCAAAGTGACAAGAAAAGACAGAGAGGTAGCAGAGGTGGGAAAAGTGTGCTCGGAGCACGGTGACTCAAATTTTCCCACTGGAGACGGCAACAGCAACTCCGGCGACCGGAAAAGACCCAGACCAAGGAGGGGATGGTGAGATGATCCCTCACGAAGCGCACTCAAGCTACCTTTCTCAGAGTGCAGCCCAGCCGTCTACACTCATAGGCTAACAGGAATCACAGACAGATTCCGGTCAGAGAAACCGAGACCGGCGACTAAAACACGGTGAGAGAGAGAGCTTCTCAGATTAGGGTTGGGAACACAGTGAGTGGCTTGAGAGAGAAGGGGGCTCTCTCGCCCATTATAGAGGGTTCCAGAACATAGGAAAAGAGAAATAATAATAATGTGAAGTAAAGAGGGAGGTGGAACGTCGGGTTAGAATTTGAGATTAAGAATAGTGGACCGGGTAGGATTTAAATCAAATGGACCTGGGGAGGGAAAAAGGCCAAATGGACCAACATCAACAGAAGAAATTAAACCTAATTAATTAGAAAAGGAAAGGGAAATGGGTTGATATCAAGAAAGAATTTGACATTTTGTGTTGGGATTTCTTAGACAAGGTTTTGACTCGTTTTAATTAAGTCTCGCAATTTCTCATCAAAGTTATCTCGGATATATCAGTTGCGCAAATATATATGCTGCTGCTTCAGGTCAGGTGTGTAGTCTATGGTTTTTAATAAGCTTATAAAATATTATGGTTTTTAATCAAACCCATCATTCAATCCATTTTTAGATTGGGAAAAATATAAAATTATCTATAATCTTTGTGTCGCCAAATCAGTCCAATGATGAATTTGGTCTTGTATGCGTTTTTTTTTTTTTTCAATTACGAAAAAAATTCGAAAACCACATTGATTTGTATTTTTCGATGATTTTTGCTGAAGAAAGTTAATAAAATTAATGAAAATTATGTTTTAGATTTTAATTTGATTACTTTTAATTCTATATACCAAAATGGCGGAGACCTCATGGATTAGCAAATTGATTTGGAGGATTTAGATTTCTTTTCCAATATTTACCAAATTACAAGAATAACTTATTTATTTAGATTCTTCTTTAATCTATTTTTTTATATTTACACACCCGACCTGTGGTATTAAACTTCTTTAATCTAAATTTAGTTAGGAAGTATAAACATAGTGCAGGTCTTGTGTGCACTAAGTGCACATTAGACGGTGGACGCGTTGATAAAAAAAAAGTCAAAATCAGTATCAATCGAAACATTATAAGGTATCCTCAAAATCCTAAAACTATCACTTGCCAAAATCCGTGTCATAACACTAAAAAATATCACTTAAAAGTAAAAAAGTATCACTTGTATTCCTAAAAAATATCACTTATTTTGATGATTTGATCGGATCAATGCGTTGACCGTCTGATGTACATGTGTTATATACAGAAAAAGTTGCGATAAGCGTATGATGTTTACTATTTATTTTTTATTTGATAATTCTTAATTTGTGAGAGTAAAAAACTTAATCATAATGTGATAATACTGCAACATCAATCTTCTAAGTATTAGATATGTATCGTATTCAAGGTTTTGTTTTATATCTACAAAAGATAAATAATTAAATAAAGACAAATAAAGATAAGCGGAGAAAATTAGAAACTGATAATCTAAATCATCAATTTCATAGATTCATCCGAAAAATTTCAATTCAATTAAATGATTTATTCACAATTAGTTAAAAGGGAAAAAGATAACAATAAATATAATATATTTTATAATGTGAATATATGAGTCCTAGATATTAAAAAATAAATATATTTTTAAGATTTATTATTTTCAATAATTAATATTAGAAAGAACACTTTATGTGTTTATAAAACTAATATATATATATATATGTATATATATATTATAATTGTAAATGTATAGAGGTTAATATTTCAACTATATGAACTAATGAAAATTTATGCTTACAAGTAACTTTAAGATAGTATGGTATATATACATAGTATGCAAATCAAGAATATATATTCTTTTAGTATCTCTTACACTATAATGACAATAGTGACAATTTATATATACTAATCAATTAATTAATTATGAAAACATTAATATATTTAAGTATTAGTATATTATTAATATCAGTTTAATTTAGATCATAAGCATACAAGTTTGTAATGTTTATGATATCTGAATCGTTTCAAATTAATTAATAATAATATGAATGAGAGACATGAATATATATATATATATATATAGATATATAGGGGTGAGGTTATATAAAAACAACCCCTTGTGTGAGAAATAAGAACACATCTCACACCAGACATCCATCAAAAAACTAAAGGTCTAGATTTGCTGAAAAAAGTGGTGGCAATTTTGTAATATCTGAATTTTTTTTCGCGCGGGGGTATTAACGTAATTCCGTAATTCTTATAAAGTTCACGAAGGATTTGATAACAGATCGTTATGCTATCGAAGTATTATCATCATGCTAACGAAACATTATAGTTATGCTAATTAAAGTTTTCAAATATTATTAGCAAAAGAATATTCTAAATATTGATTATAAACCTAATTTGATTTAATAAACCCTAATTAAATGGAAAAAATCATAATTGGATGAAATAAACCTAATTAGATGAAATAAACATTGATTGGATGTGGTAAACTCTAAATGAGTTGGAACAAATCATAATAATAATATATTTGTACTACGTTAGCATTATGGTTTTGCTTCGTCAGCATTGCGAATACACTATGTTAGCATATGACAATACTCTGTCAAGATACTTTATAAACCATAATTGGATGGGATAAACCATAATAATCAATTAAGAACTATAAATAAAAAATTAAATTTTAAAAAAATAATGAACCATAACTGAGATTTAATAAAATAAATTTATACTACACTAGCATTATGATAATTCTTTGTTAGCACAACGAATACATTATGTTAGCATATGACAAATGCTTCGTTAGCATACGTTATCATATGTTATGATAATGCTAACGAAAGCATTTACAACCTGGGCACGCGTTCTTTTTTATTTTTCGTTCATATTTTTTCATCTAAACATAGCCTTTCGACATCTTAAATGAAAGAGCATGAAGAGAGCTTTAATTTGATATATTTTTTGTGTACATTGGATTAAAAACGAGCAAGTTATGGTCGGTTAAAGTTTTTAAATTTTTTTTTAATTGCTGACATCATCATTTTTAATGGGTTTGGACGAAAATAGCCCACCTTCCTTTATTTTTTACCCTATTATTTACGAAATTACCACCATAAATCTCAATCATTGGATCATTAAATTGGATGGTGTAAGATGGGTTCTTATTTCTCACACCAACAAAGTGTTCTTATATGATCCATATCCTATATATATATAGCGATTGGATAAAAAATACACCTTTTCCTGGTGTAGGAACTAGGAACCCATCTTATACCGTCCACCTACATGATCTAATGGCTGAGATTAAATGTCCAAGTCAAGGCAAAAAAGAAGGAGGCAGGGGTATGATTGTCAAATCTCAATAAAAAAGCTGATGTCATCACTTTTTTAAAAAAAAATCCTAAAAACTTTGAACGACCATAACTCACTCGTTTCAAATCGGATCAACGCAAATAATATACCAAATTAAAGATCTTTTCATGCTCTTTAATTCAAGATCAGTCATGAATATGTTTGTTCAAATAAATATAGACGAAAAATACAAAATATAAATTTTTACTCGTGTCCAGTGCGAAAATATTTTCGTTAGCTTTTAAATAATGGTTCGTCAGCATTATGATATGTTGATTACGTATGCTGACGAAGCATTTGTTATATGCTAACATATTGCATTTATTGTGCTAATGATTAATCATCATAATGTTAACGTACTACGCATACTTATATTATTATTATGATTTATTACATTTCAATTATGACTTATAATTATTTTTTATGATTTATTTTTATGTTTTAGTTACTAATTGAATATTATATATTATTTATGTCATCAAATTAGAATATATTAGTTAGAGTTTTCTTCATCCATTTATGGTTTATAACTCATGCTAACGATGAATTGTCATATGCTAACATAGTTTATTCGCAATGCTGATAAAATAATATCATTATGCTAATGTGTTATATTTATATTGTTATTATGATTTATTCCATCCAATTGGGGTTTATAATTAATTTTTAGAATTTAATTATATTTTTAGATCATTGAAGTTTATCTGAATTATGGTTTATTTAATCCTATTAGAATTTATAATTACACGTTATAATTTAATTTTTTGTTAACAATATGAGAAAAAAAATTATTAGCATAAATATAATGCTTCGTTAGCATGATGAGCATACTTCGTTAGCATGACGATCTGTTATTAAATATCCTCCGCGATTTTTATAAGAATTACCAAATTACGTTAATACCCCCGCACGAATTTTTTTCCAAATATTACAGGATTGCCACCACTCTTTTTAATCAAATCTGGACCATAGATCTTTATTGATTGTATGGTGTGAGATGGGTTCCTAGTTCCTACACTAGGTAGGGTTTGCATTGTAACCCTCCCCTATATATGTATTTCTCACACCAAGAAAGTGTTCTTATATGATCCATATCCTATATATATATATATATAGAGAGAGAGAGATTTGATATGCCGGGCAATAATTTTGAGCGACTCACGTGAGCGCCGTGCCACATCATCAAAATTGATTTTTAAGTTTTATTCACGCATCATCGCTTCTTCTTCCATCGCTCATCTCTCTTCAATGCTTGATGTTCACTACAATTTCTCACTCCTGCAAATTCTGTTACTTTGTTGTCTTTAATCATAGACGAAGTTTCAAATATTTATTTTTTCTTCATACCCATAGAGAACAACCCAGATCAAATTCAGCACCCTTCCACAACAACAATTGTTTTTTTCATGCGTTGTTGCTCGCTGCTCTGGTCTCTCTCCATGACGCTGTTCACGTCTTCCGATGCTCTGAAAATTTTAATTTCTTCTCATGTCTATTCACAATTCTCTATTTTGTAAAGAAAAAAATTTACTATTTGGTCGAATTCCAAATCTCAGATTTCTTCTCATACCTATTCACAAGTCTCAGATTATGTTTTTTTTTGTGCCACGCGTGAAATCTTGATTCCTTATTTCTCAATTTGGTCGAATTCCATTCACGACGATACTTTTTTTATGCAGACACCAAAAATTGATATAAGAATTCCTTAAATCTTTAATTTGGATTTAATTTCATGGAAGAAAGGTAGAAAAAGCAGATAAAGAGTGGGAAGATATACGGCTCTGCATTCAATTGCAAGTGGATTTAACTTGGAAGTGGTGTTGGTGAAGAGTTCAATATTGATTATTTTTTTCTCTCTCTTGAATTAAGTTAGACAAAGGAACAAAGCATATGTTCTATTTTAATTTCAAGTGGGTTAAATGTTTAGGGAAAATGAAGATCAGTAACGCAAGAAAGGATATTTCGTCTCTGATTGTTTCTTACGAGAAAATGAACTGATTTTTTTTTGTTTAGATAAAAGAGGAGAAAGCTTCATAAATGGGAGAAACAAAAATTCATAATAGAATTGGCTTTTAGGGAAGAGGGACGATGCGCAGAAATAAAGAAAACAGAACAGAATTGCATTAGAGGGTAACGCTGAGAAAGAGAAAGAATTCAGAATTGGCGCAAGAGTTAGAGAGAGACGAATGTAAGAGGAAAAAATATTCAATTTTGCTGATGTGGCATGGCGCTCACGAGAGTCGCTCAAAAATGTCACTCGGCATATCAAACCTCTATATATATATATATATATATATATATAGGGGTGGGGTTATATAAAAATAACCCCTTGTGTGAGAAATGAGAACACATCTCACACCACACATCCATCAAAAACCAAAGGTCCAGATTTGCTGAAAAAGGCGGTGGCAATTCTGTAATATCTAATTTTTTTTTGTGCGGGGGTATTAACGTAATTTGGTAATTCTTATAAAAATCGCAGAGGATTTGATAATAGATCATTATGCTAACGAAGTATTATCATCATGCTAACGAAGCATTATAGTTATGTTAATTAAAGTTTTGAAATATTATTAGTGAAAAATATTCTAAATATTAATTATAAACCTAATTTGATATAATAAATCCTAATTAAATGGAAAAAATCATAATTAGATGAAATAAACATTGATTGGATGTTATAAACCCTAAATGAGTTGGAAAAAATCATAATAATAATATATTTGTACTACGTTAGCATTATGGTTTTGCTTCGTCAGCATTGCGAATACACTATGTTAGCATATGACAATACTCTGTCAACATACTTTATAAACCATAATTGGATGGGATAAACTGTCAGGAAAAACTATCAAGGAACCCCTAGATTAGGTTTTGATGAGATGTCAAAATTACTTATGAAAAACTGACCAAAATTCAAGATTGCAGATCGAAGCTGATCAGCCCAGGGCATCTTCGAAGAAGAACTCTAGAAGAGTCTAAGTCAACCAATTTGAAGAATGACCCATAAGTTGAAAGACATGTCATCCAGTCTAAAGTTCAACTTGGCTAAGGAATCATATCGATCAAAGCAAGCTGACAATCGAGTCAGCTGAACTGAGGGAGAAATGAGTTAACCAAAGTTTGAAAAAGCTGATAGAATATCAGTTTATGCCAGAACTGCCAACTGGAGCAACGGCCAATCTCAGCTGACAAGCCCAGAACTGTCAACTGGAGCAACAGGCAGACTCAGCTAATAAGCCCAGAACTGCCAACTGGAGTGATAGCCAGACTCCGCTGACAAGCTCCGAACTGCCAGCTAGGACGAGTCTGCAACTAAGCTGAGAAATCCAAAACTGCCAGCTGAAGTTCCAAACTGCCAGAAGAACTGAAGCCAGAAGACTCTTGGAGTGTATTGCTCAAATCAGCATATCTTGGAATAAATGCTCCTACAAAGATCCTAGAATTTAATGAAGATCGATTGACAGAGTAACGGCTACTTCAACCAAATGATCCAAGCAATCATTTAGAATCACATGCCATTGATGAGCCAACAGAGCCACTGATCAAATAGACAATGGAGCTCAACGGTCATAAATTCACTCCTCTATAAAAGACGGGTGAATCAGAGTTCTAAATACTTTTCGCAACTACAAATCCTTGCCAACCTTCGCATATACAAGCAGAGCTTTTCTTTCTCCCTCCTACTCAAGCTCAAGTGCAACGGTCAATAGAAACTGCGAAAGTCAAAACTGAGAAGAAAGATTCACTGATTCAACATACTCAGCCAGCTGTCGACGATCCAGCCAGGGCAACCTTCTCAGTTCCAGTCATTCAAAGATCAACTACTCAGCTCAATCAGAGGAGCACATCAGTTGATACCCCCTTGTTCAAGACTAACCTCTTGAAGATCGAAAGAGATCTAAAACCTTGTAAAGATGACAATAGCACCTACCTTCCTAGCAAGCAGTTAGGGACTTCAAGTGTGAGCCGTCGACCAGCTGAGGTAGTGAGCAGTTACCAGGTTCAGCAAACTGTCCTTCATTGTGTAATTTGTAAAGGAACTCAAGTTATATAGTGAAGCTGCCCTTCTGCGGAAGGAAGAGAGGACGTAGAAGTTTGAGACTTCGAACTTCTATAAATCTCTTGTGTATTGTACTTATTGATCATTGCATACCTCTAACTGTACACAACATCCCACAAGCTGCACTTAAATTGTCTCAACTGATTGTTAATTTGCTGCATAGATAAATCTCTTCAAGCGAGTCAAAGGGCCCTATTTTCCGCATCTAAAGTAAAAGTTTTTGAATCAGTTTATTCACCCCCCCTCTAAACTGATACCGACTCACCTGGGACCAACAAGTGGTATCAGAGCGGTTGATTCTAAGGATCAGCCGTTTGTGTAGATCAACTGAATCAGATCTAACTATCTGTGCTAACATTCCAGCTATGGGAAACCATAAGCTACCTTTGTTTTCAGTTGAGAACTATGATAATTGGAGCAGGAGAATAAAAGCTCATCTCTGCTCAATTCATGAGAATATGTGGGAAGTCATTGAAGAAGGTCCAATCATCATCATGATGGACAATGATGCTCACATAGTTGATATCAATCAACCAGCAAGGATCCCGAAGCCAACTAATCTTCTCACCAGTGAAGAGAAGATGTTGAAGAATCTAGAGTTCGTTGCTCAAGCTGCATTATTCCAAACTCTAGATGAAGATCGTATGAAGGATACCAAGAACTGCACAACTGCCAAAGAAATATGGACCTACTAGCAGATCTTTGCAGAGAGTCCGAAGCTATAAAAGGAAACAAGCTCCAACTGGCAGTTGACAGGTATGAATCCTTCAAAATGCAGGCAGAAGAGTCCATCTCAAGCCATGAAACAAGATTTCTAGGCATCATCAGTGAGATGAACAACCTCGGGAGAAGTTATCCTAATTCAGAGATGAATTCTAAAATACTGGATAATCTCACTGACGAATGGGATATGAAAGTGATAGCTACAAAGGATTCAAGAGACCTAAACAGCATCACTCCAAGGGAACTATTTTGGTTCTCTTAAAGCTCACGAGTACAGTCTAAACCGAAAGAGAGAAGCGTCGACATCATCAGTTCAAGACGCAGCTTTCTATGGCGAAAGGCCCAGGTTTAGAGATGCTCGAGGAAGAAACAGCTTCCGGCCTAGGAGCTCACCAGCCAAAGAACACCAAGGCGGATCTTCAACTGAACGAAAAAGAGAGGCAACTGAGAAGAAGGAAAATCTAACTGAGGACATCAATGATCAAATTCAATCAGTTACCAAGTTGCTCGAAAAGTTGAAGAGAGCTCGGGATAAACAATCAGTTTCACCTCAGACTGATGAAATCCCAAAAGTTGAAAAAGCCTACCAACCAGCTGAATGGCCAGCTGAAAGATTCAGGAGTGGCAATCGCAATCTTGGTGAGTGTTTTCATTGTCATAAACAAGGACATTAGAGGTTCGAATGTCCAGAACTCCCTGAAGACAAGAAAGCTAAGGTAAAAAGAAGCTTCTTCAAAAGAAAAGCAATGGTTGCAAATCTCGAGAATGCTGTGCTAGATGATTCAGACTATCCTTCAGGAATCGATTCTGACGGCTACAGCTCAGATGATGATGAAGCATTATTCTGCTTAATGGCTGACCATGATGAAGAGGTTAGTACAGTTGACTCTCAAACTTCTTTTTACCATATCAATGAAGCAACTGTCGCTAGCAATGAACTTGATGTGAAACTTATGATGCTAGAAGACCAATTAGCTTCAATCTCCTGTTTGCATGTTGAACTGAAAGATGAAAATGTTGAACTGAGAAACAGGGTTAGGAAACTGAGCATTGATCATGAAAGACTAGAGTATCTTGAATCACAGCTTATAGAATTTGAGAAATTGAAACTAAGAACTGTTGATCTAGAGGAAGAAAATCAAAAACTCAAGCAAGAGATCCTTGAAAAAGAAAAGATAAACTTAAAGTTCAAAAAGGGATCTCAAACTCTAAATGAAATACTCAGTCATCAGAGAGCTGGAACTGGCAGCTCAGGGCTAGGATATAGCAAGTTCACTTCCTTAGAAAAGGGAAAAGTAGTTGCTCAACCTAGTGACAAGGGTATCCTAAAAGGTTTCACAAGATCTCAGGATCAACCAGCTGAGTCAAACAAAGGAAAGGGAATATTAAAAAAATCCCCAGACCCACCCTAAAAAGTTTGGTCTGTTCTACCAATCTAAAACACCCAGTCAGCCAAAGCCCAGTTCTCAACCAAGACCATTAGTTCACTCAAGTCAGTTCACTTGTTCAGAGCTTCCAGTTCAACAAAGGCCACCAGCTCAGTATAAAAAGCCCTCAAGGCAAACTGGCAGATCAGTTCACTATGAAAAGAAAGAACAGTTTAGATCTCAAACCTACCCTGCTACGCAATTCAATCAAAGCACTTCTAGGAGAGATCAGAGAAAAATATTTCAACCTTATCATCATTACAATGAATATTTGGATTCTATAAATGAACCAAGAGCTGATCCAAAAGGGTTCAATCTAATGAATTGGAAACATACAAGACATTGGCCTGATCGAAGAGCCCAAAAATCTCAAAATAATCGTGTACTAGTTGAAGTGTTTTATCCCACTAACTTTCAGCGCAGGTACCATTCAACCGACTCAAGGAGAGTTGAAAGAGAGTCGAAACTGATGAAACGATCTAAGTCAATTGACTCTTTAAGTGATAAAAAGCCAAAAGTGTGGTAAGTCTGGATTCCAAAAAGCTTAATGTATCAAAAAGGACCCGATATGAAACGGGTCCCTAAATGTTAATCCTTTTCTTTGCAGGACTAAAGCATCCTATCTATGAAGAAAACCAAAGACATTTGGTATCTAGATAGCGGGTGCTCCAAACACATGACCGGAGACAGAGAAGATCTCGACGGTTATGAAGAAATCAAAGGTCCACTCGTCACATTTGGAGACAATTCTAAAAGCCGAACCATTGGAGAAGGGTTCATTGTCAAAGGAAAAGTAGTCGTAAATGAAGTCTCCCACGTAGATGGACTAAAGCACAAATTACTCAGCATCAGCCAGCTGTGCGACAATGGCTACTCAGTTGACTTTACCAAAAACTCCTGCAACATAAGAGACAAGCCAACTGGAGTAATCTTGCTAACCGGCATCAGGAGAGGCAATATGTACATTATTGACTGGTCAACCGGCTACTCAGAAGCTTGCTTTCTCTCAAAAGGATCAACTGAAGCAAGCTGGCTATGGCATCGTCGAATGAACCACCTCAACTTCAAAACTATCAACTACCTAGCAAAGAAAGAGCTAGTTAAGGGGCTTCCCAAGGAGATATACAAGAAAACAGGTATATGCGGACCATGTCAAAAAGGGAAGCAAGTGAAGTCATCTTTCAAGAATAAGAATCACCCACTGGGAACAACTGAGTGTCTTCAACTGCTACACATGGACTTGTTCGGTCCAGTTAGACCTCAGACTCCAAAAGGCAAAAGATTCACTCTTGTAGTAGTTGACGATTACTCAAGATATACATGGGTGGAATTCTTGAGGAGCAAAGATGAAACATATGACAAGCTCACGGCGCTTATCAGAAGACTACAAACTGAGAAGGAAAGATCAGTTCAAAGGATTCGCTCCGACAATGGAACCGAATTTGTGAATCAACACATGATCAACTTCCTCAACCAGCTTGCAATCACTCATGAACATTCAGCTACTAGAACTCCACAACAAAACGGTGTAGCTGAAAGGCGCAACCGAACACTAAAGGAAGCAACTCGAGCTATGATAGTTGATGCCAACATAG
This sequence comes from Perilla frutescens, assembly GCA_026008535.1. Classification (NCBI taxonomy): domain Eukaryota; kingdom Viridiplantae; phylum Streptophyta; class Magnoliopsida; order Lamiales; family Lamiaceae; genus Perilla; species Perilla frutescens. The sequence goes on along the minus strand of BRKX01000016.1, from coordinate 37,052,888 downwards.
CTGAAGGGTACTGGGCTGAAGCAGTCAATATAGCTTGCCATACTCAAAATCAAAGTGCCATTGTAGCAGCCCATGACAAGACACCTTATGAACTGTACAAGGATCGTAAGCCTTCTATCTCTTATTTTAAAATATTTGGCTGTAAATGTTATATTGACAACAATGGCAAGACTCAATTGAAAGTCTTCAGTGCTAAAGCTGATGAGGGAATATTTCTTGGGTATAACTCTCCTCATGCACAGGCTTATAGAGTGTTCAATAAATGAACTCTTGTTGTGGAAATAACATGTCATGTGGTATTTGATGAATTTGCTAATGAGTACATGAACAAAGAAACTATAGATACATCAGTTCAAGTACTACCTAGTGAAACTGAAAACTCGCAGGACTATGTGGATCACATTGTTCCAGAGCGGTTTGAAGTTTCATTAGAAGAGGGCAATGAAACTGGCACTAAACCAGTTGAGAACAACTTGGTCAATGAAGACATAAATCGTGCTGAGACCGCAAACCCCACAACTGAAACAGGGGGAAGAAATAATGAGAATGCCGAGCCAACTGATGAACGAGCAACTGATGATGTCATCACAGAAGAACCAGCTGAGAACCCAGCTGAAGCCATATTACCCAAGTGGCTCCGAAGCCATCCAACTGACAAGATAGTTGGTGATCCAAGAAGTCGAGTTCAGACCAGAGGATCAACTGAGCATGCATTATTCACATGCTTCATCTCTCAAACTAAACCAGCAAACGTCAGGGAAGCCTTAGAAGATTCAGACTGGATCATGGCTATGCAAGAGGAACTGAACCAGTTCACATGAAATAACGTATGGTTTCTCGTTGATAGGCCAAAAACCCAGAAGGTCATTAGCACAAAATGGGTGTTTCACAACAAACTGGATGAACACGAAGTGATCACAAGGAACAAGGCTAGACTGGTATCCAAAGGTTACTCACAAAGTAAAGGAATCGACTTTGATGAGACATTTGCGCCAGTTGTAAGATTGGAAGCCATCAGACTGTTCCTGGCCTATGCAGCTCACTCTAACTTCACAGTCTACCAAATGGATGTCAAGAGTGCTTTTCTTCCAGGAATGCTTAAGGAGAACGTGTATGTGGAGCAACCGCCAGGCTTTGAAATTGGTGATCAAGTCTTCAAACTGAAAAAGGCTCTCTACGGACTGAAGCAAGCTCCAAGAGCGTGGTATGAAACTCTAACAACATTCTTGCTGAAAAACGGGTTTCAAAAAGAAGTCATTGATCGAACTCTATTCCGAATAGAACGATCAACTGAGATCTTAATGGTTCAAATTTATGTGGATGACATAATTTTTAGATCAAAGAGCAAAGATCTATGCACACGGTTCGCTTAATTGATGCAAAACGAATTCGAGATGAGCATGATGGGAGAAATGACATTCTTCCTAGGACTCCAAGTAAAGCAGCTGAAAGATGGAATTTACATCAGCCAGGCAAAGTACACCAAGGAGCTAGTTAAGAAGTTTGGAGTAAGCAAAGGAAAAACTCTCAAGATTCCAATGAACACATCAGTTCAACTAACTCTTGATGAAGAAGGAGAATCAGTTAGCCAAACTTACTACAGAGGAATCATTGGATCTCTACTTTACTTAACAACCAGTCGACCAAACATCTCATATTCAGTCGGCCTATGTGCGCGGTTTCAATCCAATCCTAAGAAAAGTCATCTTGAAGCAGCTAAGAGAATTATCAAATATCTCAAAGGAACCATAAATCTTGGATTATGGTATCCTAGAGATGACAGTTTGAGTTTAATTGGATATTCAGACTCAGATTTTGGTGGATGCAAGATTGACAGAAAAAGCACCAGTGGAACATGTCAGTTTCTTAGAAGCAAACTGATATCCTGGTTTAGCAAGAAGCAGCACTCAGTTGCCACGTCAACAACTAAAACAAAGTATGTAGATGCTGGAAGCTGCTGTGCTCAAATACTCTGGATGAAGCAACAGTTGAAGGATTACAAAGTTGAAACTGAAAAAGTGCCTATCTTCTGTGACAACAATAGTGCAATCGCGATATCTCAAAATCCAGTTCTACATTCAAGAACTAAGCACATTGACATAAGACACCATTTCATCAAAGATCACATCCAGAAGAGAGACATATGCATCAAATATGTCAATACTGAGAAACAGATAGCCGAGATCTTCACCAAACCGTTGCCCGAAGCAAGATTTATGGAGCTATGTATACAGTTAGGATTGCTGGAACTAGCATCACAGAATGAAGATGATGAACTGGAAGAAAAATGCCAAGGAACCACTCCAGCTGAAGGAAGAAACTGAGTCAAAAGGACGAAAAACTGATCAGTTCGCCACATAATCCATCAGTTTGAAGCATATGCAAGAAGTTGTTGTTAAATGAGCAAACTGGAAATGATCACTTTACCCTATCAAATTCAACTGAATCATCAGTTCAGTCACTCAAACTGATAATCCAGTCAGTTATGCAGAACATATAAGCTGCAACTTGTTCAAACTGAAGAAAAAGTCATAGGAACTGAAGCCAACTCAAAAGGAGATATCAGCTCGAGGACTAGCTGAAGGAGAACAGCTGAACTGAGAGAACTGAGAAACAGCTGTTTGAAGAACTGAGCAGTTAAGATCAGCCAGGAACTGATGAGAAGACATCCCAGTTGGAACTAATCAACGGAAAAATCATCAGTTACGGCCTAACTCAACTGATGACGTAATCAGTTTTCAAGCCAAGGAGAAGCTACTGAAGAGAAGAGATAAGTTCAAAAGTCTCAAATAGTGGAAACGGTAAAAACACGTGTCATCCAAATGTTACCGTTGAAGCGTCCTTCTCTCTCCTTCTTAATTCCCAACGGATAGAAATGAAAAGCCAATCGACGGGTCGATTGATCTAATCCGACCGTTGAATTTAGGGAGACCAAGAGTCACAACCGTTGGATGAGCCAAATCTCTCTATATAAATAAGTCGGCTGAATAATCAAGATAAGCTTTCCGATTTTTACCAAAAGTTACTGGCCTTTTACCTTTCTCTCGTCAAAAGCCTGTTCAATCTTGAAAGATTAAACTTCTCAACTTCGCAAGTCAATCACTTTTGAAGAATCATGGCTCAAAATCCATCACGCAGAAGATTCAACTTCTAACAATTCGGTGAAGACTCTAAAGCCTTCTGTGATAAGCTCGATAGAGACAAATTTTTCAATCCAGCCGGATTTCTTCAAACCTACAAAGCTTCTCCGCTAAGTAGAATGATCGTCGAAAAGCTTTCTCAGGCCAGGCTCAAAAAGTTTCTGGAGGTGTTTCCAGAATGAATCTACGTTGAACCAGTCGCTGAATTTTATCTAAATTCAAACGGAACGTTGAATCCCAGGGAAATCAGATCGGAGGTCAGAGGACACGCTATTATCGTAATTGCTGAGTCCCTGAGCAACATATTTGGATTACCCAACAACGGACTCAAGCTGGAGCACGTTCAAGTGAATTTCCAGGAAGAATATGACTTCTGGAAAAAGGAAGGAGAGCCTCAATCATATAAGAGCAATCATCTTATATCAAAGTTTCAAGATGAATTCCAGGTACTCGTTGCCATTGCTTCAAAAATCATGGTTGGAACGACTGGCAGCCAATCGGAAATGACAGCAACAAAGTATAAAATTTGCGCTGCCATCTACAACGGAATGGATATCAACTGGGCACAATACTTCTTCGAACAACTGAAGAGGTACGTTGATATCGTTGAACAAAGCTGGAATGGTGAGAAATTCCCTCAAAGAATTGGATACATCAGCCGAGTCAGCATAATTCTGGAGAAGCAGTTCCCATGGATAGCTGAGGAGAAGGAATTCAAAACAATAGTCAGTAATGACTTCATCTCAAGACCTCTCAAAATTGTTAAGATTGATCTGGAACAAACTGATCAGTCAAGAAGAAAGAAGCCTGCAGCTGAAGGCAAGAGAAAGAAGCCAGCTACTGACTCTGATGACGAAATTCCAATAGCTCAGAGATTCAGACAACACAGTTTAGTTGCTACTAGACCTGGCATGATTGGACAATCAGCTAGGCCAGCAGCTGTCAGATCAGTTACAAGGAAGAAGCCAGCTGATCAACCACGAAGAAGAAGAATACTGCTCTCTTAGTCCAGAAGGAAAAGACGATCAAGTCCTATTCCAGATCCTACAATTCCACCAAACTTAACTATTGAGGACACAGCTCCATGCGACAATCCAGAAGATATCATCCTTGCAAGAGGGATTCCTCACAATGGAGCCGGAGCTGATTATTTTCAAATGACCTGCCCACCAATGGCTCAAGTCGAAGGAAATATAAGAGCCTACTCCCAAGGAGAGTCCATGAAGAAATGGGCTGATGAAACTACACAGAAGCACATGGCTCAACACTTTGCTCAAGAGCTAACCGGTCATGAAGAACTCTTCAACACCTTAACCAGGTACATCTACTGGTTTTTATGGAGACATGTATACCAGTCAGAACAGTTTCTATCACTGTTAGCCTTTCATGGAATGAGTTTCTGGAGGCGAGAAGAAGAATGGAGCCTATGGTGGACAGACAGTGAGAATGCTAGTATCACTAAAGACAAACATCTCATAAGGCAACTACAGATGAGAAAAGAATGTTCAAATCCAACTGAAGGATCAATGAAGGATGTGTTTGATGAAATGTGCAGAAGTCACTACTTAACCCTGCCAGTCATCACCACTGAACTGGAACAAGAAAGGTGGTCGCATCCGCATGTTCAACACAAATGGCTATTTAATAAACTGATAAAGAAGTCACAAAGCCATCAGCCTGAACAACAATCAGCTGCAACAAACGACCAAACAATAAATCCAGTTGATGATCTCATCGATGAAGTGATAAGGGAACTTTACTCTGAGAAGTCTCCTATCAGAATTGAAGTCGAAATCAATATCATTCCAGAAGATTCAGAAGAGTCAGTTGATCAAACTCGTCAGTTTGATAAGACAGCTGAGCACCAGACAGTTATACCACAAGGGCCAACTGTTGAGAAAGAGAATGTCACATCTGTTCCTCCAGCTGATCCAGTGATGGATAAAACTGATCAATCAACTGATCAGTCAGCTCAAAATAATCAGGCTGTATGCCAACGCAGGATGGAGACAGAAGAGATTTCCCACACAGTTCCTTGCGAGGAACTTGTTGGAATTGAAGAAGGAGAGGAAGCGGACTCAAGAGCAGTCTAGTTTATGGCTCAACCCAGCAGTTCCATGGTCCAGTTCCCTCCACATTTTATGGAACTGTTTGAGTCCCTGCAGCAACAGGTTAAACTGAATACCGAGGAAATCAGGCAGCTGCAAGCCCAATAGAGACTCCAGTTCATTGAAACTGAGTCAGCTAGTAGCACTGAGGATGATGATGAGGAGCCTACCGAGCCGCTGGCCAAAATAAGAAAAACTGATCACAAGAAGAACTAGCGGCTGATCACAATTAAAACATGATTAGAAAAGCCTTAAGTACACTTCTTGTTAATCAGTTGTAATTATCCTTTGATTATATATATAAAAGTTTATTTCTTTCTATTTTCAAAGAAATATCCAATTTTACATTTATTTTTGAAAATTTTGACAGTTGCGAATCAATGACACGTATCAAGGTCATTAATTGCCAACGACCAAAAGAAATCAGAGGCTAGTACCATTTCAACCATCATACCTATGAGCCTCTCCACAGACTCATAAAAGCCCCTCTCTCTCAAGCCTCTCAAAAAGCCTCCTCCTCCAAAAACATCTAAAAATCTCTCCCTCTCACAAAAGTTCTTGAATACACCAAAACTTCAGCCGAACTCCAAAATGGCCGAATTATCCAGATCTTCAAACTCCTTCAAAAGCCAACTTATGAGAGATAAATTCCTTGACAGACAGAAATTTTAATTGATTCTTGATGAATCAAAGAACTCAATTCTTCTGTCAAATCTTCACAAAACAGGAGTTCTTCACTACCTGGAAACACCACCAAAATTCTTTAGACAAAATTTGATGAGCGAATTTTTGCTTCAAGAAAAATTGTCTGCAGATGGGAAGATGATATCTTCACTGGCTCAAGGAAGGATGTTACACATCAATGAGCAAACAATTGGTGAAGTATTTCAACTCCTGCAAGAAGGCCTATCCGTTCAAGATCTAAAGGAATCTGCAGAATCGCACTGCAACAAACAATTCAGTTTTACCACCGCTAAAACTGACCTCAAGCCTGAGTATGGAGTTCTACTTGACATAACGAACAAGATGATGTTCGGAGTAATTGGCAGTCTAAGCCAACTCACTCAAGAAAGATACAAGGTTATGATTCACCTTGCTGAAGGAAAACAAGCAAACTAGGCAGAATTCGTCTTTCAACAATTCAAGCATCAAGTCATCAAGGCTGCAGACTCAAGTTATCCTTAGGACTTGTTCTAAGGATGAGCAAAATACTTGAAGACTTGCTGAAGCTCCCAAATGATGAATCACTACCAGTTTTGATCTCCGACTAGATCCCTAAGAAAGGAACTGCTCATCTATAGTCCCTGAAGAAGAAGAGAAAAGAGAAGGCCAAAATGAGCAACCAAAGTTCGAGCAACTCAACTGCCAATGTCGTTCATTCTCCAAAATCAAAGAACGGATCACCAGTTGATTTCCAGGTTTGCTCTGATCCAGATGAGCTTATTTCATTCATAGGAATACCCCATCCAAACTATAGAGCAGACTACTTCAGAGGCACATGCCCTCCGCTCCAGCTGACTGAAGAGAACATTCGCAATTTCTACAGTGGCGAATATGCAGTCAAAAGTGCACAAAAGGAAGTGACCAATCTCCTTCTCACTCACTTCACTGTTTTTGCACACCAAGATCAAGAGCTGTACAAACAACAACACCGATATTTCTATTGGTACAACTGGAGACATTCTATGTCTATCCAGTCTCACTTCTTGCTAACTGCCTTTCATGGCATGAGCTTCTGGCAAAGAGAAGAAACTTGGAGCATCAAATGGATAGGATCGTCAAATCCATTTCCTCCAACCATTGTGCAAGTTCAGCACATCATGAATCGCCGGATGGTCAACAAAATTCCACCAAACGCCTTACTGGCCGAATTCAAATCCAGATTCATGTTTCAAGTAGTTGGAACTGCAGGTCAACCAGTCAACTGCCCAACTGACTCTCTTTATCGTCAGTTGAACTTTGATAATCTATCAAGTCAATCAGCTGAGCCATCACGACGAACTTCATCTGGTAATCAAAGGATAGAACCTCATCTATCCCACACTGCAGTCATAGCTTCTGAAAGGAATACAGGGCATAATGATGCAAGAGATAGTGATGATGAAGACACTGCCACGTCACCAAATCTCTTATCCAAAGGCTATGTGACTCCACTGCTCACCACAAGCTCAAAAGGTGCGCAGTTCACCAAGATAAATGATCAGTTACGATCATCGCCAAAGGGAATCTCACACTCCCTTAGTCAAAAGATGAAGAGCTCGTCAGTTGAGATCCAGCTTCATCTTCGTCAAGTCAAGAAGAAGGAAAGGCCTGGACCATTAACTCACAAAACTGCATCTAAAGGTAGCTATGCAGCCAGTCCAGCGAGGCCATTCAAGAAGTGGAGATTGTCTACAGAAAAGCCAAACAACTAATCAAACTGACCGATCAATTCAGTTGCAAGCCTCCACTGCAGCTAGCTCAGCAATGACAACTGAGTATCAAAAAACTCAACTACTCAACCAACTGCCACGTCATCAATCAGTTGGACTGTATCCCAACTGCCTAAGGATAAGTTTTTTTTAAATTTAAAAGCTTACCTTAACTATATTGTTACCGTTGCGATTATGAAATTATATATGTTAACGGTTACAATTTGAAAATTGGGCTCAAATGATACAAGTTGTCATTAATATCTCTATGGATCTTAAACCAACACTTCTCAAAGGCAAAGAAAATATATTTTAATGCGATATAAATGGAAAGATCTGCAGAAAATATTTCGCTATTTATGGAAACTACCCCATTTTTCAAAATAATCCCATCTCAGCCATACGATCATAAAGTCATTCACATGTTGAACGACTGAGATACATATATCATTAATTCAGCTAATCAACCATCAAATCAGATGGCTGATCAGCCAAGAAAAGCCATCGAGTACTCTCGATTCTTATATGCATAGATGCATAAATATGAACAAAGAGATGAAGGCTCCGATCACCTGAAAATCTCTCTCTCTCTCTCTCTCTCTCTCTTTCACTCGATCTGTTGCTAAGCCTTCCCTCTTTCATCTACATTCTTACATCTCTAAAACTGAATATCTTTCTTCTGCAGAAATGAAGCCTCCATTTTCTATGGTAGACATTAAAGCTCTTGAACGCAAAATGAGGAAGGATAAATCTCTAAATCTAGAGATGCTAAATGCATATCTTGGTCCGGATGTCTTTCAAAAAATTTATCGACCGTTGGCGGCGACTGGATTGCTTCCCTTCTTGACACAGTTGCCAGTCAAGAACATACCTGAGTATGTAGTTGAGTTCTATTACAATGCATCTATCAACGGCGACAACATCATCTCCACTGTAAAAAATCAAGTAATCACAGTTACAAAGGACATGATGATCTCCATTTTACAGCTCCCCGGCACAGGTGCAGACATGATGAACCTAAGTCTGCCATCCAAACATGAGTTATGGAAATTCTGGAAGCTTCCTCATGTGCACCACAACGACAGTTCGCACAGATTAAAGGAGAGCTTGCAAAATGATATCATCCAGCTTCTGGATATCACCAGCCATATTATCCATGGCAACTTTGAGATCGATCATCTCTCCGAGATCAAGGCTCACATCACTGCAGCCCTCTACTTTGGATGTCAAGCCGACTGGGCTTCATACATCCTGGCGCAACTAAGAGCCAACGTCGAGCGAGTAATGTTTGATCCTTCAACTGGCACATTCCGAGAAAGAGTCGGCTTTATGAACCGTATAAGCCACATCATACAAAGCCAGTTTGATGAGATCATACCGACTACTTGGAAGACGGAACATGCTTCCCACAATATACTGCCATCATACCCCAAAACGCTCACACCCACAGGGGCCTTCCAGCTCAAATCATAGAAAGGCACCCTTAGAGGCAACCGTCAGCTCCACTGATGAAAGAGAGCTGATGATGGAGAATGTATCTCTTCTAAGGCTGAGTGATCAGCCCACAATATTAGCCAACTCCCAACCTCCACCTTTAGTCCAAAATGACTATATTGAGGTTGATTTTGAAGAGGTTCTCGACCACCAGCTCCGAAGATATTTTGGTCTCATTGAGGACTCCGACTCCTCCCTCTTCGCGCAACTGCGGAGGTACTTGCAGTATCATATTTGGCGCTTTCAACTGGGTGAATCAACTATGTTTCACCTCATCCATACCCGTGGCTCAGCCTTCTAGATCAGAGAGGGATCATGGAGTCGAAACTGGATGAATCATCCGCTTTCCTCGCCTCCTACGCTTTCAGAAATCATGGATTCAATGATCAAGCGACTCCAGCTTGGTATACCCACTGATGACCCTCTCCCCGACAATGAACCAACCAACTCCTCGTGCGCACCCATCGTTGGTGATCCACCACTCCCTTCAACTGAAGAAATCTTCACCAGCTTGGCCCCCATAAGCTTCAGAGATCAAGATATCTCTGATCCAGGTCAGTTCATGCCAACTGAAGATGCCTATGCATGGCTCTCTTCGACCATGCAAATGTCTTCAGTTTCTGCAGCTCAAGATGACAATTTGGCAACCGCCTTCACTTTTCTGCCAAATTTGTCATTACCATCATGTGATCCTTCTCACCTTTTGGATGATGCAAAAAAGGGGGAAGATGGACAATATGATGATGGACAGTATGGTGGATGCATGACTCTTTGGGACCAAATTCAAAGAGAAATCCATCATGAGGGGGAAGATCAGCTTCAGGGGGAAGCACAGACATTACAAGGAATTCAAGAAAGAGGAGAATCAAGCAGAAGGAATAAGAGCAATCGGAGTAACATTCAGGAAGTAGATTAGTAGTCTTAACTACTAACTCTTGAATCGCTTGAATATATAATACAAATTTTGATCTTGATTTTGCTTCAAGCTTGAATAGTTTGACATAATTTATTATGCTCTAACACTTCAGTCATTCTATTAGACTTGAATAAGAAGCATGAATAAGCCCAAATTGCTTTTAAAACTAACATGCTCTGATATTTGAACATGCGCTGATACTTGAATGACAAGCATGAATGACAATTGCTCTAAAAATTGAATAAAGATCATGAGTCAATTTGTCTTAGTATGCTACGAATATGACATGCTCTGATATCTGAATGATAAGCATGAATGACAAATGCTCTAAAAACTGAATGAAAATCATGAGCCAATTTGTCTCAATATGATATGAATGTGCAATGACTAAAATATTCTATTTGATGCATATTCTACACTTGCAGTTTTTCCATCATCATCATCAGGGTTTTGACATCATCAAAAAGGGGGAAATTGTTAGGAAAAACTATCAAGGAACCCCTAGATCAGGTTTTGATGAGATGTCAAAATTACTTATGAAAAATTGACCAAAATTCAGGATTGCAGATCAAAGTTGATCAGCCCAGGGCATCTTCGAAAAAGAACTCTAGAAGAGTCAAAGTCAACCAATTTGAAGAATGACCCATAAGTTGAAAGACATGTCATCCAGTCTAAAGTTCAACTTGGCTAAGGAATCATACCGATCAAAGCAAGCTGACAATCGAGTCAGCTGAACTGAGGAAGAAAGAAGTTAACCAAAGTTTGAAACAGCTGATAGAATATCAGTTTATGCCAGAACTGCCAACTGGAGCAACGGCCAATCTCAGCTGACAAGCCCAGAACTGCCAACTGGAGCAATGGCCAATCTCAGCTGACAAGCCCAAAACTGCCAACTGGAGCAACGGCCAATCTCAGCTGACAAGCCCAGAACTGCCAATTGGAGCAAGAGGCAGACTCAGCTAATAAGCCCAGAACTGCCAATTGGAGCGATAGCCAGACTCAGCTGACAAGCTCCGAACTACCAGCTAGGACGAGTCTGCAACTAAGCTGAGAAATCCAAAACTGCCAGCTGAAGTTCTAAACTGCCAGAAGAACTGAAGCCAGAAGACTCCTGGAATGTATTGCTCAAATCAGCATATCTTGGAATAAATGCTCCTACAAAGATCCTAGAATTTAATGAAGATCGATTGGCAGAGTAACGGCTACTTTAACCAAATGATCCAAGCGATCATTTAGAATCACATGCCATTGATGAGCCAATAGAGCCACTGATCAAATAGACAATGGAGCTCAACGGTCATAAAATCACTCCTCTATAAAAGACGGGTGAATCAGAGTTCTAAATACTTTTCGCAACTACAAATCCTTGCCAACCTTTGCATATACAAGCAGAGCTTTTCTTTCTCCCTCCAACTCAAGCTCAAGAGCAATGTTCAATAGAAACTGCGAAAGTCAAAACTGAGAAGAATGATTCACTGATTCAACATAATCAGGCAGCTGTCGACGATCCAGCCAGGGCAACCTTCTCAGTTCCAGTCATTCAAAGATCAACTACTCAGCTCAATCAGAGGAGCACATCAGTTGATACCCCCTTGTTCAAGACTAACCTCTTGAAGATCGAAAGAGATCTAAAACCTTGTAAAGACGACAATAGCACCTACCTTCCTAGCGAGCAGTTAGGCACTTCAAGTGTGAGCCGTCGATCAGCTGAGGTAGCGAGCAGTTACCAGGTTCAACAAACTATCCTTCATTATATAATTTGTAAAGGAACTCAAGTTATATAGTGAAGTTGCCCTTCTGCGGAAGGAAGAGAGGACGTAGAAGTTTGAGACTTCGAACCTCTATAAATCTCTTGTGTGCTGTACTTATTGATCATTGCATACATCTAATTGCACACAACATCACACAAGCTGCACTTAAATTGTCTCAACTGATTGTCAATTTGCTGCATAGATAAATCTCTTCAAGCGAGTCAAATGGCCCTATTTTCCGTATCTAAAGTAAAAGTTTTTGAATCAGTTTATCCACCACCCCTCTAAACTGATACCGACTCGTCTGAGACCAACATAAACCATAATAATCAATTAAGAACTATAAATAAAAAATTAAATTTTAGAATAATAATGATAATTAGATGGAATAAACCATACTTGATATTTAATAAACCCTAATAAATTTATACTATGCTAGCATTATGATAATTATTTGTTAGCACAACGAATACATTATGTTAGCATATGACAAATGCTTCGTTAGCATACATTATCATATGTTATCATAATGTTGACGAAGAATTATTATATGCTAACGAAAGCATTTACAACTTGGGCACGGGTAGAAAATTTTCTTTTTTATTTTTCATTCATATTTTTTCATCTAAACATAGCCTTTCGACATCTAAAATGAAAGAGCATGAAGAGAGCTTTAATTTGATATATTTTTTGTGTACATTGGATTAAAAACGAGCAAGTTATGGTCGGTTAAAGTTTTTAAGATTTTTTTTAATTGTTGACATCATCATTTTTAATGGGTTTGGACGAAAATAGCCCTCATTCCTTTATTTTTTTGCCCTATTATTTACAAAATTGCCACCTTAAATCTCAACCATTGGATCATTAAATTGGATGGTGTAAGATGGGTTCTCATTTCTCACACCAACAAAGTGTTCTCATATGATCCGTATCCTATATATCTATATATATAGGGGTGGGTTAAAGTGATTACCACCCCCCTATATAGGAAATAGGAACAAATTTGAAACCATAGATCTACCCCAAATAAACAGTCTATATTTAAATTCATTTTTAGGGATCAAATAACAATTTTTTTACTCTTCTTTAATATTACTAGATGTGAAAGGGTAAAAAAGGGTGAAACAAATAAATCCTAAAATCTCATCCCAGTAATTATGGTAACCACCCAAATCCACGAAATTAATTTTAGATTTGGAGTGGATTTACTTTAGCGGCCAAAAATCTAGGATTAGTTTTAGCAAACCCAATGACAGTCAAATTTTTTCTCCAAATCTATAGGTATTAGGCGAAATTTTTCTCCAAATAGAAAAATCATAGTTGGAACAGCGTCGATAGAGCTTGAATGTTTGACAGCGGGCAGGCGTACAACGAGAAGTAACCCAAGTTTTAGTTCGAGTTTTTTTTCCTACACTTTTAGTTTGTTTCTTTGCTAAAAGTTGCAATTTTATGTGTTTCAATTCTAGAGATTTTGTTTTTTTATTGTTTTTTAACCTCAAAACTGTCGGGAGTTGTTGCTTTTGGTTCTTCTGTGTTTTTACTGTATTTTTTCTACTTGGTTTTTTGATGAAAAGTGGTTGAAACTTTTGATAATTAACAGTATGAATGTTGGTGGGGTTATTGGGTTTTTAAATGATGAATGATGCAGACGTGTTCGTAAATATGTGAAATTGAACAACTTCTTGGTGAGGGGACCGCTGAAAAGTAGTAATTTGGGGGAAAACGTGGATAAGGACCCTTTTTCGTGATAATTGTTTTGCAATTTTGTTTTGCGGCGCGCACGTGATTGGAAAAAATTTGTATTCTATTTTAACTTTCCTTTTTTGGATATATATAGTGAACATTGTGAGCACTATTAGTAGTTTTATATTTTATTATTTATTTGAAAACGTTCACTCTTTATTAGCAAATTTATGAATGTTTATAGAAAATAAAACTGAATATGTTAGCAAATTTATTTGCGCGAAAAGTGCTACAATTTGAAGCAGACTATATAAGGGTTTTTTTTTATTACTTTGTTTAAGCAGGAATAGATGTTAGCATATTAATGTGTTATATTAGCAAATAAGGTGTTAGCATATTTTTTTGATTACTTGTTCGAATTTCTGTAAGACGTGAGTAGTAGCAGCTTCATATTTGTGTCTGGATAAAAATATTTTTAATGGTAGAATTTTTTTTTCCCCAATTCAGCAAAGGCTGGAGGAATGTGATTTTTTGAATCTGCATATATCAGCAAATAAATCTGCATATGTTAGATGTTTTTTTTTAATTTAAAATTGCTCAATTTGAATCTGAACATTGAAGGACATTTTGTTGATTAGTTTGTTTACACGTTAGTATCAATTGATTTGGACTGTATTAGCGAATTTAGTTGTTCTATTATAAAAAATCATTGAATTTGATATCATTTGCTATTTGTTTGAATACATTTGTCAAGCAAGCTGCTCTTTATTAGCAAATGAATGAATGCAGTTAGCAAATAAATCTTTAAAGGTTAGCTATTTTTTTTGTTAAAATATTGCTACAATTTGAAGCTGAATATAGAGGGCAGAGTGTTGATTAATTTGTTTACATGAGGATATCAATTGATTTGGATTGTATTAGCAAATTTATTTGTACTACTATCAAATATGATTGAAACTGATAGCAATTGGCATTTGAGTATTTTTTTTAGTACCTTTAGCAAACTATCTGAGCTTTATTAGCAAATGAATGAATCTTTTGAGTACATTTGATTGAAGTTGATACCAATTGATATTTTCTTGAGTACATTTAGCAAAATATCTAGTCTTTATTAGCAAATGAATGAATCTTTTTAGCAAATAAATGTGTATATGTTAGCTAATTTTTTTGTTAAAAAATTTTTACAATGTCAAGCTGAATATAGAAGGGCAGTTTGTTGATTAAATTTTTTCCGAGATAATAGCAATTGGTTTGGGCAGTAGTAGCAAACTTATTTGTTCCATTATCAAACATGGTTGAAGCAAATTGATATATAGAAAGTGTTAGTTGTTTGAATACATATAGTAATCAATTCTGCTATTGTGTAGCAAATTAATAAATCTCGACAACAAATTTGTTTGTTGAGAAATAGCAACAATTTAAAGCTGAATGTAGAATGGAATTTTTTTTATTACTTTGTTTAAGTGATAATAGCAATGAGTTTGGTCAATATTAGCAAGTTAATGTGTTATATTAGCAAATATTTATACAACTGATAGCGATTGTTGTCTGTTTTGAATACATATAGCTAACAATCTGCTCTTCTTTAGCAGGCGGTACATCATCAAATGCAGCAATAAAATGCAAGAGGGCACCATATTTGAACCTAAAGAATAGAACAAGTCCACTTGATCTAACAAAGACTATACAAAAGATGAACGAGACATAGAAGCAAAGCGTTCGCGAGATGGGATTTGGTGCATTACTTAATTTCGACATTCACGATGTGCCTCCAAAGATTGCGTATTGGATTTTGGAAAACTTTGACACAAAGCATGGAGAAATAATTCTAGATGGTAACCGGCGAGTGCACGTCAGTGAAAATGATGTGCGACTCATTTTTGGATTTTCCAGGGGCCACCGGCCAATTGTCAGCAAGGCAAAGAGGCTGGGTTAACGGAGGATTGGTTGAAGCAGTTCCCAGGTAAAAATTGTAAGAGAATATGCGCCAACTATGTGTCAAAGGACATGATAGATGAGGGTGATGGTGGTTTATGGTTTAAGAGACAGTTTTTGGTACTAGTTACTTCATGCCTTATCGAACGGATAGGAAACTGCTACGTGTCGCCAAAAATTCTAGACACATTTCAAGATGTTGAGAGGGTCTGGAAACTAAATTGATGCGGGTATGTTATGAAAATAATAGAGCACACCAGAAAATGGCAAGCGAACAAAGACAAAAACTACACTGGTCCTTCCCTGTTCATTACTGTAAGTGTTTCACGTTCAATTGTTTAATTATGAAAATGTTGCTATTTTTATATTTTATTAAAATAACATGCAATACAATTTTAGCAAATTATTGTGTAATACTTGCAAATTGAGTTGAATACGTTTTGAATTGAATATTAGCAAAAAAAAAAATCTATAATTTGAATATTAGCAAAGTTAGTTGTTCTATTAGCAAATATGTTTGAGACTGATAGCAATTGTAATATGTTTGAATACATTTAGCAAACTATATGCTCTTTATAAGAAAATGAATGAATATTGTTAGCAAATAAATCTGCATATGTTAACTATTTTTTTTTTTATTATAAAATTGATACAATTTGAAGCAGATATAGAAGGGCAGTTGATTTGGACAGTATTAGCGAAATTATTTTATCTAATAGCAAATCTGAATGAAACGGATAGAAATTGGTATTTGGTTGAATACATTTAGCAAACAATCTAGTCTTTATTAGCAAAAAAATGTATCTTGTTAGCAAATAAATTTGCATATGTTATCTAATTTTTATGTTAACCAAAATTGCTACAATTTGAAGATAAGTATAGAAGGGCAGTTAGTTGATTAATTTTTTTCTGAGAGAATAACAATTGATTTGGGCAGTATTAGCAAATTTATTTATTCTATTAGCAAATATGGTTGAAGCTGATAGCAGTTGTTATCTATTTGAATACATTTAGCAATCAGTCTGCTATTGTATAGCAAATTTAGAAATCACTCTGCTATTGTGTAGCAACCAGTTTTGTAGCAAGCTTAAAGATTACCTTTGCAAATTTATATAATGGTGGTACCAATTGTTGTGAGCAGATTACACATATTTCATTTAATATGCATATATCAAAATAAAAATTTATTTCTAGTTGTTGAATGGTTTTGAATTTATATATGATTGCATTTTATGTTTGTTAAAAGTGCTACCAAACTTTTAGTTTCCCTATTTGCAAACTGTTTTGAATTGTAATCTTTATAATTTTGGACCTGCAAAATATTATAATAACTAATGTATTGCATATGTGGGTAAACTATATGCATATCTTATACATTGATCATGTGGTGCTCGGGTACAGAAGAGTGCTAAGGGATATCCCCGCCATCAAATAATGGAAGAAAAATATGATATTGCGAAGGCAGACGATGGAGATTTCTGAAGGAGATTTTGGGCAAGGGTTTTGCAATGGTCCATGCACATTAGATGAAGTTGTCAGTGTTGATGCTGACCATGTGGCCAAAGAAAGAGTGCATGATTTAAATGAAAATGCAGACCAAGGGATACCGCCGGCAGCTCATGGTGCAGATCATCTTGGTGATATTCCAGAATATGTAGCAGGTGCAGATGAACATGCGAATAGTCCTCTGTTAAATGAAGCACATGATGTGGGGAACATTCACAATGAAGAGGTAGAAGAAGATTTCAGTGACATACACGTCGTGGCTGCAAACTTATTGGAAAAAGGAAAAATAATCAGTGACACCTTGTCAAGCATTATGGTGACCATCACCAAGTTGCCGACCAAAATGCTAAAAAACATGGCATTCAGGAAAGCAATTGAGACAACACTTATGGTGAGCCGATCAGCATGCGACAAATTTAGAGATATTGCAACAAGCTCGCAGCCATCTCCCACACAGGAAGATATGGGTTTTTTGGGAAAATCCTGAACACCTTGCTGTTATGGTAGAGATTGAAAACATAGCTTCGAAAAGAGATGCACTGAAGGAGAAACTTGATAATATGCCTAGATCGAGCGTGGGGTTGCATTCGGAGTGGGATGAGGTTGTAAATGTGGCACGCAAAGTGACGAATGAGAAAGCCATATTGGATATGGAATCAGGAAATAACGTTGATGGTGAAATGCCCAGTTTCAGTTTGGGCTTCACACAAGATTGGGGTGAAAATGCAAATGACGATGCTTCTGTAAAGGTATGAGAATGATATAAGTTTTATTATATATGTAATAGCGATGTAGTCATACATGTGAATTTATTTCTTCTAATTGCAAATTTGAATGAAACTGATAGCAATTGATATATGGTTGAATATAGTTAGCAAACAATCTGGCCTTTATTAGCACATAAATGTATCTTGCTAGCAAATAAATCTTCATATGTTAGCTAATTTTTATGTTAACAAAATTGTAACATTTTGAAGATGAGTATGTAAGGGCAGTTGGTTGATTAATTTTTTTCCGATATAATAACAATTGATTTGGGCAGTATTAGCAAATTTATTTGTTCTATTAGGAAATATGGTTGAAGCTGATAGCAATTGTTATCTATCTGTTTGAATACATTTAGCAATCAGTCTGCTATTGTGTAGCAAATTTAGGAATGAGTCTGTTATTGTGTAGCAATCAGTTTTGTAGCAAGCTTGAAGATTACCTTTGCAAATTTATATAATGGATGGTATTAATGCTATTGCGACTCTTATTACAACAGGTACCTAATTTATATATGGGGGATCAAGAACCGATAAGGGAATTGATTCTTTCTAATTCAGTCTCGGTTGACTGTGGAGAACAGATATATTAAAACATATGCTTACATCTATTTCTTATGATTACATATACATTTTTATTTTTAAAAAAAAATATTTTTCATACTAACGAAACTTTAAGATCATATTTTGTTGGTTTTAATTGATGTTTAGGGCAAGGGTGCTGGACCTGACATCGTATTGAAGACGTATAAGGTTAATTTCCCACTAATTAATGGTTTTTTATAGTATTTTAAGGAAAAAAATGTTTTAATGTTTCTTGTTTTTTGGAACAGTCAAAGGGTAAAAGAACGGTTGCCGCCAAGAAAGGGAAAGGTGTTGGCGAGGTGTGGAAACTGCATTAAATCAAAATGTCTAATTTTTTGTTATGTCATGATTTGACAAACTTCTGTTATATGCTATCTGGTATGTATTTGTGATAAATTCTAAACATTTATGACACATTAGGACTTGTAATTTATTTAAATTTATGCGGCTGTATGGTTATAAATTCTAAAAAAATATGTAATATTTGCCACACGTGGTGCTATATTTGTTCATGGTAGAACAGAAATCTTTGTTGATCTGGTTGATGATGGATTACTGTGTCTTGAATATATGTCTATATCATACATTTTTTCCTTGTGGTTTATATATTTATAAAATTAACGTGAATAACCTGCTTGTATTTAAATCAAATAATACTATGCATATATACATCAGTGTATCGTGTTTTAAAATTTAATGAAAAAAACATGATATTTACTAATCTATAAGCAAATCTATCAAAATTTGTGTGTGTATTGTTGAATGTGCAGTGTGTTGATAAAAGAGAAACTAGATCCCAACATTTGTTGCGAAAGACGAACATATTGGTGTCACCTTATTTGATGAGATCAATAGTGGCAAATGATAAATTAGATATGGCAACAAAGCAATTGTACTTTTGGATTATGGAGAATGATACACAGACGTGTAAGTTGCATATATTTCTTTAATTTAAAATTGTATGATATTTGATTATTATTATTTTCATTTAATGTATGAAGTTGTTAAATTATTTGCGCATATACTGTAATGAAGTTGTTTATTCTGATACACATGTGGAAATTATGCATAATGACATGAAAACATTGGCAAATAATCAATATATAAGTTCTGCCATTTTGGATGTTTGGTGTGCAATAATGAACCACAACGAACAGTTGAGGGATCCAAACTCTCCACGCAGATTCTTTGCAACAACTTATTTATCTATAAGTATTCATATAAAAAAATTTAATATTAGTTATTAAAATGATGACATCCTTACTAAATATGTTTTAAATAATCAGGTGTGCACACTGGTGGACGCGCCTGCATCGTGGGATTCATTACAAAGATTTGAATGTTTTTCCCAAAGGCTTATTGACGAGATTATAGTGTTGAAGGCTTGCAATTAGCAGACGTCAACATGGTAAAAAAATAGATGCTACGATAATGAAATTCGTATAATTTTTTAGAAATAATAAAGAAGTTTTATAAATATTCTCTAAATGTGCAGTTCTTCTTTCCCATATGTCATTTGTTCCACTTTTATATCATGTGTTTCGATATGAAGAGAAGCAAGGTTGAAATCATTGATAACTCATCTGAGCTGGATGGGCCAAAGGATAATGACTTGCTCAAATATGGGGACATTCTGCATATATTGGTAAATGAGTTTAACAAAAAAATATAGATGGACTTGCACCTTACATTTTGTGCTAACCTGCACTATACAACTTGATTTTTTTGTAGCATTTATAAAAAGCGATGCAAGAAAATTAAGAGGTTGAAAATGCCATGGAGGAATATGACTAATAAGATCGATTGTGGAATATACGTGATGAGATACATGGAAACATATAAAGGAGGAGGTGTTAGAACTTGGGACTCCGAACTCACCAAGCACAATATCAAATAGATGAAGTTCCTCAAAGCTAAATATAAATATTGTGGTGCCATACTTTTCTCAGACGGTAACATTCACAAGCAACGCGTGGTTGATGAAGCGAACCTACACTATAGGATGTCATGTGAGGATGGTCACCCGAACATTGAAGCCATTATTACAAGGAATGTGTAGTATAAAATATAGTTCAATTTGACTATTTATATCTTCGAAATTGCATTTTGAGTTTTTCCAAATTAGCGATAATGTGATGCATTATAGATTTTGTAAAAAGTTGAATAATTGTTTTACATTTATTTATAACTGAATATTCTATGTAAATGAGCAAAGAACATCGTAAATAGTTAGCAAACAAACATATATTGAATAGCACCTGGCCGACGTATGATTAAATAACAAACTCAAAATGAGAAATCAGAACAATGCATGCGTGAAAAAGAAAATGAACTCACAAACGACATTGCAATACGTAGCAAATAAAATATGTTGAATATGACTTGACTGACATTTAAATAAGTAATGTACATTGTGAACTTGGAACAATGCATGTGTGAAAAACAACTGAATTAGCAACTGATATTGTAGTAGTTAGCAAAAATTATATTGTGAATAGCAGATGCCTGACAGTTAATTAAATAACATATAATAAGACCCTAGAACAATGCATGCGTGAAAAAGAGATGAATTAGCAAGAAATATTGAAATAGTTAGCAAATAATATTTTGGGAATAGCACATTCCTGTCATATTATTAAATACGAAAAACAACATGTATATCATTATGTTGTGCAACATAAAAATTATAGCATATTCATAAAAATATGATTGAAGACAACGGACAATAAACCTTTTTGCAATTCATAGTAATATAGGTGTAATAAAATAAGAATAAAATAAGAATTCGCATCCATCATGCTATTGGAAAAATAGTAAGTAAACTTGTCTTCTATTTGAAATGTAGAATAACATTTGTGAGAACAACTATATTAACATCTCAACAAATCAAGACCGTTTGGGTAGTGGACAATTCCTCGCATCATGACGTGTCTTTTCTTGACAATTGCTACACAATCTCAAGGGCTTGTTTGCTACTTTGATTGACTTCTCCACACGAGATGGTATACGACTGCCACTACCTTTAGTCTTCACATGTATTGGTGGATTAACAACTACTTCATTCGGTCGGGCACAACCATAGAATAGCTCAAACAACTTGTTCTTTCTCAAAGAAGCGGATATACTTTGTGCATCACTAGAAACCAACACATCTTTTAGTTCTCTCATCCCTCTCAGCAAAATATGCATCTTGTCTATGTCGCCTTCAAATGCAGCTACACACGTATAGAAATCAGATATCATTTGGTTTGTCATATTTTTCCTATCATTCGAATGAACCAACTGTTCCAACAATGGATCCCCAACACCATCCAAAGGATTTAAATGAGCTACTCTAGTCCATCGTGAGACTACATACTTTTTAAGTATATCATCCCACTTAAACTGCTTGAATAAAACAAAAATATGGCAACACAGTAACCCTTCCCTCACAAACTTCTTACATGTACATACTGTATTATCTTCAATCTTGTCATAGGATATAGTAAAGGTTTGATCACTACCATCCTCAACACCATATATAGTAGACAAGTCATCAAGTTCAATTCTCACAACAGTAAATGATAACATGCTCTCTCAATCTCTTCTTGAACCTTCACGAATATCTTCGTGGTGTATATAGTAGCAACATGATGCTCGAATTTCCAAGGAGTACTAGTTTTAGGAAGAGTTGAATGATCTATACTGTTTTGAAGATCATATGCCTTTGGTTATGCATCAATTGCACTATCAAAATGCATCATAAACTCGACAAGATTAGCACCATAATTGAGATAGTTGTTGAAGAAACTATTCATACTCTCTGAAATAGAAGTAGTTCTACATATTCCACTCATTGGATGATCTCTAAAGTACATAGAATCCAAAATTGCCATATGGCAAATATCAATCGAAACCAACTGTCCTCAGTAAGCCCATACTTTGCAATTATATCATTCCATTTTGCATCAAAAACTTCAGGTTCAATCAAATCTGACCAAACTAAGGCGTTGAATCTCTTTTTAAAAGATTCATCCTTCTTCAATTGTGCGGGAAGCCTCTCCAGGACCTTTAGCATTATATGCCATATACAAAGACAATGTCTAGTGTCAGGAAAAACACATTGGATTGCTATCTTCATGGCAGGATCTTGATCTGTAATAATCATACTAGGATGACGTCGCATACAATCTTTGAACTTCTCAAATACCCATTTATTTAAAGAAATAAATATACATGGAAGTGAAAATTTAAACCACATAACACATTTGGTATAAATATTTTCGGACAAAATTCGAAGCTAACATGAGTACACAATAATGCTAACAGTGCAACAACATAATGCTAATAAAGGCAGTCTGGATTATCAACCAGCATCCCAACAGATAATGCTGAACATGATTATCTCGTTAATGAATAATATCAGCATATAATTTAAAGCAATAATGTAAATAATAAATAGATGTTCTATGTAATATTATTAAAGACAAACCTAAAAACGAACAAAAAATAATTTACGTACCTATTTGTTTTGTATGTACAGTCGAATGAAACAACATCGCCAAATATTAAGTAATTGCATCTTGCAGTAGGATCAACCCATAAAATACTTGATAAATTATCATCCTTATCAACCAAATAGTAAAAAAAATGATGAACAAGACTCTTTTTTCAAAAACATCTTATTCAATACGATTTGAGCATCACATCCAGAGATATAAGCTCGCAAATCACGTGAAAAGTTTTTGAAATCATCCCCAGTTGTACCAACATTTGAGTAACCGCCAAAAACTTCTTTAGAAATTCGAAAAGCTCGAATTGGCCCCACATTTACTCTTACACAATCAAGGATAAAGTCTAGTGCACAGCCCCTAACTTTCTATTAATCTTCAAATATTTTTTGAACTCCTCAGTAACTAACGGGTGTGTGTGACTCTCCAAAAATCCAGAAACAACATATACGTCTGCACCACACAGTTTCAAAGCTATTCGAGCCATGCAACTCACTATCTTTGATACTCTACGTCATTTCTTCTTAGCACCATCGCCAACTTCATCATTAGCCGAATTCTTTTTGCCTTCACGACTGCATAAAACATACCTCCATAAAATAACACCATCATTAGACCTTCTAGCCATCCCACGATGAATGTCAAATCCAGCAGCTGTACCATAATTCCTATAAAAAATAATACCATCCTCTACAGTTTTGAACTTCTGTTCAACAAACAGTTTTAACGATATTTCACACTCTGGTATATAATCACCACTCGCATGATTTTCTGTAGATAAATTATTGTCTATCATTTTAAAAAATTAAAGTTCATTAAACTATATTTAATAATTAAAAACAGACATGATAACCATATAAGTAATATTGTTTCCATTGTACACAGTTTAAAATTAGCAAATAGAATGTCGTTGATAGCATGACTCTGACAGTTAACTGAAAAATGTATTTCATGAAACCCAGGCATAAAAAATAAGAATTACTAAAAATACATATAACAAACAAACAACTCGCAATAATTAAATCACAATCACAACTCGAATATCACCCATTCATAAAAATTCTGACTTATGAAATTAACTTGCATTCGTAATGAAAAACATATATGATTGATAGCGGAGGAGTTAAGATGACGGAATGAAAAATACCATTACAATCAATGAATTAATAAATTGTCTTAATTAGCAAAATATTTTTACGTTAGATAGCAAATCATCTGTCGTTGATAGCAATATTATGACATTTAACTGAAACACACACAGAACTATAAAACCCTACCTATAAGAAAAAAATGAATTCACATATGTTTTTTACAAGAACTCATACTATAACATACATCACTACTCTCCAACTTCAAGACTAACGTTTAGACAAAAAATTTTAAATTTGTTCTTTCTGTTTACACAACTCTAAATTGATTAATATAAAAAATTTAACTAAAATCCACTCATATATACAAACAAAATTTTTTTCTAACAAAACAGTAAACTGAATAACAAATTAATTTGAACACGATAATTACACGTTCCATATCGATGTTGCGATCTTCAGTTTATATCGCACAAATAACGAACAATCCACTCGTTCCAAAAGGCTTTGAAAAATTTAGTGAATGATGCAGAATTTATTGAATTTTTTCAACTTCCAATGAACCATTTCTAGAATAATACTACGTGTTAATAAAAAAAGAACGTGGCGGCTGAGAAAAAAAAATGGACGAATAACTATTTTCATAGTAAATCAAAATTGCATGGATTATGAAAATTTTCGTAAATCGTGGGATTAGATTTTGACATAATATAATAAATTACAACTATAACCCTTATTTAATTAAATTACTAAATAATTACAATCTGATCCTTACTACAAAATCTGATCTTGACCATCCAACTAATTAGATCCTGTGGCTGATATTCATTCCTATTTCCTACATAGGGTTTGTGTTCCTATTTGAACTCATATATATATATATATATATATATATATATATATATATATCTATATATATACGCACGAGTCTTATAAAATATAAAATAAAAAAAGAATATATCTCTAATCTCCCTAAGCTATTGATCATGTATGTTTAAAAATATATTTTCAAACACACCTTACATTTTTGAAAAATGAATTTTCGAACATAGCCTCGTATGAAAAATATGTGGAGTATTTAGAAACACACCTAACTATAAAGTATAAATATTATAATTTTAATCTATTTTCTTCAATTTTTACTATGATATTGCTTTGAGAAATTAAAACCAACATAACCACAAAAAAGATGTCACTTTTTGAAACCATAATTAATTTTGTTTGATACCTAATATATAATGCATGGAAGGTTTTTTTATCATCAAAGGTTCGCCCAAAAATTATTAGAAAAAACATTGACAAGATATTCTATTTTAATATAAAATATGTTGGTCTCGGGGTGAGCCATTGTCAGTTTAGAAGGGGTGAATAAACTGACTCAAAAACTTGAACTTTTATGCGGAATATATAAGGCCCTTGACCCGCTTAGAAAGCTTAATAGTGCACTTCTCAGTTGAGATAGAAAGCTTTGCTTGTGAGTGCAACTTGTGTGCGATAGTGTGCAGTTGAGTATATGCGGAAACTTAAGTAGAAAGTATAGCACACAAAAGACTTATAGAGGTTCGAAGCTTCCTGCTTCTACGTCCTCTCTTCCTTCCTTAAAAGGGCAATCCACTATGCAAGTGTAAAGTTTCTTTATTACAGTTACACAGTGAAGAAATCTGTTGAACCTGAAAATGGCACCAATCAAACCGAGCGCAACTCCATTTTCAACTGTTATTGTCCCGGAAGAACGGACCCATCAGTGCGCCCTTCCTTAACCGGTTCTAGTCGACAGCTCACACTTATCGGTCCCAACTACTCGCTGAGACTTTAGGTGCTATTGTCCGTGTTTACAAGATTTTAGATCTCTCTCGATCTTCAAGATTACAGTCTTGAATCTATTATCAACTTTGAATGCTCCTTGAACTAAGCTAAGTAGTTGATCTTTGAAGAGCTTGAACTGAGAAGCTTTGCTTTGGCTGGATTTCTTCCACAGCTAGCTGCTTACTTGGAACTTGAAGCACATCTTCTCAGTTAGGACTTTTCGCACTTTTAAGGTTGAGCTTTGAGTTGTGGGGAGGGAGAAAGAAAGCTCAATCTGCAAAATATAGCAAGAATTAGATTGGCGAAAGTCTTGATCAAAATGAGATTCACTCTCCTTATATAGATAAGTGATCTTTGTGACCGTTAGCTTTTACCGATCATTGGTTTGGTTGATCAATCGATGGTAGTTTTAATGCTTGTAGCCGTTAAAGCTTTGATTGAACTAGTCGTTGAATTTAATGACTTCTACTCCAAGATTGTTAAGATCTCTTCAAGATCTCCTGTCAGGATCTTCAATGATTGCTTGTCAAGTAGGAGTTGCTTCGACTATCTGTTCTGGACTTCAGCTGATAGGTCCTCAACTGTCTCGGCTTTCAGCTCTGAGATTGTCCAGTTGGCAGTTCCTCAGCTGCCTCAAGCTTCAGTTCTGGAATGGTCCAGTTCAGCTACCTTGGTCTTCAGCTCCGGATCTTAGTAGCATATAGCTTCAAAGCTTTCAGCTCTGATTCCAGTTGGCTTTTTCTTCTGAGCTTTTCTCCCAGCTGACTGATCTTTGATCAGTTCAGTTTGGTTTTGAGCTTTCAAGCCGACTCTTCTTTCATCAGCTTTTCTTCTGAGCTTTTCTTATCAGCTGACTGTAAATTAATTAAACATTAATTATCAAACCAATAACAAGATGTATCAGTAACATTAGCTATGAAATGAAGTATCATTAACTATGAAGATAAGTATCATTAGATATAAATTTAGCAAAATATCATTAACTATTAAGTGAAGTATCATTCGATATATATATCCGGTGAAGTATCATTAACTGTGATGTGAGGTATCATTAATTATGGATGAAGTATCATTAACTTGGAAGTGGAGTATAATTTGATATTATTGATGATTAAATATTAATTATTGAATCAAGAATAGATAAATGTCATTAAGTATGAGTGGAGTATCAGAAACTCAAGTATCATTATTTATGATGTGAAGTATCATTAACTCACATATGAGTATCATTATTTATGGGTTGAAGTATCATTACCTGTGAAGTGGAGTCCCATTACTATGCAAAAAAGTATCACTAATTGCAGAAGAAAGTATCACTAATTAGAAGAAAAGTATCACTAATTGCAGAAGAAAGTTTCACTAATTAAAAAAAAAGTATCAGTTCAAACATAATCTCAAATTGAGATAAATATCATTAACTATTAAGTGAAGTACCATTAGATATATATCTGGTGAAGTATCATTAACTGTGTGTGAAGTATCATTAATTATGGATAAAGTATCATTAACTCGGAAGTGAATTATAATATGATATTATTGATGATTAAACATTAATTATCGAATCAAAATAGATAACAGTCATTAAGTATGAGTGGGGTATCATTATTTATGAGGTGAAGTATCATTAACTCACATATGAGTATCATTATTTATGAGTTGAAGTATCATTACCTTTGAAGTGGAGTCTCCTTACTATGGAAAAAAGCATCACTAATTGAAGAAGAAAGTTTCACTAATTAGAAAGAAAAGTATCACTAATTGCAGAATAAAGTATCACTAATTATAAAAAAACTATCATTAACTATTATAGTGAAGTATGGGCAGAAAAGCTGCCAAAGAAAAAAAAGAGCATGTTTCTGCCAAAGAAAAGGAGAGAGAGACACAGAGAGAGAGCACCTATTTGCTAAAGAAAAGAAAAAATAGAAAAGAGCACATTTTTTGCTAAAGAAATAAAAAAAGGAGAGAGAGAGAGAGAGAGAGAGAGAGAGAGAGAGAGAGAGAGAGAGAGAGAGAGAGAGAGAGAGAGAGAGAGAGAGAGAGAGAGAGAGAGCACGATTATGCCAAAAAAAAATTGAATATAAAAAAAAAAGAGGGGAAATGGTCAAAAACAAAATAAAAAAGGAGGGAGGACCACTTTGTTGGATCAAATAATATGCGTTTAACGTAAGAAATCCGTTAAACTGTCTAACACAAGTGTGCCCCAAAATAAAATAAAAAAAGAGCAAGACTACCTCATGGATCAAATAATCAAACGTAAGATACGCAACACGGTCTCAAACGAGTGTCACTCTTTGCAATAATTTTCCAAAAGTAAATGCTAGATCAATAAATAACTAGAGAGATATATCATCATATCAAACACAAAAGCAAGATATACAAATTGCACAAAATTTTTTGTAAATAAATAAAAAAGGAGTCAACTATATATATATATATATATAGTTCTTCACCGGCATGATAAACCTTGGATTTGTTGCGTGGTGAGATTGAGATCCATGCTACAATTCATCACAGCAGTTCTACGCCTATTTACGATATTCATCACGCGGATTTCACCTCGCAATTCTGCTAAACTCACCAATCTCACCAAATTCGATTCAATATCTCTACTAATATTCATATAATTCTCCGATGATCCACTGATCACCTCCACTGTGGCATCGATTCCTCTCCTCTTTCGGCCGCCAACTCGGCCGCCGGAGATGGCCGCCGCCCCAACCGTGGCGTTGCCGTAAGACAGAGAAGCTTTTCCGGCGTGGAAGTTGAAGCGCCCAAAATTCATGTTGTGTAGGCGGAAATAGGCGATCATGGTCGTGTTTAAGGAGGAAGAGTTGTGACGAAGGCCTTTTACGACGACGTTTGATAGCCGGAGGGTAGGAGCCTTGATTCGGAGCACGACCAGGCCAAATATTAAGAAGGCGGTGCTTAGTAGAACGACGGCGAGTAGAATGTAAACTAAGGTTTTGCTGCTGCCGCCGCTGCCTTCTTGTTTTGCCACAAATTCTTCACTTTTTTTATATTTTTTTGCTTGTGGATTTAGATGGTTTGCTTCCTCCATTTTGTGTTCTTGGAAAAATAATGATAGGGTTAATTTTGTTATTACCAGCTTGTTTATAATGGTTGGCTGAAAGAAATCATGAGAGATTCATGTGGGGATATAACTGGCCGTAACTTGCAAGTTGTGTCATTAATTCATATCAATAATACTATCTTATTTGAACATAAATTAAGCACTTGTATTATATATGCATGGGGAGAGAGAGAGAGAGAGAGTGAGAGAGAGAGAGAGAGAGAGAGAGAGGTTTGATGTTGATTTGAACTTGAATTGAAGTGGATGACTTGAGCAGGCGTCAAAGTCGGCAACTAGTATATATATATATATATGATGAATTAAATAATTTAAATCGATCCAAAAATAGATAAACGTCCATTCGCATAGAACTGGTCCTCTCTATCGCATTCGTTGCCATCAATATAATTAATGAATTTTGAGTTTCTGGATTTAATCCTTCGTCGTCCCCCAATAAACTGTATAAATAAAAGGAAAAAGAGAGTGACTCAAACTCTAGGAATCTTGGATATCACATCTTGATAACTAAGGGATTGGGACTTCAATAAAATCCATATGGAAAACTCGAAGTAGGAAAAACCACATGGGAAGAAGAGTACCCCTCTAGAGTCTAGAGAAAACAAAAATAATCAGAACCACAAAAATCCTGTCTAACACCATTAACAATACAATCAATCTTAGAAAAACAAAAACCAGACGTTACATTAGAAGAGGCTAAAATGTCAGCAATACTATTACCCTCTCTATACACATGAGAAACACAAAAATGTATAGAAGAAATAAAATCAACGACACTCCACCATTTGTTCTTCAAAAACCAAGGCAACTGGAGAGACCGAGAGGAAACTAACGTCACAACATAAGCCAAGTCCGCTTCAAGCCAAATAAAATCAAGATCCAAACGCGCAACCCATTCCAACACCACAATCACCGCAATCAACTCGGCCAAGAATGAAAATCCCACTCCTTCATTAGTATGAAAGCATCCAAACACAACGCCATCTGATTTACGAAAGACACCACCCGTGCACATATGACCAGAAGCACACCCCATGAAGAGCCATCCGTGTTAAACTTAATCCAACCGACCGGGGACGGCCTCCAAAGCATTGAAATAATCGTCCGAAGAGGAGGGTGAGACAGAACCTTCAATTTCTTAAGAATAAGCAAGTCAAGAACTGCATTCCTCATATAACCGAGCCACGCATATAAGACAACTCACGACATGTAATCAGCACCATTGTAATAATCTGCACCGGAGTTGGAGTTATCTTGTCATACATAACCCGATTGCGCACCGTCCAAAGACCACAAACACCATTGATCACCACCGTTTTCCAAAGAAGTAGAATCTGAGAGCTAAAATCACAGCCCATAAATTGCACAAAAGCCTCATGAATCGAAGATGCATAAATAACATCCATCTGAAACACATGGAAAACCCAACGCCAAACTAAAGCGACCAAAGGGTAGTCCCAAAACAAATGATCCATAGTCTTTGTCGCCCCACAACACATGATACAAATCTGAGGGCCAATAAAACCGTGAAGAGTGTCTACTGTAGGAATCCGAGCAAGAATCAACCGCTAGGAAACCATAGAGCGCCTCACTGGAATACAAGAATGCTAAATCCACTTACCCCATTTAACCGAGGGATAATGCATGCACGAATGCATACGGGCTAGCTTAGATATAACCTTGCCATGAAGAGATTTAGTCCAAACCCTTTCATCCTCTCCCGTCACAATAGGAATGCTCAAAATATCATGCATGATTTCAAGAAACGAAAGAGCAAAAGACGCCGTGAATCTCCACACACCACCCGCCAAAAAATCCCCAACTTTATCTTCAAATTTAGCGTGCACGTGCAAATGGATAGCAAGCTTGTCAACTAGAACATATCCCAACCAATTATCGTGCCAAAAATCAATAGAACATCCATTACCCAAAATGCAATACGAGTCTTTCAAAAGATGTAACACATGCTCACGGACCCCTGGCCAAATCGATGAGTAACCCACCCTCTTCACCTTACTAGGCGTCGACATGAACCTGGAGCGTGCAATTTGCATGACATGGGAGTCTGACATAATCATATTCCATGCAAGCTTCATAAGCAATCCCCGATTGATCTCCTTAAATGAAGAAACCTCAAGCCCTCCTTCCTCAACCATCGCACACATTCTAGCCCAACTCATCACCGTATAAGAATGGTCGTTAATGTCATTTTTCCACAAAAAATTCTGGGTAGCTGTATCCAAATAAGTGATCAAAGTGGCTGGCCATTTGTATATCATCATGGAATGGATAGCCAACCTCATAATCACCAACTTGAGTAAACAAAGCCTTCCTGCCATCGAGAGCTTCCTTCCACGCCAACGGTCAAATTTTAAAATAATATTATCCGCCAATGGTTGACTTTGACAAATTCTAGGAATACCTAGAGAGGTACTCCTAAATATTTTGTCGGAAGAGAACCCACCATAAACCCAAGCAACCTCTTCATATCCAATCAAACACTAGGAGTGACACCTTTACCATAAAAAACTCGTGACTTCAACCTACTACAAGGTTGTCCCGAGAGCCTTTCATATTCTCCCAGAATATCCAACATTACTTCGATATTAGAAACCGAAGCTTGGAAAAAAAATAAAGATATCATGCGCATATAGAATATGCGTGGGAAATGAGACACCTCGACCATATGACATCAGCCGAAGTCTGTTGTAGCTCACCTCATGCAAGATTAAATAGCTAAGAACCTCCTCTGCAATCCTGAATAAAGGGGGAGATAAAGGATTCCCCTACCGAACTCCTCTGGAGCAAGAAAAATATCCTTTCGGAACTCCATTGATAAGAACTGATAATCGAGCTGAATTAAGAATACTTATAATCCAATCACAAAATTTATCTGGAAAACCAAAAGCATGCAACACTCTTTGCAAAAATCTCCAGCTAAGAGTATCAAAAGCTTTGGTGATATCCACTTTAAACGCCATATTACGACCCGCATGTGTTCTATTCATCGTATTCACCCCTTCAGAAGCTAACATGATAGCGTTATGGATATTACGACCTTGAATGAACCCAAATTATTGCTTGGTCACCATAGAAGTGGCCACACTATTCAATCGCGATGCTAAGATTTTAGTAAAAACTTTGAATAAAAAGTTACTCAAAGCAATAGGATGATATTCCTTCATAGCAATGGCACTATCCTTTTTAGGAATCAACACCAATAAACTCGAATTGAGACCAGGTGGAATTCTCCCAAATTCAATGAACTCCAACACCACCCGATAAATATCAAACTGAATGAACTCCGAAGCAACATGGAAAAATTTACTAGTATAACTATCTGGGCCTGTTGCACTGTCCGAATCAAGAGAACACACCGCCTCCTTGACTTCCTCAGCGAAGGCAGAACAATAAGATTTTGGCTCTGAGAAAACATGATCAACTTAGGGACCAACTGATCAACCATCGAGAGATCCTCCCAGTGCACATGGGAATCCAAGAAAAGATTTTGAAAATAATGAATAATATGATCCGCAATTCTCTTCTTATCACGCACTAACTCCCCATAAATGGACATAACTGAAATAGTGGCCCGAGCGCGGCGAGCCTTAATACTCCCATGGAAAAATTTTGTGTTGCGATTGCCATCATTAAGCCAATTAATTCGACTTTATTACTTCATATGATCCGACTTAACAAGCAATAAACCATTAGTCTCCACTTGAAGCATAATTTCATCACCCAATGTGGTCTCGGTATAACCCCTTAAAGAAATATGCTCTTAAAGCTCGCCAAGTTGAGCCTCGAGGACACTGAGCTTACTATTGAAATTACCAAAAATGTTTGCAGTCCAAGATCTAAGCACCCCTTTCAAATTTTTGAGCTTCCTCATAACCAATCGAATCCAACTTCATTCCTCAATGTGCTCCTCCCAAGATTGACGCACCGTGCTCAAAAAATTATCATGCTTACTCCACATGTTCCATAAACGAAATGGACGAGGACCAACCTTATCAACATTCATGCACCGAACAATAAAGGGTGAATGATCAGAAAACATCCTCAGAAGCAGCGTTACCGTAACACTCTCCCATAATTCATGAAAAGCTTCCAAAACAAAAGCCACATCAATCTTACTTTCAGTAACCTGAGGATATAACCTCCTGCTTGAACAAGAAAAAAATAAGTCATTTGTGTTCACCTCCATAACCCCCAAATCTCCTAAGAATGTATTAAACTCCATACATGCTCCTGGAGAAGGCTTCGATTTTCCACACCATTCATGAGCTCTACGAATCGCATTAAAATCTCCCATAATCATAAAATTCCCTTGAAGCATGCTAAGTTCCAACCACAACTCATGTCTTTTAATATAAGAAGAAGATCCATGTACAATGACCACTGCACCATCAAAAGACTGGAATATCACCTTCACCATAACACTTTGAGGAGATGAATGAATTATGGAAGCCAAAACATAAGAATCAACAAATATCCAAATATTAGACATTCAAACCCCGCGATCATTCTGAAAAGTAGGAATAAGACCCAATGACCTCCAATAATTGAAATAAATTTTTTCAAAGCGAGGGTGTGGCTCTATCAAACCCAAAATCACAAGCTTAGACACCTATACATGCCTGCGCAGCATATTTTGGGATACTTCAATAGCAATCCCAAAAATATTCCATGCCATTAAATTCATTAAACATGATCATCATTCCACAAAGAACGTTCATTCTCTGTTGTTGAATTTGGCGATTTAAGTCGTCCCACCACAACCATATTTTGTAGAGCTGCTGTGGTAGCCTTAGTAAGCACATATGGAACCAATTTTTTATTATCACTTTTATTTCCATCCACGACAGAATTCTTAAGCTTTCCCGAGCGACGTAAATCTGAAGCGACAGACATAATCTGCTTGACATGGGTGCGCTTCGGGGCAATAATAGGGTCTTTTTCCAAGTCTCTTTGCTCATTGCCTGAATCATCAACCCTTTCCACATTATGTTCCCCATCCACCGAGTCTTAAGAGTCATCAACCCTTTCTGCATTCTGTTTCCCCTCCACCGAGTCATGAGAATCATCATGTGCCAAACTTAAAGCTGAATCCAATGCAAAATTATCATTAAATTCAGCGATGCATTCCTTTCTGGCAACGTCCTTTTCACCAGGCAATAGCCTTAGCATCTCCGAGCTAGAACTAGTTGCCCCCTTATAACCAACTGGACCTACCTCCTGCTCGAAATCAATTTCTAATGATTCCTCCCGAGGCTCAACAGGAACTGGAACAGTAACCTTCATTAACTTGTCAAAGGCGTTCTCTTTCTCTATAAGAGCAGAAAAATTATTAGACAGAGGAATTTTATTAGCCTCCACTTCTTTATGATTGGCCCCCTTCCCAAATGCCTTAATCACACATTCTTTCATACTCGGTTAGTCCTTCTTATGAGTCTCCTCTCTCCCGTGAATCAGCTGCTCCTTTCGAGATTTCATCTCTTCAGCTTTGCCGATAAAGTCCTCGGCCATAGCTCTAGCAGTAATAACTTTCACCGAAGACTTAGAACCTGCATTTACTTGTAACATGTCCTATACTTGACATTGAGTGCAAAACGACGGCATATTTTCATAATACACATCCACAAAAAAGGAAGCAGTTCCTCGATCAATCATCACAGAATTTTGCAACGTTGATATCATATCAACTTCTAATAAAATTCTCGCATAATGTCCAACTACACCATTCAGAGTATTTCCATCAATTTTGAGAGGTGTTCCCACTGAACGACCAATGCCCACAAGAATTTCCGGGTGCTAATATTCAACAGGTAAATTGTAAAGCCAAACCCAAACTTGAGCAAGAGTAGAATTAATTTTGTATAGAGTAAAATTCGGAACCCAATCCTTAATTCTTAAGAAACCCGGATTCAAACTCCAAGATTGGAGACAATGAACACATAACTGATCAGAAGCACAAGTAAATTGCAAAGTAAAAAATCCCTTACCTATCGAAATTAAATGCTAATCCTGCGTAGTATTCCAAAGTGCCTGCAATTTAGGCTTCAATTCGATCGCCGAACCCTTTCAACATAATTAATCAACTAATCAAAGAATATTGAAATTTTCCTAATTGATCTTGATACATCACCTAATCATTCATCGTCCAATATTGTTTGAAATTCAAATCATTTCATATTTATAATTTAATAATAGGAAAATTTTTACTGTGATACCTTTATTTTGGATTATTTTATAAAAAATAACTCATCTTTTTTTAGATTAACGAAATAATAATTGTAAATCTAATATTTGTTCAATTTTTATGTCTAAAACTCGTATTTAATTGATTATATTTTAAAATTCCTTGATTGGATAATTTTTTACACTGCGGGAGAAGTAGAACTAACAGACTACAATCAATTACATAGAATTTTTTAGTTGTAGAATTGATCAAATGTTAGTTTTGCAGAAGTATTTAAAAAACTGGGTAGTAATTTGGTAGTTTTTGATAAACTAACATTTTACACCATCTTTGATAGATTTTATGGTTTTGTTTTGCATGGTTTTAGTATGTTTCATCTCAATTTTTTCGGCTTTTTACTTGATTTTAGAGTTTGGTCTAGTTTGACAAATTTGTAGATTTGTCCTTAGTTTCGGATGTTGTGGAGAAGGAAAATGATGATGAACCCCCAAAAGAGTGACACGAAGGAATTAGATTGGAAAATGGGATGAAATGAGCTAGAAGAAGACTCACGGTCATGAGTGTGCCTGTGGGTGAGGTCGCGGGTGACCAATGGCCAGACCACTGTCCATTCATGACAGAGAGGTGGTCTAAGAGAGAAAAACCCGCGACCATGGTCGTAGGTATTGAAAAGGCTCACAGGTTTTGTGCAACGTGTCGCCATGTGGAACCGCAACTCGAGCCACGGACGATCCAGTTGCGAGTGAGGTCGCAGCTCGATCGGGATTGTCCAGTTTTTGTCCTATTTTTGGGCTTTTCTATACTTGGTATTTAAGGGTTTGAAGGCACGAAAATTCCATACTTTGCACCCTACCCTAAGATTGAGGGCAGAGAAAAACAGCAGAGAAAAAGCATCGCGAAGAACAAGACCAAGAGAATCAAGCAATTCGAGATTAAAGGCAGATATAATCTTCTGGGTTTTATAATTCTTTAATTCTTGTCTAGCTATGAACTTCTTGTGGATTATTATTTATTTATTTTAGTATGACCAACTCAATCCTAGTGTTCTAGGATTGAACTATGATTCAATTATGAAGTCCTTTTAATTAATTTCAATTTTTATGTCTATGATTTTATTACACCTTAGTTATTCATGTGCTTAATTTTTGCATCATTTGACTGACCATTAAATGATGTACTTTAATATGTTGATTCATAAATCGAGAGAGGAGTTTCGATACGTGATTAAAAATAATTAACTTGGTAATCAACAACACTCGAGAGAGTTGAGATTATTTGAGAGAGCATTAAACCCTTAGAACATTTAGGAGTTGCATTCTAGATAACTAATGGAAACAATATTATTTATTGTGTAATCAACAATCTAGATACTTCGAGAAGAGGTTTGGAATGCATAAGCGATTGCTCTAATGTAGATCAAAATCCCAACATATGCATGAAATTGGAATTAGTTAGATAGATGGATTAATTGATGATTATTCAATCCTAGAATGCGTCTGTTTCTCTTGATATTTTCTCTGTGCAATTTATCTGCTATTGATTTTAGTATTTTAATTTTAATTAGTTTCAATTAGTTAATTAAGTTACCTCTCAAATTTGTGTGATCTAGATAACATAGTTAGGATAAATTGAATAACTAGTGGTTAAAAATTAAATCTATCTGGATTCGACCTTGTTCATCACTATATTAGAAACCTCACTGTACACTTGCAGTTTAGGTGGAAAAAAATAACCGAACAATTTTGAAAACATGAATTATTCTTGAAAAAGAACTCAAATGTAAGTTTTAAAATGTAATTTTCCTTTATCAATATAGGAGTGCATCCTAAAAGGAAACACTAAGATTTTTTTTTGTATTTAAAAAAACGTCCTTTTAAGTTTGTGAATTTTTTTCAAGTATCTTAATTAGTGACAAAATTATGTATGAAAATATCTTATAGGTCAAAATTTGTAGGATGTATTAGGATCTGAACTAAACGCATATTTATCACACCCTCTATCCCATTTATGTAGTCCTTATTATTATTTTAAGGTATCCTAAATATACAAATTGTTGATCCCGGACGAGTCCAATTCAGTTTAGAGGGGGTGAATAAATTGAATATAAAACTTAAAAATAAATGCGGAAACTTTAGGGGCCCTTGACTCATCTGAATTAATTCTCTTGAATTTTTTCAGTTTAATTCAAGATAGCACAGATTGTATAAGCTTGTATGCAAATTTCAAAGATAATCAGAATAGGGAATGAAAGCAATACAACATACAATCAATTTTATAGAGGTTCGAAACCTTAAAACTTCTACGTCTTCTCTTCCTTCCGCAGAAGGGATAAATCAACTATATAATCTGAGTTCACTTTACAAATTATACAATGAATAGAAGTTAGATGAACCTGGTAACAATGAGTTTCTTTACAGAGTTACATCATTTGGGTCGATGGCTCACACTTGCAGTCTCCAACAGGTAGTTATTGCAACGGCAGTTTCTTTAGCGGTGGCTCACACTTAGTTGGAGAGTTAGATGCTATTGTAGTCTTTACAAGATTTTAGATCTCTTTCGATATTCAAGATGGTTGGTCTTGAACTGGGGTTATCAACCGATTGAGCTCTTTGAACTGAGTGGATGTTGACACTGTTCTGGATCTTTGTTGAGAAGAGCTTCAGCTGGGCTCTAGCTATAGAATGTATAAGCTTTTGATTCTTTCTCTTCTCAAGTTTACTTTTGCAGATGAGTATGATGCTTTAACAAGCTGATATAGAGCTTTGATCTTCTTGCTATCGTTCAAACTGATGAGAGGCTTGAGCAGTTTGTAGCATTTGAATGTTTGCAGAGAAAATGTTATTTCTTTGGAGAATGAGAGTAAGATAGAGCTCTTGGAATATTGGCAGGAGTTTCTCTTGGAAAAAGTAGACTCTTTCAAATTTGTTTCACTCGTCTTATAGAGGAGTGCAATATGACCGTTGGTTATTTCTTAGACTTTAATTAAAGTCCAACAAATTTTGTTGATGCAGAGGACCGTATTGAATTCGTAACTGTTTGCCAACTAATGTCTTAGTTGACCTTACGAAATGCACCAACTTATTTTCCTCTTATGTCCAACAATCTTTAATTCAGTTATGATTGATCGACTTTTCATTTGACTAAAACTATACCGCAAGTGTACGGTGAAATTATAGTAAATATGGCGAGCAAGAGTATCGTATCCACAGAGACTAATTAGACCTAATTGTGTGTACTAAAACATCGGACCTCTATCATTATGTAGACGATAAGAAGAAACGAAAGCTAACAAATCTTAACTAAGAAAAGTAATAAATAAACGGGAAAAATAAATGGATAATGGGACAAGAAGGTAGAGGTACTCTAGGGATTGAACTCTTCGGGTACTTAACACTAACAATCCTATTGAATGTCTATTCATGGCGCCAAATTTCACTAGAGAAATCTCATCTAAGCTCTCACTCGAGATACTTAAGTTTGGAAGGTACACGTTAGATTCACCATCTCTGAATAAATCCCACACATGTACTTACCAAAGGTATAGCGCCCCGGTCCCGAAAGACCGTGGAAATGGACGCCACGGGGGTGGGAATTAAGAAGCGGGAAAGAAATGGGGTAATTTAATTAACGACGGGGTGATAATCCAAAAAGGATTAATGTTTGGAATAAAATTTAACAACCGAGTATGCCAAAGATAGGTTATGCCTTCCGGAAAATTAGACAGCATAACCTCTGTATCTAGAGCGAATCCCCGTTTATAACGGCTTATAAGAGAAGAATGGAAGCTGTAACAATTCAATAAGCCCTTTCATAGGCTAAACGGAAACAAATAACCAGATACCAACAATCAATAGACCCATTCATAGGTCGACATAAGAAACAGACACCAATATACTGAATAAATGAAGCCCTTCCATAGGCCAAAATGAATGATCAAATAGACATAACCAAAGATGGGCTTCCTCCCCTTCGAATAAGTATGTAGCTAAGCATATGATACATGTTAACTAGGAAGTCAACAAATGTTCAGAATCAGAGAAGCAGAATCATATCGATAAAATACTAAGATCAGGGTTCTTAGCATTTAGCAAAAGAATATCATAAGTGGGAAAGCTCAATTCTTAACAGAATACTAACAAAAAGAGACAACGGAAAAATATGAAAATCATAATAGCCCATATCTCAGTCTCGTCACCTCCACGCTCCAGCCTACTGACCTGAAAATGTTTGAAAAGATTTGGGCTGAGTACTAATGCACTCAGTGGGCAAGTTTTACAATTCAAGTTATGCAAATCATTTTGTTAAAGTAATCTATCTGTGTTCATGCAGGTAGTGAAACTTAGGAGGTTTAAAAGTTGGAAGCAACCTAAGTTCACCAAAACATTTTATCGTGAAGCGCTTAAGAGTATAACCCGTCACTGCCCGCAACCCAAACTACATCACCAGCGCATAACGTTGAGTATGGCCATAGTATACCCAAAGAGTATAACCAATAAGTGTTTCATTTTAGTCTCACCGACAAGGAGTAGGGCAGGACAAACAATGCATGCATACTGTAGCTACTCACATTGACACAGCGCTGGTTTATGAGACTCCGACAACATACGGTAGCATGTAAATATTTAACACAGATAGTCACATATGCAATTTTAACAAAGCAGAGCTTAATAACTCGAAAGATACAATTTGTAAAGATATAGTAGTATAACCCATCTTATACATACAGAAGTCCTAACAAGGATCCAACACTCGAACATGGTACTGGAGACAGAGCAACGGTCCGGAGTCCTTCCCTGGTTCCCCTAGGCTAAGATGCTCTAACCATCTCGAGATTCAATCCTTCACCTTCCTCATAAGTCACGCAAATCCTACAAGGATCGATCTTCAGCTCAGAACGACTACTATATTTTCGGAAATTAATCTACTATAATCCGAGCTATTATTTAATTTTATTCTTTTTAGAAATAGATTGCGCGACTCTAGAGCCCTCGAATAATTCCGACAAAGAAGGAAATAAATTCCAAATTATTATTCTTGATTTATTGGGACCAACCGATTTGACAGGGGTCTCTTTTCAAAACTTGCCATTTTAATCGATTTTTATCAGATTTGTGCCACGACACTTTCTAACCGTTCAAAAATTATGAAAATATTCAAGGACCATCCTATATATGCCAAGACTATAGTTTGAGAGTTTTAGAATTTTTCGATAACACATGACTCCAGCATAAAAATAACTGCTTATATTAAATAATCGATATTATTCAAAACTCATTCGAAAATTACGAAATTCGACGGGAGCATAGGAAATATTATTTCGAGCAACTTTCGAGAAGAATTTTTTTTTTCTTTTTATTTGACGACCCAAAATGGGTGAAACGGGAGTTTCGGTAAGAATATTCACAGATTTTAGCTGAAAATGTATCGGTCTCGATCGAGCTCGATACTCATTGGATTTTCGCTCAAAAGTACAATTTTTGATAGTGCAAAAAATAGGGAATTTAATGGTGTAATCAGATCAACGATCGAACGGCTAGATCATAAATTCGAAACTGGCAGATTTATAATGTAATTTTCGGATCCGGATTTCAAACGACAAGAAATCAAAAATCTATTCCGGTTAACTACAAGATCCAAATGATCAAAGACTATTTATAAAAAGAAGATTTCTAATACGACTATCCAGGAAGAGTAGATCTGAGATTTACATAAAATGAAAATGGGGAAAAATACCGAAAACTCACAACATCAAAACTCAAAATCGGTAGAATTAAAGATAATTGAAATATAAGCATATTTAG
Source organism: Perilla frutescens (assembly GCA_026008535.1). Classification (NCBI taxonomy): domain Eukaryota; kingdom Viridiplantae; phylum Streptophyta; class Magnoliopsida; order Lamiales; family Lamiaceae; genus Perilla; species Perilla frutescens. Next base: position 37,012,120 of record BRKX01000016.1, on the reverse strand, counting down.
AACTTGAAATTTCTAAATTCATCGGTCCGAATGACCAGAATCGGAGAAAGTACCTTCTCCGAGGAATTGGCGGCGGTCACGATGATTTTCCATCGTGATCATCCTTCGTGTCATCATTTCAATCATGTATTCGTGATCTACGCGTTGACACCTTCAAAATGAATATTTCAGAATTGAAATAGGAAACTAGAGTCGTACATTCTCTGGAAGCTGCTCGGCGTTTCGATTTTGAAAATGAATGAAAATGAAACCTTAAGCTCCTATTTATAGAGGAAAAGTAAATAGGATAATAACGAATAAAAGAAAGAAGATAATGATGGAAAAAGAATAGGATAATTACGAATAAGATAATCTTTTGAAAAAGAAATTGGATAATGACGGATGTGCCTTTTTCTATTAAATTTAGTATTTTTCAACTTAAAGTTGTGCCAAGAGTTCATTTGAACTCGAAATTTGAAATTTCAAAGGTTGGCATGATTCTTGAAACATTTTCTATCAACCCGAGAAAAATATCATAACATATTTTTAAGGTAATTTTTGACCAAATTAGATTTAACAGATTTCTCTGGCTGCGATTTTCCTTTATTTGAGTCCTTTAAGGACCCGACTTATTTTCTAACTTAGCAGAAGGTAACATAAGTTGAATAAAATTTTCTAAAATATTTCGGGGTATTACAAAAGGCTACTAAGATTTCAAGCCCTTAAACTAAGTCTCAATTCTCTCGAATTTATTGACAAATGTGCCTCGTGCCTAGGGTTCGTCTATGGAGACTCATCTCTCGAATTGTGAATCAATAGATAAAATTGTGATAATTAGTGATCAATTAATCAACACCCAACATAACATAAGCACAATAAATGAAATGAGGCCATAAACAATCAATAGAAATAGAAATGCATAAAAACCAAAATATGTTCAATCCCAAAATACAAGATAATCTAATCTAACATCTATACAATGTAAGGATTACATTATCTCAAAGAAAATCAAAATAAAAACAAGGAAAAGAACTTGAAACAACTTGGAAGTTGGGTCTCGACTCCTCCTTGGTTCGACTATTCTCCTCTTTACTCCATGTTCAAGCTCTAGCTCCTTATTCACCCTAGGTAGATGGAAATCCTAGCTAGGATGAGGGATTTCATAGGTGAGATGTGAAAATGAGAGAGGGAAGAAGGGTTTTTGAATTGGAGTGTTTTGGAGGGGATGGATGCTTCTGAAAATGAAATATGAGAGTTAGGGTTCTTCTAATTTTCGTCCATAGGGGGATTCTATATATAGTGGGGGAAGAAAGGGATAAAAAAAGGAAAATAAAAAATGAGAAGAAAATGACCAAAAATCAGAAAATCGGTGCACAGAGCACGACCTGGAGGAGGTCGCACTTCTTGGTCATGTTTTTGGGTGTTCTGGGGCGTGACCCGAGGAGGTCAAGCTTTGGGGTCGCGTTCTGGATGAAGAAAATTGAGGTTCAGAAGCTCAAACATGCGGGATGTGTCTCATGCTTTGGGGCGTGACCGGGAGTAGGTCGCACTTTTGGGTCATGCCTGGAAGAGGCCTGAAACGTAACCAGAGTAGGTCGCGCTTGGAACACGTCTCCGGCAGCTTCCACGGTGTCGCTTTGATCTCGCTCGTTTCTTGGTCGATTGATCTGATTCAATTTGCAATGCACTCCTTATTTGCTTCTCTACCTTATTATCTTGAATACATCAAATTTTTGGTAATTTATCCTCCATTTCCTGTAAAACTAAAACGACAAACAAAACTTCCAAAGCGGGAGGTTAAATGATAAATTTAGGTTAAAACACATGCAAAACTCTTCAAATCACTTCATTTAAACCTCAAATTATTGTGCAAAAACACCACTCATAAAATCTCCCAAACTTAGATGATTGTTTATCCCCAAACAATGAAGAAAATTGAAGAAGGTTTAAATGATGAAGTACGGATAAAAAGATAATAATTGCTTCAGATATTCAAAACACATTTTCAACAATCAAGCATAATATTCGAAGGATCACTCTTCACTTAAGTGTTTAGGCTATAAATGTATATGTAGTAGCCGAGCCTCTCACTACTCAATTATTATCTTGATATATGTGTTTTATATAAGTTTTATGTGCTTATCTGCTGCCAACTTACATTATATAGATATGTGTCAATATGATTATATTTATTTAGTTATTTTATATTCTGTTTGTTAAATACATTAGCATAAAGCCTGATAATTAAAGATGAAAGCTACATAAGTTATAGTATGATTTTACTATAGGTGTCACGTACAAAAATTATACCTGCCAAGAATAAAATTAGCATGTGTATATATATATATTGAAAATTTAAGTAATATGTTATACCAATGAATATTATATTATATATATATAGGTATACAGGTAGGCACTATAGATAATTAGATATACACTTTTTGCTAAATGGACATGAAATTACTTTTAAAAAAAATGATAATGATGATAATAATGCATGCTCTCCACGTAGCTTGATACTTGGCAAAATATGAGATTGTTTATAAATGGTGGGGAGGTTGGTTACTACTATAAAAAAAAAAAGAAAAAAAAGGAAGAAACTGTAGCGCCCCGGTCCCGAGAGACCGTTGAAATGAACGCCACGGGGGTTGGATTTAAGAAGCGGGAAAGAAAGGGGTAACCTTAACAGAAGATTCAGAAACCAAACATGCATTATAAATATAAATTTTTAGTTCAACAATAATATGAAGATAAGAGTTATAGAATAATTTAACAACAATAACAACAAAAGTGCGGAAGCAAGACTTTGAACAAAAGAGAAGTCAACGGGAAAAACACATAATTAACAAAAGCCCTGTCCTCAGCATCGTCACTTCCACGCGCCAGACTACAAACCTGAAAATGGTTTGAAAGATTTGGGGTGAGTACAAATGCACTCAGTGGGCAATTTTTCACAATGATGTTTATGTAATTCATTTTCTAAAAGTGATATATCTATATTTATGCATGTAGTAAAACTTAGGAGGTTTTAGAATATAAAGTAACCTAAGTTCACCATAATATTTTTTAACATGAAGCGCTAAGTGTGTAACCAATCACTGCCCCCTCCACTACATCATCAACGCGTAAGTCTTAAGAGTATCACCAATGAGTATAACCGTTCATTTTAGTCTTCACGACAAGGAATAGGGCATGACAAATAAAGCATGCATACTGTAGCTACTCACATTGACACAGCGCTGGTATATGAGACTCCGACAACATACAGTAGCACGTAAATATTTTTAATACAGATAATCACATATGCAATTTAAGTAAAGCAGAGCTTAATAACTCGAAATGTAAAGTTTATAAAGATAGAATAGCCCACCTTGATAGCTATTAATAGCTGAAGCTTTACACGTGACTTGAAAATCCTAATTAAGTCTGAGTCTCGGGTTCGGGTCTACAAAAGGGAACTACCTATTAGTATCATGCTAGGCCTTGAAACTATAACATAAGGTAAGCTTGGCTTAAAGAATGGGCTCTTGAAATTCGGATCAGACGGACAACTCTTGGAAACTTGATAGGTTAAAATTGCCCCAAATATACCAATTGAAGTCTTGAACCTTTAAAATATTTTGAGAATAAATTATTGGGGTAAGTGAAATTATCTAATATGTAAATAAATAAATAAAATGATTGAAAGACTTTCCATTTAAATTTATAATTCTTAAGGTACAATTTTAATACCTTAATTTAATTAATCGAGTGAATAAGCACATAACAATAATAATAATATAAACATAATACATACCTCACACACACACATTGCTTACATTACTCAATATTTAATGAACAACATTTATGCCCTCATTTTCACCCTAATTTCACGTATGCACACACACACCTTTTAAATTTTCAAAGTCAACTTACACTCTCTCACTCTACACCAATACCAATGATCATAAACTTTAAAACAAAAGTTTTCTCTCTCTTCTCACCCCATTTTCGCACACACACATGCACAACACCAATTAATTACTTTGTCTCTATACTCATCTCTCATCTTTTCCTTTTATTTTGGGAACCAACAATGTGTGTGTATGTGTGTGTATATATATACATAACCCATTTCAAAACCAAATAATACTTTCTCTCTCTTCTGGACACTACACTTTGAACAAGCAAATAAAAGTCTCTCTCTTATCACTCCATTTTCGTTCACTGCACACACATTCACAGCTTTAATTATCAGTTTACTTATTTCTATTTTCAACAAAAAAAAAATAGATCCAAACAAATTTTTACTCTCTCCTCATCTCTGCACACCTTAAAATACACTCATCCAAATTTCCAGTCAATTTCTCTCTCTACTGTAATTATGCATTTTACAATCTAGTTAAGTAAAATCAAATTCCTTCTCTCTACTCCCTCTCAAAATCGTAAGAACACAACACACATAATGACGAATCATCTTCTAATTTTTTACTATTTTACTCTACACATGCAACTTCAAATACTATTTATTAATATCCATCAAGTTTAGAATCCAGATTTACAGACACCATCATCATTTCCTTTCCCAAATTTCAATATAATTTATTTACTCATTGCCCTTAAAATTTGCTAAAATGAAAATCCCCACCAAAACAGAAGTTAAAAGTAGAGAATAAGAGCTCACGAGAAAAACTTCAGTTGGATGACAAATCTTGAAGAAGATGATGATCATAATTCTCTACTGCTATCCTCACCGATTAACCAAGTGCAAGATAAGAGATGAAGGAAAAATGAAGAAAAGAAGGTTGTGTTTTGTTGTGAACGAAAATATGTCAAATGAGATTATTTGAATAGTAATATTGAATAGTTTGGGTGATGACAAGTGTTACCCTGTGTGTCTTATCCTCAAGATGATACCCCAAAAACATTTGGGCTCACATTATTAGGCCTAAATTTTAATTATTTGTCATCTATCCTTAGTATCTAGTAATATTGACCCACTAAAAATAATTATGGTCCACTACAAAAATGTTGGTTTTTTTTTACTTTTTTAAAAAAAATATATATAAACTCTAATGCTTATTCTAACTATGAGATTTATATTATTAATTAAATCTGGATGATGAAAATTCTGGGGTATTACAGAAACAAACGATTGTAGTTAAAACAAAAACATCATTCAGGTTCTTCAATGCTTCGATTATTAATTTTATTCTAAATAATTAATTTATGGCATTTATTGTTTCAATTTAATTTTGATGTATTTATGTATATACAGTTAAATTTGAAGTTTTGATAATATAGTTTATTGTTCTGAATTTAAAACAAAAACAAATTATTAAATTAAGTAATATTTCTTTTGTTATATATTGGGATTTTAGTAAAAATAATAGGCTCAATTACGTTCTAATACTAGTTGGTGGATTAAGATATATTTTTGTAAATCAGTTTATTGTTTGGAAGGTTTAACTAGGTTGATAAATAAATACATAAATTTTAATATTGTTATTATATACTTATATTTGTAAAGAAAAAAGAAAACAAATTAACTAATAAGTTAGAATAATTTAAAGTATTACGAAGATGATTTTATTCATCATGTTTAATTAATCCACTACTTTAACAAATTTTAGAAATTAGAATCATGTTTTATGTGGTAAAAATAAATTAACATACCTATAAAATTAGAATAATGGAAAATATTTATAATTGATAATAGTTAGGAACTTTGAGACAAAAGAAGGTTTAGAACAAGTACATTTAAAATAAATTTAAGAATGGAGTAAATGTATCACCCATGTAGTATGGTATTGAAATGAAATTATTTTGTATAACCAAATAATATTTTGCTATAAATTTTAGAGTCGTTAATGATTAGTAATTCATTTTAATTCACTTTGTATTAATTCATTATTAATTCTTGGTTTATTTTAATTAGATTCTCTTGAGAAAGCACAACCTTTAGGATTTCAAATATTGTAATCTTACGATTCGAGGTAAGTAGAAATCCATTTACAACTACAATGCATGAATATATTATTAATTGATTATATGTGATTATTATTTGCTATTGTGTTATTATAATTTACTACCTCATAAATGTGTGGTGTAATATGCTTGTGGCGTTCTATCTATTTGCATTGAATATCTTGTACTTGATCACGAGCATATGCATGCACGTCATGTAGATATTATCGAGTTGCATGCATGAAATGGTTTTGAGAGAGAGAAAATGTTTTGTTTGGGATTGGTCACCACCAGCCCGTGTTGTGCTGTGTTAATATTTGTGTCTTGAGTGGGATGACTTCCATGCGGGATCAAAGGGAACAGACAGGGGGCGTGACCCTTGGGGTCCAGGGAGGATGGTCCACTTCGATTGCACCTTTGAGGTGATGAGTGGCTGATGTGGGATGACTTTCATGTGGGATCAAAGGGAACAGGCAGGGGGCGTGTCCCTTGGGGTCCAGGAAGGATGAGCCACATGAGTGCACTAATCACATTCTGGCCAAGTGATATTGATTATATTATGAGCTCATGACTCATGTTGGTGTCTGGTGAAGGGAGCCAAGTTCCTAAACAGTGAAAATACTTTTGAGATGAAAATATTTTATATCACGAGCATTAGCCATGGTGTGGTGTCTTCTTTATGCGTTGTGTATGAGGTCGCATGCATGATTTCTGCTTACTGAGCTTTAGCTCATGTAGTTCATGCATTGTAGGTAACTCTGATGAAGCATGAGAATGCATGGTGCGGGACGTGGAGTTCCTACAAGTTCCTGTGGGTCTATGTATATGGATGACGACCTGATGGGCCTTTGTTTATAAGCTTTTCGCACCACCTTTTGACTTTGTTTTTGTTCAAGCGTGAAACTTCTTCAAAGTTCACCGCTTTGATTTCATATAAATTTTTATCTTCCCTGCTGTACTCTTTTGACGACGGAGTACTCTTTCTTCCCTTAATATATTTATGTAAATTATGTATGGAAGTAAATCTTATCCTTTCTCGAGTCTACCAGTACTTTTCTTTCTATTTAAAAAAAATAAAAAAAAAATTCAAGGCACGCTCACATTGTTAGTCTGTTCTTCTACTGCACGTTTGAGGGTGCCACAGTATACACTCAAAATCAAGTCATACAAGTAGTCAACCAAATGCTTGAAAAGTATCTATGCTCTCCACTACTTATGTGTGCTTTGAAAAAAGAATCATTAAGGGTTTGTTCAGGGTTAGAATGGAGGCTTTTTGGTAAGGTAGAGATCATTTGGCCAATTGACTATGAACAATTAATCATTGAACCCAAATTTTTCATTATCAATCAAGTAGAACTACACGAGTTCTCTTCTACCTTCCATGCTTTACAATCCTCAAAGTTTAGAAAATTTCTCATGATAAACAATATTACTACCCTTTCTTGCTCTTTCTTTCCAATGATGTTATGTGGACACAATTTTTTTTTCAAGGTGTTCATTTCATTTCTTTTTTTTCTTTCATTGTGAGAGCTAAGAGGGGTTATTTGGCATTTCGTCTCAAAATACTCATACATGTATTTTTCATTTCAAGCACTGCAAATTTCTCATAAGCATTAGTTTCTCATCACAAGTCATTCCCAACCCATGGTAAAAATAAATAAATATGATCTTAAGGCTCAAATGGGTTAACAAGGGATTTATAGTGTGAAATGGTAAAATTTGGATAGAGTGGGCTAGACAAAAAGATGGCCTGAAATCCCTTTCAAGTTATCAAGCACATTATTACAATTTTGAGTTAGACACAATGTAAGTTCTAGAGACATACAAGTATGTATGATTACCACACAAGCAAGAAAAGATTGTAAGAACAAAGTAATATTTGGCTCAAAAACTCACATGGGTTCAACCAAGTTCGAAAGGTAATGCAATTTAAAATCTATCAAGCTTATCACCAATTCACAGCATGTTTTCATGTCATTTTTTCAACAAAACCATCTTATCATAAGCAACTCAACAACCCAATCCACACTTCAACCATTTTCAACCATAAATCTCCTCAAGATCAAAAACCAAAATCCAAAATCCAAAACTTCCAATTATTTAAAGCATTTAAACGTGCAAACAAACAAACAAAACAAAAATAAAAAAACAAATCCAAACTAATGCAACCTACATGCAATGCAGCACATAAAACACACAAAAAGGAAGGAGAGATCAAAGATAACCACACTTCCTTCCCCCAAACTTATTCGACACTAAGTGAGAATAAGTTTGAAGGAAAGAAGTGGTTCACCTTAGATGAGCTCACAAATGATTAGGGAAGGCAAGATGACACAAGACGTCCGTGTCTGGATTCCTTCAACATTTTGTCTTCCCACTCCATGTGTTTACTCAACCTAAAACAAAACAAAACACAAGCAAACAAGAAATGAAAAACAAAAACTAAAAAAATAATGTCTAGATTAATAATGCAATCCTTATCATAATAACGCAACTAAATCATTTAGTCTTCGGCAACAGTGCCAAAAACTTGATCGACTTTTCATTCGACTAAAACTATACCGCAAGTGTACGGTGCAATTATAATAAATATGGCGAGCAAGAATATTATATCTACGGAGACTAATTAGACCTAATTGTGTGTACTATAACATCGGACCTCAATCGTTATCTAGACGATAAGAAGAAAGGAAAGCTAACAAATCTTAACTAAGAAAAGCAATGAATAAACGGGAAAAATAAATGCAGAATGGGACAATAAGGTAGAGGTACTCTTGGGATTGAACTCTGTGGATATTTAACACTAACAATCCTATTGAATGTCTATTTATGGTGCCAAATTTCACTAGGGAAATCTCATCTAAGCTCTCTCTCGAGATACTTAAGTTTGGAGGGTACACGCTAGACCTACACATGTACTTACCAAAGGCTACTCAGATTTCAAGCCCTCACACTAAGCCTCAATTCTCTTGAATTTGTTGAAAAAGGTGCCTCGTGCCTGGGGTTCGTCTATTGAGACTCATCTCTCAAATTGTGAATCAATAGATAAAATTGTGCTAATTAGTGATCAATTAATCAACACCTAACATAGCATAAGCACCAAGAAATGAAATGAGGCCATAAACACCCCTACATGGTCTAGGTTTCCTCATTGTGCCCGCTCCTATCATAAATTTATCAAGTTTTTCACAGAGCTTCTCTATCATGGCCTCAGTGTTAGATTTTTGGTCTAACTCATTCATGCCTCTTATGCCCTCACTATTTTCATCCCGGTTCTCATCAACTATTTCTGCGAAAAGTTTTTGAAAGCATCAACGGATAACTTGTTAAGTATTGATCCTCCGCATGAAGCATTGAGAATGGTTCACTCATGTTCCCACAACCTTGCAACAAAATATTGTATGAACTCATGGTTGGTGATCTGATGTTGTGGGCATTTAGCTAGCATATTCTGAAACCTGCTTCAATAGTCATAGAAGCTTTTATTTATATCCATTTTCAAACTCCTAATCCTCCTTCGCATTTCTTGCACTCTACATGCTGAAAAATATTATTTCAAAAAAAAATTCTAAAATGGTCTCAAGGTGGTCATGTTGTCCAGTCTCGTGCCCCATCTTGTAGAGTAAATAGGAATGACACCAACCGTACATATTCTTCTTTTCCCTGGTCAGTGGGTTGGGTTCCGCAACACATCTCAAAATCTTAGAGGTGTCTTTGAAGATCTTCTCCAGTGATCCCATGGAACTTAGTCAATATTTGGATAAAGTTAGCCTTTAGTTCCCAAGCTTGTGTAACAATTAGAACCGTAATGCACAACGAGTGCAGATTTATGTTAGTCGGGAAGACTAACTACCTCAGTGCTCTTTCTCGTTCTTCATGTTGGGGTTTTTTCGAATTGAACCACCACAGGATCTATTTGGATGTTCATTAATCCTCATGTCATGTAGATCATAATTTTATACAGCATATATGTTTTAATAAATTGAGTTTAAAGAACATGCATAGCCGATTTTCGATTCTACTAAAAGCGGAAATATAGAATACCGAAAAATGACTTACAATTTAAACGACGGGTTGAGGACAAGATTAAAGGTCTAATCTTGTTGTTGTATGAATGATAATAGGTGCCCCTTGATGCTATTCCACGCATTGACCTTTTGTTGTATTCCCGGACTGTATCTAGATTCAGAGTGGGCTGAAATATACTAGATCGGTATGGAATCTTTGGAGATCAAGAGAACACGAGAGGGCTGATATTTTTTTATATAAATTTCGTGCCTCCACCATCTTATTTATAAGGGGGTGGATGAAATTTACTGTCCCAGTTGGACTAGACTTCTATCTCTATCTCTTGTTCTATCTCCAATCCAATTCAGTCTCTTTTTGGGCTACAACAGGGATCTAGAAGAATATTAAATTGGCCCATTAATTTATTTAATATCCAATATCTAATAAACTTAGGATATAATTAAATAAATTAAGTATTATTTTTATTCCACTAAAGAAATAATACTGACCTACCAATTTAATACATATTTCTGAATATGTTTTCTCCTTTAGTCCAGCCATTCCCCGTGTTTAAGATATAATACCCATTAATTAATTATGTAAGCTTCTGACAGCTATAATTAATTAATATATTTTCCTTAAGTAGTACAATACAAGCTTTACTCAAGCACGGAATAAATTCCACATGCAAGGTTTCAGCATGAACTTGCATTTCCTCAAGGGGATACAATCAACCTGGCGCACCAGGATACGGTGCCCCTACATATTGCACGACCCATCATAAGTGCAAGTGTCACAACCCAAGATATCGAGATAATTGACTCTATGAAAGAATCTCACTCTTTGATAAATCAAAGCTGCAAACCACTACACATATATGTCCGCCAACATATAGGGGTTAAGAATCCGAACTCTGTGGATTCTTATTCTCTCATTTAAGGTCAGAATAGAGAATAGAATCCTAAGTAGATCCTCCTCAATACACTTGCCCGTGTACTAGAATAATCAGTTAGTCAAGATAAACCAATTATTAGATTATTCTATGGTGTACCAATGGCAGGTTCAGTGCCATCTAAACCGTGAGCCTTCTAACACAATATAAGGAACTAATGATATGATCTTCCGTGTATTTACCCACACCATATCATCTACAATGTAGTGTAGTGTACAAGCAAGTAAATATAACAATTGAAATGCAAATAGTGACTGCAAATATAACCATTCTATATCATCAAATAAACCATCATCAATAATGTATACAAAAGACAGGTCTTCTAGTATACAAAACCAACAATCTCCCACTTATACTTGAAGCATGTCTTTCAAATATAAAACAAACTGGAAAACTCTCTAACTCTAGCTAAAATCTTAAATGGCAACCCCGGGTCTGCATCTCACTCCCATTTTCTCCACGTGACCATAGAAGGTCTTAGCTAGAAGGCTCTTCATGAATGGACTAGCCAAATTGTCCTCCGATGCAATCTTGACCACTGTCACATCTCCTCTCTTAACGATTTCTCATATAAGATGGTACTTTCTCTCTATGTGTTTACTTGCCTTATGGGCTCTGGGTTCTTTCGAATTTGCCACTGCACCCGAGTTATCACAATATACCGTGATATTCTTAGACAAATCAGGAACCACGCTCAAGTCCAACAAAAAGCTCTTGAGCCAGACGGCCTTTTTTGCAGCCTCAGAGGCAGCTACATATTCGACCTACATGGTAGAATCCGCAATGCATTTCTACTTTATACTTCTCCATGCAATGGTTTCGCCTCTCAATGTAAACACATAGCCCAAGATAGATTTACTCTGATCTTTATTGGATTGAAAATCTGAGTTCGTGTAACCCAAAGGCACTAAACTATCAGAGCGATATACCAGCATATAATCTGGAGTCCTTTTCAGGTACTTGAGAATATTCTTAACCGCAGTCCAGTGGCCTTGTCCAGGGTTAGACTGATATCTGCTAACCATGACGACTGCATAGCATATATCAGGTCTAGTGCATAGCATAGCATACATAAGGCTTTCCACAACCGAAGCATATGAAACGCCCTTCATCTCATCTATCTCAGCCTGCGTGTGGGAACACGTCTCCTTGGATAGATGAATTCCATACCTGAAAGGTATGAAACCTTTCTTGGAATCCTGCATGTTGAATCTAGCAAGCACTATGTCAATATATGTCACCTGGGATAGGCATAATATCCTTTTCTGGCGATCTTGAATTATCTTGATAACAAGGACGTGTCCGGCTTCTCCTAGATCTTTCATATCGAACTGCTTACACAACCACACCCTTATGTTAGATAATATTTTCTTACTGTTTCCAATAAGTAAGATATCATCAACATATAGCACGAGGAAAGCCATCACATTTCTGTCACACTTCTTATACACACAGCTCTCATCCGGACATTACACGAATCTATATGACTGGATAACCTCGTCAAAACAGATGTTCCAAGACCTTGATGCCCGCTTAAGTCCATAAATGGATCTCTTAAGCTTGCACACTAAGTGCTCTTGGCCTTTAGCAATGGAACGCTCTGGCTGCTTCATGTGGATGTTTTCCTCAAGACTTCCATTCAAAAAAGCTGTCTTGACATCCATCTGCCAAATCTCATAATCCAAATGAGCGGCAATTGATAAAAGAATCTGGATTGACTTAAGCATGGCTACCAGCGAAAAGGTTTCCTCATAATTGATCCCTTCTTTCTGAGTGTACCCTTTCGCCACCAATCTTACCTTGAAGGTTTCAACCTTCCCGTCAGGTCCTCTCTTGCACTTGTAAATCCACTTACAGCCAATGGGTTTTACCCCATCCTATGGTTCTACAAGCTCCCAGACTTGATTGTGATCCATAGATCCAATCTCAGATTCCATTGTAGAATTGAGTTAGAGTGTTTTTAAGGACAACAACTTAGGCCGATTTGGAAAAGAGGATAAATTTATTAGAGGCTGAATTTTAAGGACATCACGTGCATCTCACATGAGGTGTAACCCGTTCGGGCTGAAAATTAGCCTACAGACTCAACACTTAAATGTTAATGTCCTTAAATTTCGGCCTGCAATAAATTTGTCCTCTTTTCCAAATCGGCCTAAGTTGTTGTCCTTAAAAAAACTCTAACTCTTGCAGATTTCCAAGAATCTGCATCTTTATCTTGGATCGCTTCATCGTAGGTCCTAGGATCCAATTCATTTAGTTCTTCAGGGAAATCTGAATATTCACCCAAACCAATGAATCTGTTAGTTGGCGTACAACCCTCCCACTGCGATGAGGCAGTTCTCGTGTATCTGTGACACGTTGTGTAATAATTTATGGTTTCTCTTCTTGTACTGTTGGTGTCAGATTCGAATTTTCCCCTCGAAGCTCCTCGAGTAATATCTCACTTATTGGCTTGTGGTTTATTACATAGTCTTCCTCTAAGAATCGAGCATTGGTACTCACAATGATCTCCTGATCCTTAGGACTATAAAATAAACCACCTTTCATTCCTTAAGGATATCCAACAAACAGTCTAACATCCGTACATGGTGCCAGCTTATCAGCTTCCTTATCCAGCATATGTGTTGGACTACCCCAAATCCGAAAATGTCCAAGACTGGGCTTCTGTCCAGTCCAAAGTTCTGTAGGCATAGAAGTGACAGATTTTGATGGAACCACATTAATGATATAGGCTGCCGTTTCCAAGGCATATTCTCAGAACGAAATAAGTTGTTCTGAATAGCTCATCATCGATCTAACCATCTCTAACAATGTTTTATTTCTTCTATCCGCCACGCCGTTCTGCAGCGGCATTCCCGGTGCAGTCAACTGGGATGTGATCCCATTCTCTGTCAAGTAGTCCCTAAATTCATTCGAGAGGTACTCACAACCACGATCAGACCGTAGTGATTTGATATTTTTACATGTACGTTTTTCCACTTCCGCTCTAAATTCTTTGAAAGTCTCAAAAGATTTAGACTTGCGGCGTAACAGGTATATGTATCCATATCTTAAGTAATCATCAATGAACGTGATGAAATACTCGTACCCTCCTCGAGCCTGAACTGACATAGGGCCACATAAGTCAAAATGAATCAAATCTAATACCTCTTCAGATCTATTCCCTCTATCCTTAAAGGGTCGCTTGGTCATTTTACTTTCCAAACAGGATTCTCACAAAGGGAATGATTCTAGGACCAATGAAGACAAGGGCCCATTGTCTACTAGTCTTTGTATCCGTTTAAGGTTAATGTGTCCAAGCCTAAGATGCCAAAGATAGGTTTGATTCATTTCCGAAGGTTCTTTTCATTTGTTAGGGTTTATGACCGATGTATTCAGTAAATGCATTTGCGTAGTGTTTTCCATAGGATTAAGTAAATAAATATGTCCATCCAATGTGCCAGAATAGATAAAATGTTTACCACTAAAGATAACAACCTTGTTATCAAAAGAAACAGAATATCCATTCATAAAAAGTTTAGAAACTGAAATTAAGTTTCGCCTAAAACCAGGCACATAAAGACAATCCTTTAAAACTAAAATCTTATCACTACTAAAAGATAAGGTGACGTCTCCCACTGTAACTGCTGCCACTTTCGTAGCATTTTTCATATAGACCGAAATCTCTCCATCACTTAGCTGTCTTTTTGCCAGGAACCCCTATAAAGACATTCAAACATGATCAGTAGCTCCAGTATCTACTACCTATGACTGAGTAGAACAAGTAGCTAAACATGTTTCAATGATAAGAGATTGAGACATACCATTTTTCTTCTTCTTGTTAGGACAATCCACCTTCCAATGACCTGGTTGGCCGCCCTTGAAGCACTTTGTCTTTTACTTAAATTTCTCGGGAGGAATCTCAGCCTTGGGCTTCTTCACCTTAGGCGCCTCCTCTGCAGCTTTCTTTGGCGCATTCCTCTTCTTCCTTTTAGTACCAGAAGAAGACGCCCTATTTTCAGCTAGGTGTGCCTCTGGATTTCCCTTCTAAAGGAACTCAACCGCCTGAAGATCTATGAGCAGTTCAGATAAGGTAACGTCCTTCTTTATTATGTTGAAGTTCAATCTAAACTCCTTAGACTTCGGGGATAGGCTATAAAGCACGATGTCTATCTGAGACTTGGCATCCAGATCTCCACCCAAGCTCTCGATCTCAGCTAGATAACTCATCATACTGAGAACGTGATCCCTTATAGGTGTGGAATCAGCCATTTTCGTGCTCATCAGTTTCTTCATCGCCAAATGGTGCGCCGAACGGTTCTGGTGACCGAAGAGATCCTTAAGATTGTACATAACATCATATGCAGTCTTCATAGACTGATGTTGCAGTTGCAGCACATTTGACATAGAAGCCAAAATGTAACAGCGTGCAATCTCATCAGACTTGACCCACTTAGCATAGGCCAACCTTTGCTCTTCGCCAGAATTCTCATCTAGCTTCTGAGGACATTCCTCTTCAAGTACGAATTTGTGTCCTTCTGCAGTGAGAACAAGATTAAAGTTTCGAATCCAGTCATTATAATTTTCACCGATTAACTTGTTGTCTTTGAGAATAAAGGACAGGTTGGAGAGTGCCATGATGATATAGAATAACTAAAAAGTAAATATGTAGTACAGTTACAAACTTTAGGATAAACGGTATATAATCGAAAACCTCATAAAAATTATATACTTTTCCACCGACATTTTAAAAATATTTTCTATAAGCCACGTTAGTGTGGACGTTTATAAAATTCATTCTTAAACAAGTGAAACCACCTTTAGTTTACCTCTATTCAAATTTCATTATGACAAGTAAATTAATAGTCGAAAACAACCATGGTCGTGTAACCTTCTAATTAATAAGTCACGTTAGTGTGGACGTTTATTAATAAATTATACCTAAGTGTGAATACCATCATCTTAGCACCAAGTCCACTATTTCAAACTCTCTACTCCAGTTGGAGAAGTCAGTTTATTCTAGTAGTGTTCTACAGCTACCTTGATTAAGAAGTTTAATTTCTAAAGATAACAGTGATATGACACATCCGTTATGGAGGAAGACCTATTGACAACTCGCATGTCAATCACATCTCAATTAAACCAGATTAATAGAGACCGTTTGAGATTTCTACATACTTTGGTATGAATCTCTCTCACTTAGTGATTTAAGGTTGAGGTTTCATTTTATCCATTGTAAAATATGCAAACATCACATAAAATGATAAAACACCATTGCATGCTTCAAACAACATAATAAGCAATAATAATAAAACCAATTATCATGGCTTATATCTCATGTTTCTGAATGAGATAAAACTGAAAAGTCAGCTTCGGAGCTTGGAACAATGTCGTCGTCCCCATCACTGTGCCTTGCCAAAAACCCTAGCTCCAATTAGGGTTTCGGGATGTGAATCAGTGATACTTCCTTTCTTGAGCCGCACTACTTTCCTCCTTTGAGTTGATCTTCAAGCTTTATTCAATATAGAATATCTATTCCTTAAAGGAAAAAACTAATATATCTAGAATAAAATTACAACTCAATAACTTGGTCTAACAGTTTTATTTCAATTACATTAAAACAACATAAAATAAAACTTAGACCTAATCCATGGATTTTCTCATGGATTAAAATCACGTAGCCAAACCGGCATACGGCCCATCATACATTCAACATAAAATTAAAATAAACATCACATAAGTGAGGAGCCATGATAGTCGGTAACCCTGCAAATAAGTCAATGTACAAATCTAACAATCACAATTAAATGATTAACATAAAATAACATATGATATCCACGCATGACATAATTTTCAAAAATTCCAATTAATTAAATTAATAATTTCAAAAATATCCCACAAGATATAATTTGAAAATTAAAATAATTATCAACCAAATTTAATCTTGTTATACTCGAAAATTGCATAAGAATAAATCTGAAAATTTATCAAAATTATCCACCAAATTTACTTTTAATTTTCGAATAAACCCTAATTAATCAATATTTGGAAATCTTGATATAGATCAAAAATCTACCCCAAATATTTGGATAGGGTTTTGAAAATTTCAAAGATAAAAATTGGAAATTTGATCCTCTTCAAATTCCTTCCAAATTTAAATCTTATTTTCAACCCTATCTAGATTAGAATTAAGTAATTTATGATATACACCAAAAAGTACTTTTCCAATTCTTATCTTCATGATTTCCAAAAATATGTAGAATAAAATCTGGAAATTTGATCCACTACAAACTCTTTCCAAATTTAAATTCTATTTTCAAATCTTTTTGAATTAGAATTAGATAACTATTGAGATATATCAAAAATTATATTATCCAATTCTAATTCACATAAATTTTGAAAATATCAAGAATATAAAATCTGGAAATTTGATCCACTTCAAACTCTATCAACATTTAATATTCTATTTTCAAATCTATTTGGACTAGAATTAGGTAAATTTAAGATAATCATCAAAAATACCAAATCTAATTTTCAACACATAATTTTCGAACCACCACATTAAATAAATCTGGAAATTTAATTTCAAAACAAAAACCTCTCCAAATTAACTCAATGTGATCAAAAATTACATAGAAAAAATTAGGGAAATTATACATCAAATTTTCAAATAATTTGATACTCAAATTTTCGAAACCCACACTTAATAAATCTAGAAATTTTGAGTTATCAAAATTACATTCCAAATCCTACTAAGTGTAGATCGAAAATTACATTCATCCAAAACTAGAATTTTCGAAACACCATCAAAAATTCATCCAAGTTTTGAACACAACCATTCGAAATACATCAACATATAAATCTGAAAATTTAACTTAAATATTTCAACAAATTTATACATATATTTCGAATTAATCCTAGGATTAAATCTAGAACAGTGCCAAAACTTGGCTCTGATACCAGTTGTTGGGGTTTTTTCGAATTGAACCACCACAGGATCTATTTGAATGTTCATTAATCCTCATGTCATGTAGATCATAATTTTATGCAGCATATATGTTTTAATAAACCGAGTTTAAAGAACATGCATAGCCGGTTTTTTATTCAACTAAAAGCGGAAATATAGAATACCGAAAAATGACTTACAAATTAAACGACGGGTTGAGGACAAGATTAAAGGTCTAATCTTGTTGTTGTATGAATGATAATAGGCGCCCCTTGATACTATTCCACTCCTTGATCTTCTGTTGTATTCCCGGACTGTATCTAGATTCAGAGTAGGCTGAAATCTACTAGATCGGTATGGAATCTTTAGAGATCAAGAGAACACGAGAGGGCTGATATTTTTTATATAAATTTTGAGCCTCCACCCTCTTATTTATAAGGGGGTGGATGAAATTTAGTTTCCCAGTTGGATTAGACTTCTATCTCTATCTCTTGTTCTATCTCCAATCAAATTCAGTCTCTTTTTGGGCTACAACAGGGATCTAGAAGAATATTAAATTGGCCCATTTATTTATTTAATATCTAATATATAATAAACTTAGGATATAATTAAATAAATTAAGTATTATTTTTATTCCACTAAAGAAATAATACTGACTACCAATTTAATACATATTTCTAAATATGCTTTCTCCTTTAGTCTAGTCATTTGCCATGTTTAAGATATAATGCCCATTAATTAATTATGTAAGCTTCTGACAGCTATAATTAATTAATATCTTTTCCTTGAGTAGTACCACACAAGCTTTACTCATGCACGGAATAAATTCCACCTGCAGGGTTTCAGCATGAACTTGCATTTCCTCAAGGGGACACCATCAACCTGGCACACCAGGACACGGTGCCCCTACATATTGCACGATCTATCATAAGTGCAAGTGTCACAATCTAAGATATCGAGATAATTGACTCTATGAAAGAATCTTACCCTTTGATAAATCAAAGCTGCAATCACTACATGTATATGTCCGCCCACATATAGGGGTTAAGAACCCGAACTCTGTGGATTCTTATTCTCTCATTTAAGGTCAGAATAGAGAATAGAGTCCTAAGTAGATCCTCCTCAATACACTTGCCTATGTACTAGAATAATCAGTCAGTCAAGATAAACAAACTATCAGATTATTCTACGGCGTACCAATGGCAGGTTCAGTGCCATCTAAACTGTGAGCCTTCTAACATAATACAAGAAACCAATGATATGATCTATTTATGTGTTTATCCACATCATATCATCTACAATGTAGTGTAGTGAACAAACAAGTAAATATAACAATTTAAATGCAAATAGTGACTGCAATTATAACCATTCTATATCATCAAATAAACCATCATCAATAATGTATACAAAAGACAGGTCTTCTAGTATACAAAACCAACACTTTACCCATATTGCTTGATATAGGCTCTGTGTTCTCTCCTTCACAAATGTTTTCTATCTCATGCCATGAATCTTCTGCACTTTCTTCTTCTCAGATGGGCACGCAAGTGTTCTCAGCAGTTTGCTTTGCACTTCTTACTTCTACTCCTTTTCTCCTCAAAGTTCTCTCAATTTCTGGATCATAACTGAAAAACTCTTTAGAGAAAATTTGCATCAACTAGTCCTGCAAAACACGGGTTAGCAAATAAAATTACTTAAAAACAGCTCCCCAGGAACGGCTCTATTTTTTACGCGTGGTCGTTTTCACGGTCAAAAAGAATTTATAATTTTTCTGATGCCTACAATAGGTATAGCCAGAGTATTAGTATAGGGTTGATCCTATTGGGAGCTATGTAACTTTACTATCCTATATCAGCAATTTTAAAAGGGGTTTTGGACATTTTTGTAATGAAACATTCAAGGGTTGAACTTAAACCAGATTTAACAAACACACACTCGATCATGGGCACGCTGATTTCTTATATGAATTCAGTCATCCAGTTATAGTTACCAGATCTCTCACTGTATAACATTATCTATCCTTTCAATTTGGATTTAAAAGTGATCTCTCTTCCATTAAATCCCTAACCTATCACATATCCCCGATCACCCTTAAAAATGTAAATGATAAGAAGCTTTGAGCCCTAGACAAACCCAGATTTGATATGAATACTAATCTCTCATGTGCCTACAACAACCCATCATGCACAAGCTACCATTAGGTTAACACACAACTACGATTTATTAACCACATTAGCTTTAGCGTGCCTAACTTAATTAAGTAGCAATCAGCCACAATAATCAAATTAACCACCCTCACGCCTCGCATAAATTCAGAACATGATAAAAACCAATTCATACAGTATTATGCCCAAAAGGTTCACGAGTTTTAACTATTTGTTAAATCATCATCGTTGTTCAATCCCGAAATAAAAGTTCTAGCCACTCATGCTAGATGATAAACTGGATTTTTGCACTTATATGGAGTTTATTTTGGAATGATTTTGAATCGTGTATAGGTGCTTTAATTCATTTTTTTTTTCGAATTTCACTTGTTTAGAAAAGTTTGGTTTTTGGTGTAATTCTACAAGAATTTGGACTAAAAGCTATTAGAGTTGATGAAATCCTATTTCTAGCCTTTGTGGTTCGAGTTCAGGCTTGATGAAGATGAGAAAGCGTCGAAAACATACACACCGGGAGTCCAGAAGGACTGCACGGTCCGTGCTAAGCTTGTACGGCCCATGTTATTGTGGACTACACGGACCGTGCTATTTTTAGGTTGTTTGCGCGGATTTTCCTTTCGGCCCAGTCCGTTTCCATCTCGGGCTTAGATTCTCTTCAGCTATATAAGGGTTATTTTACATGAAAATCAAACAACTTTTCACCCTATAAAGATAGCAGAGACATCCCGGAGAAGCCAGAGAAGAGACCATCGAGAGTTTGATGAAGCACATCATAAGACTAAGTTTTATTTTATGCTTTATTCATTCCAGATTATCATGACAGTTATTTATTTCTATTTAGTTTCTTTGGATTTTGAATACAATATGAGTAGCTAAATTATTAGTGATCCTAGGGTTGTAGATATTTTATGGATTTATGATTTGAAGTAATTTATTGTTCATTTCTATTTCTTATTTATGCATCCTGGATTTCTATTGTCTTTTGTGAATGAATTGATCAGCATTTACAATTGTGGAGTTAATCTCTACTGTTGTGAGTGAAAGATGAAAGTGAAATTTTCACTGTTTATCACCCACTTGAAGGCTCGGCTCTTGCGGAGGTAAAGATGGTGGAAGTAGTGAACTCTTCAAAAGAAGTTAATGGACCTCCTATGTCTATTAAACTGAAGAAGTCGCTCCAATCTCGAGAAGATAAACACGTTAATTCCAAGAAGAAGGATGGAGTGCATTGGGGGCGAGCCATTTCGATTTCCCCGACAGAGATGATGAGAAGAGGTTTGGTATGGCATCGGGCTGCAACACATCCTCCATAATTCATTTTCAGAATTATGTCGAGCTCGAGACAGTAAACCAAGCACTGATTGGGAGGCAACCTAATTTTTAAGGTACTTTTTGTTCTATTTTTGTTCTTGGTATTTCGTTCTTTTTATTTGATTTTCGTGCAAGTAAGAACATAAAAAAATAATATATATATATATATATATATGAAAATAGCACGGACCGTGCTCCTCTAGCAAGGACCGTGCTTCTCTAGCACGGACCGTGCTGCCCATGGCACGGTCCGTGCCAATTTCCATCAAAAATTCACGCCGAGAGATAGAAGGTCTAGCACGGCCCGTGCTAGACATATAGCACGGACCGTGCAATGCTCCAGTCGCGATTTAAGGTCAGTTTTCTCCCCCTCTTTTCTCATTCTACCCACGCACACACTCAACCAAACACGAACCCTAGTTCCCCCTCACCCAAATTAGTTCGATTTTTGCTCAAATTCGCACATGTTTCCATCAATTTACTTCCTCAATCAAGCACCCACATATTATTGAGCACAATTTGGCAAGAAATCTACGAGTTCTACACCTACATTGGGGATTTCACCCAACTTTGATATAATCCAACTTTGTTGCTCAAATTTCGACAAAGGTAGGCTCTTTTACTCTCGTTCTCATTGGGTGTTGATTGTTGAGGATTGTGGATGAGGGGTAGGTCGAATTCATGCTCTTTTTGGTTTGAAAATTTTGATTTTGGTTGTGGCATTTTGTCAAACGGTTGATGGGTGTCATGTTTTTGTGGTTTTGGGTGAAATCTGAACTCTTTGTTGCGTCAATTGTGTAGCATTGAGTTTGTTAAGCTTGTAATTGATGTTTAGTTTTGCTTAGATGCCTTGCTCTTGTTCTAGAGAGGCTTAGGACTTCAATGGTGATTCTTGGTGCTTCTTTTGTCGAAACTTAAGCTCAAGGTTGCTTTACTTGTTTGGTATTGAGTTTTCTTGGGCATGTGAAGGATGCTCGCATATGCTTGGATGCATTGTTTTGATCTAGGGTAGGTTAAAGCCTTTAATTTGAACTTTGATGAAATTTTGGTGAAGTTAGGCATTCCTTGTGACTACCTTGGGAGTTCACTTTTTCTTACCCTCTTTGAGCATGATTGTTGACTATGCATGCATTGTAAGGAATTGAGTG
The DNA here is from genome assembly GCA_026008535.1 of Perilla frutescens. Lineage (NCBI taxonomy): Eukaryota > Viridiplantae > Streptophyta > Magnoliopsida > Lamiales > Lamiaceae > Perilla > Perilla frutescens. The sequence continues at coordinate 36,989,689 of BRKX01000016.1, read as the reverse complement.
GTTCGGTCATTTTGGAAAATTTTGTTAGAGGTCTTAGAATATAGCTATGCTTTATTGTTGATTATTTCTCAATTAGAATAGCCTATTTGGCATTGCTTGTTCTTTTGTTGAGCTTAGTTGGGTTTTGTGTTAAGCAAGTTTTGTGGAAATATTTGATATATGTCGAGCATGAGTTTGGAATGCCTTGTTTTACTAAATCTTGGGGTGGAGAATTGGTTGTTGTGGGCTTGTGATGTTTACTTGAACCCCCTATTCACATACTTAGTTTGCAGTTATCTATGGCCGCACAACAGAGAGGGGGTCGAGGGGGCCATGACCCCAATGATCCTCAAGATTTCGGGGTAGTCTTCACTGACCCCGCTTTCCGCGAGAAATGGGATAAGCTTGTCTAGCTTGATTGCATCCATTCTCGCTACCCGAAAAGTGACTGCTTGCGAGCTCTGGGATTGAATGATGACTTTTGGGCATTGTGTAAGTGCGGGGGTCTTACCCGCATCTTTTCGAGAGATGGCCCTTATACAGTTAGATGATGTCGGAGTTTCTGAGCTCCGTGAAGATCAAGAATCCCACCTCATTGGTTCGGATTACATTTCAGCTGGATAACCACCAGTTTGCTCTCACTGCTGAGGAGTTGAATGCCATCTATGGTAATCCGGGAGGAGAGTATGAGGAGCATGACAATTATGACCGCATCTCTTTTTGGCGCCAGCTGACTCAGGCCCATGATGAAGCGTCGCCCCGCGACTTTGACCCGAGGGTGAAAAAGGGCTCGTCGATCTGAAACCCTATGTTCTGTTTTCTGTAAAAGGCGTTTGCTAATGCCGCTTTCAGTCGCTATGATGGTGGGAGCATTCAGGCTCGTGAGCTATACTTCCTATGGTGTCTGTTGAGGGACGAGCCATTTAATTTGGGAGCCTACATAGCGGAGCATTTGAGTCGGACCTCTACGAAGCGTGGATGTGTGGAGGCATGATCACTCCACTAGCTGCCTACTGTGAGATTGATTACTCTGACTGGGAGGACTTGCAGGGCAACACTTTGCTGAATTTTAAAGTCCTGATGAATATGGACTTCATCAAAGTAGATCGAGCCTAGAGGTGTTACTTCACCCAGAAGCTGCGAGGGCACTTCCCACTACCGAACCGTGCCCTCACCCACGTGTCTGGTTGGTATGACCGCCAGAACTGGTGGATGATCACTCCAGCCTATCTGCGGGTCATTGCTGACCACCTGTGTGCCCGACCTTTCACTACACGTGTGGGGCAGATCCTTAAGGAGGAGGAGACAGAGGAGAAGCAGGATGAAGGAGGCAGCACCATGGGAGCTAGCTTAAGTGCTCCTACGATCGAGACCCAGCCCAGCAGCTCTCAGTATGGGAGGCGTAGATGACGCCATTTGAGTCCTGAGGATCGGATGGATGCTTTGGAGGGACGAGTTACCTCCATTGAGACTGATGTGAGAGAGATGCGAGGCGAGGTGACCTCCATCAACACAAATGTTGCTGCTATGATACAGATGATGCAGCAGTGCGGCCTCCAGTTTCCTCAGCCTCCGCCTCAGTGAGTTCGTTTCTTTCAGGATACTCCACTCCTTTTTCCTCCAAACTTATTCTCTTGGTGTATGAATAGTTTGGGGGAGAGAGTTGGTGTGGTGGTATCCTGAGTCTATCTCTTATTTATTTTCTGTGTTTAGGTTGTATTTATTTTTATTTAGTTTGTTTTTTCTAGTATTTGATGTTGCTTTTGAAAATCTCTGGATTTGTGTTTATTTAGAATTGGTTTGTTAAAGAATTCGGAAAATATTTGTGTAATGTAGAAATATGAAGTTGTGGGAAATTCGATTAGCTGTTGATGAGATTGTAATTATTTGGAAATTTGCTAATTGAGTTTGTTATGATAGATTGCTTTGTGCTTTGATAAGAATCATAGACTTTATGCCTTTGAAATGTCATTGAGCATGTGAGAATTTGAGCCCAAGACTTGTAGTCTTTTTCATTTCTAGTATGGATATCAATCTTATGTGTGATCTCTAGAACTTGTCGGCATATCTCTCTCGAGGCTACGTGTTGTGCGTTGATAATTTGAAGATGATTTAAGGCCTTTTTTGTTAGCCAAATTTATCTATACACTGGTCCTAATAAATTGGTTATCCTTAGTTAGCCATGTTGAGCCTTGAAGCCTATTTCTTTGAGTACCTTTTCATTGATAATTTATGGAGAAAGAATAGTTGGAAGTTGTGGAGTGATGGGTAATTAGTGTTGATGTTGAGGTTTATAGCCCGGAAAATTGGTATAGATTTTGATGCTCGTGTTGATCACTTCAAAGAAGTGAATAAAAAAAAGAAAAAAATAAAGAATGAGCACGGAAATATCTTATACCAAGGGAATTAATAAGACTCGAAGAGTCTAATGGGGCTAGAAATTGAGTGAAAAGGTTGGAAGAGGATTCAAAATAATCCTACTGAGGAACTGTATCTTTGGAGGGTGTCCGAGTTATATTAACTTAGTCACTTAGTCAAATTTTCCCCACCTTAGCCTAAGCCTACATTACAACCAATGAAAAAGTCCTTCTTGATTCATAGTTTGTAGCACACATTTTGTAGTGGATAGATGAGATTGACTGCAAAGCCTATGGTAGATTATATGCATTGAATTGATTTTGAGCGTAAACACTACCTTTTAAACACTTGTGTGATGAGGGAAAAATACGTACCTAGAGAAGTTCACTTTTTGAAGGCATTGTTTCTTTGAGTTTATCTCGGTGCACTGTGGTTTTGATGTACATACTTGATTGGGCAAAAACTCAGTTTATTTTCTTTGAAGCACTGCACATTTGATATTCCGCACTTCAGTTCTTTTATGTTTCTCAGATGTTCGAGGACAAACATGTCTCTAAGTTTGGGAGAGTTGATAAACTAAATTTTTGCACTTATATGGAGTTTCTTTTGGAATGATTTTGAATCGTTTATAGGTGCTTTAATTCATGTTTTGTTTCGCATTTCACTTATTTGGAAGAGTTTGGTTTTTGGTGTAATTTTACAGGAATTTGGACTAAAAGCTATTAGAGTTGATGAAATCATGTTCCTGGCCTTTATGGTTCGAGTTGAGGCTTGATCAAGACGAGAAAGCGTCGAAAACATACACATTGAGAGTCTAGAAGGACTGCACGGTCCGTGCTAAGCTTACACGGCCCGTGCTATTGTGGACTGCACGGACTGTACTAGGCATTGCATGGACCGTGCTATTTTTAGGCTGTTTGCGCGGATTTTCCTTTCGGCCCAGTTCGTTTCCATCTCGGGCTTGGATTTCTCCCCAGCTATATAAGGGTTATTTTACACGAAAATCAAACAACTTTTCACCCTATAGAGATAGCAGAGACATCCCGGAGAAGCCAGAGAAGAGACCATCGAGAGTTTGACGAAGCACATCATAAGACTAAGTTTTATTTTATGATTTATTCATTCTGGATTATCATGACAGTTATTTATTTGTATTTAGTTTCTTTGGATTTTGAATACAATATGAGTAGCTAAATTATTAGCGATCCTAGGGTTGTGGATGTTTTATGGATTTATCATTTGAAGTAATTTATTGTTCCTTTCTATTTCTTGTTTATGCATCCTGGATTTCTATTGTCTTTTGTGAATGAATTGATCAGCATTTACAATTGTGGAGAAAATTTATTATTCACTCGAGAGAGATTAATCGATTAGCGGATTAGGATTGCATAACACGAGTCTACTAGATCGAGAGATTGGTAGGTGTTATGAGGAGAATAAATCTGAGGTGCTAATTGGAGTTAGACAATAATTTGAGATCGAGAGATAAGAATTCGAGTCTAATCTACTTTCATAACTTACTCGAGAGAGAGGCTGTGATTAAATTAGTGATTCTCCTACAGGATTTAGAATTAAACTGATTTAATAAATTATTTGAAAATTGATGAATTCATTTAGCATCAACACCTTATGATCCGTCTTTTCATCTGGTTATTCAATTTTCTCTGTTTGATTTATTTATTTCTTTATAGCATTTTAGTTAATTAAAATCAATCTTAATTTTGGTTCTCTAGATAAAGTAAAACAACATAATTGAGTAATTAGCTGCTTTGCACTGCCAGTCTCTGTGGATACGACCTTGCTAACCTTGTTTTGCTATAAATTACCTCGTACACTTGTGAGTAGTATTTTAGGTGAAATAAAATACCGAATACTGGATATAAAAGTAAATACTAAATTAAGAGACATGATAAATAAATGAACTTACTTGAATTGAATTAAAAGGTGTCCAATACCAATGTCGAACAAAAATATGACATATCTTATTTTCTGCGGGCATAAGGCCCGAGATTGTTCATAACTGCGTAGCAGTTTAAATGTAAAAAACGAAAATACAGAAATGTAGTGCGGAAAATAGATGTTCCAGTGTGTGTTTTCCAGCAATCAAACTAGTATTTAAAGGAGTACAATGATCAAATCAAATCCCCCATAAACGAGGATCTTCAACTATTTGTTAGATCTTTTGTGCCCGCAGGAATCTGAGTGGATAAGGCTTATCTTCAGGTGGTTAAACTAAATTCCAAAATTTCAGGGATCTCACTTTATCTCTAGCGGCCTTATCCATTCAACCACCTTCCAATTTTTCTGTTCGTGCCCTCTTCACTGCCTATTCTAAATTTGTGTGATGACTGTGGGCTGGTATTTTCTACTCAGCTCGGTCATATCCTTATCTCATATGGTCACACCACCTTTCTCTATTTGGATCTTACCAATGAAGTTTCCATATGCCCATTTTATCCATTTCAGTTAATTTGAAGGCTAGAATGCCTCTTTCGCCAGATTCAAATCTCAGAATGCCCATTCACTTCTCTGGTTCTTTTCTGACTCAAAAATGAAATAAAAATTATATTTATACAATCTAAATGACTCGAAAAACATAGAATAAGTGGACTTATCAGAGTTACTCTACTGGATCCATGCATTTCTTTCAAGTTTCAACGAAGACAGTTTTCTCTTATTGTTTCGTATGCCATGAAAATCAACAAAAGTCACGGACAGTCGATGTTGCATGTGGGAATTTTTCTGAAGAAACCAGTTTTCTCTCATTGTCAACTTTATGCTGTTATTTCCAGAGTAAGAAGTCACAGTCGATTGAAAATTTTAGTGTGTGATAAAGACAACAACAACAACTCATATACAACAAACGTGGTATACAAAGAAGTTTTTTCAGAATCTTTGAAATACTAATATGTTCTCAATTCATGATATTATTTATATTGTGCATAAATATTGATTTTTGTCTTTTTTTAGATTTGCTTATCCGCTTATTTTTGCTTATCATACTAAGGTAAGTCTTTTAATGTTTGATACTAACATTGTTGTTGTTATGTGTTTGCTTGTTGATGGTGCTAAAAATAAATATGTGCTAATGAAATATGACTTCAGATATATTATTGGAATGTTTGATTATGGATAATACTTTGAAATTTATATTTTTCTTTAGTCACGTATCTATTTTATATTTCATACTATTTTAAATTAGTTATACATCATTCGTCGTGTATCACACTAGTGGTAGACTAGTATCTTGCCATCTGAAACTATTTTAAATTAGTTATACATCCTTCACCGTGCATCGCACAAGTGGTAGACTTGTTTCTTGCCATCCGAAACCAGTTTTCGGTTATGAACTTATGATGGCTCATGAAACTCTACTTGACTAATCAAAAATATTTATATATATACTCACTCGACTTGTATGTATACATTTTCTGTAATCCTACTTTGGATTCCTATCAAGAACTATACAGAATATTATTCCCTCCATGCCCATTTTTCGTAATTAAGGGATAGGCCAAGAATGACATAATATACTAGCTAGTACTAAATATGTGTGTGTAATTAATTATCTTAGAAGTGCTCTTTGTGGAACTCGAATTTAGTCGACCCCTTCTGATTATAGTCATAGCACAGCTTGCTCAGTTCTTTAGCCAATACCGGTGCTCCACAGTAGAAAACTCCTGCTCAAAATGTGTTAATTAGCTAGCTGGAAACTCAACATTTATAATTTACAATTAACTTGTAGAATAGCACATATATGTATATATACACTCACCTATTCTTGCATTGGCATGCTTGGTTCCGATTTTAGAAAGCACTTTCTTCCAATTAGGCCTCGCAAAATGTGTTCTGACCTGTTAAATGAGTGGTTTACGACGAGTCGTGAGCTATCATAATTAGGATGAAATAATTGTGATCACTGCTAATCTTAATATATTTCATATCTTACCCTTGTACCCGATACAATGTCGACCCCATTTTTAGCATGGTTAAGTGCCTGAACCATAGTGATGAGAGCCGAACGTGCGTCGCCTTCTTCATAGACACTGGTTAGATAATTGTGCATCTCAATCACACCCTGAAACAACCATGCATATTTTAATGTGAATTATAAGCTGCGGAATGTTTTAGCTATGTTGATATGAATTAGCATTACCCTTTGATCAAGCTCAGCCACTTCATTCATGACGCCTTTGAACCAATCGAACGACCCTTGCTCTCTTGTGACCCAATAAAAGTAAGCATTGGTTGTTCTTAGAGTTTTCTTCCGTTTGGGAGAAATCTTGTTCATGGATGACTCGAAAGAGCCCACACTCTGGTCTGAATACCTGCTAAAATCTGACATTGAATCCTGAAATACAAAACAAATCAAATCAAATCAAATCATTCTCTAATTAGCTAGCTTCATTTTTTGTCTATTATATGTTAATTTAAAGACTTGTTGTACAATGAGAAGTGATCATTCTTACAGCCTGCTCCTCCATTTTGACAATATTGTTGAGCAAATCTTTAAGGATGCTGATGAAGGGCGTCGCTCCAATACCAAGACCGACAAGTAAGAGCACGTCGTAATTTCTGTAGTCTTGTGCTGGAGCTCCATAAGGTCCATCTATTAGTAGCTTCGGCATACTGCAGGATTCAGAGGTAATTAACTTTTAGGTAATACATCATATCACTCGAGCTCATAATTAAAGCATGCATGGGTGGGAGAGAAAAGGCACCTCTTCTTCGTATTTTCATCTGCTCTTAGTAGCCCACTCTTCCCAGAAACAGGAAGCTCACAAGCCTCAGCGAACACCCTCTTAAGCTCATGTGTCCAGTCACCCAACTGCCTTATGTGGATGCTAAGGAAATCATCATCAGGGGCCGAAGTAATTGAAAACGGATGCCTGGATATTTGAAATTCTGACTGTTATATGCCCATTGGAGCCATCACAATGCTAGAGGTTGTTCTGCTGTTTTAAGTATTCCAAAAAAATGATACTGTAAGTAATTGAATTTTACCATTCAAATGGAGAAACTGCTGGACACTGCACGAACATGTACTGCCCGCTCTTATATCTAAACTGTGGAGGCTTTGACATTTGCAATGTCAACACATTTCCTGGATAAATGGCAACCTGGAAAAGTTGAGGAAAAGAAAGTGATTAGTCTTTTTGTATCAGCTTAAGGATCATCATGATCACGATCACAATCATGCTCACCTTCACAAGCCGGACACTGTAAAACCCTGACCGGAAGAATCTAAGGGTCCTCTCTCCAGCATAGAGAAGTACAGGGACAGCAAGATACATCCATGTCTGCAACCAATGCAAAATGTATGTCCATGTTCAGAAATTGAGTAGCATTAATGCAGTGTAAAATGTTGGCTTATATATATGTGCATACCGTCTTTTTGTACCAGTGGTGAACGAGATAAAGGAATGTGCCATGGATGATAAGCAAGATGTAGACGAAGGCAAATAGGTGGTGTGAATACCAGAAAGCATTGTAGCCTGTGAGCCTATCAAACGGCTTAGGCAACTTAATAAGACTCCGCCTGAACCACCTCGTTGCCAATGTGAAAGCAATTATCATGAAGATCAACATTAGGATTCCTGTCACACCCTCAACCCCTTTAACAAGGTCTATGTATTCGGGCTTGTGACTACCAAAATCATCGGTCATGTAAAGGCTGTATGTGGCATCGGATTCATTTATAAGTCTTGGAAAGTCACAAGCAAGATGGTTTCCAGCATGGAGTATGATACCAACTACAATGGCTGCAGCGATAGTCTGCTTGTGTCCATGAATGAAAGTGCATGCAGAACACTGATCAGAACTCTATTCTACTTAGAAATGATCTCTAGTGCAACAAATTTGAAAATCAGAACTCAATCTCATGATGGATAATGCAAAGCATTAAGTTACGAATTCGCTCTAGGAGTCGAGGAAATGGAACAGGTCCTCTCTAGTTCTCCAGTTTGAATTAATGGATCATTATCAGATCAACCATTCAATTCCCCTGCCCGTTAGCTTATGAAAGACTCGTTCGCAATATAATTCGACTGTTCTTTTCTTTTTTCTCTATTTGGTTTTCAATCGGATATTGATAATACTCTTAAGGCTTATGAAACATTCCTTCACGAAGATCACTGCATAATACAGCAAAATGATACATATGTTTTCATACTTAATTTCTCTTTTTAAACCATAACTAAAACATTCAGTACTGTTACAAAGAATTACTACTACACCAAGGATTCATAAAGTATATACATTGTATAAATATGTTAGAAACTAACACAGAAGTTCTGATTATATTATGCTACAAAATGTCAAAGTTCTCTGCTCGATTCTCATTTGACCAGATAAATTTCAGGTAGAAAATAAAATAAAATAAAGTATAATTTATTTTTTTTTCGGATTTTCGTGGATGAGAATGAAACAATCAGCGCTGACTTATTCATATAGAAGTATAAAACAAGAAAATATAACAAGTGTGATCGAGTAGGTGTTGCTTATGAACACACTTCATTTCTCATCTAATTATGTTTTCTACTTTTCTTCTCTCTCTATTATTAGTCTTAAAGAATACGAATGGTCCTCAAATAGTAAGCTTCTCATATGCATGGGGCCCAAATTAGATATATGTATTTTCATGCAAACAAAATAAAAATAAAAAAATCATGGATCGCACCTTGTGAAAATTGATGTTGTCATCAAACGGCACAAAGTAGCCCATCTTAGACGACCTCAGCCAAGTAATGGTGTTCCTACACACAGGCAATAATATGAGAGCCATGTTGAATTTGAGAGTCTCAGCCGCACCCTTAGCTGTGAGAAGGCAATAGCCCATGATCTTGAAAGCATTTTTTTGTTTGTATTGATAGAATTTCCACGTGAATAGTCCAACCATGATCATCATCCACAACATCAGCACCCAAATCCTCCTCCAATTTTCTTGCAAAAAATAGATTAGTTTGGTGCTTAGTCTCTTAATCCGGCCTCGATATCGGAGCCCGTGGAGATTCTGGCTCAGGGCTTGGCTCGTGTAGCTCAAGGCCTGGCTGTAGTTTAGGTATGTGTCTTTCTGTAGCAGTAGTGTCTCCAGCTGCCACAGCTGCATCATTGTAATATAATGTGACAAAATAGCATGCATGAGATATATGATGATGATCAATAAAGTTGGATCATGCGGATTTTTTTCTGGAAATGGGATAAATGCAATAATGTTTTGGACCATATATATGTAAATGTGTCAGTTCCATTTTAACATTTATTTTCTTTTGAGTGCTGAAAACACGCTTTAATGGTCCGTAAAATAGAATGTTCACATGGGCCATAAAGTCGTGCGTCTACAACGTTGCATGATTGAGAAACGACAAAAGCACTATTGAGCTTGACTACACAAGATTCTCCGTTCCAAATCCGCATAAGATCTTTTATCATAATTTTTTGAAATTTTTGCTATTCCCTTTTTTTTTAACTTAAACATTCCACTTGGTGGTATTGAGGAGATTCGAACTCATTACCTTTGACTTTCAAATAATCTCACTCCATTATTAGACCATCACCACCGAGACGCTAGTCGCTTTAGTGTACAATTTTGAAATCCATATAACATGCCTCTATTTTGTTACTATAGCTATAACATATATGGGTTCTCTAATTTTCTAATTTTTACTTTTGCGATTTTTTTTTCCTCATTTTGACCTCAATAATATTAGAAACTTAAAAATACCTCACCCTTGTACTACAGCTGGAGCCTTCTAAATATTAAACGCTACTATATATGTTACTATATTATAAGTTAAATTTGTGACCAAGACATATTAATTTCTATAATAATAGTGTTTTTGAATTATCACTTACCTATCTATTATATACATAATTTGGGTTTATAAATTGTAAAATCGCCTCTGTTCTATATATTATATAATTATATGGTGTGTGACTGTGTCATGATTATGAAGCTATCTAGACAACAATAAAAAATGGTTTACTAACTAATATTTGGTACAGCTGATTACTTTTCCAGACGTATTTAGTATTATAACTTTGAGTTGCATTATTTTATAGTTTTCTTGATTAACTTGGTCTTATTATCTAAATTGGAATTAGGTAATTTGATCAGTCCTTTGAACTTTGAAGAAACAGTTGTCAAGAAAGCTACTCCTGGATTAGTATTCATTTAACCAATATCTATCCTCACATTACTTATATATTACCTTCTTTTCATAATATATATTGTGTTATAGAGAATTGCTCATAGATTTAGGAGTAGTGAAAATTGACATATCTAGGAGTCTTAATTCACTCTATCTGTTATTCTGTTTTATGTCATTAAATATTGCCCTTAAATTGAATGTAATGCGGAAATATTAAACTTGATCTCTTTCCTAATTCCTAAAGTCTAAAACATCAACTCCTTTTTTTGTTGCTAAAAAGGTATTTTCAGATATATAAAGTATTTTTCTATACGTTAAATCAAAGTACTAGATGGCCTGAGCACATATTTTTCAAGATTTAATGCCCTACACCTCGTAAAATATACTAGTAACTAGCACACCTATTTTATATAAGTCGATTTTTAGCTTCAAATAATTTATTTTTTAAATAATCAAAAAATCTATATATATTTCTCCCAGCCGATAAGCGAAGTACTGGAGGGTCGTTGAGCAATCAACATAGACAATAGATATATACTTTGCCGTAACACCGATAATTAGGACAAATTAAATGCATATATATACTCCTTTCATTTCTTAATAAGTGTCATTCTAGCATTTTAATTTTGTTTTAAAAAAATATCATTCTACAAATTCAAGACAAAAAAATTCACATTTTTCACATATTTACCCTCATTTAATGCATTCAAACTTCTATATTTAACTCATTTAATATATTCACACAAGGATATATTATGTAATTTAATTAATTTATTAATTTGTGTGCATTCATCTAAAATTATATTTATATAGAAATGAAGGGAGTGATATTTTCGAAAACTTTTGAATCTTCTGTAATTTAAATAATGTTTTTTATTAGCATTTTCCTAATTTCACTGACTCGCCTAAATTCTCCATTTTGACTTGGAAACAAGGGGCTTTGATCATTTTTAGGATGCATATTGAAATTTGACGCGATATAACTCTATTTTTATACATAAACGCATAACATATATATGATATTTAATTCAACGTGTATAGTTGAACAACACGATAATCCCAATATTAAAAGTATGTAATCAGTCATTTGTCGTCTAACTACTGACTTTCTTTTTTGTTTAATTTTGGTAACAAAGTCCAACATGATAATTTTAGTTGCAACCATTTTTCATTCTATGTGCTGTGGTTGGTGTAGAAAAATTCAATAAATACTAAAATAAACTATGCAAGTACAATGGTAACTTTTGGGGCAACTCATCAACTTTGTGACTTGCAAGCATACAAATTAAAATTTTATAACGTACTAAATTATAAATTAGATATGTCATTATCTATCCCTTACATAATATGCATGTACGTACAATTATGTTCCTATATATATATATATGTTCGCGTGTTACGTTTTGTTATAGATGACGTTTAATACGAAAAGATAATTAAGAAGTGGTTAGACTGAAAATAAGTCGTTAATTACCTCAATGTAGCCTAGCCTCTCAGGGTCTAACTCTTCCATGATTAGAGCTGCGTATTCCTCTGCTTGCTCTTTCAATCTCGATAATTTATTTGCAGATGCACTAACCATAATAATCTACAAAATGTTAAAAAAAAATAGAAAAATAAGTGTGCATTAGTAATTAAGGAATTATTCCATCAATTATTTATTCATTCAGAGTTTACAGGTTTGCCCCCACCAACTCCCAGAGTTGATTTAATCTTTATTTAGAAGTCGGTGCATTTTGGAGAATTTTGACGTATCATACTTTGACTCTCTCTAAAACAATATTTATATCTGCTAAAAGAACAACATTTATAGTTCAACATCAAATAAATACGTGTGCACATGTATCAGTAGAAATATATATGTGTACATAAATGAATCTCACCAAATAACAAAACTATAGAAGCATAATATTGCATGCATATACATCTACAAATTAAAATAGCATTTACCAACTCTTGTAGTTAATCACACTATTAGAGGTTCAAAATTTCTCTTTTTACAATTAAATTCTAATTGGAAAAACTGACACACCTATTAATTAGCCAGTAGACCAAGAAAAGTACAATCAATATTATTACATGTTTAATATATACACGCACACACGTATATATATATACATATATTGGAGTTGTTGGTACAGGCAATTACATAATCTAGTCAGCCTTTGAGCCTTTCCCTAATTAACCTATATTAAAATTGAAACCCCACTCTTGAAATAAATTTTAAAAATTATACGAAACTTTTTGTTATAGATATTGGATCATGTATTGAGCAAGTATCCCACTAAATCTTAGAATTGCATGGAGAGGTAATATTTACATTTAAAAATGAATTATACTATATATAAATTATGTATCTATATTGTGCCTAATTAATTGGTCAGCTCTATTATTTAATGCTACAGGAATCTGACAGACTGTGATTTAATTACCTCATAATCATGAATCCATTAATTTTAAAAATCGTGATGATTACCCATTATTTATTAGTCGAGAAATGATTAACCAAACAAATTAATTTAAGAGAAAGAAATAAATATTGTTACCTCCTTCACTTCCTCTTCCGTGATCCGGCCATCCTCATTTTTGTCCACCCTGCATCACGATCATAGATTAGTTCAAATTAATTAAAATAATAGTAGCTAATCACGGATAATTAGTCAATACTTAACCTTGTACGTCCTCTTTCTTTTTTACATAGCTTCACAAAATTAATTGTTTGTGTAAATTTTGGCATCGATTTCCATTTTTACTGTAACTTTAATTACTAAATTGACTTAGTACTGAAGTAAGATTTGTTAATTAACTAAATTTCAAAAAAAAATGATACATACATGTCGAAGAAAATCTGGAGTCTCGAATCGAAACTTTGATCACTAATTTGTGACCAAAATTCGTAAAGTTCTTCTCTGCTGATCTTGTCCACTCTCAATCTTCTTCTTCTGCTTAATGCGTCGAACAATTCCAGCGCAAATTCCTTCGAATCTCTCATCCCTATTTAGACAAAATTAAAAGTTAATTAAAGAGAATAGATAAATTTATCCATTGAAACGAGATCGATCAATTAAGTAATTACCTATGCATTGCGCAAAATCAGCGCGATGAAGGTAACCGTCTTTGGCGAATTTCTCAAAATTGATCTGAACTTCGTTCCACGCATCAACGCGGTTGTTTTTGCTGCTGTTGCTGATGAATTTGAGCCCCTGCAGCGCTTTATGAGCGCCGGAGCGCGTGCGATCGAGCTGCGCGCGCTGGCGGCGCATCGCCCTCGCCGCCAGCGCGGAGTCGAGTCCGCCGTTTCCTCCGCCGCCGACGCCCGCCAGTATCCGCGACGCGTGGCCGTGGCTCCACGAGAACCGCCTCAGCTCCTGCGAGAACTGCTTCGCTTTCGCCAGCGCCTCCGCCTTCAGCTCCTGCGAGAACTGGAGCAGCTTGTTCGAAGCGCTCCGCCGCATGGTCGGAGATCGCGACGCCGACGAATGCGCAGGAGTCTCGATTCCGGAGATGACGTCATTGCCGTCGATGCTGATCACCGTCGCCGGCTCAACGCTGCGCAGAATGATGGTGTCGTCGTCCTGGAGGTCGAGCGTGACTTCGACGAACTCCGCCGCGTTCGCCGCCGAATCGGTGGAGTAGTCCGTCGCCGGTGAGGATCCTTCGCTGGCTAAATTTCCGGTAGGTATCGTGTCGGAGCCCCACCGTCGATCATTTCTTCCACTTCCCCTCATTGAATTAAGAAAAATGCGATAACTGTTTTGCTAAATTTGTTCAGCATAGAAAACTGATGGTGTGGAGGACTCGCACAATGGGAGAAGTTGAGAAATGGAGAATAAACTACTCCTGTAAAATAAAACTATAAATATATATGTTTGTATGTATATATCCAAATAGTATAGAATTAGTATTTGAATGAATATAAAAAGGAGTGGAAATGCAGTGAGAAGCAAAACGCGTCAGGAATCTAAGTATAACGACATGCAACGCGGAGGTGATGAAAAAACGAGAGAATTGGACGCAGACCGAAAGAGACAAGTTGGAGTACTGCAGATGAAAGAGGAGGGAGAATAGGAACCCAACAAACGAAGAGAGAGAGATAGAGAGAGCTCACAGACTCATGAAACTGAGGTGTTTTTGTTTGATTTTCTTTTATTGAATGAATATTGAAATTCTTCGGTGATACTGATCCAAATGTATTAGCTAGAATCGGCAATGGAAGTGGTTTTGTTGGTGCCGAGCGCTCTCTCTCTTTCTTTCTCTCTCTACATATACTATAAATACATGTACATAATAATAAATTGGAGTATGTGTGTGTGTGTGTTTATATATAATATATTAATATATATGTGTTTGTGTGTGTAGAGGTCTGGAAAGCTTGAGTGTTGGGGTGACGCGTAAGCAATAGTGAGAGGAGAGAGATTGAGTAAAAAAGTGAAGGTGTGAAATTGAGAGGTGGTCGAAAAGGGTCCAGAATCGCTGAGGGAATCTGCTTTTCTTCATCTTTTATTATTTATTTCTAATTTTGTAATTTATGGATGACTAGATAATCTTCAACTAGTGTCTAATTAATAACTAGAGAAGCTATATGTAATTAATTAGATTGTATAGAAAAATAAAAATAAAATAAAAACCAAATGCTGTGGCCTGTGTGCTATATTTGGTAGGCCGTAGTTTTCGTATTAAAAAGCTATTTATTTTGCAATATATTGTAAATCCTTCAACAATATTTATTGTAATTTAGATGCAAGTTTTTACTTTATTGTAAACCATAAGCATAACACGGGCTCATTTGTTAGAAAGTATGGTATAAGGTTGAATATTTTGATATAGAATTATTATATTGTATAAGATATCAATATCATACTCTCTCCTATTTAAAATATAAGTCTTTTTTAGCTCTTTTAACTATTTGCAAAATATAAGTCTTTTTGAAAAATCATGTCAAATTTACCCCCATTAATGAACATATAAATTAATATAAATCATGTCAAATTTACCCCCATAACACGGGCTCATTTGTTAGAAAGTATGGTATAAGGTTTAACAATAAGGCAAACCATAATCAAAATTTTACTTTAAAAAGGTAATAAATAAGTCTCAAAAATCCAAAAATAAATAAAATCCGAAAAATAGTAATGGTTCGCGACTTTGCACGCTCGCAAATTCCACTCGCAACTCAATCAAAGATGAATCCTTTGGTTCCCTCCGCGGAGATCAGCTCTATTAATCCGTGTTTGGGTTCAGTTCCTTCAACGGATCTCCTAGAATAATTATTGACTCCAAACTTCCTGAATAAGTCCATTGAAGATTTCTTTGAACTTCTTGGCTCTCGATCGAGTAACTGAATCTTCGGGTACTCGAACTGGATCCGACACCTCCATGCCACGAGCCGTGTCATATTATTTTGTTATTTTAGGTTAATACAAAAGTTTTATTGTTAATTCTACAACAAAGTTATTCATTGCTTTAAGACCATCATTCCCTCGCTATCAATTGTAAAAAATGGTAGCTAAAATGATCGAATTTTAGTTGGAATCTCATCGACAAAATATAAATATTTTTTATACTTCTTTCATTTATGGATAAGTGTCATTATAGATGAATACATATATATTAATAAAGTAATCAAAGTACCTTATACACCCATTGTCCCACATTAAATGAGTCAAATATAGATGTTTGAATTTCACAATAAGTATTATTCTAGCACTTTAATTTTGTTTCACAAAAAGTGTCATTCTACGCAATCGATGTAAAAATTTCACATTTTTCTCATATTTGCCCTCATTTAATGTGTTCAAACAATCATATTTAACTCATTTAATGCATTCATATAAGGGTGTATAAGGTATTAATTTTACTATCTAATAAATATCTTTATTAAAATTTGTGCATTCATCCATAATGACACTTATTCATAAACGGATGGAGTATTAAATAAGAGCAATGTAAGAAAATTTTGAATTTTCCACCTTGATTGTATAAAATGATAGTCTTGTGAAACAAAATTAAAGTGCTAAAATAGAATATCCACACAATGTATGGTAACTAATTAAAGGATATTTTAGGAATTGAAATTTTATATAGAATCTAATACATCTAAGCAAACTCTATATTATTAATACACCAAAACAAATACTCCCTCCTATTTTAAATATAACTGCACATATTTTAATAAATAATTTTTTCCCCTAATTTAACCTTCATTAATTATAATTTACATTTAATAGCAATTCTAGGTATTTAAAGAATTAAAGAATAGTGAATGATTAGTCTCAAAAGTGGGTATATTTATACACTAAATTAATTGAAATTAAGTAAAATTTTGATTATGGTTTGCCTTATTGTTATGAAACCTATATAAGCGATAGTAAACATTATTCGAAATAGATTATTCAATACAATTAATGTGAGTTTTATTTATGTGAGATTTATCAGAATCTAAGCAAGTAACTTCATGAAGTTTCAACTCGACTTATCAAACAGACCAGTCATCTCTGTTTATGGTATCTTCACTACAATTCATGGTTCGTAATTCTAATCACAGTATGGTCGAGATTCATTAATCTTTGGTTCGTTTGTATTGTGAAGCTAGGGTTATGGATTTTCATTCAGTTTATCATGTTCATGAGTCATGACATGATATCCCGGATTAGATTCTCATTGTCATTAATATGTCGGTGATGATCGCATCATAATCATCTTGATTATCTATTATTTTGGTACCCATATAATTATTTTGATTTAAATTGAAATAATATGTTGCCTTCGAATTATTTCGACGAAATAAATATATATATGATATAATTATTTTTGAAGAATAAATGGTATGGAATAATAAATAAATAAAGTAAATCAAATTTTCCTATAAAATAATTATAACTAAGGGAAATTTAATTACTTATTGCATATGAAGAATACCTATGATCATCCTTGAGAGAAGTGAAAATTAACTATATTTTCAGTAATTAAAATCAATTTAACTTCAATGTATTTGATAATTTATAATTTCCTAAAAATCAATCTTAAGTATATGGATATATGGGTGCGTTGGTAATGCAAAAATGATAAGAGATATTTTAGCTATTTCATTTCTTACTTGTTTAATTTGAATCAAATACGAAAATGAGAATCCTGATAATTTTTTTGTTATATTTTAAACACAGAATAATTAATCCTCTAGTATTCATTTTATTTATAATTACATACCTAAAAATCATATTCCTCAAACAACTTTACTTTTCAGGTAACCAAACGGACCCTTATGGATTATATTCTCTAATCTATGTACTATATATGTAACAAAAAATATCATGTTATTAAATTTATTATTTTAATAATAGTTTACAAAAATAAAAATCAATTATAGTATAATCGGCCCTTGTTCAACATTTATCAATGAATAATTGAAATAAAAAAAATAGAAATCCTGGTTCTAAATTAAATAATCGACCCTAATAATCAACTATTAATTATTTCCTCCGTAAACTTTTATTTGTCGTTTTATGTTTAGTAGCTTATAAACAACTATTTATCGTTTTATATATTTTACACACTCCCTCTCAATTTTAACCATATAAAATCCCTTCAAAATCTCTAACTTTTAGCATAGGGACAGATAAATCTTTAGATTTTTAGGAAAATATATCTTAATATGATTTTATAGGGATGTGCATAGTTGTCAAAATATTTATATCTAAATTCTGTTAAAAATATGACAAAGAAAAGTTTATTGAGGGACTAAAAATGAATATTAAACAATAAAACATACTCACTGAATTTCAAAATAATTGATGTTTTAAGTTTTACAACAAAACGTAAGAAGTAAAAAAACAGAGACAAATATACCCTCTTCTTTCTCCACCCTTATCAAATTTTATGGAATAAATTTCATTTATCAAAGGTAAGTTAATATGTGTGAGATTTTATAGTGTTTTGATAGGGGTAAAATTGGTAGAAAGTGTGAAAAAGTCTAAAATATCAAATAATTTGAAACAAAATTGAAAGACTAAAATATAAATTATTATGAAAGTGATGGAGTAATTTTAAAGCCTAATTAAGTATAATCAGTCATTATTTATAATTATAAGATTAATTAAACTCATATAATGCACTAGATGTTGACATTGAAAAAGGAAAAAAATGACAAAAAAAAAACAGATAAATTTGATAGCGGAGACATATAGGCCTCGTTTGGTTCAATTGATAGGATATATAAGATTGATAGGATAAAGTAGGATTGCACTGTTTTGATAAAAATAGTCAAGTGTTTGGATTGCTTGATTGTGATTTTAATAATTTAGGATAGATTGTCAATATTGTGTTTGGATTAAAGGATTATGATTAAAATGTATGAGATTACCTAAATTGCCCCCACATAAGATTTTCATTATTTATTTAAGTTGTTATTTTTATTGTAATTTTAAAATTTAATTAGTTCTTAAATTTTCATTAAATAATTTTAACTGGTTGTAATTACTTGTATTAATATTATAAACTATTTACTAATAAGTTTTATAAAAGTGAAATGGTAAACAAACAATATTAGAAAAAATTTACATGAGAAAATAATAATAATAATAATAATAATAATAATAATAATAATAATAATAATAATAATAATAATAATAATTAGGTTATATTGGTAATTTTAAAACTTACATGGAAATGATGAATTTAATCCCCCAAAAATGGGGTGATGAACAATCACCTGGATGAGTGATTGGAGCTCAGGCCCATCATCAATCCCGAGCTCCAGTCCTTCGAACCAAATAGATGATGGGGGATAATTTTATCAATCCCCTAAACTAGGTTAATCAATCAAACCAAACACAGCCACAGTGAACTAAAAATATCACGCGATATTACATATGAGTTATCAATAACATTGATACACGTGTCAAAAATGAAAACAAAATTGATACAGCCTGCGAAAAAGTGAGATATCTTTGATCTTTTTCAATGCAGACGACGGTTAACTCGATGAGGTAGTGTCGTCGTTTCCAAATCCTCCAAAAACTAGGTTAAACAATGTAGTATTGAAGTAACCGATTAAATATGTAGGAGTGCAAAATTGAAATGAGTAAATTAAACTCTGTCATGAATCGTGATCTTTGGCACTTCTCAATAAAAAATATATAATTTTTAAAAATTTTAATTTATTATGATTTAATTTAATTTGATTTTTTTATTTAGAGTAAATGATCCATCCCAAATTAAGGCATGTTAAAAAAAAAATTAATTATGACACACCAGATGTTGAAGGATTGGGAATATAGGGATCTATTCTGGAAAATTTTATGTCACTCTTGCATGTAGTGTGTTCTCTATCACAATTGATCTATTGTGATACTCTCATCTATATCATAACACTAGATGTATTGTGACGGAGGGCACACACACTAAATGTGGGTGTCGGATAGAATTTCCCCTTGTCTATATAGTTTTGTTAATTGATCTGTACGCTTTTATGAGCACCATATATGTGGAAGCTAATGTCATTAGCTTTTATTATTATTTTTTTGATTTAATTTTATAATTTGAAATCTATGTATGTTGGTACGGATTTATTTAGACCAAACTTTTATGCATCTCATCATTCGCCATCGGATCATCGACACTCGACATGTGGACATGGGATTTTAGATTCATTTATGTTATGGCAATTATGATATGAGATTGTACAGTTTGGAAATTGCTTTTATGGCATTTTTTATATAAGAAGATATATATATTTTTTAAATTAATAGCTCCTAGCTAGTTAGGCAACTTGAATTATGAATATCCTCATATTCATCGTGATGTCAATGTTGTGGTACATCGTCTTGTTAGGGCTCATATTAAATAAAATATTGAAGCAAGCACAAATAATAAGAATTGTTTCTATTTACAATTGTATATAGTTTAATTTAGACTTATATTACCTTTCGCAAGAACTTTTAATTTTGTAGTCTAAATATTTTCTTTCATAAAGGATACCATGAAAGTTATTTACAAACTCATAAATTTCATCAATTTTTAGGAGAAAATCTCAAATCATAATTGTAATAATAAACATGAGCCTAGTCATCTAACATAATACATATGGTTTTAGTATGATACGATGGTGGATCGAGGAGGGTCGTGCAGGAGAGTTTGGTAGGAAATACTTCCTCTGTTTCGTTTTAATTGTTGTTTTAGGAGTTTATTTTGTATCAAATTTATTTTAGATATTTTCACACCCTTTCTTCCAATTTTAACCCTATAAATATATAAAGAGAGAAAATTTTATCAACGTTTTAGAAAAATATAATAGAATAAGATATTATTTGATATAGAAGGAAGGGATATATTAGTCTAAAAAAATTAATTGTTAATTATAGATTAAAGTCCTAAACAACAAATATTATGAAACGAATGGAGTAATTCGGACAACAAATTAAGTAAGAATGTGAGATTAACGATAAACACTTTCTTAGAAACTTCATTAAGACTTAAGTTAGTCCGCTTTTGAAATGAATTTGATCGATTTGACTCAGACCTCCTAATAAATCCAAAGTCCAATCAAGAAAATAGGGATAATTTAACTTTTCGTTACTGTTATAATTTTGAGTAATTACAAAAAAAAAAAAAAAATCAAGTTCATTTTATTTTCATTATTATTATTAGATAAAAAAACAAAATACAATAATATTTTGGGTTAATTGCTAAAAAAATCGTCACATTTTAATGAATTTGCAATTTAAACACGACTTTTAAAACGTTGCAATAATAATTCAATCTTTTAATGTGTAACAAAATAGACACTTCAAAATATTCAAAAAACTTTGACTATTAGAAAACTAACATTGCACAATAAAAATAATTTATATTCGACACTCCAATTGAATTAATGTATAGACATGGAAAAAATATTGTAATATCATAATTTCAAGATCGGAAAAAATTGGGAGTGTGGAATTTACTACAAATTAAAAGGTTGGAGTATTATTACAACATTTTAAAAATTGTGTTTAAATTGTAAATTCATCCAAATGTGATGAATTTTTTAGCAATTAACCCTAATATTTTCGATACTTTCTTTTAGTGATTCTATATATATATTCTTAAGTTTAAATTATTTATTAGTTCCATTCTAATTGATGATGAGGACAAACTACTTTGATTTGCATCCAAAAAGGCCAAAACCAATTTAATCATCTTCGTATTCTATCTTTGTCAATTATAATCCGGAACACTTCATGTTGATTATTTAGATAGATTTGTTACCTTTGTATTTTATTTTATTTTTTCAAAATCACGTGCCTAAGTATTAAATTCAAAAATGTAAATAAAGTGGAAAATTAAAATTTATTTTGTGGATATGAAAAATACTGTGAATTTTTCTATTATATTTGACTATGGCCAAATTTTCTTTATTTAAATTATTTTTGAAAAAAATTGCGGGGAATAGATTTTTTTCAAAAGTTAATTTCGGTTTGTGCGGATTTTTTTAGGAATGATTATTAAGTTATTTACAATTATCATCTATTGTGAATGATTTATTGGTGGAGTGATGCAAGCTCGTTATCAAAGATTTTCTGGTTTTATGATAAGATATTCACAATAATTATCTCTTGTGAATGATCAAGTGGTGGAATGATATAAGCACCAGATATTCGATTTCAAGTTTGAATCTTACCAACATCGCTAAGTCTGCTACACTTGGTTTATCAATTATTGTTTACTTTTTCAGTATGGTTTGCAGCATGTTACAAATAAGTGGGATTTTTACCATATGTGCATTCTCGGGTAGCGGCTGCGAGTTACTCTCGGCATAAAAATAAATTAAAATTATTATTTTATTAAAAATTATAAATATGAATAAATATAATAAAAATATTTAAATAAAATGCTGCCCATCATAAAGATAAGTTTTTATTAGTCATTTGGTAACATCCTTGCGTAAAAGAGAAACATCTCGAATTCAAAACCTACTGATCCCCCTTCCCCCAACCAAAAAAAAAAAAAAAGATTAGTTATTATTGTGTTTTTAGTGTTTTTATTTTATAAAAAAATCTAAGATGTGTTGATTTAAAAGTTTTTATTTTTAAAAATTTTACATAAATTTAATAACATTTTTAATGCATAAAATTCAAGGTTCTTTCTATTACATAGGGAATTTGTTATTTTTGAATTGATACAATATATTGGTAAAATATTAATATAAAAAATGCATATAAAATATCATACTTAAGTTATTATGTATATATATTTCTCAAAAATTATTTTTTAGCAAAATAATACATAATATATTTTGATTTATATTCATTCAATTTTTTGAAATGCTATCATTACAAAATTTTCATCTATTTATCATTGATCATGTATATTCATCATATATTATAAATGTTAAGCAATACGTTATGATAAGTAGTAGTTATGTAATATATAAAGGTAATGGTCCTACCAAATTTTATTAAAAATTTTATTATAAATATTTTTAAATATATTAAATACTTCCCCCCTCCTTATTATAAAACTATAATCAGAAAGATTATTATAATATACTTATTTAATAGAATTATATAATAAATAATTAATAATATATTATCATGTTCACCATTGACATGTTATTGTAAATATGAATGAAAATATTATTAAAAACATTATAGTAGCAACAACAACAAAAAATTGAATTGGATTGAAAGACAATTTTCTTAGGCCCGACACATAGTGATATTGATAAATAAAATGAACAACCAATAGAAATAGTTTTTATTATTAAAAGTCTTTTAAATAAAAAAAAAAATCAATGCTAAAATATCACATTTTATTGTGTTTTATATCCCGTATTCTACTTTTCAATAATCAGCGTCCATCGATCTCTTACTACATTATTTAGACCATAAATATGTATACGTTCAACTTCAATCATTCAGCGTATATTAACGGTCTCGCTCTTTCCTTTGAGTTATTTTTTTCGAATATATCATGTGAATTTTCATGTAATTAAAAAGTATACATTATAAGGGATATAATTATAGAGTTCCACTCACCTACCCACCGTGGGCACGAGCTAACATGCCCATGGTTGTGTGGCAATGCCACATGAACAAGAAATCAATTTCCTGAGCCACTATATTTGGTAGTGATTTAATTTCTCCATTCCTAAATCTTACTCCATTTAAATTATTTTTTATATTCATTGTTTGAGTAAATTATTTTTAAAGAAATTAAATAAATTTTACTTTGAAATTGTAATTAAATTATTGCTAAAATACATCCCAAACAACATAATCTAAGCTCCATTATCTTTCAAAGTTATCCAATCATCTATCATTCCATAAAATTTAATTAATAATATGTACAAATGCTTTAGCATAACATATTTCGAATAAATATATTTAAATCTCCCTAAAAATGTACACACACACACAATGTTTATATATATATATATATATATATATATATATAATTATTTATAAAATTTATAAAGAATCTTCGATAATAAGATCGAGAATTTTAAATAATTTTTTATCCAAATAAAACTAAAGAAATTCAACAGAATCATGTTTAATTTAATTTAATTTTTATTTTAACTTTAACGTAATTATATTTTAAAAAATTGGAAGTTGATGTAGACGTAATTTATTTAGTAATAATTTAATAATAATTATTAAAGTAAATTTTAAAATGAAGGTTTAAGTGATAGTTTATGAAATAAGATTTAAAAAGGGGGGAATTAAATCACTATCAAATATAGTTGCTAAAGAAATTAATTTCTTTGCTCATTTGGCATTACCACATCAACCG
Organism: Perilla frutescens; assembly: GCA_026008535.1. NCBI lineage: Eukaryota > Viridiplantae > Streptophyta > Magnoliopsida > Lamiales > Lamiaceae > Perilla > Perilla frutescens. Next base: position 36,965,432 of record BRKX01000016.1, on the reverse strand, counting down.
TGAGCACATTAATTCGTGCCCACGGTGGGTAAGTGAGCGGAACTCTATAATTATAGCCTATATATATAGTATGAATTAAAGATGGAGATTTTCGCTTTAACTAGAGGTATACTTATAGAAACTAATAAACAGAGCATATATATTTTTTTTTATTTTAATACAATTAAATATTAAGAATACATAAAATTCAATTATAATATAACAAATATATTGTCTACATAAAAAAAAGATAGTAGGTTTGCTATGTTTATTATTTTTGTAATCGATTGATCGATTTCTTCCAAAAAAAAATGAAAAAATGATTGAGATTCATATATGAAATAACATATTTGCTACTAAATGTTTCTATCCTTAATTGATTTTTTATGGAGGTAGGAAAATATATAGTTAATATTAATTGCATGTTATTTATAGATAGTATGGTAGATATGATTAAAAATTGATTTCATAATAATTTATTCTAATTTTATATTAAGAATTTTTATATCCGAAAAATATAATTTGGGCGGAAAAAATACATAATTCTATTTTAAATCATGGTCTTATTATTATAAATTACTAGAGTGACCCACCGTGCGATGCACGGATAAGATATTTATAAATATTATTCCTTGTGAATGATTTAGTGATGGAATTGTGTAAGTTAGAGATCAAAGATATCGAGTTCGAATTCTACTCATTGTAAATGATCCAACGGTGGAATGGTGTAAACTCGAAACAAAAGAGATTTCGAGTTCGAAATCCTACCAACATCGCTATGTGTGAATCTGCCACATCTAATTTACCATGTGTAGTTTACCTCTTATGTGTGATTTGCATGCTAAGATGTGTTGATTTGAACGTTGTCATTTAAAATTTAATTAAAAATATTTTAGTTGCAACAACAACAATAAATTCAAATTGGATTTAAAGGACCATTTTCTGATGCTTGACACGTAATGATGTTGATAAATAAAATGAACGGCCAGTGGAAATATTTTTTTATTAATAAAAAACTTTAAAAAAATAGTCCTAAACTATCACATTTTATTGTGTTTCTTATCTCGTATTTTTCAATAATCAATGACTACCGATCTCTCACTACACTATTTTCGGACCATAACTATGTATATGTTCAACTTTAATCCTTCAGCATATATTAAAAATCTTGCTTTTTTCTTTGAACTTTTTTTTTCTTCCGAATATATAATGTGGATTTTCATATAATAAAAAATTATACATTGTAATTGATATAATTATAAGATTTTCAGTTTAACTAAATGTATAATTATATAAACTTATAAAGAGGGCATATTTTTTTTTTTGATTTTACAATTAAATATTAAGAAGACATAAAGTTCAATTATAATACAAAGAATATACCGTCTACATATAAAAGAAAAGGTCAATAGGTTTGCTACATTTTTATTTTTTTTTGTAATTGATTGATTGATTTCCTCAAAAAAAAAAAAAGATTGAGATTTATATATGAAAATAACATATTTGCTATGTTTAATGCTCTATGATTAATTGATTTTTTTATAGAGGTAGGAAAATAATTAATGTTGATTGCATGTTATGTATTTATATTATGATATATATTATTTAAAACTAATTTAATGCCAATTTAAATATTGTATTTTTTATTATTTTGAGAACCTAAAACATTAAAAATAATCATATTGATACTTATTACTTAAAGAATAAATTATAATATCTTCTAACAAAATGTAGGTAAATTAATACAAAATTTAAGTTACAATCTGACTAATAATCAAATACAGTTAAGATAATCACAATTTCAAGTTTATCCGAATATGTAATTATTCATACAAATCTATTTATCACAGAGGATTTTCTCAATATTCAATTAATTACGCATTGTTGGAAGTAAAGTAATTTAAAATAAGATTAAATCATTTGTCTACTATTTTTTTATTAATATATACTTTTTTTTTTCATATATGCATAGTTTACATATACAAATGCATAATTTATATTCGAAAAATAAAATCCATTTCATAATATTAGTTAAATTTTCTTTTTAAAAAAATAAAATATAAGTGACATTTTCTTACGTACATAATAAATTATTACTTTAGCCCAATTTTATTAAATATTATATTGTTAATCATAAAGCATAACAAATATAAAAAAATTAACATTTTTTATGATGTACATACATTATGTTAATTTTTATTTTTGTTGTTCTATGTTTTCAATTATGTGCCATTTATTTTCGGAACTTCATATCTAAAAAATAATTTTGACAAAATAGTCATGATTTCCTACATATACCAAGCATGATCCATTATAAAATTCATTCCTAAAAATTTATAATTAAAATATTGAGTGAAATTTATATTTTCATGAGAAATATAGTATAGTCAAGGATGAAAATATCGCTATCGCAACATATATCGCAACTTCAATTTTACGGATATATCGACGGATATATCGATATCGCAGAAAATTGAAAAAAATGACGGAAATCATATTAAAATCTTGGAAATTTAGCATGAAATTTTAGGAACTATTATGACATATTATTATGCACATATTCCACTAATTTTTTTGATAGAATTGTATTTTGAAAGCAAATATATAAATAATACATTATATAAATACCGTCTGAGATAATACATTTGACAAAATAATACATAATACAATATAAAATGACTAAATAAACATTATAAAGTACAATTAATACCAAAATGAGGATCTATGAGATTCAAATAGTAGATGGAATGTCATCTTATTCTAAACAATATTGGTACCAACTTATCACGTTCGAGTAATTATGGATATAATTATGCAGATGCACTTGATATGTTTCTTAATTTCTTCCAACAACTTCACCATGAATTGGATAATGTCCACTGACCCAATTAGTTTGTTGATACATATTTTGAGTAGTCCAACCAATTTGTGAACTCCTATGAATCTTGGGATATATCACTATGATCAGTGTCACCCATATTCATAGAATCAAGATTTGGCAAATAATTTATATTCAATCTTAGATTTCAATTTCATGTGATATATGGGGAGAAAATTTTTAGTGATTTGTCCATCATGTCCTCTAACTGAAAAAATGAAAAAATAAAGTCCGTGCACGTGCATCTTACTTTTCTTTCTAAGACATCCGTTGATTTCCCGGTCTTATTTCTCTTATATTTTTTTGCAAAGTAAATGTCTTTAAAAAACAAAGAATATTGCAACTCAAATAATTACATTGAAGACCTGAAAAAGATCACAAAAATGTATAGTATTAAATAAAAATCAAAATATATTATAGAAATATTTAAAAAATCGCGATATATTGCGATTTCTCGTCGATACTCGGGAAAAAAGATATTCCCCCCAATATCCGTATGGCAATGTCAATATCTGCGATATATCCGCGATATTTCACGATATTTTCATCCTTGAGTATAGTCATATATAAATATTACCACACAGTAGCACTTTTTGTAATGAATTCAAATATCATAAAACTTTTATGTCTTATATTCATGAATAATATTAATATTCAATAATCCGACCTCCAATAGTAATTTTTGCAGAACAACAAACAATATTTATTTAGATTGAAATATTTAATTATTAAATATTTTAAATTAATATATATATATATATATAATTTTCGAAAATTTTATACAAATTTAAAATAACTATTTATATTCTATATAAAACACATCAATCCACTCACAATAATAATACTAATCAAATATTGAGAATATTTTCTTACATAATAATTTTATTATGGTACAAAACGCTTGTATTAAACATCCATTCAAACATAATCAAAGTGGGACATGATAAAAAAAATTATTAAAACTGCACCAAAGATAAAATCCACTACCTTTCCATTTTTCAGAACATATATTACACTTAAGAAAATTACAATAGGCAATAGTTAACAATATATAAAAGATTTAACTGATGAAACAATAAAAAATGCACATCAATAAAATTATTTTCAAACTTCTTATTAATTGACCACCTTCATCTCCTATGATGCGACTGCAGAAGAAAATCTGTGAAGATGAATCCTAGACAATGTTTGTATGACATTTTCAAGCTTCTCTACTCTTACAATCTGCAAAATGATAACAATTATATAAGAATGTAACACATGAGCACAATACCAACTACAAAGCAAAGTATAAAAAATAAACGCAAAGGAATTATTAGAGGAACTTGTATTTATAACCATGAATTGATTGTTGGAAAACATATCAATTATATATGATACATGCAGTAATTTAATCATCAATTACCTTATATATTTTTATTATTCAATTAACATTTGAACAAATATTCATATTTTTGGAGCTTATATTATTTTACCTTAACTAAGTAAAATAACTGACTAATTGATTGAGAAAAGATTGTCGACCAAAAAATATACTTCCAAATTTCCAAAAATCAATTTAAAATATATTTTCTCTATTTAAATTTCAATTCGAATTCAAAGTATATATATGTCATATATATATATATCAATCTTTTTGAAGTGTATATATATAATTATATATTCAAAATTTAAATCTAGATATATATATAACATATACATATTGGATTTATTAATGGAATAACAATCAAATATATTTGTACAGATTATTACAAATCAAATGTCAACATTTTCCGGATTTAATGCTAGGAGGATATTAGTATGGTTAATTAATTAAGGAAATCATACCTAATTTAATTAAATGGAAACTATTTTAGTTATGACAATCTTTTTATTAGGCAAATTTCATTGAATTTTAATTTTATATACGGGTATGTGTTACACTTATAGCTAATATAGGAGTATTGACTTTAAATTATTTTTTTTTTGAAGGATATTCACTTCAATAATTAATTATTTGTAAATATAGAATTTTATTTCCATGTCCTGAAATGTTATTTGAGGGGGAAAATTAATATTTTCTATTTAAGACCACGGTGTTGTTATTGTAATATATATATATTTATATATATATATATATATATTAATGTATTATTGTGGAAGATCACAATTATAATCAGTTATAACCTTCTAACTAAATGGGAGTCTTCTATTATATAAAATCTTCTAAATCAATTGGACTGATTGAAGCTTATAATATATACACACCAACTATATCAATTTTCACGGATTTGATAACATGTATATAACACATTGATTGAATATATAACATATTGATTGGTGGTTTCATTTCCGGGCGGATTTTATTTCCAAACTAACAAAAGAATTAATAAGATATATATTTAATTAAAGTAATTAATTGAGTTATATATATATTTATATATTATAATAATGAAATCCATATGATTTCATATCTTTTTTATATATATAGTCAGATTTAGATTTAAAGTCCAATTCATTAATCCAAATATTGATATGGATTTTAATATCTAGCATGTATATATATACGGTTAAAAAAATACTATATTTAAAAGTAAATATTATATTATAAATTACTAATTGCGGAAATAATATTTAAGCGGAAAAATTAATTTTTTCTATTTGTGGATCCGTAGTCGTTATTATATATTATATATTATATAGATATAGATATAGATTATACTATAATATTAATAGCCTATGGTTACTTATATATACTAAACATATGTTATAGTGTGTGTGTGTATGTATGTATGTATATGAGAAACTTAATACAAAAATACTGACGAAATACTAACTTTGTATATTGAATATAGTTATGTTATTCATGAACTTTTGGGATACATATTTATAGTGTAAGTATATTTAAATAAGTACAATAGAAAAATAAAAACAATACATAGATTTGCATAAGAATAACATAAGTGTATCTTAAAAAAAGTATATATAGCAATATATTAATAATAAAGATATTTAAGTTCTCCTTGTGAAGCTAACAATTTATAAAATTACTACAAATGTTCAAGATATTTTAATATTTAGTTTTTCATAAATATATAATAATAATAATAATAATAATAATAATAATAAATATTTTTTACTATTTAATAAAATAGAGAGAAATGGAAGAAAATAAAAGTTTAACTAAATAGCAGAAAATTTGGCATGAAACTATTTTGGAGTGGTAGTAGTAGGGGAATGACATGCATATTAACAATTATAATATTGAGGATTTATTTGTACCTAAAAAATACGTTAGAGACCCTAAAGGGCATGGTTGATACATATGAATGAAATTATAATTCCCATCACCATTACTATTCTTATAGCAGGTACGCCTTTTGTGATCATGAACCACAAATCCCATAAATATGGGATAAATTTGGGATTAGTTATCCCTTACCAATAGTATTATGCATTCTCAATCATCAAGTAATAAATTTTATTTATCGTTTTAAAAAAAATTACGATTGTTTATTTTTTATTTTGACAAATGAAATCTCATATCCTTAGAAAATTATTTATAAAAAATAAAGTTATAATAAATTTGATATTTTTTCCAAAAAAACATAAAATAAATTAAATCATAAAAATTGTATAGAATTATATAAAAACTCAAAAGTAATCAATCATTTAAAAAAATATGAAAAACTTAAAAAAAATGATGATAAATAATATAAAATATTTAAATTTGAGAATATTTTTGAAAAGCTCATGTATGATTTATTCATGATTCAACAAAATATAAAGTAATTCAAAATGTTACTACAAATATTAGGGAAAATAAAAACTTTACATAATATATAAAACTCAGTAATCATTAAGGAATATTTACGGGAAGGATACTCGATTTTTCACAAATATTAATTAGGCTAAAATCACATAATATCCAATAATGTATTTTTAAAATATAATGATATGTCCTTAAGGGTAATTTTGTTATTTAAAAATAACTTTAAACAAATTCATGTATTTTATTTACAAAGTATAAACTGCGATAATAAAATAAATTCATGATTAATGTCAGTTTTACTTCTATCTTATTCCTTATAAATATCAGTCATAGGAATATTCATATTCATTCAATTATATTCTCATCATCATTACATTGCTTACCTTAATTATTTAATTCCTGCACACCAATCAACCTCTAAGAGAAAATATTAAAGAGTGTGCTTGACCAATTTTTCATTAATAATAAGTAGACTTAGTAAGTCTTCTTTAATGACTTGGAAAATCTGGAAAAGGAATAAAGTTTACGACACACAAAGAACCAAAATAGAACATATATTGAAGCCTCTTTATTTGTTTGTATTCAATATTTTCTTCATCATGTCTTTCAATTGTCCTTGTACAATTAATTAACCGTAAACCTTGAATTGAGATCTACAAATTCATGTTTTTATTTCTCACCTAATCTACAACGTGATCTTCACGGGGACTACACAATTTTTTGACTACTTAATTTTTCATAACATATATATTATGGCAAAGTTTTCAAAGCATGTGGTACATATAAGCCTTATTTCAGACGGACGGGTCAAATTGGCGGGTCAACCCGTTAATTTTTTTTTTTGGCAAAATCAGTATCAACAGTAACATTAAAACGTATCATTCAAAATTTGAAAAGTATCACCTGTATCATTAAAAAGTAAGGCCCCTACTACTTATTTTGGGAGTGTTTTTAGGGGTTTATTTTGTATGTTTTAGGATTTTTTGGGGGGTGTTTTTAGGGGTTTATTTTGTGTTTTTAGGGGGTGTTTTTAGAGTTTATTATTCTATTTTTTAGGGTTTTTTGGGGTTTTTTTTTAGGGTTTTATTTTGTATTCTTTAGAGTTTTTTGGGGGGTGTTTTTAGGGTTTAATTTTGTTTTTTTAGGATTTATTAATTTCATTTTAGAGTATAAATTTATATTTATTTCAAACAAATTATATCAATTCGCTTTATTTTTAGGGTTCACTAATTTAATTTTATGATATAAATTTTGTCAGGAAAAATTAAAAAAAAAAATCGAAAAAAAATAAAAAAAATGCCAGGAATTAAAAAAAAAAGAAAAAGACAGGCGCGTGAGCCCCACGCGCTGCGCGTGGACGCGCCTGCCTGATGGCTGCCGCATGGTTGGGCTCATGCACCGAAAAGCAGCCCATATATTATACACAAACAATTGCAAGCACAAAGTTTATACAAGTCTTATTTCAGACGACGGGCCAAATTCGTGAGTCAATCCATTTTGACTTAGATCAATGCGGGTCAACCCGCAAAAAAAAAACCCATAAAAACCAGTATCAATCATAATACTAAAAAATATCAATTGAAATTCTAAAAGTATCACATGCATCCTTAAAAAGTAACGAGACTGCTAATTATATTATACGAATTTATTAGTTTAAATTGTGATTTTTTTTTCATTCCGATCAATGTTTAGAGTTTATGAGTGTTATGTTTTTTTAGGGTTTAGATTTTTTTTTAGGGTTTTTTTAGTATTTTTAGAATCTTTTAAGGGTTTATTGTGTGTTTTTTAGGCTTTATATTTTTTAAGGTTTGTTAATCTTAATTAAGGATTATACTGAAGGTGAAAAAATTAATTGTCAAGTGCAATACACAAGCCCACACATCAGCGTCGGGCGAGTGTATTGCGCGAGTCGCCGGATTTCAAAAAATATTAATTCACTTTAATTTTATGATTCACTAATTCCATTTTGGGTATATATTTATTTGAAAATTAGGTCTTTTTTATTTTCAATTATCATTTATATTTATTTTGAAAAAAATAATTGTCAAGCGCAATGAAAGAGCACACAAGTTAGCTTCGGGTAAGTGCATTGGACAAGTCGTTGGATTTTAAAAAATGGAATTAAATTAATCTACTTTAATTTTAGGTTCATTAATTCCATTTTAGGGTATATATTTATATTTATTTCAAAAAAATTAAATTAATTCACTTTAATTTTTGAGTTCACTAATTTTATTTTAAGGAATATAATTTTTGGGGAAAAAAAATAAAAAAAATTAGACGGGTACGTGACACCCACACGCCGCACGTAGCGTACGCCTGGGGTGTGATAAAATCCTCTAGTCCACATTTCATGTCCTATTATTATATCTCAGTATGAAACTAAATATTTTAAAAATATTTATTACAAAAATAAAATTTATCACAGTATAACCAATCATAATAAACATTTATTGTTAAAAATTAATTTTTTTAAAAATTATATACCCTAATTTTGGAATAATCAACCCTATTAATCAACTATATTAACTAAAAAACCAAAATAATTATTAAAAAAATAAACATAAATCCTAATTGGGTGGAATGAATCTTAAATAATAATTATAAAATTCAACTAAACCTAAACAAATTGAAATTGAAGAAAAAAAATGAATGAATATCTAATAAAAATGAAAATAAGGTACCAAATGAGATAGAGAAAATGAGATAGGACATTTCATTTACTTGGACGCCGCGCGGCGACTGAAATAAGGTGGATATAACTTATAAGCGCCTTTGTATACAAAAGTGCTGCTGCTCGCTCGCTCTCTCTCTCTCTACACACACACACACACACACACACACACACACACACACACACACAAAAGAGTTCTGCAAGGTTTTTATTTTAACTACAAATAAATAGTCATGTAACAATATGTTGAGTTGATTTTATTTTGTTTGGGTATAATTAAATACTAGATCACCGGCACTGCCACCCTCATCTAGTGCACACAAAATATTTTGATTTACAATGGTTATGGTAGTAATGGATTCAAACACAATTTCTAGTTGGTTCATGTCTTAAATTAGGTAAAAATTTGGGTACACTAGTTATACCGAACTGATTCAGTCGGATAGAAATTTATGATCATTTTCAGTTTTAGAAGTGATATTTTTTTTAATGCAAAAAATACCGCAGTAATAATTATAAAAATGTTATTGACTTTTTTTTTGCAGTAATTTCCAGTAAAATAAACATGGTACCCTTAGCATTAGAAATGATATGTTTTAGTATTATAAGTGCTGTACTTTTTTGTCTCGTATAGCCGTATAGGACATTATATACATTTGATGTACATGAAACCACCTCTTTAATTATATATGATTGATTGTCCTAACCGGGTGATCTAACTTTCTCTAAATTGATATGGATAATTGGATATACATTTCGATTTTAAGTTATCCCACCATACTGATTTATTTTATTTTATTTTACTTTTTGTTGATTTTTTTTACCTATTTTTGTATTTTATTTTATTTTTGGCACGAAGAATATAGTTGAAGTCAAGAAAGACTTAATTTAGGAGAAATTGCCTATTTGTTCAAACCCAATAGTTAAGGTAAAAACCCCAATGTTATTCAGCATCTGTCAGTGCCCACTTTCATTAAGTGTATATCTATTTATGATTTATGATTTATGATTTATGAATTATGAATATACATTACTACTTATTAGTCATATATGTATTCTCTTCTCTTCCATATTTGTGAAGTTCAAAGAAATGAGTAGTGGAAAAATTAATAGAATATACTATAATGAATATTTCTACATGAGGTATTATTTCATTTAAAAAGTAAATAACTTATCCCACAAGATAACCATGACATTCAATTAAAATTAGGTCCACTTGATTTCCATCATTCACCAACTACTTTACTAAACTGCCAAAAGGTCCAAAAGGCCCCTCGTGGAAAGATATATGGACACAAATACACAAGTATTATTTATTGCCCCCCAAAAAAGTATTCTTCAATGAAAACGCATATGCGCTTACTTCATGCAAAATATCAAATTTATAGAATTTCAGTTTCACAAGTTAGAAAGCTTGAAAAGGACCCTTTTCCCATTTTAAGAATTTCTCATTCCTTTTTATATTTTTCATAATAAATTAGGTGCGAGCTCTTAAAAATGTAAAAATAAATTAGGTGTCAAGAATCTAAATGCAGCCTATGTTGTTAAAAATTGGGTAAGAATTATCTCTCTTAGGCACAATAAACGTTATCTTTCAAGATATGTTTTCCCCCTATGAATCACAAAGGGTTGTTGTGGAAAATATCTTTCAGGATATAATGGAGTATGTTTAATCAAACTCTGATTATTTGATAAACCAAATAATACTATTTTATTGCTGATGAATGCCAAAGAAAATTGTAGGAAGAATGTAGGATGATTTGTATATTTCCAGCAATGATGTAGAGCCTATTTATAAGTGTGTAACACCGTTTGGTAAGAGACACCTCTTTATTAAGTAGACATCCTTTCATTTAAGAGTTGTATCCTTTTATCAAAAGACACGCTCTTTCACATTATATGTATCTCTTCATTAAGAGACACATTATTTCATATTTTAATGAAAATTTTCAACAGCCTAATCTTAACATTTTTTTAAATGGGGAAGGGATCAAACCCTGGTCTCTCTCTCATACTCATTAAGAACTACGAATATCAAAATTTAAATTATCATATTTTGAAATAATTAAGCTTCTGTAAGATATATTTGAGTTAATTTTTTGGCTAGAAGTACCTTGCTTTTTTTGTAATTACTAATTTTTTGATATATGAACTTTAGAGATCAATGAAATCTACACAATACAAGAAAAGCAGTCATGGACAACATGATAAAGATAACAGTTTTTAAGGCCTGTCTTTTTTTTTCTTTTTTTTTTTAACTGGATAGACAACTGCAAATCTTAAAATTATTGTTCCTTTTTTTTTTGAAGCAACGTGGTTCTATTTCCTTCAAATAGCAATTTGCATATTTGTCAGAACAAATCATTTTTTAACCATTCTGGTAAGTTGTTAAATGAATTAATTTCAAGTGTCAATATCAAAATGTATTGTTAGCTTATAAATACTATCAAACATGTAGTGAGTAAGCTCATAAGCTCAAGTCACGTTACGACTCGAATGTCATTCTCAATCCATGCCTAAATCGTGCTTGGTATTTAGGAACGTATTTATGTATATAATTGTTACTTGTATCATATTTTTTTGGATGTGTATATATTCACTACGTAAAAGGAAAATGAATCGAGTTCGAGATGCAATCATCTTTTTTTTTTTTAATTTGAAATCCAATCACCTTCTTCTGCCAATTAAAAATAATAAAAAAAAGGTACTGTGGCTTGTTAATTTTTTATTATTCAATGACTTTTATCCCTAAATTGCTGCTGACCGATAGAAATCAATTATTGGTAGCTTTTATTCTCGATAACTACGAGTACCAAACTAAATTAATTAGTAGTTTTGATTTTAAAAATGGAATGCCTTACATTTGGCTTTAATTAGCCCTTAAACTGATGAATCCATGTATGATTTATCTATTCCAATTTGATGCAAAATTAGCTTAAAGTAAAGGATTTAGGTTATTTTTTTATACTTTTGATTTTTGCCTGATTAGATTATTTTATTACTAATCATGTTATAATTAATAATTTTTTTGCGCCCCTGATCTGCAGTCCTCAGCCCTCACAAACTAAATCAGATACAAATAAAAGGGAAAGAAAAGAAAAGGTCGATCTAGAAAAACAAAAAATTAATATTGAACTTAATTAATACTATACACTTATAATAAGTATGCTAATTAAGAAAAATATTGATCTATAATAAAATAAAAATGTTAAATTATTCACCGAATGGCTAAAGTTATATATTGAATTGATAATTTTTTAACCAAATAATTGAGAATTGAGAAATTAAATTAGATGAACTTTTCTGGAGTACATTAAAGCATTTTTTTGTAAGTGGAGAAAAATATAATATAATGTATCAAAAGATGACACTAATTAGCAAAGAATAACAAGAAGATGCATTGGAGTGAGAAATTAAAGCAATTATATATAAGACTCAAGGCTCAAAGAAAAAATAAACAAATATAAAAATATATAAACAATTATCGTAGGGAAAATTATATTCTACATCCTTCAGATGTTACCCACAAACCACAAAGATCACTGAATTTTCGGTTCGTAGATCTATCTATTTTTATATATTTTGCAAAAGGAAAAGAAAGTTTTATATATTTTCAGTGAAAGAAAAGCAAATTAAACGACAATGAAAATCTTGTATAATTCCAATCATGTGTCGTTTATAAACTCTTTAGGAGAAAAAAAAAACCGTAATGCTAGCTGTAAAAAGTCTCTGACTACAATAATGTTAAAAATATTCCCAGAATAATCAATGTATATTATAGCTTAAGAGAAAACAATTACTACTATTGTTTTAGTTTAAATATTAAGCTCGAACAACTTATTTACTCTATATAATTTATTTTGGATGACGAGGCTAATTAAACTGCAACCGCTATTTGAGGGTGCACCTCGGATTAAACCCACTTATGTGCAATAACCTACAAACTATTCAAAAGAGATAATTCATATTTGGGAAACTAGGCGTGACATACTCACAAATAAATTTTTCACGTTCGAGCCATTAATTTATTTGCATCCACTGCACGCATTAATTTTAAGACATTTTGTTCCCAAAAAAAGGTGTAATTTATTTGTATGTCCTAGTTAGTGAGGAGTGTAGATTTGAAATTGGAAGATTACAAGTTCTAATTCCACGAACAACTTAAATCGCTGAATCCCATCGCGCATGAGAATTGCTCAGTGGAATTTCCTTATATATTTGTGAATATTGTATATGGGTATAGTTTATCCAAATTATAGTCACTAATTAATAACAATTGTGCATGAGAATTGATCTTTGAGGTAATAGTTTCCAAATCATATCAAAATTACTAATCAACATATCATTTATTGATAATATATTAATTAATTATGGCTAATGATGCTACACACTATGATTGTGACGCACTTAACATAATCAAAACCATCGAAATAGTATTTCAACATATTTTGCTAAAATAATCCAATAATATTATGCATCATAAGTTTTATACCCTACATGAAAAACCAGAGATGGGATCCGACAAAATTAAAATTTAGGGAAAATCTTAGTTTTATCAAATTATGAATTAAATATGAACGGATGCAAATCGACAAAAAACAAAATAAGAAACTCCTCCCATAAATAAGAATACACACTTTAAAATGAATCAAATTCAACGAGATGGCCCGTAACAAGAATGAGTGATATAAATTCTCGTATGTGAACCCACATGTGATTTTAAAAGAAAAATGCACTACTTCTTTTTGTCTTGTCCAAAAAAAATAAAATTATATAAAACATAAATAAATGTATTTTTCGAATATGTACTATTATGTTTGGGTAGGTGAGTTTGGGCTTCTAGAAGATCATTCAAGGGACAAATGCTTTATTGGCCCACGCTAGAACCTTCTAAAATTCGTCCCAGTCAAATTCTCACCAACTCCTGATTTGGAATAATAATTAACAAAAAATAATTGCCTTAATTACTACACAATGCTCAACACCACAACTAATTAATGAATTGTATTTATTGATATGTGTGTGTGTAAGAAGATTTAACTTTTTTACTATAATTGTTAAGAATTATAAATACAAGTATTAAATATTTTTTTTTCGAAAAAAACATATTCAAGAATTATATTAAAGATAATCCTACTGAGCTATAAGTTTTTTCAAGTAACCAATAAATTGGAAAACAAAAAACTAAAATTTGGCAACAATCACATCCTATGTGCCGATGTGGCATCACTTTGACAGTGACTATAACAGTATGCAACTTTTATTCGTAATATTCCCTTATCTTGTTTGAATCAATATGAAACCGTTGTTTTATTTAAATCTTGTTGACTATAAAAAAGTAACCATATATCTCATATATACCGAATTTTTTTTTCTTATTAGAAAAATATCATTTAATTTGTACTTCTTGGATGGCGGGTGCTGTATTTATTGTGGACAACTACTCGTATCAGACTTTGGAAATCAAAATCTATGAAATCAGATCATCAGACGGGTCGGGTCAGGTGGGTCAACGCGCGGGTCAACCTTGACCAGCCCCGCCCCCCTCCTCCCCAAAAAAAGTTCGCCAGCAATATATAGTATCATTCTCAACACTAAATAGTATCATTTCGAAGTATAAAAAGTATCATTCCAAAGTACAAAAAGTATTAGTCCTGTAACTTGTCCTATACGAATTTCTTTAATTCAAATTATGATTTATTTCATCTCAATTAATGGTTTTTTTTAAAGAGAACACCCTACTGGGTGGAGATATATATATCAATCATGTCGTGATACATCATTGTCTGTGTGGAGGGAGCCCAAAAGTGACTCCCCCCACCAAAGTACAAGAAGCTGAAACTGTAAGTGATAAAACCTAAAATAGGGACAAAACATGCTAAGTATAGAACTATAGCTAGAAACTCCATATGAGGAAAATAACAAAATAAAAGTAAAAGCAAAATAATCGACAAGAGCCTGGAAAATATATGATAAAAGTCAGCACCGGAACCTAAAGTTAGGATCGCCCAACTGGTCCATCCTAACCAAGGAAGATAGGGGCCTGGGGGCCGTCTGAGCGTCAAAAGTGTGAAGGCAGTTGCGGAGTAGAAGTCGTAGTCGGGAGAAGACTTCCCTAAGCTGGCCCGAACCTCGAGCACCAGATGTGATGACTGTGACCACAACCGCTGGGTCTAGCTCGATCCAAATATGGGAAGCCGTCTAGGGAAGGAGGAGGAGCCCCTGGAGGAGAGACCGGAGCTCCACCTCAAAACTGGAACTGGCCTGCAGCGGGAGACAATATGAGGTGAGGAGCTCACCATGATGATCTCTAAGAAGCCCGCCCGCCGCTGCAGTCTGCTGCGCACGATCGAAAGATCCATCGGTGTTCAACTTCACCCACGGCTCTGAAGGGGGCTGCCAAATGACTGCACGGGACTTGAGGGGGCGCCGAACAGCCTCAACAACCGGCATGAAATGAACCTATGGAAAGCAACCAGCCCACTGGGGAGGCAGGAGCTTGCCACTGAGCACGAGCTGATGAAGATGCCGAGTAACCTGAAAAATAATGTGAGATGACCAAAAGGGACGACCTCGGTGCTTGCGGTCATTCCTCTCGGTCCAAGTAAACCAGAAAATCAGGCAAGGGATCAGAAACCATATGTGGCGGTGTGTGGCACGTGGGATAAGGTGCCTCCAGAAACTAAGTGCGTATGAAATCTGTGTAAAGTGCGGTGGTGTGATGTAAAACCATGAAGAGAAGTGCATCCAAACCGCATGTACAGATTCTCCCTGTAGGAAAAGGTGAGGAACAGAATCAGTACTAGGAACAGAACAGCAGGGGCACCTAGAGAGTAAGGGGATCTCCCTAGCCAGAAGGTTGGCGTCGACAAGTATGCGATCAAAGTACAGATGCCAAAGAAATATGGACATGGTGGGGATCAGACAGTCGCTCCAGAAATCAGCCAAGAGAGCCCGCCTCAGAGCCCGATGCCTAACACACTCCCAAGCAGAGGTCAAAGAGAACTCACCGTGAGGGGTCAAATTCCATCTCGGGGCATCCCGCTCGCCCCACAGGATCGGCACAGACCTCAGGGAATCCTCAAACTCAGCAGGTAAATCATGATGTGCACACAGTGAATGCAACCTATCTATATGCCAAGAATCATGAAGCAAATAAAAGCTGACAGGTCTATGATCACACTGCACAGAAGGACACATCAAGTAAAGGGGAGCAACCCCGAACCACACATTGTCATAAAAACTCACATCACCTGTCCCGACAGACCAAGAGATATGCTGTTGGGCACGAATACCTTCAGTCTGAAGGCGGTGCCAAATACGGTTGTCAAGAGGAAAGACGGGCATGCGTCTCGAGAAACAGCATCCACAGTACTTGATCATAGTGAAGCGGGCCCAGAGGGAGTTCTGGGACCGAAATCTCCACCAGAGCTTGAAGCTGAATGCATCATAGATGTCCGACAGGTGACGAATGCCCAAGCCGCCCTCGGCAGTCGGAAGACAGATCTATTTCTAACTGATCCAGTGGGCTTTTCGGGCCTCGTCATTCGACCCCCAAAAGAAGCGAACCATGAGCTGCTCTAACTGCTTGAGGATGCCCTTGGGGGGTCTCATGACCTGAAGGTAATGGAGAGGGATGGCGGCCAGGGTACTCTTAATAAGAGCAAGGCGACCGCTAAAGGAGAGGTGCCGGTGCGACCAGCCGTGGATCGTCACACTGATCTTCTGACGAAGATAGAAGAAGAGCTCCTTCTTGGTGAGCCCCTTGTAGAGGGGAATACCAAGATAGGAGATAGGGAGGGAGGCGGGGGAGAAGCCCGTAACCTCCTCAATCGAGGACTTCCAGGCAAGAGCATGCTTCGAGTGAATGATGAAGCTGCTCTTCCTGGCATTGATCTGCTGTCCCGACACAGCAGAGTAGTGGGTGAGGAAGCCCATAAGCTGGGACAGAGCATCCGAATTGGCCTGAGTGAAAATAAGAATATCATCCGCATAGGCTAAGTGGGAAACGGGAAAACCGCGTCTAGAGGTATGATAAATCATATCAGGATGGGACCTGATAAGCTTATCAACACCCCCTGGACAGGTAATCAGCAATAAGGACAAAGAGGGATGGCGAGAGGGGGTCTCCCTGGTGAAGGCCACGACTAGAGTGGAAAAACCCAGCAGGAGATCCATTGATGAGCATAGAAAACTATTAGTTCTGCACACATCTCTGGATAAGGCCGATCCATTTTTCCGGAAAGCCCATCCTACGAAGGACGGCAAGGAGAAAAGGCCACCGCACCCTATCATAGGCCTTAGCCATATTCAGCTTTAGAGCGACATTCGGGGTGGGGCGAGCTTTGGGGAGATCGTGAATCAGCTCCTGTGCTAACAAGATATTATCACTGATCAACCTACCCTGAACAAACCCACTCTGATTCTACATGAGAAGCAGAGGGAGTAAAGGAGCAAGGCGGGCTGTGAGAATCTTGGATATGATCTTGTTAGTCACATTGCAGAGACTAATGGGGCGGAAATAAGCCCACGACTGAGGATGAGGCTGTTTAGGAAGAAGGATAATGGTAGTGGCGGTAAAACTACGGGGGAGAGGAGACCCATCAAAGAAATCGAGAATAGCCGCCACTACATCCGGGGCAACAATGTCCCAACAGAACTGAAAAAATAAGAAAGAGAAGCCGTCAGGCCCGGAAACACTATCCTTGCAGATCCCAAAAATAACAGATCGGATCTCATCAAAGGAGGGGGCAGCACATAACTGCTCCCTGTCAACAGACTCAGGAAGGGTCTGGATGTCATCCAGAATAGGGGGGTCGAGCTCACCAGGCTCAGAGGAGAGAAGGGTATGAAAAAAAGGACACAACTGACTCTCGAATCTCCTCTTCTGAGTCTAGCACCTGATCACCAGCCTGAATAGAGTGGATTCTGGTCTTGCAGCGCTTCTGCTTCACCCATCCTTGGAAAAAATGGGTGTTGCGCTCGCCCTCAGCAACCCAACGGATGGCTGCCTTCTGGCGCCAGAAATCCTCCTCCATTTTTGCCCGGAGGGTGTACTCGACTGTAGATCAATGGAGCTGGGCACGAAGCTCAGAGGTAGGGCCCGAATCACAGACGGCCTAACAGACAGCGACCGCCTCCTCAGCCGCCCTAAGCTTGTCAAAGATGTTTCCAAATACATTATTATTCTACCATTTCAAGTGTTGCTTAACCCGGTTAAGCTTGAACTGGAGGTTAAGGAGTCCCTGGAAACTAGTAGGGGCAGCCCAGATCATCGAAACCTGATCATGGAAGTTATGATGACGGACCCACATCGACTGGAAGCGAAAGGATGACTTGGGAATCTGGAGTGAAAACTGACTCGTGATAAGGAGGGGAGCATGGTCCGAACGGATACGAGGGAGGTGTGAGATACGGGTGACAGCAAAATCAGAAGACCATGATTCGTTCAGGAGAACTCTATCAAGGCGCTCTAATAGATAACGGCCCTCCCAAGTGTAATCCGAACCAGAATAGCCAGCATCAGAGAGCTGACAATCAGCAATGGCATCAGCAAAGTTCGCCATCTCTCTATGCCGGTCCGAGGAGCTCCCTGATCGCTCATAGTAGTGGAGGAAGATGTTGAAATCTCCAGCCACTAACCATGGCGAATCCTCCATGGAGGGAGCAATTTGACAGAGGGAGTCCCATAGGAGGTACCTCTCAGCCCGGTCACAAGCTGCATACACAAATGTGAAGTAGAGCGATCGGGCAAAGAGGGCGGGATCCATCAGTCGAACATGTAGAAGCTGGGAAGAGTCCATGAGGACATCACAATGAAAATATGGCCTAAAGAAGGCCCATATCTTGTTGTTGCAATTACTCAAACCCCTGAAGCCACCCAGTCTACGATTGAAGAATCGAAAATCGGGTCTGGCCATAGGTTCGAGAATAGCAACAACAGAAAGGTGGTGAGTGCGAATCATGTCTTGAAGCCGCGTCTGGGTGGGGGAATTATCAATTCCTTGGGCATTCCAGACAAAAAAGTTCGCACTCATATCAACAAGAGGAAGAGGGGGAGCACCCCTCACTCTCGATCTCGACGGGGGGCCAGGATCAAAGGAGGAGGGGGGGCGGACGGACACGCCTATCAGGCGGGATCTCACCATCCTCAGAAGGAGAAGGTGAGGAATGAACAGAGTGAGGAGGAGCATGCTCGTATGAGGAGCTATTAGGATCAGATAAATAGTCCATGATGTCCTCCTCAAGAGCACCGATCCTGTCCTCGACCACTTTATGGACGGTCAAGGCAAGTCGAGGTGCTGACTGAGCATAATAAGAAGAGGCTCCAGGATCAGGGGGATCCTGCTGGAGGGGAGAGAAGCAGTTGGAAGACGCCTGCTTAGAAGAGAGGGGGGATGTACCCACTTCCTCTTCTTAGGAGGACGAGAAGGGGCGGGCTGGGAAGAAGATGGGGCAGAAGAAACCACGACCTTTCCTTTGTCAGGCCGGGGAGGAGGAGCCGCTGCCTACTTGCCCTTATCAGAGCGGGGGAGGGGGGAGGAGCGGGCTGGGGTGTGGTCCCTTGAGGGGGGGCACACCCACATTTTAGGATTTTTTGGGTGGGGGCCTAGGGGGGCGCCTAAAGGAGGAGGAAGGCCTATTGAGACGAGAAGTGCTACTAACAGTGTAACAATCTACAACAGTATGGCCTAAATGCCTACACCCCGTAAAGTAAACAAGCAACTCCTCAAAAATAACCTTCTGATGCATGACAACACCACCAATAACAAGAACAATCTCCGAGGGGAGCACAGAAGTCAAATCAATCTCAACATATATACGAGCATAAGATAGACGTGCTTGTGTGGCGGTGTGTCGATCAATATCCACAGGTGTGCCAATCAAAGAAGCCACAGAATGCAAAGCATGCTTATCAAATAAATGAACAGGCAGACCGGGCAAACGACACCAGACAGGCACAATTGGTGATTCATATGAAACAGAGAAGGAGGGGGTCCACTTAAATACACACATGGGAAGACCACTAATGAACCAAGTGGCCCTATCAGAAGCTCCAACCAATAATTTCAAGTAATCACATTTTTCAGAGAGCATGATCAAGATATGCTTGGCATTTAAAAATTTCCAGGTTAATTTACCCGTGAGTTTGAGATTTCCAAGAGCTTTGACAATCTGCTCGGCATTGGGGATCCTTTGGGAAAATTTGCCCACCACAGCGATGTAAAACCCCGTATTTTTGAATTTCAGATAAAGAAGTTTTCTAATTATATTAGAAGGCTAAAGAATTATTTTGGAGCTAAATAAACTAAAATCGATGTAAGACGCAACTCTAGGTGTCGTTTTCATGAAAATGCGATCAAACAAAATTCGGGTTATGGTCAATATTGGACTCCGTTGAAAGAGGTCGACCCGAGGAATCCGCCGGTACTCCTGAAATTTTAATCCGAGGTAAATCGAGTTCCCGACAGTTAAAAAGGTAAAAAGTAAAAAGGATGAATAGTGATTTTTGACTCGTTTTTAATTTCGATCTTTTTCGAAATTCCGATCGTTATCCCGAGAAATTGTTCGGCAAGGTTCCTCAATAGGAAACGAGCCAACGAATCCACCAGTGTTCTCAGATTTTTAATCTGAGGTCAAACGAGCAAACGGTAGTGTCCGGAGCGTCGTGAATAGTGATTTCCAGATGGCCGGAAAAAGGAATCTTTCTTCGTTCGTGTATCGAACGACCATATCGGCCAACCCTTTTTGGTCGACTTGATAGGACATAAATCAAGGAATCTCCCGGTGTCCTTATTTTTTGTGTACGAGGTCAAATGAATTTTCCTTGCAATAAAGCAACTTATGAATAGTGTTTTTGAAAAAGTAATCGCGTTCAAACTAACTTTATCAGTATTTTATATCCGAAAAAGCAATACCCGACCCCCCCCCCCCAAGCTTTTCCTATAAAAGGGGTAGCCCCCTTTCATCATTTTCCATCCCAAATCGAGTTAGCAACTCTAATTAGAAAGTGAGTCGAGCGTTCTTCGAGTTCTTCGTGTTCTTCGAGTGTTCTTGAGCGGAGTCGAGGTTCGAGTGGAGTTTTGAGGTACGAATCGAGTCTGGAAGGAGCCGGGGAGGAGGGACTGCCGGTAGGGGCAGCCACCAGTCGCCGGCCGCCGGAAATCACCGCCGCCGCTGGGGTCGTCGCCCGCCGCCAGCTGCCACCTTCTAGGAGCTCGTTTCGGTCCATTTCTCGTCCTTTTAATCTGAAATTTTAGTATGTCGTGTATTTAAGTGTGCTCTACGTTTTGTCTTTTGATGTCGTCTCCATCCGGTGGCCGGAAACCGGCGAAATCGCCGGAAAACGTGACTGGGTCATGAAAAACTGGCCAGAATCTGTTTTTCGCCGTTTTCATCCATTTTCACTTGTCGAATCGAAAAAGTTTGAACATGAAAGTTCCTCGAAAAATTATTCTCTATAAAACTGCCAAGTTTCGTAATTTTTCGACGAGTTTTGATGAATCTCGATTTTTAAAAGTAGACAGTTATTTTTATTCTGGAAGCATGTGTTATCGAAAAATTCTAAAACTTCTCAACTATAGCATGGTATGTGTAGGATCCTCCCAGATTAATTTCATAATTTTTGAACGGTTAAAAAGTGTCTTGGCAGATTTTCAATGTTAATCGAGTAAAATGGCAAATTTTGGAAAGAGACCTATGTCAAATATTTTTATTCCAATAAATCAAGAATATTATTTTGGAATTTTCATCCTTGTGTGTCGAGTTTATACGAGGTCGTTAGAGTCGCGCAATCTATTTTTGAATAGAATAATATTAAATATATATAGATAAATGCTCCAAATATAGTGGATAAATTCTGAAAATTATAGTAGTTGTTCTAAGGCATGCACCAACATTGTAGGACCCGTGGAGCCCGTTGGAAGAAAGGAAGCAAACCCGGAAGCTGTCGTACCGCCGCCTGCTCGTCAGCAAGGTGGGTTTATTTTAAAGAATAAATACAATTTAAGAGTAATAACTCTTTAGAAGCATGATAGACAACTTAGAAATATCCAAATAGATATTTATGCTCTATCTGTTTAACGTCGCTGTTATAGGAGGAATTATAGAATATTATTACGCTATGAGATAGGATATTATTGAAATACTGTTGAAATATTGTTAGAATATTATTGGAATATTGTTGGGATACTGTGACTAGGATATGAGAATACTTGTGGAATAGTTGTATAAGCATGATTAAGCTATGATTTAATTGCTAAGTTTTATGAGGTATTATTGAATGATGTTGAACTTAGCTGAGATAAGATTGTGCTAGAATCTTGGATTTTGTAGTGCAAGTAATTATTCAACATAGGCAGGACTGTACACCCTTGCAGCTGTGATATTATCACTAAAGGTGTCACTGTGAGGTAACCCCGCACATACACTGTGACCGGATGTCACTATAAGGAGTCACTGCTAGGTGATCCTTAGCATACTCAGGGTCAATGCTAGGTAGCCCCTGGTATACTCTCCTCGGAATAGCGAGGTAACCCGTCCCTTTTCCTACCAGCAGCATGCTACATAGTGCAGTAGACGACAGACTGATCAAAAGGGATCCCAAAGGAGAAGAAAAGGTTTGCAGATATGGGAAGGGATTTTGCGTTTTGCTTCCTATATGCCGTGTATTATATTTGGATATTTCATATTGTAAATTGAGTTCGAAACTTACCCACTAAGTGCATTAGTACTCATACCCAACTCTTTTCAAAATGTTTTCAGGTTGAGATGCTGAGGTTGGTGATGTGAGCTGATGGCGGGGTTGACTGAGATGCCTCTTATCTGGTTATCTGAATAAATTACTTCCGCTATGTTTTCTGTTGAATACTCTGATAATCCTATTTAGTACTTGAAATTTGAACTTGATTATAGCATGTCCAGAAACTACTAGTACAATGATGCCTATTCTAAATAAATAATTGCTTAAGGGATGAAGCCCTTTTTTATTGAAATACCAACTGTTCCTTTATTCGCTTTAACCTATGAAGAGGTCCCACTGAATCGCATGTTGGTATCTGTTTACTTTTTTGTCGACCTATGAATGGGTCTTACGTGTTTTTAACTCCGTCCTATGAAAAGGACATTCTTAGTCAACTCTGATAAATAGATAATTACTTGTTGGTATCTGTTTATTGCTTTACTCTATCCATGTACAGACTATTGAATGTCCTGTCATCTCAAAATACACTCTTATAAACCGTTATTAAACGGGGATTTGCTCTAGTTATAGAGGTTATGCTGCCCAAATTTCTGAGGAATATAACCTATTCTTGCTTCCAATAACTATTTTATTTAACTAATAATTATTCCAAATCCTATTCTTTTTAAGTGACACCCCCGTCCTCCATTTATTATCGTTTTCGGGACCGGGGCATTACAGAATGGTATCAGAGCCAGGTTGCAACTCTGCAGACCTATCTCTTATTTGAATACTTGTCTATATGCTTATTTTAATTGATTGGTTGTAAAGGATCTCACTCAACAACCCACCGCCCATCATCCCCTCGCATTCTCAGCAAAATCCGAGGTATGATAGAATAGAAAATTTTGGTTGTGGCTATAACTTTTGAAATATAGGAAGAGGTGGGAAATTTTTGAGGCAAGCAAGAGGAGTTGGTATGAGGAATACCGTGAAATTCAAAGTGAAATTTACTCGGGTAAGCACAAGTCTAGTGGGTAAAAACATGAGGTCGTCAGGACCAGTCAAAAGACAAAGTTAAAATAACTCCCAAAATATTTCCCAGGTTCTTTTAAATACAGTATTGAAAATTTCACTTCCAACAGCATGAATAAAACATTTGTATGGATTTGAAACATGAACACAAGTTCAAAGAAAACTTCTCTATTTGGAAAGAATAAGTCTACTGCAAGCATGATGTTATTGAATGTAGTAGGACATAGCCTATAGCATGCTAAAACTCAGGATGACTTTTAAGTCTCCCATAAGTCGCTCAGACTTAGACTGATTAAGTTATCCTTTTTCAAATGGCCGGTACGCACACCACCCCCCGTAAGAGTACGAATGTTCATCAGCAACTCCGCGATAGAGTCGATAGGTTCCGAGAGCTGACAAGGCAAGAGGGAGAGCAACTGCCAGCCTACGTAGGGAGGTTCCTTGTAGCATGGGCACGAGTGGCTGGAGGCCAAGGCGTAGCTGAGCTAGAAGCATGCCACCGCCTCATAGAGAATCTGCCAGAGGAATGGGAACCTCTCGCCAGGAGGATCTTGCCGGATATGATCATATGCGACCCTTTGACCTTTGTCGAGTCCGGAAGCTTATCCATGTTCACAGTTGCACTTCTCTCACACTGGATTGATCGCAAGGGATTCATGCCGCCCCTGGCCAACCAAATAGCTGCTGCCCGTGCTGAGCATACCTTTGTGATGGAGGTTGAGATGGCGGGATCCACATCTGCACGCCCTCCACTACCCCGTGTTCATGTTCCAGGAGATCAAGGGGCCGGACCCTCCAACGCCCGCATAGTAGACCTGACTGAGTCCTTGTACTCCAACCACCCGGGATCTCCGGTGTACACCCCTACTGCTTTTGCACTACCTGACCCAGGACCATGCCTGTATCGCACTAGCTTGGATAGCAATCTTCTGAGGATGCTCGAGGTCCCAAATCTCGATGATCTTGAGGAACATGACCCGAACATTGGGTGGCGCCGTCCGGAGTAGTCGTCTAATGATCTAGCAGTATAGGTCAATGATGTCAGATGTTAGGACATATTGACTAATGTATGTACATTTGATGTATTCCAGTACAGTATGAACACTCTAGATCAGTGATGGCATTTTTCAATTGGCCATCTTGACTAACTATTTTGGGAAACTATTCATTAAGTTCCCAAATCGGATGTATAAGTTGCTACCATATTTGATGCCTAATATTATTAAGTCATCCAAGGTGGGGCAATTTTCTCTTATTCGGATATAAGCTCTTTCACAACTCTTTATTAATTCCTATCTCAAAACCCAAATTTCGTTCCAAAATTTTGAGAATCACAATAGGCTTCTCTCATAAATAAGCAAGCTTGTCACTTCATTTGAATTACTTCAAACTCAAAATTTTCCTATAAAAACTGACTTTGAGGATAGTAAATAAATTAATTCCTTACTTACCTGAAGAGAATGCTTGAAAGACCTCACTTAGAGGAACTTATCTTCTTCAAATAAATGCAACATTGATTGTTAAAGCTGGAATATAAAGACTTATAAAGAAACTTGATGTTTTACAGTATGCCTCAGAGAAGAGCTCAGGCTGTGAATGAGGAACAACAAGGTGAAGCTGCACCTGCTCCTGTCCTTTGAGAAGAAAGCATGTTTCTAAAGCATAATCCTCTATCCTTTAATGGATTAGGCGATCCGATGGACGCAGAAAAATGGGTTCGTTCGCTTGAACGAATCTTTGATTTCATAGCTTGTGAGGATAAGGAAAAGCTCAGTTGTGCTTTGTTCATGCTGATTAAAGATGTCGACTACTGGTGGGAGTTGATAAGACGGACTATCTCTCCAGAGCAATGGGAGGACTATGGATGGGAAGACTTCAAGTATGATTTGTATCAAAAGTACATCCCAGAATGCTACAGAGAAGAGAAAGAGATGGAATTCTGGAACCTTAGGCAAGGGAAGAAAACTGCGACTGAATATGATAGGGAATTCAATCAACTGTTAAGGCATGCTCCACATCTGGTAGACACTGACCGAAAGAAAGCCCATAAGTTCAGAAAGGGGCTAAGGTCTGACATTGGAGTGGCCCTTGCAGGCCAGGAAGAAATGACGTATGCTCGAACCTTGAAACGAGCAATGAATATCGAGGCTATTCTTCTGAGGGAAAGGATTCAACCCTCATTGACTGCTGCAGACTCTAAAGGAAAAAGAAAATGGAATGAAGGAGGTCGACGCGATGATAAGGGAAAAAGGCCTCAATGGCAAGGAGGTGCTTCTTCAGTTCCCCAGAATCGCCCTAATCAACCCCTCGAAATAAAGCTTTGCCCTAAGTGCAATAGATGGCACTTTGGAGCCTGTCGAGTTGGAGGAACAAGCTGTTACAGTTGTGGAGAGGAGGGGCACTTTGCTAGGGACTGCCCGAGATGGACTGGAGGGAGACCGCAGCCGCAGCAGCAGCAACGACAACAATGTCAGCCACAGCACCAGTACCAGGGGACCCAGCAGCGGCCATTCCAAGGAAGGCCACAAGGGCCAAACCATGGAAATAACCCGAGGCCTAACCAAGGTGGGAACCAAGGACCTAACATGGGGTAGAGACCTTCTCAGCAGGCAAGGACATATGCTCTCAACCAACAACAGACTGCCAAAGCACCGGGTAACTTGGCAGGTATGATTGCAATATCAGATACCCCTGTGTTAGCCCTATTTGATACTGGAGCATCACATTCCTTCATATCTGAATCTG
The DNA here is from genome assembly GCA_026008535.1 of Perilla frutescens. NCBI lineage: Eukaryota > Viridiplantae > Streptophyta > Magnoliopsida > Lamiales > Lamiaceae > Perilla > Perilla frutescens. Next base: position 36,938,689 of record BRKX01000016.1, on the reverse strand, counting down.
CTTGTAAGAAGTTAAAGTTGAATCAGGATAGAGATCTTGTTCCATTTAAGATTAGCATTCCCTCAGGAAAGAAAATGTTATCTAGAACCATTTGCTCGAACCTAGAACTGAACATAGAAGGCGAATCATTTAAATCCGATCTTTATGTAATAAAGATTCAAGATTTCGACGTAATCCTAGGAATGGATTGGTTAGCCTCAGCACATGCAATGATAGATTGTCTGGGAAGAGAGATGTGTTCCAACCACCAGGAAAACCGGAGACGAGAATTTATGGATCAAGGCTTGGAGCAAGGGTTCCAGTTATATCAGCCATAAAGGCAGCAAAGCTTCTAAAAGAAGGGAAATGCCAAGCGTTTTTGGTAAACCTGGCACAAGGTGGAAAGGAAGAGATGACTCTAGAAGAAGTACCAATAGTAAGAGAATATCCAGATGTGTTTCCAAAGGATTTACCAGGCTTGCCACCAGACAGGCAAGTAGAGTTTACAATCGATTTGGAGCCTGGAGCCGCTCCAATTTCAAAAGCACCCTACAGAATGGTACCAAAAGAGCTGCAAGAACTCAAGGTACAACTCCAAGAGTTGTTAGATCTAGGTTTTATACAACCCAGTGTGTCACCATGGGGAGCTCCAATCTTGTTTGTGAATAAGAAGGTCGGCACATTGAGAATGTGCATTGATTATAGGGAGCTGAACAAGTTAACCATTAAGAATCGGTATCCCCTCCCAAGAATAGATGATCTTTTCGATCAACTAAAGGGATCAAGAGTGTTCTCAAAGATAGACCTGAGGTCGGGGTACCATCAGTTGAAAATTAGAAAGCAAGATGTTCCCAAGACAGCATTTCGAACTCGCAATGGACATTACGAGTTCACAGTAATGCTGTTTGGATTGACAAATGCTCCAGCAGTGTTCATGGATTTGATGAATAGAGTATTCCATCCCTACTTAGATAAGTTTGTACTGGTATTTATTGATGATATACTAGTATATTCAAGGAGTGATAAAGAACACCAAGATCACTTAAGGATAGTGCTGGAGACCTTGAGAAAAGAGAGGTTGTATGCCAAATTCAGCAAGTGTGAATTTTGGCTGAAAGAAGTGATGTTTTTGGGACACATAGTATCAGCTGAAGGAATTAAGGTGGATCCAGTCAAGATAGAGGTTGTAAGCAATTGAAAGCCCCCAAGGAACGTGAATGAGATAAGAAGTTTCCTTGGACTAGCTGGATACTATCGAAGATTCATAGAAGGATTCTCAAGGATGTCCAAACCCATGACGCACCTACTCAAGAAAGGAACCAAATTTATTTGGTCGAAAGAGTGTGAAGAAAGTTTCCAAGCACTCAAGGAAAAATTAACCACAGCCCCTGTACTATCAATTCCCGAAGGGAATGAGGACTTTGTGGTTTACACTGATGCGTCGAGAATGAGATGGGGATGCGTACTGATGCAAAGAAGGAAAGTGATCGCCTATGCATCACGCTAGCTAAAAGTTCATGAGCAAAACTACCCTACCCATGACTTAGAGCTCGCTGCAGTCGTGCATGCATTAAAAATATAGAGACATTACCTGTATGGAGCAAAGTGTGAGATATATTCAGATCACAAAAGTCTCAAATATTTCTTTGAGCAAAAAGATCTGAATATGAGGCAAAGAAGATGGTTGGAATTAGTCAAAGACTATGATTGCTCCATTCACTACCACCCCGGCAAGGCTAATGTGGTAGCTGATGCTCTAAGTCGTAAAAATAGAGCCGAGTTGGGTTATGTTCTAACCCAAAAGGAGAAACTCCTTAGGGAATTCAAGAAATTAAGGATTGAAGTGTTAGAACCACCCAACACTATTGAAGGACAAATCATGGCTCTGGTAGCTAAACCAGACGTAAGAAAAAGGATCATCGAGGCACAAAGGGGGGATGCACATCTCGAGAAGATGAGAGTGACAGCTCGATCTGAAGATCCAAAGGACTTCACTGAGGCACCAGATAATGCATTACTCTTCAAGGGGAGAGTGTGTGTGCCCAGTAATGAGGAATTGAAAGAAGAAATCATCAATGAAGCTCATGATACTCCATATACAGCTCATCCAGGAAGTACTAAGATGTACAAGGATCTAAAAGGCAACTTCTGGTGGAGTAACATGAAAAGAGAGATAGCAGCATTTGTGGAGCGATGTTTGAGTTGCCAGCAAGTTAAGGCACTACACCAGAAACCTTCAAGGTTGTTACGACCTTTGGAAATCCCAGAATGGAAATAGGATCACATGAACATGGATTTCGTGATTGGATTGCCAAGGTCAACTCGTGGGAACACAACGATATGGGTAATTGTGGATCGATTATCCAAGGTAGCACACTTCATAGCAGTAAAGATGACTTCGGGACTAAACCAGCTTGCCCAAAGCTATGTAAAGGAGATAGTACGATTTCATGGAGTGCCTGTCTCGATCACTTCTGATCGAGATACCCGGTTTACCTCTTGATTTTAGAGGAGCTTACAAGAAGCCATGGGTACTAAGTTGAATTTTAGTACGGCTTTTCATCCCCAGACAGACGGACAGTCCGAAAAGACCATTCAAATTCTAGAAGACATGCTTAGGGGAGTAGTTGCCGATCATGGAGGGAGTTGGGAGGAACTACTACCTTTGGTAGAATTCACCTACAACAATAGTTACCAATCATCGATTGGAATGGCCCCATATGAAGCATTGTACGGAAAGAAATGTAGATCACCCCTGTATTAGGATGAGGTAGGGGAAAGAAAGATGCTTGGGCCAGAAATCGTGCAGCAAACGGTCGAGAAGATTGAGCAAATCAGAGGACGGATAAAAGAAGCTCAAGATAGACAAAAGTTCTATGCAAATAACAGAAGGAGTGAGTTGAGCTTTGAGATAGGCGAAAAGGTCTTCCTGAAGGTATCCCCAACCAGGGGAGTCGTTCGTTTTGGTAAACGAAATAAGCTAAGGCCTAGGTTCATTGGACCCTTTGAAATCCTCGAAAGAATAAATGAAGTGGCTTATAGGTTGGCCTTACCACCCAAACTGAATGACGTACACGACGTGTTTCATGTCTCGATGCTAAGGAAGTACGTGTTCGATCCCAAACACGTGATCAGAAAGGAAGACATTGTGCTGAACAAAGATCTAGTATACGAAGAGAAGCCCCAGACCATCCTTGATCGAAAAATTCAAAAGCTCAGAAATAAGGAAATTAGCATAGTAAAGGTTTTGTGGAATCATCATGGATCAGAAGAAGCCACGTGGGAGCTAGAATCTGAGCTACTCAAGAGATACCTTGATACTCCTTATCAAGGTAAGTAAATTTCGGGACGAAATTTTTTTTAAGGGTGGTAGGATGTAACACCCCGTATTTTTGAATTTCAGATAAAGAAGTTTTCTAATTATATTAGAAGACTAAAGAATTATTTTGGATCTAAATAAAGTAAAATCGATGTAAGACGCAACTCTAGGTGTCGTTTTCATGAAAATGCGATCAAACAAAATTTGGGTTATGGTCAATATTGGACTCCGTTGAAAGAGGTCGACCCGAGGAATCCACCGGTACTCCCGGAATTTTAATCCGAGGTAAATCGAGTTCCCGGCGGTTAAAAAGGTAAAAAGTAAAAAGGATGAATAGTGATTTTTGACTCGTTTTTAATTTCGATCTTTTTTGAAATTCCGATCGTTATCCCGAGAAATTGTTCGGCAAGGTTCCGCAATAGGAAATGAGCCAACGAATCCACCGGTGTTCCCAGATTTTTAATCTGAGGTCAAACGAGCAAACGATAATGTCCGGAGCGTCGTGAATAGTGATTTCCAGATGGCCGGAAAAAGGAATCTTTCTTCGTTTGTGTATCGAACGACCATATCGGCCAACCCTTTTTGGTTGACTTGATAGGAAATAAATCAAGGAATCTCCCGGTGTCCTTACTTTTTGTATACGAGGTCAAATGAACTTTCCTTGCAATAAAGCAACTTATGAATAGTGTTTTTGAAAAAGTAATCGCGTTCAAACTAACTTTATCAGTATTTTATATCCGAAAAAGCAATACCTGACCCCCCAAGCTTTTCCTATAAAAGGGGAAGCCCCCTTTCATTATTTTCCATCCCAAATCGAGTTAGCAACTCTAATTAGAAAGTGAGTCGAGCGTTCTTCGAGTTCTTCGTGTTCTTCGAGTGTTCTTGAGCGGAGTCGAGGTTCGAGTGGAGTTTTGAGGTACGAATCGAGTCGGGAAGGAACCGGGGAGGAGGGACTGCCGGTAGGGGGCAACCACCAGTCGCCGGCCGCCGGAAATCGCCGCCGCCGCTGGGGACGTCGCTCGCCGCCCGCTGCCACCTTCCAGGAGCTCGTTTCGATCCATTTCTTGTCCTTTTAATCTGAAATTTTAGTATGTCGTGTGTTTAAGTGTGCTCTACGTTTTGTCTTTTGACGGCGTCTCCATCCGGTAGCCGGAAACCGGCGAAATCGCCGGAAAACGTGACTGGGTCATAAAAACCGGCCAGAATCTGTTTTTCGCCGTTTTGACCCATTTTCGCTCGTCGAATCGAAAAAGTTTGAACATGAAAGTTGCTCGAAAAATTATTCTCTATAAAACTGCCAAGTTTCGTAATTTTTCGACGAGTTTTGATGAATCTCAATTTTTAAAAGTAGACAGTTATTTTTATTCCGGAAGCATGTGTTATCGAAAAATTCTAAAACTTGTCAACTATAGCCCTAGGATGTGTAGGATCATCCCAAATTAATTTCATAATTTTTGAACGGTTAAAAAGTGTGTTGGCGGATTTTCGATGTTAATCGAGTAAAATAGCAAATTTTGGAAAGAGACCTCTGTCAAATATTTTTAGTCCAATAAATCAAGAATATTATTTTGGAATTTTCATCCTTGTGTGTCGAGTTTATACGAGGTCGTTAGAATCGCGCAATCTATTTTTGAATAGAATAATATCGAATATATATAGATAAATGCTCCAAATATAGTAGATAAATTCTAAAAATTATAGTAGTTGTTCTAAGGCATGCACCAACATTGTAGGACCCGTGGAGCCCGTTGGAAGAAAGGAATCAAACCCGGAAGCTGTCGTACCGCAGCCTGCTCGTCAGCAAGGTAGATTTATTTTAAAGAATAAATACAATTTAAGAGTAATAACTCTTTAGAAGCATGATAGACAACTTAGAAATATCCAAATAGATATTTTATGCTCTATCTGTTTAACGTCGCTGTTATAGGAGGAATTATAGAATATTGTTACGCTATGAGATAGGATATTATTGAAATACTGTTGAAATATTGTTAGAATATTATTGGAATATTGTTGGGATACTGTGACTAGGATATGAGAATACTTGTGGAATAGTTGTATAAGCATGATTAAGCTATGATTTAATTGCTAAGTTTTATGAGGTATTATTAAATGATGTTGAACTTAGCTGAGATAAGCTTGTGCTAGAATCTTGAATTTTGTAGTGCAAGTAATTATTAAACATAGGCAGGACTGTACACCCTTGCAGCTGTGATATTATTACTAAAGGTGTCACTGTGAGGTAACCCCGCACATACACTGTGATCGGATGTCACTATAAGGAGTCACTGCTAGGCGATCCTTAGCATACTCAGGGTCAATGCTAGGTAGCCCCTGGTATACTCTCCTCGGAATAGCGAGGTAACCCCTCCCTTTTCCTACCAGCAGCATGCTACATAGTGCAGTAGACGACAGACTGAGCAAAAGGGATCCCAAAGGAGAAGAAAATGTTTACAGATATGGGAAGGGCTTTTGCGTTTTGCTTCCTATATGCTGTGTATTATTTTTGGATATTTCATATTGTAAATTGAGTTCGAAACTTACCCACTAAGTGCATTAGTACTCATACCCAACTCTTTTCAAAATGTTTTCAGGTTGAGATGCTGAGGTTGGTGATGTGAGCTGATGGCGGGGTTGACTGAGATGCCTCTTATTTGGTTATCTGAATAAATTACTTCCGCTATGTTTTATGCTGAATACTCTGATAATCGTATTTAGTACTTGAAATTCGAACTTGATTATAGCATGTCCAGAAACTACTAGTACAATGATGCCTATTCTAAATAAATAATTGCTTAAGGGATGAAGCCATTTTTATTGAAATACCAACTGTTCCTTTATTCGCTTTGACCTATGAAGAGGTCCCACTGAATCGCATGTTGGTATCTGTTTACTTTTCTGTCGAACTATGAATGGGTCTTACGTGTTTTTAACTCCGTCCTATGAAAAGGACATTCTTAGTCAACTCTGATAAATAGATAATTACTTGTTGGTATCTGCTTATTGCTTTACTCTGTCCATGTACAGACTATTGAATGTCCTATCATCTCAAATTACACTCTTATGAACTGTTATTAAACGGGGATTTGCTCTAATTATAGAGGTTATGCTGCCCAAATTTCTGGGGAATATAACATATTCTTGCTTCCAATAACTATTTTATTTAACTAATAATTATTTCAAATCCTATTCTTTTTAAGTGACACCCCCGTCCTCCATTTATTATCCTTTTCGGGACCGGGGCGTTACAAGCGAGCTCCAAAGAACTTACAAGAGAAGCCGTGCCAACATTAGAGAAATGGAGTGCCGGTTTTCCTTCATAGTAATATTGAGTTCTAATTTTTTTGGGAGGTATATTGGCAGGCTCCTTTGCTGCAGGTGAGGGCTCTTTAAAGAGACTTGCAAATGATTTAATTTAGTTTGTTGTGGAAGGAGAGGTGTTATTAGCAGAGGGCTTGGGATTTTTAAAAAGACTAGAGAATCAGAAGTCGGTTGAGAGGGAATTGGGGCCTGGGGTGATGATTTATTGAAGGCAGATTGATTGGTGGAAGGAGGCGGTGGGATTTCAGAAGCATAAGTGTTGTGTGAAATAGGGAGAGGAGGTGAGTTAGGCGCAGATAGAGAGGGATAACGAGGGGGGAGTTTTTCCGATGGAAAGCCGGCCCCGAAGATGATAGCAGTCGCCGGAGGGGGGATGAGGGGGGGCATGAGCCAGAAAGGGGGGGGGGGAGAAAGGGCTTAGGGGTTTGGGGTTTAGGGTTAGGGTTTTTTGGGGGCGGGGGTTTAGGGTTTAGTATTTTTTGAGGTATTTTTAGGGGTTTATTTTGTGTTTTTTAGGGTTTTTTTTTTTGGGTGTTTTTAGGGGTTTATTTTGTGTTTTTTAGGGTTTTTTTTTTTAGTCTTTTTAGGGGTTTATTTTGTGTTTTTTGGGGTTTATTTTTTTGGGGGGAGTTTTTAAGAGTTTATTTTGTGTTTTGAAAGGTTTATTAATTCTATTTTAGGATATAAATTTATATTGATTTCAAATAAATTAAATCAATTCGTTTGAATTTTAGGATATAAATTTTTGGTAAGAAAACAAAAAGGAAAACATAGAAAATTGAAAAAAAAAATGAAAAATCTGCTTAGAAAAAAAAAATGAACAGTGACGAGCGCGTGACGCACACGCGCTGCGCGTAGGCGCGACGTGCCCGTCTGATGGCCGTCTGATGAGGGGGGTGATGTACAGGAGACCTCCTCTTTGTTGTGGGTTTTGTATTATTTTATTTTATTAAGTATTAATTTACACACTAGTAATCAACATTTTGAGTTGTTAAATGGAATACGTTTTGTCTTAATATTTTAAAAAAGTATATATTGATGCTCAACGTTTGTATAGTTTAATAAATATAGGATGTAAGTAAATTTTTGGTAACTCAAATTTAACGTGGTTTGTCGGAATAAAAAATATTGGTATATAACCAACTAAAATAACACCAATTTTCTTGATTTGAGCAAGCCACACGCCCACACGTCAGATTAATTAGATTATGCAAATGTTCAGAACCAATATATTATTTTGAAATGTTCAGGGAAAAAATGTTAGTAACTTCAAAGCACGGGTACTAAAATGAAATCAACTCTTTTAGTAACATAGAAATTTGATTGCACGTTGATTAATTTTAGGAAACCGCCTACTCCCAACATAATCTTCAACTAATTAAACTTGCATAGTTGCATTCAAAACATATCAGGGGTGTATAGCTTATAGATAAATCAGATGATCTTATAATTGAAAGATTATAAATTCAAATACAATCAACTTCTTAGTTCGAGCTACTCCGAACATACATATGAGTAGCGGTACACATATATAGTTCTAAGATAAAACTTGAATGGAAAACATAATCTATATATTTATTACTAGAATATCTAATTAGTATGTCACTTTTTCTTACAGTGGATAATTAGTTAATTACCATCTCACTTTGATTAATGAATAATAGTTGATTATATTAACAAGAGTGCCGCTGCATGGGGTTGATCTAACCAAGAATATTGGTCATCCACGCAAAACAAAGAAGCTTTGAAAATTTTCACCTACGTTAATTATACATACAGAAAATGAAGCTGAATAAATATTCATTAGTTGTAACAATTAATTATGTTTCTTATTGGTAACGAGAATAGTTAATTGTGGGTTGGTTGGACTTCAGATGAATTAACTCATGACTAGTTATCTTTACATGTGACATACATTTAAAGAGTTAATTGGAACGAATGTGTGTAAGATTTCAAACTTTTCAATATAATAGTACAGTAAATCAGAGTAAATAAAATGATTGATTGGCTCAATTGAAAATAAGCAAATTGAAATTAAAGTACGACATGCATGATTTAGAGTTAAGATACTAACATAATTATTGTCCACTCGAGATATATTCAAATAATTAAACCGACTCGATCACTGTAAGAGGAAGTTTTAGAATTAATTTCACTTACCTTCGCTTTCCCAACTAATAATAATAATAATAATAATAATAATAATAATAATAATAATAATAATAATAATAATAATAATAATAATAATAATATATTTTTCAAAGTATAAATGGCCAGGGACGACAAATTCTAGATCTGTCTTCATGAGAGTAAATTAAAAAAAAAAAAGAAGCTATTACCTAGATCCAAATCTAATATTTCTCGAAACTATACTTTGGTCTAATGATATTTGGGAAGGACTTGTGTGCAGCGCCGCAAATGGAGTTGGCAAATCCTAAAATTAAAGTGAATTAATTTAATATTTTTGATTTGGTAACTTGCGCAGTGCAGTCGCCCGACGCTAATGCGTGGGCTCGTACACTGTACTTGACAATTAATTTTTTTTGAAATTAAATATAAATCATAATTGAGATCATTGAATCCTTATTGAGAATAATAAATCTTAATTGAAGTGAAATTAAACTTATATAAGGATGGCCTAGTGGTGGAGTGAGGTTGCTTGGAGATCAAAGCTTATGGGTGCGAGTAAAAAAAAGTAATGAAATGATACTTCATATATTTTAGTATTATGAGTTTCACCCCATTTTACGGAAGAACTTGGTACAACTGATGTACCCAAGTTTGAGTGATGATATCAATCTTGATTAAATATACAAAGCCACCAACGCGATCGGTTCATTTTCTTAAATCAAATTTCTTATGTTGGGTCGTCTGTGGAATGGTGTTGCATTTCAAATATATATTTATTAATTTGAACATATGCAATATATTCATAAAAACATTGTTACAAAAATTAATTAATAGCACAAAGTAAAAAAAGAATACGAAAACCAAAAATAACATCAAATCCAGAACTACAAAAAGTGGTGGCCTCCAAATGTTCATAATTAGTTGATAATGTTATATAAATATTCACAAAGCTATACTTTTTTTCATATTTGAATATACGACTAATCGACCCTAGCAGATCCTAATTAACTAAAGAACAAAAAAATTAGTTATCACTTATGCCTGGACATTTAATTTGTTTTTTAATTAAGCCCAAGGTTTATTGAGAGAGATTAATATAAAATGAACTCATGATTCATAGTTTTATAAATTACCTCCTAAAAAGAAGCAATGAATATGTACAATTTCTTTTAGGATGAACTTCACCCAAGAGGCCTCCTACCGCTCCATTCACGGAGTCTAGTCGAAGAAGTAAACTACGATATGCACCTCAATGGGTGAGTATCGAGAGAAATGTGACAAGTTGCGCACCAAATCATTTCACGTGAGATTTCCCGTTTTGCACTCAAATCTTTTCACAAAGAACTTCGGGGATAAAAAAAATCAATTAAGTGTATATTAAGACGGATGAGATCCTCTACACGATCAAATTTTTTAATTTTTCTTTTATCTTTTAATTAATTTTAATTTATTATGTTTTAGTTTAATTTTATGATTTTTTAGGGTTCACCTATCCAATTAGAGTTTATAATTATTTTTTAGTATTTAATTTTTCAAGAATGATTATTATGGTTGATTATTCTAAAAATATGATCTATAATGTTTGAAATTTGTTGATAGATGTGACTAGGTCAATTATGTTATAATTAATTTTTATTTTTTATGATATCTCTTATTAAACTTGTAAATTCAATCGTGAAAAACGGATTGGAACACCCAATATAAAATAGAGGATCCTATCAGATATTAAGAGGCATCATGCAATTAAAAAATAATTAATCAAAGAATTTGAAATTTATGACAATAATGAGTGTGGAAAATGATTAGAGATCATTAATTTCTATCAAGTCCAAGAGTGGTTAGGACGTATTATTTAGACTAGGATGCTAAAGTTTTCGTTAAATACATTTAATCTCATCTTAATTTCCTTAGATTGGATCACCAACTCTTAAGTCTTAATGCATGTATTTGTTGGCTTTCCTTTAGCCATCTCAAAAAATGACGCCACACTCATGCCTCTAGTAAATAAAAAAAAAAAAAATTAGATAATAGACGATAACTTTTTTTTTTCCTTTTCTAGATTAACACAAGTTATAATTACTTTTTAGTAACGATAACAATTTCGCAGTAACTAGGCATTATATTGTTGCTCCATGGGTATAGTATTTATTAATTGATTTGTGGGTTTAACTTTAAGCAAACGATATCAATATATACCTGTTTGGCATATTATTAGAACAAGTTCAGAATTAAACCTACATTTTATTAGAATTCGATTAAACTTTAATAAGTTTAAACTTATAAGAAAACTAGCTAGTGTACAACTATCAATATAATTTAATGATGTAAATTAATATATTTAAACTCAGACCGAATATCGAACTTGTCAAGTTACTGGGTCATTGGATCACTGGTTCAATCGGTTAAATTGTTTTTAAAAAAATAAAATGATTCATTATTTAATTTATATATAATATAATATAAATATTAATACAGAGTAATAACAATAATTAATTTTTAAAAAATGCAATGCAAAATTAATATATATATATGTGTGTGTGTGTGTGTGTGTGTGTGTTATACACGTTAAAATTTAAACATATATAGTATAAATGACAACGGAAAATAAAGAGGCACTATATTTCGATGTATGCCCCAAGTGTTAAAGTTTAAGCATATCAAGTATATATTCATAACTAATAAAATATACTCCCTGCATTTCTAAATAAATGTTCTCGATGAATGCACACATAGTAATGAAGATATTAATTAAATAATAAAATTACCTCATACACCCTTATGTGAATATATTAAATGAGTTGAATATATATGATTGTTTGAATGCATTAAATGAGGGTAAATATGAGAAAAATATGAAAGTTTTACCTCGATTGTGTAGAATGATATTTTTTGTGAAATAAAATTAAAGTGTTAGAATGAGATTTATTGTGAAATTGAGGGAGTATAATTAATATATTTTAATTACTAATAAGTACACGAAGTTGTCAAAGAAAAAATATAAATTTTCTTTATAAATAACATTTTTTTTAGTGGGAATATATGGAAGTAGCCGGTCAAACTTTTAAAATATTTATTTTAGTCAGTAACTTTTAAACATATTTTATTTGGCCAGAATTACTATATTACCCCTATATTTATTTTTAACCTATTTCAATTCCCCCACCTATTCAACCGCCCGCCATTCACATTTCGGATTTTGAAATGAGATTTTGAAAAAAATTCTCTCCCTCTCTCTCTCTCTCTTCTACATCTCATCATCTTCAACACTAATGGAATCTGCAACACTGAAAATTCAAGCGAAGATTTCTCCAGATTCAAGCCATCAACCTCCGAAAAATCGTGTGAAGATCTCTCTCTCCAGATTTCTCCACCAACGAGCTGTCGACTTTGAAAATTCAAGCGAAGAAATAGAAAATCATTCCCCAACATGTGTATGTTTCAGATCTAATTATTAATAATATTGTTAGATTGTTAGGTGTTTTTTTTTTAAGTTTGATTTGGGGAAAATTTGATTCGAAGAATATTGTTAGATTGTTAGATGTTGTTTGTTTTTGAAGTTTGAAGTTAATTTCTACACATAATAGACATGCTTTGACAATAAAAGTACCACTAATATAGTTGATATTTGAAAATCTGAAAAAAATGAAGTATTTCTGCAACTTTCGAAAAATCTGGAAAAATGATGTTCTTTGTGGGTGCAATTAAGAAGAAAATCGTGCGCACCTGAGGCCAAATTATCAACAGTTGTTCTGCCGATGCACATAAATTATCAATCGATGTCATGCCGATAGTATGCCAATGTGTTCTACCGATATATGCGCGCGCCTGCTTACTTTGTGCGTGCGCGTGCTTACTTTGTGCGCACATGGCTTATGCACGCATGCTTGTGGGCGCCCACAAGAAGAAATAACGCGCACCTGAGGCCAAATTATCAACAATTGTTCTGCCGATGCACAGAAATTATCAACCGATGTCATTCCGATAGTCCGTCGATGTCTGCGCGCTCACTTACTTTGTGCGCGCATGCTTATGGGCGCAGTTAAGAAGAAAATCACGCATACTTGAGGCCAAATTATCAACAGTTGTTCTGCCGATGTACAAAAATTATCAACCGATGTCATGCCGATAGTCCGCCGATAGTCTGCCGATGTCTGCGTGCGCGCATGCCTTGTGCGCGCCGGGTTTTGCGCGCACTTAAGAACAATCCAGCGCGCAGTTAAGAACAAAATCATTTTTTTTTGTAAAAGTCGAACTTAATTGCTCACTGCACTAGCTCGACATGGACGAAGTATGACGAGAACTATGGTCCAAGAAATGAAGATCAACGATGAAGATGAAGATCGACAATGAAGATGAAGATGAAAAACAGATATGAAGATAAAGATCGACGATGAAGATGAAGATCGACGATGAAGATGAAAAACAAATCTGAAAATGAAGATGATGATCAACAATATTTTAATTCTCTTTCTGAAGATGAAAACAGATCTAAAGATGAAGATGAAGATAAAAGCATATTTGATATTTTTTATTTTTTTTATGTCTAAAGGGCATTTTGGTCCAAAGTGGCTAAAAAAAATATGTTTAAAACTTACTGGCTAAAATAATTTTTTTAAAAGTTTAAATGGCTAAAATAGTTTTTGCCTCTTTTTTTTTTATTAAGGACCAATCAAACGGGTTAGTTTGTTGACTTTTGACCATTCCAATTGATTAAAATTTAAAAGTATCTCCAATGATGCTTCCCCATTATTTTTAGGTATTTTGTTGTCACATCAACACCACCTCAAACGTTAAATACCTACTTTCTCTAAACATATTTTTTTCCAACAATACTATCTCAAAAGTAACTATTCATGGTCTCACTATCAAATCATTCTATATTATATATATATATATACTCATTTATTTTATGATTTTATTTATCTATTACTAAATATTATTCATAATATTTTAATTAAAATATATATGTAGATAGATAATTTAATTTATAATATAATTTCATACAATGCTAATAAATAAAAAAAATATGTAAACACAAAGCTAGTGAACAATAATTAATAAAAAATTAAAACACACAAAACATCTTGAAATTAAGAAACGATAATAAAATATACAAGTCAAAGGAATTCACTAATTCCAAAAAAAAATAATTAAATACAACCACGACTCAATCAAAAAATAAACATGGAATGGCTATTTTTTTTTTTGAGAGAGATAATCCAAACAAAATAATAAATACACTCAACTTCTCATTCTAAAGGTGAAATAATAAAAATATACTCATTTATAATTTCCCCATCTCATTTACTATTAAAAAAAAGCCAAAACCAAATTAAAAATCTTAATCTTAATACACACACACACACACACACACACACATATATATATATAAGCAACAAGGTATGCCTCATTTAGTAAGTACCATTTTCCCGCCAAAACCCCATACTATATTTAGTAATTAAATATTTTCAATTTTTATATATTAATTAATTAATTGGTTTGGAGTTTTAATTAATTAATCACACCATATTAAGATAACACTAATAGCTTGTATATAGTAAGATAATTAATATTAATTAATTAATCAATTTTTCCAACAATTGTCGTAATACGTAATAGTTTATATACATGTTAAAATATTAAGATTTTAAAAAATATGATTTACAAAATAATTGTTGTAATCTGATTTATGTTAAAGCAGATGCTATTCCAGTTTTAGTTTTTTCATTAGTAATTCTATTAATATGTATTCGATTTTTTAATTATATTTTAGAGATAATATATTATAAAAATTAAAATTGAGTGTAAATATTAAAAGATGTGGTATAGATATAGTATAACCATAATTCATTGTAAGCTAAATAAGTAAATTTCAATCAATCAATCTCAATGTTTGCAAAATTAAATCACATTAAATATCATTATTCTATTGTATTAAATAATAAATATTGTCCATAGATCACAAGGGGTCCTTAAAAATATTTTGGTAAGTTTTATTAACTAAAAAGGAATGTTTAAATGAAGAAGATGGTCAAAATCAGTTATTCCAACTTTAAAATGTTTCTCATTCGATTATGTATGAGATTTACATTATAACAAAACAAAAACAATAAATCTTTAATTCTATTGGGGGTGGATTCCTAATATTTCATCACACATCTTTAAATTATTGATAATTGGGGCCAGTTACAATCTATTCAATTAATTATTATGAAACGATTCCCATAAAAAAAATCAAATTTTCAAAGATAGATCCCGCTCCCATGCTTATAAATACAGTATATGTTTGAAAGAAATCAATGTAGATCTTCGAATTGTGTAAGGTTTGCATTTTTTGTTGCACTATTCGTATTTTGAATAAACCTCAAATATTTTTATTAATTTATCATTTTTTTCATTTTGTTTTCCCTTTTATTATTTTGCAGCAAAGAGAATTTCTCACTTTGTTTTGCAATTTTGAGTGAGATGTTGATATGAATTGGGAGTTTAAAAGCTCCATTCGATCCAAGTTGGTCTATAATTTATTTGCACATGACAATAATATAATTGTTCAATTATGTAATTTTAAGTTTGTATTCATAACAAATCAATGTACAAGATGCTCAACATACATAGTTATTTCAATTTTTGTAACAACGAATGCATTTTAGTAATATTATTATGATTTTATTATTGCTCAATTATTAATTTATTTGGTTTCTTTTTATATTTTATTGATTGTGTTCAAAGCAAGATATAAAGTGTAAATATATAGAATTATTTGATCTACTTTTATATAAAAAAGTATTTTACAGTACGTACGTAGTAAAATCTCTCTCTCTCTCTCTCTCTCTCTCTCTCTCTCATTAGCACATATTTGATGTAAGGAAAGCTTAAGTATCAAGTTATATTTTTTAAAATATTATTTTGATATTGTAATATATATATTTGGTATTTATTATTCAGTTTTGATATATTTTTCATTTATGTATCTTAATTTAGAATCCATATTTTTAATTTTGAGCGAACATATTTAAATGAGGACTGATTTAAAAAAAAAGGATAAAGATGAGAACTATTAATTAAGTTGGTTCCAAACATAATAAATTCCAACTATGCAATGATTAATATCCCCATAAAAAAATAGTTTCAACTATATAAAAATTATTTATGGAATATCTTAAAATTTGATGTCATTTTATATACATAATTAATTCTTTGATATATTTTATAAACCAAGATCATATTTTGAGATTCCTGATTTCTCCCTACGAATTTTCATTTTATATTTTATATGACTGTAACAATATTGTGTATCATCTACAACTTAATTTTATCCGTCAAGTAAAAAAAAAGTATTCCAAAAGTATACAAAAGTATCAATTGTTTGAGAAAAACTAATTATTTAAATTGTCTTGACATGAAATGTATACAAAGATACAAAATGTATTATGCAACAATTATTAATTTGTACATAATATAATGTTCTCATTATTAATTCTTATATCATAAAATCTTCTCGTGTATAAAAATTATTCCCACTCATTTGCAGGGTATTTTGGTCAATTAACAAAAGTTTAATTTTAGGATTGAATGTAATATTATTATTTACACATTTTATGATTATTTTTATTATTAATTAAATTATGATTTAATTATTTTATTTTTACAAACTATTTATTATAAATAATTTATATCTTTCACTGTGTGATCCTCATCGTGCATCACAAGAGATATTATACTAGATGTTATAGAGTAAATTTATATTTCCTTATACAATTTTTCCATATAATAGATTGCATATTTCGTTTTAGCATTTTCCACAAAATGATATTGTAGATTGTATATTGATTATTTTATACAATTAATAAATTATTTAATGATTGATGTATTGAAAACCACCATTAATTAAAAAACACGCTCAATTACCTACAAAATTTGATGAACGGTTAAAGTATTAATAACTACCATTTAAGATGTCAAATTACCCACACAATTTATCCAATTTAAATTGAAATTTGAAACTTTCCAAATTATTATTTTCTATTCGATTATTTAAGTAGTAGTGAGTACCCTAATTTTCAAAGAAATTGAGGTGATTGGGTGAACTCCATTAAATAATCATCGATTTATTTGCATTATCTACTTAGAAAATAATCACCGATTTCATTAAATTCTTCTAATTCAGCCTATATAAATGTTAAAATCTTGAGCTTTATCTTCTTGCATATACACAATAGGAGCAATTCTTAATTATGATGTATCATTATTGTGCAATTCAGATTCTTACATAATTTGATATTTTGATATGGTGTGATTTATAGAGAAATGATTGTTGAGATCTCAATTATGAGAGATTTCACTTGCGGCAAAAGATACAAGTGCACACATTAATTCACTGCTCTAGCATTTTCAATTCACGTGTAATGGGGTGGTTTTAAGTTTTGAAATTTTGCTAATTTCTTTAGTTGGAAACTTATGCATAATTTTGGGTTATAAAAGAAAAAATGAATTGACCCAATTTTTACAGTTAGGGTATGGGGTTTTCATTATCTATACTATATTGCAATTTGGTTGTTATATATATTTGTTTATTTTTTATTAGTTATCTATTGATTGAAATTATAACAAATAATGTAGGAATTATGAATAAATTTTAAGTTTTCAGCAAGGAAGAAAAGGAATGAAGAGAACAGAAAGAAGCTTTAAGATTCGATTTCAACTTTGAATTATAACTTTTATTTTTATTTTTAATGTCTTACTTATATTTTATTACAATGGAGATTTTTTTTTTGTAGCCATATATGTAATTGATTATTTTACCTCAATTTGTGTATTATGAATTTTTTAATAAATGAAAACAATTAGATGTGTTTGATAATTTTGTCTCATTCAATAATGTTTCATTTGTGTCTATCTCAAAAATAAAGTAAGATGCTATCATTCGAAAAATTAAATATAATATTTAATTTAATTTTTATAATGTTCTCTATTTAAACACGTTTTTTTTTTTAAAATTAAAACCATGTGCATCGCACATAGGAATGCTAGTAATAATAAAGAAGACATAGTGGGGAGCATGGGACCCGCACTCAACCAAAATATCCAAGAAATTGCAGGGCTTCCTTGACCAAAATTCCTTCACCAAGCTTTCTAACCCACAACAAGAAAATACCTCAACTCTAGAAATATCTTAATTGCCACATCACCATATTTCTAGGCGTTGGTGATGCTCTAAGAGGTTTAGATCTAACATAATCGGACATAACTCAAGACCGGTTCAAATTTAAACTAATCGAACCAGCCAGTTCGATTTTAAAAGTATTAATGAAAATGTAAAGATTCATGATCTATAGGCTATAGCATAATGTATAGCCAAATTAAAGTGTACATTATTATTATTTAACAAAACAACTTATATTACTCGACATGAATAAAAAAAAAAAACAATCTTCCTTAGTCAATGAGAAAAATCGGAATTCCATGAAACAAAATTGGAACTAGTTGCTCCGAAATGTGGTGACGCATGTACCACCGAATAAGCATGCATCTCAAAACATATATATGACAAATATCAGAAATAAGGCCATGAATCTTCGCGAGTGTCCTTACAACTAATATATACTTATCAAGTAATTCTTGAATCTCCATATTATTTAACTATAATATTATATATTCATTGACCCCTGAAATAGCGTAACGTTTAATAATTGGATGCAGATTTTTTCGAACGACTTAATGTGTCTTGTCAACTCAAAGCACTACTATAATAATAAATCAAAGTATGTAGTTCCTTTATTTTAGAAAACGATTGATTCGAAGGAGCCTGCAGGGAGGAATGGAGTTACGTGAAGGTGTACTTAATCGTCGTCTCTCCATCCATTATAATCGTGAATAATATTTTATTCAAATTTATTTAAATTTAAAATTGATAAAGTTCGTATTAATTATTCCTGAAAAGGGAAAGAATACCCATCTAGCTCCCTTCTGAATTTAATTTAGGCCTAATAGAAAAATAATATAAAAAAAACAAAAAACTTCAATTTTTTTTTTTGGATTTTTGACATTTGTTTTTTCAAAATCGTCAATTTAGCCAATATTTGTTAATTGAATAAAATTGTAGCCAAATTATTATTTTGGTTAAAAGTAGGGTTTTTTTTTTTTTTTTTTTTTGTCGAGTACAATATTCTGCACTGCTTGTTAGTACTTAATCAATCGGAAATATTTAGGTGTTTGTAAACGCTCTCTCTATACACATTTATAAAAATATGAAAAATTCACTCCATTTTTCTCTCCAATCATTGAACTCTCATTCCATGTGTCCATACTTGTATTGATGTATGTAGTGTGTTTACACACACTTAAGAATTTCCCTTAATCAACACACATATATGCTCATGTTACTTTATTTTATTTTTATACTATGTCCTTTAAATTTTGTACCTTCAATTTTTGGACATTTATTTTTATTCCAGATACTTTATTTTCTATATTTTTGTTTCTTGTACTTTTATTAATTTCACACACTTATTTTATTTTTATTTTTTTATTTTTGTGTACTTCAATTGTTGTACTTCCGCTAAATTATTGGACATTTATATTACTATTTCTGGTTCTTATAACGACCCAGTTTATTTTAAATTAGTCGTTACCCATTTTTCTGAGAATGGTCTACGTTTCTGCAGACTTGCTAAAAAAATGATTTATTAAAAAAAAAATACCATCACTCGTCTGTCGCATCGCGCCGAATAAAGGTAAAAGAGGTTTAAAATATTTTTCTTATGTCGGTGACTTTCAACTCACATCTTTCGAAATAACGATTTAAATGTGTTTTACTATTTTCAGGTTTACGAAGATAAGATTTCAAAATTTCTAAAAGTGTTTTACTTTTTCTTCAGGTTTTTGAAAATAAGATTTTGAAAAAAAAAATGAAGTGTTTTGCCTTTTCAGGTTTGTGAAGATAAGATTTTGAAATTTCGAGGACGAAATTTTCTTTAAGTGGTATAGTCTGTAACGACCCGGTTCATTTTAAATTGGTCGTTACCCATTTTCCTGAGAATGGTTGTTTAAATAAAATTTTAATATTATGTTACGTTCCTATAAGTCACGCCGAAATAACTAGTAATATATATTTAAAGATTATTGCATCATTTATATTTTTTATATGTTAATTATTAAAGATTCTTATTTACTTTTTTAAGCTCAAATCAAGTATTTCAACAAAAGCCCAAAATTTATCGAAGCCCATGTTTTTTTTCTTTTAGCTTACTTGATTTTTTTTAACATGTGATTATTTATGTAAAATGGAAATATCAATTTACTCAATCAATATTTTCAATCCACCAATTTGTCTCAATTGATTTTCCTCTAATTACTACCAAATTGATCTTTGATTTAATGTTTCTAATTTCATGCCCTAGCCAACTAGTATAAATAGTGCACTCAAACCACTTCTCTAATCACACCATAAACATTCTTCTCTTCTGTACTCTAGTTTTCATTTGAGGCGGCGCGCACGGATCTAATTAAATTTGTTTTGAATCAAGTTTTCAAGTTCAAATAAAGGTGGGGAATCCAACGTGGATTATTATGCAAAATATTCGTTTATCCTTATTATGCATTTTATGCAGTTTATATGTGAAAATTATATATATATATATATATTCAGTCTACGGGCTGCAGGAAAAATTACTCAACCTACGGGTTGCATGTTCGGCCGACGGGTTACAGTAAAAGTTACTCAACCTACGGGTTGTATGTTCGGCCTACGAGCTGCAGGAAAATGATACTAGATATGCTATGTATTTATTGTTCATATTATGTATAATCTGGATAAATGCAATAACCCCACTGAGTCAATAGCACTCACCCCAAAGCTATTTATATTCTCAAGTTAAGGATGTTCGGGCGATGTGTTGGAGACGAAGTGATGGAATAAGGACTATATTTTTAAATATTTTAAACATTTTATTTTTCTGTTGTAATAAACTCTAAATTTAATATTTCTTTTATTTTGGACAAACTTTTGGAAGTATTATTTAATATTCTACCATTTTATTATTTAAATAAATCTATGAAATTTTGAGACGTCACAGTTTCACTCCTATCCGAGAGTATGTACTGAGTTAACCTTCTCATGTACAATAGCTTTCGAACTACACATGTTTGACAAGTTAATTCACACCTAGACGTGTTAAATTTCGTATTAATTAGAAGTCCAAGATTCTACATTGCGGCCAATTAAAAACCTAATTTTGACACAATTTACTCAACAAAAGTGTGGTTAAGTTGACAAATTTAAATAGAAATGGTTAAAACTCAAAAAAGCTACACTCCTATATAATATATATATTTTATACCTTTTTGCTATAAATTTTTGAAGAAAGCTGGCAATAATCGCATTTTATTTTTTTGCAATAATTAGTTATTGTTTTTCTAAGTATTTCTCATATGAAAGCGATGATTATTTCTCAATAAATTATCGGCCATGATTTTGACAAATATGAAATCGATCGTGAATTCTGTTCCATGAACGTACACACGCCATTATATATTACATATATATATATATATATATATTATCTCTTACGGGGTGGCTTTATTGTTTCTTTTTAATGATAAGAAATAATAATGATTTTATTGAAAACGTCACAATATGCCTAGTCCCACTACTAACAAAGTATTATTATTTAATCAAAGTCACACTTAATAGTAAAATAGATAGAGGATGGACGCAAAAGTCAATGGAGTGATTGATAAATCATGGGTGGTGGATTAGTTTAATAACCCTAAAATAAAAATACCGTTTAAAATTAATTCGGATTTCATTTTCTTGCAAAAGCTTAAAGAATTACTTGAATATTAGAAGGAAATTAAAATAAAAGTTTGATTTAGATACCATAAATTAGAGACAAGTGGTTATAGGCATGCCTCAAAAACCAATGTGGCAGACAAAAGATTGAATAGTGCATAACAAGGACAAGTTTATTTTATTTTCTTTCACCCCTAATAAAATAATCTTTTTTTTATACTGATATGTATTTTGTGGTTTTTATTTTTATTTTTTTTATTTTGAATGTTGTCGTTACTAGTTAGCTTATAACTGTTTTTATATATTGTGGTGCTGCTTTTCCTTAAAAAACTTTTGGAAAATGTGTCGTTTTCATATTAACAGCTATAATTAATATTGTATCAAACTTGATATAATGAATAATAATGATATGACAAGCTTTATATGATCATAATTATTGAAGATAATTGTAAGGGTCAAAAAATGAATTGTCCATTTTAAATTAATTCGCAATAATATTCAATTTTGATTCAAAAAGCCCGTTCAAAGAGGTTCATGAGGAAAGAAGGCTAGACACCAATATTGTAACACCATAAATTCTTTATTTTATGATATTTGTGCGTTATATTCTTTAAAACTGAAAATGAATAATAATAATAATAATAATAATAATAAATAATCCGGTGTATTTTTTTAATAATAATACTAATTAAAAATTCAAAGTAGGAAAATAAAAAATATATAATTAGATAAAACCCGTAAATTCGAAATTATCATTAAAATTCACAATCCTAATGTTAATTAAACCATAATATCCAACTACTAGCTTAAGTTAGTCCAAAACGCCATTAAACATAAAATATCAAGTTCAAAATAATTTACTTAGAGCAATAAGTCCAAAAATTCGGTTAAATAACTCAAGTGTCTAAAGCAAAATCACCCCATTTTATTCACGATGTTCTAATCTCACTTATTTAAAAATATTTAAAAATAGGTGGGTGAACACTCTTAAAATATACCTAGTGGTGGGGGAATCATAGACATTTCTTTTAATTAACTTAACTGTATTAAATTGCAGGAATAGTGAATATCTAATTTTTGTTCTTCTTCTTGAATACATCATAAAAGTGTGCACAAGACATATTTTGGTGCGTACAAAACTCAATTATGATGCTTACAAAATACTATTTTTGTCCACAATTCATAAAAAACAATTCAAATTGGATTATTTTTCATTTTTTATTTTTGTGAAAAATCATATATCATATAGTTTCAAAAATAAAATAAAAAAATGCACCCACCTAAATGTAAATTAAAGAGTATGCAACATCCAGCATAGAATCACAAAGTCGTCGAGGGTTCTAACTGCACTGCTCCTAAGACAAGTATCAAAGTCTAAATTCTAAACTTGGCTTCTACATGGTAGATCTTCTTCTTTGCCTAGCTACAAGAGTATTTGATAATTTATTTTTGCTAAAAGACTGTCATTAGATTAAAATATGGCCTTTCTTAACCATGAAATAAGATTTATAGTATCCCTATCATAAAATAAAATGTTCGGGTCCTCAAAAAATTCGACTTTTAAGGATTGTACACTAAAAAATAAAATAAAAGATAATGAAATTTGAAATTTAATAAACATTGTACACTAAAAAAAATGAAATTTGAATTATTTAATAAACATTGAACCTTTCTAATTAGAATATTTAATAAACATTGCAAACTAAAAAAATAATGAAGTTTTATTTATTAAAAAATAATAAATAAAATAAAATAAATTAAACAATAAAGTATTCCAGGGAAAAAATACCGCTGGAATCCAGAAAAAATCTCAAATTAAAAATATTAAAATATCATAGGAGAAAAATACCACTAAAATCCAAAAAAAAATCATAAATAAAAAATATTAAAATATTCCAACAGAAAAATATCGTTGGAATATGAAAAAAATTGAAAAAACAACAACAATATATTAAAATATTCCAATGTAATTTTTCCGCTGGAATATGGAAAAGATCGAAAAATTAAATAAATATCATCCGGTGAGATCTTTCCACTAGAATCAACACAAATGTACGTTAGAATCAACTCAAATGGCTTTTTGATTAATATATATTTTTTATTTCGTTATTGAGCTGAACATCGGAGTTCGCTCGATTGCCAATCCTCGATGATCCTTTGACTTTAACGTTTTGTTTGTGTTAGCTTCTATTGATCTTCGCTGCCCGAACTCCATTTCGAATTTATTTGTTGATTTAACATCCACAATAATAAAAACATAATTTTATTTCATGTGTAACTTTATGATGTGAGCTCAAGGAATTCAAGATCACAACAATTAAACAAAGTACGTAATAGGAACGAGAACACACGACGACTTGTAAGGAATCAATACCAACGAATATACTAGAACTCTAAATATCAAAGTATGCGGAATTAAGCACTAAATAGACTCGATAAATATAAGTTGAATTGGACTCGAAATATATGTTGAATTAGACTCGAAAAATAGACACTTAGAACACCTAGATTATAGCCAACAATAAATAAAACACAATTCCAAATATATATGTAGCAAACAAATTATGGCAGATTATAGATGGATTAAAAGGTTCGATTATGGCTAGGTTTAGAACTAGGGTTTATGAACGAATAAGGAACCTTCTTACGTGATTATTGTGAGGATGATAGATGAATCGACAGCTTGATGATGATGTTGAACGAACGGTGATGGCGAGATAATTGTAGAAGAAATAGATCTTACTCGAACCCCGTTGATTGAAGATGAAACACAATTTATCGAACTATTTTGGATTAGCAATTCCCCCTAGAACTCGATGGAACTAGAAAGAAACTTGATAGGACTAAAGACTTGCTGGATCAATAGAACTTGAAATTTAGGGTTTGATCAACAGAAGATGAATGAGACAATTGAGAATTTAATTCTTTAATTCATGCAATGTCTGAAGTACAAATGAAATAATGATCCTCTATTTATACTAATAGGGATGGATGAAAATTTAAGATAAAAAAAAAGATAAAAATAAAGCTTTCCCAACTCTAATAGGACCCTAAAAAGGTAAGTTAAAAAAATAAAAATTAAATAATAAAAATCCTAACTATAGATAAATGAAACCCAACACTTTGGGCCTTCAACTTGGGCTTTAAATAATTCGAACATGGCCTTCAAATTAATTAACATGGGCTGTCCAACATGATCGAATAAATCCATGCATGCAACGTTGTCCTTCTTCTCTTTAAGTTCTCGTATTCTTCAATTGTCAACAAAGTGACGACTTTGGGGCTGCATTTAACTTCTTCTTCAAGGCTTGTCGATTCTTCATCATTCCCCTCTTCTTGAAAAGAATTCATCCTCAAATTCGAACCACTTGAATTCCATGGTATATTTTGATTTGGAAACCCAAATTAAATCGGGTGACACATTGATTACCAATAGAACCTCTTTAACAACCTGTAAAATGAAAACATCACAGGAAAATGGTTGGCAAATAATATTAGAACTCGGTAGCGCCTCCATGCGTGCTCGTTCGAGCTCCTTGTGATCTTCAACCATTGCTCCACTGATGTCATTCTCCTTTTCAGAACATGGTTGTAATTCCTCCAACTTTTCATCCATGTTGGTATCATCGTCTACAGTCTTGACTTCTAAATTCTCGATCGAAATTGTTTCTTTATGTAGCTCGGCTATGGTCATGACTGCACTTAATGCAATCTCTTTTTCATTAGATGATTTGACTTCATCTTGTTCAGAAACAAGCAGGACTTGTCGATCCTCTGCTTCACAGGATGTTTCGACTTCATCTTGACATTGTGCATCATAGGCTGGACTCGGTATGACAATGGGAGGCTGACCTAGAAGTATTGGCCGTGTCGGTGGTGGCGGTGTCACAATGGACGGTCGAATGATTGCGGTAGGCCATGCATATACGGGTCTTACAACGGGTGGTCTACAGCTGGACTCTGGTGCAAAATGATCAAATCATTTCACGGGCTGATTAGACTGTGCTAGGAATCGTGGAAACTCTGAATAGGGTGAGGGCGACTCAGGTTGGCTCCAAGAAAACTGATAACTCGTGGTCGAGTGGGCTGTTTGGCGTCGAGCTCTAGGTGGTGCTTCTTACGTGTGGAGATGCTCAAGCTGCTCCGTTAACTTGGCCATGCGACTACCCATCTCGTCCACCAATGATTGTGTACTTTTATCCATCCTTTCGATCATTGCATCAAAATGGTACTTAGTGTCCCAAGGGAGGAACCGGCTGGATGACTCGAGTGTACCATTTGAATCTATGGTAACCTGCACAAGAAACAAACATAAAGAAATAAAAGGACCTCGCAATTCTCTCTTTTCTCTCATTTGTTTCCATTCTTTTTCTTTTTCCACTCGTGTATCTCTCAAATATAAGTGGCGCACGTGTGTGGATCGTGTATCTGGTGGTGTTGGTCGAATGTAGTTTCTTAAGATCAGCTCCTCTCGGTCTTCTCAAAAGCTTGGACTAGTCGATCAAGAACCACGGTGAAATCTGGATGGAATGGAGTACACAAACCGCAAATGTCATGTAGATGGTGTACACAAACCAACTACCTTGGTATAGAGTATATGGGGTACGGGTGTATGGACCGGATGGTGTACAAGTGGTATATGGGTGTAGATAGAGGTGTGTGGAATGAGGCTGGAAATTTTGATCTTAATGGGGTGAAGGAACAAAATTAAAAGGTGTGGACAAGGTAATTTTGATGTAGGAAAGGGTTTGAATGGAACAAAGCTAGATAATGCAATAAAAAGAATAGATAAGGTAATATCTATTTGGATGTGTTTCACCTAGATGAACACAATCTAAATAGCCTAAAATATCTATTAAAATAGAAAAGAGCCTAAAACAACTAAACAAGAACAATAGGAACGAAAATAAATTAGTGCATATTTTTTTTTTGTCGAACTTTTTTTTATCTGCAAATTGCTTGTTCACAACCTAACTAAGAACAATAACACTCCCAAACAAAAGAACTCGACTGGAATAGCAAGATCAAATCAGATTTTTTTTGACTTGCTATTCGACTCTAGCTAAACAAGACCCAAATAACACGCTTGAACACTTACCACAAACTGTAATGTAATGAACGAATAACAGCTCTTTTTTTTATATACTGATGGCTTTTTTTTTGAATAATCGGTG
This sequence comes from Perilla frutescens, assembly GCA_026008535.1. Classification (NCBI taxonomy): domain Eukaryota; kingdom Viridiplantae; phylum Streptophyta; class Magnoliopsida; order Lamiales; family Lamiaceae; genus Perilla; species Perilla frutescens. The sequence continues at coordinate 36,911,976 of BRKX01000016.1, read as the reverse complement.
CCTTTTTTAACTAGCTACGTTTTTTTTTTCAATGAATAGTGCAGTTACAACTCGATAAAACACGATCACATGAACAACCAAAATAACAAGATACGACTCGGTATTGAACCATGACGGTATAGCTGTCTTTATGATGTGAGCTCAAGAAATTCAAGATCACAACAATTAAACAAAGTACGCAATAGGAACGAGAACGCACGACGACTTGTAAGGGATCAATACCAACGAATATACTAGAACTCTAAATATCAAAGTATGCAGAATTAAGCACTAAATAGACTCGATAAATATAAGCTAAATTAGACTCGAAATATATGCTGAATTAGACTCGAAATATATAAAACACAAGTCCAAATATATATGTAGCAAATGAATTAGGGCATATTATAGATGGATTAAAAGGTTCAATTATGGCTAGGTTTAGAACTAGGGTTTATGGACGAATAAGTAACCTTCTTACTTGATTATTGTGAGAATGATAGATGAATCGATGACTGTTGTTGATGGAGATGAAAGATGGACGTCGGCAGCTTGATGATGATGCATGTTGAACGAACAGTGATGGCGAGATGACTGTAGAAGAAATAGATCTTACTCGAACCCCGTCGATTGAAGACGAAACGCGATTTATCGAACTATTCCGGATTAGCGATTGCCCCTAGAACTTGATGGAACTAGAAAGAATCTTGATAGGACTAAAGACTTGCTAGATCAATAAAACTTGAAATTTAGGATTTGATCAACAGAAGATCATAAAAATAAACTAATAATCACAAAAAAAAAATGAAGAAAAAATTTACAAAAAAATTCGTAATTTGAAAGTGTAACACATAGGGTGTAACAGGAAGTTTCATATCATCTAGAAACCTATAAGTTTTTCAATTGGAAATTTGTTTTTTTATTAATCTAGAACTTGAAAGTTAGATTATTAATAATTCACGGTCTATCAATTTTGTATCTAATTAAATGACCTTGATAGGTAAAACTCCTGAAATTAAACACCATATTCGTATTTACGTACGATTCTGAGATCGTTTTGGGGTGACAACATTATTTTCTTTAAATAAAAAAATGATGACACAACTTTTGAAACTAAGAAAATATTAATAATATTATTCAAGCTATACCAACTATTTACATATTATTTTATTAACCTCCATTCGCCATACTACAATATCATATTAAATCATTACGATATAAATGATCTTTAGAAACAATATTATTAGAGACAAAATGTCATCACTTATAATAAACTTAAGTAACGATATGTCATTAATTATAATAAAAATAATAAAATATTCAAAAATCACACACTCACACACACACACACACACACATATAGGCGTGCATTTGTATGTGAACATAGACTTTGTGTGTAAATTATGGATGAATCTTGACCATTAATTTGTTAAAATCAATAATCATTATAATTAGTTTGAAGAGAATTAAGAAAAATACTATTATTTTCATTAGAGATGCAGTTAAAGGTCAAATATATCAAATCGCTATTTTTTTTTCTTACGAGCATCTTCAATGTGAAAAAAGAACATCAAGAAATCAGAAATTAAGCATTTTGAAAATATAAAACAACATAACAATATATTATGTCATTCTTAAATGTAAAAAATTATTACAAAATAACAATTGATGCATTTTAAAACGTAAAAATAACATAAATAAATAACTATAAAAGAATAATTAAAATAAAATTGATCATAATCATCCATTTAATAAATCTAATGAGTATGATTATCCATAAATTACACTCTAGACTAATGTTCACAAATATAATGTTCACATTTACACACACACACACACAATACGAAGGTTAGACTTAATGAATGTAATGCAATTAAATTTAAAATCCAAAGCCCAACCATGCCCAGAATTATGCCCACTGTCCTAACCAACAGCTATCTATATACAATAAGCCCAAATAAAAAACTAATACCGATTTACACTGCAAACTACAAAAAGCATAGTCCACTTCCTTTAATCCAATATAAACACCTCCATTCTCTTCTTTGCCGAGAATAGGGCTGAAATCGAGCTCAAACAAACCAAACATCAATATGTACGCACTTGGATCGGAAATTTAGAGTTGAGCATAAACTTTAGATAAAAATTTATGTAAGATAATGTAATAGATCTCTTACATTAAATGAGTTAAATATAATCAAAACACGCCCACTCACAAGTTTTAGTCCAGACAAGTGAGTCACGCGCGCCCACTGACGCGTGAGCCTTCGCGCTTGAGCCCACCTTTTTTTTTTATAAAATTGGGTTGCTTGCCTATTGATTTCTCCCTTTTCCCTTTCTATTTTCTTTCAGCTTTCGGTCATTTTCCTTTCCTTTTGTTCCTTTCGTTTTTTTATCTTTTTTTAAATCATTATTTTGTATCAAGCGAAGTGCAGGGATCCACGCATTATTTTAGGTGAGTGTACTGCGCAAGATGCTGAATATAAAAAATATAATTAAAAATATTAAATTAATTAAATAAATTTTTTTAAATCAACACCTTAATGGGTGGGGGATTAAGTAGATCCCCAACCTATATATATTAGCGAAAAGGAAATCCAAAAATATCGTCCGAGGAGAGCCCAAAAGTGACCCCCCTCCCCAAAATACAACAAAGAACCTGTAGAGTATTAACCTGCGTCAGAGAATATCCAAACTGGAAAATATCAAACTAGCTAGCTAAACTAATTAAACAAAAGAAAAAAATCTGAGAGAAAGAAATAGCAAAATCGATACATACAAATACATCAATGTCGAAACCGAACGTTAGGATAACCAAACTGGTCCATCATGAGCAATGACGCTAATGGCCTCGACATCGTCTGTGAGTAAAAAATATGAAGTCCGTCGACTTCATGTCCGAGCCTAACCAGAAAGTCTGCAGGGCGATTGCCTTCTTTGTTGATGTAGGTGACTCGAACATGAAGATCTCGAAAGAGGAGTGGGATCCTGGAAAAAACATCCCTAAGATGTCCCGATCTTTGTGTATCGAAGGAGAGAACAGTGACGAAGGCGACTGCATCAAGCTCGATCCAAACATGAGAAGTCGTCTGAGCTGCCAAGAGGATCCTCGGAAGTAGTGACCGGAGCTCCGCCTCAAAGCTGGAAGTGCTACCACTGCAGGTGAAGACAAAAAGAGGTGAGGAGGCTACCATTGTGATCTCGAGTAGCCCACCGCCCGCTGCAGTCTGATGTGCTCTATCAAATGATTCATCCGTGTTCAGCTTCAACCAGAGCTCTGAAGAGGATTGCCATGTGACTACGAGGGACCTAAGAGGCCTCCTAACTAGCTCGACAATTGGCATGAAATGAACCTGTGGATAACAACCTGCACTGGGGTGGGAGAAGCTTTCCACTGAGCACAAGCTGATGAAGATGCCGAGCGATTTGAAAAACAATGAGAGATGACCGAAAGAAACTACCCTGTGCTTGTGGTCGTTCCTTTCTGTTAGAGTAAACCAGAGTATCAGACAAGGGATAATAAAACAAATATGTCTGTGAGAAGCACGTGGTGTGAGGTGCCTCCAAAAGCTAGGTGCATGTGTAATGTTTGTGCGTAGTGCATGATACTAAATTTTTTCAAAAAAATCAATTATCTAGTGTAGTACACGAGCCTATCCATTTGCATCAGGTGAGTGCACGACGTCAGACGCCCGATAAAAGAAATTAAATTATTCCAAAAATAAAATTAATTCAATTTAATTGTAGGGTTCACTAATTCCATTTTAAGGTTTATATATTTGAAAAAAATATTATCGACTGTAGTGCAAAAGTGTGAGCTCGTGCACTGCGCGAGATGCTGAAAAAAAAATCAAAGAAACTAAATATATATTTGGAAAAAAATAAATAAAAAATGAAAAAAATAAAAAATCAAAACAAAAGCAAAAAAGAAAAGGAAAATGGGGAGAGGGTGGGAAGGGGCCCACTGAAAAAATAAAAAATAAAAGAAAAAATGGGAGGGGGGGACCACTTCTTGGATCAAATAGAGATTTGTCTAACGTAAGAGATCCGTTAGACGGTCTCAAACAAGTGTGTCTCTAAATTTTAAGATTTGAATTTCGCTCCAATATAAGTGTTTGTGTTCACAATTCACTTGGCTTTTTCACTGATGTCTGTTAGCACGAGAAGTCAACAAAATCTGGAGTATATATGAATATGTTCAAATGGATACTAGGTGTTTATGTGAGAACTAGGAACCATTTATAGCCATTAGATCTTATTAATTCTAAGGATGAGATTAAAAGTAGATTCTTAAGCAATTCATTCCTTTAATGTGTTTGAAACTAATTAATTATTTTACGTATCACATGACATTTGTATGGTTGTATACGCAGATGGCAACATCTCAACTGATCATGTAACTGACATATCACCCGGCATGATGAAATATTACATTCCTACGTGTGATTCATCTTTGAAGCCATTTGTTAATAAGAAGTTCCATTTTTTGAATGATGGTATTGAGTTTTATAAACGGTATGCACTGGCATATGGGTTTGACATTCGATTAGGTACAACAAAGATGTCAACAGATGGCACGTGTCAGATGTGGAAATATGTTTATTGCAATAGAGAAGGGGCCAAGAATGCACCAAATGGAGATGAATGTGGGTGCAACAAGATATTGAGTCTGCTTGCTATGCATGCCGCCTAAAAAACATTCCAATGATCTAGATAGACATGAGTATGTGGTTGAAGAATGTAATAACGGCTTGTTCAATGTCACTTACTATAAGGGTGAGGAAACTGTGTGTGCAGTTGTAAGAAATTTGTGAGGATGAGACTGCTTTGTTATCATGTATATTTTGTGTTCAAAGATTTGAATTTGGAAACTATCCCTGATAAATACATAGTCACTCGATGGATGAAGTTAGCATTGTCGAGCACATCACATATGGTTGGCGTTGACATACAAGACGCATGTGTTGGTATAGAAAAAATGGATTTTTATTGCATGATACCATTTCTAATTTCTATAGTTGTATTGGGTTAGTTGAAGGCGGTCATGAGAAAATTATGAAATTAAATAAAGCCATTAAGGACATTAAGGATTTACTATAGCAATTTCAATGATGCTAGAAACTGTAGCAGGTTTCATTGATGTTGTTGTTGCTGTACAGTTTAAACTTTTTTTTTTATCATATATATTTATTGCTTATTACATAATAATTTGTATATTCTTATTTGGTAATTTCGTAATTTCTTGTTATTAGGATATTCACTTATATTGTACTTTATTCTTTTCCTGAAACCAATAATATGCCATAAAATTATGCTGGTCAAGCTACCAAAATGATAATACAAAGCTACAAAATCAATTTGTAGCTACTTGTTTGGTAATTCCATAATTTTTTTTGGGTTTCTATTTGCAAGCTACAAAATAATAATACAAAGCCACAAAATGAATTATATCAATTTATGGGATTAGATTATAATTTCCATTTAGGTGGCTAAAAAAATAATTATAACAAGCGAGTTAATAATTTACAACAAATAAAAGGCTACGAACACTATGATACATAGAGGTAAAATAAATTTCATAAACATATATGGCTTCAAACAGAGTTAACACAAGCTACGAATTTATATTTAACTAAAAACATATTGACAATAATAAGATGTCGAAACAACATAAACATTAACTAAAACCAATACTAAGCTACAAAATTATGTTGGACAAATATACGTATTACTCTTTCGCAAGATACAAAAAATACAAAGCTACAAAATCAATTATAGCTATTTATGCTCCAGACAATTACAAGGTGACTCCCTCGCTCTCAAATCTTCACAATTATTCAAAATTATGTTCCAGACATCCACTACGGCTGGCTGTACTGATCCACAATCCACATCGCATTGTCACCATTTCTTTCTTCCTCAAATTAACAAAATTGTTTGAAAATACAATCCCCTGACTACAAAAAAAGAAAAGAAAAACAAAAACAAGCGATCATATTTGTTTTACAATATACGTTATTTATTTATGTTCACTACTTACGGGTCTTCGTTTTTTTGGTCTATCAGCCAGAAAAAAACTTTCTTGTCTTTTTTATCAACCTTCTCTGATGCATCTATCACTTTTTGTAAGAAGGGTGACAACAACGCCATTGCTCTCTTCATATTTTTGGGGTTTCTGCACAACACCTGCTGCAACGGGCATCGACAATCAACTTTTAAAGCATAAAAATCTAATAACAATAATATAAAGCTACAAAATTAAATCACCAATTGCAATAATTTATGGAATTAGCTTTTTAATTCCACCTAAGTAGCCAAAAAAAAAATTATAACAAGCTGAGAATACATGTTGGCAAATAAAAAGCTACAGACTGAATTGTACAAATCTATAAAATAATTTACACATATGATATGAATTTCAATTACTATATCACCACGCTATTATTCTACGCAATAAGCAACAAAATGACGATAAACTAGCAACATAAACAAAGTGCGCGACTCCTTTACCAATGCAACATTCAAAATATTAAAAATATGCTTAATAAGCTGTAAACTCTAATGAAAATTGCAACAACCTCGAAACATCAATATTAATATACAAATTAACATTTTTCAGTAACAAAAATAATCATTCAACCCTCAATTGACACACTAATTAAATCTGATAATTAATGTTGTTTTTTTTTTTCAGTTTCTGGATAAAATATTTATGCAAAATATGGATTTATATATAATTTCAATTGTTTACTCTTAAACGAAATCATCCAAAAAAACACTTTTACTCAAAAGGATCAAGACAAAAAAATACATGTATATTGCATAAAATTTAAATAATTACCAGTAGTAATACACAAAAATATGTAATTATTTTATTACTACTATAAATTACTACTAGTATATCAAATAAATAAATACAAATATCCATATATACACGTTTGCATCTTAAATAAGCTACATAATATCAATAACTTAGCTTGTGCTTCCACTACAGTCACATGACATTCAAATCGTAAATATTACATACATCCAATACTTGCACTAAATAAGCAACAAAAAAACTACACGAATCGTTCATTCAGACATTTAAACAAACACGTGGGTTACAACATTTGTAGCTACACATCAATCGAATCTTTAACATAGCGGTTTTTATTTTCACCTAAACTGTAAGTGTACAGCGAGGCTAATAGCAAAACGGTGAACAAGGTCGAATCCACAGAGACTCAATATCTAATCACTAGTTATTCTATTTATTCTACGGCTGTTATCTAAACTAACAAAATTATGAGTGTGAAATTAACTGAACTAACCAAATAAATAAATAAATTACCACAAGCATAAAACAAAAGAAAATAACAAATAAAATTATCAGGAGAAAAAGCGCATTCTAGGATTGTTTAATCATCAACTACTCCACCTGTCTAACTAACACAATTCCATGCCTATATTCAGATTCAAATCACACTAGAGCAACCACACAATTATCTACAATCTCTTCTCAGAGTAATGTAAATGTTGATTACAGATTAAATAATAATGTCTCCATTAATTATCTAGCATGCAACTCCAAAATGATCAAAAGGTCAAATGCTATCTTAAATAATCTCAACTCTCTCGAGTATTATTAATCATCAAGTTAATTATTCTGAATCTCGTGCTAAAACTCATCTTTCGAATTATGAATCAACACCTCAGATTGCATCAATTAATGGCCAATTAATCAACACAACATCTAAAACAAGAATAATTAAAGTATGAGAAAAATCATAGACTCTTGAATTGCATTAATTAACTGGTTTCATAATTGAGTCATAAACAACCCTAGAATACTAGGGTCTAGTTGTCCATAATCAAAACAATAAATAAATATCCAATCCAAAAATCCATAGAAAGACAAGAGTAAAAATAAACAAAACCTGGAAAGTTAAATCTGCCTCTAATCTTGTAATCTCGAATTCCTAGAGCTCGTTCTTCGCGATGGCTTCTCTCCGTTACTTTTTCTCTGCTCCAAAGCTTATAGTAGGGTTTTTCATGTGTGATTTTTGTGTATTTCCACCCTTAAAAACTAAGTAAGAATTTGATCCAAAGTAGGAAACCACAAGCTGCACCGTCTTGAAAATTCGCGAGCTCGCTCCCGAGGATGTCAGTCACGACTCAGATCGCGACTCCACGTGGCATCCAGCTGTCACAAAATTCACGAGCTCTTCAGATATTCATGACCGGGTCACGAATATTGCAAAGCTGACCCCCTTCTCTGTCGCGATCAAACAGTTAATGCCTCTTGGTGATTCGCGATGTCGCTCGTGATTCGTGAGCTGGTCGTGACTTTTCTTCTGTGCACCCCAGCCTCTGTCGCGATCAAATAGTTAACGGCTGGGGTCTTCACTCACGAGCAGCGATGTCAGCCGCGGTTCTCGGCCATTTTGCATGTATTTACCGGGACTTCCATACTTCGTTCAAATACCATCTTTTCAAGTACAATTTCTGCAAAATTCCAACAAGTAATACCAAACTCCCAAATGCATGAAAACACAAATAAACTGAGATATAACACACCATAAACAATTCAAACTCGACACAAAAGTGTATCAAAATTAGTATAAAATCTCAGTTTATCAACTCCCCCAAACTTAGAAGTTTGTTTGTCCTCAAACAAAAAACAAGACTCAACTCAAGGATCAATACAAATTATGCATACAACTCACAATCTAGCAATGACGAAATCAAGAGGTAAGAAACATGCAAGCTCATAATCCGCAAACCCTTCAAATCACCCACATGCACATTTGAAACCCAACAAACATACATCAAACCAATGTTCTTCTCAAGTGTGTGTGTATCACTAAAACTCTCACAAAATATATATCAAGGTAACCACTCATCAAACATCAAACATATGAAAACATCAACCATAAACTTGCACTTCTTCCCCAACTCTCTCCAAATGAAATCATGCCAGAATTAAAGATCAAATAGGTCTTTTAACTGGGTTGTAATGTAGGCTTTGGGTTAGGGTTGGAATCATATGGCTAAAGTGGCTCAAAAACCCTGCAAAAATCACCGAAGTTCACATCTTCATCAACTCAACTCTACCAATCAATCTAAGCACCCATTTTCCAACAAAGACACAGGTTATACTTTCTCTAACTCACTTTTCCTACACAACCATGTTTCTCAGACTCTTTGAGTCCGTTAATTTTTCTTTCATCTATGTTGTTGGCATCCTTTTTATTCAATTTTTTTTATTTTAGGAATGCCAACAACACTCATCACTACTCACAACTATCAACACCATAGCAATGTTCTATCATTCCCAATCACAATCATTCCTTTTTCCTCTAATCCTATTATCCACACGTTTTATCATTCATACCACAACGGGATTCTAAGAAAAATGATGATTAAGCTCAACGGGGTTCACAAAGGAATTATGTGTATCTAGGGACCGTGTTTAGGCAAATGACTATAAGAAAGATGGCCTAAAATCATTTTTTCAATTCCAAGCATAATCAAAATCACAAGTGAGGAATCATGCAAGTTCTAGTGACATCAACACATGCCGACCAACACACATCAAGAAAATACGGGTTCATCACCCTCAGGCACGAAAGCTCACGGTTAAATATTGGTCTTACTCATGCTTATCAAGCTCAAATGTACATATGTGATCAAATCAGAACTCACAAACATCAAGACATACATATCCCCACTTCCATCAATCATCATTACCAAAGCATGAAGTTAATACATAACTCGATCAAGTTCCTCAAAACCACAAGATTAAAGCCGCAAAATTCAAAATTTTCCAGGTTTTTTTTTACTCTAAAAGAAGAGAAACAACTAACTACGAAAACAACTAACTAAGAAAGCAGGTAAGAGAAACAAACTTGGTCGAGACATCGTAAGCGCACATCCCCCCAAACTTATTCAACACACCGAGGAAGAATAAGTTTGAAGAAAGACGAAACGGTGTCTCAACCACTTACAGCGGATCAGGAGGACGGGGGCGGCTGATATGGCAGGTATCCGTACAACATGTACGGATACATGTGCGGTGGCATCTGCCTCTACTGAGACTGGGACTGAGAGCGGCCGGAAGATGTGGGCTCTTGGGGCTGGTATGGACCAGATGGTCCGACACCGTAAAATATGTTAGGGTAGTAGCCGGGTGCCGACTGCAATCCTCTAACCGCGTCTCTAATCTCATGCACCTCCCCTCTCATAGTGTGCACATCTGTCTGTAAAGTCTGGAACGTATCATTCATGGCACCGTAGTTTGTGGTCAAGGTGCCAACGGCGTTGTTCATCGAGCCAATGGCCGTGTTCATGTTGACCATCATTTGGGTGATAGAGTCCCATTGATCTTCACTCCTCTCATCCCTAGTCCGTGTGTGGCCTCGACGCTTGGCCTAAGCAGACGACTCTCCTAAAGGAACATGCCCTTGAGCCTCAAAGACTTCAAAGTTAGTTCGGCCCTCATTTGCGACTCCAGCAATCGCTTGCCGATGGGCCGGTGTATCCATCAACTAGTTTCGAGTGTCAGTGAGATCCGACACTGTAGTGAGCGGCCTATTGGGCAGAGGAAAATAGTGAGAACTGCGCAGGTGCAACAGGAACTGATCCGTGCGAGTGGCCAGCATCTGTGAATTTCTCAAAGTGGTAAGATCAATGAGGCGAGTCTCAGATAGGGGCCCGTAGCGGTTGAGTGGGATGCCAAAATGTGCAGCAATGGGCGAAATCATCCCACCAATCTCAATTGCATCGATGGCTTGAGTAGATTTCCTCTTGAGCTGCTGCATCAAGAAAGCGACAAAGTTGAGGTTGTGGGCACTCAACATGCTGTAGAGAAACAGGACTTCGGGTGAGCGCATGCCGGATGTCTCATGGCGGGCCAAGACTGTGGATGCGAAGATCTTCTAAAGATACCTGAAGACTGGGTTTGGCATCATAGATGCTTTGACTCTCTTGTGATCAAAGCGAGTCATCTCCGTCTGGAGCTGTCGCCAAAACGTCTCAGCTGTAACCGGAAAATCATTGAAAATGCCTCCTGAGGGCACATGGAAGATGGTGTTGACCTCTGCAGTTGTGAGGATACGCGAGACCCCGCCTAACTGAAATGTCATCGTGTGTGGGCCTCGCATTGTGGATGCCTGTACCTCTAAGGTACTCAAGAACTCATACACAAGGATGGGATATGTCGACCATCCACCGGCCAAGGCGTGATTCCACCCAATTCTATTGATGAGGCCCCAGACGTCTTCATGAATTCCCAGGACTATAGTCGTCTCAGCACAAGGATATCTTGTGGGATAAATATTCATCACGGCCAGACGGGCCCAGGCGCGCTGCTGCTCCTCTATTTACAGGCGGATCCCATACTGGTGTGGATGGTATAGGGGTTCCATCCCTTCTTCATCCTCCTCAGCTAACTCGGTCTCCAATTCCTCAACAACATCATCCTCTTCAGACTCTGGTTCATAGTCCTCGTCCTCAGCGCTGTTGTAGTCTTCCTCCTGCTCCTTTGACTGGCCGTCCTCTTGCTCATCTGACTGGCTGTCCTCCTCAGACTGGGACCCTGCCTCAGACTCCTCCTCTCTTGAGTGGTACTCCTCGTCCTCCGGATTCTCTTCATAATCACGTCCTTCGTCCTCAGAGGACGAAGAGGAACTAGCCAAACTGGACGGCATGATGACCCGGTGGTGACGTTCGCAAGCCATTGTGATATCTGCAAAAGATTTTCCAATCAAAGCCACACTATGCAAACTAACACCACAAGATGAGCATGTCTCCCCCAAACTCGCTTAAAAACAAGTTGTCAACAAAATCATCCCCCAGTTTCATCTATCCAAACAAGCACGGAAAATCAACCACTATTCTTCAATCAACACACAGAACCACAAAATTCTAAAAATAAAGCACAATAGGCACGACATTCCGAGTATGAGCACATACCAACACCACCAAAACAATTGGCACATTCAGAACAAAGCAAAACAAGGATTTCTCCTCAAAATGTCTCCACATTCTTAACATACTACAAACACATACTAAGAATAAGCATCAAATGTAGTCTAAACTTCATGTGTACATGCTTGGACAACAATGTAGGGGTGAATTGGGCCATCAATTGTAATATTTAGCAAAGAAACACAAAAATCCCCAAATTTGAACTTTCACAACCTAGAACATGGGTTTGCCAATTTATCCATAGATTTTGCATATAACCCATGAAATTCACACCTTTACGGGATGGGTAATCGAAAAAATAAGTTCGATGGGTCGAAAACATACCTTGAATGCTGAATTTGGAGAAAAATTTTGTGTGTGTGCGTGTGTGAGTGAAGTGAGAATGAGATGTGGGTGGAAAATGAGAGAAAAGAGAGTTAAAACCAATTTCCGCGTCGCCACGTCAGCCAGAAATTCATGACCTCGCTTGCGATCGCTACTGAGGTCGCGAATTTCCTTCAGTTGACCGTGGAAAATTCGCGACCCAATCAGCATCTGGCGTCCACGTGGATTCGCGACCAGGGTCCAGATTCGCGACCCAGTCGCGAATTTTGCCTTATCAACCCTCTTCTCTGTTGCGATTTGACAGAAATCGAACCACTCTTCATTTGCGACCTCATTCGAGAGTCCAGACTAGTGAATCGGGTCACAAAAATCATCTTGTGCAATCTGATGAACTTAACGGCCTCCGATCTGTTGCTGTTCCTCGAAAGTTGATATTGGACATGATCGAATGTACGAGAAAAGGTCCCAAGTAAAGGTGCAACTGACCCCAATCGCAACTTACTTTGCGTATGTCCAATACGTGGAAAACATGTATTGAAGGTTACTTGGGACACGTTTATCGTCATTCAATCAATCCCACAGATATCACCTGCATAACTCATCAAAAAGACATCAACACAGAAAAAAAAACAAAGAAAAACCAAAAAAGACTCTAAAAAATTAAAACCATTGGGTTGCCTCCCAATAAGCGCCGCATTTAACGTCGATAGCCAGACGATCTTGCAACTCAAGGCTCCATCAACTTAATGTGAGACACCTCGTGTCTCTGCTCCGGGCTGTAGTATTTCTTGACTCTATGGCCATTGACAGTAAACAGCTCCCCCGTATATGACAAGACTTGGACCGCACCACCCGGTAGTACATTTTTTTATCATAAAAGGACCTGACCACTTGGACCTCAACTTTCCTGGAAACAATTTCAAACGAAAGTTAAATAATAAAACATTATCACCAGGTAATAACTCCCTTTGAACAATCATCCGATCGTGGAATGCCTTGGTGCGCAGTTTGTAAAGCAACGAGTTTTCAAAGGCCTCCGTGCGGAATTCATCGAGCTCATTGAGCTAGAGCACCCTCTTAGTCCCCGCTCTCTTGAAATCAAGGTTTAGCTGCTTCACCGCCTAATAAGATTTATGCTCCAACTCTACCTGCAGATGGCAGGACTTCCCAAAAAGCAACTGATATGGAGACAATCCTAACAGCGTCTTGTATGTAGTCCGGTACGCCTAAAGTGCATCATCAAGAAACCTGGCCCAATCCTTTCTATTGGTATTTACCGTCTTTTCCAAAATTTGCCTTATCTCCCGATTAGCTAGCTCGGCCTGCCCATTTGCTTGTGGGTCATACGGTGTAGTGACCTTGTGCTTGATCCCATACTTGGCCAACAATGACTCCAAGGGCTTGTTGCAGAAGTGTGTTCCCCCATCACTTAGTAAAGCTCTTGGTGTTCCAAAACGAGAGAACAGCTTCTTCAGAAAGCTGATGACGACCTGAGAATCATTGGTGACTGTTGGAATAGCTTCAACCCACCTCGAGACATAATCCACGGCTAGGAGAATGTACTGAAAGCCGCTTCAAGATATTGGAAATGGGCCCATGAAGTCGATGCCCCACACATCGAATAACTCGACTTCAACGATGTTTGTGAGTGGCATTTCATTCCTCTTGGAGAGCCCCCCCATTCTTTGGCATTTGTCACACTCCCGGGTGAACTCATGGCAATCCTTAAACAAAGATGGCTAATAGAAACCACTTTGCAAGATCTTGAAAGCGGTGCGATTGGTGGAGAAATGGCTACCACTCGGCGAAGCATGACACTGCAAATAGATCAGCCTCCACTCTTCTTGAGGCACACAACGGCGGATGACCGTATCCGAGCAACGCCGGAAAAGGTACGGATCGTCCCACATGTAAAACTTCACATGATGGAAAAATTTCTTTTTCTGATGTGAGGACAAATCTGGTGGCGGCGCATTGGCAGCAAGGAAATTGACAAAGTCAGCATACCACGGATCTTGAGATTGTACCGCGAAGAGTTTCTCATCAGGGAACTTCTCGTTGATTGGCACGTGAGCCTCTTTGCCATCCACAGGGTGCTCTAATCGAGACAAGTGGTCCGCAACCACATTCTCGCTCTTTTCCGATCTCGAATCTCGAGATCAAATTCCTGCAGCAATAAAATATAGCAGATTAAACGAGGTTTAGCATCTTTTTTATCAAACAAATATCGCAACGCAGCATGATCAGTATAAACAATTGTTTTAGCACCAATAAGATAAGCACGAAATTTATCAAAAGAATAAACAACGGCTAATAGCTCCTTCTCGGTGGCCGTGTAATTTACTTGTGCCGAGTCTAATGTACGACTGGCATAGTAAATTACACGAAACAACTTGTCTCGTTTTTGTCCCAAGGCTGCACCCACAGCAACATCACTGGCATCGCACATGATTTCAAACGGCCGCGACCAATCAGGAGTAACCAAAATGGGTGCACTCACCAAAGCCTTCTTTAACGTCTCAATGGCCTGCAAACACTCATCAGAGAAGTCAAATGCAACTAATTTTTCTAATAAATGGCTTATAGGCTTAGCTATCTTGGAAAAATCCTGAATGAACCGCCTATAAAATCCGGCATGGCCAAGAAAACTTCTCACGGACTTCTCATTGGTTGGAGGTGGTAACTTCTCGATGGCGACGATCAACCTCCAAACCTGCAGAAGACACTTTGTGTCCCAACACTATACCATCTCGTACCATAAAATGACACTTCTCCCAATTAAGGACGAGGTTGGTATCCTCACATCTCTGCAAAACTTGAGTTAAATTGGCTAAACAATTATCAAAGGAGTTTCCATAGACAGAGAAATCATCCATAAAAACTTCCATGATATTTTCAATCAACCCATGAAAAATAGCCATCATGCATCTCTGAAAAGTAGCAGGTGCATTACATAGACCAAAAGACATATAGCCATAAGCCAAAATACCACATGGACATGTAAACACAGTCTTTTCTTGATCCTCAGGAGCAATCATAATCTGATTATAACAAGAATAGCCATCTAAAAAATAATAGTACTCATACCCAGTTAATCTGTCTAACATCTGATTAATAAAGGGAAGAGGGAAATGATCCTTTCTAGTGGCAGTATTCAACATGCGATAATCAATACACACACGCCAACCAGTAACAGCTCGAGTAGCAATCATTTCTTTCCCTTCACCCTTTACAATAGTCATGCCCCCCCTTTTGGCCACAACTTGAGTGGGACTAACCCACTCACTATCAGAAATAGCAAAAATGATCCCAGCATCAAGTAATTTCAACACCTCTTTTCGCACTACCTCTTGCATTATCAGATTTAATCTACGTTGATTTTGCACACGGGGTTTGTAATCATCCTCAAGTAAAATCCTATGCATGCATATAGATGGGCTAATCCCTTTCAAATAAGAAATAGAGCAACCTATAACACTTTGATACTTCCTCAAAACACGCAAAAGACTATCCAACTAAGATTCAGAAAGGTAGGCAGAAACGATTACCGGTTTGGTGTCATTTTCACCTAGAAAGGCATACTTGAGATGGGCAGGCAACGGCTTCAATTTCAGCTTTTTAGGCACAGTTGGCTCTCCATCCTTAGCCTTCTCGTCCTCGTCCCTTAGTGGGAGAAATTTGGATCCTCGCCTTGGGATTTTCTGCAATGAATTCAATTCAGCAATTATATCAGTTAAATCCAAATCATTAAATATGAATTCATTTTTATTAAAATAAGAGTGGAGCAATGCTTGCTCCAAAGACTCCCTCGGTGCCATGAAATCATTCATGTTAATGCATGAATCCACCACTTGAAGCACTTTGCACTCCTCGATTTGTTGGGCATCTTTCTTGTCATGGAATTACATAGCTTTGAAGAGAGAAAAATTAATACTCTCATCATTAACACGAAGTGTTAGTCCCGCCTTTGCTATGTCGATCAACTCCTTGTCCGTATTAAGAAACGGGCGTCCCAAAATGAGTGGGACCTCAGAGTCTGCTTCCATATCTAGTACCACAAAGTCAACGGGAAAAATGAACTCGTTGACTTTCACCAGGACATCTTTGAATATCCCCCACGAATGAGTCACGGATCGATCGGCCATCTGAAGACAAATGGTAGTGGGCTTTATCTTTCCGATGTTCAGCTTCTGAAAGAACGACAAGGGCATGAGATTGATGTTGGCTTCCAAGTCACATAGAGCCTTCCCAGTATGATCTCCTCCAATGGTAACGGAAATAGTGAAACTTCCGGGATCCTTAAGCTTAGCTGGAAGCTTCTTCTGAATGAGAGCACTGTAATTCTCAGAGAGATTCATGGTGGTATAATCCCCCAACTTCCTCTTCTTTGAAATGACATCTTTGAGAAACTTGGCATAACTCGGCATCTGCTGTAGAGCATCCACCAGAGGTATATTAATTTGAACCTTTCGAAAAATCTCCAAAAAATTTGAGAATTGTTCATCAATCTTCTTCTTTTGAAACCTCTGAGGATAAGGAATGGGAACAAAAGATGATGCAGGGGCAGGGGCCCGCAGAGGAGACCATGGTTGCGGCGTTGTAGGTCCATCAATGCTCGAAACTGGATGTTCCAAATCCTCCTCTACCTTTTCATTCTCATCTTCAGGAGTGGATGCATGCCCGGGGTTCTTCGGTCCTTCATAAGAAGTTCCGCTGCGCAATTGTATGGCCTTGCACTGCTCCTTTGGATTCACAGTTGTATTACTGGGGAACTAGCCCGGCTGATGCTGATTTCCCACAACTGTAGCCAATTGTCCTAATTGCTTCTCGAACATCTTCATTTGAGTACCCATAGCTCCAATGACATTCTCTAGCTTCTCAACTCGAGTTTGAGACTCGCCCATATATTTCTCTGTCTTGCCCATAAAAGCCATCAGAAGCTCATCCAGCTTCGGCTTCTTATCTTCATCAATCACCCCGTTAGTCACTGAAAATCTAGGTGGAGGTTGCAATGCGGCATTAGGATTTTCATAAGAAAGGTTGGAACGATTATCTTGGTAGAATTGATTCCCACCTCGGTAATTGTGATTGTTGTTCCCATAGTCGCGCTGATTAACGTAATTCACGTCTTCCATTGAATTTCCTACGGAATTCTCTACACCCGTGTATGTCATGGCATCAAATCATCGGTTGATGATAGCATTCAACGTCGAAAGCTGGGCGGCCAACTTGGAAATAGGATCAGTGTCCTCTACTGCAGCAACTTTCCTCATGATCTTCACCTGTCGATCATTGTTCCACTGATAACTGTTTGTGGCCATGTCTTCTATGATAGATACGGCCTGATCATGTCCCTTGTTAAGTAGGGACCCACCTACCGAGGCATCCAGAAGTCTCTTCACCTCCGTGTCACACCCGTTGTAGAAGATGCACACCTGATGATCTATCCTAAATCCATGATTAGGACATTTCCTCAGCAGCTCTCGAAATCTCTCCCAAGCTTCGTACAGATTCTCATCATCATATTGGCAAAACTGGGTGATCTCGCCTTTCAGTTTCAAAGTCAAACCAGGAGGGAAGAACTTATGAAGAAATTTGTGTGCTAGAGCCTCCCAGGTGTCGACTGTGCTAAGATCCAGTGAATGGTACCAATCCTTGGCAGCATCCCTTAGCGAGAATGAGAACAGGCGAAGCCGGATAGAGTCATCCGACACCCCATTCATCTTTATGGTGCTGCAAATCTCCAGGAATTGTTGAAGGTGCGCATTCGGATTCTCCGTCTTGTGCCCCCCATACTAGTGCTGTTGGACCATTCCTATCAAGCCTGACTTCAGTTCAAAATTGTTTGCATTGATCCTGGGGCCCGGAACTTGACCATGATTCAGCACTGGTGTAAACAACCGATTAATAGGCACTGGGACAGCTGCTCTAGCTTCCTCTTGCTCTCGGAACCTCTGTTGCATTTCCACGAGCTGTTGTTGCATCTGACACATCTGCTCAGTAGTGATAGGTGCTGCTTACTGATCCGCCATTGTTCCTCTTCTTCTCCTTCCGTTTTGGTGATGAGCAGTAGCTTCAATCTCAGGATCAAAAGGTTGAAGTGGTTTCCCTTTTGAGCATGTGCTCATACACCTCCTACAAATTTGTAGAGAAAAAGAGAAAAATTAATAAAAACAAAAACAATGTCTAGAGTAACAATATATAATAAAATCGAATAATAGCAATAAAAGAATTTAAGTCCCCGGCAACGGCGCCAAAAACTTGTTCGGTTTTTATTTTCACCTAAACTGCAAGTGTACAACGAGGCTAATAGCAAAGCGGTGAACAAGGTCGAATCCACAGAGACTCAATATCTAATCACCAGTTATTCTATTTATTCTACAGCTGTTATCTAAACTAAAAAAATTATGAGTGTGAAATTAACTGAACTAACCAAAGAAATAAATAAATTACCACAAGCATAAAACAAAATAAAATAACAAATAAAATTATCAGGAGAAAAATCGCATTCTAGGACTGTTTAATCATCAACTACTCCACCTGTCTAACTAACACAATTCCATGCTTATATTCAGATTCAAATCACACTAGAGCAACCACACAATTATCTACAATCTCTTCTCAGAGTAATGTAAATGTTGATTACAGATTAAATAATAATGTCTCCATTAATTATCTAGCATGCAAGTCCAAAATGATCAAAAGGTCAAATGCTCTCTTAAATAATCTCAACTCTCTCGAGTATTATTAATTATCAAGTTAATTATTCTGAATCTCATCCTAAAACTCATCTTTCGAATTATGAATCAACACCTCAGATTGCATCAAGTAATGGCCAATTAATCAACACAGCATCTAAAACAAGAATAATTAAAGCATGAGAGAAATCATAGACAAGAGAATTGCATTAATTAACTAGTTTCATAATTGAGTCATAAACAACCCTAGAATACTAGGGTCTAGTTGTCTATAATCAAACCAATAAATAAATATCCAATCCAAAAATCCATAGAAAGACAAGAATAAAAATAAACAAAACTCGGAAGGTTAAATCTGCCTCTAATCTTGTACTCCTCGAATTCAAAGAGCTCACTCTTCGCGATGGCTTCTCTCCGTTACTTTTTCTCTGCTCCAAAGCTTATAGTAGGGTTTTTCATGTGTGATTTTCGTGTATTTCCACCCTTAAAACTAAGTAAGAATTTGATTCAAAGTAGGAAACCACAAGCTGCACCGCCTTGAAACTTCACGAGCTCGCTCCCGAAGATGTCGGTCGCGACTCAGATCGCGACTCCACGTGGCATCCAGCTGTCACAAAATTCACGACCTCTTCGGATATTTGCGACCGGGTCGTGAATATTGCAAAGCTGACCCCCTTCTCTGTCACGATCAAACAGTTAATGGCTCTTGGTGATTCGCGATCTCGCTCGTGATTCGCGAACTGGTCGCGACTTTTTTTCTGTGCAACCCAGCCTCTGTCGCGATCAAACAGTTAACGGCTGGGGTCTTCACTCGCGAGCTGCCACGTCAGCCGCGGTTCTTGGCCATTTTGCATGTATTTACCGGGACTTCCATACTTCATTCAAACACCATCTTTTCAAGTACAATTCCTGCAAAATTCCAACAAGTAATACCAAACTCCCAAATGCATGAAAACACAAATAAACTGAGATATAACACACCATAAATAATCCAAAATCAACACAAAAGTGTATCAAAATTAGTGTAAAATCTCAGTTTATCAAATGAGGATTTTAGTTTTTCAGAAGCCTTGCTACAAAAGATTTCAATATAAATTCGAAAACGAACAAAATATATTCCTCTATTACCTTATTTGTATCTCGTTATGGAAACAGAGAAAATAGTCAATGGCAGTGGTGTTGTTGTTGTGGTTGTTGTTAATGTTAATGTTGTCGAATGTGCCGGAACCGGTGATGGTGGTGCTCAGTTTTCTATTGTAGTGCCGTTTTTTTCAGAACAAAAGCAATGAATGAAAGTGATTCTAATTTCTAGGTTTTTTGATCTCGATCAATCTTTGGTACAAAACGAATGAAAGTTAATCTAATTTCTAGGTTTCTCCATCTCGATAAATCTTTGGTTATTGTATCATTAATAATACATATCTTGAAGATTTCATATATGCATGTTTCCATATAAAAAATTGATGCACAATTACATTAATGCCATTCTGTATATTATTTTCAATTCTATTATTCGATTTTAAAGATTTTATTCATTTTAATCTTAGCCATAGATCTAGTCAAAATTGAGGGCTACGACTAGTTCCTAGTTCTCACCTAAAGTATAGTACCCATTATAATCTACCCTTATACTATAAATCTATTGACTAGTATGCAAAAAATAGCTTCAAACTCCCTTTTTAATTGAAGGGAAAATGTTCAACCAAACCCCTAAACTATCTTGCAAATTCCATCCAAACACTTCAAATTTTGTCAGGTTTAAATAAATGTAAAACAATAATCCGTGCAATGGTGTATAAGATAACTGCTTGACAAGTGTTCTACGATATGTTTGGAACAGACGTAAGAATAGTAAATAGAAAGTAGTAAAAAATGCACGAGATTGGTAACCCAATTCGATTAATCAACCTACTCTGGGGGGACTTCGTCTAAACTTGAAGATTCATTTGCTACTACTTCATGAAGTGCATGGAGGAACTTATATATACAGGACTCCCTTCTTATATCGCCCGTTCTTCTTCCTAAACGTGTGTAGATGCTTTCCATGTGTAGTAGGGTTAATTTCAGCACGGTATCTACACCATAAGGTAGTCAATCGATTATATCTTGACATTCCAAACTGATCGGGCGCAAGATCTTTCTAGTATGGAAACTACCATAATTAAAGTGTCCCTGGGAATATCTGGGACATCAGAGGGAACAGTTCACCAACTGTTCATCTTTTCTTGCACAGCGGAATAAGAAGCTTCGGGAACATACCCAAGCATATATTATCGAACATATCTCGCCAACAACACAAACTGAACAATTAGTGCATACCAATGGCACTAAAAATATTTCCCTTTAGCATTTATGGTAGACAATAATCAATGATCTGCACAACGCATGAATAAACTCGCAGATCAAATGATATATCAAAAAGCGATATGTGCAAATATCTATCCTGCACAGATACTGGAACTTCCCCTGAACCAATGCTAGGAGTTTCTCCACCACATAATGAACATTGTTTTTCAGTCTCAACTGCTCAATCGGTTGATCAAATATTAGGAACAGACCAACAAAATGAATGGGGTAATAAAAACATAACTCCCCCCAAACTTAAACAAGTTTGAAAACTTCATAAGCTACGAACTCATGGTAGCTTCTCTTCATCTTCATTTCACATCATCTCCTCTATGATCTTCTCTCCCATGCAATCATCACTTCTCTCCCTTAGTGGCTGCCATAAAAGCCAAAGCTTTAGGTGGGAGGCACTTCAGTAGCAACAGTAGCTGGAACAGACTCTGGCACAACACTAGAAGGAGCAGGGCGAGGAGTGGCAGAAGCACTTGGACCTGCATAATCAAACACAGCACCAGAAAGACCTGGTGTATCCAGCAGTGAGGCAAAACCAAAGGCACGAGTATTTAGGTTCATCATCAATAACTTAAGCTTCTGCTTTCGAGTCCGGGCAGTCCAGATAGTCTTCTCCAGGAATTAAAATTCTCAGTCCAAGGACTGAATATGTCGTTCAAAGAATACAGTATTAATAAAAGATCTTTGCGTAGGTATGTGAGGCATATACGGCGGCACATCTTCAGTAGAGCTGGCATCAGGATCTGTAGCAAGAATATCACAAGTATGCTGGGTAGAAAACAGCTTATGGCTGATCATGAACGAGGGCTCCTCGGGCCCTAGACATCTTCCGAGGTCACAACATCATGCTGGAAAGATGGGATGCAGAAAATCATTCCTAGGTAACCAATGGGCTACTGATTTCTCTTGGATTCAGCATGGTCACACACTTGATCAAAGATCAGCTGGGCAAGGTTGAACACCGCATATGTTCCAATCGAAAACAACAAGATGCTCAATGTCTTACAAACAGAAGAACGATGCTGCCCGGGATGCCAGTTCTTCGCTGCAATCTTGTGAAGTATTGAAAACTTCACGCTCAAGTTAGATGCTAACAAGGAGCTTCCTTTTGGCCACACCAAATGACTCCCTTCAATCAATTCATTTGCCACATCATTTATGTCAGGGACAGACTTAGGAGCAGTAGACTGCTCTCAGCCCAAATACCCATTAATCACCATAGGGAAAAAGAACGCTAATTTTCACACACAAACAGAAAAAGCATGTGCAGAATTCACATCACAGATGGGCTTGGATAAATTTGCATAAAATTCATACACAACAGCCTTGACAAATACAGTCACATCATAGACAAACTTCTCAAGCTTCAAATGGAATAGCAACTCAACCATACTGATTCAGAGTCTGCACTGTTTGACACATTCTCTGGCACATCATGAGCCTCTTCAACAGAAAGGGTCGGAGCTCTAGCATTCTTCATCAGCGGCTGGTGAAAAGACAAGGCCAGGCCTAGGACATGTTCAGACACATTCCTTGTCACATGGCGAGTGTCAGAAGAGGTAGATGTCTTCTTGTCTCTATCTTTTTATCGAGCAGACTTGGACTTTGCTCGGGTCCGCAACTGAGATATAAGAATCTCATCTTCATTAGAGTTCTGCTTAACATTAGCAGAATCAACACGGTTCTTATAGGTAACAGAGGATTCTTCTAGATCATCAAGCAATATAAGCTTGAGCTTCATACCACGGGACTTGGAAAATGTCCCTCCTTGTTCCAAAACAGGTGGAACAGATTCAGCATCAGGTGAGAAAACATCTTTCTCAACAGTGTTGGTCTCGGGACAAGTCAGAATCAGTTTAGAGAGAGGGATGAATAAACTGATTACAAAACTGAACTAGATGCGGAATATTAAGGGCCCGTTTTAACTTGCAAATATCATTTGTGCTATGTGGAGATCAGTTGAGAAGATCTGCTACCTCGGAGTGCTGTGTGTGCTTATAGTGTGCAGTTTAAAAACATGCAACTGAACTGAAAATTAAAGCAGAGCACAAAAGCAATTTATAGAGGTTCGAAGCTCAACTTCTACGTCCTCTCTTCCTTCCGCAGAAGGGCAATTCACTATGCAAGTGTAAATTTCCTTTATTACAGTTACACAGTGAAGACAGTTGCTGTCCCAAAAGCTATACTCTCAACTTCCTCAACCGGTAGGTCGACATCTCACACTTGCGATCCCCAATTGCTCACTGGAGAGATATTGTGCTATTACCTGTCTTTTCATGATTTTAGATCTCGCTCGATCTTCAAGAGTACATTCTTGAAAGTGGTATCAACTGGGTTGCTCCTTTGCGCATCTGCGAATGAGCTGGGGTAGTTGATCACTTAAACACGGTGACTGAGAGAACAACTCTGGCTAGAAATCTTCAACAGCTAGCTCGAAGAGCGTTAAGGCTCATTCTCATCAGTTGGAACTTTTGATTTTCTGAGTTCTTTGAGCGTGAGGCTTTAGTACTTCGGCGAACGTCTTCATGGAAAGACTTAACTAAAGTGCTCTCCAAATTCTCAAAAGTCCCACGGTCTTTATTGGGGTAGCTCACCTTTTAAAGACAGGTGAGTTGGTGACCGTTAGTGATCACTGTTGGATCATAAATGATAAAGCCAGTTGCAAGACTTTCATTTAATGGGGCCGTTGAGTTGCCATTGCTCTTCTGACAAGCTTTTGCTTTGACATCTCGATTGCATTAACTTCAAGATCTTCTTTGTCTTATCTGAATCTTAGTTGCGGCTTCCTTCATGATCTTTAGTTCTGATCTTTGTCTGGCAGCTGGAATCTTCAGTTCCTTTGACTGTTAGTTCTGCGTGTCCCTTGGCAGTTTGGAAAGCTTCAGTTGAGATCATCGTCAGCTGGCGTTTCTAGGCTTGGGCTTGATGCCTTCTGAGCTCCAGTTTGCTTTTGCTTCAGCTGGCGGTTTAAACCAGTGTTCTTTAGCTGGTATTTTGGACTTGTGTCCCTTCAGCTTGAACTTTCATAGACTGGTCTTCAGTTCGGTTGCTAGCACTTTATCAGTTGGACTTCAGAACTGATGTGTCTTCAGCTGGTGTTCTTCGAACTGGTGCTTCATCAGCTGGAACTTCATTCTTTAGCTGGTATTCTTTGAGCTGGCATTTTCGTTTAGCTTGTACCTTAGTCTTCTCTTCAGTTGATATGTTCCTTCAACCGGAATATCCTAAGCTGGTATTTCTTTCAGCATGGATCTTTAGACTTGGTACATTTCTTCAGCTGGTATTTTCTTCAGCTGGAATATCTTGAGCTGGTATTTTCTTCAGCTCATGATTGTCCTCTCCACGGTTGGTAGTCTTCATCAATTGATGTCATCGTGGACTGACATGTTCATCAGTTCAAACTGATGTGCTCTTCAACCGGTATTTCTTCAGTCGGGAGTAATCTAGAACTGGTATATCCCTCAGTTCTTCTCTTTCAGCTGGTATTCCCTTCAGCTGGGATCTTCCTTTGACTGGAATATTTCTTCAGTCGGTATTGGACTAGAATTGATATGTACTTCAGTTCTATTCAGCTGGGATCTCTCTTCAGTTGATGGCGGCCTAGAACTGGTACGTGCTTCATTTCTCTTCAGCTGGAACATCTCTTCAGCTGGTGGCGGCCTAGAACTAGTATGTACTTCAGTTCTCTTCAGCTGGTGGTGGCCTAGAACTGGTATGTGCTTCAGTTCTCTTCAGCTGGAACATCTCTTCAGTTGGTGTTAGCCTAGAACTGGTATGTACTTTAGTTCTCTTCAGCTGGTAGCGGTCTTGAACTGGTGTGTCCATCAGTTCATCACTTCAGTTGGAACATCTCTTCAGCTGGAGTCGGCCTTGAACGGGTATTGACTTCAGTTCTTTTCAGCTAGAACATCTCTTCAGCTGGTGTCAGTCTTAAACTAGTATTGATCATCAGTTCATTACTGTAGACTGGTGGCAGTTGGTACCTTCTCTCGCTGGTACCTGCAACTTCCAGTTTACCTTGCTAATTATTCTAGCAAGCTACAGTCTTCTTTTTCTCTCTATTCTTCTCTCTTCTTTCACACGGATTGATCATATCTGTTGGCTTTGACAACTTTGACTCAGTATGATCATCTTAGTTTTCTGCTTGATTTTTTTCAGTTCTTTCAAGGCTCTTTTCATATTTTGATATATTTTGACATCTCATCAAAACTCCTTGTAAGAAAAACCTTGATAGTTTTCCTAACAAACAGTAACAACATCTTCAATTCCCGCCTCTCCAAACTAAGTGAGAGCGGGAGCAATAGCATCAGCAGCCTTTGGCGAGGCTTCTCCCAACAGAACTTGGATCATAACCACCAGAGTATCCATAGAGACGGTTACATCAGCGACAAACGCTGACACAGAAACAAAAATTAATGCATCAATTGATGCAGCAAACTCTTCAAATAAAGACAGATCAAGACAGGTAGCAGAGGAAATCGTCAATTCTAATGATGTAAGCTCCACAACCGGGGATGAGGAAAGAACATAAAAAACCCTAGATTGAGATGAGGGTTCTAGAATTGTCACAGAAATTGACTCAGATAGAGTCGCAGACACCTCAGGAGCATCACATCGCATAGATACAGGGACTTCTGTGGGTACAAACACAACATCACTGCTGGGAATGACGGCAGTGGGAACAAATGTGGAGAACACAAGTGATTTTTATAGTTCTCCAAGAGTCTTTCATAATCACAATTTGAATAAGGAAATAATTAGATTAATTTCCATAATTAGGGATCACTTCCCTTGTCAAATCCACTTTGCACATCCTCGGGAAGTGGAAGCTAGGCGAGAAAAATGAAGGCCCACTAGCCATTGCAGTTAAACAGTAACTGCTAAAAACTGTACTTGCATCTATCAAGCACAAATGGAGGCACACACTTGCAAAGACCATGAAACACTTGGTCATTTTACAATCTTTTTACATACATCATTGACCAAGACTGTACAGAGATACTTCTCTCAAAGGAGAAGTTTAGAGAACACAAAAACCTAAGGAGGATCTAAGTGTTTCAAATTTTCCACTATCAAGTGCCTTAAAAATATCCGCAAGTTGAGCATATGTGACAACGTACTCAATCACAAGAGATCTATATTCAACCAGGTTCACGAATGAACTGGTGGCAAATATCTATGTGCTTTGTCCGAGAGTGTTGGACAGGATTCTTGGAAATATTTATTGTGCTCATGTTGTCACAGAATATGGTAAGCACAGATTGTGGCACACAATAGTCAACCAGCATCTACTTCATCCACAAGAGTTGGGTACAGCAGCTTTTAGTAGCAATATATTCTGCTTCAACAGTGGACAACGAAATGGAATTATGTATCTTGCTGAACCACGAAACCATTGTTTCCAAGAAAGAAACATCCTCCTGAAGTACTCTTTCGATGTTCAGAACAATCAGCCCAATCTACATCACAAAACCCTACCAAACTAGGGTTTGAATCATAGGAGAACAACAGTCTGAACTCGGCAATACCTTTTATGTGCTTGATTATGTTCTTGACATACTTCAGATAGCTTTCTTTGGGATCAGATTGATACCGAGCGCACACTCCAACACTATAGTAGATATCAAGCTTGCTTGCAGTAAGGTAGAGCAGACTACCAATCATACTTCGGTATAAGGTTTGCTCAATAGACACACCAACTTCATCTCTTGACATCTTCAAGGAAGTTCCCATCGGTGTTCTTTTCATGCTGCAACTATCCAAACCAAACTTACTTATCAAGTTCCTTGCATACTTTGTTTGAGACACAAAGATTCCATCAACTTTTTGCTTCACTTGAAGCCCCAGAGAGTAGGTCATCTCGCCTACCAAGGTTATCTCGAATTCAGATGTCATATGTTTGACAAACTCTTCCACCAATCTGTTGGAGACAGATCCAAAGATAATATCATCGACATAAATCAGAACAATGATCACTTCAGATTTTTCTCTTTTAACAAAGAGCTTTCGATCAGCTCCACCACAAACATATCCTTTTTCCAAAAGGAACTTGGTTAGCCGTTTATATTAAGCTCGTTGAGCTTGTTTGAGATTGTAAAGTGCCTTTTTCAGTTTGTAAACAAACTCGGGATTGTGAGAGTCTTCAAAGCCTTTGGATCGGCTAACAAACACATCTTGTTTCTCAGGCCTTGTTTCAGTCAGGTCTCTATTTTCAGAACTATCCGGCACAGATGCAGGAACATAAATAGTAACATTATAGCTTTCATCCTCTATCTGGGCAGCAGGTTCTTCCAGATCATCAACAATGATATTAATTGATTCCATGATAGTTTTAATTCTTTTGTTAAAAACACGGCAGACACGACTATTTCTTGAATATCCAAGAAAAATGCACTCATCTCCTTTGGCATCAAACTTGCCAAGATACTCTTGATTTCTCAACATGTAGAAAATACTTCCAAAGATGTGAAAGTACTGTATGTTCAGCTTCTTCCCTTTTTATAGCTCATAGGGAGTAATTTTTATCTTCGGTCTGAAGTACACCCGATTAATAACACGACATGCAGTGTTAACTGCTTTTGTACAGACGTTGTCAAGCACAAATTTTGCCTTCATCATCAAGTCACTTATTTCTTGTAGAGTCCATTTTTTTTCTCAACAACACCAGTCCTTTCCACATTAGAATTAATCAACCGATGCTCAGACAGAAGAGAGTGATCAACAACTAGCTTATACTGATGTTGATGAAAGGCTGATAAAAACTTACCCGAATCATAAGCCTCAAAATCAGAGACAGATCTGTTAGACACATCTGCAGACACATCCTCAGCTTCATCTTCAGATTGAGTTGGCGCCCTGGCCTTCTTCATCAAAGGTCTGTGGCAAGCCGAAAACAACCTCAACATCTGCTCAGACAGACTTCGTATGACACAGCAAGCAGCAGCAGCAGCAGCAGGTTTTTTAGCAAAATCCTTTTTTGAAGCACCCTTCTTTGTAGATGTCTTCTTTTACTTGGGGGCAGAAGAGGAAGACCCCTTTTTCTGGGCAATCTTTGCCAGAACCTTTGACTTGATGTTTGCAATCAGTGTGTCATCATCATCTTCAGACTGGGAAGGAAAAATATGCTCGTCTCTCAATTCCAATTTCCGCTTGGTGCTGCAAGTCTTTGCTGAAGGAGTAGAGTGTTCCAAACTAGGTGGAACAAATTCAGAGGCAGAAGACGCACCTCCATCATTCAGCAATTCAATTTCAATAGAATCTTTCCCTTTCGCCTTCATAGCTAATTCTTCAGTAAATTTTTCATCATCACTGCATTCTAATGTTGTCTCAACCTCGTTGTCAGGAACAGATGCATGCACGAACTTGTTGACAGAATGTGTCATGAAAGCAATATGATTGCTTACACATTCTTCATCACTTCCACTTTCATCAGGCCCATCAATCTCACTTAACGAAGAATAGTAAGACTTGCTCTTTCTTTTAAAAGTGTTAACACACTCAGTTTAGTAATGACCGAAGCTACCGTATTCTCTACATTTTACTTCTTCAAGTTTGTCTTCATTTGACTCTTCATCCTTGGTTTTTTGAGGTTTAGAAAACCTGTTCTTGCCAACATTATTTTGAGAAGACTTCTCATATCATTTTGCAAACTTAGAGAAATTCTTTGACAACATCACAATTGACTCTACAAGGTCAGCTCTATCAGGAACATTACTTGGCACATCAGTACTGGAACCTGTCTAAAAAGCTATGATTTTCTTCTGTACTGTTTCTTTATCTGTCAGCCCTATTTCAAAGGTTCGTAGGGACCCCATCAGTTCTTGTAACTTCATCTTACTCACGTCTTTGGCTTCTTTAATAGTCGTGACTTTGTAGGAAAATATTTTGGGTAGAGATCGCAAAACTTTTCGCACAAGTTTCTTTTCAGAAATTGCATCTCTAAGAGCAAAGCTTTCATTTGCAATTTCACAAATTTTGGCATTGAAATCAGCAAGATTTTCAGCCTCATCCATCCGGAGTTCTCAAATCTGGTGGTGAGCAATTGCATGCGAGATGCACGAACACTGTTTGTTCTTTCAAACATGGTTTGTAGTATGTCCCACACATCCTTAGCTTTGTCACAGGTGGAGATGAGTTTGAAGACATTCATGTCAACAGCCGAGAAGATAGCGTTTATAGCTTTAGCGTTTAACCCCATGATCTGGTACTCAACATTCCCCCACTCTTCTTCCGACTTTATCACGGTTTTGCCTTTATCATTTGTCTTTATGGGAGGCTTCTACCCTTCCATCACCATTTTCCAAGCATGCTCATCAATTGAGCGAATGAAAGTTGTCATTCTAGCTTTCCAATAGGCATAATTGTTGCCATCAAGGAGTGGGGGTTGCACCATCGAGGCTTCTTTTTTCATTGTGTACATCTCAGTAAAACAACACAAAATACACGGATTAGTTACCCAAGATCACACCTGAATACAGGTGACCCGCTCTGGTGCTAATTGTAAAACAATAATCTGTCCAATGATGTATAATGATAACTGCTTGACAAGTGTTCTACGATATGTTTAGAACAGACGTAAGAACAGTAAATAGAAAGGAGTATAAAACGCACGAGATTGGTAACCCAGTTCAATTAATCAACCTACTCTGGGGAGACTTCACCTAAACTTGAAGATTCATTTGCTACTACTTCATGAAGTGTATTGAGGAACTTACACATACAGAACTCCCTCCTTATGTCGCCCGTTCTTCTTCAAGAGCTCCTTTGCTAAATGAAAGCTGTGAGATCCCCTCACAATCATGACACTAGACTCTCTCTAGCTACCCACAACCTCAACTTACATTCTCTCCCGAGATTGCATACAAAATGGATTAAAATAACCCCTCACGTGTTTCACTCAAAACACTCTAAAACTAGTCTATCACGTTGAACTATTTATGAAACAACTACTAGTTAATTACATGGGATACAAATGAAATTGACTCTCAATTAATATGCTAAGAGAATCTAAGAAAGTCATCCATCGATTGCTATAAAGAATTGACCTTCATATAGCTTGATGAGTGCATTACCATTGCTCTCCATTCTTCGGTAATTTTAGCAAGCGTATATTGGTTTGTGATCTTCCCAAATATATGTAGATGCTTTCCATGTGTAGTATGGTTAATTTCAGCTACTTGTTCTATCTAGTCATGGGTAGTGGATACTGGAGCTACTGATCATGTTTGCATGTCCTTACAGGGGTTCCTGGTGAAAAGGCAGCTGAGTGAGAATGAGATTACCGTCTACATGGGCAATGCTACGAAAGTGGTGGCTATTACAGTGGGAGACGTGTCTTTACCTTTCAGTAGTGATAGAGTTTTAGTTTTAAAAGATTGTCTTTATGTGCCTGGTTTTAGGCGGAACTTAATTTCTGTTTCTAAGTTATTTTTGAATGGATATTATGTTACTTTTGATAGAAAGGTCATTATCTCAAGTAGAAAACGTTTTATCTGTTCTGGCACATTGGATGGACATCTTTATATACTTAACCCTATGAAAAACACTACTCAAATGCAATTATTGAATACATCGATCACAAACCCTAATAAGAGAAATGAACCTTCTGAACTAATTAAATCAAACCTATCTTTGGCATCTAAGACTTGGCCATATTAACCTTAAGAGGATACAAAGGCTTATAAACGATGGACCATTGGCAACATTGGTCTTGGAAAGGTTTCCTTTGTGCGAATCCTGTTTGGAAGGTAAGATGACCAAGCAGCTATTTTCTTCTAAAGGAAATCGATCTAAAAAGGTGTTAGATTTGATTCACTTTGACTTATGTGGCCCTATGTCAGTTCAGGCTCAAAGAGGATACGAGTACTTCATCACGTTCATTGATCATTACTCAAGAGATGGATACATTTATCTGTTGCGTCACAAGTCTGAATGTTTTGAGTTCTTCAAAATGTTTAAGGCAGAAGCGGAGAAACAAACAGGCAAAAGTATCAAGACACTACGTTCTGATCATGATGGTGAGTATCTCTCGACTGAATTTAGGGATTACTTAGCAGAGCAAGGGATTACATCCTAGTTGACTGCACCTGGCACTCCATAGTAGAATGGCACAGCGAAAAGGAGGAATGGAACCTTATTAGAGATGGTTAGATTGATGATGAGTTATTCAGAATTGCCTGTTTCATTTTGGGGATATGCTCTAGAAACTATAGCCTACATATTAAACATGGTCCCTTCAAAGTCAGTTCCACGCACGCTCCTAGAACTATGGACTGGTCAGAAACCCAGTCTAAGTCATGTTCGAGTATGGGGCAGTCCAACATATTTGCTAGACAATGAAGCTGACAAGTTGGCACTACGTTCTGAGGTAAGGCTATTTGTTGGGTATCTAAAAGAAACAAGAGGTGGTTTATTTTATAGTCCTAAGAATTAAAAGGTCATTGTCAGCACCAAAGTCTGATTCTTGGAGGAAGACTATGTAATAAATCACAAATCTCGAAGCGAGATTGTTCTTAAGGAACTTGGAGGTGGGAATGCAGATCCTACACCACCTGTACAAGCATATAAACCACCAATAATTGCACAACGTGTCACGCAAGTATGGGAAATGCCTTATTACAGTGGGAGGGTTGTTCGATAACCTGTCAGATTCATCAGTTTGGGAGAATCTTCGGATTTCCCTGAAGGACTGATTGAATTAGATCCCAAGACCTATGACGAGGCGGTACAAGACAAATATGCAGATTCTTGGAAAACTGTAATGGAGTCTGAGATTGGACCTATGGATCACAATCAAGTCTGGGAGCTTGTAAAACCACCTAATGGGGTCAAACTCATTGGATGCAAGTGGGTCTATAAACACAAGAGAGGATCTAACGGGAATGTTGAAACCTTCAAAGCTAGATTGATGGCGAAAGGCTATACTCAGAAAGAAGGAATTGATTATGACGAAACTTTTTCACCGGTTTCCATGCTTAAGTCAATCTGAACTCCTATCTATTGTCGCTCATCTGGATTATGAGATATGGCAAATGGATGTCAAGACAGCTTTTCTGAATAGAATTCTTAAAGAAACATCCATATGAAGTAACCAGAGGGATTCATTACTAAGGGCTAAAAGCACCTAGTCTGCAAGCTTAAGAGATCCATTTATGAACTTAAGCAAGTATCATGGTCTTGGAACATCTGGTTCGATGAGGTCATCCAGTTATATGGATTCGTCCAAAGCCCATATGAGAGTTTTGTATACAAGAAGAGTGATGGAAATGTGGTGGCATTCCTAGTACTGTATGTTCATGATATCTTGCTTATTGGAAACAATAAGAAGGTATTATCGAACATGAGGGTGTGGTTATCTAAGTAGTTTGATATGAAGGATTTGGGAGAAGCTGGACACATCCTTGGCATCAAGACCATTCAAGATCGCCAGAAAAGGATACTGTGCCTATCCCAAATGACCTATATCGATACAGTGCTAGCTAGGTTTAGCATGGAAGATTCCAAGAAAGGTTTTATACCTTTTAGGCATGGAATACATCTATCAAAGGATATGTGTCCCAAGATACAAGTTGAGATAGATGAGATGAAGGGGGTTCCATATGCTTCGATTGTGGGAAGCCTCATGTATGTTATGCTATGCACTAGGCCTGCTATATGCTATGCGGTTGGCATGGTGAGCAGATATCAATCTAACCCTGAAAAGGGACACTGGACTGCAGTAAAGAATATTCTCAAGTACCTGAAAAGGACTAGAGATTTTATACTGGTATACTGCAGTGATACCCTTGTTCATTTGGGTTACACGGACTCAGATTTCCAAGCCGATAAAGATCAGAGTAAATCTACCTCGGGCTATGTGTTTACCTTGGGAGGCGGAGCCATTGCATGGAAGAACATCAAGCAGAAATGCATTGCTAACTCCACCATAGAAACTGAATATGTAGCTGCCTCTAAGGAAGCTGTCTGGCTCCGAAGCTTCTTGTTGGACTTGAGCGTGGATCCTGATTTGCCTAAGAGTATCACGATATACTGTGATAACTCGAGTGCAGTGGCAAATTCAAAGGAACCCAGAGCCCATAAGGCACGTAAACACATAGAGAGAGAAAATACCATCTTATACGAGAAATCATTAAGAGATGAGATATTGCATGGTCAAGATTGCATCAGAGGACAACCTGGCTGATCCATTCACGAAGAGCCTGCCGGCTAAGACCTTTGATGGTCATGTGGAGAAAATGAGAGTGAGATGCAGACCTGGGATTGCGTTTTGAGATTTTTATATAGTTTGAGAGCTTTGCTTGTTGTTTCTGTTCTATACTTAAAAGACATGTTTTAAGTATAAGTGGGAGATTGTTAGGATTGTATACTGAAAACTTGTCTTTGTGTACTATTAACAATGGTTTTGACGATATAGATTGATTATTACTGCAGTCACTGTTTGTGCATTTATTTATTGTGTTACACGTTTATATATGCATGTTTCCTTATACTTACATTGTAGATGATATGGTGTGGGTAAACACACGGTGAAGATGATATCATCGGGTTCCTTGCAAAGTATTAAAAGCCTCACAGTTTAGATGGTCCTGAACCAACCATTGTAGACTCTAGAATAATCTGATATTTAGTTTATCTTGACTAACTGATTATTCTGATACACTGATGCGTGTATTGAGGAGGATCATGACATGATACTATTCTCAGGTCTGACCCTAAAGGGAGAGAATAAAGATCCATAGAGTTTGGGTTCTTAAGCCTTGCACAGAGGCAGACATATATGTGTTATGTTTATTGTTTTGATATACCAATGGGTGAGATTCTTGATAGAGTCAATAATCTCGATATTTTGGGTAGTAACATATTCACACATGATGGGTCGTGCACTGTATTTGGTCACCATGTCCTGGTGCACCAGGTTGATGATGTCCCCTTGAGTAAACACAAGTACATGTGAAACTCTGCAGGTGGAATTTATTTCATACATAGTAAAGCTTGTGTGGTACTGCTCTAGGAATGAAATAATTAATTAATTATAGCTGTCAGAGCTTACATGATTAATTAATGGACATTATATCTTAAACATGGGGAATGGTTGGACTAAAGAAGAATGCATTGAGTAAAATGTATTAAATTGGTAGGTCAGTGTTATTTCTTTATTGGAATAAAAATAACACTTAATTTATTTAATTATATCCTAGGTATTGGATATTGGATATTAAATAAATTAGTGGGCCAATTTAATATTCTTCTAGATCCCTACTATAGCCCAAACAATACCTTAATGGACTGTGGGAATGGAATAAGTGGAGAGGCCGAAACCATCAGGATTGGGAGACATAATACATGTCTCCCTCTTTATTTAAAGATGGAGGAGGTGTGTATTAACAACACATGAGCAGCCCCTCTCAGCCATACTTAATTCCCTAGGTTATCCATACAGTTTAGTAGCTTGTATCCCACTCTACATCTAAACGGGTATCGGGAATACAGTAGAAGGTCAAGAAGTATCACTGCAGCTCTACCAGGCATCGACTATAGTGAAGGAAAGGATGAGCTCAACGTTTCTTCTACAGCAACAAGATTAGACATGTAATCTCGTCGTCAACCCTACAATCTGTGTAAGTAGATTCATTCGAATTAATTTATTCCGCTGCGTTTAATTCGATGAACTTGCATAGTATGTTCAACATGTTTGTTTTCTATCATCACACATAAAATCATGATTTGCATGCATGTAGAATTATAGATTATCCGATTAGATCTTGTGGGTCGTAATTCGAAAAAACCCCAACAATTAGTTGGAAGAGTCCACTTCATCACCAACGGTAGTGCTCCCTAGATTGTAGGGATATGCTCCACTTCCTTCTCGTCCCTCATCTCCTCTCTCCACGTCTTCTCTCTCTACTTCAAAATGACCTCCCCAGGCTCAGGAACTGCTGCGCACGTGGACCCACATCATCTGATTAGAGGTTGTTGCTGAACTTCCACACTTAATTCGCAATAGTCTGTTAAAGCTTCAGCATTTGATCCTCTTTTTGCCTTCGATCGAGTCGGCATCTTGGTTATGCCCATAATGAGCCCAATCGTGCTTCTTCTCTCCTTTGTTATATTATGTCCCCGACAAGACTCTATATACTACTAAAAAAACTTAAAAAGGTAAAAAGACAGAGTAAAAGGACACGAAATTGAGTCTATATCAAATCTTAATTACAAAGTGGTTCCATTTGATATACTCTACCTAGCAATAGCAAATCTAGCATCATGAGCATCATCAAAACTCATCCATAATACGAGATGTGAGTTGTTATTATCAACAAGATATTTGACCTTTCTCTTACTTGATTAACAACCCCTTTTGTCATGTTTTAAATAAAGCAGATTATCATGTTTTATGCCAATTTGTGAATTTTTGAATATAGTTGTATTAATCTAAGTCGTACCCCTAGAAGAATTTAATATAATTATCATTAAAGTTAATTATTCTTTGTATTTAAGTCATTTAAATATTTGTTTCAAATTGATAGCATGCATGCATTTGAATATACTGATACATAAAGATTTAATTCATATTATAATAAAATTTCATGTATTTTAGAAAATGAAGAATTTTAGATTTTCTTTAGGAAGAAACTATGGTCAACTTTAAACTATGGAATAATTTTCAAACCTCCACCTATTTTCAGTAGAGTATTGATCTTTTTAAATACACATGATTTTATAAATTATTATTTAATTCTGAAAGTGTTAGATATTGATCAGGAAAGTGTTCGAAGATTATATCTTTAATTTGGTTAAGATTTACTTATGTAGTGTACTTATTTATTTCAAACTTTACCTTTGATGAATATAGACACATATATGTCTGCATATACCTTTGGAACAAGCGAAATTATTTATATAACAACCAAATATATGAATTGTATTTTATTAGAAGTTTTCATAAATTACGGATATTGATGTAGCAAAATTATTATTTAACCTTTTATTACGTAATAGATTCATCATTTTACCTTGACTTTCAAATGAAATCCTCTATCCCACTTTCATTTAATTGAGACATATAGTGAAGGCAGATTGATAAATGTATTATGGATTCATTCACGAAGTACTACTTATGAAGAATTTCATGATATGGTGAGTTTTGACACTACTCATTTAGTTAATCACTATCGAATGCCCTTTGCAACGATGGTGGGCATCAATCACCATGGTCAATCCATTTTGTTAGGTTGTGCATTGATTTCACATGAGGATATTGCTTCATTCAAGTGGGTGTTCTCAACATGGATTTCAGCAATGGGAGACATTCACCCAAATGCAATTCTAACTGATCAATGTGAAAGTATAAGGAATGATATTAGGGAAGTCATGCCAAACACTGTACATCGATTTTGCTTAGGGCATATTCTTTGCAAAGTGCTAGAAAAGTTTAAGCATGTTCAGGATTTTGGAAAAGCAAATAATGAGTTCAAGTCCATGATCTATAATAGTCTAACTAGTGGAAATTTTGAGACCAAATAGAATGAGTTCGTATAAAAGCACAATTTGGAAAATAATCAGTGGTTGTTGAAGCTTTATAGTGAGAGAAGGAGCTGGGTACCTATCTATCTCAATCACATCTTTTAGGCCGGTATGGTTTCTACTCAAAGAAGTAAAGACATGCATACTTATTTTGATAGTTATGTAAACTCTAGGAGCACACTAAGAAATTTGTTGAGCAATATGAGATTGCAATGAGTGACAAAAATGAGAAGGAGTTTATTGCTAAATTTAAATAAAAAATAAGGTGATCAATTACATCTCAGCTTATGCATGGGAACGCCAATTTCATTGTTCATATAGAAATTCAATGTTTAAATTGATTCAAGATGAGATCAAGAGATTGATGTATTGTGATCTTATTCCTCCAAATACGGATGAAGGAGAAGAGAATGGTGTTGAGAAACATAAAATAATAGAGAAATACATGACTCATAATGATTTTTTAAAGAGTTTTAGTATACAGTTGAGTTTAGGGAATATGGACATTATTTTAGTTGTAGTTGTATGAAATTTGAGTCTAAAGGAATGTTTTGTTGTCATATCTTGAAGTTGGTGTCTCTTAAAAACATAAGAAATATCAATGAGAGGTACATTTTGAGAATGTGGAGAAAAGACGTGCATCACCGCCATACAAAGATTTTCTTTCATGGAGGTTATCCGCATATGACTGAAGAATATGAGAAATTTTGAGAAGTGGAATTTGTGTTTAAAGAATGTACTGACTTCACAATGGGTTTTGGGGTGAAGATTGAGCTTATCAAGCAACATTTATAGTCTATAAAGAATGAATTGATGAATTTGAATGATGAAATACCCCAAGCTACAGAAAATAATGAACAAGCTATGGGTGATAATGAGAACATCACTAACACTTCCATTCACGATCCAGTTACTGCTAATTCTTGTGGAAGGCCATGCCAAAATAGATTTAAAGAAAGAAGTGAAGTTAATCGTGGAGGGCGTAGAAGTCGTCGTGGTGGGCGGGTGACAAGCCTAACTCAAACTGATAACGAGGTACGTGCTTAAGACATTCGTGTTGTTAATACTTTTTAATGTATTAGCATTCAATGTATTGATATTTAATTTGTTTATTTTTATGTGTGTAACAGTTAAACGAGGAAGTGAATGGTACTGAAATGAGCCAGGGAGCAAGTGTCCAATTTGATCAAAATACCACCAGTTGGTTAAGTTTATAAGTATCTATAATATTTTTCTGTAAAAAAGTACCTATAATTTTTTTCCCTAAAAAAGTACATGTAATGTTTGCCATCTGAATGGTATCTATTATGTCTGCAAATACTAGTTAAGAGAGTATAATTTGTTTATTGATTTTACTGCAATTTATATAGCATTTTTGGTTTAAAAAGAAGCAATGGAATGCAAACCAATATAGCTAGTTTATTTCATTTACTGCAACTTAAGTTATGATGTGATAATAAATGAAGAGATGTGAGAGAAGAGGAGAGGAAGAGGCTAGAGAGGAAGATTTTTAATTCTACATATTAATTGCTAATTAGACACTTGTATAATAAAGTCTGTGTATTATATAAGTAAACATAAGCAAAGTAATTTGATAACAACAATTGAAGATCTTAGAGATGTCTCAAACCACACCTTCATCATACAAGTGAAAGAAACGTGAGTGGAAAGTGCCTCCCTCACTAGCCTCATTAGAGTCACTATACAGCTCATTAAGGGAACAATTTGAGGATCTTAAGAATGACATTAAAGAGTTGTTAACAAGGGAAGTCGAGATTTTTGGAGCTAACGAGCTACATCAACTTTTACTGGATGAGCCTCCGTTGCCTAACTTGTAAGAGCTATATCTTGAGGTGGTGCAAAAGATAGAGGATGCGGAAGATAAAAATATTCCGATGATTGATATTACTGACACCACCGATGATTCTACTTCTAATAGATAAGTGTCATATAGAAATTATGCTATTTTTTTTACTTGATGAAAATGTGAATGAAAAATTTGGCTTAATCATGTAAACATGCTATAAATGAATTATATATCATTAAATATGTCATATTTTCTTATATGTTATCTTCGTTTAATTTTCTCATAATGTACAATCGATAATTTTTTAAATGTTTTTTAATCAAAGAATCATGAATTGAATAAACAATTGATTAATTGAAGAATTGGAGTCCAAAGTATAATTATCTTCTAAGAAATGTTTTCTGATGTATAATAACATTGAACTCATTGTCATATTATGAATTGAATAAAGTCATAAAGTTAATTATCTTATAAGACACTTTTTTATTAATCAAACAGTCATAATTAAATTGGGCTGACCAGTGGAATATTTTAGACCAAATGGAATGAATTCGTACAAAAGTACAATCTGAAAAATAATCAGTGGTTGTTGAAGCTTCATAGTGAGAGGAGTTGTGCACTATGAATTCAATAAAGTCATAATAAAATTCTTATAAGACACGTTTTTTTACTAATCAAACAATCATAATTAAAATGGGCTAATAAATGATTAATTAAAGAGTTGGAGAGTTCAATATTAAATGGTAGGAGAGAGATGCAACATAAATTAATGATGAGAGAAATATAAAATTTTAAATTCTTTTGAAATAAATAGTCCAATAAAGATAATTTAGTCATTTAATATTAATTTTTTATTATTGTACTAGTACAATTTGTGCCAAATAGAATTTTCCTTAAATTTAATTGTAGTTACATCCTATAATTTTTGTGTTTTAATTTTATTCTTATTTTTATTGAAAAGGCCACACGATGAGTTTCCCGAAATAATTCATTTAACTCTAGAATGAATTTAAATAATCTATTAAATTTATCAAAATCTTTAAACCATGCAAATTTTACATGGTCACGCACTCATGATGCATGACTTCACCACACTCGAGACTTTTGTTATCCAGTTATAGATTTTGTTAATCCATATTAAAGTCCAATGATTTTACTATTTCATGACAAGTTCCGTGTCGAGTTGAGTTGCATTTTTTTTTATATCCAGCATGTTGATTGTCCTTGATTGAAAGTTGATCAGTTTAATTAAGGTGTTGGATTCATTTATTTAGGGATAATGTCTAATTTGGTCCATAAACTATATCTCAAGGAGCATTCTGATCTTTAAATTAAATTTGGTCCCGGTTAACCCCTTGACCTTTCAAACTCAACTCAATTAACCCCTTAAATTTTTGAACTTGACCCAATTAGCCACTTGAAGATAAAAAGTTTTGTTTTGGTTGTTTTAAATAAAATAAAATAAAAAATAAAGGAAAATCCGTAACTATTATTCCCCCCAAAAAAATATGAATATACGGGAATTTCTCATTCAACATGTCCAAATATATATAAGCTAGCATAATTTGAAGAAAAATATAAATTAATGAATTAATTGAAATCACATTATCATAAATTAATTCACTATAAATGCAATCCGAAAAATACTTCATTTCTTATGTATATATATATATGAAATTATACTATATGGATTTCGGGAATGAAAGTCTATATATTCTAATAAATATATTATATTAAATAAATTATGTATAATACACGTATACCATTGATTATATTATAATAGATTATTAACGTCTATAATTAATCAATTTAATATAGGCCATAATTATGTATATATATAATCATAATTATGCTCAATTCTATGTTGATATTTTCAATTTTGGTGGTTTAATATTTTAATGTGTGATAAATATAATGACAATTTATATACCCTTAAAAATTATTTATAAGAAAAATTTTCATTTTTTATTACTGTTATATATATATATATATATATATTCATAAATTTTATTTATTTAGAAATAAGTGAAATAAAATTATATTTATCTTTGAGGGGACTAACTGGGTCAACTTCAATAGTTTAAGGGGCTAACTGAGCTGAGTTTAATAGTTCAAGGGGTTACTCGGGACCAAATTTAGTTTAAGGGTCAGGATGCTCCTTGAAAAATAGTTTAGGGGCCAAAATCTAAGACAAATCAACAAATGGACTAATAGAAATGGGCCAAGGACAGGAAGAATTTGCTATAATTTGGGTCACACGAAATGGGCTAATATATCCAACAAATCCCATAAGATTGAATGAATCTCTAGAAACAAGTCTGGCTTTAACCTATCAATACTTCCATCAACTTTGTGCTTGATTGTGAAGATTCACTTTACATCAAATAGTTTGTTTCTCTGGAGGCAAATTAAATCCATCACAATCCATGTGCAATTTTTCTCAATCGTTTTAATTTCATCTTGCACTGCTTTTGGAAGCACTACTTCAATTTCATCGTACACTGCTTTGGTAGGAATTTGAACACTGAACAACGTAAACAAAATGCTCGATATGATTTAGTTAAACCATCAATAAGAAGCATAATTCCTAATATGATGACTTGTACATTTCCTGACTCATTTTTTCACTAAAATTGGGAGATCCAAATCATCAACATGAGGCTTCACAATATTATGAAACTCACCTCTATCCTCGCTTGTGGACATTTCTGTTGGATTTTATATCAATACAGGCACTTGAAACAACGGTTATAATAATAATAATAATAATAATAATAATAATAATAATAATAATAATAATAATAATAATAATAATAATAATAATAATAATAATAATAATAATAATCTATTTTTCTAAATACGAGAAGCTAGACAATATTTTTAAATTTCATTATATAATGTATATAATATTTTTTTTCTTTTTGAGGAAACATAATATAATAATTTTGGTTAACTAAACTCATGGAGCGAAAGGGATTGAAATGCTATTTCGCATTTTTTGAAATACGAATCCCAGAAGAATGGTAACTCTAGATTTTAAAATATAAAAATGATCACACAAATTACCATTTCAATTTTAACTCATATCTTCATGACAATCACCTTCTCACATTTTATTGACGTGGCTTAAAACCCCCTATGTTTCTACCCAAAATAATCACTTTATATATAAACTCATATAAAAAAGCTCAGTCAGAAACTAGATAAGATCAACATAGAAAGAAACAAATTTGAATATTTGGGAGAAGATATACATTTTGAATGTCGGGCTATTTTCATAAATACGAATCAATCCTACACCATAACTACCATTCCCTCATTAAACACGATGGTGTTCCACCTTCAATGTGGTCGGTCAGTCAACCCATGTATGATTACCATTTTTTCAACTTCCACTTTACTATTAGAAATTTTAAAAAAATTTAAAAACTTAAAAAATAGTAATATAAAAAGAAGAATTAGTTAGGAAAATAATGAGATCAAATTTATGGGTAGGCAAAACGAACTAGCTAGCATAGTCCCTAAAAATGGACCCATTGTGCACGTGATTGATGTGCTGGTGTCATCTAAATGGAAAACTGAGAGAATAATATCGTGATGGAACTTTGGAATATTAAGATAACCTAATTTAATAATGGGATTCGTGTCGATGCAACATTTGTCCAAGAATTGAATTCATTACTAAAGTTTTACCTTTAATTTTGTCCTTTTTTGGAGTCTTGATTGACTAAATGTGGGAAAAGATTTTGCTTTGGAGATTTTTGAGTTGGCCTTTTCTACCTTTTTTTGCTGTTTTAGGCGGTGATCACTGTCATCAAACTGTGAAGCCTATATCTACCCACGTCAAAGATAAAGATATTAATTTAGTTGGATTAATCAATAACTAATTAACTAGTATAAATTAATCATCTTAGAAGGGAATTTGAAAGCCTTGTTGGTTTTCTAGAGACACAAAGAAAGAACACGTTGTTCATAATCGGATACAACTTCGAAAATACAAATTACGATGACATATTTATAAATATTAAAATTGAATTTGAAGCAAATCGAAATATTATTTATATTGAAGATTATTATTATTAGAATATTCACTAAGAAAGTATTAGTTTGTCATGCTAAAAAGTATTAGGTGTGGATTCGGTATGGAGATCGTCTGAAGGGTAGTTGAGACTGCATGACTGGAGATTGTTTTGATCGAGTAATGTATTAGAAGGTTAAATATCCATTTTTTAATTCAGGAAAATATTAATTTGCCTATGGTGAATTAACGTATTTTATATATAATGTCTGTAAATTTATCGGTATGATGTATATATATATGTGTGTGTGTTTGTTGTTATATTGTACTTGTAAATACCCAAAAGATTAGTCAATAGAATAAAATATTACTTATATCATATTGTTTGGATGTTTCCATGAACATGTCCAATCTTTTGATTAATTACATAATAGTACTCATGGTTTTATTTTTCTCAAATTTAACATTCGGTGAAATTAATTTCAAATTAATACTTGTTAACTTTACAAAAAAAAAATCCTATATCGTTTGATATCGTGCACAATAATATTTTGCTTGTCATTTTCATATTTGATGTGAAATATCAATTCATAAGATATATTAATAAAACTATACAAGCGGTATGATATAAAGTGATATTTAAGTACAACTTTTATAATCTAAGCTCATAAATTGTATAAGCTTGGTAATATATTATGTAAGAGTAATGTTAGCTCATACACTTATTGTAGACACTTAGGTAGTTAGTGTATTGCAACTTCCAAATAATTATTTAAATGGCATCGTATACATTAGATACTGATCGAGATTTCTTTGGTATCCACGATGCTCCATGCAGGGTATCAATATTATTCTAGACATTATAATTGTAACGAATAATTGATAAACTATTTTATCTAATTAATTAGTTTGCGTGTATGATCATTTGACCATGAATGAGACTGTTACTGGTTGTCCACCAGATCCTAAACACAAACCGGTTGAGTTTCAATGAGTTTATAACTAAGAATTGTAATATTATTTAAGAATGCTAATATTTATCTTTTTTTCCCCTTTTCTCAATGAAATATTGGATTTGAATATTATGCATATATAGCATGAGTATATATATGACTCGTGAAAGTATATGATCATCAAAAAAAAAAAACATATATAAGTAGCATAATTAAACAGTGTGTCACGGTGGGGATGGCTTAATGGTAGAGTGAGGTTGCTTGGAGATAAACATCACGGGTTTGAATCTTCTCAATACCATAGGTCGGGTGTGTGAGTGAAAAAAAAGGTATGATTCCCTAATATAAAAGGAGAGTATGTGTGAGATCGTCTAACAGATCCCTTACATTAGATGAATATTATTTGACCCAAGAAGGTGATCCCTCCCCCCTTTTTTTCTTCTTTAGTGGTCTTCTTCTCCCTCTTTTCTTTTCTTTTCTTTTCAAGTTTTTTTTTTCAATTTTTAATTTCTTCTTTTTTGTTTTATTAAAAATATATAATTTTATTTTAAATTAATTTTTTTTGTTTGACGTCTCGCGTAGTGCAATCGCTTGATGCTAATGCGTGGGCTCGTATACTGCGCCCGATAATTATTTTTTTGAAATAATTATATACACTAAAATGAAATTAATGAACTCTAAAATTAAATTAAATTAATATTTTGAATTAA
The DNA here is from genome assembly GCA_026008535.1 of Perilla frutescens. Lineage (NCBI taxonomy): Eukaryota > Viridiplantae > Streptophyta > Magnoliopsida > Lamiales > Lamiaceae > Perilla > Perilla frutescens. Next base: position 36,867,640 of record BRKX01000016.1, on the reverse strand, counting down.
ATTACAGTAAAACCTCTATAAATTAATAGACTCTCTAAAATAATAAAATCTCCTGATCCCGACTTGGGCCTTTGTAAAAAATTATCAAATTCGATAAAATAATAAGATAATGTTTTTTCAGAAAATCTCTTTATAAATATAAGGTCCCAACTAAACTCTAAATTAATAATTTATAAATATTACAATTATAAATATATGGTAATTTGCTAAAATATGAATCTAGTGTTTGATATTGTACCTTGACTAACTTAAAAATGATATTTTTCATCTACCCACTCTTGTAAATCTTTTTGAGTGCATGTGGAATGGTCTCTCTTATACTCACATAATACTTTACGTATTTGATCATTCATGGATGATTTTGCGATACCTTTTAGATGAGAAGACATGGTTAGGTGTTATTAATTATTTTATTTCCATATGAAGATTTATATAGTAAATATTTCATTCAACATGCATGAATATAATTAATTGGCTATAATAGCTATTTAAGTGCAACGAATTAATGTAAACATGTATATTTAAGTAATTCCAATGAATTGATACATGCGTACATGAATATAATAGTCAATTTTATACAATAAATTGATATTATACATGAATATATTTAATTAGTTACAAAGAATTGGTTGATGCATGAATATAATCAATGAAACATATATGAATTCATTTATATTCAATACATATGTACTAAATTTGCTGAATTTAAAAAGTCTCTCTTTTAATTAATAAAATATTAATTTATCAATATATTATCTCTCTAATTAATAAAATTTCATGGTCCCAAGATTATTAATTTATAGATGTTTTAATATATTTTTTTTATCCGAAGTCTCGCACAATGCACTCACCCGATGCTAATGCATGGGTTCGTGCACTGTGCTCGATAATTAATTTTATTGAAATAGATATATACCCTAAAATGAAATTAGTGAACCCTAAAACTAAATTAAATTTATTTTTTTTTATTTATCATCTCACGCAATGCATTCATCTGATACTAATGTGTAGTTTCGTGCATTGCGCTCGATACAAAATATTAATTTAAATAAAATAAAATAAAAATAAAAAAGAAACTAAATAAATAAAAAGAAAGTGAAAAAAATATAAAAAGAAAGGGAAAGCAGTCGCCAAAGCAAAAAGTTTTTTTTCCGCTTTTAAAAAAGGCTCCCAGGCACTTGAGATACACGTGCTACGCGTGGGGGCGAGTGAGCGTGGGAAAGGACGGATAGATGGATTGTTAGGTGAGTTTGGATTTATTTGATCAGTTTAATGTAAGTAGGGATGGCAATGGGTAACGGACCCTATAGGTACCCGCAAAAATTATCTACGATGGGTAGGGTAATTACCCAGTCAATGGGGACGGGTACGGGCACGGGTAATTACTCGCATATTTTTACGAGTACGGGTGCGGGTATGGGTACGTTAGTACCCAACCTCCCCCATACCCATATGTGTATTTATATATATAATTTTATATATAATTGTGTTTATGAAAATTATTAATATTACAATTATAAATCTTAAACTAATAAATATTTAAATTTGATTTTATTTTGTATTTTATTTCATATATATTATGTTTAAGTTTGTTTCCTAGTTTGTACTTTTGACAGGAAATTAATTATATATACATACATACATAGGGTTGGGTTCCAGAAGGAACCATACCCCATGTGAGAACCGAGAACCAATCTCAGCCACAATTTCGCCTATTTGAACGGTCAAGATCTGTTCTAAAATTAAAAAAAAACGCGGTGGCATAATTGTAATAACGTCCAACTTCGCTGCCCCTGAATCTTAGTAAGGGTAAAATCGGAAATTTCGATGTATATGTGATTCATGCATGTATTTTTCAATTTAGGTTTTAGCATTATCATTCTCTATTTTAGCACTAGCATGACTTATTTTAGCACTGTCATTACTTATTTTAGCACTAACATGATTCTTGTTTAACAGGATAGTGATGGTGGCGGTTAAGGCGAGAGCAGGATGACGGGAAATGAAAAGAAAATGAGAGTTTTGGAGAAGAATCAAAGAGGCAGCTTCGGGCTTTGCCTGAAAAGGATTTGAACGTAGATTTGGATTTGATTAATAGTCACTTCCAAAAGTTGATTGCAACGCTCTCTAGATTTCTGTGTTTCCCATCCCACCATCCTGCATATTTTATTTCCTTCAATTCTCAATTAAAGTTTTATTTGTTTTTTTTTTTTTTCTGTATATAGTTTTGAAGTACGACGGCAAGAAAGATTCAGTGGTGGAAGTGAGTGAAGCAGACTACAGAAGCTGCATTAAAGCAAATCCCATGAAAACAAATAACGACGGAAACACCAAAATTACTCTCGAAAAATCTGGTTTATTTTTCTTCATTAGCGGCACCGAAGGTCACTGCGAAAAGGGCCAAAAGTTGGAAGTCAGAGTTCTTTCCGCTAACCACCACCCTCATTCTACAGTGGCTCCTGCCCCATCGCCGGTCGCTCACCACCATCATGCCCCTGCACCGGTGCCTCACAACGGCGGTGCTACGCTGCAATTTGGGGTTTTGGGCAGCGTCGCGGCGGCTTTGGTTATTGCTCTTGTTTAGTTTCTTGGTTTTTTTTAATTAATTATCTAGTAAAAGCTGCATGGTTTAGTAGTTGTATTGCAATTTAATGTTGGACGTTTGGACGTATTATTTCTGTTGGTTGTATTTTTATATCTAGATTAATATTTTTTTATCATGCATTGTCACCAGCAGCTATTTATTTTGAGATTTGTTAGTTTCTTGTTACTAATTTTCATTTTCATTTTTGTGGAAGTGTCAAGTATATTATTCTACTCTAGTACCTTTGTAGTAGTGTTTATAGAATATTCAACTTGTTTTGACGTTTATTATCAAAACATCAATTAATAAGAAAACTTGCCAGACTCTTGGTAAAAACATCAATTAATATATTCAACTTGTTTTGACGTTTATTTTTGTTGGCATTAAGATGGGGATTAGTGTTGGAGAGTAATTAAATTTGAATGAAAGTTCCCGCTTACAAGAGAGAGTACTCTGCCAAACCACCCAACGTCGCCGAAATTTTTATTCTTGTCAATATTTTAGTATAAGTACTAGTAATTGAGGTCTTAGCACTTGCATTTTCTTTTTTAGCACTAGTTGCATAATCATTTTAAATTTCGATTTTCAGCTATTTTAGCACTTACAAATCCTTTTTTAGCACTTGTCATTTCTTTTTTAGCGCTAGTATTTGAATTATAGATTTGAAATTCTACTTTAGCACTAATGGTTCATACTTTAGCACTAATGGTTCATACTTTAGCACTTACGTTTCCTTATTTAGCACTGCACGTTTCGTTGTATTAATATATATGTCACATTTCTCCGGACATATATATTCAAAAGTTGAAATGATGGATCTAAACTATTTTTGGGAAAAAAATACCAACAATAATAAAACAAAATAAAAAGAAGTTTGAATGGTTTTGGATCTAAACTCTATGAAATATATGGCACAATATATGACATTAAATCTTTTAGCACTTACAAATCATTTTTTAGCACTTAACATTAAATTTTTAGCACTAGTATTTGAATCCTATATTTCAAATTCTACTTTAGCACTGAAAGTTTGAATTTTAGCACTGATGGTTTGTTCTTTAGCACTTACGTTTCCTTGTTTAGCACTCATGTTACACACCTGCTAGAAATATTAATACATTTATTAGCAATTCAAAAAATGAAACACCATCTATACCTATTTAGCATTTCCCCTTCTATTAAATGCAGAAATAAATCAGTACAGCTTACTTGATTAAAGTTGTAAATTCTCAAGTGCTAAAATAGTTCACAGTAGAGCTAAAATAGGTTACAATAGTGTTAAAATAGATCACAGTAGTGCTAAAGTATATGACAGTGCTAAAATAGTTCACAATAGTGTTAAAAGGTGATTGCTGCGGGCGGCAATGATAGAAATCTCACCCGTGAAAAAGGTGATTGCTGCGGGCGGCAATGATTCTGGAGAAACCAGATAGCTTAGTTGTTCGAGACAAAGAAAAACATAGTGGCAAATGACAATATTTAATTTGGATTGTTTTTTTTTAATAAAAGACTGTTACTTTAGTGGTTATGTATATATGTATGTATTCTTACGTATATATTTGGCAAATACAAGTGAAGGATAAACTCCTCCACATTCTGAGCCCGTGTCTAGCCATACCACCCACACCACCACTCTCTCTCTCTTTCTCTCTCTCTCTCTCTCTCATCATAGACGCCCACACCAAAGAGTGCACGTAGTACTGGTTTAATTGCCACACTCAAAAGCGAAGATTTGTTCATAATCCCAATTTTCTTTGGCAAATAAACGCGTATATAGACAGCTATCTCGCTACTTTGCAGGAACAAACTTAATTCCTATTTATATATATCTTTCATATTCATTTTGGGTTTCGATTACACAAAACTTTGATTCGAAGAAGAAAGAAGCAAGAATGTCTGTGAGAGAAAGCATCAATTGTTTGATATTTGTGATTCTTGTGGCTGTCGGAATTCCTGTTTTTAGTCTCCTACTTATAATGTTACAAATCCTTTTTTAGCACTTGTCATTTCTTTTTTAGCGCTAGTATTTGAATTATAGATTTGAAATTCTACTTTAGCACTAATGGTTCATACTTTAGCACTTACGTTTCCTTATTTAGCACTGCACGTTTCGTTGTATTAATATATATGTCACATTTCTCCGGACATATATATTCAAAAGTTGAAATGATGGATCTAAACTATTTGTGGGAAAAAAATACCAACAATAATAAAACAAAATAAAAAGAAGTTTGAATGATTTTGGATCTAAACTCTATAAAATATATGGCACAATATATGGCATTAAATCTTTTAGCACTTACAAATCATTTTTTAGCACTTGACATTAAATTTTTAGCACTAGTATTTGAATCCTATATTTCAAATTCTACTTTAGCACTGAAAGTTTGAATTTTAGCACTGATGGTTTGTTCTTTAGCACTTACGTTTCCTTGTTTAGCACTCATGTTACACACCTGCTAGAAATATTAAAACCTTTATTAGCAATTCAAAAAATGAAACACCATCTATACCTATTTAGCATTTCCCCTTCTATTAAATGCAGAAATAAATCAGTACAGCTTACTTGGATTAAAGTTGTAAATTATCAAGTGCTAAAATAGTTCACAGTAGTGCTAAAATAGGTTACAACAGTGCTAAAATTGTAGAGCGGACGGCTAGTCTATTTCATTACAGCATCCCTCTCTATTATTCACTCCGCGATCACTCTTAACGATTCTTCTGCAAAACATAAGAAATTGAAGAGGCTCACAACCATCATCTACGCCCATCGCTGAATAGAAGAAATCGAGTGAGAGATGACTCACCATATTCATCGTTCCCATAAGAAGGCGATTCCTACATCTGTGAAATTCACATCTCCAGGGCCTTCTCCGCATCCATACCAGCGGCGATTCTCTGAGTTTGAAGGCATTTCTCAAATGCTTCAAGCATGGAATTGCGATCTTTAAACCTGAAAACAAACCAACCATTAGAGTGAAAAGAAACACTCTCATTAGAGTGAAAAGAAACACTCTGCTTTGCAACCCATGACTTGGCTAATGCGTCAATTGTTTTTTTTTCGGAGAAATGTCCGATGTAAAGACATGCAAAACAATAACCCCAGCCTATTTCCCCAGGCTCTGAATTATCTAACGTGAGATCGAGGATCTCATTTGGGTTGTTAGTTGCAACAGATTCAGGGGGGGGGGGAATTTTAATTGAACAGTAGAAGAAATGGGCGTTTCTTCTCTTATTTTTGGGACTGCTTGATTTGGTTTATTATTCCTTCCACGAAAATTCATCTTGCAACCATTAAACACACAAACATAAGTAAAGAAGTTATCTTATAATTCAAAATTGAAGTACACGATTCTTACAGCTCGATTGAATCACAATAGCATGCAAACACTAGTCTCGGTCTAGTGATGATTAGGTGTCAAAATTCATAAAAAAATTGCCAAATTCATTGAATAGACACTTCGTTAATCCACCACAATTACCAAATAATGATTACAATGGATTATGGCAGATTATTCAAATACACTTCACAGCCACAACCTTCGGGCAGTACCTCCGCAACCACCGGTCGCCGCTCTCCCTCTCCCGCTGCAGCGGTGCCCATTTGCTTGAAATACCTATGGCTCGACCTGGTGCGTAATTGCGAGGAAGAAAAATGGGGAGATGTTGAGAAAGAAGACGACTTGCAGATGGAAGGAGATTCAGAATTCTTAAATTACAAAAATAGCCTTGATTCATTAAAAACTCGCTAATATTACAATAATGTCACCACGTTTTTTTTAATTTTGATCTGATCTTGACCGTTCAAATCAGAGCAATCTGTGGCTGAGATCGGTTCTCAGTTCTCACATGAATGTCTAGTTCTCACATGATCCCATCTCTACATACATATATATATATATATATTATAAAATTTAAAAATATTTATTGATAATTGAAAATAAGGCAACATTATACTTGTACATGGCCACCGCCTAATTTGTAGACATTTTGCATTCATTAGTCTACGTAATTATAATTTTAAAGAAGTCAATTGAAGATGATTTATTTCGTTTTTTTTTTCGAGTTGGTTTTTTTTTTAATTGAAACACATAATACAAGAAATAAAGAAAATTAATTAATTGATTTTCTGCTACATGTTCACATAAATGTCTTTCATTTTTTTTTGTTATTCGTAGTATTGTAATGTTTGTAGAGTTATTTATTTAATATAATTTATTATGAAGATTGTATTAATCAAATGGTTATTATGATTTTAGTTTTTTAATATTTTTAAATTTATAATTTTTTATAGTTAGTTAAATTGTGGGTAATGAGTATGGGTATGGGCAGTTAGATACCCAGAGGGTATGGGGACGCGCGGGCACAACAATTGCTACCCGCATAGGTATGGGAACGGGTACGGATATTTTTTTTAAATGCGGGTATGAAGACGGGTACCATAGTACTCTACCCATACCCTATCCATTGTCATCCCTAAATGTAAGAGACCCATTAGATGGTCAAAGATAAGTTTTTTATATATAAAAATATCCTTACACATGAGGTAATAGGTTCATCCAGCACGACTTTTTCACTAAAAACGATTTAAGATCGCACGCCATGTGGGAAAATATTGAGAAACGTTTAAATAGTTTGAAGGAATTTAAAGGAGTGATAAAGTCGTTAAAAGCATGCCACAAAACTTATCGAAGTTTTAGTGTGATAGAACAATGAGCGGATGTACATGTAGAGAGAGAATTAAAATCATTATGTCTGACGAATATTTTGAAAACAGATGTGCAATAGTATTATAAGAATATAATTTATATTATGATGGAATGAAATTCTTCGCTACATTTTGTCCAACATTCTATACTATATATTTAAAAATATTAATTTTTATTCTTTTTTCTATTATTTCAGTTGATTATGCTATAATTTATTTTTACACTTATTAATTAAGGTTTATATTTTCCAATTAGAGTATACAATTATTTTTTAGAAAATAATCTTTTATTAAAAAAATAATTATATGCCCTAATTGATAAAAGTGAATCCTAATTAATAAGTGTAAAATTAAACTATAGTGTAACCAATTGAAAAAAATAGAATACAAATTAATATTGTTAGATGTGTACCGTAAAAGTGTTGCACATAATGCAGTGGAGGATTTCATCCATCCTACCCATATTTTTCATCGATCAATTAATAAAGAAAATGTATATGTATTGTTCCCCATTATTAATAACGCGTTTCAAAAATAGACTTCAATGACCAACTCTAATATGTGTGTGTGTGTGGTACGTATAATTTTTAGTATGACACCTTATATATGCTAGAAGATTAGTAAGGATGACTTCTATATTTTGATTTATGTAGTGGAAGATTAATTATTTTGAGAATAAGATTTTTTATTTTTTTAATAAACTTACAAGAAAACTTTCAATTTAAAACTAAAAAAGTTGTTTATAATATTATAGTGCAATTCATCATTGCATATATATATATATAGTGTACTAGTAATTAAGATGAAGCTTGTTTATTCATTTTTATATTTTTTGATCGTGAAGATTTCAACTCTTGATTTCACATTCAAGTACTTGTAAATTAATTTAGAAGGTATCAGTGAGATTCAAACTAAGTCAGCTAAATTTAATTTGGTTCATAATTTTTAAGCATTAATATAATAAAACCATATCAAAATTAGGTTTCTTTCCTTAGCTTATTGTTATTACTTTTCTTAATAATTTACATAATTAGAGTTTCAATTAGCTATATGTTATAATTGTGCTCGATCGGCTTCCCGACAACAGGTAATTAATTAAGCTGTGGGCCATCGTTAAATTCTTACAGAGATTTTGATGTCAATTTTCTGCACAGTAGCATCGAATAATTTAGATGATTGACATTTTATTTAACTATTTGCACTTTTCTACGCTGAGTCACTTGAATTGACATTTAGTAGTAGACAATAATGCATGCAGGAAATATGTATGTATGTATATTCATCATTACGTTAGTGAAATTAAAAGTGGGCGTATGTGTATGCATCAGTGAAAATGTCTAGATTTGAGAAATAAAATTGGATTATTTTTTTCAGAAAAACAATACACAAATAATTGTATAGAAAGTGAAATATATTCAGAATATATATGAAATGTTTAGGTATTTTTTGATCCTTTATCTATTTCTGCGAAAAAAAAACATTAGAAGAAGAAAAAGAGATAAAAAGAGTGTGCTATACTGTATAGTAATGCCTAACTCAAAACTTTAATATTTGAAACTTCTGAATTCCATTAATCACTTCAATTAAATTCGTCGACTTTAATTCTATATAGTTATAACTAATAAATTTAATGTACCTCCAAGTATTCTTAATTTGATGATTTAAGCCGGGACCTCATAAATCCTACTGTGATTTAAATATATGTTCAATTTTTTTTTATTTAATTAATGTAAAAAAATTCAGTTAGCTGAAAATTTGTCAGGTAATTTGAATTACAAAGAAATATATTCATGTACATATTTTTTAATTCTCGAAATATTGTGCTAAATTTACAATAATAAAACAAAAATTAATCTAAAATACTATAAGCTTTTCCATTCTTAATTTACTACTCCATCCGTTTCTAAATAAGTGTCGTTCTAATATTTTAATTTTATTTTAAATTAAATAAAATGTCATTCTACAAATTCGAGAGAGAAAATTCACATTTTCTCACATTTGTCCACATTTAATTCATTCAAACATCTATATTTAACTCATTTAATGTACTTACATAAGAGAATGTTAGATAATTTAATTAATTTATTAATTTGTGCACATTCATCCAAAATCACAATTAAGGGGAAACGGTGAAAGTATATAATTTGAAGCTAACTGAATATTACAAAACCATCTCCCACAGATTTGCTTCTCCTTAAGGCCAGGATACTGTAACGAGTAAATACTCATTTAAAAAAAACAATAGTACTTAATTACTTATGTTAACATGATTATAAATTATAACACAATTAGGTATAAAGAAGGGGAATAAATTATCAACTTGCACCATTGAATTATACTTTACTTGCGCGCACAATGTACTCTAAAATTAAAATCTTGTCATTTTGCACCATGTAATTGCAAATAACATTATTCATGGTAAGTTGCACCCCTCACCCTCAAGATTTCATCTCATATTTGATGTGTTGACATTTATTTATAAATAGTACCCTCACATTAGTTAATTATAATATGATGTGTTGACATTCATTTATAAATAGTACCCTCACATTAGTTAATTATAATTTAATAAATCCGAAACATATAAAATAGACAAATATTAAAATTAAAATTATATGTAAAAAAGACAAATTTCGATATATAAACTAGGGCTATCATTAACTTTTTCTTTTTCTTTTTTAACAAAGAATCCAACTCCGGCCATAATTAATAAACTTAACACACTTATTATTTATTTTTTATTTATATTTAGTCCTTTTATTTTAATTATAATTATAATTTAAGTAAATATATAATAACTGTAGACGTAATATCTATGTATTAATCAACTCACCAATTTACAATAGTGATGAAAGAAACTTGTATGGACTAAAATATCCATGTGTTGAAGAATTATGACAAAAATGCAGCAAATATATATGAAGAAACAAAACAACACAAAGATTTACGTGGAAAATTCAAGATGGGAAAAATCACGGACAAATGAGGATTTCACTATGAGTGGAAAAACGGGTACAAAGATCGGATCAACCAACCAAAATCCTAGACGAACTGAATATATATAGGTCCCGGCCCAATCCCTCAAGTCCCAACTACGTTGCAAAAAGATCCAAATTTATCACACCGCGAGCCTCTCGAACTCAACCCAAATAAATTCAGGTCACCAAACATCAACACCATATTTAATTGATATGATCAATTGAAAAATCATGATAAATTGTTTTAAGATGCAACTTGCAATAAAAACATTACATTAATTAAATAATGAAACATGCTAAAATTTTGATATAATGGTGCATTGTGTAAAGAGGCGTAATTAGAGAGTGTAATTTGTCAATCGCCGTGTAAACAACCTATAAGGAAGTATCAAATGAATTAATGAAATCAACCATATCCGTACATGTACAATCAATTAATAGCAGTCTAATTACAAATATGCAACACGTATTTGAAAGTATTGCTTCTAGAACCTTGAATGTGGATCCAATGTTAACTAAAATTTAAAATTTTCCTAGGTTTTGAATTTTTTACTTTTTGGCTTCTAGATTTTTTTTGAGGGAATAGATTTTTAGTATTTGATATTATGGCATGCTGGAAAAAAAAATCCTCCCTCGTTCACTCTTCTTCTTTTTTTTTTTTTTTTTTAAAAAAAAAATTTAGGCATCAGACTCCATTTTGACAAATTCTAATTAATAATAAATATCTATTCTAACTAATTCATGAAATAAACAAACACATGATCAGATTGATATAAGCTATATTCCCTCCGTCCTCCTATAAATGTAGTCTCATTCCTTTTTTCAAAATAAAATAAAATAAATGTTTTTAAAATTGAAAAATAAAACTACTTCAAATTTTCCTACCATACTCTTATTTATTCATTCAAAGGAAAATAATTGTTAATTCAAAGAACATTAAATAGAAGTTTATAAATAAAATAAAAATTTAATGCACACCTATTTAAAAAAATCCACTATAATTATAGAAGGGACAAAATAGTTAAACTATAATTATGAGACATTAAATGTAATATGATATAAATTTCGCATTCAATTATAACATCCCATCTGGGTAGGACTATTTCCGTATCAAGCCATTTAGTAAATGTAAAAGAATTTTTTTTAGTTTCTTTAATACAAGTGACAAATCTATATAATTAGAGAAGTTATATAATTAATTTCCCATATTAATATATTATTGGATGAAATGCCAAATTCATAATGAGACCTACTACAGTTAAAACAGGTGCATATTTTAAAGGCTATAATTATAAAGGTCATAAATAATTTGATTGCGCTAGCATAGATTCTTTGCTTATATATATATATAGATATATATATCATTACATCGAGATCGAGAGAGAGAGGAAAGAGAGAGAGAACCGGAAAATGGTCTTCTTCTTGAAATCGAAATCAAGAACTGTAGTCCACCACTATCACGAAGAGAGAGAAAAAGAGAAGAAAAGAGACGGCGATGAAGCATCCACTTCTCTGACGGTTTGGAGGAAATCACTCATTTTCAGCTGCAGCGGTTTCACGGTCATTGGCTCCGACGGCGGTTTGGCCTATCGGGTCGACAACTACACCGGGCGACCCGATGAGATCATTCTCATGGACGGGTCGGGTAATCCCATTTTCACTATCTGTCGTCGCAAGGTATATATATTTTAAATTGCGTGAAACTAAATCAATATAATTATTATAATATACTCGCATATATATTGAATATTCTCCTTAATTGTTTTGGTTTTGATGAATGAATATTGATGATCAACAGAGGCTAAGGCTATTGGACAGCTACTGGCTTGTCTACGAAGGAGAAGTTGGTAAATATAGCAATAACGACGACGATATGATGGAATCTTCATCCAATAAGGAGAAATTACCTATATTTTGTGTGAGGAAAAGCACAAATAATTATAGCATGAGGCAAACAAAACTAGATCAAGTGATTGCCTATGTTTATTGTGGGGTGTCTGAAAAGAGATGGATGTACACGGTTGAAGGGTCGTATGCGCATCGATCGTGCAAGATTCTGGATGATTCTAGAAGGGTTGTTGGAGAGATTAAGAAGAAAGAAGGCCTGCGTGGAGGTGCATCTTTTGGATTAGAGGTGTTTGATTTGATCGTTATGCCGGGCTTCGATTCCCAATTTGCTATGGCTTTTGTGTTATTACTTGATCAGATGTTCTCTTGAGCATGCATGTGTTTTTTAGTTTTTGGCTTTGATCGATCATCTTCTTGTAGTTGTGATGATCATATGATCACATTCACACCCTGTAATATATAGATATATAGGCCTGAGAAATTAAAAGAAATTAAATGGGAATGGATATAATATTCAAGCTCTCATCAACTGATCACATATGATGTAAGATGTAACTAACTACTACTTACATCCTTATAATTACAGATTAACTTTAAGGTTGTATGTATACAAACCTAGCTAGCTAACATTTTCAGATGATATATTTCACACTAACACATGAGTAATGCAACTCATATATTATCTGTTTAAGCATGATTAATTAATGCAGCTTTTTCGCTGATCTCTAGCTATATATAATTTTGGTTGTGCAATTCTTTCTTATCTTGAAGTCATTAGCATGGTATTGTTTCCCCTCTTGCTCACTGCAAGAAAAAAAGGTTATTGTTTGAATTTTAATCCATACACTATCGAATAATTTGGCCCCAGTCAGATCGATGATATCTCACAAAAGAAGAACAGAGAATTATACCTCAACACACCAAATAAATATGAAACAAGAAAGAATCAATAATACTTTTCAATGAGCATATGTATTCATGTTTTACAAATTGACAAATCATGCATATGGTTTAGCACTGTTCATTTTACCAACACAGGCCTCATTCTTAAATTTTATCACCCAAAGTTGGAAATGCATCTAGTTATAGAGGAAAACTACTGGTTAATTAATTTGAATGAAGAATTGCTAGAAGGGACTAGATGAGAACATTCTAATTAAAGCCCAACGCAACTTGCTATATAAATATATCGACCTAGGTGCACAACAGGAAAGGAACGTACATCAGAAAAGAATTACCAATTTCTTGATGTAGGTGAAGGGGCCTGCTTGAGTAAATCTGAGTGAAGAATGCACCCACAACGAAAAAGACTGGTTATATGTACAAAAATTGTCACTAAAATTATCTAATCACAACTTTATTGTTTGTGGCTATAGAAATCAACTCTATAAGTTATAGTCACAACATAAAATAATTATCACTAAAACTTAAACTATAGTGATAGATATTCTTATCAGTAAAAAAACCAATGTTTTAGTCACAAAAAATATTTGTCACTATAATTGAAATTTATAGTGATGTATAATATTTGTCATTGTAATTGAACACTTTAGTGACATAAATATATTTGTCACTAAAAATTTGTAATATAGTGACATTAAATAATCATCACTAAAATTATTTAAGTAAGTCACATGCTATTATCGTCACTAAATTAAAATACATTTTTATAGTCACTCATAATGCTCATCACTAAATCTTAGTTTAGTCACATCTGATTGTTGTCAATAAAACAATATTCTCTAGTCACAAACATATTTCATCACTAAAACTTGTTAATTTAGTCAATAAAATATTAAATTTTAGTGTCATACATTCTTGTCACTATATTGTTTAATCCATTGATGTGATAATAATTTCTCCATTCTTTCGTTCATAATAATATATATAAATATATATTATTGGAGAAAAATATATAAAAAATTATTCATCATACAACCAACAACATCACATTCATGTCAAAACAAAATAACATTCATTAATATAAATAACTATGATGAGACCGATACTAGCACCGATGATCTAAACCCGGAGTTGCAGCTGAGAGATCCAGTGACAAGATTAAGAGCCAAGAAGCTGCAAGGTTACTTCCAGTGCTATGTACAAAAGAAGTTGGAAAATGATGGGATCGAGTCCAAGCAATGCAAGTTGATGAATTTTACAAGGATTGGAGAATGAATGGCCGTGCAGCATAGCACGGACAGTGCCACACGGACAGTGCGGCCAATGGCACGGCCCCTGCCATCCATACCGAGGGTCCGAGCTTGGAGAAGTCATCTAGCACGGACCGTGCTAGCCAACATCCAAATTTTATTTATTTTATTTAATTGGATTTTCGGGATTTTTAGTTATTTTTCATTTAGGGTTATTTTATTCCGCCTCTCCTATGTATACATAGGGCTGAACAATGTTATTATTTTTTTAGACTAATTTTGAATGGAATTTACGTTTACGCTTCAATCCGTCTCACAACAGAATCATAGTTATTCGGTAGAGTTTGTTGATTGGAATCTCCAAGCTTGAAATCTCTGGTTCGTTTGTGACATCCAGTAGTGTCCGGGTGAATCAAGCCATGAAGATTACTCCATAGGGTGTTTCGGATCCAATTAAGTAGGTTCGAGGTTCATTTCGGGTAAGCTTCACTATCTTTTCTCCGTTTCCGTCGCTTCCGCCTTCGTCCAGCCTACACCATGCCTCCACACATACCCCATACCATCCATAATTTCATCACCATCATCGTCCATACTCCACCCCAAGTTCAGATTTTAGGTTTATAATTCCTTGATCCAAAAATACGAGCCCTAGACGTCTGAAATTAACCACCAAGCCATCTCCCAAACCACTCGTGCGTTTTAGCTGATTTTTGGATATGTTTTGCATGATTTCAAATTGTACCTTTTCCTAAAAATTGAGCTCAATCCGAGTTGATTTGCTTAGGTTTCTAGTCGCGTCGTTTTTTAGGGTTTATATTTAGTTTTTGGGGTTGTTTTGTGTTTTGATCTTTGTAGTTCGAATTATATTGTTTGAGTTCAGTTTATTGAGTTGTAATTTCATTGCTATCAGTTGTTGTTTGGATTGAATCATCAGTATAGCTGTCGTGTGTTCGATTCGTAGCTTCCGCGTATTATTGTTGGTCGTATCAAACTAGCACGACATAACGAGTTCAAAAGTAACTTACTATATTTTACAAAGTGAAATCAAATAACTAAAAAAAGCAATGTACGATTGTAGCTATCCAGTTTTTAATATTTAAATTGCTACATTTTATTCCTTTCCTAAAAATATTTTTTTTATGTGTGATATTAATTGCTTAAGTCTATAAGTTGCACCTAAATAAATTTAATAAATAATTAAGCATGCATTAATTATATAGTATGATTTTTTTTTTCATAATCATGCATATAATAAGGGTAATTCTATACACAACCTCAATTTTACTCAATATAGCCTCCAATATTAAAAATATTATAAACACTATTTAAATTTACGAATTAATCCTTATGAATTACTAACATGTCAATATATCTTGTAACCGACGGTTGCTTTGTGCATAGCTCCTTCTTCCCACTCTTCTCCAATTCACAACCCCCCCCCCCCCCCCCCTAAATAACTCACCTCTTTCTATATATATATATATATTTTAATAACACCTCCAGAAATATGAAACATCTTTTTAAAAAAAACTCAAAACAAAAATCAAATCAATATTCCATTTTGTTTAAAACATAACTGGTAGAAAAAGAAAAAGAAAATGTAAGCAAAATAAAGTTGAATATCTAAAATAAACTAATAAAATCAATGTTTCTAGAATTCTTCAGCGGCAAGGAGAATAAATCTAACTCTTGGATCATAACCATGCTAGAGTTTTATTTATTAATTCTCATGATTTAGTTTTTGCTAGTTTTGTTCCTTCTTTTATTATATGGAATTCTATTGTAGCTCTGATTGATCTGGTGAACTTCTCGAGTGAGTTTTATTAGTAAGCAAATTTAATCAATCCATTTTAGCTATTTTCGCATTCAAATCGAATTTTTCATCAACGTTAACTCATAAATCTACAGTAAAAATTATTTTATTGTAATCCTCAAAGATGTGTTCTTCTTCAAAGATTCAATCCCGGCAATTGATAATATTTTGTTTCCATTGATGTTGCATACTTGGAATTGAAAACGTGAATTTTTTTTTAGAAGTGAAAGAAAAAAAAACATAATTTAGAAAAGAGGGACAAGGATAAATTGGAAGCACTGGGTTTCCATGATGAATTGGCAGCGAAGGTTTTTTGATTTAGGAGAAGAGGTTAAGGTTTTTTGGTGAAGAAGAAAGGAAGGGATCGGGGGCTACACAAAAGGCTATTGGTTTATAAGGGCAAAATAGATATTAAATAAATTATTTTTTTTATATTTATATATTGGGGATATATTGACTAAAATGGTGGCTGTATATAGAATTACCCATATAATAATTCATTATCGAGGCCATGAACGTGCATTTATTTTTTCTTTAGAATCAAGTATTGTAGCCCAAGTTCCTTTTGTTACCAATCCTAAAATCTATGTTTATGAAGCCCAAAAAGCCAAGAGCCTTCTTCTTCTTCTTCTTCTTCTTCACGTAATTGAATAGCAGATATCTCTCAAACTCTCAAAGTTTATCATCTTTCGACTGTATCGATGAGTTTTGGATAGCTATGCAATCTCATCCCTTCTCTATGACATCTAACCCTAAAAACTGGTGTAAATAGACGACCTCACCATCTCTATTTTTTCTCACACCAAAACCAACAAAAACTTGAGTTTGCGTTCGTTTTCTTCAAGGTTTCTAGTTTCATTTAAAGAATGGAGATCTCTTCTAGTTCGTGTTGGAAATTAAATCGGTCCGAAATAATTTCAGGTCGAATAAAATCCGTCTTTTCGGTCAAATCGAACAGGAGCGGAAACAGTATAAATCAGAATATAGATCGTGATATAAGAATATAATATCTATGCAAATTAAATTTATTTAAAACTAAAGAAGAGATAAAGAAAGTACCTTTTTCTTAAACCTCCTTTAAATCTTGAAGCTCGTAAACACCACGATCTTCCGATTCAATCCTCCCTTTGAATGGTCCTCCTTTAAATCTTGAAGCTCATAAACACCACGATCTTCCGATTCAATCCTCCCTTTGAATGGTAGTGAGTGGGCACCGAAATAAATCTATTAAGTTCCTAACCTAATTTTTCTACGATTATTTCAACACATGAAATCGTAGAATTGGGCTGTAGTATTGGGAGAATATTTAACTGAATTAAAATATAAACATAAAGAAGAAAAGAGAAATTAAAATCAAACTCTTTGATTTTAATCTTTGCCCTAAATTGATTATTAGCAATCAATTCATTTGGCTATTGATCTCCAATTAGTGTTCATGTCTCACGTGAATGTTAATGTTGGAATCGGCGTATTTTTTTTTTCAAAATTCACGTTAAACGTGAATCTCCAAAGATCGGCGTCTTCAATTCCTCTCTTTAAAGTTATATTTATAATTAGGATTATGTCAAATTTCAATACATATCAGTTTCATATCTTAAACAGATTTAGAATCATAAAAAATAAGGAAACAAATTAATAATTATCTCAAATAATTATTATTGTTACAAATATGTAAATAATATAAATATCTTATATTTATTTAATTCATAGCACAGTTAAACTATGGAATATCATATATTCCTGGAATTAACTAATATTTACACATAAGCCCAAACTTTATGAAAACTTATTTTTCATAACATTTTAGGAACTTAAATATTATTATCATAGGAAGGTGAATCAGGGACCATGGACCTATACTCAAGAGCTCCAACAAATCGAATAAATAATTAAACTCTTTAATTAATTTATTCAACTTTTTAACTCCGATATTATTCCACTAAAAATTCGAAATTGCACTCTCTTTAATTATAGAACATATTTACTCTACGAATTTGAACAGTTCATTGATTTAATCATTTCATATGAATTAATCCTCCATAGATAATTCATAATTGAAGTCAGGTAATATTCATTAACCTCTTCAATTATTTCTTTTCCTCATTTACCATTAATTCACTAGTGAGCGATTAATTTATAAATGATTTATAAATTAGAGATCTCTAATCATTCAGTTCCAGAATTAACAAATGAGAGAATTATCTTTTTGCTTCTCAAAAGAAGGAATGGATTCCATATCTATAAATTACATTCCCAGCTATTTAATTCAAATGTAAATCTAAAATGCAAGTTTAGAGAATGTTGGCAAACAAACTTTAACGAGCAAATTAAGAATCACATTGAAATAAACAGGTGTCTATAATCACTCAGGATTAAGATTGTTCATATATGATCATCTTGTGATTTAATTTAATATTCCTTTTATTTAAAGGAATTTGAAGGAATAATTAAGTTAAATCGGCTCAAGTCCTATATGATTATATCATATATAAATGCACCCAATCGGATGTCTCTACATCAACGGTTTGGATAAAATGGTCATATTCATAATGTCATCGGGCTGCATTAATGACATTTTAATTAAAGATCTCATACTTTAATTAAATTCATCACGGAGTTCATTTTTAGTTTATTTTCCATAATCTTAATCCTCTTGTATATAACACTTATATACTAAGATTATGGTAATATTAAATAAACTAGGGATTTTCTGTGATGTAAAGTAAATGCATACAAGAAGCATATTAGTTCGAATATCAATGTCACTTTTATAAATAAGATAAAAACAATTCACAATTGCTTTAAGAGCACAATCCCCAACAATCTCCCACTTGCCCTAAAGTATATGGGACATGTCTCTAAGTCCATAATTATGAATATGCCTCTCAAACACTTTTGCAGACATATTTTTTTGTGAAAGGATCAGCAAAGTTGTCAGCAGACGCAATCTTGAGAATTGTCACGTCTCCTCTTCGTACTGTCTCTTGGATCAGATGATACTTCCTTTCTATATGGTTTCATGTCTTATAACTTCGAGGTTCCTTTGAATTTCCCACTGCACCACTATTGTCACAATATAAGGTGATTGGTCTATCTAAATTTGGAACAACTTCCGAATCAGTAAGGAACTTCTTTAGCCATACTGCTTCTTTAGCTGCTTCAGAAGATGCTATATATTCAGCCTCCATAGTGGAGTCTGCAGTACTGGATTGCTTAATACTTCTCCAGACTATGTCACCGCCAACAAGAGTAAACACTGACCCAGATATTGACTTTCGATTATCCTTGTCTGATTGAAAATCAGAATCAGTGTATTCATCTATTTGAAGGTTATCACCCGAATAGATAAGCATATAGTTTCTCGTTCTCCGAATATACTTGAGAATATTCTTCACTGCTATCCAATGATCAATTCCTGGATTTGATTGAAAATGACTGACTATACCCACCGCATAACAAATGTCGGGCCTAGTACACAACATGGCATACATTAAGCTGCCTACTGCAGAGGCATAGGGCATAGTCTCATGTTCTCTTCCTCTTCATGTGTCTTAGGACACTGTTCCTTGGAGAGAATGACTCCATGTCGGGTTGGTACGTAACTCTTTTTGGAATCTTGCATTCTATAACGCAACATCATCTTATCAATATAAGATGCTTGAGATAGTGCCATGATAAACTCGGATTTTGCATGCGTTCGGATGTACTTTGTATGTATTTTTGGAGTCGAATGCATGTGTTTGTGATTATTTTGAATTGTTTTATGTTGTGTGGGTTCAATCACGGGTTTATCAAGTTTTAACAAGAAATTGGCCTAATTTGGACGTGTTTTGGAGTGTACATGGTTGCCGGGCGGAAGGAGTTATTGAGTTGAAACCGGGAAGGCGAGAAAAGGCCGAAAAAACAACATTTCAAGAGATGCACTGCGGCACGGACCGTGCCCCGAACCCCCGAAGGCCGTACTCCCTGGATCAATGGCATGGACCGTGCCCCGAGCCGGAACCTGGCGATGCGAATTGTCCAACGGCACGGCCCGTGCCACGTTATTTCAGATTTTTAGAAATTTCCTTTTGCGGATCAGTTTTTCCCAAACTATTTAAGACCTCTTCTTGGGCGAATTTTGAGGATATTTTTTCACCCTATTATTGAAGAGAGAAGAGCACGGAGAAGAGGAAGAACACGAAGAACAAAGACAATTCATCAGGCATAAGTTGTTTATGTTATTTTTATTTTAATTTCGACTATGAGTTGTATGATTTATACCGTATTTTATCTCGATTTTTATTTTGCCATGGACGGCTAAACGTTTATTAATTCTAGGGTTTGCAATTGAATGTTGAAACTATGCAATTAATTTAATCTTGTTATTTTTCCCTTTCGATTATTGTGTTCAAATATTCATGTGCTTATCTCTCATGTATAGATTAGTGGCCATAATTTATGTATGTTAGCTGATTAATTTGAGACCTGACGGAGAGAATTAATTAGTGGATTGAATGAATAATTTGATGCATGTTCTGAGGAACCTATAGGAGAATTAACTGATAATTTAAGGAGTTAATAATTTGTCTAGAGACGAAAGTAATAGGCATTTTGTTGATCTACTACTACCTTGAGACCTGGCGGAGATAGGTAGTTATATTTCTGTTTCTCCCCTTTAATCGAATTAAATTGGGAATTATTCGGATTGAATTACTGTATAGCGGATACATTTGATGTGCATTCCCTAGGATTAATACCTTGTTAATTATCTGAATTTGTTGAGTTATTTTGTTTACATCAGTCGAGTGTTTAATTTTGATTCTTCTGTTTATTTGCTATTTAATTTGGTGTCTTAGAAACCCGAGAAATAGGTTACCTGGATAATAGTGAATTGTTAGCTTAGTACTCAGTTTGGTCAAGCATTCAGTCCCTGTGGATAAGATATTCGGTTCACCAGTTATATTGCAGTGTCCTGTGTTAGTTGCAGTAGAGTGCATAATAATTTAGTGCATCAACTTTTTGGCGCCGTTGCCGGGGACTGATTTTGACTTTGATTTATTCTGATATTATTACTGACAAGAATCCATTACTTCAGGTAGTTTATGAAAACAAGATCTACACAGCCACACGTAGATCCTGTGCCCAATTTCCCTGATCGAGCTCATAGACAGAGGAATAAGGAACGCAGACAGCAAGAGATCGAAATGGCGGCCAACAATGAGAATAATGATGTGGAAGCATTAGCTAGAAGGCTCCGAGAGATGGAGCAGAGATTGGCTAGACAAGCTGCGCCCGAGAACGAAGCAGCACCTCTAAACCAGCTGTATCGGGCACCAACTGACAGATACTTGGGAGCCGGATGGGGTGGCGGCATCGCTGCTAACAACTTCGAACTTCATCCCGCATTGATCAACATGGTGGCTACAGAGCAATTCAGTGGACGAGCTACAGAAAATCCAAATGCTCATCTGGATGCATTTTTTGATATCTGTGACACCATCAAGATGAATGGTGTGAGTGACGACATCATTCGCATGAGGATGTTCGTTTTCTCTCTGAGGGATCGGGCCAAGGAGTGGTTCAAGAGCCTGGACAAGGAATCCATCACCACATGGGATCAAATGTGCCAAGCTTTCCTTGCCAAATACTTTCCTCCATCGAAAGCTCAGAAGATAATTGCTGAGATTACTCATTTTTCACAGATGGGAGATGAGTCAATTTATGAAGCATGGGAGAGGTACAGAGATTTACTGCGTTCTTGCCCACAACATGGATTTAGCGCCGATCAGCAAATCACTCACTTCTATAGTGGATTGACCAACAACACCAAAAGATTGGTGGACGCCTTGGCTGGAGGATGTCTGGTGAATAGAACCGCAGCTGAAGCACTACGGATTATAGAGGAGATGGTGGCCACCAGTTACCAATGGCCGATGGAGAGACGACAAACCAGGCGAGCCGCTACAGTATCTGATTTTGGGATGGATGATCTGAGAGCTGAGATTGAAGAACTAAAGAAGCAAGTTCTGGAGGAGCCCCGCGCACACATGGATGTGAATGCAGTACAATAGCAAGGCTCTGAATCTTCTGCCGTAGAAGGTGTGAATTTTGTCAACCAGAGGAATTACAACAGTGGAAACTATAACAGAGGCCAGCAAGGATTCCAGAGCAACAACATGGCGTATCATCCAAGCAATAGGAATCACCCAAATTTTTCCTATGCTAACCCCAACAACGCCTTGCAACCTCCGGGTTTTGCTGCTCCCACTGCAGGTCCTTCTGAGCCAAAGAAGCCTTCACTCGAAGAGATGATGGGACAGTTGATAGCAAATCAGAACAGCTTCATTGGAGCCACAGGAACGAAGATTACTCAGATCGAGGGAACTGTGAGTGTTCTGTCAAAGAAGTTGAATATGCTAGAGGTTCAAGTTGGTCAAATGGCGAATAATTCATCCACTCAGCACAAGCCAGGCCAGTTTCCAAGTCAATCTGTGATCAACCCAAAGGATCAATGCAATGCTATTCAGCTGAGGAGTGGAACTGAGTACACAAATCATAAGCATCTACTGAAGGATGATGGAGAGGATGATGTGATCCAGATAGTCGATGATGAAGCAGTTCCAGCTACAGAGATTCCGCCTACTCCTGCACCAAAAGTGGCGTCTGCCACTACTGCAGCCCAGATGATGCCCACCAGTGCGACCGCTCCGTTTCCAACTCGGCTAGCTAAGGCCAAGACTGAGCAGAAGATGGAGAAATTCATGGAGATCTTCAAAAAGGTAAACATCAACATTCCTCTGTTAGATGCTTTACCAGATATGCCTGGTTATGCAAAATTCTTGAAGGATGCCGTTTCTAAGAAGAAAAAGTTGGAAAAATTTTGAGACTGTGCATTTATCTGAGGAATGTAGTGCAGTCTTGCAACGGAAGTTGCCTCTGAAGCAAAAGGATCCGGGTAGTTTTACTATTGCCTGTGTGATTGGGGGACGCACTTTTGGTAAAGTGTTGTGCGATTTGGGGGCTAGCATCAATCTGATGCCCCTGTCAATTTTCAAGAGATTGGAAATTGGTGATATCAAGCCAACTTCGATTGCACTGTAAATGGCAGACAGATCAGTCACCTATCCTCGAGGGGTAGTGGAAGACGTGTTGGTGAAAGTAGAGGATTTCATTTTTCCTGCAGATTTTGTGGTCCTCGACATGCCGGAAGACAAAAATATCCCATTGATTCTTGGTAGACCGTTTCTAGCTACAGGTCGTGCTCTGATTGATGTGCAAGACGGTCAGCTGACATTCCGGATGAACAATGAGAAGATTACTTTCTCTCTGTATGATGCTATGAAGAGGCCACACGAGAGTGCATTGGATGACTGTGAAGTGATCGAGTTAGTGGAGGCCGGCACCAAGGTGCCAGTTGCGTTGGAAGACCCTCTGCAGCACTGTATCCAGCACTCTATCTATTCTATTGACTCATATACTTCTCTTGATGTTGCATGTGATGAAATTTTGAAATATCTTGCTGTTTTAGATTCTATGCAGGCTCTCCCGTTGGAACCAGTCCAATACCTGGATATTCGAGATCCACCACTTGAAAGCATTGAAAGTTTTGAGGCCCCTGCAGCCAAATCGGCACCTCCGCCACCTGTTTTGGAGATGAAGCCACTCCCGGATCATCCGAGATATGTCTTTTTAGGTGAGAATGACACTTATCCTGTGATTGTTTCTGCTTTTCTTTCTGATTTGGAGTTGGATAAGTTGTTGAGAGTACTGAGAAAATACAAGTCTGTGATAGGTTGGCAAATTTCTGACATAAAGGGGATTAGCCCGTCTATTTGTATGCATCGTATTTTACTTGAGCAGGATTACAAGCCGAAAGTGCAAGCACAATGGAGATTGACTCCGGTGATGAAAGAGGTGGTGAGAAAAGAAGTTTTGAAACTTCTAGATGCCGGGATGATTTATGCCATATCTGACAGTGAGTGGGTGAGCCCGACTCAATGTCTTGCAAAGAAAGGAGGCATGACGGTTGTGAAGGATGAGAGGAACGAGTTGATTGCTACGCGGCTAGTGACGAGATGGCGTGTCTGCATAGACTACCGTGCTTTGAATGCGGCCACTCGTAAGGATCACTTTTCCCTTCCTTTCATTGACCAAATGTTGGATAGACTTGCAGGGTACGAGTATTACTACTTCTTGGATGGCTATTCGGGTTACAATCAAATTATGATTGCCCCAGAAGACCAACACAAGTCGGCGTTTACTTGCCCCTATGGTGTTTTTGCATATCGACGTGTGCCGTTTGGTCTATGCAATGCTCCAGCTACTTTTCAGAGGTGCATGATGGCCATTTTTCATGGTTTCATCGAAAAAATTATGGAGGTATTTATGGACGACTTCTCTATTTTTGGTTCATCCTTTGATAATTGTTTGGGGAATTTGTCTCAAGTTTTGCAGCGTTGTGAGGAGACAAATCTAGTGTTGAATTGGGAGAAGTGTCATTTTATGGTACGTGAAGGTGTGGTGCTTGGCCACAAAGTCTCTGCTGCTGGCCTCGAGGTCGATCGAGCCAAAGTTGTAGCTATTGAGAAGCTACCTCCTCCTACCTCTGTGAAGGCGGTTCGTAGTTTCCTTGGCCATGCTGGATTTTACCGGAGATTCATCAAGGATTTTTCAAAAATCTCCAAGCCTCTGTGTTCTCTGTTGGAGAAGGATGTGAAGTTTGATTTTGATGATGAGTGCATGGAAGCATTTGAGAAATTAAAGTTGACTCTGGTAAGTGCTCCAATTTTAATTTAACCTATTTGGACTGAACCTTTTGTTTTGATGTGTGATGCCAGTGATCTTGCCGTTGGAGCGGTGTTGGGGAAAAAGAGGGATAAATTCTTCCGAGTCATTCACTATGCCAGCAAGACCCTCGACTATGCCCAGCAAAATTACACCACCACCGAAAAGGAGTTGCTAGCAGTGGTGTATGCTTTTGACAAATTCCAGGCTTACTTGATTGGGGTGCAAACCATTGTCTACACCGACCATGCCGCTATCCGGTATTTGTTTGCCAAGAAGGATGCCAAGCCAAGATTGATTCGATGGATTCTGTTGCTCCAAGAGTTTGACATGGAGATCAAGGATCGAAAGGGTTGTGAGAATGCTATGGCGGACCATCTGTCCCGTTTGGAGAAACCAGTGGAAGGCGAGGATCCAAAGTTGTTCATCATTGAGAGCTTTCCGGATGAGCAAGTGCTAGAAGTGAAGGCCGTTGATAAAACTCTGTGGTATGCGGACATTGTGAATTACATAGTAATTCGTGTCATACCTAAGGATCTCAGTTATTACCAGCGCAAGAAATTCCGCCATGATATGCAATTCTACTATTGGGAGGAGCCCATTCTGTACAAGCGATGTGCGGATGCGGTGATTCGGAGATGTGTTCGAGAAGATGAAATTAATGCTATCATAGAGCAATGCCACAGTTCGCCCAGTGGAGGCCATTTCGCAGCCAATAGAACCACCATGAAAATCCAACAAAGCGGATTCTATTGGCCGCATATTTACCGAGATTGTCATGCGTTTATCTCCAAGTGCGATCGATGCCAACGGGTTGGCAACATTACCAAGAGGGATGAGATGCCGCAGAAGGCGATGATGGTTGTGGAGCTTTTTGATGTGTGGGGGATAGATTTTATGGGACCATTCCCTAAATCTCGAGGATTCCTCTACATTTTGCTTGCTGTGGAGTATGTGTCTCATTGGGTGGAAGCCGTTCCTACTACCACCAATGACTCCAAGGTGGTGTTGAAGTTTTTGAGAAAAAATATTTTAACTCGGTTCGGAGCCCCGAGAGCTTTGCTTAGTGATGGGGGGTCGCACTTCAACAACAAGTGGCTTGGAAGTTTGCTAGCTAAATATGGTGTGAAGCACAAAGTCACGTCTCCTTATCACCCTCAAGAAAACGGACAAGCCGAATTGGCCAATCGAGAAATCAAGCAAATTCTTGAGAAGACTGTGGTGCATAGAAAGGATTGGGCGGATCGCCTTGATGATGCTCTGTGGGCTTATCGTACGGCATATAAAGCTCCAATTGGTATGTCCTCCTACCAGCTTGTTTTTGGTAAATCCTGTCATTTACCCGTAGAAATTGAGCATAAGGCGTATTGGGCTGTGAGAAAAATCAATTTTGAGTTCCAAGGAGCTGCAGTTGAGAGAGCTCATCAATTGTTGGAGTTGGAAGAATGGAGAAACGAAGCTTTTGAAAATTCGTGCATCTATAAGGAGAGGGCCAGCAAATTCCATGACCGTGTCATCAAGCATAAGGAATTCGCCCCTGGAGATGAAGTTTTGGTTTATGATTCAAGATTGAGATTGTTTCCGGGCAAACTTAAATCTAGGTGGACGGGTCCATTTGTGGTGTACAAGACAAGTTGGAATGGTACTTGTGATTTATTGCGTGCCGATGGAAGCACATTTGCAGTCAATGGACACCGCCTCAAACACTACTTCCGGCACCCAACTGAAGAAAGAGATTTACGGGTCACACTTCTCAATGATCCATGAGCATCCATGAGGTATCGTCTAGCTAAAGACGTTAAATGAAGCACTTGGTGGGAGGTAACCCACCGTTTTTAGTTTTCTTTTCAGTTTTATTTTTGTTTTGTTTTGTTTTCCCTTTTCTTTTAGTTTTTTTTTTGTGTGTTGGTTGTTTTTTTTTCGTTTTTTTTTATTTTTATTTATTGTATTTTCGAAAAAAAAAAAGTATTTCGGCACGGCACGGCCCGTGCCGTCACACGGCACGGACCGTGCCCCGAAACAAAAAAAGTCCGAACCCCCTGTATGGACGGCACGGCCCGTGCCGCAGTACACGCCCAGCCCACATCAGTTTTAATTCAGGTTCATCTCTCTCTTCCTCTCTCACTTTTACACACGAGCACATACGAAAATTTTCCCCCAAATTAGACTCTTTTCCTCTCCCACTCCCCTAGAGCTAAATTCCTTGCCCCCCCACCTCTCCATCTTCTACTTTTGCCTTGGATTCTCTCTCCCCTCTTTCCAATTGAGGATTTTGAAAGAAAAATTGGGATTTGCCCCAAATTGTGCCCTAGGTCGGATTTTGGTAAATTTCGCCCTGAAGGTACGAAATTTCTTACTCTCTCCCTCTTTCTCGTTGTTTGGTATTGTTGGAAGATGATGGGTATGCTTGGAATGGCCTAATTTTGTGGTTTGGATTGGATTCCTCTTTGATGCATTTTATCGAACATGTGGTATGCATGGGGTTTTGAGTGAAATTGATGGTTTTCTTTTGTTCTAAGGCTTTTCATGCTTTCAATTATCCTTCGTGGGCTTGGTGTTGTTGTTGTGAGGCGACTTTAGGGGGTGAATGGTTGATTTTGGGGTGCAATTTGTTTATTGTTGATTACTATGGGAGTGTTTGGGGGGTGAATTTGAGTTTGACTTGATTTTGAGTGCATGTTGGTGGCATTGGATAGTATAATTCTCCCATTGCAATTGTTACAATGTGTACGTGTTGTTGCGACCTTTCGGGATGAGACTTTGTTTTTTGTTTCTATCGTGAGCTTATTTTTGATCTTTTTAGGTACCATTTTTCTCTCATGGCACCAAGAGTTGCTCGTGGTCGACGTGGAGGACGGGGAGCGGCCCCCAAGAACCCTAATGACCCCCTCAATTTTGGGGTCGTTTTGAATGATTTTGAGCATCGTGACCGTTGGGACCGGCTTGTGCAATTGGAGTGCCTCTCCTCGCGTTACCCGGACACTACCGTGCTTCGCGCTCTCAGATTGAATGATGACTTTTGGAACCTTTGCCAGTGGGGTGGGGTTAGTTATGTGTTGGAAGGCCAATGGCCTTCCTATCGAAGAATGATGTTGGAATTTTTGAGCACTGTCTCGTGTCAGAAACGGAGAGGAGCCCGGTACCCGTCTAGCATTTCCTTTCAGCTGGACAATCGTCCGTTCACCATTTCTTTGGAGGATTTGAATGAAATTTTTCACAATGAGTGTGGAAGTCCTATCGAGTATGCTTGGGAAGATGACGCCTTTTGGAAGGCGATCACAAGGGTGGATGAGGCTGACCCTGGATCTCGCTTCCGGCCTCGCACGGCCAAGGCCTCCATGATCCGCAACCCCGTCTTTCGCTTCCTGTAGAGAGCGTGTGCCAATGCTCTTTTTACACGATATGATAGCGGCACTGTCCAAAGCCGCGAGATCTTCTACCTGTGGAGTGCTCTGAAGCAGCAAAACTTCAATCTGGGGGCCCACATAGCGGCACACTTGAGCCACGCGGCCGCCAAGAAGAGCGGTGTTCTTATCTGTGGCGGCATTATCACTCTAATTGCGGAGTATTGCGGGGTTGACTTCACGGATTGGGAAGTGCTTCCTGGAAATATGGTGATGTCTGCAGAGACGTTGATTAACATGGATGTTATACGCGTAGATCGGGCTGGAAGGTGCTTCTTCACTCAAAAGTCGGCCGGCCATTTTCCCTTGCCCAATCGTCATCTGACGAAAGTTTCTGACTGGCGCCACTCCGAAAATTGGAGTATGTCTTCACCGGCCCATCAGGCCGCCATGGCCGCCAATCAGCCGGTGTTGCCCTTCCGCGCACGAGTGGTCGAATTAGCGGAAGAGGAGGATGATGACGAGGAAGAGGAGGCCGCGCAGTCTGCTGGGGATGATGTCGGAGCAAACACCGGGGGTGCGGACTCGCAGGTGGACACTGATGCTCCCTCTAGTTCCCGAGTTGAAGGACGCCGTCGAGCTCGCCCCCGCTCAGCTGAGGAGCGCTTGGATGATGTGTAAGGCCGTCTCTCCTCGGTCGAGTCGAAGATGCAAGGACTGCGGGGCGAGTTCACCCACATGAACGCGCGGGTAGGAGCCATCGACTCCAATGTAGCTACAATGCTACAAATGATGCAGCAGTGGAGGTTGCAGTTTCCCCCTAACCCGCCTCCGCCCTGATTTCTGTTTGAGGTTAGCGATTCAAGGTTTTCCCGTCTGTTTCTTCAAACTTATGCTCGTTCGAGAATAAGTTTGGGGGGGTGGATGGACGTCATGCCTTGAATCCCTGTTCTAAGAATTTCTTTTATCGCTTTGTGTATTTAGTTAGTTCACTTGCATTAGTTAGGAGTTTAGTTAGTAAGCACGTTTACTGTTTTTTGTATGATGCCGGGTATATGATGGATTGGATTTCTCTCATGCTTTGTATTGTGATGAATGATGATTGCCGATGATGAATGTTGGATTTGTTGATATTAATTGTCTTTGTTGAGTGTACTATGAGCATGATAGGTGCAATTGCGATGAATTGCTTGGTTGTCTTGACCTGTGACGGTCCTGTGAGCTTTTAAGCCTTATTTTCATTTTCTTGTGTGTGAACGCTGGATTATTGATTGAATGTCTAGAACTTGCCTCTTGTCTGCTCAAGTTTGGCAGAATGTTGTGGGATTTTGAGAGGATTTAAGGCCGTTTTTTATTAACCCGCTTCTTACCCTTTACATTCTTGGCCAAAACATGTTGAATATCCGTTGTAAGCCCCGTTGAGCTTTTGCCATTTTCTTGTTAGCCAATATGATTTCATTTTGTTGTCAATTGTTTTTGTTCACTCAGACTTGTTGGGTGGTAGAAAAATTGAGGAGGGATGAATTATTTTGGTGGATTTTGGGGAGAATAAATTGATGGAGGGTGGAGTGTGAAAAGGTTATGAAGTTGGAATTTTCATGGAATTTTCATATGGCACTTAAAAAAAATAAAACGAGATTCAATAAAAGAAAAGTTGATGAAAAAGAAAAAAAAAAGAAAGAAAATGTAGCTAAGTGGCCATAAACATAATTTGGTGATGTTTTAAATTGCATGGTGTTGGAAAAGGAGGAAGAGAACAAGACAAAGTCTAGTTCTACTCGGTTGGTATTGGGAGTCGAGTGTTAAGTGAGGAAGTAGTGAGTGCAATCTCGCTCAATGTGTCCGATTTAGTCACTTGGCCTATATTTTCCCTACCTTGTCCAAAGAGCCTACATTACAACCCGATTATGAAGTCCTTTTTGATCTTAATTCCACATTGCATTGCATGTAAAGGCGAGATAAGATAATAGGGCAAGCTTATGGTTAATTCTTCAATATGTCCAGTTTTGAATGCTTATATTTTACTATCCTATACACTTGAGAGTGAGTGATACACGAACCCGGTGAGGTCGTTGGTTCAAGGCTAAAGACAAGATAGTAGTCGTGTTGTGCAATAATATTTTTGCTCATTGTGTTCTTGATTTTGATAATTGATATTCGTGGTGTCTGAGGCAATGAATTGTCAAACATCCTTTCTATGCTTGAGTTTAATTCTTTCTTTTATTTGTTCGAGGACGACCAATGGATAAGTTTGGGAGAGTTGATAATCGGATTTTGCATGCGTTCGGATGTACTTTGTATGTATTTTTGGAGTCGAATGCATGTGTTTGTGATTATTTTGAATTGTTTTATGTTGTGTGGGTTTAATCACGGGTTTATCAAGTTTTGACAGGAAATTGGCCTAATTTGGACGTGTTTTGGAGTGTACATGGTTGCCGGGCGGAATGAGTGATTGAGTTGAAACCGGGAAGGCGAGAAAAGGCCGAAAAAACAACATTTCAAGAGATGCACTGCGGCACGGACCGTGCCGTCGAACGGCACAGCCCGTGCCCCAAACCCCCGAAGGCCGTACTCCCTGGATCAATGGCACGGACCGTGCCCCGAGCCGGAACCTGGCGACGCGAATTGTCCAACGGCACGGACCGTGCCGTCGCACGGCACGTCCCGTGCCACGTTATTTCAGATTTTTAGAAATTTCCTTTTGCGGATCGGTTTTTCCCAAACTATTTAAGACCTCTTCTTGGGCGAATTTTGAGGAATTTTTTCACCCTATTATTGAAGAGAGAAGAGCACGGAGAAGAGGAAGAACACGAAGAACAAAGACAATTCATCCGGCATAAGTTGTTTATGTTATTTTTATTTTAATTTCGACTATGAGTTGTATGATTTCTACCGTATTTTATCTCGATTTTTATTTTGCCATGGACGGCTAAACGTTTATTAATTCTAGGGTTTGCAATTGAATGTTGAAACTATGCAATTAATTTAATCTTGTTATTTTTTCCTTTCGATTATTGT
Source organism: Perilla frutescens (assembly GCA_026008535.1). Taxonomy (NCBI): domain Eukaryota; kingdom Viridiplantae; phylum Streptophyta; class Magnoliopsida; order Lamiales; family Lamiaceae; genus Perilla; species Perilla frutescens. Next base: position 36,836,428 of record BRKX01000016.1, on the reverse strand, counting down.
GTTCAAATATTCATGTGCGTATCTCTGATGCATAGATTAGTGGCCATAATTTATGTATGTTAGCTGATTAATTTGAGACCTGGCGGAGAGAATTAATTAGTGGATTGAATGAATAATTTGATGCATGTTCTGAGGAACCTGTAGGAGAATTAACTGACGATTTAAGGAGTTAATAATTTGTCTAGAGATGAAAGTAATAGGCATTTTGTTGATCTACTACTACTTTGAGACCTGGCGGAGATAGGTAGTTATATTTCTGTTTCTCCCCTTTAATCAAATTAAATTGGGAATTATTCGGATTGAATTACTGTATAGCGGATACATTTGATGTGCATTCCCTATGATTAATACCTTGTTAATTATCTGAATTTGTTGAGTTATTTTGTTTACATCAGTCGAGTGTTTAATTTTGATTCTTCTGTTTATTTGCCATTTAATTTGGTGTCTTAGAAACCCGAGAAATAGGTCACCTGGATAATAGTGAATTGTTAGCTTAGTACTCAGTTTGGTCAAGCATTCAGTCCCTGTGGATACGATATTCGGTTCACCAGTTATATTGCAGTGTCCTATGTTAGTTGCAGTAGAGTGCATAATAATTTAGTGCATCATGCCAATAATTTATTCTTACGATCTCGAATAATTCAAATTCCAAGAATATAATTCGCTTCTCCCAAATCTTTCATTTGGAATTACTTGGCCAGCCAATCTTTAATTGCAGATAACGTTTCCACATCATTCCCAATGAGTAGAATATCATCTATATAAAGCACTAAAAATGCCACTTTGCCATCCTTGATTCTCTTGTAGACACAAGGTTCATCAATATTTTGGTCAAAACCACATGATGTAATGGCCTCATCAAATCTATAGTTCCAAGACCGAGAGGCTTGCTTTAGTCCGTAAATGGATCTAAGTAATTTGCAGACTTTCTGCTCTTGCCCTTCGGCTACAAAATCATCTGGTTGCTGCATGTAGATATCTTCATCTAGATAGCCATTCAAAAAGGCTGTCTTGACATCCATCTGCCATATTTCATAGTCAAGACATACAGCGATTGAAAAAAGTATACGGATGGATTTAAGCATGGCTACAGGAGAGAAAGTCTCCTCATAGTCGACTCCTTCCTTTTGGGTATAACCCTTAGCCACAAGCCTTGCTTTGAAAGTCTCTACTTTCCCATCCATACCTCTCTTTCTCTTATAGATCCATTTGCACCCTATTGGTCTGACACCTTCAGGTAGATCTACAAGAGCCCAGACAGAATTGGAATACATAGACTCCATTTCTTGGTTCATAGCCTCAAGCCATTTCTCTTTATCAGAATCTTCCATTGCATATTTAAATGTTAATGGATCATCATCGACTCCATCAGAAATGGCAACATTTGCCTCTTTATCTTGACGATAGCGGATTGGTGGAACAATCACCCTCCCACTGCGTCTAGGTGCCATGATATTCTGATTTGGTTCAGTGGTATCATTAGTGGTTTCTCCAACAACTTTTGTGGGCTGTGGCTTGATCTTATCATTAAGTAACTCCTCGAGTACAACTTTACTACGAGGTCAAAAGTTTTGTATATAATCATTTTCAAGAAAGATAGCATCAGTCAAAACTATTACTTTCTTTTCTTGTGGATCATAAAACAAACCTACTCTTGTTCCTGTGGGATATCCTATGAACAGACACACTTCTGATCGTGGATGTAATTTTCCAGTCTTTCCTTTAAGCACGTGTGCTGGACACCCCTATATACGAAAATGGCGTAAACTAGGTTTACTTCCCTTCCACAACTCTAGAGGTGTCTTTTCTATTGACTTAGACGGAACTACATTCAAAATGTATACCGCCATTTGCAACGCATATCCCCAGAACATATCGGACAGTGTAGAGTAGCTCATCATGGATCTAACCATATCAAGCAAAGTCCGGTTTCTCCTTTCAGCAACACCATTTTGCTGATGGGTGCCAGGTGTTGTGAGTTGGTGTAAAATACCATGCTCTATCAAATAATCTTTGAACTTGGTATCAATATACTCGCCTCCTCGATCAGATCGAAGACACTTCAAAGATTTACCTAGCTGCTTTTCAGCTTCTGCATGGAATTCCTTAAACTTGTCAAAAGTTTTGGATTTCCTATGCATAAGATAAAGATATCCATATCTGGAGTAATCATCAATAAAAGTGACGAAGTACTCAAAACCACCTCTAGCTTGTGTGGATAAAGGACCACAAACATCACTACGTACAAGCTCAAGTGGTTCTTTGGCTCTAGATCCCTTTGTCGTGAAAGCTCTCTTAGTCATTTTTCCTTCTAGACAGGATTCACAAATAGGGAGAGTGCTAACATTTAGCTCTCTTAAAGGACTATCCTTTACTAGCCTATTTATCCTATCTAATGAAATATGACCTAATCTTAGATGCCAAAGATATGTATCATTATCATGAAAAATCTTTTGCCTTTTAGGATGTTCTACTCTAAACATTTCGGCATTTAGCAGTGGTTGTACGTTTGGCTTAATTAAATAGAGTCCATTTTCAACTTTTGTATTACAAATATTATGCCCATTCTTGGAAATAATAATCTCATTATTACTGAAAGAAAGGGAAAACAATTGTTCATGCAACTTTGAAACAGAAATTAAATTTCTACGAAAACTAAGAATGTAATAAACATTGTTCAAAACCAGATTCCTATCTATAGAATTAAGTTTAACGACTCCCACTGCTCTTGCCGAAACGACTGCACCATTGCCTACTTGCATAGTAAAAGAACCATCTGCTAGCTCTTCATAAGAGTTAAACATCTGTAAAGAAGAACAAACGTGATTAGTAGCGCCCGAGTCAACTACCCAAGTAGAAGAATCTTTAGCCACTAAACAAGATTCAAGAACAAGTAAATCAAATTTACCTTTCTTTTTCATCTTTAACTGAGCAAGGTACTTGGGACAATTTCTTTTCCAATAGCCATCCTCACTGTAATGGAAACATTTTCCCCTTGGTTTCTTTGAAGAACTGTTCTTCTTTTCATAAGAAACTTTCCTTTTCTTTTGTTTTCATTGTCCACCTTGACCTTTGCCTTTTCTCTTCTTAGAAGAAGATTGCTTATTCTCGGCAACATTTGCCTCCCCTTCTTTGACCTTTCCAATTGAAATGCCCTCAAAAGTTTGCAATTCATCTAGCAACTGAGTTAATGTATAACTCAACTTATTCATCACATATTTGCTTTTGAATTGCAGGAAAGCAGGTGAGAGTGATTCCAAAATCATATTCACTTGGGTGCCATCATCAATTGTTGCACCATGGGTTTTGGCTTCAGTGAAGTAGTTGATCATGTTCAAAACATGTTCTCCCACTAACTGTCCCTTCTTCATCTTAGCATTCATAGCCATCTTAATAGCCTCATGCCTTGATTGAATAGAAGGTTGACCAAACATCTCGTTCAGAGACTCCATCATTCCACGGGCAGTCTCTGTATTCTCATGTTTTATTCTAAGCACGTCATTCATACCGGCAAGCATATAGGCACGAGCCTTATTGTTTGCCATAACCATCTTTCATAATTATCTCGTACATTACGAGCGGCGTTTGTAGGGGGTTCAGGCGGAACATTCTCAGTCAAAACAAATTTCAGGTTCTCATATGCAAGTGCAATATTAATGTTACTTTTCCACTTGACAAAGTTGTCACCAGATAATTTTTCATAAAGCAGTGCAAGCATTGGACTAGACATATTGCTGAAAAATAAATAAAGCGACATAAATTTAAGAACAAACATCACATAATATATACTTTAGGAATCATAAATGTGATGCATGATGCAATAACAATTTATCCTACCAATTCCAAGGTAATTTAATCTCACAATTGATATGCCGCCATAGGGTAGGTCAAATCAAAAGATAATTAAATAGAGACAATCTCCATTAATAAAATAAATTATCAAGACATCTCATATCTTCATTTATTTTATTAATCAGATTTTATTTTAGTCAAAAATATTAACAAATAATTTATTAATATTTTTATGAGTGTGACCCACTATTTTAGTCTTTTAAAATTAACTAATTCATAATCGCCGCCATAGAGTAAGAAGATTAAGAATTAAATTTCAAAAACTTATCCTTTCGGAGACAAAGCCTTGATTATTGATTCTTAGTGAAAGCCTTCCGTAGGGGGACGAAAGCTAGTCGTCACGAGGCGTCACTAAAATCTCACCTTGCTTTTATCAATAGTGGAGACTATAGGTATTATTGTCATAAAAACCTTCTCCCGCTCATTATTTTATAATAAAAGTTTCAAAAACTTTTAAGTTATAAAACATCCAATATTTTAACAAAATACAATCTTATTCGTTTACTTGATTAAAAATAATTATATTTCAATCTAACAATTAGATTAAAATAAATTATCTAACCAGAATTTTATAATATAAGTTTCATAAACTTTTAAGTTATAAAACATCATATGTTTTAACAAAAACCAATCTTATTGATTATTTGATTAAAATTAATTTTAAAAAATCTAGCTTTTAGACAACAAAAATTAAATATTTAATCAAATCCTTAAATTATCAAAATAATTAAGGAATTAGGATGATCCAAAAAGAACAAAAATAAACACAAGAAAAATACAGAATTAGTCCATCTTAAAATTCGAACAATTCGATTGCTGCCCCCGATGGACCATACCAGTATTTTTATTTTTATTTTAACTTTTTTTTATTAAAATCTAATTTTTCATAAAAATCAAATTTAAATCATCCATCACAAAAAAATAATAATCTATCTCATAGATTATATCTATCTTATAGATCAATCATAATATTAAACTCTTTAAAGTTATGAACATGCTCGGAGTGGGTTTCATGAATGACATAATAATGCATGACACATATATCACATATACATAAAATAATTTGCAAGAAATTATAAATGATGAATTGGATCGATGCCTTAAATTACACCCCTAAATCTAAACAGGAAAATGTAAATTACATAACGGGGTAATCGGGGAAGGATAGGCAAAAATCAATCTATATAAAATTACAACTTCTATACCCTTTAAACTTAGGGTGTACATGTAATACCCCGAAATATTTTAGAAGGTTTTACTCGACTTATGTTGCCTGAGGGTAATCTAAGAAATAAGTTGGGTCCTTAACGGATTCAAATAAAGGAAAATCGCAGCCAGGGACATCTATTAAAATTTAATTTGGTCAAAAATTGCTTTAAAAATATGTTCTGATATTTTTCTCGAGCTGATAGAAAAATTTTCAAGTATCGTGCCAAACTTTCAATTTTCCAATTTCGAGTTCAAATGAACTCTTGGCACAATTTTCGGGTGAAAGGTAATAGATTTGGATAACTAAGGCACATCCGTCATTATCCAATTTCTTTTTCGAAATATTATCCTATTCGTAATTATCTTATTCTTTTTCCATCATTATCCTATTCCATCATTATCCTCTTTCTTTTATTCGTTATTATCCTATTTATTTTTCTTCTATAAATAGGAGGTTAAGGTTTCATTTTTCATTCATTTTCAAAATCGAAATGCCGAGCAGCTTCTAGAGAAGGTACGACTCTAGTTTCCTATTTCATTTCCGAAATAGTCATTTTGAAGGTGTCAACGCGTAGATCACGAATACGTGATTGAAATGATGACACGACGGACGATCACGATGGAAAATCGTCGTGACCACCGCCAAAAGTCACAATCACCCTCTCAAATCGGTGACTCTTTCGGGTCGCCGGATCAAAAAGTGTCTTTAGGGTTTCATGTTCTATGTATATTTATATACATTTTCCATGTTGTCACTTTTTAATTTCGGGTATATTTTGGATATCCGAATATTAAATTGTAGTCTTTTTCAGATCTATCCGTCATGGATACCCCTATCGTGTTTTTAAGCTCAAAAGTTGTTCCGTGTCAAAATATAGTATTTTTATTTAAAGTTTCATATTTTTCCAATGGGCGGATCTTGCGGTATGAATTTATTTGTACCGACTTAATTTTAGGATACGGGTTTGACCACCCCGTATGTTAAAACTTCCAAAAGGGTTTTTCTTTATAAAAATGCCCTGAGTAAAGTTCCCTTAAGAGTCAAAATATTTTGATGACCCGGGTGCTGCGTATTAAGATAGTAGATATTATAATATTTACTTCATAGCTAAGAAATGTTAGATTTTGACCTAATGGTAGTCTTTCATCGAAACTAAGTTGCCGGATAATCTTGTAGGCACAGAAGAAGGAGATTTCTAGTTGAGACCAGAATCAGAATCTAGATCTAGCTATCCAGATCAGATTATCAGGTGGGTTTTTATTATATAAAAATGTATTTTCGGGTTATTAAGCCCTGATATTTATAAAATAAATGTGATTGAATATCCAACTCATGACTGTATTTGATGTGCTCTCCTGACTCATGTAAGTCTTACTACTGTTTTTGGTGACGAAACTACAATAGTTCACGATATCGAGCCCCAAGCAAACAGGGCAGTGTCCAACCTTAAGCAGCCGGGTTGTGTACACGAACCGACTCACCGTAAGCGTTCTAGGGGAGAGTGGCGCGCAATGATGGAAATAAAATGGTTTAGTATACATGGAATTCACAAATTTTCTGTTTTAAAAGCTTTCCATGATATGCTTAAAATATGATTGGATATTTTGTTTTATAAAATGATTGTGAAGGTTTTTCTCAAAGTACCCACTGAGTGCATTAGTACTCACACCCAAAATCTTTTCAAATATTTTTCAGGATTAGCTGCGGGATGGTGGACGGCTGTGCTAAGGCTGAAGGGCTATCATTTGATGTATATGTTTCCTTTTCCGCTATGGAGCCTAACTGAGAACATGCTTCCTTTTGAGTCTGAATAAATACGCTACGTTCTTTCTGCTTACTCTGATTATTGCTATGGAGTGTTCGGTTCTCCGAATCCCATTTTCTTTACTGTTATGGAGTGTTCGGTTCTCCGAATCCCATTTTCTTTATTGTTACGGAGTGTTCGGTTCTCCGAATCCCGTTTACTTTCTGTTCCTGACAGGCGAAAGCCTGGCATTTATTTACTTTCCTTATTCAGACAGGCGCAAGCCTGGCTTTACATTGTTTTCCATGTCAAGGCAAAAGCCTGGCTTTATATTGCTTTCACGACAGGCGGGAGCCTGGCATCTCTTTACTTCAAGTATTTGGACAGTCATCAGTCTGGCCTTTTTCATGCCTAACCTATTAACAGTTAACCTTTGAACTGTTATTATTTACATTGAAGTTTGCCTTTGTTATTCTTTCTTGGGTTCATCCTAAGAGTCATGGTATCTGGTTTGAGTCATTTCATACGCTTTAAAAGCGTGGATTGATCCAATTATAGAGGTTATGCTGCCCAAATTTTTAGGGCACTAACCCTATTTCTATGATTGCTTCTGTTCAACAACCCCTTCCCCCTTCCCCCAAGTAGCGCACCGGTCCCCTGCCCTTCTCCCGGGATTGGGGCGTTACAGAGTGGTATCAGAGCAGGCTGCAACTCTGCCGGCCTGTCATATTATTGATTGAGTCAAGTTCTCAATGTATTCTCTTAATTGATTGTCTGATAGCCCTAGCACGTCGCCTGCACCGCACTCATCTGCTTCAAAAAGAAAGGTACGTGAGTTAAAATATTTTTGAGATTCAATGATGTTTACTGATTTCAAAAAAAAGAAATGTGGATAAGCACCATTCTCCACATTGGTGGTATTTATGAAAAGTCGCGCCAATGATGGTTTCAAAAGGATAATGGTATCATTTTGGGACTATGTGTCTATATGATGATGGTTATGAATGGATCGGACTCTTGTCCATGATGGTAAAATTGTGGGACTTTATGCCTAGATGATATTGAATGATTATTTTGAATGTGACTATATGTCCATTATGTTTGAAATGAAAAGTGATGTTTTGAACGGGATTATATGTCCATGATATGTTTTGAAAGAAAGTTTGATGATAGTAATCAATGCCCTATGATTAGAAATGTTACAATGTGTAAGTGATTGGAATGTGAGAATGTTAAAGTGTTAGGGAACCCAGAATGCTTATGCAGTTGGAATGTGAACATAGAATGATTTGATTGAGAATGTAGATGAACATAGCTAGTTGTGATTTATTCACATAGATTGCATTTTAAGTTGATGGTTGTTAAGATTCTTGTGGAACATAGATTGATTAAGTTTTTTTTCCACGTTCTGGATTATGAGCCCACATGGATTGGTTCCACTGAAATGTGTCAATTTGTTATGATGTGAAATTTCAAAAGAATGTATTATGTCATGTTTGGATTTAATCCTACATGAAAGAGGGTTCACGGCAAGGTCGTGGTTCGCCTATGGTTTTAATGGGATGTCTGGGACATCTGGATTCCGGTTCAACCGAGAATCTAATGAATGATTATAAAGAACAAATTGACTAAAAAGGTGGGAACGATTATGTAGTGCCTTGTAGTCTTGAATGTAGAAAGAACTTAGAATGGATAAATATATTCTTTTAGATGGCTTGAGTTATATGGATTTCTAGGAAATGCAGTTTGCATGTATGCGCATTTGAGGAGCATGTTGGGAGAATTTCGAATGTTGATAAAGACTCGCGAATGATAGATCCGTTCTCGCTACACCTGCTTCTATATGTTTTTTTATCGAGGAGCAAGGACAAGTGCAAGAATGAATGTCTCAAGTTCAACGTGACGCATACGATGATCGAGATAATATGCTTTGATTCAGGTGGATCGATATCTATTCTCTCTCTCTCTCTCTCTCTCTCTCTCTTTTCTCGACTTAAAGGATGATGCTAAAGAATATTTGAAGAAAGATGCAGAGAAGAACGTATGAAGAGTTGCGCATCAAGTTAAAGTGGACCAAGGCAGAGCATACGTCTTAGTAAGATTTACGACTCGAGATAAATGTGTTTTAGCTAGGAATGAGGAGATAGCTTATAAACTAGTCATATTGCTAATTCTAGCTAAGGTTCATAACGTGATTGATGTCTTAATGTTGAGGAAGTGTAAGTTGCATCCTAAGCATGTTATAAAGAATGAGGAGATAGTCATGAACCAAGATTTTTCTTATGAAGAAAGACCAGAAGCTATTCTTGACCGAAGGGTTCAAGAATTAGGGAACAAACATATATTACTCGTGAAAGTCCTATGGAATAACCATGGGAAAGAGAAAGCTACCTGGGAGCATGAAAGCATAATCAAGGAGTTGTATCCTGATTTACCCTATAGGGGTACGCAAATTTCGGGACGAAATTTTTATTAAGGAGGGTAGAATGTAATACCCCGAAATATTTTAGAAGGTTTTACTCGACTTATGTTGCCTGAGGGTAATCTAAGAAATAAGTTGGGTCCTTAACGGATTCAAATAAAGGAAAATCGCAGCCAGGGACATCTATTAAAATTTAATTTGGTCAAAAATTGCTTTAAAAATATGTTCTGATATTTTTCTCGAGCTGATAGAAAAATTTTCAAGTATCGTGCCAAACTTTCAATTTTCCAATTTCGAGTTCAAATGAACTCTTGGCACAATTTTCGGGTGAAAGGTAATAGATTTGGATAACTAAGGCACATCCGTCATTATCCAATTTCTTTTTCGAAATATTATCCTATTCGTAATTATCTTATTCTTTTTCCATCATTATCCTCTTTCTTTTATTCGTTATTATCCTATTTATTTTTCTTCTATAAATAGGAGGTTAAGGTTTCATTTTTCATTCATTTTCAAAATCGAAATGCCGAGCAGCTTCTAGAGAAGGTACGACTCTAGTTTCCTATTTCATTTCCGAAATAGTCATTTTGAAGGTGTCAACGCGTAGATCACGAATACGTAATTGAAATGATGACACGACGGACGATCACGATGGAAAATCGTCGTGACCACCGCCAAAAGTCACAATCACCCTCTCAAATCGGTGACTCTTTCGGGTCGCCGGATCAAAAAGTGTCTTTAGGGTTTCATGTTCTATGTATATTTATATACATTTTCCATGTTGTCACTTTTTAATTTCGGGTATATTTTGGATATCCGAATATTAAATTGTAGTCTTTTTCAGATCTATCCGTCATGGATACCCCTATCGTGTTTTTAAGCTCAAAAGTTGTTCCGTGTCAAAATATAGTATTTTTATTTAAAGTTTCATATTTTTCCAATGGACGGATCTTGCGGTATGAATTTATTTGTACCGACTTAATTTTAGGATACGGGTTTGACCACCCCGTATGTTAAAACTTCCAAAAGGGTTTTTCTTTATAAAAATGCCCTGAGTAAAGTTCCCTTAAGAGTCAAAATATTTTGATGACCCGGGTGCTGCGTATTAAGATAGTAGATATTATAATATTTACTTCATAGCTAAGAAATGTTAGATTTTGACCTAATGGTAGTCTTTCATCGAAACTAAGTTGCCGGATAATCTTGTAGGCACAGAAGAAGGAGATTTCTAGTTGAGACCAGAATCAGAATCTAGATCTAGCTATCCAGATCAGATTATCAGGTGGGTTTTTATTATATAAAAATGTATTTTCGGGTTATTAAGCCCTGATATTTATAAAATAAATGTGATTGAATATCCAACTCATGACTGTATTTGATGTGCTCTCCTGACTCATGTAAGTCTTACTACTGTTTTTGGTGACGAAACTACAATAGTTCACGATATCGAGCCCCAAGCAAACAGGGCAGTGTCCAACCTTAAGCAGCCGGGTTGTGTACACGAACCGACTCACCGTAAGCGTTCTAGGGGAGAGTGGCGCGCAATGATGGAAATAAAATGGTTTAGTATACATGGAATTCACAAATTTTCTGTTTTAAAAGCTTTCCATGATATGCTTAAAATATGATTGGATATTTTGTTTTATAAAATGATTGTGAAGGTTTTTCTCAAAGTACCCACTGAGTGCATTAGTACTCACACCCAAAATCTTTTCAAATATTTTTCAGGATTAGCTGCGGGATGGTGGACGGCTGTGCTAAGGCTGAAGGGCTATCATTTGATGTATATGTTTCCTTTTCCGCTATGGAGCCTAACTGAGAACATGCTTCCTTTTGAGTCTGAATAAATACGCTACGTTCTTTCTGCTTACTCTGATTATTGCTATGGAGTGTTCGGTTCTCCGAATCCCATTTTCTTTACTGTTATGGAGTGTTCGGTTCTCCGAATCCCATTTTCTTTATTGTTACGGAGTGTTCGGTTCTCCGAATCCCGTTTACTTTCTGTTCCTGACAGGCGAAAGCCTGGCATTTATTTACTTTCCTTATTCAGACAGGCGCAAGCCTGGCTTTACATTGTTTTCCATGTCAAGGCAAAAGCCTGGCTTTATATTGCTTTCACGACAGGCGGGAGCCTGGCATCTCTTTACTTCAAGTATTTGGACAGTCATCAGTCTGGCCTTTTTCATGCCTAACCTATTAACAGTTAACCTTTGAACTGTTATTATTTACATTGAAGTTTGCCTTTGTTATTCTTTCTTGGGTTCATCCTAAGAGTCATGGTATCTGGTTTGAGTCATTTCATACGCTTTAAAAGCGTGGATTGATCCAATTATAGAGGTTATGCTGCCCAAATTTTTAGGGCACTAACCCTGTTTCTATGATTGCTTCTGTTCAACAACCCCTTCCCCCTTCCCCCAAGTAGCGCACCGGTCCCCTGCCCTTCTCCTGGGATCGGGGCGTTACAGTACATCATGATCCTATCAAAAACCAATTTAAGACATCAATCCAAAAACATCCATGCATCCATTCATCAGAAAAAATAAGATCAAATCCTATAGCCCACACCTAAATAAATTTAATTCCATGAAATCATATTCTTAAATCAAAACAACCTCGCTCTGATACCATTTGTTGGAAATTAAATCGGTCCGAAATAATTTCGTGTCGAATAAAATCCGTCTTTTCGATCAAATCGAACGGGAGCGGAAGCAGTATAAATCAGAATATACATCGTGATATAAGAATATAATATCTATGCAAATTAAATTTATTTAAAGCTAAAGAAGAGATAAAGAAAGTACCTTTTACTTAAACCTCCTTTGAATCTTGAAGCTCATAAACACCACAATCTTCCGATTCAATCCTCCCTTTGAACAATAGTGAGTGGCCACCGAAATAAATCTATTAAGTTCCTAACTTAATTTTTCTACGATTATTTCAACACATTAAATCGTAGAATTGAACTGTAATATTGGGAGGATATTTAACTGAATTAAAATATAAACCTAAAGAAGAAAAGAGAAATCGAAATCAAACTCTTTGATTTTAATCTTTGCCCTAAATTGATTATTAGCAATCAATTCATTTGGCTATTGATCTCCAATTAATGTTCACGTCTCACGTGAATGTTAATGTTGGAATCGGCGTTTTTTTTTCAAAATTCACGTCAAACGTGAATCTCCAAAGATCGGCGTCTTCAATTCCTCTCTTTAATGTTATATTTATAATTAGGATTAGATCAAATACCAATACATATCAGTTTCCTATTTTAAACAGATTCAGAATCATAAAAGATAAGGAAACAAATTAATAATTATCTCAAATAATTATTAATTATTACAAATATGTAAATAATATAAATATCTTATATTTATTTAATTCCTAGCACAGTCAAACTGTGGAATATCATATATTCCTGGAATTAACTAATATTTACACATAAGCCCAAACTTTATGAAAACTTTTTTTTCATAACATTTTAGGAACTTAAATATTATTATCAAGCCGTCAATAATATAGGAAGGTGAATGAGGGACAATGGACCTATAATCAAGAGCTCCAATAAATCGAATAAATAATTAAACTCTTTAATTAATTTATTCAACTTTTTAACTCCGATATTATTCCACTAAAAATTCGGAATTGCACTCTCTTTAATTATAGAACATATTTACTCTACAAATTTGAGCAGTCCATTGATTTAATCAATTCATATGAATTAATCCTCTATAGATAATTCATAATTGAAGTCAGGTAATATCCATTAACCTCTTCAATTATTTATTTTCCTCATTTACCATTAATTAACTAGTGAGCGATTAATTTATAAATGATTTATAAATTAGAGATCTCTAATCACTCAGTTCCAGAATTAACAAATGAGAGAATTATCTTTTTGCTTCTCAAAAGAAGGAATGGATTCCATATCTGTAAATTACATTCCCAGCTATTTAATTCAAATGTGAATCTAAAATGCAAGTTTAGAGAATGTTGGCAAACAAACTTTAACGAGCAAATTAAGAATCACATTGTAATAAACAGGAGTCTATAATCACCCAGGATTAAGATTATTCATATATGATCATCTTGTGATTTAATTTAATATTCCTTTTCTTTAACGGAATTTGAAGGAATAATTAAGTTAAATCGGCTCAAGTCCTATATGATCATATCATATATAAATGCACCTAACTGGATGTCTCTACATCAACGGTTTGGATAAAATGGTCATATTCATAATGTCATCGAGCTGCATTAATGACATTTTAATTAAAGATCTCATATTTTAATTAAATTCATCACGGATTTCATTTTTAGTTTATTTTCCATAATCTTAATCCTCTTGTATATAACACTTATATACTAAGATTATGGTAACATTAAATAAATTAGGAATTTTCTGTGATGTAAAGTAAATGCATACAAGAAGCATATTAGTTCGAATATAAATGTCACTTTTATAAATAAGATAAAAACAATTCAAAATTGCTTTAAGGGCACAATCTCCAACAATTCAGTTATTTTCTATTCTTTCCTCATGCATAGTATAGTATAGCATTTAGGGGTGGTTTGTGGAGTGTGTTGCGATCGATGGCGCGACAGAGGTAGCTTCAGTGCGTAGCTGCTGTCCCATGGTTGTGCAGGAGCATAGCTTCTGTTCGTAAATAGTAGAGAAGAAGAAGTTGTTTTGTTCTCGTGAAGAAGTTAATTGAAGAAGATGGGAATGAAAAGAAGTAGATGGTTGTAGTGTTTGCCTTGTTTACGCTAAGGGAAAAAAAAAAGGCAAAGATATATGATTGCTGTTTTTTTACGTAAACAGCAGACGGAGAGAAGAAGTGGTGTTTAGCCCAGTGTTTAGTTGTTTATGTATTTTATCTAATTCTTTTTGTTACAGATGGGCCTAGATGTTAGTAGTTATGGGTTGGGCCTAGGCAAAATTGGTTAATGGGAAAATATGGGCCGAGAGAGTGGGGGTTAGGATTGTAATCATGCATTGTTATAACATTTATATTGGTTAAGTTTATAATCTAGATTATATTTATATGTGCAGTCATGCATATGGTAGTTTAATTAGCACAATGATTTTTATGTATTACTATCTTAATCATTATAGCATGTATTTCAAAGTTGCACATAAGGTTGCAAGGCAATTTAATTAAAGTTGGCATGCGCTAATGTTATATAATTCATGTAAATACTAGATTAAATAATTAGTACTCCCTCACTTTATGAATAAGTGTCATTTTGAATGAATACATACATATCAATAAAGATATTAATTAGATAATCAAATTCCCTTATACACCCTTATGTGAATACATTAGATGAGTTAAATATGATTATTTGAATGCATTAAATGATGGCAAATATGAGAAAAATGTGAAATTTTTACACACTTTTTGTGAAACAAAATTAAAGTGGAAGAATGACACTTATTGTTTAACAGAGAGAGTAATGATTAAGCATGCATCATATTATAAGAATGGTTTAGTCGCATGCATCAATTTGTATATCATGTTATTCATTTTATTAATTCAAGATAATTAATTTATAGGTAAAGTGTGCACGACTTAATTAATTAATATCAAGGCCAATGTCAAGGTTGAGTTTTATGTTAAATTTGTCTCTGTTATCCTCTATATATGTTTTACTAAATATATGTGATGTCACATCATAGTTTGAATTCAGATTATTCACCCATTTAAACTTGTTATTTTTTTGGAAACAACAGTTAGTCGGAGTCAAATACAATCTTTAATTTCTGTACTTTTACTTTCCGTTTTATTTTTACTTTCAAGCTGCCACGACAACAAGACAATCTGAGGTGCCTTATGCCCTCAAGACTTAGGATCTGTTTGAATGCTCAACGTTGGTGTTGAGTCAATTATTTGTTTAATTTAGTAAGTATTTTAAATTGTGTATTTAAATTTTGCAAATTTAATTTCATCTAGCATGAGTAGCTAGATTTTCATTTCCGGTGTTTGAACGATAGATAATGGTTTAGGTAAAATTCTGGACTCGTGAGGCCGTTTGGGCATATTACTGCATGAATTGTTTATGCCGATATTTGGTCTTATTCCACGCGAGTGTGTATTTAAAATGACTAATGTGGCTGATAATTCTTTAATCATAGATGGCACACCAAGATTAATTCAATTAGCGAATCGTGATTGTGCGTTAATTCATATAGTAATTAGGAAATCGGTGGATTGTTGTGGGCACATGAGGAATCAGTAAATATAACAAACTCGAGTTTTCTAGGGCACACTGCTGCCTATTCATTTACATCTCTTTGGGGAACCGGGCGGTGAGTGATAGGTTAGGAGTTTAATCGACGAGAAATCACTTTAAAACCTATACTGAATGGATGAATAAGGAGACGTAGCGAGCAATCCGGACTCCATAACTAGGTGACTTAGTAATGCAGGAAGATTAGTGTGCCCATGATCGAGTGAATTAAGCCTAAATTAGATTCTAGTACAAACTCTGAAAACTTTTATCATTTGATATTCTCTTTAAGTTATTTTGCAGATTTATATTTCAGTAAGGTGACAACACAAACCAACCCCCTCTAGTGATTGGTGACCCGAAGGTGGAATCACATCAACTCTCTGTGGGATCGACACGTACTCATAAACTAGCTACGTTCACTGTGGATACTTGAGTTAAATATTATTTTGAGCGCGAAACAACCGCGCGTCACTAATATATAATAAGTGATGTAATAATTTATAAAAGCCGTTAACCGATAATTATAAACTATGTATATAGATACTAAATATATATAAAAACTTGAATATTTGCATTTATTGAGAAAATATCTCCATTGATTTGGAATTTTTCTAGAGCAATCAAGTAAAAGGACTATAATAATACATCAAGACCGACAAATTTCTAGAGAGACCAAGAGAGATCGACAGTTGAAATTCAAGAATTACCTATGCTATGCATGCAATATTATAATCAAATATGCGTTATCATTAGTGATAGAAGACTATCAAAAGAATTCCTCAGCAAGAATTAAGTTGGCTAATTATTGACATTATCAACTAAATACACTTCTATGTTCTAAATACTCAACAATGTACATCAGTCCCAATTATTTTAGTAAAATTTAAGTTATTTATCACCAAACATACCTTCATTCCTATCCACATCTTCCTCTTTCCATCTATTGGAATATTAATCTTCCAACGAGCGTGTTGAAGGGTTGCATATTGTTTGAGTATCACACATGCTTCACTTTTGAAATCTTTAGCATTTTCTCCGACAATTCGATTCCTTATAAAATGAATAACAATATTTAATTTTTGTGTCTCACTCCTTTTCTTTTGAACTGAGAGACCTCTGATCACACCTCGTACATTCCATTTGGATGACCCTATAAGGAACCGGACCATTACTTAGGAATCCCAAATCCACAAAAACAAAATAAAGAAATTATATTGAAACCATGAAATAAATAAAACCGGTTGTAATTTGTTCATGGGTTTGTGCTTGTTCTGAAGACTTTTCTCCTACATATTCTTCCATCACTGGGAGGAGAAACAAATTGTGTTAATCACAGAAAATACAAAACTTGGGCCTTAAATTGTGATTGCACATGGAATACAAATTCTGAAAAGAAGAAAAAAAAAAAACCTTACCTCTGGAATTTTCTCTGGTACTTGCCACATTGTTTAAAACTACATAAATTCAATTTCATGCTTTTGCTTTTGAGGTTGCTAAATTAGGACTTGAGATCGTGGAAGTTAATTAGTGGAGGAAAATAATGTTTCAATGGAATTGCTACTGCTGAAAATAAAAGGCACTATACATTGGTTGTAATTGAATTATTTCACTCCGTGAGAATTCTATATTGAAGGAAAAATATTTGAGTATATTTGTTTGATTATATTTAAATTTTTATTATTTTTGGGTTAATTTATAAATTGGTTTTTATATTTGAAATTAGTTCCGTGTATTTTGCTCGATATGACAAAGAGAAATTAAAGATATGATTCATTGAATAATTATACATGAATTGATTAACCTAGAATAATAACAATAATATTTATTTTTTACTTAATTCAATTTAATATAATTTATTAATCAATAACAATCAATTTAACGAACCTTTTTATTATATTAATTCATTATCCATAATAATAATAATAATAATAATAATAATAATAATAATAAAAATAATAATAAAATCAACAACTTATAATGCTAGTGTAAATGACTATTTGAAACTTTTATTGATAGATTATAGGATGCATCTCTGGATCATTCAATTCATAGATTTTTCTAATGATTGCATGTCAATCGAGGAATTAAATTAATCATAATAATGGTGCATCCAATAAATAATTAATGCTTACAAATAGAATATTCAACCCATATGAAATTTTGTTACTACATGTACATGTTGCACTTTTAAATTACATTTTTTTTTCATATTTAGCTTTGAGATTTAGTTTAATTTTATGCTAAATTTAAGGTTCACTCCATTCAATTAGGGTTTATAATTATTATTTTTATATTTAATTTTTAATTTTTAATTAATAATGTATTATTATGGTTGATTATTTTAAAATTAAATTTTATATTTTTTTTAGATCATTATTTTTATCGATAAATGTTGACTATGATTATTTAGATTATAATTAATTTTTAATTTATAATAAATATTATTAAATATTGAAACATTAACAAGTGAAACTGAAAATTTGAACAATATCATGTTCATATCATAATGTCCAGAATATGGTTTTCAAACTTAAAAAATCAAAACCTTTGTGTTCTTTGAATTACCATAAAGATCATGAAAATCTCAAACACTTTAGTGCAGATGGCACTAACAGAACGTTCTCGAGATATTTTGGAATTATCATAAAAGAGCTATATTGTTATGGTTTTGGGAAGATTCAACATGAAAGATTGTAAGTCACTAGTGTAGCGACCCAAACTTTTAATTTACGAGTTGCTAATATTTTTATTTATTTACCCTAAATGATATTATTGATTTGCTAGTCCTATAAGTTGCGCCTTAGCTATTATATGTTTACATAAAATAAGTACATTAAATTGATTACATATTTTAAAAATATTTTTATCATTATTATTGGAATTATATCATATAATTCATTATTATTTAGAGTCCAAACTTTTAATTTCTTTGAAGCCCAATACATTAAAATGTTGTTTGTAAGCCCATTTAGAAAAGGCCCAAATGTTGCTTCTTCTTCCTCAATTGGAACGTGACTGTAACAACGGAATGTAAATGGCAGATTTTTCGTTTTGATGGAGTAAAAATCCGATCAATTTCTTTTTTAGATTTTAGCAAATTGATCAAAGACTTATTTCATTCCTTTTTCAAATAAAAAATTCACAATATAAATAGACCTCCTTCCTCATTCACAAATCACACCATAAATAATCTTCTCTCTTCTAGATTTCATCAAGGTATTTCTTCCATCACGCTCTTTTATTTAAATATTCTATTTGCATCACTTAACATGCTTGAGAGGAGGGGAAAGTTAAGGGAAAGAGCAGAATGAGCTGCGGTGGTGTCTCGGCGGTGAGTCGGGATGGCGGTGGTGGCGGAAGTGTGAATTACTGTAGCAGTGGTATGGGTGTTTGGCGGGGAATATTATATATATATATATATATATATATATGTGGAGAGAGAGAGGGAGAGAGAGAGAGAGAGAGAGGAGGCTGTTGGGGCGTTGTTTAGATGAGAGAGAAAGTAGTTGGTTGTTTTTGTGGTTAGGGGGTTATGGGATGGTGGGGTTGATGATAGAGAAAAAATAAAATATGGTGGGCTAGGATAGAATTATTTTTATTACTGATGAGATGGGATTAATTTAGTGTTGGACTTACTCTTAAATTTATGATGAATATAAGTGATAGGCCTTAAGGGTTGGAGTTGGGTTTTACTACTCATGCATTATTATTATTATTATTATTATTATTATTATTATTATTATTATTATTATTATTATTATTATTATTAAAGTTATGATAATTATTATTTTAATGCTATGCGGCGTGCACAGATTTAACTAAGTTCATTTTTAATCAAGTTTTAACGTTCAAGTTAAGGTGGAGGATCTGATGTTGCAATTAAAGTACATTTATACCTATTATAGTTGTATATGATATGCATGTGCTATTGATGACACTCCGGGTTACTTGATGATGACTTACAGGTTTTATGTTTATGATGACACCCTTTTGTGTAATTTATGATAGCCTACGGGCTTTTTATTTATTGATGACACCCTCCGGGTTATTTCGATGTGACGGCCTACGAACATTATGCCATGACAATTTGATATGCTATGTGATAGGCCTTAAGGGTTGGAGTTGGGTTTTACTACTCATGCATTATTATTATTATTATTATTATTATTATTATTATTATTATTATTATTATTATTATTATTAAAGTTATGATAATTATTATTTTAATGCTATGCGGCGTGCACAGATTTAACTAAGTTCATTTTTAATCAAGTTTTAACGTTCAAGTTAAGGTGGAGGATCTGATGTTGCAATTAAAGTACATTTATACCTATTATAGTTGTATATGATATGCATGTGCTATTGATGACACTCCGGGTTACTTGATGATGACTTACAGGTTTTATGTTTATGATGACACCCTTTTGTGTAATTTATGATAGCCTACGGGCTTTTTATTTATTGATGACACCCTCCGGGTTATTTCGATGTGACGGCCTACGAACATTATGCCATGACAATTTGATATGCTATGTGTTTGTATAATTTGAATAAATGTGGACCTCACTGAGTTAATAGCACTCACACCAAAGTTATTATTTATTTCAGGTTTATGAAACTCGGACTATGTGTGCGGAGGCTATGATGATGGTTAAATAAAAAGCTTTAATGCTTAATCTTTCGTTGTATTAATGTCAAGCATTTATTATTTAGAAAATATGACATTCTTTTTATGATAAATGTTATGAATTATGATTTATGAAATTTTAGGACGTCACAGATGGTATCAGAGCGGGTCTACATTTCTGTAGACTTGCAAAAAAATTATTTATATAATATATATATATATATATATATATATATATAGGATTGCATTCATTTATGAATACATGTCTCATGTGTAATTTGTGGACAAATCATATCCATTAATATTTTAAGATCAATGGATATTATTAATGATTGGTGAAAGATATGAGAAAGCTATTTTTTCAATCTCATATGCAATAAAGGCTAAAATTGTACAATCAACATTTATTATTTTTGGTGGAAACTATTTTTATAGGGAATTAGAATTGAATGAAAAATTAAATACTATCTATTATCAAAGGCGTTAGTTTTTAGTAAAAGATTTCTCTCCATCTTTCATCACCATTTATAGTTAAAATTTAAAATCTATTTTGTTCTCTTTTATTTTTGTTTATGAGAAAATTCTGATACAATTATTATTTTCACTATTTTTTTAATTGTTTGATTCATGTGACATTGACTAGGCAATGAATTATTTTGATGAATTTTTCTAATGAGGGAGACCGGAGAGTTGAATTTCTATAAGATACTTTACTACATGTCCCTAGTTTGATGTCATAGCTTTTTCAATATAGTACTGGTAAATTTCTTTAATTCATGATTTCAATCTTCTATCTTTGGCTAGGTGTAGAGACTCGAGACAAACTGCACTCCATTCTTACTATTTATAAGTCTTGAATTTGAGTGCTCGCAAAAAATCAATAACAATGTTATTAGTGCAAAAAAATAAAATATCAATATAATGCAACATGACTAAAGAGCAATCGTCAAAACTATATATAACTACGATAAATCAATGATAGCAATATAAAAATTGAAAGAAAGCAATACAAAAATCATAAATAATATTCATGAAAACTATTGCGAATTGAGTTGTGTATGTAGAAAACCGCTCCATAATCATTCTTAAGCACAAAAAAGGAATAAAAACACCATAAAATTTAAAAAGAGCAACACAAACCACATAAATAGCATTAGTCGAAACTATTGTGGTTTCATTTATATATAAATATGAATGTGCCGCTGCATTATTAACTACCCACAATGAATTGTCGAAGGAGACTACATCGTGGAAGAGATTAAATGGGCAATTCCATACCAAGTCATCATAATTGTATCAGAATTCTAATTTCTCATATCAAACACAAAAAAGGAGGATAAACACTCACACACCAATACACACAATTGTGCATAGATAAAGAGAAAGAGTGCAATCCTATAACACATTCGACATTAGCACATAAAATCATTACAAAATCTCAAAAAAGCATTATGAGCTATTAAAACAACACAAAATTATATTAGGCCAACATCCATCTACAAATTTAGCGTTCATTTCTATTGACATCCTAAAAATATTTATAAACTTACGCAAGTTTCCAATAAAAGCACTACAAAATTTCAAAAAAAAAAAAAACAATACAAAAAGCAAACATAGCATTCAACTTTATATTCATTATGAAGCATTTCTATTGTCCCTATATGAATTCTCATATTCTCCTCTATGATGTTAATAATTCTCATTTATCCGCTTAATATTCTTCATTAAAATTACAAAAATTACACTACTAGAATTTTACAAAACTAAAAAACTCTTCCACAAAACAAAAATATAAAAAATATACCCCTTCACCCATCACACAAAAACAGCATTCCAAAATTTTAAAAAAGCATTGTGAATTTAAAATAAAATAATATTATATTAGATCAACATATTAAAATTAT
Organism: Perilla frutescens; assembly: GCA_026008535.1. Lineage (NCBI taxonomy): Eukaryota > Viridiplantae > Streptophyta > Magnoliopsida > Lamiales > Lamiaceae > Perilla > Perilla frutescens. The sequence goes on along the minus strand of BRKX01000016.1, from coordinate 36,814,438 downwards.
AACAACACCCACCCACAAATTCAGTAATCATTTTTGTTCTTCCAGAAATATTTATTAAATTATTTAACCTTTCAATAAAATCACTACAAAAATTAAAATAAGCTATACAAAAGGCATACAGAGCATTCGTCAAAAACTATATATGTTGAAATGTTTATGTAACCCTTTCAGCAAAATATAAGTGATGAGGTCGAGCTAGGCAAAGAACAAGATGATCCGGAGCTGCAGTTCAAAGGTCCTATGATGCGTTTGCGAGCAAAGAAGTTGCAATCTTATTTACAAGCTTCTAAAGAAGAGATGAAGAGCAGCACAAGATTGATCACCATGCTGTCCATTGATGAAGAAGAAGGAAGCTTGAAGATGTGAAAAGAAGAATCGCGCCATTTGGATGTGTGCATGAAGAGTTCTACGCATTTGCATGGGAATCCAAGAAGTTGCTGTTTTTCATGCAAAGGTGGTGAATATTTTGTACACTATATGGACCGAATTAATTCCCAATTAATTCAGCCCATAATCGTGTAATTAGAGGTCTAAATAAGCGAGATTGTTAGGCCCAAGTTTAGTTGGGATTTATCCTTATCTAGATAGATTTTTGTTATTTTATTTTTGGTATCTTTTGATTTTATCCTAGTTTGACTAGGACTCTTAGTATTCTCGATTTTCTTAGTTGTTAGAGCTTAGATTTTCAGTCCTAATGTCTCCTATAAATAGGAGGTCCATTTGTTACAATAAAGTTAGACAATTGCTTGAGTTTGAGATTTATTCCTCCCTTTTGTCTCCGATCTTTTGGTTGATCTTTATTTACAAACAATTCTATTGTTCTAGCAAATCAATAGTCTTATTTAGGTTCTTCAAGGTATTTATTAAGTACTTGGGAGAATTGCTATCCGGAGAAGTTAGACGAGTGCGTTGGGGTTATCACAACACGGGTTCACCGATTTAGCCTATCCTTCTACCTCCTTCGCCGTCGACAATTCCATTCCTCACGACGATCACCGCCGCCTCCACCACCGTACGCCACCGGTTCCATCCACCATCAAAGTCGTACCAAGTGTTCAAGTTGAGTTCGAGTTCGTGTCAACGTATTCTAGTAAGTTCTACACTCGATCGAGTCTTTTCCTTTTCTAGTCGAGTTTTCGTTCTTTTCATTAGAGTCGTATTGATTCCTTACGCATCCGACGTTGTTTTCATTCATAAGCTTCTGTCTATTTCATCCGTATCGTGTCCCATAGGTCCCGGGTCACATCGATAAGTATGATCTAATTATTCTAAATCTAAATTTATATTCAATATATCACAATAGCTACAAAATAAACAAATAAAGCACAAACTGAAAAAAATGCAATTAAAAAAAAAATGATTTTGACAAAAAAAAAGCTGACTGTAAAGGTAATTAAAAAAATAAAGGATTTGGCTATATATATAGGGAAGGGTTCAAATGAGAACTCTTCTCCCATGTGGGAACTAGGAACTTATCTAGTCTCTCCATTACTTAGATCTTGATGGCTACAATTCAGTTAAATTTTGGTCAAATGGAAGGTGGCATACTTGTAATTATTTACAACTTTAAGTAAAAGAGAGTATTGTAGTAATTCAATAATTCTTATGTTCTGAAGTGTTTCTGTCTGTCCTCTCTTCCTTTGATTCTCTCATACACATCTTTTTTTTCCCCTCTTATCAGTTTCTCTCTTTTCTCTCCCATCCTCTATCTCTCATCTCTTCTCTCTCTTTCCCCTCTCTCATCTGTCTCTTTCTCGTCTCTCTTTTTCTATTTATTTTTGTAAACCATTCAATAAACACAAATTATAAAATATTATGATAATTATTAGTAATTTTTAAAATAATAAAATCTTAAACCTATAACTATATATAAGGTTAAGAAGCTTTTTTTTATTCGCAACATCGATTTCGATGTTGCTGGTTCATACATGACTTTGAATTCTTGATGATTTTTTTAATTTGATGTTTATATGCAATTTTTGAATTTTTAGGGTTGCTTGATTTGTTTGTAGACACTATTATTCTTTTTGGATTAAATGTTATTTTTTGTGTAAATCATCCCAATTAAAGTTTTACATTATTTCATCTTCTTGATATAATGTTGTTGATTCATGTGTTCGTTTTTTAGTTATCTCGTACATTGTATTTAATTCTGATTTAAGTATTAATTTTCATTTTTTCCGTTGATGATTCTGTTATTAGTTATAGTTCATACTAAAATGACATATACATAATACTGGAACGGTTCATAGTTCATGCTAAAATGACATATGAATTACGATATTGATAATATCATTCAGATTTATTTCTGATGTGTGATAAACAGTGTTGGTATAAGTTATGTGTTGGATAAATTTCATAATAACTTGAAAGTCTTCAATTAAAGAACTATAACTTCATCCATATTTAAACGTAACACTAATAACATCATGCTAAAATGTCTTATACACTATGCTAATATGAGGGTAGTTTAATATTAAAACTTCATAATGCAATGCTTTTTGTTTGGTGTATATTTGCCCTATTTTATCATAGGATTTTAGTACCTTTAGTAGGTGTTTCTCCCTTGTTTTTGTGTGATTTTTATGTTATTTCCTTCACTTTTGCTCTTTTGGTGAGTTATGTAGATTTGCACAATATCTTGAGAACATGGAGGATAAATGACTGCAAAATTTGAGGGATTCAAGATAATGAAAAGATAGAGAATCGAATTAGGACTACATAGCAAGTTGAATCGGGTCAATCGGTCAAGAAACGAGCGAGAACGAAGCAAAACCGTGGAAGTTGTCGAAGATGGAGCTGGACACTGCGAGGGCGCGCGCGACGCGCCGCACTCCTCTCGGCCAAGAGGCCCCCGTGCGCGCGCAAAGGTCCACCGGCACGCATTCCATGTCCCCGCGGGCGTGTAGCACCCTGCCGGCGCGCTGGGTGCCCAGTTCCACTCCTCCCGATCAGTTTCACGCCTCGATCAGTTTTCCGCTCTCCTTCCCATCTATTCCATCCTTCAACTAATTCTTTACTTCTTCATTATCTCACCACATGGCCAGCTGGAGAAATAGATTAGGGGTGGACTTTTTGGAGTATAAATAATTGATGTAACCCAGGCAAATTGTATAGGATACGAGAACGCGCGGAAGACTTCTAGAATCGAACACTCATAAAAAATCGAAGCAAAGAATGGATCACATGCATACAGACTCTTAATCGACTTAAAACCAAGCATTCTAGCATGCATCAAATTCAGCAACGTGTACCGTCTAGATAGGGCATCGGCTACAACATTGTGTTCTCCTTTCTTGTATTTGATGACGTACGGGAAGGACTCGATGAACTCGACCCATCTCGCATGCCTCTTGTTCAGATTTTGCTGCCTTTTCAAATGCTTTAAGCTCTCATGGTCCATGTGAATCACGAACTCCTTTGGCCACAGATAATGCTGCCACGTCTCCAATGATCTCTTCAATGCGTACAACTCTTTGTCATAGGTAGAATAACGCAGAGCTGCACCATTTAATTTCTCACTGAAGTAGGCAACTGGACGCCGTTTCTGCATCAAAACAGCACCAATACCTATCCCGGAGGCATCACATTCAATCTCAAAAACCCTATCAAAATCAGGTAAACACAAAATAGGTACATGACATAAAAGATGCTTTAAACGTGTAAATGCGTCATGCTGTGCTTTACCCCACTCAAACTTACGATCCTTCTTACTTAGCTCAGTAAGAGACGCGGCAATGCTAGAAAAATCGCGTACAAAGCGACGATAAAATCCGGCAAGGCCGTGAAAGGATCGAACCTCTGTGGCTGACTTGGGCGTTGGCCATTCTTTAATCGCTTTGATTTTAGAACGGTTAACCTCAATACCACGTACACTTACAACAAAACCAAGAAATACAACCTCATCTAAACAAAAAGAGCATTTAGACAGATTTCCATACAACTTGGCTGATCTTAGAATATCAAAAACACGCCTAAGATGTGCTAGGTGCGCCTGTGCATTGTGACTGTAAATCAGGATATCATCAAAGTACACAACTACAAATTTCCCAATCACATCACGCAAAACATGGTTCATTAATCTCATAAAAGTGCTCGGTGCATTAATGAGACCAAAAGACATAACTAACCACTCATATAAACCATGCTTAGTCTTAAAAGCTGTTTTCCACTCATCCCCTTCATGCATTCTAACTTGAAAATAATCAGAACGTAAATCAATTTTAGAAAAGACTTTAGAACCAGATAATTCATCAAGCATATCATCTAATCTAGGGATAGGGAATCGATACTTCACTGTTATTTTGTTGATAGCGCGACAGTCCATGCACATTCTCCACTCGTTGTTCTTCTTCGGTACTAGAATGACTGGAACTGCACAGGGGCTCATCGACTCTCGAATCTGCTTCTTTTCAAGCAACTCTTTCACTTGTCTATCAATTTCCTTGGTCTCTTTAGGGGACGTCCGGTATGCTGGTCGATTTGGCAAGACGGCGCCGTGCTGGAAATTGATCTGGTGCTCGATCCCACGAACTGGAGGTAATCCACTTGGAATCTCTTCCGGGAACACATCCGCGAACTCCTCCATAAGTGGGTGCACAACACTAGGCAAAGAAACATCATTAATTGTTGGGATTTTTTTCGAATTAAACCACCGCAGGATCTATTTGGTTGTTCATTAATCCATGTTCCGGGATCTATTTGGTTGTTCATTAATCCATGTTCCCGGAATCTCTTCCGGGAACACATCCGCGAACTCCTCCATATGTGGCTGTACAACACTAGGCAAAGAAACATCATTAATTGTTGGGATTTTTTTTCGAATTAAACCACCGTAGGATCTATTTGGTTGTTCATTAATCCATGTTCATACAAATCATAATTTTATGTAACATGCATGTTTATCACAGTCTAATCAAATAGCATGTAAAACAGATTCGATTCTAATAAAACGGAAGACATAGAAAACGAATCTACTTACAAATCGACAGACGGTCTGTGGACAAGATTATAGATCTAATCTTGTTGTTGAATGAACAATGATAATGGCACCACTTATATCACACACGGCCACTGGACAATTCCACTCCAAGATCTTCTGTTGTATTCCCGGACTGTATCTAGATTCAGAGTGGGCTGAAATCTACTAGATAGAATTGTGAAATCTATGGATAACTTTGAGAGACAAAGAGGGGCTGATTTTTTATGATTAATATCCTTAAATTTTCGTGGCCCCCTCCTCTTATAAATAGGGAGGGGCGAAAATTTCATGTTCCAGCCCTATTGGGCTGGGCCTCTATCTCAAGTTCAATATCCAGTCCACTATCAGTCAATTGGGCTACAACAGGGATCTAGAAGAATATTAAATTGGCCCACTAATTTATTTAATATCCAATATCCAATAAACCTAGGATATAATTAAATAAATTAAGTTTTACTTTTATTCCACTAAAGAAGTAAAACTGACCTACCAATTTAATACATATTTACGAATATGCTTTCTCCTTTAGTCCAGCCATTCCCCGTGTTTAAGATATAATGTTCATTAATTAATTATGTAAGCCTCTGACAGCTATAATTAATTAACATCTAAAACCTTGAGTAGTACCACACAAGCTTTATTCATGTACGGAATAAATTCCACCTGCAGGGTTTTAACATGAACTTGTGTTTCCTCAAGAGAACATCATCAACCTGGCGCACCAGGACACGGTGCTCATGCACACTGCTCGAGACATCATGTATACATTGTTATTACCCAAGATATCGAATTCGATGTACGAAAAGATCTCACCCATTGATAAATCAAAGTAATAAACAATGCACACATATGCTTGCCAATATCACATGAGTTCAGAACCCGAACTCTGTGGATCTTTATTCTCTCAGTAATTGGGTCAGAGACAGAGAATAGTATCCTATCGTGATCCTCCTCAATACACAATGAGTGTACTAGAATAATCAGTTAGTCAAGATAAACTAACTTATCAGATTATTCTACGGTGTACCGATGGTGTGTTCAGGACCATCTAAGCCGTGAGCTCTTTAATACAATACAAGGTTCTAATGATATGATCTTACCGTGTGACTCCCCATACCATATCATCTACAATGTAAGTATATGGAACATTGCATAGAACAATTATAGAACATAATCTAAATGCAAACAGTGACTGCAATAACGTTCATTTTATATCATCATATCATCAGAAAAATATACAAAGACAAGTCTTCTAGTATACAAAACCAACAATCTCCCACTTATACTTGAAGCATGTCTTTCAAGCATAAAAACTAACAGGCTAACTCTCCAATCAAAACTATCGACTCAAACTGCGCCCCTAGGTCTGCATCTCACTTCCATTTTCTTTACGTGACCATCAAAGGTCTTAGCCGGCAGGCTCTTCGTGAATGGATCAGCCAGGTTGTCCTCCGATGCAATCTTGACTACCGCCACGTCTCCTCTCTTAACGATTTCTCATATAAGATGGTACTTTCTCTCTATGTGCTTACTTGCATCGTGAGCTCTGGGTTCCTTCGAGTTTGCCACTGCACCAGAATTATCACAGTATATCGTGATAGTCTTAGGCAAACCAGGAACCACGCCCAAGCCCAATAGGAACCCGCGGAGCCAGACAACCTCTTTTGCAGCCTCAGAGGCAGCTACATATTCAGCTTCCATGGTGGAATCCGCAATGCATTTCTGCTTAATGTTCATCCATGCAATGGCTCCACCTCTTAATGTAAACACATAGCCCGAGGTAGACTTACTCTGATCTTTGTCAGTTTGAAAATCTGAGTCCGTATAACCCAAAGGTACTAGACTATCAGAGCGGAAAACCAAAATATAGTCTCGAGTCCTTTTAAGGTACTTGAGAATGTTTTTGACCGTTGTCCAGTGACCTTGTCCAGGGTTAGACTGATATCTGCTTACCATGCCAACGGCATAGCATATATCAGGCCTAGTGCATAGCATAGCATACATCAAACTTCCCACAGCCGAAGCATATGGTACTTTCTTCATTTCCTCTATCTCAGACTGTGTTTGGGGACACATTTCCTTGGATAGATGAATTCCATGCCTGTAAGGTATAAAACCTTTCTTGGAATCTTGCATGCTAAACCTAGCTAGCACTATATCGATATAAGTCACCTGGGACAGACATAACATCCTTTTCTGGCAATCTCGAATGATCTTGATGCCAAGGACATGTCCGGCTTCACCCAGATCCTTCATATCGAACTGCTTGGACAACCACACCCTAATGTTAGATAACTCCTTCTTACTGTTTCCAATAAGCAAGATGTCATCAACATAAAGTACGAGGAATGACACCACATTTCTATCACATTTCTTGTACACAGCTCTCATCCGGACTTTGCACGAATTCATATGACTGGATAACCTCGTCAAATCGGATATTCCAAGATATCGATGCCTGCTTAAGTCCATAAATGGATCTCTTAAGCTTGCACACCAAGTGCTCTTGGCCTTTAGCAATAAATCCCTCTGGTTGTCTCATGTGAATGTTTTCTTCAAGACTTCCATTTAGGAAAGCTGTCTTGACATCCATCTGCCAGATCTTATCGATCCCTTTTTTCTGAGTGTACCCTTCCACCACCAATCTAGCTTTGAAGGTTTCAACCTTCCCGTCAGCTCCTCTCTTGCGCTTGTAGATCCACTTACACCCAATGGGTTTAATCCCATCTTGTGGTTCTACGAGCTCCCAGACTTGATTGTGATCCATAGATCCAATCTCAAATTCCATTGCAGTTTTCCAAGAATCTGCATCTTTATCTCGAATTGCCTCATCATAGGTCCTAGGATCCAATTTATTTAGTCCCTCTGGGAAATCTGAAGCCTCTCCCAGACCAATGAATCTATCAGGTTGGTGTACAACCCTCCCACTGCGACGAGGCAGTTCCTGTACTTCCGTGACACGTTGTGCAGTGTTTGGTGGTTCCTCTTCTTGTACAACTGGTGTAGGATGGGATCCTCCCCTTAACTCCTCAAGGATGATTTGACTCCTTGGTTTGTGGTTTATCATATAGTCTTCTTCTAAGAATCGAGCATTGGTGCTAACAATGATCTTCTGATCCATAGGACTATAAAATAAACCACATTTCGTTCCTCTAGGATATCCAACGAATAGCCTTACATCAGTACGAGGAGCCAGCTTATCAGCTTCCTTATCCAACACATGTGCAGGGCTACCCCAAATCCGAATATGGTTCAAACTGGGCTTTCGTCCAGTCCATAATTATGTGGGCGTAGAAGGAACTGATTTTGACGGAACCAAGTTAAGAATATAGGCTGCTGTTTCCAGGGCATATCCCCAGAACGAAATAGGCAACTCAGAATAACTCATCATCGATCTAACCATCTTTAATAGTGTACGATTCCTTCTTTCCGCCACACCATTCTGTTGTGGTGTTCCCGGCGCAGTCAACTGGGAGGTAATCCCATTCTCTGCCATGTAATCCCTAAATTCACTCGAGAGGTACTCGCCACCACGATCAGAACATAGTGACTTGATACTTCTTCCTGTTCGTTTCTCCGCTTCTGCCTTAAACACTTTGAATTTCTCAAAGCATTCAGACTTGCGACGTAACAGATAGATATAACCGTATCTAGAGTAATCATCAATGAGAGTGATGAAATACTCGAACCCTCATCAAGCTTGAACTGACATAGGGCCGTACAGGTCAGAGTGAATCAAATCTAATATCCCTTCGGATCTATTTTCTTTTGACTGGAAAGGACGCTTGGTCATTTTACCTTCCAAACAGGATTCACACAAAGGAAATGATTCCAGTACCAAAGAAGACAATGGTCCATCATTTACAAGCCTTTATATCCTCTTAAGGTTAATATGACCTAGCCTTAGATGCCAAAGATAGGTTTGATTTAATTCTGAAGGTTCTTTTCTCTTATTAGGGTTTATGATCGATGTATTCAACAGTTATCTTTGCGTAGTGTTTTCAGTTGGTTTAAGAAAGTATAAGTGTCCATCCAATGTGCCAGAACAGATAAAATTTTTACCACTAAAGATAACTACTTTTTATCAAAAAAAACAGAATATCCATCCATAATCAATTTAGAAACTGAAATTAAGTTTCGCCTAAAACCAGGCACATAAAGACAATCTTTCAAAACCAAAGTTCTATCACTACTGAAAGGTAAAACAATGTCTCCCACTACAATAGCTGCCACTCTTGTAGCATTGCCCATGTAGACGGTGATCTCATTCGCACTCAGCTGTCTTTTTACCAGGAACCCCTGTAAAGACATGCAAACATGATCAGTAGCTCCAGTATCTACTACCCATGACTGGGTAGAACAAGTTGCTAAACATGTTTCTACAACTAGAGTGTGAGATATACCTCTCTCATAATGTACAGGAATGAACCTGCTACGCAGCAATCCTTTCATCTCTTCCCAAGTATCGATGGGTGGATATCTCTCACGTCGGCGTCATTCCTGCTGCATCTCCCACTATGAGGCTGCATAGCCTCTAAACTCTAATGATGCTAACTTGACCTTCTTTTGCTCAGGAAAGTCATAGCAGTCGAAGATCTTCTCAACCTTATGTTCCCAATCCAAGTACAAATCAGGATCGTGAAGGCCTTCAAACTCTGGGATGCTTGTTTTGATGTTGTTCAACAAGCTGTCGGGATCTGCATGTCGGGGTGCTTATCTGTAGGGCAGACGTGGTCGGTCACGTCTCTGATATGGATCATACTTAGCCTCTAACTCATCTGCATAGTAACCATAGTCTTTTTCAGCATCACAATCATAATGATCATTAAACTGCACTTGAGGTTGGCGATGATCATTAAACTACACTTGAGGTTGGCGACACTGAGCTTGTGGTGCTCTAGCATTCACCCTGGCTGGCTCGGCTACATGAACTGGCTGACGAGCTGCTTCAGGCTGATGAACTACTTCTGGCTGTTGGACAGGTTGTCCTTGAACTGGTGGTGGTACAGGAATTCGAGCAGCAACAAGCTCGAGCTGTGCCATCATCTTGGCCAACGAACTATCTAGCTTATGCTCTAGTTCTTGATGGTGGTACTGGGCAACCCATGGTTGTGGCATCGATGAAGCCGCATCTGTATGAGAACTAGGCAAAGCGGGTACCTTATCATGTGTTTTGTTATACCCGTCTCTGGATTCCATGCGTACCTGCAAACAATGAACAAATGTGAAAGGAAAATAGGGTGTAGGACCTCACAATTCCTCACAATCACTCGTGCTTTCTCACTATATTTTACCCCTCGTGTATGCTCTCAAGTATGTAGTGGTGCTCATGAGAGAGGTGTGTATATGGTGGTGTTAATCGACTTTTCCGTTGCTTGAAATCGGCTTCTCTCGAACTTCTGGGGGCGATTTCACCTTGAAGCTGATGGAATTTGGCCTAAAAAGCCCTTATGTCACAGCATTGCAGTGACTTTGGTTCGTCTCATCAAGACGTTTCTGGAATAGTATGGTGGAGAAAAATCGGAGCTCGAGAGCAGAAATAGTAGGGAGAAGATGGAAAACCGAAAAACCGGGTGTGTTAGGGTAAAAGGGAGGAAAGAAATGAAGAAAGAAGGAAAGAAAAGGATTTGGATATGTGTACCACTAGTGTGACACAATCTAAATACCTTAATTAGACTGGACTCTAAATGGAAGCTATCAAATTAAAATGTAATTCAATTGGAAATTACCAACTAAAGAACAATACTATAAGGAAAGTTCTCAAAACTAAAATAAAGCTCACAAAGGAGTTACCAACTATGACTAGAACTAAAAGGAAAGAACTAAAAATAAAAGCTAACTCAAAAGGTAATTCAAAGATCAAATTGGATTTTTCCTTTTTTTTTTTGGATTTTCCTTTTTTTTTATCCGATTTTTTTTTTATTCGGTCTCTCTTTCTTTTTTTTTTGACCGTAACCTTTTTTTTTTGGTTACTTTCGGTTTTTTTTAATCGATTTTTTTTTCAATGAACACTAACTATTACAACTCGATAGACACGTCAACTGACAAGTAAACGATAAATTGACACGTAGGATTGAACCACGACCAGCAGAGCTGACGTGGCTCTGATGCCAAAATTATGATGTAACCCGGGCAAATTGTACAGGATATGAGAATGCATGGAAGACTTCTAGAATCGAACACGCCAACTAAAGAAGGATTCAACCCTACTCTAGGACTCAAATAAATGACAATAAACTGAAATTAAACCAATAGGAACTCAAACACAAAGAACAAACGAAGCTAGACCTAATTACAATATCTAGACTACGATACAAAATGGGTACACAAAATCCAATCAAAAGGGCTGATATGGGACGAATATTGTGGCTGGAATTTATCTGTATTTGGGATGAGAATTAAGGGTTAAGAATGGCTAGGGAAGATAGGATATGAAAAGGAAAAGGATAACTTACGGTTTAGGGTGTAGAACGCGATTACGTCTATGAAATCGATCTCGAAATCTTGTCAGACAGCTCACGATCGGTCTTGGGGTGTAGGAGGATGTCACGAATGTGGATGGAGGTGTAGGACGTCGATGATGAAGGCTGGACGATAAAGGTGTTGTGAATTACAACCCGATTAATCCCCGGCGTATCTTGTACGACGGAAATGAATCTCTAAGTTGTTCTTCGTAGCGAGTTCACTCTAATTCTTCGTATAAATTAGAACATTCCCTTGGAATTAAGACTCAAAGTTTGCTAGGCTTCAAGAATGATAATTTTCGAGGAAAACAATCAAAAGCTTTAAACGGTTGAGACACAAATTGAATGTAAAAGCAATTTTAATCAATAATGTCTAAAATATCAAAGTAACATGGTTCCCCTATTTATAGGGCCTATTATGCACGAAAATAACCAATAAAAAGGCCTAAAAATCTGATCCAAAAGGATCTCTAACTATACTATAGAAATACCTAAACTAGAAGTCTATTCAAGGTAGGAAATTGCCTTAAATACAATTCTAGTCAAACCTATGATATTATGAACGAAAATTACACTTATAAATTAATTAAAAACTGATCTAAACTATAGTCTAAATTAATTAAATAAATACTATAGTCTAGATAAAAATCAACCCCTTAATTAAATTAAATCAAGGGTGAAAACAACTCCATGCACAAATGCACTTCTTCTTGCTCTCTTCTTCAACTCTTCAAGTTATATTCTCCATGGTATGATCTTGATCTTCATTAGTTAATAAATTAACTAAAGTATGGCTGCACTTTGCATCTTGTAATTCCTCAAACTTCTTGCGAATCAACACTTGGAAATAACCTTGTAATTTCTTCGCTCGAAGTCGCGCCATTGGACCTTTGAATTACAGCTCGGGTTCAAGGCCTTCAATGCCTTGCATGGCTTCATCAATAAGTAGGGGATGTAGGATTTAATTCCCCTAAATTGCTCTTCTTTTGATTTTTTGTTCCCAAATCTCCTCCTTTATCTTTCATATCTTTTGGGATATCAACCATCATCATGCCTAATCTCACAACCTATCATCTCACTCATCCCACTCCATCTCACTTCCTCTCACTTGATCCCACTCTATCTCACACACACAATTTCCGACTTTCTCTCTCTTCCACAAATAAATAAACGATCTCCCCATTCAAAAGGGGATTCTACCATCTCTCACTTCAATTTTTTTTTTTCTCTTTTCACCACTTCATCTACCACTACTCTTCACCTTCACCACCTCCACCACCATTCCAAAGAGAAAGAAAGGAGGAGGAGAAGAGGCAAGAGGGCTAGAGTTTGAAGAGGAAGGCCCGAGAAGAGGAATCCAACTCCAAGCAGACGTGGTTGCTAAGCTTGCGGAAGGAGCTCCACTTTGATGACGACCTGAGAAGAGGGATCCAAGTTCGAGTGGACCGTGGTTGCTAAGTTTGAACGAGGAGCTCCACTTTGGTATTTCTTTCTTTTAGTTTTAGCCCATTTGTGGGGATTTGTCCCAAAACTCTCGAGACAACAATATTGTATAAGTTTGTATTGTGTTTATCTTTCGATTTATGAAATAAAGAACTTGTATGATTCTTGTGTGTTCTTGAGCATGGTGTTGGGCTAATTCCTCCATTAGGGGGTAGATAGTCAATTTGGTGTTCGATCTATGCTTATGATAGTTGGTTTTTGTTGTTGGAATTGTGCTTGTTTATGTTGAGTACTTGATCACTACTTAGCATTGATAGACTTTAGATGAGATCAAAAGGAAATTCTCTAGCCCGAACTTGGTTCCTTCAAGGTTAGGTGGACTGGGTTTCATAAGCCTAATTGTTAATCTTTAGGTGGACTAGGTTGCATAAGCCCATGGGTTGGAATGACATAGTCGATAGAGGTTTAACGAATCGACGATGATAGTAATTAAAGTTAAACCAATTGAAGGGACTATCGTACAACCGGGATTAACATAATCAACTTGAATCAAGCTAGGAGAGAATTTAATGAGAGAATCTATACCCTAATGCTCTTCTCATAATCCTATCATCTATCTTTGTGTTTGGTGGTGTTGTTAGTTTTACTTGATTTAATTAGGTAGTTTAGTAAAAACCTTCCTACCTCTCGTCTAGAATGTTTAGGATTGTGCTTAAATTCATGTGCTTGTTAACAATTATGGCATAGAAAGATAATTGCTCACATGAAGCTTTCCTCGAGAGACATGACCCGAGTTAGCTCACCACCCTACAGTCGACCCTGTCCTCTTATGGGGGTGTAGCCGACCGGAAAGAACTACACTGTTCAAACACTTTTGTTCATATAATATATCAAATTATAACTTTTTCATATTATTTCATTTAAGATCTCACATGCCTTTGTTTATCTAAATAAATATGAATGAAAAATATAAAATATCATTTTTAGGGCTTAGTTTATTCTAGTTAGGGTTCATTCTATCCCAATTAGGGTGTATTTCATAAATTATGTGTTTCCTTTCTCATGCAATTTCATCAAATGAAAGCAATATGATGTTAATATAAACATATTTACATTCTATTATGAACATATATCTATGCTAAAATGAATGAACAATACAAATGTTATTACGAGTATATATATTTACATGTTATTCTCGTTCAATTTCGGCATGCTAAAATGAAATAAATATAATGATAATATGAACATATCACAATGCTAAAATGAACGAACAACACATATAATTAATATTATGAATAAATTTACATGATATTCTCATGCAATTTTGTCATGCTAAATGAAAGGAATAATACATCAAATTAAAGCTTTTTTCATGATATTTTATTTAAGATTTTCGAATACATCTTTTTATCCGAAGAAATATGAATGAAAAATACAAAACATTAATTTTTAGGATTTATTTCATTTCAGTTAGGATTTATTCCATTCAATTAGTGTTTATTTCATCATAGTAGGGTTTATTCCACCATAATTAGGGTTTAGTTACATCCCAATTGGATGTTATATATGATGATTCAATAATTATTGTAATTTTTTATTCTCATGTAATTTCATCACGCTAAAATGAAAATAATGTGATGTTAATATGAATATGTACAATGCTAAAATGAACAAAGAACAAATGTTATTTAGAATACATTTACATGCTATTTTCATACTAAAATGTCATATACAACATGTTAATAAGAGAGTACTTTCTGGCTAAAATATTATCAACACAATGTTTTCATATAATATATCAAATTAAAGTTTTTTCCTTTTTATTCATTTAAGATGTTGCATGTCTCTGGTAGTCCGAATAAAATATGGATGAAAAATCTAAAATGTTCATTTTTAGGGTTTATTTCAACCCAATCAGGGTTAATTTCATCCCAATTAGAGTTTATTTCATTCCAATCAAAGTTTTAGAATTTCTATGTAAAGCTATTTTAATGTTGAAAAGTATCACTTCTAATTTTATTCAAGTGCATATAAGGCTTTCTGAAATGCCATATTCATCATTCTAATATGAGAGTAGTTTAACATTACATGTGATAAACACAATACTAATATGAGTTATAAGTCAAGGTAAAGTGTTATACATATCATGCTGAACTAGATCACAGTTCATAATAAATGATATGAATTATGTTGATATTAATAATATTATTGAAATTTATTTATGACATGTATGATAAATGGTGTTGGTGTAAGTTACATGTTAAATAAATTTCACAATAAACTGAAATGTTGAGTTAAGGATTATGCTAAAATGTCATATATATTATGCTAATATGCGAGTAGTTTTATACTAAAACATCATTAATGCAATTATGTGAGTTATAGCTGGCCATGCTAAAATGCTATATAAGTCGTGCTAAAATATTATATACACCATGCTAATATAAATTTGGGGTTGCTCTATATGAAAAATATGCCTGAAAATTGAGTTTTGTATTTTTCATCTATTTTTTTCAAATAAACAATGCAATGTGGATTTTAAATGAAAGAGTACAAAAATATGCCTGAAAATTGATTTTTACATTTTTCATCTATTTCTTGTAGTTAATCCATAAATGTTCTATGGATAAAGATTTCTTCTTTTTCTCTTCTCCTTCTTATGGGTTCTGGTTTAGTTATTAAATTTAGAAACATAAATTATGGAATTTTTATACTTTTATTCATTTTATAATTTCATTTAGTTATTAAATTTAGAAACATAAATTATGGTATTTTCTTACTTTTATTCATTTTATAATTTCTTGATACTATCATTTCATTTTCTCTGCAGTCGGGTAACATAATATTTATTGAAATTTAAATCAGTCGTAATGAGAAGATCAAAAAACTGTATTTACAAATATTTTTTTTAAAAAAGGGGCCGTTACACCTATTAATTAGTTGCATATTTATGTTGACATGGACTATCATATTAGTCCAAAAATAAATCTCAACCGTGATCAATAATTGCATATTACTTTTTCATAATGTTAATATTAATGTGTATGATTACCATACACTAATCGAAAAAGATTGTTGGTGGCCTTCACAACTTTTTGGTGATATAAATGGCAATGGATCGGTCAATTTACGGTCCTGCCTCCTATTCTACTTTATTCAATATATAGTTTTCAAATTTGTTAGCATCTCTAGAAACTTATATCCAAAAGACAAATGATGATGCTTCATATTAGGTTTTTATTTGTTTATTTATTTTGAGAGAATCAAACATTTAAATCATATTTTTTTTTTCAAAATACATTATATTTTGTAAAGTAGAATTACATCTCTCATTATCAAGTATTCAATAAGATTATCTTAACAGTAAAACTCGGTGGTAATTTCGTAAAATAAAGTCAAATTATTTTAAAAAAATGCAATGACACAACATTTATATATAATGCTAAAAAATAACATATGCAATGCAATTTAATCAAAATCATAAAAAATGTAGTAGCAATCACTACAAGAAAATTAGTCAATTCTAGTGGGTGGATTACCGCCGAAATCGCCCGTTCCAACGGGTATTCCAGCATTGCAAAAAAGCTGAAAATGGCTTGCTGGAATCAAAAAATTCCAACGAGATTCCAGCGGTAATTTCATTCCAACAATTTTTTCCTGCTGAAGTTGCAACAATTATTTTTAAAAAATAAAGAAGATACTAACAGATTTTACCAGCTGGAATCGTTTAAAATGAAAAAAAAAAAGGAATTATAACTGTGTAAATCCGCCTGAATTTATTATTTTAAGTGTTAACGGGTCCTGGATGAGAGGTGGTGGTGGTGGATTGTCTGCCATTCTTCGTCTTTTTTTTCGAGCGTTGTTGTGACGGCTCGTAGCTTCTATCTCGGGGTCCACTTCGAGCAACGGGTCACCCTATGACCTTGTTTGCATACACCACCTGTGAACAACTACAAGTGAGTTTGGTACTTTAAAGGAAACAAAATAAAAATGCTTGATCTAGCATATAGCACTTATGTCGATATTGCATAAAAGACTTGAATTAAAACTAAACTCCCCGACAACGGCGCCAAAAACTTGATGCGAAAATTCTTTTAAGTTTTAAAAGCTCGATTCAACTTGCAAGTGTACAAGTAAATGTAGTACAAGGTGAAATGAGGTTGAATCCACAGGGAGAAGTTTACTCAAGCTATGCAAGCATCACAATCATGCCACTTCACAAGTCAAACAAAACAAAAACATGGATTTAATGGAATTTCTATTCTAGGCGTCAAATTGAACAATTTTGAAGAAATAAACTAAATTGATATTAGGAAAAACTATCAAGGTTTTTCTAACAAGGGATTTTGATGAGATGTCAAAATATGTAAAGAGCCTTGAAAGAACTGAAAAGAAATCAAGCAGAAAACTAAGGATGATCATATCAAATCAAGCTATCAAAGCCAAAAGAAATGATCAATCCATGTGAAAAGAAAAGAGAGAAGAATAGAGAGAAAAAGAAGAAGATTGTAGCTTTCTAGAATAGTTAGCAAGGCAAACTGGAAGTTGCAGGTACCAGCAAGAGAAAGTAGCAATTGCCACCAGTCTACAGTGACGAACTGATGGACAATACCAGTTCAAGGCCAATACCAGCTGAAGAAGATGTTCCAGCTGAAGTGATGAACTGATGGACTTACTAGTTCAAGGCTAATACCAGCTGAAGATGATGTTCCAGCTGAAGTGATGAACTAATGGACATACCAGTTCAAGGCCAATACCAACTGAAGAAGATGTTCCAGCTGAAGTGATGAACTGATGGACATACCAGTTCAAGGACAATTCCAACTGAAGAAGATGTTCCAGCTGAAGTGATGAACTGATGGACATACCAATTCTAAGCCACCACAAGATGAAGAGATGTTCCGGCTGAAGAGAACTGAAGGACATACCAGTTCTAGGCCACCACCAGCTGAAGAGATGTTCCAGCTGAAGAGAACTGAAGTACATATCAGTTATAGACCGCCACCAGCTGAAGAGATGTTCCAGCTGAAGAGAACTGAAGGACATACCAGTTCTAAGCCGTCATCAGCTGAAGAGATGTTCCAACTAAAGAGAACTGAAAGACATGCCGGTTCTAGTCCAATACCGGCTGAAGAAATGTTCCAGTCAAAGGAAGATCCCAGCTGAAAGAGAAGAACTAAAGGACACACCAGTTCTAGATCATTCCCGACTGAAGAAATACTAGTTGAAAAGCACATCGGTTTGACCTGATGAACATGCCAGCTCACAATGACATCAACTGAAGAAAAGCTGAAGAAAATAGCAGCTGAAGAAACGTACAAGTCCAAGATCCATGCTGAAGGAAATACCAGCTCAAGATATCCCAGTTGAAGAAAAATACCAGCTCAGGATATTCCAGTAGAAGGAACATACCAACTGAAGAGAAGACTAAGGTACAAGCTGAAGAAAATACCAGCTGAAGAAATGTACCAGTCTAAGATCCATGCTGAAGGAAATAGCAGCTCAGGATATTCTAGTTGAAGGAACATACCAACTGAAAAAGACTAAGGTACAAGCTGAAGGAAATACCAGCTCAAGAGATACCAGCTGAAGAATGAAGTTCCTGTTGATGAAGTACCAGTTCGAAGAACACCAGCTGAAGATGCATCAGTTTTGAAGTCCAACTGATAAAGTGCCAGCAACCGAACTGAAGACCAGTCCATGAAAGTTCAAAGCTGAAACAAGTCCAAAATACCAGCTAAAGAACACTGGTTCAAACTGCCAGCTGAAGCAAAGCAAAATGGAGCTCAGAAGGTATCATACCCTAACCCAGAATTGCCAGCTGAAGAAAACCAAACTGAAGCTTAGAAGTACCAGCTGAAGCAAAACCAAACTGGAGCTCAGAAGGCATCAACTCCAAGCCCAGAAATGTCAGCTGAAGTTGATCTCAACTAAAGCTTTCCAAACTGCGAAGGGACACTCAGAACTGATAGACAAAGGAACTAAAAATTCCAACTGCCAGACAAAGCTCAGAACTGAAGATCAAGATAGGAGCTATAACTGAAATTCAGATAAGCCAAAGAAGATCTTGAAGTTAATGTAACCGAGATCTTGGAGCAAAAGCTCGTCAGAAGAGCAAAGGCAACTCAACGACCCCATTAAATGAAAGCCTTCCAATTGGCTTTATGATTTATGATCAAATAGTGATCACCAGCAGTCACCACTCACCCATCTTTAAAAGGTGAGCTACCCCAGAGAAGACCGTAGGACTTTTGAGAATTTGGAGAGCACTTTACACTTGCATAGTGAATTGCCCTTCTGTGGAAGGAAGATAGGACGTAGAAGTTGAGCTTCGAACCTCTATAAATTGCTTGTGTGCTCTACTTTAATTTTCAGTTTAGTTGCATGTTTTTAATTGCACATTCCAAGCACGCACAATACTCTGAGCTAGCAGATCTTCTCAACTGATCACTATAAAGCACGGATAATATTGCGAGTCAAAACGGGCCCTAAATATTCCTCACCTAAGTTCAGTTTTGTAATCAGTTTATTCACCCCCTCTAAACTGATTCTGACTCGTCCCGGGACCAACAAGTAGTATCAGAGCGGTTGATTCTAAAGATTAGGTATTTCTGCAGATCAACTAAATCAGATCTAGTTATCTGTGCTAATCCGTAAGCTATGGAAAACCATAAGCTATCTATTTTTTCAGTTGAGAACTACGATAACTGGAGCAGGAGAATGAGGGCGCATCTCTGCTCAATCCACAAGAATATGTGGAAAGTTATCGAAGATGGTCCAATCATGATTATGTTGGACAATGAAGACCACGTTGCTGATGTCAATCAACCAGCAAGGATCTCGAAGCCAACTCATCTTCTCATGGGTGAAGAGAAGAAATTGAAGAACCTAGAGTTCATGGCCCAAGCCGCGTTGTTCCAAATTCTAGAAGAAGATCGCATGAAGGACACAAAAAATTACAAAACTGCCAATGAGATATGGGACTTACTTGCAGATCTGTGCAAAGAGTCCGGAGCCATCAAAAGAAACGAGCTCCAACTAGTAGTCGACAAATATGAGTCCTTCAAGATGCACTCAGATGAGACCATCTCCAGCCTTGAAACAAGATTGCTTGGCATCATCAGTGAGATGAACAATCTTGGAAAAATGATACGCGGTCGTTACGCGCCCAAAATAACTGCTCTTCCAAATGCCCAATAAGGGTGTAGTAGGTGGAAAATACAGGTCGAATCCACAGGGAACGGTGTATTCTTTCTTTCAAAGGTAACTTTTGGGATTTTAAGAGTGTTTAATTAACTAATGAAACAAAATAGAGTAAATGAATCAGTATGATTAAATCCGGATGAGATTGTAAATAAAAAGAGATATGGCCATATCATTCATCGGTGCATTGATTTTAATTCACAATTCTTATAAATCAGTTATAGAATACCGGAACCCCGGACATATTCCTTATTCCTCCTTACGAATCATTGAATAAAAGAACCCTTATTATCCAAAATCTTATTAATTAACAACCCGCAAGAACCCTTAACAGATTTAATTAATTAATAGCATTGAGAATTAGAAGAACCCAATTATGTTATAAGCATTCGAACCCGTATGCCCTTAACATCCCCATATGCCCACTGACAAAGAGAGTCAGTTTTACCACATATAGAATTGAATCGACAAGTACAGATCTTACAATTCTATTGGCTTTAGATATTAATTAACAAACTATATATTGACCACTATATAATTAATTAATTAAGAACTAAACGTGTTATCGCAGAACATAACAGAGTATAAGAATACGAATCATATAAAAACTAATTTGACCTCACGATATGGGCATATCAAAAATTATTACAACCTCATTCCGGAAAATAAACTTAGCTACTCATATTAAGATTAAACCAACCCATAATCATAGCATAAGCAACCATTGAATTGAAATAAACTTACGAACAAGTTCTCCAGAATATTCTTGCAATTCTTAACAAATAAATTAACTAAAAGTAAAACGTGAAATTAAAACTACTTGTGGAACCCAGAATGCCTCTTCCAAATGACCTCACAACTTTATATAGGCAAACAATAATTTAAGAGTCATCAATGAGTATCGTGATTTTTGCTAAGCAATCGACGATTTCTTTCTTCAGAACCGATCATTCTCTCTTTCATCATCTTTTTATTAATTTATTTCCTTATTCTTCTGATTCTTTCATAATTGTGAATGGTTCCTTCCTTTCTCATATTTTTCATGCAATAATCATAAAAATAATATGTTAAGTCTCAAATATATAAAAATATAGATAATAAAGATGCAATATTTGTGACTTATCATCTCCCCACACTTAAAGTCATGCTTGCCCCAAGTATGAAGAACGAAATGAAAAGAAAAGAAAGAAAATAAGAAATTAAAAGAAAAAATAAAACAACGATAATTTTAATTGCCAATCATAAACTCGTGAATCAATTAAATCAAAATAGAGTTATCATCCATCAATCCTCAATCCCAAAATTATTGCATTCTCCATCCAATTAGTTAAAACAGTCAAATAGCAATAAGAATCACACATATCTCACAACTCTCAAGTGTTTAATATCGGGACGTGTTTGCTCTCAAAATCATTCCACAAGTTGTTATCAATCATAAGTTTGCAGACACTCTCTTTTCATCACCACTGTAGACATATGACATGCAATCATCAAAATGACTTTCTTTTAGTTGTAACATGGCTGGTTTAATAGGTAGGAAATATTTTGGAACGAGGCTAGAATCATAGAAAATCAGTGGAGTTATACATTGAATAATCAATCAAATAAAAAACTCAACACAATTTTTAATATGCCCAAATGACTTCATATGCCCTGTTTTCCCATATGCCCACAATTTCACAATGACATATTTAAATTGACAGTTTTTTTTCCTTTTTTCCTTTTTCTTTTCGTACCAAAGAGACGATTTTTTTTCTCTTACACACAATACGCAGATAAATACCTCTTTTTTTTTTCTAACGCCCTTGATGATTTTTTTCTACTTCTCAAAATAATTAAAACTCCACCATTTCTATGATTAAGGACAAGTTACATTTTTTATGTGGTAGAGTAATTTTGTAGGCATTTGAATAAATTAGCTCATTTAAGGCTCAAAGAGGCTCACAAAATGATAATCAATAATTGGGTAGGCTCTTTAGGCTTCATGTGGCTAAAAAGAAGAAAAATGTGCCTTTATCATATGAATACATGCATAATGTCAATGTGGTCTTGAATAAGAACAAAAGCAAATTCTAGAGAAAAACAAACTCGTGACGAAAATCACACTTGAAAAGAATTGAGATTTTAAAGTGAATTAATCTCATAAAGCTCAAATCTCACCAGTTTTTAGCTATTTGAAAGTTCATCATACTAATTGTCATGTGGAGAAAAATAAAAATTTCAACCAGTCAATCCATAACCAACTCTAATCTTAATTCAATTAAAATCACAAATTCATAATTTGGCAATTAAATTGACTCAAAACAAATAAAAATCACAAAAACAAATGAAGTTCTCCCTCCCCACACTTCAAATTTACATGGTCCTCCATGTTCAAATAAAATAGAGAAAGGAAGAAAATCAAACAACTTGAAAAGAAAAGAAAATAAAATAAAATAAAGATAAAATAAAGGAAAGAACCGTCCTTAAATGGGTGGAAATTGGAGATATATTTGAAGTTGTTTCCATCCAGTCCTTACACCGATGATCAGATTCAACCTACAAAAACTTGTGAAAAGTGGGAAGAAACGTTTATTGAAAATAAAACAACCAAAATAAAAATAAAAATCGACTAAAAATAAAATTAAATTGGGTTGCCTCCCAGTAGCGCCTTCATTTATAGTCTTTGGCTAGACATGAAATAGGATCAAAATAATTCTCAAATACGAGGTGGAGTGTCACCACCGTGCCATTTGTTGCGCCATTTAAATGATCCATATGGGCATACTGAAAATTTGTTCATGACTTGATCTTGATTGTGGCTCATGTCCATATGATCTGTAACTCTCCATCTCATGGCCAACTCATCTTCATATGCCCATTTTTTATTTTCGCTCATCATCACAGAGAATGTCGAATCTTGCGAAACGTTCACCTGTCTAAATTCATCAAAAATTCCCAAACAATTAACATGCTCATAATCAGAAGAAAATTTCATATTATCAAAAATATTCAATGTCGTGATTTCCCCATCAAATTCACATGTTAATTTTCCTTGGTCCACATCAATCTTTGTCTTTGCCATTTTCATGAACGGCCTCCCTAACAAAACAATAGACGAGTTAGAATTCACAACTCCCATGTCCAATATATAAAAATCAACTGGAAAAATCAGTTCATCTACTCTTACTAAAACATCTTCAACAATTCCAATAGGATACACATTAGATCGGTCCGCCAATTGAATTATAACTTGAGTTTTCTTTAAAGGACCCAGATCTAATTTCTCATAAATTGATAAAGGCATAACATTGATTGCTGCACCCAAATCAAGCATAGCTCTTTTGACTTTTTTGTCTCCTATCACACATGGAATTGAGAACATACCCGGATCTTTGCATTTCTGGGGCAATTTCCGTTGTATTACCGCTTAGACATTTTCTCCAACCAAGAGTCTTGCATTATCTTCATACTTGATCTTCTTCATGCATAGCTCTTTAAGAAACTTGGCATACTTAGGCACTTGGCAGATTGCATCAAGAAGAGGAATGTTGATTTCCACCTTTCTAAAGACCTTGAGCATGTCTTGATTTTCATCATCTTTCTTCTCCATTGCAAATCTGCCAGGAAAAGGTGGTTTCAGTACAACTTTAGGTTTAACAAGTTTAGATTTTACCTCAGTTTTTGCACTCTCTTTTTCTGGATTTTCTGATGTTGTGGGCATATCCTCCTGCTTGGGCATATCGGCTTGGTTGGGCACGCTGTCAATCTTCTTGATTGGATCGGGCAATTCTTTTCCACTCCTTAATGTGATGGAACTTACATTCTCCCATGGGTTTATCTCGACTTGTGAAGGAAATTTACCTTTGGAAATAGTTGCCTCCAATCGGGAAATCGCTTGACCCATTTGGGTTATTTGCGTACCCATATGATTAAATCCTGCTCGAGTTTCTTGTTGAAACTTCAAACTATTTTCTGCCATTTCCGCAACAATTTCTTCCAAAGGTCTTCTTGGTTTCTCCTGCGGTGCTTGTGCATGTTGTTGTACCCAATATTGCCCACGTTGTTGAAAACCTTGTTGCGGTATGCTTTGCTGATGTGGTATGCCTTGTTGTGTTGAGTGCTTGAAACTCAGATTTGGATGATCCTGCCAACGAGAATTATAAGTGTTAGAAAAACGATCATAATATCCTTGCTGTAAATTGTAACCTCCAACGGCATTGACTTGTTCAAGATTATCTTCTTGCAAAGTTGGGCACATCTCTGTGGAATGCCCATGAACACTGCATATGCCACATGCTTTGACTTGTTGTGTTGTGCCCATTCCACTAAGTAATTTGTCCAATTTTTCATATAATGCGTCAAATCTTGTATCTTTGGTGGTCTGGACATTAGCCACTTTTCTCGATCCGTCTGCTCCAAATTGCTGTTTGTTGTCTGCAATATTTCCTATCAACGTTATTGCTTCATCTGGAGTCTTATTCATCAACGCTCCACCACTTGCTGCATCCACCATACTCCTATCACCCGGCTGCAAACCTTCATAAAAATATTGAATCAGTAATAAACTAGGAATTTGGTGTTGTGGGCATTTAGAACACAATTTTTTAAATCGATCCCAATATCCATCAAAAGACTCTCCAAACTCTTGTTTAATTCCACAGATGGCTTTTCTAATGGAAGCTACTTTAGACGCTGGAAAATATTTTTCAAGGAATTTTTGTTTCATAATTCTCCAAGTTGTTATAGATCCCGGTGCTAAACTAAACAACCATTCACGTGCATCATCTTGTAAGGAAAATGGAAATGCTACAAGCCTAACATATTCAGAATTATCAACATTTCCCTGATTTTGCACAATAGAACAAGCAAGTTGGAAATCTTGTAAATGCTTATGTGGATCATCTCCAGGATAATCATGGAATTTAGGAAGTATATGCATAAAACCAGATTTTAATTGAAAATTTCCATGAGCTTGGGGAAGTGTTATGCATAATGGTCCAAAATCCATTTCTGGTGGATTAGCCAATTCACGCAAAGTAGCGTTGTTTTCATTATTTCCTCCATTGTTGGCTGCATTATTCCCTTGATTATTAGCCATATTGGATTCTGCAGATGATGTTGTATCTTCAAACTCGTGTTCCTCGGCAGATTCAGATATAGGAGTGAGATAGGATGTTGAAGAAGTTGCTTGCTTTACCTTTTCTATTTCTTTCCTTCTTTTCCGTGCAGATTTCTCAACTTCAGGATCAAAGATGAGTTCACTATTACCGTTCCCCGGCAACGGCGCCAATTTGATATGTGGTCGTCATGCGCCCAAAATAACTGCTCTTCCAAATGCTCAATAAGGGTGTAGTAGGTGGAAAATACAGGTCGAATCCACAGGGAACGTTGTATTCTTTCTTTCAAAGGTAACTTTTGGGATTTTGAGAGTGTTTAATTAACTAATGAAACAAAATAGAGTAAATGAATCAGTATGATTAAATCCGGATGAGATTGTAAATAAAAAGAGATATGACCATATCATTCATCGGTGCATTGATTTTAATTCACAATTCTTATAAATTAGTTATAGAATACCGGAACCCCTGACATATTCCTTATTCCTCCTTACGAATCATTGAATAAAAGAACCCTTATTATCCAAAATCTTATTAATTAACAACCCGCAAGAACCCTTAATAGATTTAATTAATTAATAGCATTGAGAATTAGAGGAACCCAATTATGTTATAAGCATTCGAACCCGTATGCCCTTAACATCCCCGTATGCCCACTGACAAAGAGAGTCAATTTTACCACATATAGAATTGAATCGACAATTACAGATCTTACAATTCTATTGGCTTTAGATATTAATTAACGAACTATATATTGACCACTATATAATTAATTAATTAAGAACTAAATGTGTTATCGCAGAACATAACGGAGTATAAGAATACGAATCATATAAAAACTAATTTGACCTCACGATATGGGCATATCAACAATTATTACAACCTCATTCCGGAAAATAAACTTAGCTACTCATATTAAGATTAAACCAACCCATAATCATAGCATAAGCAACCATTGAATTGAAATAAACTTACGAACAAGTTCTCCAGAATATTCTTGTAATTCTTAACAAATAAATTAACTAAAAGTAAAACGTGAAATTAAAACTACTTGTGGAACCCAGAATGCCTCTTCCAAATGAACTCACAACTTTATATAGGTAAAAAATAATTTAAGAGTCATCAAGGCGTATCGTGATTTTTGCTAAGTAATCGACGATTTCTTTCTTCAGAACCGATCATTCTCTCTTTCATCATCTTTTTATTAATTTATTTCCTTATTCTTCTGATTCTTTTATAATTGTGAATGGTTCCTTCCTTTCTCATATTTTTCCTGCAATAATCATAAAAATAATATGTTAAGTCTCAAATATATAAAAATATAGATAATAAAGATGCAATATTTGTGACTTATCAAAGAACATATCCTAATAGTTAGATGAACTCCAAAATTTTGAACAACCTCACCGAGGAATGGGATATGAAGGTGATTGCTACAAAAGAGTCAAGAGACTTGACCATCATCACCCCAAAAGAACTATTTGGTTCTCTTAAGGCTCACGAGTATAACTTAAATCGAAAAAGAGAAGCATCCACATCATCAACCCAGGATGTAGCCTTCTACGGCGAAAAAAATCGATTTAGAGAAACTCGAGAAAGAAATGTGTTCCGGCCTAGAAGTTCTACAGGAAGAGAACAATCAAGCGGCTCAACTGATCGCAGAAGAGAAGCAGTGGAGAAGAAGGAGAGCGTGACTGAAGACATCAATGATCAAATCCAGTCAGTTGTCAAGCTGCTAGAAAAGCTCAAGCGGATCAGAGATCAACCATCAGTTATGCTTCAAACTGATGATGAGCCTAGAGGCAAGAGAAACCTACTGCCTGCTGAACAACCCAGGGTAGCCAACAGAAGCATAAGAGAATGCTTCCATTGCCACAAGCAAGGACACTACAGATTTGAGTGTCCAGAGCTCCCTGAAGACAAAAAGGCCAAGGTGAATAGAAGCTTTTTCAAAAGAAAAGCTATGATGGCCAACACAGAGAATGCCGTCCTGGATGACTCAGATTATCTATTAGTAATCGACTCCGACGGCTCAGCTCTGAAGAAGAGGCATTCTTCTACCTCATGGCTGACAACAAAGAAGAGGTCAGCACAAGCCACTTCTTAACTTGTTTTTATCACATTCATGAATCTTCCATTACTAGTAATGAAATAAATGAACAATTAAGAATGCTAGAAGAGCAGTTAGCTGTTATTTCAAGCATGCATTTACAACTGAGTGAAGAAAATGATGACCTAAGAGATGAGGTCAAAGAACTAAGAAGTGATCATGACAGAACTGAATCACTTGAGGCTCAATCAACTAAATGTGAGAAGTTGCAGCTCAATTTTGATGAGCTAAGAGCTGAGAATGAGAGCCTATGGTAGGAGATCCAGGAGAGAGAAAAGATTTCTCTCAAATTTAGAAAGGGATCTCAAACTATTGATGAGATTCTAAGCCATCAAAGAGTTGAAACTGGTAGTACAGGGTTAGGATACAACAGGTACACTGCCTCGGAGAAAGGAAAGACAGTCATCCAAACCAGTCAAGAAGAAATCCTTCCTGGTTTTGTCAACCTACACCAACCCAACTAGTTGAAGATGTTGGGTTTTTTTCGAATTAAACCACCGCAGGGTCTAATTGGGTGTTCGTTAATCCATGTTCATGCAAATAATAATTTTATGTTCATGCATGTTTATACAGTCAATCACAAAACCATGCAAAACGAATCTAATAAAGCAGAAAACATAGATTTGAATTTGTTACAATTGTCAGACGGTCCGAGGACAAGATTACAGGACTAATCTTGTTATTGAATGAAGATGAAACAAGCGTCCTTTTTCATTCACAAAATCGGTCACCACAGTATTCTACTCCAAGATCTTATGTTGTATTCACGGACTGAGTATCAGATACAGAGTGGGCTGTATTCTATTGATAGAGTTGTGGAAACTGTGGATATCTTGAGAGACAAAGAAGAGCTGATTTCTAACACACAATTTTCATACCCCCTCCCCTTATTATATAGGGAGGTGGGCGAAAATATTGAGCTCCAACCCTACTAGGTTTGGGCCTCTATCTCAAGTTCTATATCTAGTCCATTAACAGTAAATTGGGCTACAGCATGGATCTAGAAGAATATTAAAATTGCCCACTAATTTATTTAATATCCAATATCCAATAAACTTAAGATATAATTAAATAAATTAAGTATTACTTTTATTCCACTAAAGAAGTAATACTGACCTACCAATTTAATACTTATTTACGAATATGCTTTCTCCTTTAGTTTAGCTATTGCCCGTGTTTAAGATATAATGTTCATTAATTAATTATGTCAGTCTCTAACAGCTATAATTAATTAACATCTAAAATCTTGAGTAGTACCACACAAGTTTTATCATGTACGGAATAAATTCCACCTGCAGGGTTTCAACATGAACTTGTGTTTCCTCTAGAAAACATCATCAACCTGGCGCACCAGGACACGGTGCTTATGCATACTGCTCGACACATCATGCACACACTATTATTACCCAAGATATCGAGTTGATTGATCTATGAAAAGATCTTACCCATTGATAAATCAAAGTAATAAACAACGTACACATATGATTGCCAATATCACATGAGTTCAGAACCCGAACTCTGTGGATCTTTATTCTCTCACTAACTGGGTCAGAGATAGAGAATAGTATCCTATCGTGATCCTCCTCAATACACTAACAAGTGTACTAGAATAATCAGTTGGTCAAGATAAACTAACTTGTCAGATTATTCTACGGTGTACTGATGGTGTGTTTAAGACTATCTAAGCCGTGAGCTCTTTAATACAATGCAAGGTACTAATGATATGATCTTACCGTGTGACTCCCCACACCATATTATCTACAATGTAAGTATATGGAACATTGCATAGATAAATTATATAACATAATCTAAATGCAAACAGTGATCGCAATAACTTTCAATTCATATCATCATATCATCAGAAAAGTATACAAAGACATGTCTTTCCAGTATACAAAACTAACAATCTCCCACTTATACTTGAAGCATGTCTTTCAAGCATAAAAAATAACTAGCTAACTCTCTAATCTAAACTATCAACTCAAACTGTGCCACCAGGTCTGCATCTTACTCCCATTTTCTCCACGTGACCATCGAAGGTCTTAGCTGGCAGGCTTTTCGTGAATGAATCAGTAGGTTGTCCTCTGATGCTGTAATGCCCCAAACCACTCCGTTTGGCCACGTCACTTAACATATAATTTATTTACTCATTTTGGAGTGTTTATTTTAATTTGAGCGGAAGCTAAGGTCAAGTTTCATTATCAGGAATAAAATTGTAATTCCCAATACAAATTTTTCACAATTATAACATACAACCTATCGGATCTAATTTGTCACACGACATGGTATTTAATAGAAGAATTGCATAGGCACTTAATTTTATGCACTTATAATAAAATGAGGGGAAGCTTAGGTAAAAAAGCATGAATATGCATGACGTCATAATTCTCAATGTAAATTTATCACGAATTAGCATGCAATCTATCGAATCTACACTATCACACAACCTAGTAGTTGACAGAAGCATTTTATAAGCCCATCTACGTCATCCATACAATCATCTAGCCTATCGGGCTCATAGGTTGACACAACCCGCCCGTCCAGCAACCTAAATCAACATACGTAATATAGGGTTCAATAACATACTTCACACATAGATGGCTCCAAGGTCGAACGACCCGCCTTTAAAATGTTTTTCATAATATCGAGTTAAATACATCATAACTACAAAATAGGGCTAGTCCCATCCCCAACAATCATTGATCATAAAAACAAAAGGAGAATGATCAATGTAATATTAATAGTGCAAGTATTTCAAAGGAAGAGCATGCAAAAGCAAACACAAGGTTGTGGGGTTCTCTTGTGTTCACAACGCTCCTACCCAGGCCTCGACTCCTTAACCTAAAATTCATTGAATGAATGGGGTGAGTATTTAACAACATACTCAGTGAGGAACACTGTAAACAGTTATAGCCAATTGCACAAGTGAAAATATAACATATGGATACTTCTTTTCTTTTGTGGAGACTAGCCTCAACCTCATAGGACCCAAACATCATGATGCCCCCGTTAATGAACGTCTTTATCCCTGTAGGGATGCCCGCAGGCTTATTATCCCATAGGGAGGACATTAAAGAGTCTATTATCGATCCCGAAGGATCTTTTTGTCGACCCCGAAGAATCTCTTTTGTCGACCCCGAAGGATCTATGTTCTGCCCCGAAGGGTCTCATTCATACGTATACAATCAAAGCACAACAATAACTATAACTTTACACGTGTTCACAGTTTAGAGTTATCCCACCTTAAGAGACGCTTTCGAATCCATTCAACTTTGAAATACTCCTTTGCCGTGTGTTTGGTGTTTATTTGTGGTGTTTTGTTGCTTGATTTTGTATGTTTCATTTGTATTTCCTAGTATTTTGTTCTAGTTTATCTATAGGTTTTGTGATTTTCTTCTCTTGCTGCTCTTATGGTGGAATAAGACAAGTTTTGTAAAACTTGAGCTTTTGTACGCAATATTTTGATTTTTAGGCAATAAGGTGGCAAGGAGCAAAGAAGAGAACCGAAGAGATGCACCCGGAAGGAGGAGCCAGGGGCCTCGCGGCCGCGCAAGCCCCGTGGCCGCGTAACATGAGGACCAAGAAGCCCCCGCGGCTGCGCGAGTCCCGCGCCCGCGCGAGGGTGCTCTCGGCAGAAATACCACGCGGGCGCACGCATTCCAAGTCTTCTGCGGGTGCGCGGTGCCCCGCGAGTGTGCAAGCTGCTCTGTTTCCCCGATTGACACCATTGTGCACTCATCTCTCGCCTCGTCTTCTTTTGGCAATAAGTAACAAGTGTCATATCCTTCTTCCTCCATCTTTTGGCATGATTTTTGGAGCCACCCTAATCTATGCAATACAGAGTTAGGGATTAATTCCCCCTAAGCTCACTTTGTGGACATTTTGCTCCCAACAAATCCCCCCCAAATCCCTCTCACATTTATGGCTCCATCACCATCACCTTACCACTATCTTTTCTCTCTCTTACCACTATACCTCTCACCATACCCATCTCTCTCTCTCTTACGATCTCTCCCCTCTCTCTCATATCTATTGGGGATTTTGGGGATTCACCATTCATCATTCATTTTTCACTCTCATTCCACACACACCCAGACCATCCTCTCCACCATTCTCTCCATTCTCTCTCTTTTCACACACACTACACACACTAAATCTCTTCACCATTTTCACCATCATCACCTTTACAAGAGGGAAGAAGAGAAAGGGAAGAAGAAGGGAACCAAGCTAAGCAAGAAGAAGAGAAGACGAGAAGGTCCCTATTGTCCGTTTGAGATAATGTGTGATGCATCAAATTCCGCCATTGGCGCCGTTTTGGGTCAACGTATTGATAAAATTCTTCGTATAATTTACTATGCTAGCCTTACCTTGAATAGTGATTAAGTAAATTACACCACTACCGAAAAAGAATTGCTTGCCGTTGTGTTTTGATTGGATAAATTTAGATCCTACATCTTAGGTTCTAAAGTAATTGTGCATAGTGATCATGCGGCTTTAAGGCATTTGTTGACCAAACCACAAGCTAAACCTAGACTCATTAGGTGGATTTTGCTTGTGTGAGAATTTGATGTTGAGATTAAGGATAGAAAGGGGTGTGAAAACGTGGTAGCGGACCATTTATCTCGCCTCCCCGTTGGTGAAAATTTCAATTTGTTGCATGAGAAAGGGGTGGATTGTGATACATTTCCATGTGAGAACACTCTTGAGCTTAATTCCTCTCCTTGGTATGCCGATATTGTCAATTATCTTGCTTGTGATAAAATGAGACCTAACCTTTCTTTTCAAGAAAAGAAAAGATTTTTGGCAATGTGTAGGTATTACTTTTGGGACGATCCATACCTCTTCCATTTGGGAAAAGACGGAATAATTCAAAGATGCATCCCGAAAGAGGAGCAAACCGATGTTCTAGCCTTTTGCCACTCATCTCATTGTGGTGGTCATTTTGGAGGGCAAAAGACGGCTATAAAGATCCTACAATCCGGTTTGTGTTGGCCTTCAATTTTTAAAGATACTCATGCTTACTCCATTTCATGTGATAAATGCCAAAGACTTGGCAACATTGGGAGAAAAAATGAAATGCCTTTAAATATCAATCTTGTTGTTGAAATTTTTGATGTTTGAGGTATTGATTTTATGGGACCATTTCCTAACTCATTTGGTTTTGAATATATCCTATTAGCCGTTGATTACGTGTCAAAGTGGGTTGAAGCAATCCCCACGAGGTCTTGTGACGCTAATGTGGTTATCAAGTTTGTGCAGGAGCACATTTTGAGTAGGTTTGGATTCCCTAGAGCGATCATAAGTGACGGTGGAACTCATTTCACCAACAAGCTTTTTGCAAAATTGATGAAGAAAAATCGAGTGACTCACAAGGTGGCAACCCCATATCATCCTCAGACTTTCGATCAAGTTGAGACGAGCAACAAACAAATTCAAAACATCTTGAAGAAGACCGTGAATGTGACGAGGAAGGATTGGTCACAAAGGCTACCGGATGCTCTTTGGGCGTACCGGACGGCTTACAAAACCATTCTAGGAATGAGCCCATACCACCTCGTATATGGAAAAGAATGTCATCTCCCTGTTGAGATCCCCGTTGAGATCGAGCACCGAGCCTATTGGGCTATAAAGACGGTGAATTATGACCTAACAAGTGCGGGAAAGAAGCGAGCCTTGCAACTGTCCGAGCTCGACGAATTGAGAAACGAAGCTTATGACAACGCCAAGATTTACAACGACAAAGTAAAGAGGCTACACGATAGGCGAATTGTCAAGAAAGAGCTCACGCCGGGCATGAAAGTCTCCTTTTCAACACTAGATTGCGGCTCTTCCCCGGAAAACTCAAATCACGTTGGAGATGACCGTTTATCATTGAAGAAGTGTTCCCCTACGGAGTGGTCACATTGAAAAATCCGATGACGAATGTTACATTCCAAGTGAACGGCCATCGAGTCAAGCCATACTATGAAGGGTTTTCGCACGAAGCCGATGTGGAGGAATTGAAACTTGTCAATTCCGAGTGAATTCTCCAAAAACTTCATCTAGCTCGAGACATTAAAATAAGCGCTGCATGGGAGGCAACCCATGATTATCTTATTTTTACTTATGTTATTTAATCTCTTTAGTGTTTGTGTGTTTTTCGTATTTTTGGTGTTTGTTTTGCACGTATGAGTAGAAGAGAAGCTGGGGAGAAATTGCAGCGGAAAACGGCTAAGTAAATGCCCGCAGCCGTGCACCCTGCGCGACCGCGCGACATGGCCCTCGGCGCCCGGACCCCGCGAGCGCGCAGCCCCCGCGGGCGCGCGATGCAATTGGCCGAAAAATAGAGTCCCGCGGGCGCGCAACCCTCGCTCCCCGCGACTGCGCGTCCTCCACCCTATATAAGGGGACCACTTGTTTGGAACCCTACTTTCTCCACACCTTGCGCCGCTTTTGGAGCTCTCAACCCTCTCCATCACTCCCAAATTCACCCTTCTACTCTAGTACTATAATTCCAAGCAAATTGCAGCTCAAGGAACCTTCCTCTCCACGTCACGCCTCCAAGTCACCATCCTCATCATCGCGACCGCATCGAAACTCCATGTCCGCATACCATCTCCGTCCAGCCACCGCATCATTCACCGCCGCCGTTTCCACACCGCCGCCGCCGACAATTTCCAGCTCCGCCAGCAGCTCCGCGACCGCACGACTCTCCGAGGCCGCACCCGACATCAGCAAAAGCCCGCGATCGCGCAACGCCCCGCGGCTGCGCGCCTGTCCCTGTTGCTCCCGCGACCGCGCACTGCCCCGTGGCCGCCCGCTAGCTATCCGCGCCCCCCTCCGCGCGTCTTTGTTCACACTCACCACTTCTTCTTGACTCGGGTCCATTTTACCTTGCTCAACCATCCAGTATGCCGCCCCGGACGAAGAACCCGTCATCTTCCCACGAAGAGGGAGAAGAGAATCTCCAAGAGCTCTATGGGTGTCCATTTCCGGTTCGTACCCATGCAGAAGGTAACCGCTACCAAGCTTTCACTGACTATGAGATTACTTCTCCCCGTTATCTTGATTGGAATTTGTTGAAATCATTGAAAATTGATGGGAAAGTGGAAAGCTACTTGAAAGTATTGACTTTGGACAAATTTGCGAAATTGAAGTATGTTGGCTTGAATCCGTGTGCCTTGAGTTTTTGGTCACCTTCCAGCTTGATTCTGTGAATTCAAAGATTACATTTCGTATGATGGGAGAATAATTTTAGGTGACATTGGCTAGAATGAAGTCGTATTTTGGGTTCTCGACGACTGGGCCCAGAGAGAGGCCAACCGACTTCAACACGGCTGCTGCCTTGTACGAGCTTAATGGCTTCAGCAATTGGGACCCTCCGGGGACACCCACTAGTTTCATTCGGGACCCTGATGCATCCCTCCTTTTGTGCTTTCATCACCACTCTTGCTGTCAAGCTTGGCTTGCTTCCAGCCACAGGTTCTATCCCTGCCGGACAGAGCAAGGTCAAGGAGTATTTGATCACTATTGATGAGCTCAAGCGAGCCCAGCTTATCCTTGATTCGAGGAGACTGGTTCTTCACACTGATCGTCCCTGCATCTCCAAGCTAATGAATGCTCAGCCTGAGGCTCTCAGACACTACAGGGAGGCCGGCTCCTCTTCAGCCCCACGTGATGATGATGATAAGGACGAAGAAGAGAACGAAGAAGAAGATAATGAGGAAGAGAATGAGGGAGGAGAAGGAGAAGAGGATGAAGGTGACGAAGGCAATGATCAGGAAGACCAGGCTCACTACCAGCCGCCGCCTTATCCCTCCACGATGCCCCAGCATGGGTATCAGACGTCACAGGCTGATTGGCGGTCTTTCCAGGACCACTTTGACACCACCATGGGGCAGTTCCAGCAGAGCTTCCAGCAGAACTATACCGACTTCATGGGCCAATTTCAGCAGCACTTTGATACCTCCATGGGCCAGTTCCAGCAGTCCTACAGCAACACCATGGGGCAATTCTAGGATCGATTCGATGCTTCTATGGGCGAGTTTTGCCAAGAGTTGGGATCCCTCCATCAGGATGTTGGCGACATGAGACAGGACATCTATGGTCGCCACGATAGGCATGACGAGAGGATGACGGCCCTCGAAGAAAGCTGGAACAACTGGACCATCTCCTATCCCTACCCACAGCCTCCTCCACCACCTTATGATCCACCGCTGCAGTGAAGTTCTTTCGTGTTTTCTGTGTGTTTTTTGTGTTCGTGTGCGTGTTGTTATTGTTTTCAGTTTACCCTTTCTGTTGTTCGTTGGTTGTTTTTGTCGTATGTTTGTAGGAACCAGCGCCTGTTGCCGGTCTTTTACGATTTGTAATGTGTTACTCTTCCCTATTCTCTTGTTGCATCTTGTTTTCATACATTGAGAACAATGCATGTTTTAAGTGTGGGGGAGGGATTGTTATGTTGTGGATTTCGTTGTTTTGTTGTTCATGTGAAACTTTTGCTCATGTGAAACCTTTATTTTAATTTATTATTGATTATGTTGATGTTGAGTATGTGGTTTTAGTTATCTAGGTATGTTGTGATTCTTCCACTTAGTATCTTAATTGCCCGATGGTCAAATTTGAAATTTTTTTGATATGAATCTTCAAGGAATTATTTTCAAGTTGCTCATGAATGAATGAATTGTTCCGTGGTTTCACTCTTGAACATGAATTATTTTTGAATGTGATCACAAATTGATGATTGACTTGAAGAGTCTTGCCCTTGAAAGAATAGGAATCATGCTTGGCCTTGTTTTTGAAAATTACTCCCCTTAATCATTTATCCTCGTATTTACGATATAAAAAAAACAAAAAAAAAGGGAAAAGAAAAAGAAAAAAAAGGGGAAAATAAGGATCTCTACTCCTCTAGTTGATTTATTCGACTACGAGTATGGGAAACCACACAAGGACACTAGGGATTTCCTCCCTATGGTTTTACCTTGTGATTTTTGATCCATACCCCCCCACGAATTTGCTTAAATAAATGGAATCGCATTCCCGATTCTACTCCTCTCATGTGTGTGTAAAATCGTTTCACGTGTTGCATGATGAGTATGGGAAACCACATTAGGAAGCTCGATTAATCTCGATGATTTGACCTAATGACCCTTATCCTGTGTTTGTAATCCCCTTTGTCGCTTTATGTAGTATCTTAATAAATGTGGATGTGATTTGTGGGGATCTAATTTATTTGAATATGGGCTAACGTGTTTTTCCTAGACTTGAGAGGACAAGCAATTCACTTGATTAGATATTGTGTTCACATTCTTGGATAATGAATGCTTTTGTGGGAACCATGCAAATTGTCGATTACATGATCACCTTGTGAATATTTTCTTCTTGCTTCATATTTTTAAATTTCTTATTTGCTTGAGGGCAAGCAAAGAGATAAGTGTGGGGGAGTTGATTGGTGTTTATTTGTGGTGTTGTGTTGCTTGATTTTGTATGTCTCATTTGTATTTCCTAGTATTTTGTTCTAGTTTATCTATAGGTTTTGTGTGATTTTCTTCTCTTGTTGCTCTTATGGTGGAATAAACCAAGTTTTGTAAAACATGAGCTTTTGTACGCAATATTTTGATTTTTAGGCAATAAGATGGCAAGGAGCAAAGAAGAGAACCGAAGAGATGCACCCGGAAGGAGGAGCCAGGGGCCCCGCGGCCGCGTAACATGAGGACCAAGAAGCCTCCGCGGCCGTGCTAGTTCCGCGCCCGCGCGAGGGTGCTCTCAGCGGAAACACCCCGCGGGCGTGGAGCGCCCCACGGGCGCGCCCATTCCAAGTCTTTCACTGGCGCGCGGCGCCCCGCGAGCGCGCAAGCTACCCTGTTTCCCCGATCGACACCATTGTGCACTCATCTCTCGCCTCTTCTTGTTTTGGCAACAAGTAACAAGTGTCATATCCTTCTTCCTCCATATTTTGGCATGATTTTTGGAGCCACCATAATCTAAGCAATAGAGGGGTAGGGATTAATTCCCCCTAAGCTCACTTTGTGGACTATTTGCTCCCAACAAATCCCCCCAAATCCCTCTCACATTTATGGCTCCATCACCATCACCTTACCACCACCTTTTCTCTCTCTTACCACCATACCTCTTACCATACCCATCTCTCTCTCTCTCTCTTATGATCTCTCCCCTCTCTCTTATATCTATTGGGGATTTTAGGGATTCACCATTTATCATTCATTTTCCACTCTCATTCCACACACACTCATACCATCCTCTCTACCATTCTCTCCATTCTCTCTCTTTTCACACACACTACACACACTAAATCTCTACACCATTTTCTCCCACCATTTTCACCATCATCACCTTCACAAGAGGGAAGAAGAGAAATGGAAGAAGAAGGGAACCAAGTGAAGCAAGAAGAAGAGAAGGTCCCTACGTCGAGCCATCCGCGGAAGCTACTCTCGAAGGAGGTGTCTCTTTGTATTTTCTTTGTATTTCTTGGATGTTAGTGGGGATTTGTCCTAAAACTCTTGAAGGATATGCAATATTGTAGAATTTATTGTTATTTACATTTGATTTATTAGATGACTTTTTTCTATGATATTTGTGTTGTTTTGAGCATGTTTAGTGGATAATCTCTCTATTAGGGGGTAGAGGATCGATGTGGTTTTGATCTATGCTTGTTCTTGTTGATTGTTGTTGTTGGAATCGTGCTTTTTCATGTTTAGGTAATTGATCACTACTTGAACATTGATAGGATTTAGAGGAGTCTTGATTGTGACTCTAAATCTGGAAATTGGTTCCTTCGACGTTAGGTGGATGGGGTTCCTAAGCCTAATATGTCAATCTTGCTTGTACGATATAGCTAAGAGAGGTTTAACGGATAGATGGTGACAGTAATTGAAGTTAAACTAATTGGAAGGGACTATCGTATTTGTGAGAGTAGCATTATCAACTTGAATAAAGCATAGTGATAAAACCATTGATAGAATCTACACCCTAGTACCTTAATCAAACTTATTTCCTCTAATCTCGATTTAATTTGTGTTTTTGAATTTAATTATCTCGCTTTATTGCCGATTTCGAATTCATAGCATAATCATCATCAAACCCCCTTGTTAGAATGTTTAGATTGTATTTTAGTCATTTTGTTGAAAGCATGTGTAGTCTTTAGATAATTCTTTCATATAAAGTCTTCCTTGAGAGATCTACTCGGGTTAAGCTTATTACTTCTACAATTGACCTCGTCCAATTGCGGGTGTGGTCCTAAGTAGTGTCTAGTGAGCATAAACCAAAAATTATATGTATAAATTTGGACCCAATCACCGTGCAGAAGTTGTCCTCCTCGAGCCCCAATACGTCGCCTAGCACCTTTAAATCCCCTTTTCATTTTAGATGTCGAGTCATACAATAAAATCATAATTTAGACCAAACTCATGCTATACTTTGCTTTAAAGTTTTCAAACATATCCACATACACAACCATGGACATATAAGCTCATACTATGATTTTGGACTCAAAATACACATTAAAACTCTTTGAGACATTTAATCGAACATGTTATGCGTACTCATTTAAACCACATGATCATGACTCAATTTAAATCTTTTAAACCCAATATTTTAAATACAAACACCTTCATCCTATGGCTCTAAGATACATGAAAATCAACTCCATAAAGGCATCACAACACCTCCAACCAAACACTAACAAAACAAGAGGAAATTAGGGCAAAAATCCAAACCCTAGCAACAATGAACCATAGGAATTCGATATAACTTCACACATAGCTTGAAGGAGGTAAATAAACCATATGTTTAAGATATCTAGGCAAGAGGATCAGTAAAATTGAAAACCCTAATTTTTGGATATGAACCCTAGATTCAAATCAACAAGGATGGAGCTTAATCATCAAGAGGGAAGTGGTATTAGATTACCTTAGATGATAGATGATGATGGTAGAATCTCCTTCCAAAAGTTGAAGGATTTCTTGAGAGAGAGAGGGAGGAAAAATAGCCCAAAAGGAAAGAGTAATGAAGAGGAATGGAATAAGAGTGATATTTAAAGATAGAAATCCCGACAGAAAAATCATCCCAGTCCGCGCGACCGCGCGTCTCCCCGCGACCGCGCATGAGGGCTCTCGGCCAATGCTCCCCGCGCGCGCGCAGCCCTGCACCGGCGCGCGTGTCTCGCCCGCCCCGCGGGCGCACAACACCCCGCGGGCGCGCGGCTTGCTCAAATTGACCCCCGAACTATTTCGGCTCCCGGACATTTCCAACTCCATTTAACACGACTTAGATTTTCGAAACACTTTTAATACTTACCGAAAAAGCAGGGGTCGTTGCCCTCTAGTCCCCATCGGGGCGCTTCACCCCCAGCGAGACCCCCGATCAACTCAGCGTTAGAGTGTTCAAGGTATGGCAAAACAAAATTAAATATAAACACACTCATTCATTATCATATAACTCGACAATTTTAATGTTAAATTTCAAATTCTATTATGCACTCAGCATAATATAACTGTGCTATGACGTATCAGCTTGAGTGGGACAACCTGCAATAAAACAACAGTATAATACATGCATACACACATGATTAATATTCAACAATATTAATTCGAAATCATTTACTAAAATTATACTTTATAATTTAGCAAAAGAGGTCGGGGTATCACAGATGCAATCTTGACCACCGCCACATCTCCTCTCGTAATGATTTCTCGTATAAGATGATATTTTCTCTCTATTTGTTTACTTGCATTGTGGGCTCTGGGTTCCTTCGAGTTTGCCACTGCACCAGAATTATCACAGTATATCGTGATAGTCTTAAGCAAACTAGGAACCACGCCCAAGCCCACTAGGAATTCGCAGAGCCAGACAGCCTCTTTTTTACAGCCTCAGAGGCAGCTATATATTTGGATTCCATGGTGGAATTAACAATGTATTTCTACTTTATGCTCCTCCATGCGATGGCTCCACCTCCTAATGTAAACACATAGCCCGAGATAGATTTACTCTGATCCTTGTCGGTTTGAAAATATGAGGCTGTATAACCCAAAGACACTAGACTATCTGAGTGGAATACCAACATGTAATCTCGAGTCCTTTTAAGGTACTTGAGAATGTTTTTGAACGTAGTCCAGTGACCTTGTCCAGGGTTAGACTGATATCTGCTTATCATGCCAACGGCCGAAGCATATGATACTTTCTTCATCTTTTCTATCTCAGACTGTGTTTGGGGATGCATTTCCTTGGATAGATGAATTCCATGCCTGTAAGGTATAAAACCTTTCTTCGAATCTTACATCCCAAACCTAGCTAGCACTGTATTGATATAAGTCATCTGAACAGACATAACATCCTTTTCTGGAGGTTTCGAACGATCTTAATGCCAAGGATATATCCGGCTTCACCCAGATCTTTCATATCGAACTGCTTGGACAACCACACCCTAATGTTCGACAATGCCTTTTTACTGTTTCCAATAAGCAAGATGTCATCAACATAAAGTACGAGAAATACGAACACATTCCCGTCACATTTTTTGTACACACAGCTCTCATCCGGACTTTACACAAATCCATATGATTAGAGAACCTCGTGAAATTGGATGTTCCAAGATCTTGATGCCTGCTTAAGTCCATAAATGGATCTCTTAAGCTTACACACCAAGTGCTCTTGGTCCTTAGCAATGAATCCCTCTGGTTGCTTCATGTGAATGTTTTCTTTAAGACTTCCATTTAGGAAAGTTGTTTTAACATCCATCTGCCAAATCTCATAATCCAAATGAGCGACAATTGATAAGAGAATCCGGATTGACTTAAGCATGGCTACCGGCAAAAAAGTTCCCTCATAATCGATCTCTTCTTTCTGAGTATACCCTTTCGATACCAATCTAGCTTTGAAGGTTTCAACCTTCCCATCAACTCCTCTGTTGCACTTGTAGACCCACTTACACCCAATGGCTTTAACCTCATCTAGTGGTTCTACGAGCTCCTAGACTTGATTGTGATCCATAGATCCAATCTCAGACTCCATTGCAGTTTTCAAAGAATCGATATCTTTAAATTGAATTGCCTCGTCATAGGTCCTGGGATCCAATTCATTTAGTCCCTCTGGGAAATTTGAAGCCTCTCCCAGACCAATGAATCTACCGGGTTAGCGTACAACCCTCCTACTGTGACGAGGCAGTTCTTGTACTTCTGTGACACATTGTGTAGTGTGTGGTGGTACCTCTTCTTATACCATCGGTGTAGGATTCGATCATCTCCTTAACTCCTCAATGATGATATAACTCATTGGTTTGTGGTTTATGACATAGTCTTCCTCTAAGAATCAAGCATTGGTGCTAATAATGATCTTCTGATCCTTAGGACTATAAAATAAAGCACCTTTCGTTCCTCTAGGATATCCAACGAATAGCCTTACATCAGTACAAGGAGCCAGCTTATCAGCTTCCTTATCCAACACGTGTGTTGGGCTATCCAAAATCTGAATATGGTTCAAACTGAGCTTTCATCCAGTCCATAATTCTGTAAGCGTAGAAGGAACTGATTTTGATGGAACCAAGTTCAGAATGTATGTTGTTGTTTCCAGGGCATATCCCCAAAATAAAATAGGCAACTCAGAATAACTCATCATCGATCTAACCATCTCTAACAATGTTCTATTCCTTCTTTCTGCCACGCCATTCTGCTGTGGCGTTCCTGGTGCAGTTAACTGAGATATAATCCTATGCTTTGCCAAGTAATTCCTAAATTCACTTGAGAGGTACTCGTCACTGTGATCAGAATGCAGTGACTTAATACTCCCGCTTGTTTGATTCTCCACTTCCGCCTTAAACTCTTTGAATTTCTCAAAGCATTCAGACTTGCGATGCAACAGGTAGATATATCCGTGTCTAGAGTAATCATCAATGACTGTGATGAAATACTCAAACCCTCTTCGAGCTTGAACTGACATAAGGCCGCACAGGTCAGAGTGAATCAGATCTAATAACCATTCGGATCTATTTTCTTTTGACTGGAAAGGACGCTTAGTCGTCTTACCTTCCAAAGATGATTCACACAAAGAAAACGATTATAGTACCAAAGAAGACAATGGTCCATCATTTACAAGTCTTTGTATCCTCTTAAGGTTGATGTCACCCAGCCTTAGATGCAAAAGATAGGTTTGATTCAAATCTGAAGGTTCTTTTCATTTATTAGGGTTTCTGATCGATGTATTCAACAGTTGTCTTTATGTAGTGTTTTCAATTGGTTTAAGAAAGTATAAGTGTCTATCCAATATGCCAGAACAGATAAAATGTTTTTTTTACTAAAGATAACTACCTTGTTATCAAAAGAAACAGAATATCAATCCATAATCAATTTAGAAATTGAAATTAAGTTTCGCCTAAAACTAGGCACAGAAAGATAATCTTTCAAAACCAAAGTTCTATCACTACTGAAAGGTAAAAAAAAGTCTCCCACTGCAACAGCCGCCACTCTCATAGCATTGCCCATCTAGACGGTGATCTCATTCTCACTTAATTGTCTTTTTACCTGGAACCCTGCAAAGACATGCAAACATGATCAGTAGCTCCAGTATCTACTACCCATGACTGGGTAGAACAAGTTGCTAAACATGTTTCTACAACCAGAGTGTGAGATGCACCTCATCTGCAGCCTTCTTGGGTGCGTATCTCCTCTTCTTCTTCACACCAGAAGAAGACGCCCCTTTCTCAGCTATGTGGGCATAAAGATTGTTCTTTAGAAGTAATTCAGCCGCCTGAAGGTCCATGACTAATTCAGTCAAGGTAACATATTTTTTGATCATGTTGAAGTTCAACCTCAACTGCTCAACTTCGAGGACAGGCTATGAAGAACGATGTCAATCTGCGATTCAGCATCCAGTTCTCCACCTAAGGTCTCGATCTCAGCCAGATACCCCATCATCGTGAGAACGTGATCCCTAAGAGGTATGGAGTCAGTCATTTTCACATCCATCAGCTTCTTCATGGACAAGTGGCATGCCGAGTGGGTCTAATAACCGAAGAGCTCCTTAAGGTTGAGCATGACATCATAAGCAGTGTTCATAGTCTGATGTTGATGTTGCAACACATTCGACATAGAAGCCAGAATGTAACACAGCGCGCTATCACATCAGACTTGACCTACTTGTCATACGTGGTCCTTTGGGCTTCGTCAGAACCCTCATCTGGCTTGTCAGGGTATACCTCTTCAAGTACAAACTTGTGTCCCTCATCAACTAGGATGAGGTTAAGGTTACGAATCCAATCATTGTAGTTTTCACCGATGAGTTTATTTTCTTTGATGATTGAGGACAGATTGGAGAGTGCCATTGATGATATGAAATAATTGAAAATAAAACATACAGTACAGTCACAAACTTTTTAGGATAAACAGTATATAATCGAAAACCTTATAAAAATTATATACTTTTCCATCGACACTTTAAAATATTTGTTATAAGCCACGATCGAGTGGACGTCTATAAAATTAATTTTTAAATAGGTTATTAAACTTTAATTTGCCTCCAGCTGAGTTTTCTTACACCAAGTAAATTAATAGTGGGATAATAAACACGGTCATTTAATCTTCTAACTGATAAGCCAAGATCGTATGGACATTTATCAATAAATTACATCTAAGTGTGTACACCATTATATTCACACCAATATCATTATTCGAATTTAACTGCTCCAGATGGACGAGTCAATTAGTTCTAATAGTGTTCTACAGCTATCCATTTAGGAGATTTAATTTCTAGAGAAATCTGTGATATGACACATCCGATATGGAGGAAGACCGAT
Organism: Perilla frutescens; assembly: GCA_026008535.1. Lineage (NCBI taxonomy): Eukaryota > Viridiplantae > Streptophyta > Magnoliopsida > Lamiales > Lamiaceae > Perilla > Perilla frutescens. The sequence continues at coordinate 36,770,358 of BRKX01000016.1, read as the reverse complement.
GTCAATGCGCATGCCCATCACTTCTCAATTAAATCATATTTTAATGGAGACCGTATGAGATTTACACATACTTTGGTATGAATCTCTCCCACTTAGTTATTTATGCTCGAGATTTCATTTCATCCCATTATTAAGAACATGCAAACATCATCACATAAAAAGATAAACATACATTGCATGTTTCACAACAACATAATAAGCAATATTAATATTCCAACTATCATTGCTTATATCTCATGTTGATTGATGAGATAAAACAGGAAAGTCAGCTCAGGAACAGGGCTATGGCCGCCGCCCTCTTCACCGCGTCTCGCCGAAAACCTAGCTCTAATTAGGGTTTTGGGACTTGAACCGGTGAACCTTCCTTTTTGGTGCTGTACTACTTTCCTTTTTTGAGTTGATCTCCTATCTTTATTCAATACAGACTATCTATCCCAAAAGGAAAAATCTACTATTTCTAGAAAAAAATACAACTCAAAAACTCGGTCTAACAATTTTATTTCTATTACATTAAAACAACATAAAATAAAACCTAGACCTAATCCATGAATTTTCTCATGGATTAAAATCACGTAGCCAAATCGGCATACGGCCAAAACATCCATTCAACATAAACATAAATCACATAAATAAAAAAGAGCCATGATAGTTGGTAAACCTGCAAACAAACACAGTCTACAAATCCAACAATCATATTTATATGATACACATAAAATAACATATGGTATCTATGCATGAATAATAAATTTCGAATATTACCACTAATTAAATTAATAAATTCAAAATTATCGACAAGACAAAAATTGAAAATTAAAATAATTATCCACTAATTTTAAACTTGTAATTTTCAAAAATATATCAAAATAAATCTGAAAATTATTTAAAATTATCCACCAAATTTATTTAATATTTTCGAACCACCCTAATTAAATAATATTTGGATATCTTGATACAAATCAAAAGTCCAATCCAAATATAATACATAATGATCGAAATTTTCTAAGAATAAAATCTTGGAAATTTGATCCTCTTCAAACTCTTCTAAATTATATCCTAATTTAAATCCTTATCTAATACGTCCACGAGAAGCCTTGAAGAACTTAATCCGGAGCTGCAAATACGTGACCTAATTACACAACTTCGAGCGAAACAATTGCAAAGATATTTCCAAGCATTTGTTCGTAAGAAGTTTGAAAATGAAGAAGGAGTTGAGAGCAACCCCAAAATCGTTACTTTGTTAACAATTAAAGATTGGAGATCAAGGTTTGAAGAAGAGAACATGAAGAACAAGCATGCACATTCACGTCACATGCATGAAGATGGCGACGTAAATCACGTGTGTGCATGGAGCTGATTTCGACCCTTTAATTAATTTAATTAGGGGTTGAATTTTATTTAGACTATAGTATTTATTTAATTAATTTAGACTATAGTTTAGATCAGATTGTATTTATTTTTTATGTTAATTTTCGTCCATAATTACATAGGTTTGACTAGAATTGTATTTAAGGCAATTTCCTACCTTGAACAGAATTCTAGTTTAGGTAATTCCCTAGTATAGTTAGGAGACCTTTTTGGATCAGATTTTAGGCCTTTTTTTCTTCATAATTTCATCCACCTTATGCCTATAAATAAGGGATCCATGTAACATTGATATTTTAGACATTATTGAAGAAGTTTGCTTTTGCATGCAATTGTGTCTCAACCTATCTTTTATTCGTTTGTTGTTTTAGATACAAAACAATATTCTTAGAGCTTAGCAACTTTAAGTCTTATTCAAGGGTATTGCTTAATCCACTTGAGAGATTAACCGGTATTCGCTACATGAAGAACAACTTGGAGATTTCAACCTTGGATACGTTCGAGATTCAAGTAGGCTATCGGGTTGTGATTCACCATAACAACACCATTCGACCAACACCATACTCGACGACATGCACCTCATTATCAATGTTCGCCACCAAGTGAGCCCAAGTTCAAGTTCAAATTTAGTTCCTTTTCATCCGTAAGTTCATTCAATCCCTAACATATCCTACCTTCTGCAAGCCCTTCTTCACAAGCCTTCACACACGATACCTACCTTATTCCAGCCCCCATATGCTTATTTCAGCCTTATCTTCATTGGTATTGTGTTACGTAGTTTGTGTCATCGTCTACGTATTTTTGTTATCTACATTGTCGTATTTTTCGTTGTTTATCGAGTCGGATTGAAGCCCTTCAATTAGTTGACGTTTTTCATATCCTAAAGTCTTTCGCTACATCTTTTGTTCATCCTAGATTAATTGTCTAGGCCGCATCATATTTTGGTATCAGAGCCACGTCAGCTCTGCTGGTCATGGTTCAATCTGACGTGTCAAGTTTATCCTACGTGTCATCGTACGTGTCTTTTATTTTATTACATGTCATTGAGTTGTAATAGCATAGCTATCAGATAAAAAAAAGAGCAGTTCGGATAAAAAAAAACAATCCGAAATTAAAAAAAAAACAGATCCGAAAATTAAAAAAAAAGAGGTATATTCATTGTGTTTCCAATTGAGTCTTGATTTAATTTTGGTATTTTCCTTTTAGTAATACTCTATAGTTGCTAATTACCTTGTGAGTCTTATCTTATTTTTGGTAATTTCCTTCTAGTATAATTCTTTAGTTGGTAACTTCCTTTATAGTCATATTTTAATTTTGGAACTTTCCTTCCAAGTTCTATTTTATTTTGGTAATTTCCTTTTGAGTTGTAATTTATTTTTAGTTCTTACCTTTTAGAGTCTAATTCAATTAGGATATTTAGATTGTGTCACAATTGTGTAACACTTTCCAAATTACCTAATCACCTTTTCCTTTTCTTTTCTAATCCTTACCTTCCATACTTTTGGATTTATTTTTGGATTTCTATTCTATTTGGAAACTTCAAAAATACATCTAATTCTTTCCTTATCTAGCTTGCTTCCATCCAAATCCTTTCAAACCTTCCATATACACTTCCTCCCTTACACTGCTGCGTCATTTTTCACCAAAAATAAATGTTCTGACTTTCATCGGCAAGCCCACACTGCAGAGTACAGTGGCGAGCAGGATCGTCTCCCAAAGGACCGGCGAGAACTACTCTTGACTTTCAGTCTGCGTGACCAAACTCCAGAAAAGGGTTTTGTGTGATTTATACAGCAAAATAAATTAAAGAATTAAATAAACAACTGGCGAAAATAAATACACAGAGAGAACGAATTTTAAATCAATGAATAAAGGGTATTCCGGATCCAACAACTCCACTCCACTTATAAAGACCGATCACAGATGCAAGAATTAATTAATCAAACCATGTAAATCAGTTATAGCCATTGCAGACGCTTCTGACATGACCTAATCTCTCCATACGGTTTTGATAATTAAGAAGACGCTTCATCAATTATTCTCTAATCGGTTGACAACTGTAATAGACGCTCTTTAAGTTTAATGAAGTGAAAGCAATGAACACAAGAGAGACCCAATTCTTAATCTTACAGACTCTGACGCAGGACTGTGAAATTAACTCTGTTATTCCCCTAGTTTTGAGCACCCGTTTTCCCACTATTTAAACCTAATCCACAATTAAGTATGGATGATTTAACTGGCGTGTAATTAATCTCAACCTACCGAATATTTGCAACTATTCAATAGACTTAGAATAATTATCAATTCGAAATCCAAGAACAACAGGTACATGCATCAATTAATTATGAACGAACAATTAGATCTCACAGTTCGTATAAGTGGAGCTTCATCGTCGTCACCGGAATATGATTAAATTAGCTAACTTGCATGCTTGAATCGAGCAACAGAAACGTGTAGAACCGTGCGATGATTATATTGAAGAAAAGAAGGAATAGAAAACTGAGTAAAATCGTTCAACTTGCTATCGTCTCTAGCGTCTGGAGCGTATTCAAAAATAAGCTAGAAACCTAATATATATCTACAACCCATAAAAGATAGAGTTCTAATAGGAAATAAAATCCTAGTCTAGATAAATATGGTAAATCCCATGCAAAAAACTCCTAAAGGTGGTGGAGAATGGATTTCCGCGTCCAGGTCTAAGCTCGGGCCGAGAGTTGTATTTTGCAAGCCCAAATTGCGTGTAGCGGCCCAGCTTCCAGAAATTTGCTCCAATCCTCCAGCTTCAAGCCCTTACGGCTGGATCTGCTCAGACTCGAACTTTGTCCCTTTCTTCACTTAGATCCTTCTGTACCAAAAACACGCAATTTTTCTCCATTTTTGTACCACATCCCTACACAACTTAACCACACATCATTTATCCAAAATACGCAAGTATAGGGTAAATAATAAGGAGAAAGGTAGCAAAAGATAGTAACAAAAGCAAGTAAAATACGTTCTATCAAATCCCCCCACACTTAAACCTTGCTTGTCCTCGAGCAACCTTAAAATAAAGAACAAACTCAACAAGGATGAATGACCAAGTATCAACCCCCCAAATTAGTGAGAAATCAGAGTATGAGCTGTGATACATCAATCCACAAACCACCAATCAATTTTGTTTAAGAAACATGCTAACATGTGTCAATCAAGTTAGAATCATACTCATCAATCCAGCCTCACCAAGATTCACTCATTAACTCTCAAAAAAAATCAGGTCAGGAAGTTGTTCACTCAAAAGTCATGATTAGCTCTTTTCAACACAAAATTACTCATTTGTCACCCAGAACTACCACACTTCAATTTCATTCACAAATCATAAGGTCTTTCCTCTTTGGTGGTATGGGGCTAAGGTTCACGAGGTAGGATACATTTGGCCAAAGTAGTTGAGTGTAAAGAAAACAATGCAAGTACCAGAATGTACATCTCTTTTACGCACGGCGCAGCAAAATCTTTACATCAACATATGGCTTATTTCAAAAAATCGAGCACACAGATTCTTCTGCTATCTCCATATCCTACTCTTCAATTTTTTTTCTTTTCTCTCCTTTATATATATATATATATAGAGAGAGAGAGAGAGAGAAGCTTTGCTTCTTATTCAAAATGTTTTTTTTTTCTTTTCTTTTTTTTCTTTTATTTTATTTTTTTCGAAGGAGCAGGATAGGAGCATTCATACATTTTTTTTTCTTCTTAAGCCCTCAAATTCCTCACTTGTGCAACTTAAACACCATCCATCACAGTACTTGCATGTTTTCAGGGATAAAAAACAGGCCAAAAGAAGGGCAATGGCTCATGTATAGTGGCTGTAGACAACGAAAGTTGGATTTTTAGGCTCAAAATGGCTCACTATTTGGCAATGTACGGTTAGGATTTTTTTCTTTCTTTAGGCCAATAGCTCGGGTATTCCTAATGCCTTAATCATATTTGTGAATGACATCAAAGGTGGTGACAATGGGGGCAGCAAAGCAATTCAAGTATCCAAGAAACATAATCAGACAACACTCATCATACAAAGGGTGAGCTCTTAATTCATGCAGGCTCGAAGGCTCAAACACTCACAAGTTGTAGGCTTAGAATGTTGTGATTGAAAGCATGATTCATCATTCAATATCTCATTCAAACTTGGCACATTTCTATCACAAAAACCAACCCCTCATCCAGTCAAACCAATCACAACCCAAAACTCCTCAAACTCATCAATTCGGCAGTCAACACTTGGTTAAAATTCCAAACAAAAACCCAAAGTAACCGACTCAATTTTTTTTTTGTTTTCACATAAATAAAGACATGAACACTAGTCACCCCCCACACTTGAAAGGCATAGTGTCCTCACTGTGAGAAAGTGATACATCTACGATAAGCCTTGAAAAACCTTACCCGAAGCTGCAAATATGTGGGTCGTTTACACGATTTCGAGCAAAACAATTGCAAGGATTTTTCCAAGCATTTGTATGTAAGAAGTTGGAAGATGACAAAGGAGTTGAGAGAAGCTCCAAGATTGTTACTTTGTTAACAATTAAAGATTGGAGATCAAGATTTGAAGAACCAACACAAAGATTGGTGTCCGTTTTGAAGTCGAAGTCGAAGAAGCCAAAGAAGTGGATGTTCGGAGCCGACCCAAGATCATTACTATACTTTCAATTGAAGATGAGGATCATACTTTGATGAATTCAAGCATACTTGGCCGAAAATTGGAAGATTTCAAATTGATGCCAATCCAGGAGGTTATGGCGAATAAGACGTGACCATGTCTTATCTGCCAGAGGCATCCGAGAATTCGAACCCTTTTGACACTTTGTGGGGTTTCGAATTATCTTAGTTATTTTAATTAATTATTTTAGACTATAGTAATTAATTATTTGAGTCCAGTTTTAGTTATTTTATTAAGTAATTTTCGGTTATGATTGAGTCAAAGATTGACTAGGATTTTTAGATAAGGTAAGATCTACAAAATCTACTTTAAATAGAATTTTAGTTTAGGAAGTTTTCTAGTCCAATTTGGACAAGTCTTTTACTTCTTTTTAGCTAGAAATTTCGTGCTCCCCTCTATTTATAATAGAGGATCATTGTGAACATTATATTTTAGACTCTATTTGATAAATTTAGCTTTGTGCTTTCAATATAGTCTCACCCCCTTCAAAACCTTTGTGATTTGGTTCGAAAATTACACTCTTAAAGCTTAGCAAACTTTAGGTTTTATTTCAAGTCTCGTTCTAGTGCTCGTGTGGTGCTAGGGTTGGATTGCTACGAAGAGGATTCAAGTGGTGATTCGTTTGGTGGAGTAATCTTCACTAGGTGGACGCTCCGAGTTCGATTCTTTCTTCAACAACATCAACGCCTCCATATCGACGTCCTCCATCTTACACAATTCGTCCATATCAATATCAAGCCAACTCCGTTCGAGTTCAAGTTCAACGTCATTCCAATCAAACCGTAAGTTCATTATATCTTTATCATACCCTATCTACCCAAGCCGTTCTTCACCTCTACCTCACACACGTGAAACCTTCGTCGATGTCGTTCCTTAGCCTTCCCAAAACAACCCATTTATTTGGATTTTGTGTTTATTTGTGTATCGTAGTCTAGGTATTTTAGTTGGTTCTTAGTTGTCTAGTTAGATACGTATTGATCCCTTACGTCACCGGCGTAGTTTCGTTCCTTAGCTTCCGCATCGTTTATCTTTGTCGTGTCCCATAGGCCCCGGGTCACATCATAAATTGAAAATATGATGTGACCTGGACTATCAATCTAGGACAATAATAATATCGTAGCGGAAGACTTAGGAATGAAACACGTCAACTTAATGAAGGGCTTCAATCCGACTCGATAAACAATGAAAAGACGACAATCTAGACAACTAAAATACCTAGGACAATGACATGAATTATGTAACACAAAACAAAGGAATAGAGGGTTGTATAGGGACGAGATTATGACTGAAATTGGGTGTATGGAACGTGTGTTTGATGGTGAAGAAAGGCTTGGGTAGATAGGATATGTTAGAGATGAATTGAACTTACGTGTAGATGAAACGGGTAGAACTCGAACTCGCCTTGTGGAAGAGACTTGATCGATTGGTGGCTGGACGGTTACGGACGTGGATGACTTGATGGAAGTCGTCGTTTAGTGTAGATGGATGATGATTCGTTGAGGTGAATCACAACCCGATAGCCTCCTTGAATCTCGAACGTACCCAAGGATGAAATCTCTAAGTTGATCTTCGATTAGCGAATACCGGTTAATCCCTCAAGTGGATTAAGCAATACCCTTTAATGAGACTTAGATGTGCTAATTCTAAGAATGATAATTTTCTTGATGGAAAACAATCAAAAGAATATAAGATTTGAGACACAATTGGATGCAAAAGCAAAATATCTTCAATAATGTCTAAAATAACAATATGACATGGTTCCCCTATTTATAGGACTATGGGGAATGAAAATAATAAGATAAAAAGGCCTAAAAATTGATCCAAAAGAGATCTCTATTTATACTAGGAAGATACCTAAACTAGAATTCTATTCAAGGTAGGAAATTGCCTTAAATACAATTCTAGTCAACCTTGACTTTAATATGGACGAAAATTACATTAAATTAAATAAAAATATGAACTAAACTATAGTCTAACATAATTAAATAAATACTATAGTCTAAATAAAATTCAATCCCTAATTAAATCAACTAAGGGACGAAAATTCCATGCAACGCGAATCTGTCATGCATGCACAATTTGATGAGTTCTTCTTCATGCATTGCTCTTTAAATCTTGATCTTCAATCTTTAATTGTTAACAAAGTAACAATCTTGGGGCTGCATTTAACTTCTTCTAATTCTTCAAATTTCTTGCGAATAATTGCTTGGAAACAACCTTGCAATTTCTTGGCTCGAAATCATGTAATTGAACCTCTAAATGGCAGCTCCAGATTTAGTTCTTCAAGGCCTTGCATGGCTTCATCATTCCCCTCCTCTTGAAAAGAATTCATCCTCGAATTCAAGTCTCCGGGATCAAAAACGAACACGAACTGACCATTGAACTCTTTTTGCACAAACTGCATAAAACACATCTTCATGAACGTACACATCAACTTGGTGTCAATTGGCCAAAACTCTAGCTCCAAAGAATGCATTGACATGGCATCGATGATCAAATCTGGTGGTACATCAACTTCCAATGGAATTTCTTTGACAACCTGTAAAATAAAGACATCACAAGAAAACGGTTGATAAAAAATGTTAGAACTCCATGGATCCGACATGCTAGCTTGTTCAAGCTCTTCATGATCTTCAACCATTGCCTCACGGATATTATTCTCCTTTTCAAAACATGGTTGTATCTCCATCATCTTTTCATCTTCTTCAATCTTCTCAACTGCAATATTGCTCTCCAAATTCACAATTTGAAGTTTGTCCTCCACACAATCTTTAGGAATTGTCATCTCCATGGACTCGGGGCCTATGGGACACGATAAAGATAAACGATGCGGAAGCTAAGGAACGAAACTACGCCGGTGACGTAAGGGATCAATACGTATCTAACTAGACGACTAAGAACCAACTAAAATACCTAGACTACGATACACAAATAAATACAAAATCCAAATAAATGGGCTGTTTTGGGAAGGCTAAGGAACGACATCGACGAAGGTTTCACGTGTGTGAGGTAGAGGTGAAGAACGGCTTGGGTAGATAGGGTATGATAAAGATATAATGAACTTACGGTTTGATTGGAATGACGTTGAACTTGAACTCGAACGGAGTTGGCTTGATATTGATATGGACAAATTGTGTAAGATGGAGGACGTCGATATGGAGGCGTCGATGTTGTTGAAGAAAGAATCGAACTCGGAGCGTCCACCTAGTGAAGATTACTCCACCAAACGAATCACCACTTGAATCCTCTTCGTAGCAATCCAACCCTAGCACCACATGAGCACTAGAACGAGACTTGAAATAAAACCTAAAGTTTGCTAAGCTTTAAGAGTGTAATTTTCGAACCAAATCACAAAGGTTTTGAAGGGGGTGAGACTATATTGAAAGCACAAAGCTAAATTTATCAAATAGAGTCTAAAATATAATGTTCACAATGATCCTCTATTTATAATAGAGGGGAGCACGAAATTTCTAGCTAAAAAGAAGTAAAAGACTTGTCCAAATTGGACTAGAAAACTTCCTAAACTAAAATTCTATTTAAGGTAGATTTTGTAGATCTTACCTTATCTAAAAATCCTAGTCAATCTTTGACTCAATCATAACCGAAAATTACTTAATAAAATAACTAAAAACTGGACTCAAATAATTAATTACTATAGTCTAAAATAATTAATTAAAATAACTAAGATAATTCGAAACCCCACAAAGTGTCAAAAGGGTTCGAATTCTCGGATGCCTCTGGCAGATAAGACATGGTCACGTCTTATTCGCCATAACCTCCTGGATTGGCATCAATTTGAAATCTTCCAATTTTCGGCCAAGTATGCTTGAATTCATCAAAGTATGATCCTCATCTTCAATTGAAAGTATAGTAATGATCTTGGGTCGGCTCCAAACATCCACTTCTTTGGCTTCTTCGACTTCGACTTCAAAACGGACACCAATCTTTGTGTTGGTTCTTCAAATCTTGATCTCCAATCTTTAATTGTTAACAAAGTAACAATCTTGGAGCTTCTCTCAACTCCTTTGTCATCTTCCAACTTCTTACATACAAATGCTTGGAAAAATCCTTGCCGGGGCCAGAGAGAGGGATGCGAAGCCTCTCAGCAAGCAGAGTCACAAAACATCCTAAGGGGGCTCGATAGAGGGAGTGATTAGCACTGAAGTGCCGCTACCTAGCAAGCCAATACCCAAAATTCACCTTGGACCCAGAATGCAAACAATCAAGCAAAAATAATTCTTGCACAGTGACCACACTCATCATATCCAAACGACCAAACAAATTAGCAGCTAAAAATCTATGACAAAGCCTAAGTGCATCATCCTTCAAGTGAGCTCCTTTAGAGGAGCGAGAACTATAGGACTCATCAATAGAAAGCAAAGCCCATGTTTCATTAGCTGTTTGAGAAAAAGCAGGTGGGACTTCACAGATGGAGGACTTATAAGCCTCTTCAAGCACAGATTCATCTGACTCAAAACCAAGCACAATATTCAAATTCATAATAGACATGTGAAATTGCCTACCACCTAAAGAAAACACAATAGCATGCCTATCCTCGAGCCCCCTCGAGGCATCAAAATCAAAAGATGACAAAAATTCTAACACCAACGCACGATGCACAGAAACAGACACATCAAGCATTTTGGACCAACCAATACCAACAAACAAATCCATAATCCTATCATTGACACCGAGCATAGAGATATTGTCCCAATCGAAAAGGTGCGCACCGGTGAGAACACGGTGAGTGTTCGCAGCGGTGCGACGCTGTACCTCATCCGGGGGCAGAAAGGGGGGGCGGCTGGCTATGCTAGTAGAGGCCCTTAGAGCTTTGGCTTTGGATCCCCTCGTCGAGGGTTTGGCTGGGGCAGAGGGTGGAGTGTTGGCGGTCGCTGCTGGTGAGTGCGGCGGAGATGATGGAGACAACGGAGGTGTAGGCACCCATGGTGGTGATCGGGGGTAGGCGGAGGAGCTGCAGAGGCCGTAGGGTGGCGCTGCTTGGTGGTAGCGGCGGAGCTTACCTCGGCTTGGCGCTTCAATCGGTGCATAAAGGGCGGGGGAGCATTAAGCTCTGGAATAAGTGCTGCCGGCGATGGTGGAGGTGTCAGGATCGGTGATGGGGGTGGTGGAATAGCCGGTGGTGGCGAGGGAACCCTCGACAGTTCCTCAGTAGATGCCGGCGGTGGTGATGACGGTGTGGAAGTAGAGGTGACTTTTCTCCTGGAGTGCGATGTGCGTTTCTTCCCCATTGGCAGGTGGTGGTCGGACGGTGAGAGCGGTGGTGGTGGTGGTTCGATGAAGGCGGAAAGGGGAAAAGGTAATTTAACTTCTGCAAAAAAGAGTAAAAATTTGAAAGGAGGGTGAAATTGACTAAGTCATGGGGTGAAATCGAATTGTGGTTAGGGTTTTGTAAATAGAATCCCCAAATTAACTATGTCAATTTTGCAATTGAGTCCCTACAGAAAAGAAACTGACTAAGTCACCCCCCACACTTGGAGTTGGCGGTTAATCCCAAAAACCGCCCCCTTCTGCTGTATGCCCTTGTAGCTTGTATTTTGTGTTTTTATTTTTTTAATGTTTATTGAGATAGATAAATTAAAAAAAAGAAACAGAAAAATAAGAAAATTGAAGAAATAAAATGAATAAAAGAACAAGAAATCGGGTTGCCTCTCGAGAAGTGCCCTTAGTTAACGTCGGAGGCTCGACGGAGTGGTGCGTCTAGTTGTGGATCATTGGAGTCGCAAGATCAACCCTATCAAAACTTGCAAAGGTGGTCTCGGCACAATATGTCTTGAGCAACTGATCATTTACCTTTAACAGTTTTTGAGTATCAGGACAACGAATTTCCACAGCACCATGTAAACTGACATTCACTACTTCAAAAGCCCCCATCCATCGAGACTTGAGTTTACCGGGCATGAGGCGGAGGCGAGCATTGAAAAACAACACTTTCTGACTAACCTCAAAAGTTTTCCGCCGGATATATTTGTCGTGTAATAGCTTGGTACGATCTTTGTAGTAGCTCGCACTGTCATATGCTTCCAAACGGATTTTCTCGAGCTCTTGCAATTGATAGCATCGCTCATGGCTGACCAGTAGAGGATCCAAATTGCATTGTTTCACAGTCCAAAAAGCTCGATGTTCCAGCTCCACTGGAAGGTGGCACTATTTCCCGAAAATTAGACGATAAGGGGACATCCTGATAGGCATTTTGAAAGTCGTGCGGTAAGCCCATGCAACATCATCTAGCCGCAGACTCCAGTCCTTGCGGTGTGGGCATACGGTTTTCTCCATAATGTTTTTGATCTCACGATTAGACACTTCAGCCTGGCCATTGGACTGCGGATGGTATGCCGTGGCAACTCGATGGGCGACTCCATACTTCTTGAAAAGAGCTTCTAAGGTTCGGTTGTAAAAGTGTGTGCCTTGGTCACTGATGATAGCTTGAGGTACACCAAAGTGTTGAAAAATTTCCACCTTGAGGAATTTGGCAACGACCTTAGAATCATTGGTTTGGGTAGCTTTGACTTCGACCCACTTGGAAACGTAATCGACGGCTAACAAGATGTAGGAGTGGCCGAAAGTGCTTGGAAATGGGCCCATGAAATCCATGCCCCAAACATCAAAGATCTCGCAGATCAAGATAGGAACTTGAGGTATCTAATTCCTCGAAGAAATGTTACCAAGGCATTGGCAACGATCACAGTTGTTGCAAAAGAAGTAGGCATCTTTGAAGATTGTCTCCCAATAAAAACCACAGTCTAAGACCTTGCGGGCGGTTCTCCTTGGCCCAGAGTGATCGCCACATGCGTGGGCATGACAGAAGCTTAGGATAGATGGAATCTCTTCCTCAGGAATACATCGTCGAATAACTTGACCGGCACAAGTTTTCCACAGATATGGCTCGTCCCAGATGAAATACTTGGCTTGACTCTTCAATTTGTTCTTTTTGGCAAATTCAAGGCCCTTAGGGAAAATCCCAGTGGTGAGAAAATTTACCAAATCAGCATTCCAGGGTGCCCTTTCCGCAGCTGCAAGAAGAAGCTCATCTGAAAAATCGTCCGGTATGGGTAGACCGTCGGATTCTGTCAACAGCCTACTCAAATGGTCAGCGACATTATTCTCGGCTCCCTTTTTGTCTTTAATCTCCAAATCAAAATCTTGTAGAAGGAGAATCCAAGGAATTAGCCGTGGTTTAGAATCCTTTTTGGACAGTAGATACTTGAGGGCAGCATGATCAGTGTACACCACAACCTTGGAACCGACAAGATAGGATCGAAATTTCTCACAAGCAAAAACCACGGCTAGAAGTTCTTTTTCAGTAGTTGTGTAGTTGCATTGAGCCGGGTTGAGAGTCTTTGAAGCATAGTAAATGACATGACTCTACTTCTCAATCTTTTGCCTGAGGACAGCTCCAACGGCATAGTCACTTGCGCCGCACATGAGTTTAAACGGGAGTCCCCACTGTGGTGGCTGAATTATAGGCGCCGAGGTCAGTTTCTCTTTCAACAAATCAAAAGCGTCCTTACACTTATCATCAAAGATGAAATTAGCGTCTTTCTGCAGCAGCTTAGTCACTGGTTGAGCTATCTTCGAGAAATCCTAAATGAATCGACGGTAGAATCCGGCATGGACTAAGAGGGCTCGAATCTCTTTCTCATTGGATGGGTATGGCAGCTTCATGATCAAGTTAATTTTTTCTCTATCAACTTCAATGCCTTTCGCAGATATGACATGCCCGAGCACAATTCCTTGTTGCACCATAAAGTGGCACTTCTCGAAGTTCAAAACCAAATCGGTCTCAACACACCTTTGAAGAACTTTGTCTAAATGCACCATACATTGCTCAAAGGAGTCGCCATGCACTGTAAAATCATCCATACAAATCTCGATGCAGCTCTCTATCAAGTCGGAAAAGATACTCATCATACAGCGTTGGAAAGTGCCCGGGGCGTTGCACAATCTAAATGGCAACTTTCGGCAAGAAAATGTCCCAAATGGACAAGTAAAAGTCGTCTTTTCCTGGTCTTCTTGGGCTACAAAAATCTGAAAATAGCCTGAGTAGCCATCGAGGAAGCAGAAATAGGATTTCCCAGCCAATCTGTCGAGCATCTCATCAATAAAGAGCAACGGGAAGTGGTCTTTGCGTGTCGCATCATTCAACTTCCGGAAATCGATGCACATTCGCCATTCTGTTTGCAATCTCATTGGTATCAACTCGTTGTTCTCATTCTTCACGAGCTAGAATCCAGACTTCTTTGGAACAACGTGCACTGGACTAACCCAAACACTATCGGAGATGGGGTAAATGATTCCCAATTGGAGCAATTTCAGAATCTCCTTCAATACCACTTCTTTCATCACCGGGTTCAACTTCCTCTGAGGATCTCCTGATGGTTTATGATTTTCTTCAAGAAATATTCGGCGCATGCAGATGTCGGGTTTGATCCCCTTGATGTCGGCGAGAGTCCAGCCGATAGCACCTCTGTGCTTCTTCAAAATGGTAACTAGTTGTGTTTCCTGCTCTGCGGTAAGGGCTTTACTCACGATTACGGGTAATGTATCGGCGTCTCTGAGGTATGCATACTTAAGGTGCTCGGGAAGAACTTTCAATTCTAGAGTCGGGGCCTTCACATGAGATGGAAGAATCGGCTCCGTGTTGGTCGGCAAGGGCAAACGGCCTGCTGAATTTCTGGCAGGAAACTCTTCTGCTGCATAAAGCTGCTGTATAAGTTCTCGGATCTCTTTTTCCTCTTCCGAATCTGCAATGTGTTCGGGTATCCCTCCAAAGAGTACCTGCTCTAATTTATCATCCCTGAAATTGCACTCAACAAAATCATCAGTAATGGAATCGATAATATCAACCATAAAAAGAGCCTCGGGATCTTCTATATGCTTCATTACTTCGAATATATTAAATGTGACAACATCCCCATCAAATTCGAAACTTATCCTTCCTTTATCAACATCAATCTTTGTTCGTGCAGTTTTCATAAATGGACGGCCTAGCAGAAATAGGGATCTATATACAGATAATGCATCATCCATGTTAACGATGTAGAAATCAACAGGAAAAATCAACTCATTCACCTTAACTAAGACATCCTCTACTACACCTCTAGGGTATGCATTGGACCTATCAGCTAATTGAATTATGACTTGAGTATCCTTCATAGGTCCCTACTGTAACTCCTTGTAAACAGAGAAATGCATGACATTGATGGAAGCTCCTAAGTCTAACATAACTTTTTCTACATTTTTGCTCCCAATGATGCAAGGGATAGTGAACATGCCTGGGTCTTGACACTTTTGAGGCAACTTCCGCTGAATAATGGCTGAGACATTTTCTCCTACCTTGATTTTTGCATCCCTTCCATATCGTATCGTCTTGGCACACAGTTCCTTCAACCACTATGCGTATCTAGGGACTTGCTTGATGGCATCGATCAGAGGTAGGTTGATCTCGACTTTCTTGAAAAGCTCGAATATCTCTTTCTCATCTTCCCCTTTCTTGTGCCTGGCTAACCTAGAAGGAAAAGGAGCTGCATTAATAGGGTTAGGATTTTTAGACAATCTGTACCTCATTAGGAGCAAGCTGTGCAGCAGGTGGTGTGCCCTTAGCGTTGGGTCTGTCTTCAGCTTCTGTAGTTTGCCCACACGGCGTGTGGTCGTGTTTCTTTCCCTCAACCGCTACTAACTTTTTCCCACTCTGAAGAGTCACAACACTGACGTTTTCTCTCGGGTTCTGCTCAGCTTGAGATGGAAATTTCCCGGTATGCCCTTGTAGCTTGTTTAATTGGGTGGCAAGCTGGGTGATCTGTGTGCCCATACTGCCCAAGGCAGCCTGCGTCTTCTGCTGAAAGGCCTTTGGCTCTGTGCCAGGCTACTCAGTAGGTTAGTGCTTTGCTCCAGACTCTTCATGATCTCACTCATAGATGGTGTGGAGCAGTCTGCGTAGGCATACGGCTCACCCCTTGGGGGTCTCGGTGTAAAATCTCCTGCTGCTGGTTGATCTCCAAGCTGTCTCTAACGGAAATTTGGATGATCTCTCCAACCTGGATTGTAGGAATTGGAGTAAGGATCATTATTCCGCTTCCTCCTAAAATTGTCTCCTCGAGGGGCATCATAGTTGATTCCTCTGAGAGCATCTTGTTGTGTATCGCCCGATCCATAACAGGCTTGTTCAGTGGAGTGCTCATGCAAATTGGGACACTCATCAGTGAAATGTTCATTCTCGGAGCAGACTCCGCAGCGATTTGGCCTTGTCTGCGCCACAGCCAGGCCTCGGACTAGGGAAGTAAGAGCATCTATCTTTTCATTCACTTCTGACCCTTCAGCTCAGGTGATTGCCCTTACTGGCCGGTGTCTGCTGTCATCTTCTTCTTTGTTCTGCTGTCCTTTAGAAGCCATGTCGATTATGAGCTATTTGGCCTTTGGCGAGGGTTTTGTTGGTAAGAGGTCCCCCGCTAGCAGCATCGATGATTTTCCTATCAAAAGAAGACATGCCATGGTAAAAGTAATTAGTCAGAAGCTGATAATCAATGAATCCATGGTCCGGGCATTTGCGGCAGAGTTGTTGAAATCTCTCCCAGTATTCAGCTAAGCTTTCATTCGATTTTTGTTCGATGCTGCTGATAGCCATTCTCAGATTGGCAGCTCGAGTTTCCGGAAAGAACTTGCGTAGTAACTGTCCTTCTAATTCTGCCCAGGTGGTGATAGACTATGGTGGCAAATCAAATAACCAATCTCTTGCCTTTCCCTGCAAAGTATGAGAAAAAGTAAGAAACCTTAGGTTATTAGCAGTAAAACCTGTAGGTCTTAAAGTTGAGCACACGAGATCAAATTCAGACAAATGTTTGTGTGCACTTTCTCTCGGCAGATCACCAAACTTCGGTAACACTTGGATGAATGCAGGTCGGATCTCTGCATTGTTGGCAATCGGGGGCAGCACGATGCAGATAGGTCTGTTGCTTCGAAGGCGGCCGAGTTCCCTGATGAGAGGTTCATGTTCGGGCTCAGGATCAGCAACGTTTGCATTGATGAGGGCTCTTCCTATGGCAAGGCCTTGCGGGTTCGGTGGATTTGCATTATTGGCCATGTTGAAGAGTTGATCAATCCCAAAGGTGCTTTGTTCAGATTCGAGAGCCTTGGTAGACTCTTTGGCAGCTTTCCTCAGTCGGTGTAACGTTCTCTCTGGCTCTTGATCGAACACTCAATCTTTTTCTGCAGATGAACGAGTCATGTACCAGAAAAATTAAAAATAAAACAGAGTAAATAACAAACTGAAAATTTCGAGTAATCACTGCTTTTAGAACCGATCCCCGGCAACCGCGCCAAAATTTGGTGCGCCATTTTTCACCAAAAATAAATGTTCCGACTTTCGTCGGCAAGCCCACACTGCAGAGTACAGTGGCGAGCAGGATCGTCTCCTAAAGGACCGGCGAGAACTACTCTTGACTTTCAGTTTGCGTGACCAAACTCCAGAAAAGGGTTTTGTGTGATTTATACAGCAAAATAAATTAAAGAATTAAATAAACAACTGGCGAAAATAATTACCCAAAGAGAACAAATTTTAAATCAATGAATAAAGGGTATTCCGGATCCAACAACTCCACTCCACTTATAAAGACTGATCACAGATGCAAGAATTAATTAATCAAACCATGTAAATCAGTTATAGCCATCGAAGACGCTTCTGACATGACCTAATCTCTCCCTACGGTTTCGATAATTAAGAAGACACTTTATTAATTATTCTCTAATCGGTTGACAACTGTAAGAGACGCTCTTTAAGTTTAATGAACTGAAAGCAATGAACACAAGAGAGACCCAATTCTTAATCTTAAACACTCTGACGCAGGACTGTGAAATTAACTCTGTTATTCCCCTAGTTTTGAGCAACCGTTTTGCCACTATTTAAACTTAATCCACAATTACGTATGGATGATTTAACTGGAATGTAATTAATCTCAACCTACTAATTATTTGCAACTATTCAATAGACTTAGAATAATTATCAATTCGAAATCCAAGAACAACAGGTACATGCATCAATTAATTATGAACGAACAATTAGATCTCATAGTTCATATAAGTGGAGATTCGTCGTCGTCACCGGAATATGATTAAATTAGCTAACTTGCATGCTTGAATCGAGCAATAGAAACGTGTAGAACCATGCATTGATTATATCAAAGAAAAGAAGAAATAGAAAACTGAATAAAATTGTTCAACTTGCTATCGTCTCTAGCGTCTGGAGCGTATTCAAAAATAAGCTAGAAACCTAATATATATCTACAACCCATAAAAGATAGAGTTCTAATAGGAAATAAAATCCTAGTCTAGACAAATATGGTAAATCCCATGCAAAAGACTGCTAAAGGCGGTGGATAATGTATTTCCGCGTCCAGGTCTATGCTCGGGCCGAGATTTGTATTTTGCATGCCCAAATTGCGTGTAGCGGCCCAGCTTCCAGAAATTTGCTCCAATCCTCCAGCTGCAAGCCCTTACGGCTGGATCTGCTCAGACTCGAACTTTGTCCCTTTTTTCACTTATTATATAGGGTATATAATAAGGAGAAAAGGTACCAAAAGATAGTAACAAAAGCAAGTAAAATACGTTCTATAATACACTATCCGGACCATACACCCGTACACCTATATGGTCCATACACCATGCACCCATACACTACTCATACACCATACACCCGTAGTCCATATACACCATATTCTCGCCATCTCCACAACAGCAACAAGATAACCATCCCCGAGTTTGAAGGTCTACACGATCCCGCTGCCTACTTGAATGGGGAACGTAAAGTAGACAAGATCTTTAAGTGCTACTACTTCCCCGAGCCAAAGAAGGTGCTATTAGTTTCGCTGAAGTTTAAAGGCTACGCAACAACATGGTGGGGATTTCAGTAGAACCGGTTCCACAGAGATCACCTTCTATCTATCGGCACATAGCGTGAGTTGAAAGATTTGATGTGGAAACGCTTCATTCCAGACCACTACCAATGGAAGTTGGAGGAAAATCTATACAAGCTTAGACAAAGAGATCGAAATGTAAATGACTACTACAATAAAATGATTGAAGCCATGAGACGAGTTGATGTAGAAAAATATCCAGAAGATACCATGGATAAATTTCTAGCTGGTCTACGAGGGGCAATTCTTGAAAGAGTAGCATTGTACTGCTTCGATGAGTTGGAGGACATGGTGGAATACGCCATCTGGATAGAGAAATGGCTAGAGAAACTAGAGATGAAGTCAAAAGAGGAGGTTCAAGTAGAGTAAAGCCTTGCCACCCATGATGATTTTACTTCCAAAGTACCAATTCTAGACTTCATTGAAGTACCTTTTATCTCATTACCATCTATTTCTATGTGATTAGAAGATGAGATAATTAAAGAATCTAAGCCAGAGTTAGACGTGATAGAAACAAACAATGAGGAGATGCCAGTCTTGGAGGAGTTAGTTCAAGACGACTGTAATCAAGAGAAGTCGGTTTCCATTCATGTCGATGAAGAGGTGCCCATTCTCGAAATTACTAATCCAGAGAAGACAAGTATAGAAGATTGGAGTTTGGAAGTTTCATCCATGGAGATGACCGATCTTAAAGATTGTATGGATGAACAACTACAAGTTGCGAATTTGGTGATCATTACTGCAGTTGAAGAAGTTGAGAAGTTGTTGGTAATACAACCTTGTTCTGAAAAGGAGAATGATATTCATGAGACAATGGTTGAAGATCATGAAGAGGTCGAACAAGCTAGCATGGCAAATCCATCAAGTTCAAATATTTTTTGTCTACCGTTTTCCTATGATATCTTTATTTTACAGGTTGATGAAGATATTTCATTGGAAGTTGATGTACCACCAAGTTTGAACGTGAATACCATGTCGAGGCAATCTATACTAAAGTTTCGAATGATTAACATAAGTGGAATGTTCTCATTCATGTTCATGAAGATGTGTTTTATGCAACTTGTGCAAAAAGAGTTCGATGGTCAGTTCATATTCATTTTTGATCCCGGAGACTTGAATTCGAGGGCGAATTCTTTTCAAGAGGAGGGGAATGATATGTCCATGAGAAGCCTTGAAAAACTTAATCTAGAGCTACAAATACGTGACCTAATTACACAACTTCGAGCGAAACAATTGCAAAGATATTTCCAAGCATTTGTTCGTAAGAAGTTTGAAAATGAAGAAGGAATTGAGAGCAGCCCCAAAATTGTTACGTTGTTAACAATTAAAGATTGGAGATCAAAGTTTGCAGAAGAGAACATGAAGAACAAGCATGCACATGCACGTCACATGCATGAAGATGGCGATGTAAATCACGTGTGTGCATGGAGCTGATTTCGACCCTTCAATTAATTTAATTAGGGGTTGAATTTTATTTAGACTATAGTATTTATTTAATTAATTTAGACTATAGTTTAGATCAGATTGTATTTATTTTTTATGTTAATTTTCATCCATAATTACATAGGTTTGACTAGAATTGTATTTAAGGCAATATCCTACCTTTAATAGAATTGTAATTTAGGTAATTCCCTAGTATAGTTAGGAGACCTTTTCGGATCAGATTTTAGGCCTTTTTTTCTTCATAATTTCATCCACCTTATTCCTATAAATAAAGGATCCATGTAACATTGATATTTTAGACATTATTGAAGAATTTTACTTTTGCATACAATTGTGTCTCAACCTATGTTTTATTCGTTTGTTGTTTTAGATACAAAAAATATTCTTAGAGCTTAGCAACTTTAAGTCTTATTCAAAGGTATTACTTAATCCACTTGAGGGATTAACTGGTATTCGCTACACGAAGAACAAATTGGAGATTTCAATGTTGGATCCGTTCGAGATTCAAGGAGGCTATCGGGTTGTGATTCACCACAACAACACCATTCGACCAACACCATACTCGACGACATCCACCTCATCATCAACGTTCGCCACCAAGTCAGCCCAAGTTCGAGTTCAAATTAAGTTCCATTTCATCCGTAAGTTCATTCAATCCCTAACATATCCTACCTTCTCCAATCCCTTCTTCACAAGCCTTCACACATGATACCTACCTTATTCCAGCCCCATACGCCTATTTCAGCCTTATCTTCATTGGTATTGTGTTACATAGTTAGTGTCATAGTCTACGTATTTTAGTTGTCTAGATTATCGTATTTTTCATTGTTTATCGAGTCGGATTGAAGCCCTTCAATTAGTTGACGTGTTTCGTATCCTAAAGTCTTCTGTTATGTCTTTTGTTCATCCTAGATTAATTGTCCAGGTCACATCCTAGCTGAATCTAGAGAACGTAGCGGAAGACTTCTGGATACGAAACACGTCAACGAAACAAGGATTTCAATCCGACTCACAAAATGAATAAAATAACTAATCTAGACAACTGAAATACCTAGACAATGACACGAACTATATAACACAATACCAAGATGATAAAGGCTAAAAGGTGACGGATTAAGGGCTGGCTCGAAGTTTTGTAATTAGGTCACATATTTGCAGCTCCGGATTAAGTTCTTCAAGGTTTCTCGTGGACATATCATTATCACTATTAGACTTTGATAATTATTAATCTATATCCAAAAATTATCTTATCCAATTTTAAACTATAGATTTCAAAAATATTACAAATAATAAATCTGAAAATTTGATCCACTTCGAATTCTTCCAAATTTAAAATTCTATTTTCAAATCTATCTAGATTAAAATTAGGTAAACCAAGATATATATCAAATAATATCAAATCTTAATGCAATACTCATTATTTTCGATCCACATTAATAAATAAATCTGGAAATTTGAATTTCATCAAAATCTTCTCCAAATCAATTTATTAAAATTCCAAATTAACATAAAATAACATGTTTGGAAATTTTGATATTAATCAAAAAACTATTCCAAATAAAACCCACAGGTTTCGAAAATTACTAGAATAATAAATATAAAAATTTTGATCCACTTCAAAAATTACCAAATTTAAAAATTCTATTTTCAAACCTATCTAGATTAGAAATAGGTAACTTTTGATGTACACCAAAAATTACCTAATCCTTTTCTAATTACCATAATTTTTGACCCTCATCAAAATTAAATCTGAAAATTTTGATTTTGATAAAAAATCCATCCAAATTTAATTTAAAGTGACCGAAGATTATCAACACAAATCAGGGAATTTTAAACATCAATTTTCAAAAAATTGATCTCTAAATTTTTGAATACTTATGAAATAAAATCTGGAAATTTGAAGATCATCAAATATCACCCCAAATCTTATTACATAGTGACCGAAAATTCAAGACAACTCAAAACTCGAATTTTCGAATTTTACATCAAAAAATCTTCCAAGTTTTGAATACCATAAAATCGACATACATGCATATTTAAATCTGAAAATTTAAGAACTATAAATTTAACATCAAACTTAAATATATATGTCAAATTCATGCCTGGATTAATCCTAGAAGAGTGCCAAAACATCGCTCTGATACCACTATTGGGTTTTTTTTCGAATTAAACCACTGCATGATCTAATTGGATGTTCATTAATCCATGTTCATGCAAATTATAATTTTATGTTCATGCATGTTTATATAGTCTATCACAAAACCATGTAAAATGAATATAATAAAGCGAAAAATATAGATTCAAATTTCTTACAATTGTCACACGGTCTGAGGACAAGATTACAGGACTAATCTTGCTGTTAAATGAAGATGAAACAGGCGTCCCTTTTTCTTCAAAAAATCGGCCACCACAGTATTCTACTCCAAGATCTTCTGTTGTATTCCCGGACTGAGTATCAGATACAGAGTGGGCTGTATTCTACTGATAGAGTTGTGGAAACTGTGGATATCTTGAGAGACAAAGAGGGGCTGATTTCTAACACACAATTTTCATCCCCCTCCCCTTATACAGGGAGGTGGGCGAAAATATTGAGCTCCAACCCTACTGGGTTTGGGCCTCTATCTCAAGTTCTATATCCAGTCCACTAATAGTTAATTGGGCTACAACAGAGATCTAGAAAAATATTAAATTGGCCCACTAATTTATTTAATATCCAATATCCAATAAACTTAGGATATAATTAAATAACTTAAGTATTACTTTTATTCCATTAAAGAAGTAATACTGACCTACCAATTTAATACATATTTGCGAATATGCTTTCTCCTTTAGTTCAGCTATTCCCCGTGTTTAAGATATAATGTTCATTAATTAATTATGTCAGCCTCTAACAGCTATAATTAATTAACATCTAAAACCTTGAGTAGTACCACACAAGCTTTATCATGTACGGAATAAATTCCACCTGTAGGGTTTCAACATAAACTTGTGTTTCCTCAAGAGAACATCATCAACCTGGCGCACCAGGACACGGTGCTTATGCATACTGCTCGACACATCATGCATACACTATTATAACCCAAGATATCGAGTTTATTGATCTACGAAAAGATCTCACCCATTAATAAATCAAAGTAATAAACAACGTACACATATGATCACCAATATCACATGAGTTCAGAACCCGAACTCCGTGGATCTTTATTCTCCCACTAACTGGGTCAGAGACAGTGAATAGTATCCTATTATGATCCTCCTCAATACACTAATAAGTGTACTAGAATAATCAGTTTGTCAAGATAAACTAACTTGTCAGATTATTCTAGGGTGTACCGATGGTGTGTTCAAGACCATCTAAGCCGTAAGTTCTTTAATACAATACAAGGTTCTAATGATATGATCTTACCGTGTGACTTCCCACACCATATCATCTATAATGTAAGTATATGGAACATTGCATATAACAATTATATAACATAATCTAACTGCAAACAGTGACTGCAATAACTTTCAATTCATATCATCATATCATCAGAAAAAGTATACAAAGACATATCTTTCCAGCATACAAAACTAACAGAAGAGACCAAAGGTAAGGGAACTGAAGACATCCCTACAGATCTGCCTAAGAGGTCCAGCCAATCCTCCCAACTGAAAGACTCAGTCCAGTCTTTAGTTTGGCAGAGGAAGCCATCTCAAAGAAGGCCACGAGCTTAATATAGGCAATTCACCTATGAGCAAAGGCCACTAGCTCAGCATAGGTATCCAGCCTATCAACAGAGGTCGTCAGTTCAGCCAAGACCTCTAGCTCATTAGAGACAGTCAGTTCAACAAAGATCACCAAACTTTTAAAGGTCCAAACCTCAGAATCGGCATATGGTGAACAAAACTGACCAACCAACTGAAGTAAGGAGAATTACTTAGTTTGGACCGTAGTCTCATCGAGATAGGACATCAATTTAGGAGAGAACTGCTCAGCCAACCTATCCTCAAAGACATCCAGGAAGTCAACCTAGAAGAGAAGTTGACTCAAGGAGAAACGTGCCCATAATGCTATATCAAGCACATCAACATTCTCAGATCTCTCTGGAGAAGTTCACTCCAACGGATCTCGCAACACAGTATAGTGAGTACCTGGACTCAAGGGATGAATCAGGAATCAATTCTCACTATAACTGGTTTGCCATCTAGTCATATCATAAGAGCAACAGAGCTCATGTTGATCTAGACTATACTCTCGTAGAACCAGAAGTTGAGCAAAATGACTACTCTCATAGACTAAAAGACAGTCTTCGGTCGGAGTTCATCCAACTCCAAGATATAGTTATCCATTGCCTGAGAGGCAATCTAGACTATACTCGCTTTAGTGCCGACAATGCTAATCTGATTGCACTCATTTACAATTGATGCATAGTTGATTGGGCATCATATGTGCTATCACAACTACGCCAGAATGTTCACAGGGTCAAGTTTGATGAGATGTCAAAATATGCCAAAATATGAAAAGAGCCTTGAAAGAACAGAAAAGAAATCAAGTAGAAAACTAAGATGATCATATAGAGTCAAAGTTGTCAAAGCCAACAGATATGATCAATTCGTGTGAAAGAAAAGAGAAGAATAGAGAGATAAAGAAGAAGGTACCAATTCGTGCTAAGATAATTAGCAAGGTAAACTGTAAGTTGCAGGTACCAGCGAGAGAAGGTACCAACTGCCACTAATCTACAGTTATGAACTAATGGACATACCAGTTCAAGGCCGACACCCGCTGAAGAGATGTTTCAGCTGAAGTGATAAACTGATGGACATACCAGTTCTAGGCCTCCACCAGCCGAAGAGATGTTCCAGCTGAAGACAACTGAAGCACATACCAGTTCTAGGCCATCACCAGCTGAAGGAAAGTCCCGGCTGAAGAGAACTGAAGTACATATCAGTTCCAAGCCACCCCCAGCTGAAGAGAAGTGCCAGCTGAAGAGAACTGAAGCACATTCCGGTTCTAGTCCAATACTGGCTGAAGAAATGTTCCAGTCAAAAGAAGATTCCGGTTGAAGGGAGTACCAGCTGAAAGAGAAGAACTGATAGACATGCCAGTTCTAGATCATTCCGACAAAAGAAATACCAGTTGAAGAGCACATCAGTTTAAACTGATGAACATGCCAGTCCACGATGACATCAATTGATGAAGACTGCCAGCCGAAGAGAGGACAATAATAAGCTGAAGAAAATACTAGATCAAGATATTCCAGCTGAAGAAATGTACCAAGTCTAAAGATCTATGCTGAAGGAAATACCAACTTAGGATATTCCAGTTGAAGGACCATGCCAACTGAAGAGAAGACTAAGGTAGAAGCTGATGGAAAATACAAGCTCAAGGAATACCAGCTGAAGAATGAAGTTCCAGCTGATGAAGCACCAGTTCGAAGAACACCAGCTGAAGACGCATCAGTTCTGAAGTCCAACTGATGAAGTGCCAGCAACCGAACTAAAGACCAGTCCATGAAAGTTCTAGCTGAAGGGACACAAGTCCAAAATACCAGCTAAAGAACATTGGTTCAAACTGCCAGTTGAAGCAGAAGCAAACTAGAGCTCACAAGGCATCAAGCCCAAGCCCACAAACGCTAGCTGAAGACGATCTCAACTGAAGCTTTCCAAACTGCCAAGGGATATGTAAAACTGACAGACAAAGGAACTGAAGATTCCAGCTGCCAGACGAAGCTCAGAACTGAAGATCATGAAGGGAACCGCAACAGAAATTCAGATAAGCCAAAGAAGATCTTGAAGTTAATGCAACCGAGATCTTGAAGCGAAAGTTCGTCAGAAGAGCAATGGAAACCCAACGGCCACATTAAATGAAAGCCTTACAACTAGCGTTTTCATTTATGATCCAACAGTGATCACCACCTGTCACCAACTCACCTGTCTTGACAAGGTGAGCTACCCCAGAGAAGACCGCGAAACTTTTGAGAATTTGGAGAGCACTTTAGTTAAGTCTTTCCGCAAAGACGTTCGTCGAAGCACTAAAGCCTCACGCTCAAAGCACTCAAAAAATCAAAAGTTCATATTGATGAGAATGAGCCTTAATGCTCTTCGAGCTAGCTGTTGAAGATTTCCAGTCAGAGCTGTTCTCTCAGTCACCGTGCTTAAGTGATCAACTACCCCAGCTCAGACACAGATGCACAAAAGAGCAACCCAGTTGATACCATTTTCAAGACTGTACTCTTGAAGATCGAACGAGATCTAAAATCATGAAAAGACGGACAATAGCACCTTATCTCTCCAGTGAGCAGTTGGGGATGGCAAGTGTGAGCTGTCGACCTACCGGCTGAGGAAGTTGAGAGTGCAGCTTCCAGAACAGCAACTGTCTTCACTGTGTAACTGTAATAAAGGAACTTTACACTTGCATAGTGAATTTCCCTTCTGCGGAAGGAAGAGAGGACATAGAAATTGAGCTTCAAACCTCTATAAATTGCTTGTGTGCTCTCCTTTAATTTTCAGTTTAGTTGCATGTTTTTAACTGCACACTATAAGCACACATAGCGCTCCGAGCTAGCAGATCTTCTAAACTGATCTCTACATATCACGGATGATATTTGCAAGTTAAAACGGGCCCTTAATATTCCTCATCTAGTTCAGATTTGTAACAGTTTATTCACCCCCCTCTAAACTAATTATTACTTGCCCCGGGACCAACAAGTGGTATCAGAGCGGTTGATTCTAAAGATCAGCTGTTTCTGCAGATCAACTGAATCAGATCTAGTCATTTGTGATAATCTGTAAGATATGTGAAACCATAAGCTACCTATCTTTTTAGTTGAGAACTACGATAACTGGAGCAGGAGAATGAGGGTGCATCTCTGCTCAATCCATGAGAATATGTGGGAAGTTATCGAGGATGGTCTAATCATGATTATGATGGACAATGAAGCCCACGTTGCTGATGTCAACCAACCAACAAGGATCCCAAAGCCAACTCATCTTCTCACGGGTAAAGAGAAGAAGTTGAAGAACCTAGAGTTCATGGCCCAAGCCACGTTATTCCAAACTCTAGATGAACATAACATGAAGGACACGAAGAATTACAGAATTGCCAAGGAGATATGGTACTTACTTGCAGATCTGTGCAAAGAGTCCGAAGTTATCAAAGAAAACAAGCTCCAGCTAGCAATAGACAAGTATGAGTCATTCAAGATGCGCTCAGATGAGACCATCTCCAGCCTTGAAACATGATTTCTTGGCATCATCAGTGAGATGAATAATCTGGGAAGAACATATCCCAATAGTGAGATGAACTCCAAAATTTTGGAGAATCTCACCAAGGAATGGGATAAGAAGGTTATTGCTACAAGAGAGTCAATAGATTTGACCAGCAATACCCCAAGAGAGCTCTTTGGTTCTCTTAAGGACCACAAGTACAGCCTAAATCGAAAAAAAGAAGCATCCACATCATCAGCCCAGGATGCAGCCTTCTAAAGCAAAAGAAATCGGTTTAGAGAAACTCGAGGAAGAAATTTCTTCCGGCCTAGAAGTTCTCTGGCCATAGAACAACCAAGCGACTCTACTGATCGTAGAAGAGAAGCAGTGGAGAAGAAGGAGAGCCTAACTGAAGATATCAATGATCAAATCCAGTCAGTTGCCAAGCTGCTAGAAAAACTCAAGCGGATCAGAGATCAACCATCAGTTATGCTTCAAACTGATGATGAGCCCAAAGGCGAGAGAAATCAACCGCCTACTGGACAACCCAGGGCAGCCAACAGAAGCATAGGAGAATGCTTCCATTGCCACAAGTAAGGACAATACAGATATGAGTGTCCAGAGCTCCCTGAAGATAAGAAGGCCAAGGTGAAGAGAAGCTTTTTCAAAAGAAAAGCTATGATGGCCAACTTAGAGAAACCCGTGTTGGATGACTCAGATTATCCATCAGGAATCGACTCCGATAGCTATAGCTCTGAAGAAGAGGCATTGTGGCACCCTCAAATGGATGTAGAAGAATAGACTAACAATATGAGCGTGCCTTGTTTTTTTTTTTTAAATAGAAAGAAAATTATTGGAAGACTCGAGAAAGGATAAGATTTACTTCCATACATAATTTACATAAATATATTAAGGGAAGAAATAGTACTCTGACGTCAAAAGAGTACAACAGGGAAGATAAAAGTTTATATACAATGAAAACAGTGAAATACGAAGGAGTTTCACACTTGAACAAAAACAGAGTCAAAAGGTGGTGCGAAAAGCTTATAAACAAAAGCCCATCAGGTCGTCATCCATATACATAGACCCACATGAGCTTGTAGGAACTCCACGTCCCGCACCATGCATTCTCATACTTCATCTCAGTCACCTACAATGCACGAACTACATGAGCTAAAGCTCAGTAAGCAGAAATCATGCATGCGACCTCATACACGATGCATAAAGAAGACACCACACCATGGCTAATGCTCGTGATATAAAATATTTTCATCTCAAAAGCATTTTCATTGTTTAGGAACTTGGCTTCCTTCACCAGACACCAACATGAGTCATGAGCTCATAATATATTCAATATCACTTGGCCAGAATGTGATTAGTGCACTCATGTGGCTCATCCTTCCTGGACCCCAAGGGACACGCCCCCTGCCTGTTCCCTTTCAGCCACTCATCACCTCAAAGGTGCAGTCCAAGTGGACCATCCTCCCTGGACCCCAAGGGACACGCCCCCTGCCTGTTCCCTTTGATCCCACATGGAAGTCATCCCACTCGACGCACAAATATACAACACATCACAACACGGGCTGGTGGTGACCAATCCCAAATAAAACATTTTCTCTCGCTCAAAACCATTTCATGCATGCAACCTCGATCATGTCTGTATGACGTGCATGCATATGCTCGTGCTCATGTACAAAATATTCAATGCAAATATATAGAATGCCACAAGCATATTCCACTACATATTTATGAGGTGATAAATTATAACAACACAATAGCAAATAATAATCACATACAATCAAATAATAATATATATTCATGCATTGTAGTTGCAAATGAATTTCTACTTACCTCGATTCCAAAGCTTATAATATTTGAGATCCTAGACCCCGCACTTTTCAATAAAATCTATCAAAAATATATTACAATATTAATATACATATTTTATTAATAAATCAGATAGAACTAACTACTATTATACAATTATTTCTTTCTAAATAAATGCCTCTATTTTAGTTTCTCACTCAATTTACCATTTTGGAAGTTCAATTATGACAAATCCACTTTCTCAGTTTGTTTAATAACCAATAATCACACTTTCCCTAAATAAGAATAAATTATAAATTATTTATTCCAATAATTACCGATTAATTAATCTTGAATGCAATACTAAAATTCTTTCATTTAGTTGAAACATGTTTCGATTATGCATATATGATAAATTTAGTAATGATTTTACTTCAAGCTTATGCAATATCTTGCATATTGACTCCATATTATAGAATTTGTATTTACTAATTTTAAATTTGTATTCTTACTAATGGTGTATAAAAAAATATAATTATTCTAAGCTAGTACATGGTGCTCAAGAGGTCAAAAACTAGAAGATTACAAATATTAATCCCAACTTTCCCCAACTTCCATTATCTTAGAAATAATTAAGCTTTACACAATAAAAGATTAATTATACTCCAACCCATTTATAAAAATAAAAACTCAATTAATGTAACCGAATATTAAAATTAATTTTCACTAAATATTGAAGTCTATTTTTTTTTAAATATATACACCAATATTAAAGTAACTATAACATTTATTTATTTAATTTTTATTACTACATAACTACACAATTAAAATAATTAATTACCGACAACTACACCTTGATTAACCCATGAATCATTATTAATCACAACTTAGTTAAAATAAATCATGTAGAGACCATTTATCCAAATAAATACACACACACACACACACGCATATATACATATTTGTACTTTCACATCTTCAATAACCATTTATAGGAATTAATTAAATCTTCTTAATAGTAAAAATAAAAATACCAACCTTTATTAGTCACAATATCCCCTTTCTTTTATGCACGAAATTTACTCATCTAAATTGATTAACAATAGATGGCTAAAATTCTTACTAAAGGAACATTTTTATAATATAAAATCCACTAATCTATCTCATATTAAGTACACATGTATACATTAGTTACATTCCACCTCAAAACATATAAATAAGACACGTGTACATACATCAATCCTTATCACTATTTTATTATTATTATTATTATTATTATTATTATTATTATTATTATTATTATTATCTTTCTAAAACTATAATATGTATATATATATACCTTTTTTTTTTCAAATAAACCTTAAATATCTAGAAATAACTTAAATGTCAAATAATTATCCAAACACCATGATCACCTTGACACACTTATATATATAAATTCAATTGGCACGCAAATAAGCACATCATACTTATATAAAATATATCAAAACAACCACTGGGTAGTGAGAGGCTCGGTTACTACAGGCATTGTTGTGCCTCATGGCTGACAATGAATAAGAGGTTAGCAGCAGCGACTCCCTAACCTCTTTTTATCATATTCATGAATCTTCCATTACTAGCAATGAAATAAATGAACAATTAAGAATGATAGAGGACCAGTTGGCTGTTATGTCAAGCATGCATTTAGAACTGGGGGAAGAAAATGATGACCTAAGAGATGAGTTCAAAAGACTGAGAAGTGATCATGACAGAACTGAATCACTTGATGCTTAGTCACCTGAATGTGATAAGTTGCAGCTTAGTTTTGATGAGCTAAGAGCTGAGAATGATAGGCTATGGCAAGAGGTCCATGAGAAAGAGAAGATTTCTCTTAAATTCAAAAAGAGATCTCAAACTCTTGATGAAATTCTAAGCCATCAAAGAGTTGAAACTGGTAGTACAGGGTTAGGATACAACAGGTACACTGCCTCGGAGAAGGGAAAGACAATTATCCAAACCAGTCAAGAAGGAACACTTCCTGGTTTTGTCAGACCTGCACCAACCCAACCAGTTGAAAAGACCGAAGGTGAGGGAACTGAAGATATCCCTACAGATCCACCTAGAAGGTCCAGTCAATCCTTCCAACTGAAAGATGCAGTCTAGCCATTAGTTCGGCAGAGGAATCCATCACAAAGAAGGCAACAAGCTAAAAATAGGCAGTTCACCTATAAGCAAAGGCCTCCAGCTCAGCAAAGGCATACAGCCTTTTAACAGGGATCGTCAGTTCAGCCAAGACCTCCAGCTCATTAGAGACAGTCAGTTCAACAAAAATCACCAAATTTTCAAAGGCCCAAACCTAAAAAATGGTCTATGGTAAACAGAACTGATCGACCAATTGAAGTAAGGAAAAATACTCAGTTTAGACCACAGTCTCATCGAGATAGGGCATCAGTTCAGGAGAGAATAGGTCAGCCAACGCATCCTCAAAGATATCTAGGAAGTCAACCTCGAAGAGAAGTTGACCCAAGAAGAAATGTGCTCACAATGCCATATCAGGCGTGTCAACATTCTCAGATCCCTCTAGAGAAGTTCAGTCTAACGGATCTTGCAATACAGTATAGTGAGTACCTGGATTCAAGGGGTGAATCGAGAATCAACCCTCACTATAACTGGTTTGTCAACTGGCCATACCATAAGAGCAACAGAGCTCATGGTTCTAAAAGAAATTGGCCATAAAGAAGAGCTAGACAAGCTCGAAATCAGAGAGTTATGATCGAAGTGATCTATCCTAATAACTCTCAACACATGTACAAGTCAAATGACTCAGCTTAGAGAAGGAGAGCTGAAAAGAGAGTGAAACTATCAGACGATAAAAGTCTGAAAACTCTCTACCTGCCATAGAGCTAAAAGTTTGGCAAATCTGGATCCCAAAACATCTGATTAGTAAAGAAGGACCAGATGTTATATGGGTTCCTAAAAACTAATCATCTCTCTCATAGGAAAATGGCATCCTATCGAAGAAGAGGACCAAGGAGGTTTGGTACCTAGATAGTGGGTGCTCAAAACACATGACGGGAGATAAGGAGGATCTAGAAGGATACAAGGAGAAGAAAGGCCCATTAGTCACATTTGGAGACAACTCCAGAAGCTGAATCATTGGAGAAGGGTTCGTGGTTAAAGGAAAGGTGATAGTCAATGGAGTCTCCCATGTGGAAGGACTGAAGCACAAACAGCTCAACATCAGTCATTTATGTGACAATGGATATATCGTTGATTTCAGTCGGAGCTCATGTGACATCAAGGATAAGTCCACTGGAGCAATCCTACTAACTGGAGTAAGGAGAGGCAACATGTATGTTGTTGACTGGTCAACTGGATATGGAGAAACTTGCTTTCTATTAAAGAGCTCAACAGAAGCAAGCTGACTATGGCATCGATGACTCAACCATCTCAACTTCAGAACCATCAATGATCTAGCTAAGAAAGAGCTAGTAGATGGGCTTCCTATGGAAATTTTCAAGAAAGCTGGCATCTACGGACCATGCCAGAAAGGGAAGCAGGTGAGATCGTCATTCAAGAATATAAGTCATCCTTCAGGGACAACTGCTCCCCTTCAGCTACTACACATGGATCTCAAGATACACATGAGTAGAGTTTCTCAGAAGCAAGGATGAAACCTACGCCAAGCTATCAACGATGATCTGGATGCTGCAACCTGAAAAGGAGAAATTAGTTCAATGAATTCATTCAGATAATGGAACTGAATTCGTTAACTAGTAGATCATCAGTTTTCTCAGTGAACTGGGAATAACTCACAAGCATTCAGCTGCCAGAACTCCACACCAAAATGGTGTTGCTAAAAGGAGAAATCGCACACTCAAGGAAGCAGCTCGAGCAATGATAGTTGATGCCAACATAGCAGAATGATACTGTGCCGAGGCAGTCAATACTGCATGCCACACTCAAACAAGAAGCGATATCGCCAGCGCATGTGACAAAACACCCTATGAGCTCTATAAGGGTCATAAGCCATCTATCTCATACTTCAAAGTATATGGCTATAAATGTTATATTCACAACAATGACAAAAGTCAACTGAAGACTTTCAGTGCCAAAGTTGATGAGGGAATATTTCTTGGTTACAATTCCCCACATGGTCAAGCTTATAGAGTGTTCAACAAACGAACACTATGTTAGTGCCATCTGCACTTAGGTATTCGGGATTATCATTATCTGTTTAAGATATTATGACAATTTCAAAAGAACACAAAAGGTTTTGGTTATTCATGTTCGAATAACATGTTCTAGACATTTGTGTGAACATTCCGCTGCCAATCTGATTGAAGATCTAGACATGTACTTAGTCATGTTCAGGAACATGATCATGTACATGGTTGTCCAGAGAGTTTACTAGAGACTTATCATGCTGGAATCAAAGAGCTGGTGCTGCAGATTCAAGATAGACGTTTCAGAATAGAAACTGTCTTGTTCTGATGAAGATCAAGAAGGAAAGAAGGAGTTCTATTCAAGAAAGACATCTAAACTAGGAAAGTCCGATTTAATTAAGGAAATTATTTCCTTGTTGAATCCTAGTGTAATTAGGGCTTCTGATTACCTTGTTAAGGTTATATCTGTTGTTTATAAATAATCTGGGATTCAAACTAGTTCAGGTGACATGAATTTTTACGAATACACAAAAGGGCTGAGAGTTAAAAGACTTCACATTTGAAGCATATAGTATTCGGGTAGACTAGGTTTGATCGGTTAGATCATTGTGTTTCTAGTCTATGTTTGAAACTCACTTTCATACACACTTAGAGGAGTCTTGGGAGAGATTTCCTGTGGGAACTAGAGGAATTCTAGGTTGTGAGGGGAGCTCACAATTCAGTTTAGTGAAAGAGGTTAAATCGGGTAGGAAAGGGGTCGACTGACGGGAGTCTTCGTGTAATAACCTTTGTAACCATTCAACGGAGTAGTAAACTATTTTTCACGGACTTGATAAGTCCCCCTGACGTAGATCAGTTGATCGAACAGGGTTACCAATCCCGTGTTCTTTGTTTACTTAAAGTATTTACATTCTGACATTATATGTTCACAACAATGTTCGAGTACATGATGATGAACATGAACGCATAGTTTATGTAACTTCAATTGTTACCAGAGCGGGTCGCCTTTGGTGTTAGTGTGAAAAGAATCTTGAAAGCTACATATCTGCGTGAAGGTTTTGGTTGCATTCCAGTTATGAGTGCAATCAAAGAAGGAGGATCCACGGTCAGACCACAACTGCTAGAAGGCAACAACTATCCCTACTGGAAAGAAAGGATGAGGGCCTTTCTGAGATCTCTTGATGAACTCGCATAGAAGAGTGTCATCGAAGGATGGGAAAAGCTAATTGTTGCCAAAGAAGGAAGGCATGTGGAAATTGAAGAAGGAGAATAGACTGTGCCACAGAAGAATTGGTACAATGTCAACTCTAAAACTCTCAATGCAATATTCTCTGCACTAGATCTTCAAACATTCAGCTTAATCTCAACCTTTAAGACTGCTAAAGCTGCATGGGATATTTTGAAAACTACTTTTGAAGGGACTAGTTCTATGAAGCTGTCAAAACTTCAAAATCTGACTTCAAAGTTTGAAAGTCTCAGAATGGAAGAATTTGAATCCATTGGTGAGTTTAATGCCAGATTAAGGAGCATATCAAACGAAAGCTTTGCTTTAGGAGAACCTATCAACAATGAAAAGCTTGTAAGGAAGGTTCTTAGATGTCTTCCAAAGAAGTTTGCCTATAAAGTTGCTGCCATAGAAGAGGCTAAGGACATCAAGAGTATGAGACTTGATAAATTGATGGGATTATTGAGAACATTCGAGATGAATCTAGAAGATTATGACAACAGCTCGAGGAAAAAAGGTATTGCTCTGAAAGCTGAAGTTTCTGAGGATGTTCCTGAACATGTGCAGAAATAAAAACTTATACTTGATTCAGAAAGAATGAATAATATGGTCTTTATCACCAAGAATTTCAGTCGAATGCTTAAGAGAGTAAATAGACAGTCTTTCAAAAGGTCAAACAACAGGAGACAACAACCAGGAACTGCTCAACAAGATAGAAACTCCAACAGTAAGCAAAAAGAGTTGCAACCATCAAAGACAAAGAGAGGAATTCAGTATAGAGAGTGTGATGGTTTTGGACATATTCAAGCTGAATGTGACAACACTCTAAAGAAGAATAAAAAGAACTACAATGCCTCTATAAGTGATAATGATTCTGAAAATAGCAGTGAATCAGAAGAAGAGAACTATGCCTTTACAGGAAAAGTCTCACAGTTCCAGGATCCTTTCAAACTTGCAGACAAAGATGAAGACTCAGACAATGATGATGTCAATAATGAGGAGTTTATTCAGACATACAAGGAGATGTATGAAAAATGTCTTGAAGTTGCTGAGATCAACAAAACTCTTCAATCTCACAACAAAGATATTCTCAAAGAAAAAGAGAATTTGATCAAGTCTGATGGAGAACAGAAGGCCATTATCCAGTAGCTGAAGAAGGAGATTAAAGAACTGACTACAGAGCTAAAGTCCATCAAAATGAATGTCAACATGCTGAACAATAGAGCTAAGAATCTTGATAAAATTCTTACCAATCCGGGACATTCAGGGAAAAGTCATCCAGGTCTTAGATACAATGGTGAAGAATCCAAGACAGTGTTTATCAAAGCCAGTACAAGCCAGACAACGCATGTACAAAATAATGTTCAGGCTATCCAGAAGAACATTAATAAAAAGATGACTAACAATAATGGCTGCAGGAAAAGAATTATCTGCCACTATTGTGAAGAAAAAGGCCACATTCGACCACACTGTGAGAAGTATCTCTTTGATCTAAAAACAATGAGGAGAAGATTTGTGGCTCAGCATTCCAGCAACACTCAAAAGAATACACTTACTTAACAGAAGAAAAAGCCTGCACAAAAAAGCAATGGGTGGTCAAGCAGACTAGTCTAATTGCTCATACTTCATTGAGAGTTGAAGATAAAGAAAGCTGGTACTTTGATAGTGGCTGTTCAAGACACATGACAGGGGATTGCTCTGTGTTGCAGAATCTGAAAGCTTGCTCGTCAGATTTTGTTACCTTTGGAGATGGAAAGAAATTTAAAGTTATAGGAGAAGGAGAGCTGACTATTGAAGGAATGCCCAAACTCAAGAAAACTATGCTAGTTGATGGACCCAAAGCTAATCTGATCAGTATCAGTCAATTATGTGATGATGACATGACTATAGTCTTCACCAAGGAAAGCTGCAAAGTTATGAATAAGAACAATGGCTTATTCATGGAAGGGAAGAGATCAGCTGATAACTGTTATCCGCTACATGTCCCTGTACAATGTTCTTTAACATGTCAAAGAACATCTATTGAAGAGTCAGAGATCTGGCATCAGAAACTTGGACACATCAACTTCAGAAATCTACAAAAGATCATAAGTAAGGAGATTGTCAGAGGACTACCTCATATCAAAATTGACAGAGATAAAGTTTGTGGTCCATGCCAGATTGTGAAACAGACCAGATCTCAACATAAAGAAGTTCAAGACAGAGCTTCCAAGAGAATTCTAGATCTCATTAATATAGATCTAATGGGGCCTATGACTGTGGAAAGCTATGGAGGAAAGAAGTATGTCCCCGTCTAGATTGATGATTACTCAAGGTTTACTTGGGTTGATTTTCTCAGAGAGAAGACTGAAGCTTTCACAGCATTTAAGAGATTAGCCTGCAAAATCACAGTTGAGAAGCATGATCAGATTATCAGAATCAGAAGTGATCATGGCAAGGAATTTGAGAATTAGTACTTTGATACATTTTGCTATAAGAATGGTATCAGTCATGAGTACTCAGCCCCCAAAACTCCTCAACAGAATGGAGTTGTGGAAAGGAAAAATAGAACTCTCCAGGAGATGGCCAGGACCATGATTGCTACTAAAGGAGTTGCTACAATGTTCTGCGTAGAAGCTATTAATACAGCATGTCACATCAGCAATAGAGTTCATCTCAAACCAGGGACTTTCACTACTCCATATGAGATTAGGAATGAAAATAAACCAACAGTGAAGTACTTTCATGTGTTTGGAACCACATGTTATATTCTCAATGATAGAGATATAACGCCCCGATTCCAGGAGAAGGGCAGGGGATCGGTGCGCTACTTGGGAGAAGGGAGAAGGGATTGTTGAACAGAAATACTTAAGGAACTTGGATTAGTGCCCCAAAACTTTAGGCAAAATAACCTCTATAAATGGATCAATCCACACTTTTAAAGCGTCTAAAATGACTCGAATAGATACCATGACTCTTAGGATGAACCCATGAAAGAATGACCAGGGCAAACTTCAATGCAAATAATAACAGTTCAAAGGTTAACTGTTAATAGATTAGATATGAGAAAGGCCAGGCTAATGTCTGTCCTAATATATGAAGTAAAGAGATGCCAGGCTCTCGCCTGTTATGAAAGCAATATAAAGCCAGGCTTTTGCCTTGATATGGAAAACAATATAAAGCTAGGCTTGTGCCTGTCTAAATAAGAAAGTAAATAAATGCTAGGCTTTCGCCCGCCAGGAGCAGAAAGTAAATGGGATTTGAAAAACCGGACATTATATAATAATAATCTGAGTAGGCGGAAAAGAACGTAGTGCATTTATTCAAACTCAAAAGAAAGCATGTTCTCAGTTAGACTCCATAAAAGAAACATATACATCAAAAGATAGTCCTTCAGCCTTAGCATAATCGTCCACCATCTCGCAGCTCATCCTGAAAGTATTTGAAAAAAATTTGGGACGTGAGTACTAATGCACTCAGTGGGTACTTCTGAGAAAAACATTCACAATTATTTTATAAAACAGAATATCCAATCATATTTTAAGCATATCATGAAAAGCTTTTAAACTAGAAAATTTATGAATTCGATGTATACTAAATTATTTTCGTTCCGTCATTACGCGCCACTCTCCTCTATAACGCTTACGGTGAGTCAGTTCGTGTACACAACCCGGCTTCTTAAGGTTGGACACTGTCCTATTTGCTTGGGGCCCGATATCGTGAACCATTGTAGTTTCGTCACCAAAAACAGTAGTAAGACTTACATGAGTCACGAGAGCACATCAAATACAGTCATGAGTTGGATATTCAATCACATTCATTTTATAAATATCATGACTTAATAACCCGAAATATATTATTATATAATAAAAACCCACCTGATAAAAGATTGGCTCACAGAAAGGCTTTTAAACTCTGGGTTGGTTTTGCTCAAATTCTACTATCTCTTCTGAGCCTACAACAACCAACTTTGGTTTAGTTTAACTAAATGACCACGATTAAACTCTTTAGGCTCCTTTTTTAATTTAGGTTTATGATTCTATACTATATTCTGTCTTTTATTATAAGTCATAATTTGATCTTTTAAATATCCATTCATTCTTAAAATATCACTATACTCTTGAAATTAGTATACGGCTATTCTCCATTAATACCAAGTACATACATTAATAATTACACTCTTTTCAATTGTTTATTAAATATAACTTACATACTACGAATATTAAACTTTTACTTTCTTGAGCCATGAATCTTACAGAATATCCAATATAAGTATTTAAACGTAAGTCAAATTGTTAATTTATTCTCATTAGATATTTTATTTTAATAAAAAT
Source organism: Perilla frutescens (assembly GCA_026008535.1). NCBI lineage: Eukaryota > Viridiplantae > Streptophyta > Magnoliopsida > Lamiales > Lamiaceae > Perilla > Perilla frutescens. The sequence goes on along the minus strand of BRKX01000016.1, from coordinate 36,731,260 downwards.
AGTTACTATCTAGAACTAATCTTGTCTATTATTTTCGTATAAATAATTATAGCTCCATACTTTGTAAATTAATTAATCTAGAATGTGATTTGCTTAAATTAGTTTAAATTCCTACTAATAGTAATGGAGTTCCATATAATAATATTATTCTACGTCAACAAATTATTCAAGTTTCGTATATTTAAAGATTATAAAAACGTTAACCAGTCTTTAATCCTTGATTTTAGTAGTTCCAATATATTAAAACATGGATATATTTAAATATATTAATTTATAATACATAACTTATATCCATAATATTAATACAAATTAATCCATTAGAAATTTTCTTAATACAGTAAAGTGGTAATCACAAATTAATCAAGTTAGTAATTCATATATATATATATATCATATTAATTAAATGATACAACTAATTAATCATCACGAAGAATGCTAATTCCCAAATTGACAATCCAAATTATTTATATTACATTAATAACTTCAAATTCAACTCCTAAAATATTACCTTAGATATATTTGCAAAATCGAAAATACTAACCATGGATTAGCTGTGAAGTTTCTTTTTTCAATTGATGAGGATTTATGGTTTTCACATAATATATAATTCCTCTTAGTTAATTAAGGGTGGATGTCAAACGACTTACTCATATTTAAGCAAAGATGTATATCTATATTACAATCCACCTCAAAAAGTTACAAGGACACGTATATGCATTTTAAATGCACATCCAACATTTATTCCTTAGTCATCCCATTCTTCTTTTTCTTTTCTTCTAATCTATCCAAGTGGCACTTAGTATAATTATCCTATATCTAGCAAGCATTCTCGTAATATACATATATACTTATACAATGTATTTGTTTATCTAATAAAATAATAATATAGTTAGATAGAATTGAAATATAATAATATAGATAATAGGATAGCCATTAAATAAAATTATATTTACTTAGATAATCATTATATAAAAATATATTTATTTAGATAATTAATAGAGCATGGATATATATTCTAAACACATGATCTTTTAATACCCGAAGTAATAATAATGCATAATAATATCTTTTTGTTAGACTGGAGTCTCGAAATAAAAATATAAGAATTTTCCGGGTATCGCTAACCATTCAACGACACACTTTACCTAACATAAATTTTTTAAAGGGTCTATTTTTTTCTCTAGCTTACCCTTAAGGTAATCATAGGTTATTATTTTAATACTAAAAGTTTGGGATATTACATTCTACCCCCCTCAAAATAAATTTCGTCCCAAAATTTGCGTACATCTATAGGGTAAATCAGTATACAGCTCCTTGATCCTTCTTTCAAGCTCCCTCTCTCCCATGGTTATTACATAGAACTTTTACTAGTGATATCTGTTTGTTTCGTAATTCTTGGATCTTTTGGTCAAGAATAGCTTCTGATCTTTCCTCATAGAATAAATCCTTGTTCATAACTATCTACTCATTCTTAATAGCGTGTTTAGGATCCAACTTAGATTTCCTCAACATTAAGGCATCAATCACGTTATGAACCTTAGCTAGAATCAACAATATGACTAATTTATAAGCTACCTCATCATTTCTAGCTAAAACACTATTTATCCTGAGTTGTAAATCATACTAAGAGGTATACTCTGCCTTGGTTCACTTTAACTTGATGGGCATAACTCTTCGTACTTTCTTCTCTGCATCTTTCTTCAAATATTCTTTAACATCATTGATGCGATCCTCACCGGCACAACGACAAAGATAACAGTTGTTTTCCCAGATGTATCAGGTAACACGAATGGAATGGATGAAATAGAGCCATTTTGAGGTTCCCTCTGAAATGAGGCATGGAAGGGATGGATTGTCCAAACCATAGCCTCACAACAATGTTGAACCACGAATTAATTGAATCCGCAATCCGTTATTAAATGGAAGCACGAACTTGGATTGATGTGAAGACGCTACAAACAGGAATGTGAAACCCTTTGATAAGTCGATTTGAATCTCACATTGTATTGTGAAACTCAGATAAATCTCTCAAAGAGAAAAAGTGAAAATCTCATGTTTAGATTAAAAATAATATGAAGTTGTGTTTTGGAACATAGAATTCAGCTTTATATAGCTGGCCAAAATCAACATAATCCCTAAGTAAAGTCCCAACTAAGTTAGGAAATAAAACAAAGCAAAATTCAGAAATTTGGAACCACCCGTATAAGTGCGACACGGGATTAGTCGCGCCGCGTTCGGTCGGGTCGTGCTTCGTCTGGGCCTGAGTTGTGCCTCGGTCATGCCTCGCCTATAATCGGGCCGCGTTGTCCCTCCGTCTCACACCAATATGTGATCTTTGTCCTCTAACTATGCTCAGCATCAGTACCTTCGACGAGTCTCCTTAATGCCTCTTGGTTCCAAACTCCTTGTATAAATCCATTAAAACTCTCCTTGTATCTCTTAGCTCTTGATCTTGTTACTGGCCTTTCCGGTACTTTGATTGGATCAGACATCTCCTCAGCTCGGGTCGTATCAATCATCTTTTGAGTCGATAGAAGAGAGAGAGAGAGAAAGAGATAGAATAAGTATCGATCCACTTAAATCAATGCATATTATCTTGATCATCATATACGTCACCTCAAACTTGAGATATCCTTTCTCGAACTTGTCCTTGCTCCTCGATCAGAAATGTAGAGGTAGGTGTAGCGAGAAGGGAACTATCTATCGCGATCGACATTCACAATTTTCCCAACATACTCCTCAAATATATATACACACGAACTACGTTTCCTAGAAATCCATATAACTTAAGCCATCTAAAAGAATATACCTATCCATTCTAAGTTCTTTCTACATTCAAGTTTACAAGACACTACATAAGTGTTCCCATCTTTCTGAGTCAATCTGCTCTTTATAATTATTCATCAGATTCTCGGTTAATCCAGAATCCAGATGTCCCAGACATTCCTTTTAAATCATAGGCGAACCACGGCCTTGCCGTGAACCCTTTTTCATGTAGGATTCAATCCAAACATGACATAACACATTCTTTTGAAATTTCAGATAATAACAAATTGACACATTTAGTGGAACCAATCTATGTGGGCTTATAATCTTGAACGTCGAAAAGCACTTAATCAACCTATGTTCCACAAGAATCATAACAATCATCAACTTAAAATCCAATCTATGTGCATAAGTCACAACTAACTATGTTCATCTACATTCTTAATCAAATCATTCTATGTTCACATTCCATCTGCATAAGCATTCTGGGTTCCCATCACTTTAACATTCTCACATTCCAATCACTTACACATTATAATATTCTAATCATAGGGCATCGATTTATATCATCACACTTTCTTTAAAAACATATCACACACATATACTCTCATTTAAAACATCATATTCCATTTCAAACATAATGGACACATTGTCCGATTCAAAATAATCATTCAATACCATCTGGGCAGAAAGTCCCAAAATTTTTACCATCATGAACAGTAAGTCCCTTTCATACATAACCCTTAACATATGGACACATAGTCCAAAATGATAACATTATCCTTTAGAAACCATCTTGGGCGTGACTTTTCATAAATAGCATAAATGTGGAAAATGTTCCTTATCCACATTTCCTTTTTGAAATTAATAAATATCACTAAATCTCAAAAATATTTTAACTGACGTACCATTCATTTTGAAGTAGATGAGTGCAGTGTAGGCGATGTGCTAGGGCTTTAAGAAAATCAATTAAGAGACTACACTGAGAACTAGACTCAATCAATAATATAACAGGTCTACAGAGTTGCAACCTGGCTCTGATACCACTCTATAACGCCCCGATCCCAGGAGAAGGACAGGGGACCGATGCGCTACTTAGGGGAAGGGTGAAGGGATTGTTGAACAGAAATACTCAAGGAACTTGGATTAGTGCCCCAAAAATTTGGGCAAAATAACCTCTATAAATGGACCAATCCACGCTTTTAAAGCGTCTAACATGACTCGAATAGATACCATGACTCTTTGGATGAACCCATAAAAGAATGAGCAGGGCAAACTTCAATGCAAATAATAACAGTTCAAAGTTTAACTGTTAATAGATTGGATATGAGAAAGGTCAGGCTGATGTTTGTCCAAATACATGAAGTAAAGAGATGACAGGTTGTCGCCTGTTATGAAAGCAATATAAAGCCAGGATTTTGCCTTGATATGGAAAACAACATAAAGCTAAGCTTGTGCCTGTCTGAATAAGAAAGTAAATAAATGTCAGGCTTTCGCCCGTCAGGAGCAGAAACTAAGTGGGATTTGGAAAAATCGGACATTCTATAACAATAATCTGAGTAGGCAGAAAAGAACGTAGTGCATTTATTCAAACTCAAAAGAAAGCATGTTCTCAGTTAGACTCCATAAAAGAAACATATACATCAAAAGATAGTCCTTCAGCCTTACCATAATCGTCCACCATCCCGCAGCTCATCCTAAAAATATTTGAAAAGATTTGGGACGTGAGTACTAATGCACTCAGTGGGTACTTCTGAGAAAAACCTTCACAATCATTTTATAAAACAGAATATCCAATCATATTTTAAGCATATCATGGAAAGCTTTTAAAATAGAAAATTTATGAATTCCATGTATACTCAATCATTTTCGTTCCGTCATTGCGCGCCACTCTCCCCTAGAACACTTACGGTGAGTCGGTTCATGTACACAATCCGACTGCTTAAGGTTGGACACTGTCTTGTTTGCTTGGGGCCCGATATCGTGATGTAATACTCTGAAATATTTTAGAAGATTTTATTCAAATTATGTTTTTGGGCATTCGGCACCATGCCCAGCCTGTAAATAAATACTGAAACGTCTCATACAATGTCATGGGCGGAATATGTCCCAAAAGTGAACATATTCCTAACCAAGAGCTGGAACCTGATAAACGCAACAAAAATATAGGAGATGCATCCACAACACGAATGCTAACTCCTAAACTAAATAAATCACAAACAAGTGGAGCGCAGCTACAAGCCAACTGAGACTCCAAACACAAAACCAAACCAAAACAATAAAATAAACAAAACATAGAAAACACGAGCCTCATCAATGATACCGAAATCGAAAGTTGGGATTACCTAACTGATCCATCCGTACCAAGGAGAGCAGATATGAAGGTGCTGAAACATCATTATAAAATGTCAAAGCCAAGGTCTGGGCCCCTCGACCAGCCAAGAAATCAGCCGCCCGGTTCCTCTCACGATGGATGTGCGTGAACCGAACAAACCGACCTCTACACAACAATCTGATGGAGGTGAGCGTATGTCGGGTAATAGTCGAGCCCTGACGTCCCGACTGAAACACCTACACAACAGACGCTGCATCCATCTCGATCCAAACATGATCCGAATACTGAACTGCAAGCCGAAGACCGTGAAGTAGAGCCTGGAACTCAGCATCGAAGCTGGAAGCCGCCCTCAAGGGCGCACAAAAACTAACCAGAAGCGAACCTGTATGACCCCGAACAAGTCCCCCCCACCAACCGCCATCTGAAGATCCGTCGAGAAAGATCCATCCGTGTTGAGCTTCACCCAGGGTGCCTCCGGAGGCCACCACGACACCATTCTAGATCATAAAACTCTAGGAACGGGGTCAGCAACAGGCATAAAAGGCACCTGAGGGTAACAGCCCAACGAATGCTGCGGAAGTAGCTTCCCAGCCGAAACCAGAAGATGAAGGTGATGCTGTATTTGCCAAACAATGTGAGACACAAGGAAAGGAACGTCGCGGTGCTTGCGGTTGTTCCTCTCCGTCTAAATAAACCAGAAAGCCAAGCAAGGAATCAAAAAGCTAATGTGCTTCAGAACGGACCGTGGGAACAGCCCCCTCCAAAACCCAAAAGCATGTGCAACAGTGTGTGCACGTGGAGCAGTAATATGCAACCAATTCGCAACATATACCCACACCGATTTCGCAGACTCAGACTAAAGAAAAATATGCTCAATGGACTCGACCTGTGGATCGACATAACACTGACAATGAGACGCAAGATAAATACGACGGGACGACAACCTAACATCAACAGGAATGCGATCATGCATGAGACGCCAAAGAAAGACACATATAGTGGGAGTGAGACAATCATGCCAAAAGGATCCAAAGATGGCACATTCAGGCCGCCGGTATCTGACCTGATCCCAAGCAGAGGTCAAAGAGAACTCACCTGTCGAGGTCAAATTCCACCGCATGCTATCCGTCTCTCCCCGCATCACCGGAGTCCGGATCACCGAATCAATCAAATCAACGGGCAAAGCATAATGCTCATGCAACGCATGCAGACGCTCAACATACCAAGACTCACCAGATAAGTACCAATCAACATGCAAATGATCAAAATGAGAAGCAGGGCAATAAGAAGATAAGGGAACATCATCACACCAAATATCATCCCAAAAACTAACCTGTCCGTCCCCAAGGGACCACCGGATATGACCCTGAGCCCAAGCACCAACCCTAACCACTCTCTTCCAAACTCGGCTGTCATGCGGACCCAACGGCACCCTCAAAGGATACAAACGAGCCCTGCAATACTTAGTTCACATGTATCGGGCCCACAAAGAATCACGAGCTCTGAACCTCCACCATAGCTTCCAACTGAAGGCAATGACCAGATCACCAAACCGACAGATACCCAAACCTCCCTCAGACACCGGCAAACAAATGGTCTCCGATCTGATCCAGTACATCTTCTTCTTCTCCCCAATAGAACCCCAAAAGAAACGAGCAATCATCTGCTCGAGCTGATGAAGGACCCCATGAGGCGGCTCCATGACCTAGAAGATGTGCAAAGGAATAGTCGCAAGGGTGCTCCTGATGAGCGCCAGACGACCTCCAAAAGACAAGTGCCTATGCGACCAGCTGTGAATCCTGTCACTCAAACGCTGTCTTAAAGGGATGAAAAGCGAGCACTTCAGAAAGCCTCTGTAGATCGGGACCCCAAGATAAGTGAACGGCAATGAACCCCGCTGATACCCACAGACGGACTGAATCTGGTGATGCCAAGTTGGAACAAACTTCTCCATGATGTAGAAGTTGCTCTTTCCCCGGTTCACCAGCTGGCGTGAAACCAAAGAATAGTGCTCCAAGCAGTCCACAAGACGACCCAAACCATCCGGGTCAGCTCTAGTAAAGATGATGATGTCATCAGCATAAGACAAGTGAGAAACCGGAAAACCCCTCTTCGCCGTCCTGTACCTCATGACCGGAAAATAAGTTGGATCCTTAAAGGACTCAAATAAAGGAAAATCGCAGCCAGGAAAATCTATTAAATCTAATTTGGTCAAAAATTACCTTAAAAATATGTTATGATATTTTTCTCGGGTTCATAGAAAATGTTTCAAGAATCATGCCAACCTTTGAAATTTCAAATTTCGAGTTCAAATGAACTTTTGGCACAACATTAAGTTGGAAAATAATAAATTTAATAGAAAAGGGCATATCCGTCATTATCTAATTATTTTTCAAAAGATTATCTTATTCTTAATTATCCTATTCTTTTTCCATCATTATCCTCTTTCTTTTATTCGTTATTATCCTATTTATTTTTCCTCTATAAATAGGAGCTTAAGGTTTCATTTTTCATTCATTTTCAAAATCGAAACGCCGAGCAGCTTCCAGAGAATGTACGACTCTAGTTTCCTATTTCAATTCTGAAATAGTGATTTTGAAGGTGTCAACGCGTAGATCATGAATACATGATTGAAATGATGACACGAAGGATGATCACGATGGAAAATCATCGTGACCGCCGCCAATTCCTCGGAGAAGGTACTTTCTCCGATTCTGGTCATTCGGACCGATGAATTTAGAAATTTCAAGTTCTAAATATGCTTATATTTCTATTATCTTTAATTCTACCGATTCCGATTTTTGATGTTGTGAGTTTTCGGTATTTTTCCCCATTTTCATTTTATGTAAATCTCAGATCTACTCTTCCTGGATAATCGTATTAGAAATCTTCTTTTTATAAATAGTCTTTGATCATTTGGATCTTGTAGTTAAGCAGAATAGATTTTTGATTTCTCGTCGTTTGAAATCCGGATCCTAATATTATATTATATATCGGCCCAGTTCGAATTTATGTTCTAACCGTCCGATCTTTGATCTGATTACATCATTAAATTCGTTATTTTCTGCACTATCCAAAATTATACTTTTAAGCAAAAATCCAACGAGTATCGAGCTCGATCGAGACCGATATATTTTCAGCTAAAATCTGTGAATATTGTTACCGAAACTCCCGTTTCAACTATTTTGGGTCGTCAAATTGAAAATTTTTCTTCTCGAAAGTTGCTCCAAATATTATTTCTTATAAGCCTGCCAAGTTTCGCGATCTCGTTGCGAGTTTTGAATAATTTAGATTATTTAAAGTAGACAGTTATTTTTGTACCGTGAGCATATATTATCGAAAAATTCTAAAATTCTCATTCTTTAGTCTCGGCATATATAGTATCATCCTTGAATATTTTTGTAATTTCCGAGCGGTTAAAAAGTGTTGTGGTATAGATCTGGTAAAATTTGGATAAATGACAAGTTTTGGAAAGAGACTTCTGTCAAATCAGTTGATCCCAGTAAAGCAAGAATAACGTTTTGGAATTTATTTCCTTCTTCGTCGAAATTATTCAAGGTCTCTAGAGTCGCGCAATCTATTTTAGAATAGAATAGAATTAATAATAGTTCTGTTTATAGTAGACTGATTCCCGAAAATATAACGATTATCCTGAGTTCAAGTTTACTTTCTGTAGTACCAGCTGAGCTAGAGAAAGAGTATCAGGGTTGATTCTTCAGAAGTTAGCTTTTCAGAATCCCGAGAAAGGTGGGTTATATTATATTATCTTTGCAAATTGTATCTTCCGAGTTATTAAGCTCTGCTTTGCTAAAACTGAATATGTGAATATCTGTGTTAAATATTTACGTGCTACTATATGTTGTCGGAGTCTCATATACCAGCGCTGTGTCAATGTGAGTAGCTACAGTATGCATGCATTATTTGTCCTGCCCTACTCCTTGTCGGTGAGACTAAAATGAAACACTTATTGGTTATACTATTTGGGTATACTATGGTCATACTCAACGTTATGCGTTGGTGATGTAGTTTGGGTTGCGGGCAGTGACGGGTTATACTCTTAAGTACTTCACGATAAAATGTTTTGGTAAACTTAGGTTGCTTCCAACTTTTAAACCTCCTAAGCTTCACTATCTCCATGAACACAGATAGATTACTTTAACAAAATGATTTGCATAACTTGAATTGTGAGAACTTGCCCACTAAGTGCATTAGTACTCAGCCCAAATCTTTTCAAACATTTTCAGGTCAGTAGGCTGGAGCGTGGAGGTGACGAGGCTGAGATATGGGCTATTATGATTTACATATTTTTCCGTTGTCATTTTTTGTTAGTATTCTATTAAGAATTGAGCTTTCGCACTTATGGTATTCTTTTGCTAAATGCTAAGAACTTTGATCTTGGTATTTTGTTGATATGATTCTGCTTCTCTGATTCTGAACATTTGTTGACTTCCTAGTTAACATGTATCATATGCTTAGCTACATAATTATTCCAAGGAGAGGAAGCCCGTCTTTTGTTATGTCTATTTGATCATTCATTTTGGCCTATGGGAGGGCTTTATTTGTTCATCATATTGGTGTTTGTTTCTTTTGTCGACCTATGAATGGGTCTATTAATTGTTGGTATCTGGTTATTTATTTTCATTTGTCCTATGAAAGGGCATATTAATTTGTTACAGCTTCCATTCTTCTCTTATAAGCCGTTATAAATGGGGATTCACTCTAGTTACAGAGGTTATGATGTCTAATTTTTCGGAAGGCATAACCTATCTTTGGCATACTCAGTTGTTAAATTTTATTCCAAACATTAATCCTTTTGGATTATCACCCCGTCGTTAATTAAATTACCCCATTTCTTTCCCGCTTCTTAATTCCCACCCCGTGGCGTCCATTTCCACGGTCTTTCGGGACCGGGGCGCTACACGTGAACTATTGTAGTTTCGTCACCAAAAACAGTAGTAAGACTTACATGAGTCAGGAGAGCACATCAAATACAGTCATGAGTTGGATATTCAATCACATTCATTTTATAAATATCATGGCTTAATAACCCGAAATATATTATTATATAATAAAAACTCACCTGATAAAAGATTGGCTCACAGAAAAGCTTTTAAACTCTGGGTTGGTTTTGCTCAAATTCTGCTATCTCTTCTGAGCCTACAACAACCAACTTTGATTTAGTTTAACTAAATGACCGTGATTAAACTCTTTAGGCTCCTTTTTTAATTTAGGTTTATGATTCTATACTATACTCTGTATTTTATTATAAGTCATAATTTGATCTTTTAAATATCCATTCATTCTTAAAATATCACTATACTCTTGAAATTAATATACTGCTATTCTCCATTAATACCAAGTACATACATTAATAATTACACTCTTTTTAATTGTTTATTAAATATAACTTACATTCTATGAATATTAAACTTTTACTTTGTTGAGCCATGAATCTTACAGAATATCCAATATAAGTATTTAAACGTAAATCAAATTGTTAATTTATTCTCAATAGATATGTTATTTTAATAAAAATAGTTACTAGCTACAACTGATATTGTCTATTATTTTCGTATAAATGATTATAGCTCCATACTTTGTAAATCAATTAATCTAGAATGTGATTTGCTTCACTTAATTTAAATTTCTACTAATAGTAATGGAGTTCCATATAATAATATTATTCTAGGTCAACAAATTATTCAAGTTTCGAATATTTAAAGATTATAAAAACATTAACCAGTCTTTAATCCTTGATTTTAGTAGTTCCAATATATTAAAACATAGATATATTTAAATATACAAATTTATAATACATAACTTATATCCATAATATTAATACAAATTGATCCATTAGAAATTTTCTGAATACAGTAAAGTGATAATCACAAATTAATCAAGTTAGTAATTCATATATATATAAAAATATTTTATTAATTAAATGATACAATTAATTAATTATCACGAAGAATGCTAATTCCCAAATTGACAATCCAAATTATTTATATTACATGAATAACTTCAAATTCAACTCCTAAAATATTAGCTTAGATATATTTGCAAAATGGAAAATACTAACCTTGGATTAGCTGTGAAGTTTCTTTTTTCAATTCATGAGGATTTATGGTTTTCACATAATATATAATTCCTCTTAGTTAATTAAGGGTGAATGTCAAACCACTTACTCATATTTAAGCAAAGATGTATATCTATACTACAATCCACCTCAAAAGTTACAAGGACACGTGTATGCATTTTAAATGCACATCCAACATTTATTCCTTAGTCATCCCATTCTTCTTTTTCTTTTCTTCTAATCTATCCAAGTGGCACTTACTATAATTATCCTATAGCTATCTTTTCTTCTAATCTATCCAAGTGGCACTTACTATAATTATCCTATAGCTAGCTAGCATTCTAGTAATATGCATATATACTTAGACAATGTATTTGTTTATCTAATAAAATAACAATATAGTTAGATAGAATTGAAATATAATAATATAGATAATAGGATAACCATTAAATAAAATTATATTTACTTAGATAATCATTAAATAAAAATATATTTATTTAGATAATTAATAGAGCATGGATATATATTCTAAACACATGATCTTTTAATACCCGAAGTAATAATAATGCTTAATAATTTCTTTTTGTTAGACTGGAGTCTCGAAATAAAAATATAAGAATTTTCCGGGTATCGCTAACCATTCAACGACACACTTTACCTAACATAAATTTTTTAAAGGGTCTATTTTTTTTTCTCTAGCTTACGCTTAAGGTAATCATAGGTTATTATTTTAATACTAAAAGATTGGATATTACAAGAGAGTATCTCAGCAAGTTGATCAAAAGTGGAGTTGAAGAGATCTTTGTTGGATACTCCAGAAACAGTAAATCATACATGATTTACAACAAAGATACAAAGGCTGTAATTGAGACAGTCAATGCCAGATTTGATGATAAGGACAATACTGTCAATGCTTCTGAAGACGATGTTCACACAGATGTGTTCGAACATCTAGTTCATGATGATACAGACAGAGAAGCTGAAGAACAGACAGTAAGTCATAGAAAGCTTTCGAAGTAAATCATCAAGAATCATCCTACTTTAGAAGTAATAGAAGACATTCATGAAGGAAGGTTGACCAGGAGCACTCTGAGAAAAAGGGTGTATGATGAAATATCCTATGTTTGTTTCACTTCCAAAATTGAAACCCAAGAATATCCAAGAAGCTCTTATAGATGACTACTGGATAGAAGCCATGCAGGAAGAACTTCTTCAATTCAAAAAGAATGATGTCTGAGATCTGATGCAGAAGCCTAAAGGAGTCAATATTGTTGGAACCAAGTGGATTTTCAAGAACAAGACTGATGAAGCTGGAAATATTATAAGAAATAAAGCAAGACTGGTTACACAAGGATATTCTCAGATAGAAGGCATTGATTTTGATAAAACATTTGCTCCAGTCACAAGGATTGAATCAGTCAGACTTCTTCTAGCCATGGCATACATCATGAAGTTCAAACTATATCAGATGGATGTCAAGAGTGCCTTTATGAATGGATTCTTGAAGAAGGATGTGTTTGTTGCACACCCTAAAGGATTTGAAGATCCATATCATCCAGAGTTTGTGTTCAAACTAAAAAAGGCATTAAATGGTTTAAAGCAAGCTCCTCGGGCATGATATGAATGACTAGCAACATACCTGGTAAGGAAGGGATACAACAGAGGAGGAGAAGATAGAACACTATTCATCAGGAAGAAAAAATCACAAGTTATTGCGGTTTAAGTATATGTGGATGATATAGTGTTTGGTTCAGTGTCTGATAAGATGGTCAAGGACTTCATCAGGGACATGGAAACTGAGTTTGAGATAAGTCTTGTTGGAGATCTAAAATACTTTTTAGGTCTTTAGATAAAGCAGTTAGAAGAAGGGATATTCATCTCTCAATCTAAGTATACCAGAAATTTGGTGAAAAAATTCAAGCTTGTGAATTGAAAACACAAACGAAATCCTATCAGCACTATAGTCAAGACTGGAAAAGATGATGTAGGGACTGAAGTTGATCAAACTCTCCACAGAATCATGATTGGTAGTCTTCTATATCTCACTGCAAGCAGACCAAATATAGCTTACAGTGTGGAAGTATGTGCCAGGTATCAGGCCTGTCCTAAAAAGAGTCACATAAAGGCTATTAAGAACATCATCAAGTACATTAATGGAACTGCTGATTATGGTTTCTGGTATACTTATGATACTAACGCAAGTATTACTGCATACTGTGATGCTGATTGGGCTGGATCTCCAGATGACAGAAAAAGCACTTCAGGTGCTTGTTTCTTTTTAGGAAACAATGTTGTTTATTGGTTCAGTAAGAAACGAAACTGCATATCCCTATCTACAGCAGAAGCAGAGTACATTGCAGTAGGGAACAGCTCTACTCAGATTATCTGGATTATGCAGATGATGAAAGACTATGAAGTCAGTCATGATACTTCAATTCTGTACTGTGATAATATAAGCACTATCAATATTTCAAAGAATCTAGTACAACATTCAAGAACCAAACAAATAGACATTAGACATCACTTCATCAGAGAGCTCGTTGAAGAAGAAGTCCTGAAGATTGAACACATGAAGACAGAAGATCAACTAGCTGATTTGTTCATCAAGGGATTAGCTTCCGCTCAATTTGAGAAACTTAGAGCAGCCCTTGGGATGTGCTTAGTTCAGTAAGACCAAGAAGAAAGATATGAGTGTGACTTTTTCACACTCAGCAGGAAAGAACCATTCCTGCACAAAGGGACTAAACATTGCCATAAATGTTCATACATATGTACATGCTCATGATTCAAACCCTGAGTACATCTTTGTCAACAGCTAGTTCTGATGTGCTATCTTCATCTTTGTTTTTCCGGGATTTTCCTCCAATTTTTAGTCTAATGGAAACCTGAAAAATTGAATACTGTGTTATATATATGTTTAGCCATTTCGAGAGAACGTTCACTTTTCAAATTCTCTGAAAGTAAAACACCCTTCTCTCTCTTGATAAATCCTCTGCATATTCTGAGTCTATTCCATTGTTAGTCATTAATTTTCTTGCTGTTTCATCTATTCATATACTCATACACTTCCAATGGCTCTGAAAAGAAAGTTTATTCGTCCCAAGAAAATCGTAAAACCCAAGATGAGGTATGGAAAGGTTACATATTCCAAACCTCAAGATCAGTTCTATGAAGAAGACGAGTTCGATGGGCAAGTTTGTGGAGAGTCAACCCACAAAAAACCTATTCAGAGGGCACTTCGCGATGAATCTTCGAGCAAAGATACAGAAGAATTAATTGAAAAATTCCAAGGAGATGAAGAAGAAGAAGAAGATACAGAAGAACAAGAAATTACTTCTTCTGCAAAGAAAACAAACACCCAGAGTCTTTCAATTGATGATCTGTAGAAGGAAGCTGCAAAGTCCTACGATGTCAACAGAATAAAGGCAAGAACAAAGGGAACTACGGTCAAGAAATCGAAGAAAACTACAGCTCCTTCGGCAAAAAAGATCATCTCAGCACCTACTGACCAAGCCCTTCAGAAAGAGAAGGGATCTGCTGGTGATGATCATGTTTCGCTTTCAGATGTGTCTGGACATATTGAGGCACATGTTGCAGAGAAAAGCCCTACTGCGACATCTACTCCAGCTCATGTTGTTCTTCCATCACCGGTGCAACCTTCTACTACAGAAGGTGATGATGATGATAGGGAAGATGATATTCCCTTAAGCTTGAAGATGAAAGCCATAGCTGCTGATTTTGCCAAAAGAAAGAAGAAGGTTATCCACAGACCTTTAGTTGCTGATCCGACAGAGAAGGAAGACATTCAGAGTTCATCCTTTGAATCTGGTGAGAAGACTCCTGTTCCACAACAAGAAAAATTATTGGCCTCTGCTCAATATGATCCTTTTACGAGATCTCCAGTCAAGAAGAAAACACCGAGGAAGAAGGCATCTTCTGCTATGGTGCAGCTGGTTTAAAGAACTTCTGTCACCAGAAGTCGAGCATCTGCCACCCCACCATCTGCTACTGTATCCACAAAGAAAAGAAAGGCAGTTGCATTAATTGGTCCTTCAAAGAAGGTCAAGAAAGCTGCCCAACCAATACATGTTCCTGAAGATGTTCACTTACATTCAAGTGAACATGAGTCTGAAGTTCTTAAACAGATTGTTCATATTCCAGGTTCATCTAGCCAATCCATCTTTCGTTCTCTTAAGCACGCTGACTTATGGGAAAAAGTGAAGCAGAGGTCGATGATCTGTGAGAAGAAGGTGGATAAGGATACATTTTTGGTCACTGGAGTGTATACCTTGCTGGAGCAAGTTGGTTGTTAGAAACGGTACAGAAGGTTCAAGAGTTTGTTCCCAAAGTTGTTACAGAATTCTACTGTAATTTGACAAAAGAAATTGATGATCCAGAGTCTGCAGACTTCCAGAAAGTTTATGTGCGAGGAGAGATGGTATAGTTTTCCCCTGATCTCATTAATGAGTTATTGGGATGTTCATCTGAGGGGGAGTATAAAGAGAAAGATGACTTTGGGATGGTTACTGAGGTACTAACCCAGGGCATCTACAGTAAATGACCGTCTCATTTACAGACCATTCCAACCTCCAAGCTAACTCATAAGTATGGCCCCCTATTCAGAATCCTGATTCACAATTGGCTACCAACTAAGCACAGGGCAACAGTGACTCAAGCCCAAGGAAGGTTTCTTTTTCACCTTGGAACTAGGAAGCTGTTTAACTATGGCAAGTTTGTCTTCAGCAAGATCATCAGTAGTGCAGAGTCTACAGTGGTCAAAGGTCCGCTTTGCTATCCATCAAGCCTCTAGTGATCATGGTTGCTCCTGAAATAGGAGATCTTCATCTTCGCCTCCAATTCAAACAATTCATGTCATCCAAGAAAGGTGTGGATGAAACTGTTGAAGAATCCTCTTCAAAGGGTGTTGTGCTGAGATTTTTAGAGAAAAGTCTGAAGTTCCATGCTCATTTGATTTCTGAGCATACTTCTGAGAAGATAAAGATCCAACCAATGATTGTTGATCTTTCATCAGAAGAAGAGTTTGTCTCCCCAACAGTAGATGTTCCTGAAAATGTTCATAACTTGCACAAGCTTGCAAGTACTGCCGAAGCTGCTATTCAGAAGAAGTCTACTCCAGTACAAAAGCAAGATGAAGCAGAGACTGCAGAACAAACTAAGAAAGAAGAAGTTTTCCAAGAGGATCATGAAGTTGAAGATGCTGAAGCTGAGGATGATGAAGAGTAGGTTGAGGAGGATGCTAATGATGGAGAAGAGACGGAGTATGATGATGCTGAAGCAGGATCTGAAGAAGGAGGATCTGAAGGTGGTGATGATGCCAAGACTCTGACAAATCTCAGTAATTTCTGCGAATTACTCATTTGCCTTACTCGGTTGCAATAGGGGGAGTAATGCAACGTTTTTTTAATATTTCTGTTTTTGTTTTACTTATCTTGCATCATGTTTCGCAAGATATTTTTTTTTTGTTATGATAGCTTGTTTTTAGCTATTTTTGTTATAAAACATATTTTTTTCCCTTTATGAGTCATATCTGCTAAAACATTGAAACTGCTATCAAAAGATAAAAATAAAAAAATGAATATAGCAGAACAGGTACAAGCTGATGAGAAAGTGAAAAACAGCTGAATCATATAATGTTCTTCCAAACATTCAGGTATGTTTCTAAGTACATGATCCTACAATTCAAGGGATTGTGTTCTTTTAAACATAGAGCTGATTTGTAATCTGGTAAAGACAAAGGGGAAGATTGTTAGTGCCATCTGTACTTAGGTGTTTGGGATTGTCATTATCTATTTAAGATGTTGTGGCAATTTCAAAAGAACACAAAAGATTTTGGTTATTCATGTTCGAATAACATGTTCTGGACATTTGTGTGAACATTCCGCTGCCAATTTGATTGAAGATCAAGACATGTACTTAGTCATGTTCAGGAACATGATCATGTACATGGTTGTCCAGAGAGTTTACTAGAGACGTATCATGCTGGAATCAAAGAGTTGGTGCTGCTGTAACAAGATGGACATTTTAGAATAGAAGTTGCCTTGTTCGTGATGAAGATCAAGAAGGCAAGACGGAGTTCTATTCAAGGAAGACATCTAAACTAGGAAAGTATGATTTAATTAAGGAAATTATTTCCTTGTTGAATCCTAGTCTAATTAGCGCTTCTGATTACCTTGTTAAGGTTATATTTGTTGTTTATAAATAGCCTGGGATTCAAACTAGTTTAGGTGACACGAATTTTTATGAAATACACAAAAGAGCTGAGAGTTAAAAGACTTCACATTTGAAGCACATAGTATTCGGGTAGATTAGGTTTGATCGGTTAGATCATTATGTATCTAGTCTGTGTTTGAAACTCACTTTCATACACACTTAGACGAGTTTCGGGAGAGATTTCTTATCGGAACTAGAGGGATTCTAGGTTGTGAGGGGAGCTCACAATTTAGTTTATGAAAGAGGTTGAATCGGGTAGGAAAGGGGTTGAGTGATGGGAGTCTTCGTGTAATAACCTTTGTAACCATTCAACGGAGTAGTAAACTGTTTCTCACGGACTTGATAAGTCCCCCTTACGTAGATCAGTTGATCGAACAGGGTTACCAACCTCGTGTTCTTTATTTGGTTAAAGTTTTTACATTCTGACCTTACATATTCACAACAATGTTCGAGTACATGATGATGAACATGACCGCACAGTTTATGTAACTTCACACTTGTTGTGGAAATAACTTGTCATGTTGTTTTTGAAGAGTTTGCCAATGAGTACAGGAGTAGGGAGGTACTCAATCCATCAGTTCAAATAAGCAAAACTAATAACTCACAGGACTATGTAAATCACACAGTTCTAGAGGAGTTTGAAGTTGGTCTTGAAGATGAAGGAAATGAATCCAGCATCAGACCAACTAAGAGCATAGCTGAGGGCAATCAAGCCAATGGAGAAAATGATCGTGCTGAGACCTTCAATCCCACAACTGAAGCAAGGAGAAGAACTGATGAGGAAGAAGGGCAAACTGAAGACAAGACATCAGAAGATGTCAATGCAGAGGACCCAACTGAACATCCAGCTGAGGAGAGCCTACCCAAATGGCTCAGAAGCTACCCACATGACAGAATAGTTGGAGATCCAAGAAGCCGGGTTCAGACCAGATGTTCAACTGAGCATGCTCTCTTCACATGCTTGATATCCTAAACTGAACCGACAAACATAAATTAAGCTCTTGAAGATGCAGATTAGGTAATTGTCATGCAAGAAGAGCTTAACTAGTTTACAAGAAATGATGATTGGTTTCTTGTTGATAGGCCAAAAACCCAGAAAGTCATGGGAACCAAGTGGGTTTTTCACAACAAACTGGACGAACAAGATGTCATCACAAGGAACAAGGCAAGATTGGTAACCAAGGGATACTCTCAAAGTGAAGGAATTGACTTTGATGAGACATTTGCACCAGTTGCAAGATTAGAGGCTATCAGGCTGTTCCTCGTCTATGCGGCTCACAACAATTTCACGGTCTATCAAATAGACATGAAAAGTGCTTTTCTTCAAGAGATGCTCAAGGAAGACGTGTACGTCGAGCAACCCTCAGGATTTGAGATTGGAGACCGAGTCTTCAAACTGAAGAAATCACTCTGTGGGCTAAAGCAAGCGCCTAGAGCCTGGTATGAAACCCTCACTATATTCTTGCTCAAGAATGGGTTTCAAAAAGGAGTCATTGATCGCACTCTATTCACAATAGAGTGATCATCAGAGATCTTAATGGTTCAAATATATGTGGATGACATAATATTTGGATCGAAGAGTAAGGATCTCTGCACTCGATTCGCACAATTGATGCAAAGTGAATTTGAGATGAGCATGATGGGAGAAATGACCTTCTTCCTAGGACTCTAAGTGAAGCAACTCTAAGATGGGATATTCATCAGTGAAGTTAAGTACACAAAGGAGCTGGTCAAGAAGTTTGGAACTGATAAGGGAAAAACTATCAAGATTCTCATGAACACATAAGTTCAACTGACTCTCGATGAAGAAGGAGAATCAGTTAGCCAAACTCAGTACAGAGGCATCATCGGTTCGCTTCTCTACCTAACTGCAATTCGACCAGACATTTCATACTCAGTCGGCTTATGTGCACGCTTCCAAGCCAATCCGAAGAAAAGTCATGTTGAAGCAGCAAAGAGGATTATCAAATACCTCAGAGGAACCATATATCTTGGATTATGGTATCCTAGGGATGACAACTTGAGTCTAACTGGCAATTCAGACTCAGACTTTGGTGGATGCAAGATTGATTGGAAGAGTACCAGTAGAACATGTCAGTTTCTTGGTCACAAACTGATATCCTGGTTCAGCAAAAAGCAGCACTCAGTTGCGACGTCAATAACTGAAGCAGAATATGTAGCTGCTGGTAGCTGCTGTGCACAGATACTCTGGATGAAGCAACAGTTTAAGGATTACAAGGTTGAACCAAACGAAGTGCCTATCTTCTGCGACAACAACAGTGCCATTGCTATTTTTAAGAATCCAAATTTGCATTTGAGAACAAAGCACATTGACATCAGGCGCCACTTCATTAGAGATCACATTGAAAAGAAGGACATATGCATCCAATATGTCAACACAGAGAAGTAGATTGCTGACATCTTCACAAAGCCTTTGCTGGAGGCAAGATTTATGGAGCTATGTATCCAAATGGGGCTATTGGAACTAGCATCAGAAGATGAAGATGATCAAAATAGGAGAATGCAAAGAGCAATCTCAACCGATGAGAAAAAGAGAGCAGAAGCTGGAATTAAATCAAAAGGTGCATCGGTTCAGTCAGTAAAAGATGTCAAAACTACTCATATCATCAGTTGAAACAAAAAGCAAGCTGAAGTTTGCAAATTGATGAAAAGCGTGGAAGCTGAGGAAAAAAAGACCAAAACTGATCAAATGATCAATCAGTTCACGATGGAGAAAACAGCTCGTGATCAGCTAGAGCAAGCAGCTGCACTAGAAGGAGAGCTGAAAGCCAACTCAGCAAAAGGAAGAGCTGAACTGAAAATATCTCAGTTGAAGCCGGTCATGCCAACTGGAGATTGCCAGATGTAGCCAAATCATCTGATGACGTCAGCAGCTCAAAGCGATGTGGAATTTACTTTTTTAGTGGAATGGTAAAATGATGTGTTATACTATTGTTACCGTTGGACCCACTATCTCTCTTCAATTAAATCCCAATGGATAAATTTGAGAATTAATCAACAGATTAATCGGAGCCGTTCAAAACAAGCTCCCCTTAAATTCTTGTTACCGTTAGATTTACCATGAATTTTGAAGGCTATAAATAGATTGCCCGAACCTCTTTTCAGCCCACTCAAAAGCTAATAAGCCTTCAAGAATTCACTCAAAGAGCCTAGCATACAAAGTTTTCACTACCTTTAAAAGCCTCAGAAAACTCTCTTCTCAAATTCTCAAATGGCTCAATTTTCTGCTAACATTCACCACAGAAAATACAACTTCAAATTATTTCTTGAAGATTCAATAACTTTCAAACAAGACCTCTGTCATGACAAATTTCTAAATATCATGGCTCTTAGATAGGTCTGCGGAAACTCAAAATTGTTTGAAAGAATTATCACACTAATTGAGAAAGGTAAAACTCAAGATATTTGCTAAAAAAGCTCCTTTAAAAGTCCACCCTGAAGTTGTGGTAGAATTCTATCTGAATTCAAAATATGAAGGAGGTTCTCAAGAAATTATCATTGAAGTATGAGGCAGGAGGATCATCATCACTTCTATAGTTCTGCGATAAATTTTCAAATTTTCAAGCTCCGACTCCAAGCTCAAAGATGTCTGGGTAAATCCTGAGTCACACTACAACATATGGAAAAAGGATACAGTTATTCAGGGGTATTATGGCAGCCACACTACAACCATATTCAAAGAAGAATATCAAGCGTTAGCAACAATTGCCATCAAAATGTTAACAGGAGCAACTGCAGAAAACTCTGAAATAACAGAATCCGGATACCAAATCTGCAAAGCCATATGCAAGGGAATTCAAGTGAATTGGGCTCAATATTTCTTTGATGAACTGAAGAAATATGTGGAAATTGTAGAAAGAGACACTACAAATGACAGAAAATTTCCATAGAAGATGCCATTTTTGAATAGGATCAGCCTCATTCCAGAGAAATTACTTCTGAGAGTAATGGAAAGAGAAAAAGCATTCTCTCAAGTAAACCCAAATGACTTTGTACCAGAGTTATTTAGAAGAGCAATAGAACTACCAGTTCAGATCGGGGATCATCAAGCGAGGCAGAAAATGATCAGGACACCAGAGGACAAAGGAAAAGGGAAAGCTAAGGTAACTTGTGAGAATCATCAGATTCGGAGGATGGCGTTTCAAAGTTCACGTCACCAAAACTTGGGAACAAGGGACATGGCAAGACAACTGACTACAATCAGCCTAGCACGTACCCCAACAGTACATCATTGCAATTCACAAAGCATCACGAGGAACTGATCAAACACTTGTAAGAGCAGGTAAAATTGCTAACTGATTTATTAAAGGAGTTGCAAACTCACAGAGGACTCAAAACATCTGAAGAAATCAAGGAAGAAACAAACAGTCTCGGTGAGCCAGTCCCTAAGAAGAGAAAAATGGAATAGAAGAAAAACTA
Organism: Perilla frutescens; assembly: GCA_026008535.1. Classification (NCBI taxonomy): domain Eukaryota; kingdom Viridiplantae; phylum Streptophyta; class Magnoliopsida; order Lamiales; family Lamiaceae; genus Perilla; species Perilla frutescens. Next base: position 36,709,412 of record BRKX01000016.1, on the reverse strand, counting down.
AAAGTCCAACAACTTAACTGGTCAAAAAAGGAGACAATCTTGTATTTCAGTTACCTTTCCAAATAAGGCTAATTTGCCTTGAAATTTCAAAATGTTCTGTCAACCATTTACTTCGTACCATTCCCCGCGTCGTAAGTCTAACAAATACATTTAAGGCAAACAAACAAAAGAAAGGGACCAAATTTTTCAAAGATATATGAGTATTCATTCATTACTCATAAATCAATTCAGATCTAGTCCCCCTCCCTTGCAAAAAGAGAAGAGACATACTCATTTCCCAATCTCATTCAAAGAGTCTCTCTCTTTCTCTCTCATCTCTTTCAAGAATTCTAGCCAATCTTTCTTCAAATGGCAGAATTACTTAGTTCCCCTAGCTCTTTCAAGAAACAAATGATGAGAGACAAATTCCTTGAAAGGAAGAAATTCTAGGATATTCTTCAAAATTCAAACGGCTAGAACCTGCTTGTTTTTCTTCACAAGACAGAGATTCTTCACTACCTGGAAACACCACCCAGATTCCTCAGACAAAGTCGGGTGTGTAAATTTCTTCTCCAAGCACAAATCAGTGAGCGAGGCGAAGTGGATGGTCTTGCTGTGGACGATCTCTCTTGTGGGTAAGATGCCCTCTCATTTCGGCATAACTTTTCCAGAAGTTGGGCTAACTACGGTTTTGCCCTTCTTTGCAGACGGCTTGGCAAGGACCTTTCCATTCCCCTTGGCAAACACAGATGGCGCATCCGTTGTGCCCTCAGTGGGTTCCTTCAGAGACAAAGACTGGTCATCCAGACTCTTGTGGGCTCGCGACTCCCCACTGCTTTCAGTTTTTTCTTCCTCGGCCTCCTCATCGGCTTTCTCGTCCTCCGACAGCGTCGGCGACGGCTGTTTCTTTCTCTTCAGGGACTGTGACTAAGCTTTTGTGGTGGTGACCTTCTCCTTCTTCACCTTTCTCAGCTTTTCAATTGCAAAAGGCTCAGGGGTATGCTCCGATGTTGGCTCGAGGGTCACATCTTGCTGCATGTTGACCTCCTCTTAGTGATCGATCTCGTCGGCGGTCTCCTCCACAATTTTCAGAGAGGGCTCATCAGCCTTCTCGGATTGTTTCATAGAGACAGGTGAAGATGGTGGCTCGACGGTGGAGAGAGGTTGGATGTTCATGATGGCGGTGCTTGATGGCTTTGTTAGTGCAGCGGTGTCGGTGGTGGTGTCCCTGGAGTTTTCCGGTGAAGTAGAAGGGGTGAACTCCACCTTCTTCTTTGTGGACATGGCAGCGCGAGTTTTGGGGGCCATGGTGATCATGGGTAAGGTGGTTGAGAGAGGAGTTTTTAGAGAGAGAAGAGAGGCTGTAATTTTTTGAAAATTCGGGTGAAAAATGGTGAGTGAATTTTGGTGAGGAAGGGGTGGGGGTTTATACTTGGATTCACCATAGCCACTCAATTTGGATTGATGTGATAGGCCCGTCATGCAACTTTTGGGCTTCTAGGGTTTCCTTGTACGGAATCTTGTGTTGTACCTATGGGGGTAGAGAGATCCCAAATTTCCCAGAATTGTCTTTACTGGTGACCTCCATACTAAAAGCATCCATATTGGCTAGATTCTTTCCTTCCACGAACAACTTACCTAAATTTGTTCCCTAAAATACTCGAAAAACAAATACAACCGTAAAATCCAACTCCTAGTCTAACATGGCAAAAATAATCACCAAAAAGGAAAGAAAATAAATTACAAAAAACATAAAAAAGGAAATAAAAACAAATAAACCTGGGTTGCCTGTCAGTCCGCGCCCCAGTTATTATTATGGGCACGACGCTCGCCTTTCATCATATATATATGGGCTCAATGAGCTTGAGTCCGAGAGCCTTCATGTATGAAACTGTTGGTTCATTGAGATGCTTCAGCCTTTGATCATTGACTTTGAAGGTCTTTCAAATACTTGAATCAAATAATTCCACTGCTCCATTTGGGCACACGGTCTGGATCTCATATGGTCCTGACCATTTCGACTTGAGTCCTCTCCCTATCAGCTTCATCCTGGAATTATACAACAGAACCTTTTGCCCACGCTCGAATGGCTTATGGCGAATGAGGTGGTTCATGGGTTCTTTTCATTCTTTCCTTATAGAGAACGGCATTGTCATAGACTTCCATCCTCATCTCTTCCGCCTCTTGAAGTTGAAGCTTCCTTTCGATCCCAGCTCTATCAAACTTCATGTTCAGCTTCTGAATTGCCCAAAAGGCTTTGTGCTCAATCTCTACTGGAAGATAGCAAATCTTCCCATAGACTAAGCGGAAGGAAGACATCCCAATGGGTGTTTTGTAAGAAGTGCGATATGCCCACAAGGCATCATCCAACTTAAAACTCCAATTCTTGCTATTGGGGTTCACGACCTTCTGAAGGACTTGACCTCTCGGTTGGAAACCTCGGCTTGCCCATTCGCTTATGGATGATATGCAGTAGTAACTTTCTGTCTCACTCTATACTCCTTAAGAAAATTCTTGATGATCATGTTGCAGAAGTGGGATCCTTGATCACTTATCAGTGCCTTGGGCACACCGAACCTACTGAACACATTAGACTTCAAGAACTTCTTGACCACACAGGCATCATTTGTGGTGGTTGCTTTTTCTTCCACCCACTTGGATACGTACTCCACAGCTAAGACTATGTACTGATGTCCATTGGATTTGGTTAAGGGACCTATAAAGTCAATTCCCCAAATGTGAAAGACTTCTACCGGCATGATAGGCACCATGGGCATTTCATTGCATTTGGAGATATTCCCAGTCATCTGGCAGCGTGGGCATCGTCTACATACTTCATAAGCATCTTTGTGAAGTGTAGGCCAAAAGAACCCACAATCAAGAACCTTCTTCGCAGTTATTTTTGCACCAAAGTGCCCCCCACATACTTCGGAGTGGCAGTGTTCTAGAATGCTCTTAGCTTCTTCTGTGGGCATGAAGTGATGAATGATTTGGTCAACGCACCTTCTCCATAGTATGGGCTCACCCCATACATAATATCGACTCTTAGTTCTGATTTTATTCCTTTGGTAGGTCGAGAGTCTGGTAGGTAGTTCTCTAGAGATCATGAAATTGACCAAGTCAGCGTACCAAGGTGCTGTGCCCTTGAGATTAAATGGATACTCATCTGGGAAAGCCTCCTCAATGGGCACCACATTTTCTTCTTCATTGACTACTCTACCCATATGATGAGCCACCTGGTTTTGAGCTTCACTCTTATCTTTGATCTCCTAATCGAATTCTTACAGCAGTAGTATCCATCGTATGAGCCTTAGCTTTGATTCTTTCTTTGCGAGCAAGTGTTTCAATGCAGAGTGATCGGTGTAGACCACACTCTTAGCTCCGAGCAAATAAGATCGGAATTTTTCAAAGGTAAAGACTACTGCCAACAATTCCTTGTCAGATGTGGTGTAGTTGGCTTGGGCGTGATTCAGTGTTTTGGATGCATAGTAAATCAGATGGCATTCTTTACCTCACCTTTGTCCAAGTACTGCGCCCACAGCGTATCCGCTGGCATCACAATTATTTTAAATGGCATGCCCCAGTCTGGAGGTTGAATGATGGGTGCCGTGACCAGCCCTCTCTTCAAAGTGTTGAAGGCTTCCTTGCATGCATCATCGAAGACAAATGGCACATCATTTTGCAAAAGATGTGTGATTGGTTAAGCACTTTTTGCAAAATCCTTGATGAATCACCGGTAGAACCCAGCGTGCCCAAGAAAACCACGAACTTGCTTCAGCGTAGTGGGCTAGTTTTTCAATGATGTCCACCTTAGTTTTATCCACCTCTATGTCTCTCTCTGAAACAACGTGCCCAAGAACAATCCCCTCATGAACCATGAAATGGCATTTTTCATATTTTAGTACCAATCACTTATCCACACATCTTTTTAGAACCTTTTTAAGGTTGTCGAGGTATGCGTCGAATGAATTTCCGTAGACTGTAAAGTCGTCCATGAATACTTCGATATAATTCTTCAAAAGATCTGAGAAAATACTCATCATGCAGTGTTGGAATGTTCCGGGGGCATTGCAGAGCCCAAAAGGCATTCTTCGGTAAGCAAATGTGTCGAATGGGCATGTGAAGGTAGTCTTCTCCTGGTCTTCTTGGTCTACCACAATTTGCATGTAGCCTGAATATCCATCAAGGAAATAAAAGAATTTGTTTCCAACCAATCTCTCCAGCATCTAATCTATGAATGGCAACGGGAAGTGATCCTTCCTTGTGATGGTGTTGAGCTTCCGGTAGTCTATATAGACTCTCTATCCAGTTTGTAGCCTTGTGGCCACAAACTCGTTTTTCACATTTTTCACCACCTGGATTCCTGACTTCTTGGGCACGACATGAATAGGGCTCACTCATTTGCTGTTTGAAATGGGATAAATGATTCCCATATCCAGCAATTTGAGTATCTCCTTCAGTACGACCTCTTTCATTATGGGGTTCAGTTTACGTTGGGCATCCCGCACCGGTTTGGCATCATCCTCCAAGAGGATTTTGTGCATGCATACGGCAGGGCTTATGCTCTTGATGTCAGCTAGAGTTTATCCCATTGCTTCTATGTATCTGCGTAATAGTCTCAATAACCGGTTTTTTCAACAAGGTTCAGGCCTTTGCTTATTATAACCGACAGTGTTTCATTCTCCCTAAGATAGGCATATTTTAAGTGGTCAGGGAGATTCTTCAATTCTAACTTTAGTGCCCTCTGAATCGATGGAAGTATCCTGTCTCTCTAAGTCATTGTGGGCAAATTGAAATCCACCACTCCATGCGGAAATTCTTCCAGAGAGTACAACATCGTGATGGCATCTCTGGTATCCTCATCTTCATCGAGGGCATCATAGTCAGTCAACCCAGCTTGCAGTGCCCAATCCAGGGTATAATGGTTCACAAAGTGAACTAACTCTGGATCTTGTGGGTACTTCATGGCTTCATAAATGTTGAACACAACTATCTAGCCATCGAACTCACATGTCAGCATGCCCTCATCGACATTGATTTTGGTGCGAGCAATCTTCATGAAAGGCCTTCTTAACAGTAGAACGGATGTGGATGGTGTCGTTTTGCCCATGTCCAAGACATAGAAATCTGCCGGGAAAATTAATTCCCCACCTTCACCAAAACATCTTCTATTAGACCTTCGGGATAGACATTTGATCTATCTGCCAACTGGATGATCACCCTTGTTTCCTTGAGTAGTCCTAGATTCAACTCTTCATATATCGTCATGGGCATGACGTTTATGGATGCACCGAGATTAAGCATCGCCCTTTCAATCTTCTTGCTCCCAATTATGCATGGTATGACAAACATGTCAGGATCTTCACACTTCTTTGGCATCTTCTGTAGTACTGCAGAGACATTTTCTCCCATGAAAAGTTTTGCATCATCTTCAAATCGCACCTTCTTGGTGCGCAGCTCTTTTAGAAAACGGGCATAATGCGGAACCTGCGTTATCGCATCAAGTAGTGGAATATTGACTTCTACTTTCCAAAAGAGCTTGAGGAGTTCCTTCATCTCCTCTTCTTTTCTATCATGGGCAAGACGCTCAGGAAAAGGAGGCTTTTTCTTTGTTTCTTGCCTTGTGGGCTCAGCGACCTCTTCTTTCATTTGCTCCTCTTCTTTTCTTATGCCTTCAGTGTCTCCTTTCTGTTCAGCTTTCATTGTTGTCTCTTCATTTCTTGTGGTCACAGTGTTCACTTACTCTCAGAGATTTACCACTTGAGATGGTAATTGCCCGTTTCTTTCCTTTAGTTGGGCAAGGTCTTGAGCTAATTAGGAAATTTGCTTGCTCATATGTTGTAGACCAACCCTTGTTTCGTGTTTGGACCTTTCATTCTCCTGCTGTGACCTCACATTCTCCTTAGCCATGGCATGGACTAGTTCGGCTAGGCTGGGTTCTTCTTGTGCCCTCAACTGTGGTGGTGGCAAATCTGGTTGGTGGGCATCATTTCCCTTCCATTTGAAATTCTCGTGATCCCTCCATCCAGGATTGTATGTTTGAGAGTGGGGATCATATCTCCTGTTGTTGTTGTTATGCCCACCGAGAGAGTTAACTTCAGCAACATCCTCCTTCTACAGCGTTGGGCATTCATCAGTGAATGGGCCACACTCTTGCATACTCCACACAATCTTTTCTTTGGTGCGTCAGTATGGTTCATCACTTTCTCCATCAGGTCCAAAATTCTCTCCATCTTGACCTCAGGGTGCATTAATTTCCCAGTATCTGAAACTGTCCTTGTGCCCTCGGCACTTTCATCTCGATTTTCATCAGCCATTTCTGCCAAAATCCTGAAGGCTTCAATTGGTGATTTATTCAGGATAGATCCTCCACACGAGGCATTGACAATGATTTTGTCCTGTGGTCTCAATCCAGAGATAAAATATTGGATCAGGTCATTATCTGTAATCTGGTGTTGTGGGCATTTCGTCAACATGCTCTAGAATCGGCACCAATAGTCATAGAAACTCTCATTTATGCCCATCTTTATGCTTCCGATCCTTCTTCTCATCTCCTGGACTCGGGATGTACGAAAATATTTCTCCAGGAATTTCTGCTGCAGTTGTGCCCATGTGGTTATACTGCTTGTTGACAGGGTGTATAACTAATCTCGTGCCCCATCATGAAGAGTGAACGGGAATGAGACAAGCCGCAAATATTGTTCCTTTCCCCATCCGTGGGTTGAGTTTGACACACTATCTCGAAATCTTGAATATGCCTCTGAAGGTCTTCTCCACTTATCCCATGGTATTTGGGCAATATTTGGATGAAACTTGCCTTCAACTCCCAGCTTCCAATAATGGCTGGGAGTGTTATGCCCATAGGACGTAAATTTATGTTAGTCGGAAAGACTAACTACCTCAACGTTCTTCTTTCTTCTTCAGCCATCGGGGCTAATCTTGGTTCGTTCATCTCCAGTTGTGCTCTTTCTTGCTCCAGGTTTCTTTCAAGAGCAAGTCTCTCTGCTTGTTGTGCCCTCTGTGCTTCTGCTCTCCTCCCCCTTAGAGTCTTCTCGGGTTCTGGATCATACACGAAATCTTCTTCAGAGTTGTTGTGCATCCACTGGCCAGACAAACAAGTTGGGAAAATAGAATTTAAAGAACTAGCTCCCCGGCAACGGTGCCAATTCTGACACGCAGTCGTTTCGCGGTCAGAATAATTCTCAAGAGAAAGTTATTCTTATGCCCATAGCAAGGCGTAGCAAGCTAATGTGAGTAAGGGTCGATCCTACGAGGAGCTGCGAATTCTATCTTCCAGTGTCACTTTTCCAAAAGGTTTTGAGGGTTATTGTGATCTCCGTACTTGTATGTAAAGACTGTAAACTAAAATAACAAAACAAAACAAAAGACAAGAAAATATTAATAGTAAAAGTATTCCGGATTAGAACGCAGATTTCGAACTTAACAAACTTGACCGATCATGGGCAAGTTGATTACTTATGTGAATCTAATTACTAGGTTATAGGCAACGGATCTCTCACACTTATCCAATCTATCCTTTCAGTTTAGCCTAGAGATGATCTCTCGTCCCCTAAACCCTAACTTGTTACCCAACCACGATCTCTCATATGATTGTAAGCAACAAAGCAGCATTATGATCTAGATAGACTCAGATCTACCTAGACAAAGATCTCTCTTATGCCCTCAGTACCCGTGATGTATCCCATCCTTTTATGACCAACACACAGCTACGATTCATTGACCATTTATAGAGGTAGTGAACACAATTCTAATTAATGAGTGATCAGCCACAATTAACTAACTTAGCCCACTTTATAATGCAACAAAGAAAATGATTACATGACGGAACCAAATTCACACAGTTTATGCCCATAAGCCTCACGGTTCTTATGTGTTCATTAAGTTCTTATCCTTGTTCAATCCGGAATAACGAGTCTAGCCATTCATGCTAGACTTAGAACAATAAAATTAATAATTAAAAGAATTGAAACAACACATAATATAAATGAAAAACTTACTTATATTAAAGAGCAAAATAAATCCAACACCAACGTTGGATTGAGGAACATAAACTGGAAATCCTAAATGCCTGCGGGCATAAGGCCCGAGATTGTTCAACGGAAATTAAATTGCAGAATAAAACTAAATAAAATGTATGTGCGTCTAGAGGTGTTTGTTTTCTGCCATGCATCTACTTATATAGGAGTACAAGGAACACAAGGTGGAGATCTTCAGCCCAGTCCACAGCCGCCGTGCCCAAGACTTTCCATATCTGGCAGATTCTTCCCTTATTTAGAAGATTCTGAATCGTAGATTTTGTACTCGCCGTGCCCTAGTATCGCTAATATAGCAACTTTGCTTGTAGAGCCGATCTTCCTTCTAGAAGATCTCACTTTCCTTCCTCGGCTCTTCTTTCCTTAGGCGGCTAGGGTGCACTGCTCCCGCTTCAACTGATTGCGATTACTCTTGTGCCCTCATCTCCTCTTCTTCACTCTAATCACTCTGGGGTTGTTGTGGGCACGATCACAAACTTCTCCTTCAGCTTTTGCTGGAATGGTGGGCGATTTCTACCAGGCTCGAGAGAGAGCTTTCTGCTGAGAAGTTGTTGCCAATCTTGGTATCATTGGCACAATTGTGCCCTCCAGAAGTGATTCTCCTGTCTCCTGCCTACCCTTGTGCCCATTCTAGCTCTTTCCGACTAAAAAAACATAAAAAATAAAGGACAAAAGAATGAGAAAAAGACGCAACAACACGAGAGAAATTGGACTTGTCAAGCTCCACCAGCGCACGAACCATGCCAACCTTCGACCACCACCAATCGGTCTGCCTCCCCTCCTTCCTTCATCTGAACCATCTTTTGACTCTTCCAAGAAGGATTTGACATCGAGATCAGCTGCAAAGACACCCAAACAACACAGCTTGTTTATTTCTGCAAAAGTAGTCCAAAAAGCCATGAATGCATGTTTGTCACTCATCTTACTTACATTTAAGGGCAATGCTACTAATGAATCTTGTGTTTCTAGTGATGTGCAGCCCCTACTTAACAAGTTTAGTGACATGTTCCAGGAGGAGATCCCAAGTGGTTTGCCGCCGATTCGAGGAATTGAGCATCAAATTGACTTTGCACCTGGAGACGTGCTATCAAACTGACTAGCCTATAGGATGTCTCCCGATGAGACAAAGGAGATCGATAGGCAAGTCAAAGAGTTGTTGGAGAAGCAGCAAATTTGTCAATCACTCAGTCCCTGCGCCGTCCCGATTATCTTGGTGTTGAAAAAAAATGATGAATGACGCATGTGTATGGATTGCCGAGCAATCAACAAAATCACGATAAAGTATCATTTTTCTATTCCTCGCGTAGATGACATGTTAGATGAGCCAGCTGGTTCGAAAATTTTCTCTAAGATAGATTTAAGATCCAGTTATTTTCAAGTTCGCATGCAAGAGGGTGATGAATGAAAAACAACATTTAAAACAAAGCATGGTTTATATGAATGGCTTGTTATGCCTTTTGGTCTCACCAATGCACCGAGCACGTTCATGCGTTTTATGAATCACGTTTTGCGTGAAGTTATAGGAAAGTTTGTGGTTGTGTATTTTGATGACATCCTGATCTATAGTGACACGCCACTTACACATTTACAGCACCTTAGACACGTTTTTTAGTTACTTAGAAAGTCAAAACTTTATAGTGACTTGTCTAAATTTTCATTTTGCATGAGTGAAGTCATTTTTCTCGACTTTGTTGTTAGTGAATGCGGTATAGAAGTAGACCGTTCCAAAATCAAGGCGATTGAGGAATGACCGACTCCTACATCGGCATCTGAAGTCCGATCTTTCCACGGACTTGCTGGCTTTTATCGATGTTTTGTGCGTGATTTTTCCAGCATAGCCGCGCCACTCACGGAATTGAGTAAGAAAGATCGAAAGTTTGAATGGGGTCCAGCTCAAAAGCATGCATTTAACACGTTAAAACATTATCTATGTGATGCACCTATTTTATGCTTGCCGGACTTTAACAAAACCTTTGAGATCGAGTGTGACGCCTCGGGTAAAGGTATTGGAGCTATTTTAATGCAGGAAAAGCGACCAGTTGCTTATTTCAGTGAGAAGCTTCATGATGCAACTTTGCGGTACTCGACATACGATAAAGAGTTGTACGCACTCAAGAGAGCTTTCGAAACATGGCAACATTACCTTTGGCTAAAGGAGTTCGTGATTCAAACGGATCACGAGAGCTTGAAGCACTTGAAGGGCCAGCAAAATCTGAATAAACACCATGCACGTTGGGTCGAGTTTATTGAGACTTTTCCGTACGTCATCAAGTACAAAAAAGGTGAGGAAAATGTGGTAGTTGATGCACTCTCTAGATTGTATTTCTATTAAACCTAATGCATGCCAAGATGATGGCATTTGAAACAATTAAGGAGCTGTATTTGAGTGACCCTATATTTGCGTCGATATATGCTTCTTGTTTGTTCAAATCTCATGCTATAGATGGTTATTATGTGCATGATGGTTTTTTGTTCAAAGAGTCTAAGTTGAGCATTCCTGTTTCTTCTATGCGTGAGTTGCTAGTTTTGAAAGCACATGCGGGGGGGGGGGGGGGGTTTAATAGGGCATTTTTGAGTGTCTAAAATATTAAACTTGTTGCATGATCATTTTTATGGGCCACGCATGAAGTATGATGTAGAGAAAGTGTGTAATAGATGCATTACATGCAGAAAGTCTAAATCTACTTGACATCCATTTAGTTTGTACCCACCCTTACCTGCACCGATTTCACCATGGTTAGATCTGTCCATGGACTTCATTTTAGGGTTGCCATGGATAAGAACTAGTAAGGATTCGATTTTTGTTGTGGTTGATAGGTTTTCCAAGATGGCTGACTTCATTGCTTGTCGGAAAACCGATGATGCTGTTCAAATCACCAATTTGTTTTTTGTGCATGTTGTTAAATTCCTAGAACCATTGTTAGTGATAGAGATTCTAAATTTTTAGCACATTTTTGGCATATGTTATGGGGAAATCTAGGTACCAAGCTTCTATTTTTAGCACATTTTTGGCATATGTTATGTTGTGTTCATTAGTGAAAAACAACTTAAAATCGTGGGAAGATTGTTTTCCTTTTGCTGAATTTGCTTACAATCGTGTTGTGCATTCGTCTACTAATATGTCCCCATTTGAAGTTGTTTATGGTTACAACCCGTTAACTCCTACTGACTTGTTGCCTTTACCTGTTGAGCATCTAACGAGTGTTAAAGGTACAAGAAGAGCTGAACAAGAGTGAAGGAGACGCACAAGAAGGTGTGAGCTCGGATCGAGCAAAAGGGACAGCACAAGGCCGTCACTCGGAATCAACATCGCCGACCACTGATCTTCAAGCCGAGAGACCGAGTTTGGATTCACTTGAGTCCGTGTTGATTTTCTAACTTGAGGAAGTCCAAATTAATGCCAAGAGGATATGGACCATTCACCGTTTTGAATTGAGTCAATGATAATGCGTATCGCATTGATTTACCTGGTGAGTATAAGTGTTCCTCTACATTTAATGTTTCTGATTTGTCTCCCTATTTTGTAGATGAGTTCGATCAAGAAGAGCCTGAGAATTCAAGGACGAATTCTATTCAGCAAGGGGGGAATGATGAGCACGGTCCTAGCCTTAGCAAAGATGATGAGGAGATGCAATTCAAAGGACCGATCATGCGGCTACGAGCAAAGAGATTACAAGCTTATTTACAAGCCGTTGTGAGGAAGAAGTTTGAGGAATAATTGATCGAGCAGCTGATGAGTCCAAGATGGGTGAGTCTATCGCCCATTGAGGATGAAGAAGGATGTTTGAATGCTTAGAAGAAAGAACGAGTCAATTTGGACGTGTGCATGGAAATCTGCATCAGAAACAGTGGATCTCAGATTTGCATGCATAGAGCTTATTTTGATCGAGATTGGGCCGCCGAATTTGAGAAGTAATTCAGCATGATCGACATTAATTAAAGTCCAAATTGGAATTTGAAGGCCCAAATTAATTGGGATTTATTTTATCCATTGATAGATTTTTATTATCTTTATTTTTCGTCTTTTAGATTTACCTTATTTAGAATCCTAGTTAAGGTAAATCTCCTTTTTATCTCTTAGTATTTTGGGCCATATAGACTAGTTGAAGGTATTGATGTTTTCGATCCCTATGCTATAAATAGGTGATCCTTATTTCATTGTTACTTTAGACATTGTTTGATATATTGAAGTTTTATTCACAATTGTGTCACGATCCATCGGTTCATCAACACTTTTACATTCTTTAGATCCAGCAAATCTAGAGTCTTATTTTCAAGCTTCTTTTTTGTTCTTCGAGAATTAGGGGGAAGTGCTAAACAATCGGAGAAGATCGACGTAATTGCATTTCGTCTCACGAATATGGGATTTAATTGAAGACCGAATCCATTCTACCTATCATATACATTGTCGCTGCCTTCTATCAACACTCACCTTATCGCCGTTCGTCCACCTTCACGCCAGCCACCAAGCTGCTGGAGTCTCAACACCATTCAGTCATCATCCATTCCAAGTAAGTCCATCCTTAGCTAAAGCCGAGCCATCCTTAAACCTTCATCAATCTGTCCATATGCCATATTCCTTACATAGTTGGTATCATGTTTTGTCTTAGTTGTGACATTAATCTGGTGTCTTAGTTGTTAAATTATTAAGTCTAAATTCAATCTTGGAATATAGTCTTATTCATCGTGTTTAAGTTGTTTATATCGATTAGTTTAGTCTGGTTGAATCCTTCATTTGGCTGACGTTGTTCGAGTCCTTAAAGTCTTCCGCGCATCTCTAGATTTGGCTTAGATAAATTGTCCGGGTCACATCATAAACCCTAAATGAGTAAAAATAAATTATAATAATAATATATTTGGACTACGTTAGCATTATGATTTTACTTCGTCAGCACTGTGAATACACTATGTTAGCATATGACAATACTCTGTCAACATACGTTATATATAAACCATAATTGGATGAGATAAACCCTAATAATCAATTAGGAACTAAAAATGAAAATTTAAATTCAAAAAAAGTAACCATCATTTGATAGAATAAACCATAATTGAGATTGAATAAACCCTAATAAATCTGTACTACACTAGCATTATAATAATTCTTTGTTAGCATAGTGAATACATTATGTTTGCATATTACAAATGCTTCGTTAGCATACGTTATCATATGTTATCATAATGCTGACGAATAAATATTATAAGCTAACGAAAGCATTTACAACCTTAGCACGCATAAAAAATTATTTTTTGTATTTTTCGTCCATATTTTTCATCTAAACACAGCCTTTCGACAACTTAAATGAAAGAGCACGAAGAGAGCTATAATTTGATATATTTTTTGAGTGCATTGGATTAAAAACGACCAAGTTATGGTCGTTTAAAATTTTTAAGATTTTTTTAAATTGTCAATATCATCATTTTTAATGGGTTTGGACGAAATAACCCTCTTTGTTTTATTTTTGCCCTATTATTTATGAAATTGCCACCATCTTTTACATTAAATCTCAACTATTAGATCATTAAATTGAATAATGAAGATGCATCATAATTTCTACACTAGGAAAAAGGTCTTATTTGATCAATTCCCTATCTATATATTGCGTTTCCTATTATTTCTCCATCTACTTCCAGAGTAATGAACTGGATTAGTTTAAGAACTTCATTGGGAACATTTGTGTCGTGCAATCTCTTCAATCGTTGATTTTGAATTTCCAAATTAACTTTTGCTTGATGTGTGCATGTTTCCTTTTGAAGATCACCACAAATTATATATACATAATATTCGTAGACCTAGACCAATACAATATTATACTTCATTGCTCTTATTTTTTAAATTTCAATTTTGATTCAAATTTTCATCTCTATTATAAACCGGCTATTCAGATTGAATTCATTCATGAAAGAGCTTATATTAACTAATTCTTTGTAGCTAATAATTATTTCCTTATGCCCACAATAAATATTTGTTTGAAGTTGTACGTTTATAATACAAAACGTCATCGTTTCATTGTAATCTATGATGGTAATTATCAAAGAAGCGGTTGATCAAGTTGTTTCAATAAATGCACGAATATCAATAAATTGGCGATAGTGAACCTACATATTGTCATGCGTCAATAACACTTCGCACTACAAGAAAAGAAAAGAAAAGAAAGGAAAGGAAAGCAATACCTTCTTTTATTAATGCTTCTTTTCCGTGTCATTTTTTTTAATAATTTCACTTTTTGGTCGTAGAAAATAATTATTTTCTCCCTCAAAATCTCTGTTATATATTTTACACATTTAAGATTTTAATGAATTGATTTTTTGCATTGAGGAAGAAGGGAAAATGACGAGCACCCAACATGCATATTAATGAATATCTTGTCTATTTTATGATCTATATTTATTGGGTTAATTACAGTTTAATTTACAAAGTTTGAACATTTCAACAAAAAATCCAATTTGGGTGTTTTAACAAATATAACCCAATGTTTTAATATTATAATTTAATTCTCAATGTTTGAATATTTTAACAAAATTAACCCAATTTAGATGTTTTAACAAAAATAACCCAACATTTTAATATAATTATTTAATTCCCAATGTTTAGACATTTTAACATAAATGTCCCAACATTTTTGGCAAAAATATTAATGTACATCTCGTCGATTTATGACAATTTCAAGTAAGCTAGACAACCTATATAAGAATGACATTTTTTCCTAAAAAAAATAAAAACGACATTTATTGTTGGATTATTTTTGTTAAAACATCCAAACATTGTAATTTAAATTATAACATTTCGAATCAAATTATATTTAGATCAAATTGTGGACATTAATTAGACAAAAATTAAGGAAAAGTCCAACCCACGTAATAATATTGATATATTGATATGTTGGGTAGTTTCATTGTAATTTTTTTGACCTATGGACATAACATAGGGCCATTATATTGTAGTAAAGTTGCAATAATAAAAGAAATCAAATCACTACCGCGAAGTTAAAAAAAAAAAAAAACGGCATTGTCGCGAAGTATAAAATAGGAGCTTATTAATTTTCCACTATAGTAAAAAGGTCCAACTCGTTTGGGCATTCAAAATGATTTCATCACTCCCTCTTCTTCTAGCGATTCACATTGTTCGATTCAAGTCTTTTTTATGATGTTTTCAATTCATTTTTATCCAAAATTTGCTTTCAATATTTTATCTCATATATTTATATTTTATCATACGTTCTCACCTATTGATAATACATAAAATATTAGATTTTGTGATAATTGTAAAATAAAATATATACAATCATTGAAAAATATAGAATTAAGATCATAATAATTAATACTTTGAATAAGCAATTACAATACATAACTATAGGTTTTGGTTCTGGTGAGAAAAGTTAGCTGGGGTGAGAAATAAGAATAATTATTGACCGTTGGATCTGACAAGATTAATGGTGGAGATTGATTTTAATATTCTAAATTAAATAGTCTTGTTATTCAATTTTACATATTATTTGATAATAGTGAGGCCATTTTTGTAATTTTATTTGATGAATTACGTAATAAATGTCCATTGCCATATATAAATGTCATTTGTATTTGGTAGGTTTGGGATAAATCAATTTGTATATATCTATAAAAAACGGCTTCAACATTTTGCTAAATTCATATCAATTAATTATTTACTTGTTCAACATTTTCTGCTTAATACCACTAAAAAATATCCATACGCTAACGTATTTTAATTTACTGCTTAATTATGTTGCAAATTTCGCTTATCTAAAATATTACCTACTGAATTTATACAAATACAATGAAAAATATAAATTTACTACATATTAGTTTGTTATTTGTCGAATAATGTGTATTAATATGTTGCAAAATTAAAATCCATTAACAACTTAATTTATATCTTGATGTGAAAAATAAGAAAAATGCTTATTGTATTGTATTTTATTGTTTATTGTCATAATCTTATTGCTTAAATACTTTATCGCTTAATTGCTATAATTTCATTGCACAAGTGGGATAAAATAATTGTGCAAGAAAATTATACCAATTAAGCGGGTTTCTTATTTCTCATATCAACAAATATTTCTCACCAGAATCAAAACCTTGCTAAATATTACTTTCTTTTTACTACACGAAATCTAAATTCTTATAACTTCTCTGCTCATTAAATATTAATATGATGCTTAATAATTATATGCAATATATTTCTTTATATTAAGCAACACAATGCTATTCATTAAACACTACATGTATAACCATTATCAAACTCTATTGCTTGTGTCAAAAGAAAACCACGTATATTTATATACATCGGTTGAATTACTCAAGACGAACATGTCACATCCATTATTTAATGTGTCATATTTCCATGCATATATATAGTATCTTATTACTTAATTAATATAATTTTGTAGCTTAATGCATATTAGTTTTATGCTTAATGGAATATCGTTTATTTTTCATGTGTGCACATAATAAATACAATCTGCATATTCAACTACAGGAAAAAAAATAATTAGGTACCTTTTGATTTGGAATTCACCATTTAATATGATGCAATTTTCATATAATATTTGTGCATTTAATATTAATCATAAGGCATCCATCTTATTATTGGTAATAATATCTTTCCATAATTGTATTATGAGATTTTTACAATTATATCCCTTTGAAATCTTATAAATTCTAACGCCTAATATCTCATTTAATTAATACAGAATCCTCAATTAAAATCCTAGCCATTCATCAATTGATAATGGATGGACCAGATTTTTTCCTATTTCTCATATGAAGCTTTTTTCTCACCAGAATCTAACCCCATAACTATATGTCTATATTCATTGAATATAACGTAATGTATTTAACACAAAAACACCATCGAAAGGACACATAAATGAGGTCCAAACCACATCACTAAGCATGCATCCACCTTTCTGCCCTTTTCAACAATTGAAGACTGAAATCATGAAAGGTGGTGTTCCCGATCAACCTTTGCTCTTTTGAATCTTTAGTTGCCCAAATATATGTATCATTCGTAGTCCTATTAGTTGCATATTTATATTGACATGCACTCTCATAGTAGTCCAAAAATAAATCTTAACCGTGACCAATAATTGCATATTACTTTTTCAAAATATTAATATTAAATTGTATGATTACCATACTCCAATCGAAAAAGATTCTTGGTGGCCTCCACAACTTTTTGGTGATATAAATAGGAATGGATCGGTCAATTTATCGGTCTCCCTCCCATTCTTCTTTCTTCGATATATACTTTTCAATTTTGTTAGCATCTCTAGAAACTTATATCCAAAAGACAAATGATGTTGCTTCCTATTATGTTTTTATGTTTTAATTTGTTTTTTCTTATTTTGAGAGAATCAAACAATTTAAGCCATATTAAATTATTTTTTCAAAATACATTATATATGCTAATAGTAAAACTCGGTGGTAATTTCGTAAATAAATTCACAGTATTTTAGAAAATGCATGCAATGCTAAATTACAATATTTATAATGCTAAAACATAGCACATGCAATGCTATTTAATCAAAATCATAAAAAATGAAGTAGCAATATTGTAATACATTCATAATATTATAGAAAATGCAGTGCTAAAACACAACACTTACACTGGTAGAATATATCATATGCACTGCTAATACACAACAAATATAATGTTATTTACTGTAAATAAAATATAATTTTATTCGTTCATTTAATCAATTTAAACGATCTAAATTGATTTATATATATATATATATATATTGTGTATCCTATTATTTCTATATTCTTCCATAATAATGATCTGGATTAGTTTAAGAATTCCATTGGGAACTTTTGTGTCGTACAATCTCTTCATGGTTAATTTTGAATTTCCAAATTAACTTTTGCGGGGTATGTGCATGTTAACTTTTGAAGATCACCACAAATTAGATAAAAAATCCTTAGACCTACTGCCTACAGCAATACAGTATTATACTTCATTGCTCTCATTTTTTATATTTCAATTTTGATTCAAAATTTCATCTCTATTATAAACCGGATATTCAAATTGAATTCATTTATGAAAAGGGCTTATATTAACTAATTTCTTTGTGGCTAATTAATAATCATATATCTCCTTATGCCCACAATAAACATTTGTTTTAAGTTGTACATTTATAATATAAAACATCATCGTTCATTAATAATATATGATGGTGATTATAAAGTAGCATTTGATCAAGTTGTCTCAATAAATGCAAGAGAATTAATAAATTGGCGATAGTGAAACTATATATTGTCATGCGTCCATAACACTTCCACTACAAGAAAAGAAAAGAAAAAAAGCAACATCTTCTTTTATTATTGCTTGATTGCTTCTTTTCCGTGTCATTTTTTTATAACTTCACTTTTTGTCATAGAAAATAACTATTTTTCTCTCTCAAGATCTTCTATTATATATTTACACACTTAAGATTTCAATGAATTATTTTTACCATTGAGGAAGAAGGGAAAGTGATGCGCACCCAATATAAATATTAATGCATACCTTAGCCATTTTATAATCTAAATTTATTGGTTAATTAGAATTTAATTCACAACATTTTAATATTTCAATAAAAATAATCCAATTTGGATGTTATAAGCGTTTGAATATTTTAATAAAAATAACCCAATTTGGATGTTTTAACAAAAATAACCTAACATTTTTAATATTACAATATAATTCTTGTATCTTTTCAACGACCAACAATATCTTTTTTTTTCTATAATCTAGTTGTCCTCTAAATTAATGAAATAATATTCTATGTTCCGAACCGAATGCTTTACACATATTAATAGCAAATTAAAAAAAATATAAGTCTAAACATTTCAATTTTGTTGGATTTTACAGAATTTTTTTAATGGGCAATTGAGTAAAATTGTCGCAAACTTATTACTTCAATCAAAATTAGATGCCTAATTTTTTACCACGTATATATTTTTTTGGACTAGTAATTAATACTTAATAAACATGATTTCTTAACAGTAAATGGAATACATTTTCTTAGTGAGTAATTTTTTTAATCCTTATTCCATTCACTCTCGGGAATTTTTCTCATTTCTATATAAAAAAATGAGATTATATGTATAACTTTTTTTAGAGAAAACGAGATTATATTGATCCTTTTGTTTAATTTGCTCGCAAAGTTAATTGTAATATAGTAGAGCGTTTGATAAATTTAGCAATTAAATTTATAATACAATAAGATAATGAATTGGTAACAAAATAATGGCAAAGTCTCCTCTTACACTAGTGAGACGCGTCTGTGGCAAGGCTTGCATCAGATAAGACGCGCTAATCTTCACGAAACTCAGCTCAAGCCCGTGGAAAAATATCAAGGGCTCGCTTGATATGATGTAGTAGAATGGGAAATGGGAATTGATGTGATCAATTCTCATTCCTTTGCTTGTTACAATTTATAAAGGGATGGAAGGGTTCATTCCCCTTACTTTCATTAGCTATCTCCTTTTCTTCTGGTGCATCATTTTACATCAAAAATAAATTTCCCGACAGCAGTTGGTATGTCTTTACTGCACAGTACAGCGATGAGAGAGATCGTCTCCCAAAGGAACGGTGAGAATTACTCTAAACTTCCAATCTGTAGAACAAAACTTTCAAGGGAAATAATAAAACAAACGAAATTAACAAATAAATAGAGAGATGTACGATTTAACAGAATGAACGGATTTAAAATATTAGAAGAAATATTCCGGATTCCAATTAACTCCACCCTAGCTTACTAAACCAATCATCGATGCAAATATTAATTTAATTAACTCATGCAAACCGGTTATAGCCACCGAAGATACTTCTGACGCGATCTAATTTCTCCTTAAATTCTCGATAATCAGGAAGACGTTTCACCAATTATTTCCCTAATCGACTGACAACCGTAAGAGACGCTCTATGGGTTTAATGAGCCGACAACATTGAGCACTAGAGAAACCCGATTCAAAACCAACAGATTCTGACGCAGGACTGTTGAATTAAGACTGTTATTCCTCTGGTTCTAAAGAACCGTTTTACCACTAATTAAACTTAAACCACAATTACGGATGACCGGTTTAATTGGCTACTAATTAATTCCGAATTACTAAATATGTGCACCTACCTAGCAATATCGAAACAATTAACGACTCGAAATACCAAGAATAACATATGCATGCAAATTAATTAAACGAGATAAACAAATTAGATCTTATAGTTTAGCTAGGCCAGGGCTTCGTTAGTTGTCACCGGAATAAGAAAGAACTTAGCTCGAATTCATAGTAGTACTCGAACAACAAAACTTATATTAAACTTGAACACGATGAATGGATGAGAAGACGAACAATAATCTGCACTAAAACTCTTTTATGCTCTGCTGCGTTTGTCGTGAATATGGAGATGATTAAAATTTAAATTAAGATAAGTCCTAATCTATATATAAAACTCCTAATAAGATAGTGTCCAACATGGAAATAAAATCCTAGTCTATCTTAACTAGGTAATTGCCAAGATGAGGACTCCTTAGAGGCGGTGGAAATTCTCTCGCGCGTCCAGGGCATGGGCTTAAGTAAATCCCATGCGTAAGCCCAAAACGCGTCAGTTTCAGCTTACAGTCTTCAGGTTCTCGGCCCATGTTATCCTGCCGTATGCCCATACGGCATGGTCCTCCGAGCTTTCAGTTTCAGCTTTTCCTTGCACAGCCCGTTCTCCTACCAAGAACATGCCACTTTCTCTAACTTGGTGTTAATTACCTACAAAACTCTCAAGGCACAACATTCTTCCAAAAATACATAATTACAAGGCAATCAACACTAATAAAAACACACCAATTTGGCCGAAAATGCTAAGTAAAAATAGCCCGATCACCTTCATTTACTAACCTCTTCAATGATACATTTTGTGATTTTCATTCTGAAATATTACAAATTTTGGAAGTAAAATATAATTTCTAATAAAGAAAAGTGTCACTAGATTCTCAGACTAAATAACTAGTATCACTTGTAACACTAAAGAACTGTCCGTTTAATACTTCCCTTTTATGAGTTAATTTATTTAATTTCAATTAGGATCTACTAATCTCAATTATGATTTATTAATTTCAATTAGTGTTTATTATATCTCTTAATTAGGATTTGTTCACCCCATGTTTATTACATTTAATTAGCATTTTTACACTCAATTAGTGTTCATTACATTCGAATTATTATTTATAATTAGTTTTTAGAATATAACTTTATTTAATTTAGCGTGTGTGCATGCATGAAAAATTAATACTTTATACTTAATGATGTACAAAATTACAGTGCTTCTGAATTATAAACAATTTGAAGTACAAAGAAAGAAACGGGTAGAAAATAAATGTAAGAAAACAATATTGAACCAAAGTAAAGAAACTAGATATCTTCAGAATTCCAGCCAGCCGAGTCGAGGGGATCTCTTTCCGCAAGATAAATACGCCCCGGCTAGTGCTCACGATTTGGCGTTCTGTCTCTCAAAGACGAAACGGCTTCGTCCTTCCGGTAGTAGCACCACAACATCGGCAAGGCTCCGGCGAACTAGATAATGTAGAGACTAGGAGCGACACTAGATAACTATATGATGTACTCATTTTTTTTTTGTATCTTAGCATGTTCTATGATGTCCTATATATAGCACTCTCCAACTTCAAACCAGATGTGTAACCTCCAGGAGTTACCAAGCACCATTACTCCTCAGCTGTGTAACCTCCAAGAGTTACCAACCTCCACTACTCTAGCATTGAGACCAGGTATCGGTTACACCACTCCACCAATGTTGCACATTGACTCCCCCAGGAGTTACAACAGTTACTCTCCAGCTCACTAACTCCTTCAGCTGCAGGTGGGAGTTACACTACAAGAAAAATGGCAATAGACAACGGGTATTACCCATTGTTGAGAAAATTTCATTTGTGATCCCACAGGACAAAGTCGAATCCGTAAATGGTCCCATTACTATCTAAAGTGATCTTTATAAAAAATTTAACATCAAATGAAGTCATGTTCGATTAAAATTCTCCAGGTTTCCCCTAATTCATCTAATTTCCTTAATTTCGCTATCTCCCCAAAATCAACAAGAGAAATCCCTAATTCTCTAGATTTTTTTCTCCAAATTTCTTCTCCAATTCCATTGATTTTTCACACACAGAGACACCAATTGCCCCCAGTAGAGAGAAAATAAAAAAGCTTCAGTAGAACTCTTCAATATCATGATAATAAGAAGAAAATCATTGTGTACCGAGGCACACTCAAATTACGATGATTGATAGTTTTTGGTACACGTTGAGACTGGAGTATAGAGGTATGACTCTGCATGATTCAGGTAAATATGAGTACGTAGGTGGCACAACAAGTGTTTTTTATTTTATTGATGGAAAAAATGAGATATAAGCTATCTAAAGGGTTTAGCGAGGGTTTAGGTTATATGGGTAGAAAGAATTTCTTCTCTACTATAGAAGCACAACTACTGCCTCTAGAAACTGATGAACATGCTTCATTGATTAAAGAGACAACAGCTAAATCTAGATAATGCAGTTGGAGTTCGATCTACTTTGGAAGATATTGATGTTGTCATTGAGCAGAGAGAAGATAATGATTGTGAGCAGAGTAAAGATTAGGATAGTTACCTTGGTGAATATGACAACTCAGATAAAGATGAGGACTTCACATTTAAGGAAGATAGTTGTGATGCAATTATGGATGACATTATTTTTTATGAGAATGCTGATAAAAAAGTTGAGTGGTCAGGAACAAAAACATGTCAGATGAGTGATGAGAATAGCTCTGATTCTAGTGGCATGTCAAATAAAGTAAGAAATGATAGTTATTTTAATAGCATAGACACTGACATTGATGAAACAACAACAGATAAGGAGATGGCTGGAAGTTCACATGGAAAGAACTTCATGTTAGGTCAGAACATAGTATTGTGGAGAGCCTGGTCATAACAGACTTGAATGTGCAAAGAGAAAGACAAACAAACATTTATTAGCTATGATTAGTGTTTATTCAGATTGCCATAACGTAAGAACTTTGTATGTTGATAAGAAGCTGAAGGTTCAGTCAGTAAGACCAACAAGGTTGATGTTATTTCCAACTTTTGTTTAGTGATACGCTATTTATTAATAAATATTCATACTGCAAGTGCATGGTGCTGTTGCAATATATAGGTGAACAAGATTATCGTATCCCACAGAGACTATTATTTTCCCATTCTTAAACAGAAGCACGTAATTAATATCTAGACACAAAGCGGGCAGGTAAAAAGAACTAAAACTAAATAGCATAAAAAGAAACACAATAAATAAAATACCGGGATAAACAAATATAACAAAATATAGGCTTTAGGAAAATTATATTTATTATGTCATTTAACAATATTCATTAATTCTCTCAACCCGACTATTGTCTTTAATTTATCAATGGTGGGAGATCACTAGTTTGTTATCAAGCTATTGCTTAAGGTATATACCATAACATAGATATAATGAGCATGCACTTCACTGCAGTCAGTTCTTCACACATGTCATTACTCCTAATCTAGCACACGAACATCTATTCAACCGTATGTGGTACTTGTTCACTTAGTCGGTCCTTCTAAACACACATAATCTGATTTCTATCTTTTCGTCATTAATTCTTCTTTGGTCAGTACTTCAAATTAATGACTAGCATGCATAAATGGTGATCAAGCATTTATACAAGATATGAAATAAATCATAAAAATCAAACCCCGAGAGATAGCAGGAAGAAAAGTAATCCACTGATATATTAAAATCCATAAATTCTAATCCCTAAAACCTAGATATGGAATTAGCTAGACAAAATTAAATAAATAAACAAAACTAGAGTTTTAGTGTTCATGATAGAAAAGATAAAAGAACCAAAGAATAGTATGTAATCCAACGGTTTTGTCTTCTCTACAATGGTACTTCATCTCTAACAACCCGATCATCTCCTCTCGAGTAGATGACAACTATTTGTCTTCTCTCTGGTGTATTATCTCTCTTCTTGGGTGTCCGCTCACTTGTATCTCATGTGTCAGTCGTGTATCAAAATGGGAGATTTTATATGTAGGCTAAAAACCTTGAATTCGACTGCAAAAATCACATTCCCGTGGATCCAAGTTTGAGGGTCGACCGAGCCATTTGGGTCGACCCAGAGCCCTATTTTTACATAGGGTCGACCCAAGTGATTTGAGCCGAGTCGACCTACCCTTTAACAATTTGCATTGGGTTGGGTCGACTAGCACTTTTTAGGTCGACCAACCCTCTTTTCGCATTGGGCTGTGAATTTCTTCGGATTTTGATTATTTAATTCAGTCCCTTAGGTTTTAAGAATTTAATTAAGCCCAAGAGCCTAATTAAACAACAAAATCGCAACAATTACTGTAAAATTAGCAAACACATCAAAAACTCCAAATGATAACAATATAAGCACAAAAGCTATATAAAATACAAAACTTCATATAATAAATAACATCAATTCATATCCAAAATTTATGTAAAATACACATCTGTGAAATCCCCAAACTTAAACTGTCGCTAGTCCTGAGTAATGAAAAAGAAAAGAAAAGAAAGGATTATGAAGTGAAGATCAAAATTCTTGCCTCAGATTTGCCCCAGATGCGCTAAACTGAACATGGAAAGATTAGATGGATAAAAGTAATAACACATCTATCAAAACTCATTGGAATTACGACCCTCTCGAAAGGTAAATAGAAAAATTCTCTCTACACTCGAGCGTATAAAGGAACTCTAAAAAATCAGAAAAATATAGTAATACACCATAAGCATGCAAATTGTATCTATAGCATGACAAACTTAATTACACCATTGATCTACACCAAATATTCCTAATCATCCAAACATGAAATTCCCTAGTTCCCTGGCTATCAAAGAATAGGCTAAAAGCTTAAACGGGCTAACTGTGGAATCTTTCAGTGATAGGTAAAAATCTAGAAAAAATGAAGGGTAATAAAAACGGCCTAGAATCATTTTTCCAATTCAAGTAAAATGTGTAATCTCGAGATAGAAACTAGAGCAAGTTCTAGGGATTAACTACATTAATTGACACACGCAAGACAATAAACCATGCTAAAATATAGAATAACAATCAAGGCTCTAAAATCTCATAAGTTTATTATGCATAATTCGAACAAATCATCAATCCATGCTATTATTTCCCACCATCAACAATCAACCATGCTCAAATAACACATCAAAAATCGAAAAATTGAAATAAAATTTCAATATCTTGAAAATCCATGGATCCTCATCTACAATTCCAATCACACCAAATCACAACCTCACCGATTCCATCTCCTTATCAATGAAGATATATCAACAATGAAAGAATTAAAGACAAAAAAGCTGCTCTCGAAAATACTAATCAACAAAAGGTTGCTCTAAAAGAAAACAAACACACTAAAAAAATGAAAGAAAAGGTAAGGGAACAAAACAAATAATAGTACATGAGCCAGAGAAAATATAAGTATATGCATACAACCATATCAAATGGAGTGAGTAAGGAGAAATAAAATAAAAAAGAGTACAGAGAGTATCATCATAAGAAAAATACAGGCCTCAATCCATAAAAAAATATCTATCTTAACCTCCTTACATTTTCCCATCCTTATTCAAAACTCTAGTATGAATAAGTTTGCAAAGAGAAAGGGTTAAGATATGATACCTCTCTCCATCACTGAGGCCCGGGAGGTGGATACTGGAAGCGAGGGTTGTAGAAGTGGGTGTTCCATCTCCACATCATATTCATCAGCTCCGCCATGTTTGCATTGTGAGATGCCATCTAGCCGGACATGCCCTCAACTTATCCTGCCATCTTGGAGAGCACTTAGTCTTGGCATCTCGTCCAGACATCTCATTGTAGTAAATCCATGTCTTCTCGGAGACTCCGTATGTCCCGTTGTATCTCACCATAATTAATCTCTCATGGAACCGGAGAGGTGCTCGCTCTCCTGTGGGAGGACTCAGGTCTGTCCTCCGGCTCTCAGCCCTGATGTCTCCGACAGGGCCTCACATTATGTGGAGTGGGTGGCAGCATCTCATAAACCAATTCATGCTTGGGCATGTCCATAAACCAATTCGTCTGATCATAGATCGTAGACACAGTGGTCAGCGAGGCGTTAGGCAATGGAAAATTAGCCCTCTCCTTTTGCAGCATCATGTATGGGGGATGTGACGACTAAAGAAACCTCGAGTGCATTAATGCACGCGCATCCAAATTGATCGACTTTTCCGTGATAGACATCCCATCTAGTGATATGCCAAAGTAGAGAACTATTGGCGTGATGAGATCATCTAGATAAATCTCACCAGTACTCATCATACTGGCCTGACTCAACTAGTGGTCCACCAGGTACTGTCCTAAGTCCTTAATGGTACCTGACATCATGCACTAAAGAGCGACGATCTCAAAAGTGTGGACCACACTACTGTCCTGTCGTCTAAAGACTGAATATGTCATCACCCTCTGAATGTATTGAAGCACATGATTGTAAATGCTCTGTACTCGTGCCCTATGAGTGACAAACTGGTGTGGAATCTCCCCTGACTAAGAAATTTGTCTCCAAAAACACTCGTATCTAAATGCTGAAGGTCGGGTCATAGAATTCTTAAACTGTGGTGTGATAAATTCTGTTGAGATCTTGATAGCTCAACGATCGTCTAACATTCCCCAGCTGGAAGACAATGCCATCGTTTGAGCTTGCAATCGGCTCAGGAACTCCTAAACTAACCTTAGATAGGTTAGCTATCTCTCTCTTATGATAAATGCCCACTGCACTCACTCTATTAGAGCCCACACATGTTTAGAAATGCCCAACTCTTGATAGAGCCCATCACAAATGTACCGACCAAGCCTGACAGTGTATCGACGCATATTACCCCAACGAGCCGTATGTTCTTAGGATCTAAATGAAACTCCCATACTTTGTGCATCTAAACTGTTAGCATCCATTTTCTCTACACACAAACAACCACGAAAACTCCACACAAAATCAACAACCACAACTCCTCCAAAATCAAACAAAAACTCATTCCCCATTGTCAACCAAAATCCAACAAAGTAAACAAATAACTTCCAATTAAATCCATGCTTACTTAAATCAATACAAATCCAAATGCATTCACTTCCAATAATTAAACCAATACAAATACTCAAGGATAACTGTTAGTGCCACCGTCATGCACTAAGTACTTGTGTTGTTCAATTGGCGAGATATGTTCGACAATGTGTGTCTGGGTATGTCCCACGAAGATTTCTTTTCCACTGTGCAAGAAAAGAAGAACAGTTGGTGAACTGTTCCAGAGTTTGTCCCAAACAGAACCAGGGACACTTTATTTATGGCAGTTTCCTTGTTGGAAAAATCTTGCACAGAATTCATTTGGAAGGTCAAGATATATTAGTTTTATGCCTTGTGGTGTAGATTCAGTGCTGAATTAACCCCACTATACTTGGAGAGTATCTACATACGTATGGAAGGCTACAAACCACAATCTACTTACCAAGTTGGCGGCGGATGAAGATCGACGCCTATATGAAGACCGAATTGAGGAGCAATCGGTACCACTTATATTTTGTTTAGATTCTAGTGTTAGAATCAGTTTGTGGTCATTTGTAACTAGTAGTTCTTCATTAATACATTCAACGTGATAGACTAGTTTTGAGTGTTTTTGAGTGAAACACGTGAGGGAATTTTTATTCCAGTTTTGTACGCAATCTCGGGAGAGATTGTAAGTTGAAGTCGTGGGTAGCTAGAGGGAGTCTAGTGTCATGATTGTGAGGGGATCTTATAACTTTTGGCTAGTGAAAAAGTTCGAGGAGAAAAACGGGCGACATAAGGCGGGAGGCTTGTATGTGTAAGATCCTTAATACACTCTTCGAAGGAGTAACAGTCAGAACTTCAAGTTTGGGAGCAATCCCCCTATAGTAGGTTGTTTGACTCGAACTGGGTTACCATCTCATGCTTTTTTACTGCTTTATTCTTTTATGTTCTTGCATCTGTCTCACACATATCACAGAATAGTTTTTAAGTAGTTAACTAAAACTTGTATAAGCACGAATTACTGTTTTTCAATTGGCACCAGAGCGGGTTGCCTGTATTCAGGGTTGATCTTGGGATATTAATCCGTGTTCTTGTGTTGTTTTTGTCGAGATGGACTTGATGAAAGAAGGAGCCTCGATGGTGCGACCTCCACTCCTTGATGGCAATAACTATGCCTATTGGAAAGCTCGTATGACAACTTTCATTCGCTCAATTGATGATCATTCCTGGAAGATAGTGACTGAAGGGTGGAAGCCTCGTATCAAGAAGGATGACAAAGGCAAAGCGGTGCTGAAGCCAGAAGAAGAGTTTGACGATACTGATTCTCAGATCATGGGGCTAAATGCTAAAGCCATGAACGCCATTTTCTCTGCAGTGGACATGAACGTGTTCAAACTCGTCTCCACATGTGACAAGGCAAAGGATGCATGGGATATCCTTCAAACTACTTTCGAAGGAACAAGCAGTGTTCGTGTATCTCATATACAGCTCCTTACTACCAGATTTGAAAACTTTCGAATGGATGAAGGTGAAAAGCTTGCTAATTTCAACGCCAAGATTTGTGACATAGCTAATGAAAGCTTTGCACATGGTGATGCCATCTCTGAGGAGAAACTTGTGCGGAAATTTCTGCGATCTCTTCCCAAGAGATTCACATATAAAGTCACGGCGATTGAAGAGGCCAATGACGTGAGCAAGATAAAGTTACAGGAGCTGATGGGGTCCCTGAGGCCAATGACGTGAGCAAGATGAAGTTATAGGAGATGAAGAGACAGTTCAGAAGAAAAGCATAGCTTTTCAAGCCGACTCCAGTTTTGATGTGCCAAGTAATGTCTCAGACAAAAATGATCTGGCTGAGTCAATTGCCCTGTTGACAAAGAATTTCTCAAAATTTGTCAAACGTTATGAGAAGTCTTCACAGAATAATTTTGCCAAGAATAGATTCTCCAAACCTCGGAGATCTAAAGATGAAGATTCCATTGAAGAAAAACATAAGGAGGTCAAGTGTAGAGAATGTGGTGGTCTTGGGCACTATCAAGCTGAATGTGCTAACACCCTAAAGAAGAAGAATAAATCCTACAGTTCCACTCTCAGTGAAAGTGATGATCCAGATAATAGTGGGAGTGATGAAGAATGCATGATCAATCATATTGCTTTCATGACACATTCTCACAAAGAACTTGTGCCTAATTCTGTCTCTGACAGACAGAGTGACAATGTTTCGGAATGCAGTGATGATGGAGAATTTACTGAAGAGTCTGCCATAGAAGCTTACAAAAAGCTTCATGAGAGCTGGATCATGGTGGTTAAAGTCAATGAAGGGCTGATGAAAGAGAATGGTGATCTCATTAAAGAAAGAGATAGTTTGTCCACGCACCTCAGTGAATTGCAGAATGATCTTCAACAATCCAGAAACAATTCTCACTCCCAGAATGGTGAACTGCTTCATCTAAAGAAGCTCGTCAAGATGATGAATTCTGAATCGTCTCAGCTCGATGACATCCTTTCTAAAGGAAAAAGTCCGCAGGACCATACAGGGCTTGGATATACTGGTGGGAAGTTCTTTGATTGTTTCTGTCATGGACAAACATCTGGAAAGCATGATGAATCTGTTCCAGAACCTGAATTTAAACCAGAGATCAAGCAGCCACAGGTTCAAAAGTCTCAACCTCGACAGATTGGAGTTGTCTGCCACTACTGTGAAAAGCCTGGTCACATTCGACCATACTGTAGGTACTACATCAATGATCTCAGAAGAATGAGGAGGAAAGGTCGATCTCAGAATGACCTGAATTTTAGAAGACAATCTGTGCGGAACAGATCCTAGAACATTCACAGGAACTATGTTGTTCACACTGCCCTCAATATTCATGCAAAGAGCAGCTGGTACTTTGATAGCGGATGTTCGCGACACATGACTGGAGATGCTAGTATGCTGAAGAATATCTAAAAGGATTGTTCTTATCAATCCATTGCTTTTGGAGATGGTGTTAAGGGAAGAGTTCTTGGTTGTGGTCATCTAAATATTGAAGGGATGCCCAACTTGGAGGATCATCTGCTTGTTGAAGGACTGAAAGCTAACTTAATTAGCATAAGTCAACTCTGCGATCAAGGTCTCTTGGTTCATTTTACTAGAGACAAATGCCTTGTGAAGAACAAAGAATGTGTGCTGCTGATGGATGAAGACAGATCGAGGGACAATTGTTAACTTCTCAACATGAAAGGTAAATGCTTCAAAACTCAGCTTGATGAAGCAAACATATGGCATGAAAAGCTTGGTCATGTGAGTTACAGAAACATGCAACGTTTTATGAAGATAGAAGCTGTGAATGGAGTCCCGAAGTTTGATATTGATCGTAGTAAAATTTGTGGACCTTGTCAAGTGGGAAAACAGATTCATACATCATATAAATCTATTAAGAAAATTACCACCTCAAAAGCTTTGGAGCTGTTGCATATGGATTTGATGGGGACTGTTCAAACTGAAAGTATTGGACGGAAGAAGTTTATTTTTGCGTGTGTGGATGACTTCACACGATTCACATGGGTTGAGTTCCTTAGAGATAAGGGAGAAACTTTTGAGACATTCAAGAATCTGTGTCTTAAGCTTGAAGTGGAGAAAGCAACAGCTGTGATGAGAATTCGAAGTGATCACGGTTGTGAATTTGAAAATGCTTATTTCAAATGTTTTTGTGAAGAAAGAGATATTGCTCAGGAGTTTTCTGCACCAAAAACGCCTCAACAAAATGGTGTTGTTGAGAGGAAAAATCAGATTCTTCAAGAAATGAGCCGAGTCATATTGAAGGCAAAATATATCCCTGACAATCTATGGGCTGAAGCTGTGAACACAACTTGTCATGTTATCAATCGGGTGTATTTCAGACCCAAGACAAGAGTCACTCCCTACAAGCTGTAGAAAGGAAAGAAACCAAATTTAAAGTATTTACACATCTTTGGAAGTACTTGCTATATGTTAAGAGACCGAGAGCAGCTTGGCAAGTTTGATGCCAAAGGAGATGAATGCATTTTTCTCGGATATTCGAGAAATAGTCAGGCCTATCGAGTGTTCAACAAGAGGACCAAGACGGTGATGGAGTCCATCAATATTGTTGTAGATGATCTGGAAGAACCTGTTGCCCAGATTCACGAGGAGATTGTTGATGTCACAACTCCTGTGCCAGCTTCTGTTCCAGACAGTTCGGAACACAATGATCAGGCTGAGTTGAGGAATGAGAACCTGGATAGCTTCAAACCTTAAAAAGGTGTGCAGAAGCATCATTCTGCAGTAGACATCATTAGTGATGTGAGTGAAGGAGTTAGAACCAGAGGAGTTCGAAAGAACTATCATGAGATGATAGCAAATGCCTGCTATACTTCTACAACTGAGCCCAAGAATGTTAAAGAGGCCTTACAAGATGATCGATAGATTCATGCCATGCAAGAAGAGCTCATGCAGTTTGAAAGAAATGAAGTATGGGATTTGGTTTAATGTCTTAAAGGTGTTAATATGATCGGCACGAAGTGGATCTTCACAAATAAAACTGATGAAAAAGGGAACATAACCAGAAATAAGGCAAGACTTGTGGCTCAAGGCTATTCCCAAGTTGAAGGTGTGGATTTTGGCGAGACATTCGCTCCAGTTACTCGCCTTGAATCTGCCAGGTTGCTCCTCGCCATGGCTGCATGGATGAAGTTTAAATTATACCAAATGGATATGAAGAGTGCCTTCTTAAATGGGTACTTATCTGCAGATGTGTTTGTAAGCCAACCCAAAGGCTTTGAAGACCCATATCATCCTGAGTATGTGTAGAAACTGAAGAAGGCCCTCTACCGTCTCAAACAAGCTCCACGAGCTTGGTACGAATGACTTACCAAATTCCTTCTAGATAAAGGATACGTTCGAGGTGGAGCTGATAGAACTCTCTTCATCAAGAGAGAAAAATCTGACGTGATCATCGTTCAGATTTATGTTGATAATATTGTCTTTGGATCTGTCTCGGACAGAATGGTGAAAGACTTCGTGAAGGACATGACTTCTGAATTTGAGATGAGTCTTGTAGGTGAACTAACCTACTTTCTGGAGCTTCAAGTGAAGCAAAAATATGATGGAATCTTTGTGTCTCAAATGAAATATGCAAAGAACTTAATCAGTAAATTTGGCTTGGAGAGTTGCAGCCCGAAAAGAACTCCGATGGGGATATCTTCAAAGATGTCAAAAGATGAAGCTGGTGTTGCTATTGAGCAAATCTTGTACCAAAGTATGATTGGGAGTCTGTTGTACCTTATAGCAAGTAGGCCAGACATATGTTACAGCGTGGGAGTTTGTGCTCGGTACCAATCTGATCCTAAAGAAAGTCACTTGAAATCTGTCAAGCACATAATCAAGTACGTAAAGGGTACTGCTGAGTTGGGACTTTGGTTTTCCTATGATACGAACCCTAGTTTGGTGGGGTTTTGCGATGCAGATTGGGCAGGATGTACTGAAGATCAGAAGAGTACCTCAGGAGGATGTTTCTTCCTTGGAAATAACATGGTCTCATGGTTCAGCAAGAAACAGAATTCTATCTCGCTTTGTACTGCCAAGGCAGAATATATTGTTGCTGGGAGTTGTTGTACTCAGCTTTTGTGGATGAAACAAATGCTGCATAACTATGGTGTCCCACAGTCTGTCCTTACTATATACTGTGACAATATGAGTTCGATAAACATTTTGAAAAATCCAGTTCAACACTCACATACAAAGCACATAGACATTCATCACCACTTCATCCAGGAGCTTATTGAAGAGGATCTTTTGTGATCGAATATGTTGGAACAGATACCCAGCTTGTGGACATCTTTACAAAGGCACTTGATTGTAGAAGGTTTGAAACACTAAGATCCTCCTTGGGTCTTTGTGTTCTCTAAACTTCTCCATTGTGAGAAGACTCTCTATACAGTCTTGGTCAGTGATGTATGTATAGAGAGTATAAAATGACCATGGTTAAAATGGTTTGTAAGTGTTGTGCCAATATCTGTCTCGAACAGTTTCTGCTTTGGACGAACGGTTACTTTTCAACGGCTATGAGTGCCTTGTTTTTCACATCACGATGAGTTATGGAAATTTACTTTTAAAATTTCCTAATTAAGGTATTAACCTTATATTCAAAAGAGACGGAATCTCAGCAAAATTTCCAAGTCGTTCTCTCTCTCTGGTGTTTGCTTGTTTTTGTTGTTCGAACTCCAATGGCGGACAAAGCTGCTTCTTCTAAGCCCTCTCAAGCTAAGAAACCCAGAATTTCTACAGAACACTTGCGTCGATAGCTTGCAGAGCTTTCTCAACCAATTGTGTTCTCATCTTCAATAGCCTCTATCTCTGCTCTTGTGAAGCAATATGTCACTTTATCCGAAGCCCTTGCTTCTGTGCCAACTTCTGTGGTACCTTCTGTTGATTCGCCACCTAGGTCTATGTCTGAGACAGATCTCACTGTTTAACCCTCTCCTAGGGTTTCTGAAGAGCCATCCTCTCCGCCATGGTGTCTGCGGAAATCTTAGATTCTTCCATTGCGGCTGTTTTAGAGAATGTTGGAGGTAATGAAGTCTCCTTGGCTTCTGTCGAAGATGATGTCACTGCCTCTGCTGTTGACGAAGAGCCTTCCTCTATTGAGGAATTTGCTGCATGTGTTGATGCTCTGAAGTTTGTTCAAGCTCCGTCGAGTCTTGCTACTGTCCCGGTGTTTAGTCACATGTCCATTGTCACTGTTCAAGTTCTGCTTGGTGAAGTGTCACTTGTTGTTGCTGTTGAAACCTTTGTTCAAGATCAAGGTGAAGATGATATTGATATCTCCTTTATCGATGAGGATTCTTCTGTTCATGAGGATGATTCTGTCCCTCCTTCAAAGGCTAGCTCCTCCAAAACTCACGGGTCCAAACACAAGTTGGAGTTGCGAGATGTTCCAGTCACTCCTCCGGTGTCTGCTGATGAAGATGACACACATATCATCAATTTGAAATCAAATGTGTTGGCTAAGGTTGCTGCGAAGAAGATTTCTTCTTTAAAAACCCCCAAATCCAAGAAAGTTGCTGCTAAGAAGGGGTCTTCATCAAAACCCCCCAAATCGGTGAAGCCCTCTGGGAAATAGTCTGTGGCTAAGAAGCCTAATGTTGTTCCTGCTCGCCGTGTGACACAAAGTGTGTCTGAGCAGAGGATGGGGTTGATGTCGGGACGTCGTCGGTCGCTGATGAAGCAAGCCAGAGCACCTTCCCCCTCTGATGAAGAAGCAGATGATGTCCCTGAATCTGCTCCAAACAGATCAGATTCCGATTTCGAGGACTTTGATTCAAGTAAGTTTATCTCTGCCTTTCACTAAAATCAATTCAAGATTATTCCTAGTCGCTCGTTGGTTTCCGAGTGTTGCTTGATTAAGTCTGATATAGAAGGAATGGGTGTGGATACCTTGTTGCATGATATTCGATTGGAAAAATCTGCTTATTCTGCTCCTCCATTCATAACTGCTGTTGTACATGAATTTTATGCCAACTTGTCTAAGGGCATGTGTGATGCTTCCTATGAGCATGCTTTTTCAGCTTTTGTACGGGGTCATTGGATTGCGTTTCCCTTACTGTGATTAATGAGTTTTTGGGTCGTGAAAATCTTGTTGCTCCTGCACCTGTTTTTGATCTGAATGAGGTTGTGTCGGAATTGATTGGAGGAAGTCGGGTTGTTTGGCCCTCGGGACGTGCATTGTTGGCTTCTGATCTAAGTGTGAAGTACTCGATTCTTCACAAGGTTGCTGTTCAGAATTGGCTGCCCAGTACTCATGATTCTACTGTAGGCAAGCCCATGGCTTTGTTGCTGTTTAAAGTGGGCACTCGTAGCGAGTTCAATCTTGGTCAGCTTACCTTTGAGAATGTGTTTGCTCATACTGAATCTGCTCGTGCCCAGCAACCTATTGGCTATCCTGGTCTCATCTTCAGTATCATAATGGCCCAGCATGATGTGGTTTCTACCAATGATATGTATGCTCCTGTTTCGCAGCCGCTGGCTATAAGTCACAAGCTCTTTTCATCCCAGCATGCTCCAGATGTCCCTGCCCGAGATGCTGATGATCGCTCCGCCTCTGTACCATCATCTGTCCCAGACAGATCTGCTGCTTCTTTTTCTGTCACATCTGTTTTCTTTGACAAGCATATCAAGTCTCTGTAGTGTGGAGTGGTATTACTGAGCAAGTCTATTCGGACTTTCAAAACCAGAAAGTAGGAGTTGGAGGCCTTGCTGATTGATCTCGGGGACCGAGCCCTTGGACTTGTCTCGCCGTTTAATATGCCGAGTGCTTCCTCTGTCCCAGCTGCTGATAAGCCGGCTGGTGCTGATGACGATGATGCTGATGATGTTGCTGCCTCCCCAGCGTGAAGTTTGGTGTTTGCCGTTTCTGGCAACAATGAAGAGGGAGAAGAATGTTGGTAAACAAAGGCCACAGTTGGATGAAGGATGGTCTTTTTGCTGCTGCTGCTACTGTGTTGAGCGTGTGCTCATTTTTAATGTTTGATGTTTCTGAACAAACAATTTATTGGGGATGCTATTTACCCCCACTTTAATTTTTGTTGGTCTGCACTATATTTTTGATCAACTTACAATGCAGTTTTCTACTACAACAAAAATGCTCTGATCGTGTTGAAGGCACTCTCCGTTCAGATTCAGGGAGAGTGTGCTTGTAACTGTCTCTGACAGTTTTTGAATATATCACTCTTTTTGATATATTTTTTATCTGCGAAGTTCATTCAAGTATTGTGCAGATTGTGATGATAATTGTCGACCATAAACGCCAAAGGGAGAGATTATTAGTGCCACCGTCATGCACTAAGTATTTGTGTTGTTGAATTGGCGAGATATGTTCTACAATGTGTGCCTGGGTATGTCCCACGAAGATTTATTTTCTGTTGTGCAAGAAAAGAAGAACAGTTGGTGAACTGTTCCAGAGTTTGTCCCAGACAGGATCAGGGACACTCTATTTATGGCAGTTTCCTTGTTGGAAAGATCTTGCGCTGAATTCGATTGAAAAGTCAAGATATATTCATTTTACTGCCCTGTGGTGTAGATCTAGTGCTGAATTAACCCCACTATACTTGGAGAGTATCTACACACGTATGGAATGCCAGAAACCACAATCTACTTACGATGTTGGCGGCGGATGAAGATCGACACCTATATGAAGACCGAATTGAAGAGCAATCGGTACCACTTATATTTTGTTTAGATTCTAGTGTTAGAATCAATTTGTGTTCATTTGTAACTAGTAGTTCTTCATTAATACGTTCAACGTGATAGACTAGTTTTGAGTGTTTTCGAGTGAAACATGTGAGGGGATTTTTATTTCAGTTTTGTACGCAATCTCGGGAGAGATTGTAAGTTGAAGTCGTGAGTAGCTAGAGGGAGTCTAGTGTCACGATTGTTAGGGGATCTTACAACTTTCGGCTAGCGAAAGAGTTCGAGAAAAAGAACGGGCGACATAAGGCGGGAGGCTTGTATGTGTAAGATCCTTAATACACTATTCGAATGAGTAACAGTCGGTACTTCAAGTTTGGGAGCAATCCCCCCAGAGTAGGTTGTTTGAACCGAACTGGGTTACCATCTCGTTCGTTTTTACTGCTTTATTCTTTTATCCGGCCATTGTAGCACATGTGTCGCCCAGGGCATAAGGGGTTCTTGAATCTTTCACACATATCAAGAACAGTTTTTAAGCAGTTAACTAAAACTCGTATAAGCACGGATTACTGTTTTTCAATAACTTCATAGTAGGCATAGAATATGAAAATCCCCTTTTAGCTAAATCTCTACAATAATGATTCCTCAATTAAATAACATGCTTGCATAATTAGATAAATTCCTCTTAGACAAAGCATACCCAACATCATAGGAACATAATTGCATCATCATTTTATGTATAAACATTTCCATAATCAAATTAAACAACAATTTTGCACTGATTAAATGACTAAAAATATGAAGCATAATCATAATCTTGAATAAACGTAGAAATTAAACAGAAAAAATTCAACATACCTTAAATATTTGAGAAGAGGAATGAGAAGATTTGGGAGTAGAGAGTACTTCAAATTAATGAAGCATAATCATAATATTCTCTGGTCAGTACTTTAAATTAATGACTAGCATGCATAAATGGTGATCAAACATTCATACAAGATATGAAATAAATCATAAAAATAAAACCCCGAGAGATAGCGGGAAGAAAAGTAATCAACTCATATATTAAAATTCATAAATTCCAATCCTTAAAACCTAACTATGGAATTAGCTAGACAAAATTAAATAAATAAACAAAACTAGAGTTTTAGTGTTCATGACAGAAAAGATAAAAGAACCGAAGAATAGTATGTAATCTAACAGCTTTGTCTTCTCTACAATGGTACTTCGTCTCTAACAACTTGGGAAATCCATTCCCAATTCATCAGGAATTCCTGCTCTTGGAGGTGAATCTGGAATCTCATCGGATGATTTATCGCCAAGTCTTCATCCTGTTCTTCCTCCTCTTGGTTTTCTATCTCCGGATCGAATTCGGGCTTAGCTCACCTTGAAGACTTCCTTCCCCTTCTTTCCATGTCAATATTTAGAAACGTGGTACCTGAGACAATAATGAGACAACAATCAAACAAGAGATCTAGTTTCTAGCAAAACTGCAACAATTTGTATAATGACTTTTATGTAGATATGGCAAAATCCAAAACCAAAAGGTCATAATTAACTTTGAGCAAAATAAAAAATAATGTCCACAATTAATTTTTGAACAAAATCCACCCCTAACATGAGGAACTCAAAAGCAAAAATGTAAAGCATTCGAATGAGTAACAATCATGATATAATTAAAACAACACATTGAAATTTCAATAGTTTAGATAAAAGGGCCTTCAATATATATGACAATATCAAATACAAAGGTTCATAACAACACGTGTCCAATACCAAAAACTATCAACAATGCTTACTTCAATGAGTTTAACATGCTAGAGCTAGTCTCAACCCAAGGCAAATACAAGTTTGAGAATTTAGACGAAAGAGGCTCTAGTCACAAATGACAATATCAAAAACAAAGAGCCCACATTATATATGTACCATGACAATTTCCTTTTTTCTTTATGTCTAAAATCATCAAAGTGCATGACTTATGCTTATAAGAATGTGGAAGCAAGCATACAACATTGTATCACCCAAGAATGGCATATTGTGCAACTATTTAGTACTATGTACTTCATCTACAACAATGGGCTCAAACACCACACAATGGTACACAAAATTTGGGCTTGTTCAACTTTTTTCCCAATTATAGATAGAACCCAAGCCAAACCACCAAAATCTCAACCAATTTCTTCAACCCATATCATTCTCGTGCAATTCTAGCCAAATATAGGCATACATTCAAGGAAATTTAGGACAATTCCACCCATTGCAATTCTAGGGAACAGAACATGGAAAAATCCCCCAAATTTCATAGCATATGAATAAAAAAGTTTAAATCTTCATGCTAAAAGTACAGTGCAATGGAGATTATGAAGGAATGTGAGAGATTTACCTTGATTCTTTAGGGAAGCCTTGAATTTTCATGTGTGAGAGTGAGTGAGAGTGAGAGTGAATGTGAGTGTGAAAAATGAGTGTAAAAATGAGAGAATAAGGGTTAAAACCTATGGGTCAACACTCAAACATGTCGAGGCATGACCAAGGTCGTGTTCCGGGTTCGAGTTTCACTTTATTGTTAAACGCAACTGATGATATTCGCGTCTTCACCCTGCGTCTCGCAGTGTTATGAGGTGCGATCCCAGTAGGTTGCATGTCAAGTTCGCGTTCCAAGTGAAGAACAATAGGCCCCTAAAGCTCGTATAGCATGAGCTTTATGTCGCGTTCGGGGGTCACATTTTGTGTTGAAGTTAAAAGTTACCTTAGAAGGTCGCGTTTTGAACTCGCGTTTCATGGACTGATTCTTTGAAAGCTTCATTTTTCTTGACTTTTTAACACTAACTCTTTGTTTCAGTTGTAGAGGTCAGAAACTCTAAAGTTAATCATTCTTCGAGTTCGGGCTCCGACAACCTACAAGATAAAGAAACATGTGAACCTGAATGACCGTTGGGGGGTTGACGATCGAACGGACTCCGACATTCAAGTTAGAATCGAAGATAAATAATAAAGATGAATTGATTAAAGCAATAAAAGATGATTTCAGATCTGAGTCCTGTAAATGTAGAATGTATGTAATGTGTTGGTTGATGGCTAGATTATGCATGTGAGTAGCTTGAGTGTATGTAGGTATAGTGCGAATGAACGTGTTCCTTTTCTTTTCACCATATGATATATATATATATAAGAAATCCTCAATCTATTCCCGATGACAGGGGATTTTGCCTATCCTTTTTAGGGTTTTGACGGGCTCTCCCTTATCTTCAACGGATCTTTTGACCTGGTCGCCTATTTCGAAAGTCTGCTTGGCCTCAGCTTCTTCCTTAAGCCTTCGATCTCCTTAACCTCTGTTACCGACCCCTTGACTTCTTTGACCTCTAATGGCCATGGGCCTGGTGTTTAGGCCTATGCAGAAATAAGACATCTACAGTTAGCTCCTCATTACTTGATTCTTGAATTTCAAAGATCGGGTAATGAATGTCGACGCTTGCTAGTTATTATCTCGACTCAGCCCTACGCTTTGATATTAATTTTTTATTTAACTTTAGAAGTGTACTCAGAAGTAATCTTTAAGAAGAATTTCAGTGAGGTCATGAAAAACTGACCCTTTGGAACTCCAGACCTAAAGGCAGGTCCTGAGGGAGCTCCTGAGGTCGTGAGAGCAGACCTCATAGAGCTCCAGACCTGAATGTAGATCCTGAGAGAGCTTCTGAGGTCGTGAGAGCACGAGCTCGCGGAGCTCCAAACCTGAAGGCAGGTCCTGGGGAGCTTCTGAAGACGTGAGAGCAG
Organism: Perilla frutescens; assembly: GCA_026008535.1. Classification (NCBI taxonomy): domain Eukaryota; kingdom Viridiplantae; phylum Streptophyta; class Magnoliopsida; order Lamiales; family Lamiaceae; genus Perilla; species Perilla frutescens. Next base: position 36,669,331 of record BRKX01000016.1, on the reverse strand, counting down.
ACCTCGTGGAGCTCCAGACCTAAAAGCAGGTCCTGGGGGAGCTTCTGAGGTCATGAGAGCAGGCCTCGTAGAGCTCCTGACCTGAAGGCAGGTCCTGGGGGAGCTTCTGAGGCCGTGAGAGCAGACCTCGTGGAGCTCTAGACCTGAAGACAGGTCTTGGAGGAGTTTTTGAGGCCGTGATAGCAGACCTCGTGGAGCTCCAGACCTGAAGGCAGGTCCTGGGAGCTTCTAAGGTCGTGAGGGAAACAGTTCCCTCTTTATTCATTTCTTCAGAATTTCTATAGTTTCTTCCTTCAACTCAAGATCTTCACAAAAAAAATCTTAACTGCCATGTAAATCTCTTCACAAAAGATTCCGCTCCATGTTTTTTTCCGCCAACTGTCTCCGTCCTTCTCGATTTCTACGGTTGCTTGAAGATTTTGCCACGGACATTACCGGCCTCTCGGATTTTTATGGTTTCCAGGTTATCTTCTCGCCTCCTTTTCTCTCTTTAATGTTTCATTCCATGGACATGCGGCTTTAGTATTTCTCATAGGTTTTAAGAGTTTTCGGGGATATTTAGAAGTATTTCTTGGTGATTTGTAGGGTTTCTAGAGAATGTGCGATAATTTTTAAGATTTTTTTAGAGATTAGGCTCCTGGGTGACATTGTTGATTTATGGGCTTTGGAACTTAGGTGGGTGTCGATGTTTCTGGGTTATTGGTTCGATTTCTGGGTTTGCATGTATCTATTGTATATTTTATGATAATGAGTGCGAGTGGAGATTTGAATGCTGAGGAGGAAAGGATGAGTTATGGTGGCGGGGAAGAGGAACAATATTGTGGGTCTGAACGGTCTGGTAGTTCTGACTCTCCCATCAGTCAAGGTCACGAGAAAGGGAAAGGGTAGACGGCCATCGGCCATTGTCCCCCACTCGGTCGATCGGGCGGTGAGAAGTAAGCGGCGGGCTAAGGAAGTGATATGTGATTTGTCGGGAGGGCGGACGATTTACATCCGCGAAGTTAGGCCGGTGGGGGAAGGTTCAATGCCTCTGAGATTGCTTCCATTGTGAGCGAAGAACTTCTGAAGAAGCTGACCTTGCCACCAATTTCGGGTGTCGGGGTCGAGGTTCAATCCCTTCGTCCCACTGAACGAGCTCATTGATCTCCGTCGGGGTTCACGGCCTTGATACATTGGTTATGGAGAAAGGGATCGGGCTCCCCATCCATCCGTTCTTCACAAAGATGGCATACTTCTATGGCATTGCTCCTACCCAGATCACCCAGTAGGGTGGTTTCACATGTTGGGCATGTATTATCTGTGGGAGGAGCTCAGTTTTTCTGACCCCAGTGTCGGAGAATGGCACGCGGCATACAAACTTGTGATACCCCTACCCTATAATACAGGTTGTTTCACTCGAGCTGATACGTCATAGCATGGTGATATTATACGGAGTGTATAATACAGTTTGAATATTTATTATAAAAATGTCGAGTTATATGATAATGAAAGTGATTACATTTGATTTTTATTTTACCATACCTTGACCACCCGATGAGGGTTAGGGGCAACGACCTCTGCTTTTTTGATAAGTAATAAATGTGTTTTGAAAGTTAAATGGAGTTGGAAATGTCTAGGAGTCGAACTGTATTCGAAAATAGGAAACGGTCTGAAACGCGACCGAGGGACGCGACCTCGTTCAGGCCGTATGCTAAGAGGTCTGCAACACGACCTCGAGGCGCAACCGGTTAGGTTGTGTGGCACCACTTCAGAGAGCTATTTTCCTTTGGCTCGAGCGCGACCCCCCCAGGTCGCGCCCTGCTTCAGAAATTCCATCATGTAAATACCACACTTCACTCATTTCCTCTTCATTTTCTTCTTCACTTGGGTGATTTTCCTCCCAATCCTCTCAAGAAATTCTTCAAGTTTTGATTGGATTATTCCATCATCATCTATCAACCAAGGTAACTTCATACCTCTTCTTTTTGGTAATTAAGCACCATATTCGTGTTGATTTGAATCTAGGGTTTATATCCAGAAATTAGGGTTTTCAATTTTATTGACCCTCTTGGCTTTATATCTTGAGCATAAGGTTTATTTACCTCCTTGAAGCTATATGTGAAGTTATATTGAATTCCTATGGTTCATTATTGCTAGATTTGGGATATTTGCCCTAATTTCCCCTTGTTTTGTTGATGGTTGGATGGAGGTATTGTGATGATTTTATGGATTTGATTTTCATGTATGTTATAGCCCTAGGATGGAAGTACATGTATCGGACATTGTGGGTTCAAAGGATTTAAATTGAGTCTTGTTCTTGTGGTTTAAATGGGTGCACGTAACGTGTTCGATTAAATGTGTTAAAGAGTTTTAATATGTATTTTGAGTCCAAAACCATAGTATGAGCTCGTATATCCATGGTTGTTTATGTGGATATGTATGAAAAACCTTAAAGCATGTATAGCATGTGTTTGGTCAAAATTATGAAGTAATTGTATAACTCGACCTCTAAAAATTAAAAGGGGATTTAAAGATGCTAGGCGACGTATCGGGGTTCGAGGTGGACAACTTGTGCACGTCGAAGGAGTATTTAAAGGTTGAAAGGATTTTGAAAGCGTCTCATAAGGTGCGGTAACTTTAAACTGTGAACACGTGTAAGGTTATAGTTATTGTTGTGCTTTGACAGTAAAAGTATGCATGGTCTTTGGACCGATTATATGAATTAGACCCTTCGGGGCAATACAGAGATCCTTCGAGGTCGATACAGAGATCCTTCAGGGTTGATAAAGTGATCCTTCGGGATCGACAAAGAGGTCCTACGGGATCGATATAGAGTTGTTAATGTCCTCCCTGGAGATAATAAGCCTGCGAGCATCCTTACAGGGCTAAGATATTCATTAACAGGGTTAACAGGGGCATCATGGTTCTTGGATCTTACGGGGTTGAGACTAGTCTCTACAAAGTAAAGAAATTTCCATACATTATATTTTCACTTGTGCAATTAGCTATAACTATTTGCAGTGTTCCCGAATGAGTATGCTGTTAAATACTCACCCCATTCATTCCATGAATTTCAGGTTGAGGAGTTGAGGCCGGAGTAAGAGCGTTGTGAACACAAGAGAACCCCCACAAGCTTGTGTTTATTTTTGCATGCTCTACTCTTGAAATACTCACATTATTAATAATATATTGATCATTTTCCTTTTGTTTTTATGATCAATGATCATTGGGGATGAGACTAGCCCTATTTTGTAGTTATGTTGAATGATGTATATATCTATTGTCATGATCAACTACGATGTTTTAAATTCCCGATACACACTTCAACGAAATGAAATCTTGAGACTTATGTGCTTTCTTAAGTATGAAATGATGAAAGTGCTTTAGTAGTCCTTGAATTAGCCTTAAAATGACATGAACCTAATGAGCTAGTGTGCCAGTGGTGAATTGTTAGAGATCAGTATTCCTTCGGTAAAGAAAGTTTCTTCTAGCAAGATGGCGTATGGCCTGAAGGTAGAAATCAATGATAGAGTGCTAAGAGCGGATCTCCATGTCTTGGAGATGCGTGATTTCGACGTAATCCTAGGTATGGATTGGTTGAGTGAGAATCATACCATGATTCGATGTCGTGATCATGAGGTTAAATTTGATTTTTCAGGTGAGCCTAAGCTAGTCTTCCATGGTGTAAGAACGAGATCAACTTAGAGAATCATTATAGCAATGAAGGCAATGAAGTTTTTGAAGAAAAGAGGATGTCAGGGGTTTCTCGTCAGCATAGTGGAGTCAAAGTCCACTAAAGTTCGGGTGTCCGATATGCCAGTGGTGAATGAATTTCCTGATGTATTACCAGATGAGTTGCTAGGAATTCCTCATGACCGTCAAATCGAGTTCACCATCGACTTAGTGCCAGGTGCGGCACCAATATCTAAAGCTCCGTATAGAATGGCGCCAAAGGAGCTGCAAGAGCTCAAAGTTCAACTTCAGGAGTTGCTTGACAACAAATTAATTCGACTAAGTGTTTCACCATTGGGAGCACCTGTGTTATTTGTGAAGAAAAAAAATGGATCAATGCGAATATGCATTGATTATAGAGAGTTGAATCGGTTAACGATCAAGAACAAGTATCTGCTACCGAGAATTGAAGATTTGTTTGATCAACTGAAGGGAGCCGGTGTGTTTTCAAAGATCGACTTGAGGTCTGGCTATCATTAATTGAAGATCAAGGAGAGTGACATCCCAAAGATGGTATTTAGAACGCGATATGGTTATTGTGAGTTCACGGTGGCACATTTTGGATTGACTAATGTGCATGGAGTCTTCATAAAATTAATGAACCGAGTGTTCCATCCGTACCTCGATCAGTTCATAATAGTCTTCATCGATGATATCTTGATTTATTCAAGAAGCAAGGAGCAGCATGCTGAGCATCTCAGAATCGTATTGGAGACGCTAAGGAAAGAAGAGTTGTATGCGAAAGGTGGAAGTTGTTAGCAATTGTCCTTGGCCACATGGTGGCATCAAATGAAATTGAAGTAGAGCCGTCGAAGGTGGAATTTGTTAGCAATTGGAAGACATCATCGAATGATAATGAAGTCCGACGTTTTTTAGGACTGGCAAGCTACTATAGAAGATTTATCGAGGGATTCTCCAAGATATCAGGTCCTTTGATGAGATTGATGAGGAGGAATGAGAAGTTCTAATGGAGCGAGAAGTGTGAGCAGAGTTTTCAAGAATTAAAGTGGCATCTCGTGTCAGCCCCAGTGTTGACTATCCCTAATGGGACTGAAGGCTTTGTCATCTACAGCGCCTCAAAGCAAGGACTTGGTTATGTTCTGATATAACATGAAAAGGTAGTGGCGTATGCATCAAGACAGTTGAAGATGCACGAGCATAACTATCCGACGCATGATATCGAATTAGCAGCTGTGGTTTATGCATTGAAGATCTGGAGGCATTATCTCTATAGAAGCAAGTGCGAGATCTAAACCGACCATAAAAGCTTGAAGTACTTCTTTACCCAGAATGAGTTGAATTTACGTCAAAGAAGATGGTTAGAATTGGTGAAGTATTTTGACTGTACGATCTTATATCTATCTTCCAACCAAGCAAGAGTAGTTGATCAAGGAGTTTAAGAAGATGGATTTAGAGGTGGTGGATCGTTCCAACACCACTCAATGGATTTTAGCAGCCTTAGTGGTTTAACCACTAATTCGTGATCGAGTTCATGAAGAACAAGTCAACGATCCTTTCTTATGCAAAATGAAGAGAATAGCATCGGAGGGTTCTATTCAGGGATTTTCCGTTGCAAGTGATGACACACTATTCTTCGAGGGAAGGTTGTGTGTGCCGAAGAACGAAGAGCTCAGAAGGTAGATTATTGAAGAAGCACATAATACTCCGTATTCTGTGCACCCAGGAGGCACAAAGATGTTCAAGGACTTGAAGATAGTATTCTGGTGGAGAAATATGAAGAGGTCGATTGGCCAATTCATATCGAAGTGTATCACTTGTCAGTAAGTAAAATGCGAGCATCAACGCCCTTCTGGATTGTTGAACCAACTCGAGATTCCAAAGTGCAAGTGGGAGCACATTGCAATAGACTTCATGGTAGGATTGCCTCGGTCAGTTAGAGGTCATCATGCAATCTGGGTTGTTGTCGATAGGTTGACCAAGTCTGCTCATTTCTTTCTGGTGAAATGACGTTTAGCATAGATCCATTAGCTCAGATTTATATCGATGAAATAGTACGTCTTCACGGTATTCCTCTGTCGATAGTGTCAGATCATGACACAAGGGTTACGTCTAAATTTTGGCGAAGTTCGCAAAAAGCTATGGGAACACAGTTGAGGTTTAGCATGGTGTACCATCCTTAATCGGATGGTCAATCTGAGCGGACCATCTAGACATTGGAGGACATGCTTCGTGCATGTCCTATTGATTTTGGTGGAAGTTGGGAGAGCCACTTGCCACTTGTGGAGTTTGCTTATAATAATAGTTTCCAAACGTCGATTGGAATGGCCCCATATGAGGCATTGTACGGGAGGAAGTGCAGATCTCCTATTTATTGCGATGAGGTGGGAGAGAATCGATTCTTAGGTTCCGAGATCGTTGAGAAGACAGTGGAAGTAATTGAGAAGATAAGAAGGAGAATCAAGATAGCTCAAGATCATCAGAAATCCTATGCCGATGTCAAAAGGAAAGATATGAGCTTCGAGATTGGTGACAAAGTATTCTTGAAGGTTGCTCCAATTAGAGGAGTGGTTAGATTTGAGAAGAAGGGTAAGCTGCAGCCACGTTATGTGAGACTGTTTGAGATTGTAGAGAAAATAGGTGAACGATGTTTTCGATGTGTCATTGCTTAGACGATACGTTTCTGACCCTAGTCATGTCATTTCATATGACACGGTACAAGTTTCCCAAGAGTTGATGTATGAAGAAGTCCCAGTTGCTGTGTTAGATAGAAGAGTTCACACTCTTCGAACTCGTGAGGTTCCCTTAATAAAAGTGCAGTGGAGTCGGCATGGACCCGAAGAGGCCATTTGGGAGAAAGAAGTTGATATTATAGCTCAATATCCAAATGTAATAAAAATGTTAGGCTAATTTCGAGGACGAAATTTTTAAAAGTTGGGGAGATTGTGATACCCCTACCCTTTTTGCTAAATTATAAATTATAATTTTTGGTCAATGATTTTGAATTCCTATGGTTCATTGTTGCTAGATTTGGGATATTTGCCCTAATTTCCCTTTCTTTTGTTAATGGTTGGATGGAGGTGTTTTGACGGTTTTTTGGAGTTCATTTTCATGCATATTATTGCCCTAGGATGGTAGTACATGTATTGGAAATTGTGGGTTCAAATGATTTAAATTGAGTCTTGTTCTTGTTGTTTAAATGGGTGCACGTAACGTGTTTGATTAAATGTCTTAAACAGTTTTAATGTGTATTTTGAGTCCAAAATCATAGTATGAGCTCATATATCCATGGTTGTGTATGTGGATATGTATGAAAAACCTTAAAACATGTATTGCATTTGTTTGGTCAAAATTATGCAATAATTGTATAACTCGACGTCTAAAAATGAAAAGGGGATTTAAAGGTGCTAGATGACATATCGGGGTTCGAGGTGGACAACTTGTGCACGGCAAAAGAGTATTTCAAGGTTGAAAGGATTTTGAAAGCGTCTCATAAGGTGGGGTAACTCTAAACTGTGAACACGTGTAAAGTTATAGTTATTGTTGTGCGTTGATTGTATAAGTATGCAGGGTCTTCGGACTGATGATATAAATGAGACCCTTCGAGGCAATACAGAGATCCTTTAGGGTCAATACAAAGATCATTCAAGATAGATAAAGCGATCCTTCGGGGTCGACAAAGAGGTCCTACGAGATCGATATAGACTTGTTAATGTCCTCCCTGGGGCATAATAAGTCTGCGGTCATCCCGACACGGCTAAGATGTTCATTAACAGGGGCATCATGATGTTTGGACCCTACGAGGTTGAGACTAGTCTCCACAAAATAAAGAAATTTCCATACATTATATTTTCACTTGTACAATTGGCTATAACTGTTTGCAATGTTCCCCACTGAGTATGTTGTTAAACAATGTTCCCCACTTAGTATGTTGTTAAATACTCACCCCATTCATTTAATAAATTTCAGGTTGATGAGTTGAGGCCGGAGTAGGAACGTTGTGAACACAAGAGAACCCCCACAAGCTTGTGTTTATTTTTGCATGCTCTTCTTTTGAAATACTCACATTATTAATAATACATTGATCATTCTTCTTTTCTTTTTATGATCAATGATCATTGGGGATGGGACTAGCCCTATTTTGTAGCTATGTTGAATTTAACTCTATACATATTATGCAAAACATTTTAAAGGCGGCTCGTTCGACCTTGTTGCCTTCTATGTGCAAATTATGTTGTTGTGCCCCTATATTATGATGGCTAAACCAGGGTGCTAGACGAGCGGATTGTGTAGACCTATGAGCCCGCTAGGTTAGATGATTGTATGATTGTGTGGATGGGCTTATGGATGGGCTTATGCAATGCTTCCCTTAATACTATGTTGCGTGACGAATTAGATCCGATAGGTTACATGTTATAAATGCGAAAAAAAATTATAATGAAAATTATGATGTCTTACCTTATCATGCTATTTGAACTTAGCTTCCGCTCAATTTAATATAAGTACACAAATTTATGTAAGTAAATTGTATGATAAGTGACGTGGCCAGACGGAGTTGTTTGGGGCGTTACAAGACTGGTGGCCAATGCTAGGCAGTCAGGCTTCTATTATTTCATGAAGTGGGTAGGGGATCGGCTCCCTCTGATAACAAAGCTACCTTCTTCTTCTGGCGATTGGAAGCCGAAGTTTGTCTTTATCCCTGCCTAGACCTCTGCTGATGCGATTGTTCCTGTCGAGTTTTGTGAAGCTCGTGGGTTTTTAAGCCGAACTACCTTGCGAAATCCTTTATTTGATACTTATAATTTTTCTCTTTAGCGCAAGTTTTTCTCTGCGCCGAGCCTACCAGTGTTGAAGCTGCTCACATCGAGAAAGCCTTCCTCTTCCCTGATGAACTTCGAGAGTTCGAGAAAGTCCACAACGGTCGAGTCTTATTTGATAAGATGGGGAAGCTTAAGATCAAGCCCTCAGACGCAAAGTTCAAGGCTCTGGCAGCTGCCAGGAGAGAGGAGTCTTTACCTTCGGGCGTTAAGAGGCCTTTGAAGGATAAGCTTCAGACTCCGCCTCCTTCCAAGAAATCGAAGGGCAATGCTTCTGCCCTCACTGTCGTCCCGCAACCTTTCGCTCCTCATGAAGTTGTCGATGTGAAGACAATCCGCACTTCACGCAAGATCCCTGCCGATTTGAGCTCTCGAGGGGTCTCACTGAGGCCTTTCATAATGGACATCCAGAAGTTCATTGCTAGTCAGGGCACACCCGAGGATTATGAGAAGGAAAGCCTCGAGTAGCAGAAATACCTGTCCTTCGACCAGATGTCGCGGGTAGCTTTCACGAACTCTCATTCTCTCTTTTTTTTAACTCTTGGTCTTCGATTTTAGGTCCTCTACAGCTAGTTTCTCCTAAGAGAACGCATTACCAGCCATGAGGAAGTCCTCGAGAAGAGGGTCTCTAAGCTATCCGCAGAGCTAGAGACGATCACCGAGGAGAGGCGGGACATGACGGCCAGAGAGTCCGCTTTGAGGCTCGAGAGGGATGCGGCATGGGCTACGGCGGCGGGTCCCTAGTGCAGCTAGAAAGAAGCCTTAACCTCCAAGCGAAGACTGAGTAGGAGAAGGGGGATCAGCTGTCGAGGCTGGCTACCTCCGAGGTGAAGGTGAAGAAGCTTGAGGCCTCACTCAGGGCTGGGACGACGACCAATGAAGCCCCGAATTTTGATCCATGGGTCGACTCTACTGAGTGAGGCCCTTATAAGGAGGCTTTCTATCAAGAAGGAGGTGCTGCAGTGGTCGAGGCCATCAAGGCAAAGATACCGGATCTTGACCTATCTTTCTTGGAGGCCGATGAGGAGATTGAGGCTCGAGAGAAGGAGGTTGAGGCCTGAAAGGAGGACCGCACTGTCAGAGATACCGTCAAGGTTGAGAAGGAAGCTAAGGTTCGGGCAGATGGCGATGTTGCTGCTAAGACCGTAGATGAGGTCGTAACTGATATTCCATAAATGAACTCTTTTCTGAACATTTTGTTTTCTTCAAACAATATTATGTATATATTTTTTTTGATTCGCCTTAGATGAAGGCGAATATGGCATGAACAAACAATTTTACTGCTTTTCTATCCCATTTGCTTTTTGGCTTGATCCTGCTATTTTATAAGTCCTTGTGTTGCCTGTTTTGCTTTTTTCCGACGCTTTGATGTGAGGCAGGTTCCATGGATTAGTACATCAATAGAATTGAGATTAAATCAGATGAATAATTCTAGTTTAGGAAATACCTCTCGAAGTCATAGTCGGGGTTCGAGGGTTGCCCTGTACTTGTGTTTGTTATGTTGAGTGTCGAGATCCTCACGGCTTGACTTTGGAAATTAAGACCATTCTTGATGTCGAACTCGAGGTTCTTGAGGTCGGAACCCTGTAGTATTCTTTGAGGGTTGGGACCCCCGTGCTTGGGGTTCTATTAGTTATTCCAACGATCAAGTCAGTAAACAAATTTTTCAAATAATAAAGATTTGTAAAATGAAAGAATGAATACATTATTGTTTGGTCGAGAAGATGACCTTAGGGTCGGAACCCTATTGTTTTCTTGAGGGTTGGGACCCCTGTGCTTGAGGTTCTGTTAGTTACTTCGATGCTCATGTCAGTTAACAAAACTTTTAAAAATAAATCAAACTAAGAAATGAATTCAAGATTTCTATAAATGATACTGTTTTAAATATAGAGCATTCCAGCTGTTGGCTATGGGCCCGCCTTCTTTGGTTCAGAGTTTGTAAGCTCCGTTTTCGATGACTTTTTCAACCTGGTAAGGACCTTCCCAATTTGGTGGCAATTTTTCGGCACCACTCTCCTTCGTATTTTGGAATACCTTTCTAAGTACCCAATCACCGTTTTGGAAGGTTCATAGCCTCGTGTTCTTTTTGAAGTGCCGGCTTATCATCTGTTGGTACGCCGCTATATTCATTGCCGTCCGATCTTAGAGCTTGTCGATTGAATTGAGGTTCGCCTTAATCTCCTTGTTGTTATATTGATTGGACCATTCTGTTCTGACGGTTTTGATCTCGACTTCTGCAGGCAGCACTGCTTTCGAACCGTATGTTAGGGCAAATGGGGTTTTCCCCGTGCTTGTTCTCGAGGTCGTTCTGTAAGACCATATACCTCCTGGGAGCTGCTGGACCCATTAATTTTTATGTTCAAATAACCTTTTCTTTAGAGTATTCAGGATTGTCTTATTCGTGGCTTCTCCTTAACCGTTTGCTGTGGGGTATCTCGGGGTGGAGAATGAGAGCTTGATGTCCCATTCTTTACAGAAGTCCTAGAATCTTGAACTTATGAACTGGGAACCGTTGTCTGTCACGATCTCTTGAGGACTCCGAACCTACATAAGATATGTATCCATAAAAAATTTTGTACCTCTGTGTCTCTGACCCGTGCGAAAACATCAACCTCGACCCACTTGGTGAAGTAATCTGTTAACACCAAAATATAGCCCACTTGGAGAGCCTTCATGCGAGGTCTGGTTTTCTTAATACCGTTCTGAGCGAGAATTCTGTGACCAATTTGATCGAATGACTTTAGAAATAGGGCTTCATTTTTCTTGTTGCCATGATGAGAGCCAATGCTAGTTTCTTCAATTGGAGGTACCTGGTCTCGGTATCTAGTAGTGATTGACTGGCGTAGTAGACTGGGTGTTGTCTCCCTTCATCTTCTCTGACCAAAACTGCGCTAACAGAGTTAATGGAAATAGATAAATATATTAAAAGTACCTCTCCGTCGCGGGGCTTCCATAGTAAAGGGAGGCTCGTCAGATATTCTTTCAAATCTTCTAAGGCCTTTGAGCATTCGTTAGTCCATTCGAAGCTTTTGTTCTTAAATAGAGTCTTGAAAAAGACGTGACTCTTTTATGAGTATTTTGAGATGAAGCGGCTGAGGGACGCGAGTCGTCCGGTTAGCTTTTATACCTCCTTGATGTTCCGAGGTTGTTGTATGTTTCTAAAAGCTCTGATCTGAATTGGGTTAGCTTCGATACCTCTTTTTGTAACGAGGTACCTAGGAATTTTCTTGAGGTCACTCCGAATTTTCATTTTGCATGGTTCAGCTTCATATTGTAGCGGCAAAGGACCTCAAAGTTCAATGGAGGTGGTCGATGTCATCTCGAGCTCTAGGGGACTTCATAAGCATGTTATCGATGTACACTTACATGATGTCCCCTATCAGTTCTTCGAACATTCGATTCACCAACCGTTGGTACGTTGCACCTTCATTTTTTAGTTCGAAGGGCATTACTTTATAACAAAACATATCTCGATGGATGATGAACACAGTCTTCTCTTGGTCTTCTGGATGCATAAGGATCTAGTATCTGGAAAAAGCATGCAGGAAACTCATCAGCTCGTGCCCCACCGTTCCATCAACTAATGTGTCTATATGAGGTAGAGGGAACCAATCCTTGGGGCAGGCTTGGTTAAGGTCAGTGAAGTCTATACAGAGTCTGTTCTTCTGGTTATTTTTCTTTACTACCACGTGGTTGGCTAGCCATTCGGGGTATTGAACTTCTCTTATGTGTCCGTTCTTGAGCAACTTATTAACCTCCTTATCCACGATCTTATTTCATTCAGAGGCAACTTCGCATCTTTTTTGCTTCACTGGGGTCTTGTCTGGGTTGACCTGCAATTTATGTGTTATAACGGAAGGGTCGATACTTGTCATGTCTTTGAATGACCACGTGAAGCAGTCGTAATGCTCGATGAGGAATCTTATCAATTTTTCTCATATTTCTGAAGTCAATCTTGATTCGATCGGCACCTTATGGTCAGGAAAGTCGGGATGTATTTGTAATTTATCGAGGTCGTCTATCTTAGGTTTTTCATAGATGCAATTTTCAACGTTGGTTAAAGATGACCCAGCTTCGATTTGATTCATTTTCATAGCTCCTTTATGTTTGAAGATGGAGATGTAGCATTCTCGTGCTGTGATTTGTTTACCTCGAACTTCGCAAACTCCCCAAGGGGTAGGAAACTTCATTAGTTGGTGATAGGTTGGTGGTCCCGCTTGAAGTTCATGGATCCAGGGTCTTCCTATTATGACGTTGTAAGCTGAGGAGGCGTTGATTACTTGGAATTTGGTGAAGATATTCATCCCCTCAATATAGATGGGAAGCGTGACTTCTTCCATCGTGGTTTTGTGTTCTCCGCTAAATCCGATCAAGGTGGTTGACCTTTTGATGATTTCTATTTTCTTTACCTGCATTCCCTTCAAAGTATTTAAGAAGATCACATTAGAAGAGCTTTCATTGTCAATGAGAATGCGCTTAATCAAACAGTTAGAAATTAAAATAAAAATGACTAGTGTGTCATGGTGTGGGTGTGAGAGTTCAGATACTTCTCTGCTGGTGAAGTTAAGAGTGATGAAATCATCTTGCTTCGCTTCTCTTGGGATATTTCCACTATATTTGATCGAACGACAGTGTCTTTTTTTCGAGGAATGTGAGATTCCACTTACTTCTGAACCTCCAGTTATACAGTTCAAAGTACGATCGATTCTTGCGGGTTCAAGCGGCTGCACTTCTTTATGATTCTCTCTTCACGACCAGGTCTTTTGCCCTTTTGGGTTTAAAAGGTCGATAAGATACCCTCACTTTAAGAGTTCAGTAACTTCGAGTCTAAGGGCGATGCATCATCAGTTTTATGGTCATGGTCATTGTGGAATTCACAGAATTTGCTCTTGTCACGTTCATTGTTTTGTACTTTCATTTTGGTAGGCCATTTCACATTCTGTCCAAGTTTTTTGAGGGCAAGAACCACCTTTGATGGTGATATGCAGAGGCTGTATTCGGGAAGTCTTCTGTCGACCTGGGATTCTGGAGGTCGTCTGTCCCGTGAGTCGAATCGAGGGTTCCGCAGATAAAGATCCATTCTATATCTTTCTGTCTTGTTGCCCCTCTGTTCTTTCCTCGGATGCTCGTTCCTGGTACGAGGCCTGGATGAATTTACCTTATCTTCCACCCATTTAATTTGGGCCCAGGCTTTGGCTAGAACGTCTTCCATTATCTCGTGCATGCATTTGAGTGTTTATATGCATTATATTTGAAGATTAATGCATGTTTAAGTTGACGTTTTGTGGCCGTTTCGGTTTTTCTCGTGCATGTTCATGTTTTGCTATTTTTGTTGAAATTTGAGCTAGAAAAGAAGATACTTACAAGATCCAATTCACTTGGAAGATAAGCTAGAAAGATAGAGAATTGAGTTGGGGTCATTCTCCAACTTGAATCGGGTCAATCGAATAAGAAATGAGCGAGAACAGAGCAAAATGACAGAGCGTATCGAAGGCATGCACGCTAGCACGGACCGTGCCATTGGATAGCGCGGACCATGCCATGAAGCAACACAAAAAAAACTCTCGGTAGCCGCAGCATGGACCATGCCGTTGCACAGCACGGACCGTGCCGCCTGTTTTTGGAAAATTAGTGTTTTTCCTTGTTTAGACTCTGTATTTCCCCAACTATTTAAGGCTCTGCTCTGCACGATTTTTGTGATGAATTTTTCATTATTTTAGAGTTCTAATTTTATTTTACATTCAAAAAACCTCTGTGAATTTTCAGACATGAAAAATTGAAGTTTTATTTAACGAATCATCATTACGGTTCCTTCAATCTTTTACAATATCATATTATGCTTATGATTATTATTATTTCTATTATTTCTGTTGTTTCACTTATGAGTGAGTAGTTTCATTATGAATTTTAGGGTTCGCAAGCATGTTGAATCTATGTGTTTAATTTAATTATGTTATTTTTCCCTTCTGATTATTGTGTTCAATTGTTCAAGTGTTGTTATTCTCATGCCTGGATTAGTGGCCATAATTGATGCATGCTAGCTAGTTCATTTGAGACCTGGTGGAGATAATTAACTGGTGGGATTAATTGAGCATTTTGATACACGTTCTATGGAATCTGTAGGGGGTTTAATCTGTTGATCTATCAGGAGTTAGTAAATTAACCTAGAGATGAAAGTTATAGGTAATTTATTAATCTACTTCTACATTGAGACCTGGCGGAGATAGGTAGGTATATTTCTGATTCTTCACCAATAATCGGATTAAAGTGGGAATTATTAGGATTGAATTAATTTATAGACGATGCATGTGCAATGCATTCCCTAAGATTAATATTTTGTTAATTGATTAAGTTTGTTGAGTTTGTTTAAGTGATTTAATTTTGTCTTTCTGAGTGTCGTTTATTTCCTCTGATTGCATTTAAATTCGTGTCTAGATTTAGTAAACCTAAAAATAGGTAGCCTAGATAATAAAGAATTGTTAGCTTAGTACTCAGTGTTGTCATATTTTCAGTCCCTGTGGATACGATACTCGATTCACCAATTATATTGCAGTGACCTGTGTTAGTTGCAGATTAGTGCATAAAAATTAGTGCATCAAATTTTTAGCGCCGTTGCCGGGGACTGATTTTGATATTTACATTGATATTATTACTAACAACAATTTATTATTTCAGGTAAAAAAAAATGGAAGATCTTTGTGGGAATGTGGAAGAGATGTTTAGATTTATGATGCACCAAATGGATGAGCAAACTAGAGCATGGAGTGTTCCATATGCTTTTCCTATAAATCAAATGCATCAACCACCTATCGAGTATCAATGGTTTGAGCAATATTATCATCCAGTGAGCACGTTAGAAGTTCAGATGGAGAAAATGACCGATAATGCACCATCTTTTTAGGACACTAATCAAATATTTGAGCCAAATTTGACTCATTTTGAGGATCTGATACGTCACATGGAGGCAAATATGATGACTTTCAATGCTAGATTAGACAAGATAATAGATTCTACAAAGGAGATGGAAAGTTCTTTGATTAGAACTTCACAGCATGCCAGTTCAATTCTTCATAATTTGAGCCTCCAACACAAACCAGAGCAATGCAATGTTATCCAAGTAGAAAGTGTTGTTTCGTTTGAAGATGACTCAGAGGTCTTTATGATTGAAGAAGAAGAAGAAGAAGTGTTTGAAATATCTGTTAAAACTGAAGAGCCTCTCAAAGACATGATGAAACCCTAAGGATTAGCTCAACCATTGACAAATAAATCAAAGAAGCTACAAGATTAAGTTTTGGAATTCCAACATCTACACGGTAAAAAAAACATCTCAGCAGCCTATCAAGAATGAACAAGCAATGGAATGGTTCACAAGGGTAGAAAAATGCATTGCTTTATTTTTTATAAACAAAAGCAAATTTTCTGTTGAAGATACTCATAGAGATGGAACCAAGCTGAAAGCTTCACATATTTGGGGTATGCAACAGGAAGAAGAACTATCTGCTAGGTTCTGCAGTACCTTTGATGATAGAGTGTCACAATTGCTTTAGACCTCCTTGACTGTTGAGGTATCATCTAGCTAAAGACGTTAAATAAAGCACTGCATGAGAGGTAACCCATCATTTTACTTGCTTTGTTTTTCTTTTAATTTCTTTTGTTTAGTGTCGTGTTTTGTGTTATCGTTCTAACATGTAGAAGGGAGTTTTGGAGCCCAAAGGTAATTTGAGATCATCCAAGCCGGTTTCAGGATTCTTTTTCTCCATATTTGTACACGGTGAGTTTGTTCCAAACACATCTTTTATTTGGTTCCCTCCAAACTTATGCTCTTTGCAGTTGAATAAGTTTGGGGGAGGAGGATAGATATGATATGTTTGGAACATTTATTTTTGTTTAGTTGTTTAGGTTTGTTTTTTTTCTTTTGAGTTAGTTGTTGTTAGTTCAGTTGTGAGATGCCAATGATATGGAATTGATTTATTTTTGAAAATTTTGAATGAATATGATTTCAGTGATTTATGTGATTTAATTGTGAAATTGATCTCAGTAGTTGGAGCATTGAATATAACTTGTCAGTTTTGAGCCTTTAACTGTTTACCTATACACAGTTATATTCGTTGTTGAGTGTTGTACATGCCTACTTTGCATCACTAGGACTTGCCTTGGTTTATGTTTTGAGATTTCAAATGTGCGAGAGTTTAGACATAATTTTAGGTCATTTGTTGATAGCCACATTATATCTATACACTAGCCTTAATCATGATCAATTATTAGCCATTTTGAGCCACAATAGCCTTTTTTTCTTTGCCGGATGATAGAAGGTGATGGATGGAGAATACGGGTATCTATTTGGATTGTTTAGTTGAAAAATATGTGGAAATAAAAGAGACTCGTGTTCTTACTTCATGGTTATTCTCATAAGCTCTTGAAAACAAAAGAAAAGAAAAGAAAATGAAATAGTCAATGAGAAAAGAAAAAGAAGTAATTGAGAATGTTTGCTACTATTTGATTTGTTTGTTGATTTGGAAAAAGAGCATAAGAGAATAACTAGTGTGCACTGAAAAATTAAGTGAAGTATGGAGTTATTTTTATCTTTGGTTTTCGTTGGCGGTACTTTGGTGTAGAGGAAGATGGAATTTTGATGATCCATACTCGATTTTAAGTGAATATAAGGTGTAGTGGGTTGAATTTATTTTAGTCACTTAGCCATATTTCCCTACCTTAACCAATGTCCCTACATTACAACCTAATAAAAAGACCTATTTGATCTTTACTTCAGCACATAAAAAGTGATGGAGGAATTAGACTATTGGCAAGTCTATAGTTTTGTATTTGTATGGTATTGTTCCGATGAGTGAACCATTATTTATACACTAGAGAGTTGAGTGATACACTTCCTTGTGAGATTCAAGTGTTACATTGCCGAGATTAAATTTTACAATTGATTTGTGTAGATTATTGTGATTTTATTTGTCCTTTATTTTTATTTTTATTTTGAGGCATCGATGATCGAGTTTGCTCTTCTCCTCCATGTTTATATTTTCTTAGTGTTTTCCTCATTGTTCGAGGATGAACAATGGTTCAAGTTTGAGGGGGTTGATAAACATGGCGTTTGCATGTATTTGAGTGTTTATATGGATCACATTTGAAGATTAATGTATGTTTAAGTTAAGGTTTTGTGGCCGTTTCGATTTTTCTCGTGCACGTTCATGTTTTGCTATTTTTGTTAAAGTTTGAGCTAGAACAGAGGATACTTACAAGATCCAATTCATTTGGAAGATAATCTAGAAAGATAAAGGATCAAGTTGGGGTCATTCTACAACTTGAATTGGGTCAATCGAACAAGAAACGAGTGAGAACGGAGCAAAACGGTGGAGCGCATCGGAGGCATGCACGCTGGTATGGACGGTGCCATGAAGCAATACAAGAAAAAACTCTCGGTAGCCACAGCATGGACCATGCCATTGCACAGCACGGACCGTGCCGCCTGTTTTCAGAAAATTAGTGTTTTTCCTTGTTTGGACTCTATATTTCCCCAACTATTTAAGGCTCTGCTTTACACGATTTTTGGGATGACTTTTTCATTACTTTAGAGTTCCAATTTTATTTTACATTCAAGAAACCTCTGTGGATTTTCAGACATGAAGAATTGAAGTTTTATTTAACGAATCATCATTACGGTTCCTTTAATCTTTCGCAATTTCATATTATGCTTATGATTATTATTATTTATGTTATTTCTATTGTTTCAATTATGAGTGAGTAGTTTTATTATTAATTATAGGGTTTGCAAGCATGTTGAATCTATGTGTTTAATTTAATTATGTTATTTTTCCCTTCTGATTATTATGTTCAATTGTTCAAGTGTTGTTATTCTCATCCATGGATTAGTGGCCATAATTGATGCATGCTAGCTAGTTAATTTGAGACCTAGCAGAGATAATTAACTGGTGTGACTAATTGAGTATTTTGATACATGTTCTACGGAATTTGTAGGGGGTTTAATCTGTTTATCTATCGGGAGTTAGTAAATTAAACTAGAGACGAAAGTGATAGGTAATTTATTAATATACTTCTACCTTGAGACGTGGTGGAGATAGGTAGGTATATTTCTGATTCTTCACCAATAATCGGATTAAAGTGAGAATTATTAGGATTGAATTTATATATAGACGATACATGTACAATGCATTCCCTAGGATTAATATTTTGTTAATTGATTGAGTTTGTTGAGTTTGTTTAAGTGATTTAATTTTGTCTTTTTCAGTGTTGTTTATTTCCTCTGATTGCATTTAAATTTGTGTCTAGATTTAGTAAACCTAAAAATTAGTAGCCTAGATAATAAAGAACTGTTACCTTAGTACGCAGCGTGGTCATATTTTCAGTCCCTATGGATACGATACTCGATTCACCAATTATATTTCAGTGATCTGTGTTTGTTGCAGATTAGTGCATGAAAACAAGGTCTACACAGCGACACATAGATCCTGATCTAAGTTCCCCTGACCGAGCTCATAGACAGAGGAATAAGAAGAGTAGACGACAAGAAGCGGTAATGACAGCCCATAATGAGACCATGGATGTGGAAGCATTGGCTAGAAGGCTTCGAGAGATGGAGTAAAGATTGGCTCGACAAGCTGCGCCTGAGCATGAAGCAGCACCTCTAAACCAGCTGTATCGGGCCCCAACTGACAGATACTTGGGAGCCGAATGGGGTGGCGGCATCACCGTAAATAACTTCAAACTCCGTCCCGCATTGATCAACATGGTAGCTGCAGAGTAGTTCAGTGGAAAGGCTACTGAGAATCCAAATGCTCATCTGGATGCATTTTTGGTTATCTGTGACACCATCAAGATGAATGGTGTGAGTGACGATATCATTCGCATGAGGATGTTCATTTTCTCTCTGAGGGATCAAGACAATGAGTGGTTCAAGAGCCTGGATAAAGAATCCATCACCACGTGGGATCAAATGTGCCAAGCTTTCCTCACCAAATATTTTCCTCCATCGAAAGTTCAGAAAATAATTGCTGAGATTACTCATTTTTTATAGATGGGAGTATGAGTCAATTTATGAAGCATGAGAGAGGTACAAAGATTTGCTGCGATCTTGCTCACTATGTGGATTCAGCAAATCACTCACTTTTACAGTGATTTGACCAATAACACTAAAAGATTGGTGGACAAATCAGCTGGAGGATGTCTGGTGAATAGAACCGCAGCTGAAGCACTGCGGATTATGAAGGAGATGGCGGCCACCAGTTATCAATGGCCGATGGAGAGACGACAAACAAGACCTGCAGCTCAGTATCTGATTCTGGGATGGATGATCTGAGAGCCGAGATTGAAAAAGTTGCTTGGTATTGTTTAGAGATAATGGGTAAGCTTGGGGTTGTCCAATTTTGTGATGTAAATTTTTTTTCTCTTTGGAGCATTTTATAGAACATGTGGCGTGCGAGGCCTTTTTATTGAAAATTGATGGTTTCTCTTGATTCTAATGCTTCCATTGCATTAATGCCTCTTCCCATTGTTTGGTATTGTTGTGGAGAGATGAGAGTGGGGGGTGAATGTTTAATTTTGGGGTGAAATACGATTATTTTGACTAATTGAGGAATTTTTGGGGTGAATATTTACTTAGGAGCTAGCAATTTGAATACATGTTGTTGGCATTTGCTTTTCTCATTCCCTCTTTGCATGAGATAGTGTGTGTTGAGTATTTTTGTGACCTATGGGGTGAGGCTAGGCATCGTGTTGTGTATATCGGGCTCACTTTTGATGATTTTTAGGTACCGAATTCTTATTTATGACCTCAAGAGTTGCTAAAGGCCAATGTGGAGGAAGGGAAGCGGCCCCCTAGAACCCCAATGACCCTATCCATTTCAGGGTCGTTTTAAATAACTTGGCACATTGTGAACATTGGGACCGGATTGTTCAGTTGGAGTGTCTCCCGTCTCGCTATCCAGACACTTCCGTGTTGCGAGCGCTTGGGTTAAATGAAGACTTTTGCGCCCTTTGTCAGTGGGGAGGGGTCGACATTGTTTTGGAAGAACAGTGGCCTTCATACCTAAGAATGATGCTGGAATTCTTGAGTACTAACTTATTATACAAGCGGAGAGGGGCCAAATTCCCTTCCAGTATTTCATTTCAGCTAGACAATCAGACTTCCACTATTTCCTTAGAAGACTTGAATCGCATTTTCAACAATGAGTGCGGGAATGCTAGTGAGTCTATTTGGAAAGACAACTCATTTTGGAAGGCTATCACGAGAGTGAATGATGCTGACCTTGGCTTAAATTTTCGACCTCACACGGGCAAAGTGTCCATGATCCGCAACCCCGTCTTTCATTTTCTGCAAAAAGAGCATGCGCAAATGCCTTCTTTGCACGATATGATAGCGGCATTGTGCAAAGCCGAGAGATCTTTTATCTTTGGTGAGCTCTGATGCGTCAAAATTTTTATCTGGGGGCCCAGATAGCTTCACATTTGAGCCGCGCAGTAGCCAAGAAAATTGGAATTCTCATTTGTGGCGGGATCATCACGCCTATTGCGAAGTATTGCAGCATTAATTTCACTACTTGGAAGGTGCTTCCTGGAAACATGGTTCTATCTGTCAAGACTTTGATCAATATGCATGTCATACGAGTGGATCGGGCTGGCCGATGCTTCTTCACGCAGAAAGCTGCTGGCCACTTCCCCTTGTCAAATTGTCATCTGACGAGAGTGTCCGATTGGTGTCATTACGCCAATTGGAGTATGTTTACACCAGCCTATGAAGCCGCCATGGCCGCCACTCAGTCGGTCTTGTCCTTTAGAGCACATGTTGCCAAGCTAGCGGAGGATGAAGGGGTCGACGAGGAGGAGGAGGCAGAGCAGTCTGATGATGATGATGGCAGAGCTAGCATCGGAGGTGCTGCCTCAAAGGTGGACACTGATGCCCTTTCTAGTTCACGAGTGGGGGGATGTCGTCGATCTCAGCCCCGCTCTCAGGAGTAGCACCTGGATGATGTGGAGGGTCGTCTTTCTTCGGTCGAATCTGAGATGCAACAACTGCGGGGCAAGTTCACTCACATTAACATGCGTGGTGGAGCCATCGATGCGAATGTAGCTACAATGCTACAAATGATGCACCAGTGAGTGTTCCGGTTTCCTCCAAACCCGCCTCCGCGTGATTTCTATAGAGGTTAGCGATTTAAGGTCTTCCCGTCCATTTCTTCAAACTTATGCTCTTTTGATTATGAGTTTGGGGGGTAGATGGACGTTATGCCTTGAATCCCTATTCTAATAAGTTCTTTTAATCACTTTCTGCATTTAGATAGTTCATTTGCATTAATTTAGTGGGTTAGGTTGTAAGGCACGTTTATTGCTTTCTAGTATTTTGCCGGGTGTATGTTGGATTGGGTTAATCTCATGCTATGTACTGTGATGAATGATGGTTACCAATGATGAATTCTAGGATTCTTGAAATTAATTGTCTTTATTGAGTTTACTATAAGCATGATAGGTGCAATTGCGATGAATTGCTTGGTTGTGTTGACCTGTGACTGTCCTATCAGAATTTGAGCCTTATTATCATTTTCTTGTGTGTGAATGTTGGGTTATTGTTGAATGTCTAGAACTTGCCTCTTGTCTGCTCAAGTTTAACAAAATGTTGTGGAATTTTGAGATGATTTAAGGCCATATTTTGTTAGCCCTCTTCTTATCCTGTGTACTTTTAGCCAAAACATGTTAAATTGCCATTGTGAGCCCCGTTGAGATTTATAGTCGTATCTTTGTTAGCCAACTTAATTCAATTCTGCTTGCCAATATGCTTCTTTTCATTCGGACTTGTTGGGTGACTAGAACAATTATAGGAGGAATGAATTGTTTTGGTGGAACTTGGGGAGAGAGAATATGAAGGGAGAATAATATGATGGAGTGTGGCTTGTGAAAAGGATTATGGAGTTGGAATATTCATATGGCACTTAAAATAAATGAAAAAAAGAAAAAAAAACAAAAGAACAATAAAAGAGAAAAAAAATTATCTAAGTGGCCATATTCATAATTTGGTGATGCTTTTGATTTATGGTTTTGGAAAAAGAGGAAGAGAACTAAACAAAGTCTAGTTTTACTCGGTTGGTATTGGGGTTGAGTATTAGTGAGGAATTGAGAGTAATTAACTCAATAAGTCTGATTTAGTCACTTGGCCTATATTTTCCCTACCTTTTCTAAAAGTCTACGTTACAACTAAATTATAAAGTCTTTTTTATCCTAATTCCACATTTCATTACATGTAAAGACGAGATAAGATAATGGGCAAGCTTATGGTTAATTTTTCAATTAATCTAGTTTTGAGTGCTTATATTTTTCTGTCATATACACTTGAGAATGAGTGATACACGAACCCGGTAAGGTCATTAGTTCAAGGCTAAAGACAAGTTAGTAGTCGTGTTGTGGGAGAATATTTTTGCTCATTGTATGCTTGATTTGGATGATTGATGTTTGTGGTGTCTGAGGCAATGGAAATGTCAAAACATCCTCTCTGTGCTTGAGTTTAATCCTTTCATTTTATTGTTCGAGAATAAACAATGAGTAAGTTTGGGGGAGTTGATAAACTCAGGATTTGCATGCATTTCGGCTATGCTTTCTACATATTTTTGGAGTCGAATACATGTGTTTGTGACTGTTTTGAATAGATTTGTGTTGTGTTGGTACAGTCACGGGTTTATCGAGTTTTGATAGGAAAACCGCCTAGTTTGGACATGTTTTGAAGCGTACAAGGTTACCGGGAAGAAGGACTACATGAGTCGAGATTAGGAAAGCGAACACGGGCCAAAAAAGCATGGTTTTGGAGAGAGTAAGATAGCACGGACCGTGCCGTTGCACGGCATGGCCCGTGCCACGAAGCATGCAAGGCGAGAAGTCTTGGTACTCATGGCATGGCCCGTGCCATTGCAGGGCACGGACCGTGCCCCATGCCGTAACACACGACGAGAACTTGTTCCGCGGCACAGACCGTGCCGTCGCATAGCACAGACTATGCCGCCTTTTTCTGAAAATTAAGTTTTTTTCCTTGTTGGACTCTGTATTTCCCCAACTATTTAAGGCTCTGCTTTGCATGATTTTTGGGATGACTTTTTCATTACTTCAGAGTTTCAATTTTATTTTACATTTAAGAAACCTCTGTGGATTTTCAGATATGAAGAATTGAAGTTTTATTTAACGAATCATCATTACGGTTCCTTTAATCTTTCGCAATTTCATATTATGCTTATGATTATTATTATTTTTGTTATTTCCGTTGTTTTAGTTATAAGTGAGTAGTTTTATTATTAATTCTAGAGTTTGTAAGCATGTTGAATCTATGTGTTTAATTTAATTATGTTATTTTTCCCTTCTAATTATTATGTTAAATTGTTCAAGTGCTGTTATTCTCATGCATGGATTAGTGGCCATAATTGATGCATGCTAGCAAGTTAATTTTAGACCTGGCGGAGATAATTAACTGGTGGGATTAATGGAGCATTTTGATACACGTTCTACAGAATCGGTAGGGGGTTTAATCTATTGATCTATCGGGAGTTAGTAAATCAACCTAGAGACGAAAGTGAAAGGTAATTTATTAATCTACTTCTACCTTGACACCTGGCGGAGATAGGTAGTAGCTTTTCTGAATTCTCCACCAGTAATCGGATTAAAAAAGGGAAGAATTAGAATCAGATTAATACATAGATGATGTATGTGAATTGTACTCCTTAGGATTAATCTTTATTAATTGGTTCAATTTGTTAATTTGCTTTAATTGATTTGCTTTGAATAATTCGTTTAATTGTTCTTTTATTGTTCCAATTTGATTTGTGTCTAGCTATAGTGAACCCAAGTAAAATTTAGGTAGCCTAGATAATAGAAACATGTTAGCTTAGTACTCGGTGTAGTCATATTTACAGTCCTTGAGGATACAATACTCGATTCACTATTATATTGCACTGTCCTATGTTAGTTGCAGAATTGTGCATAAAAATAAGTGCATCTGAGTCTCTTTTAAGACCTTTCCTAAAGGCTGAAATTATGGTGTCGACGTTGCAGTTGGGAATCGATACTTTTTCTCTATTGAATCTTTCCACGAACCTTCATATGGGCTCTTCTGGTCTTCGTATGACCGTGTAGAGGTCGTCAACATGTTTTTCAATCTTGCAGCTGCTTGCGAATTGTTCGACGAAGAGATCATTTAGTTAGGCGAATGAAGAGATCGTCGAGTTGGGAAGATTAATTTCCTCACCCATTGTCTCTTTAAAAACCAGGCGTTGTTAATAGAGTTGTTGTCTATTAGCATACTCTAATAGATAACGGCCAAAATCTGTTGTCTGTAAGGTTATAAACAACGGTCATATCAACCGTTGTAAATTGCAACAGTTGCCATCAAAGATAGACAACGAATATCATATTAACCATTGTCTATTATCATATACACAACGGTTTTCAACAATAACCGTGTCTTTGAGTAAAAGACAATGGTTCTTATTTGAACTCGTTGTCTCCTTTTTAAAAAACAACACTATTAATGACTGTTGTCCTTTTCATTTAATTTTGATTTTTTTCATACAACAATATATATATATATACACACACACACACAATGTATATCATACATTAGGCAACTTATTCAAGAATGTGAAAATTTAAAAGAGTAATATTCTATAGTATACCCAACATTTGCATATATTAAAAAGTTCAAGTAGTCCTATAAAAGTTTAAGTGTTCATTATTTCTTTCTTTTGATTTTTGACTTGCCTCGTTTCAAATCCGACCCCTTCCTCAAATCATCTAAATACCCAAAAAAACCTATATTAGCATCAAATATGATATCGCATCAATGCCATTTTAATAAATTTATATAAATTAATAAATAACAAATAAATAGTATGTAACTCACCCCACAATGTATGAACTTCATCCATTTTAAAATAATATCATCTGTCAAAATAACAAATAAGAAATATCTAAGAGAGATGACCGATTAATAGAAAACTAAGTTTTTAAATGGGACGAGATGCTCACAGGATATTAAGATCTATGCATGAGCTAAGACTCTTTGGTATGTGCCCTTCCAAGTGGTTGTTGGAAACATTACTCTGTAATGTCTTAAAAAAATAACTTTACCATACAAATTAGTATATATTAATATGAGATGGTTAATTCATAAATCTTACATGTCGAACAAATCAGATATCGGGTGAGAGAGAGAGAGAGAGAGCCTTGTAGATTGTTACCCGTAGCCTCTTGGAAGAAATAGGATAAAGAGCATAACTTAGCTAATCACTAATGAAAACAACTACAATTCAGGAAGTTAATCAAACTCACATATATTGTAGAACTTCATTCCAATAAATTAGTCTTGGTATATCTCTAATATACTTATTCTAAGCTAAGTCCCTATAGCAATGAATTTGAACATTCTCATGATCTTACCTAATAGAGAACAGTAATATTACTCACAAAAAATTTAAATTATGAATCAGAGAATGTGCTCAGGGGATCATTCCAGTGAGCTGGTTATTTTTCAGAATCCTGTGAAGATAGAAGCACATGATTACTAATAAATCGAAGCAAAACAATGGAATAATGAAAACAAGATCATATCAGGTTGTTTTAGCTTACAATTCATTGAGTTGCTTCAGCTTCAAAATTGAGATGGAGATATCTCTACAGAGATCGTTCAATGATAAATCCCTGATTATTGAGGAACTTCACTATTCTCGAATAATTCGGTGAACAAATCTCAAATAAACTAAAAAACCAAATGTTAACTCACAAGTTTATCAAAGTTGAGTAGTCCCTTATCTAATCTAGGATCTGTCCAAAGAGACGATTTCCCCAAAAATTATTGATTTTCGACACACTCAATCAATTTCTATATTAAAACACAACTTTCAGATAGATGATATTGTCTACTAAACATACAAAACTAAAAGAAAATAGTGTTTTAACATGGACTGAAGGGATCTAAGCTACCCATAGCAGTTGGAATTTCACCATCAAGATTGAAACCCGATAAATTACTGCATTCAAGAAAAGATCAAATCTTTGACAACCAAAATTCAAGATAAACAACCCTAACTTCAAGAACATCAAATGGTAAATATAATCCCAAATTTAATCAGAAAAAGGGTAATGTGTCTGAATTTATATCCCTCCCAAAAAAAACTCACAATGAAACCACATTAGCATTATCACACGTAACTCTTCAATTTTATAATTATCAATCTAAGATCCCTGTGAATACAGGATTGGTAGTCTATAAAGGAAATTCTTCATTTGTACATATGGAATAACAGATCTAGAAAATAATTTCATTCAGTGTCCAAGTATAATTGTATATGCACTGTAGGTTTTCTCCAAACATACCAGTAAAAGAGGTTAGAATACCTTTGTGTTTGATCATTACAATGTCAGATCTCAGACTTCAAGAGTGTTTATATTATCAAGAAATCAAAACTAATCATCGTCGGAACTAAGACAAATGACTCAATTCTAGTGACATTTCCAATAATGCCGCATGTCAATACGAAGAAAAAGAGGCTCAACTAAAATCTCAATTTCAAAATTGTGCATAAAATTCATCGCTTGTGGCACCCTTAAACGAATATAAAAGAATAGACTATCAATGTGAGTGTGCCTTGTATTTTTTTTTTTTTTGAAATGGAATAAAAAGTATTCGAAGACTCGAAGAAGGATAAGATTAGCTTCCACTCAAAATGTACATAAATATATTAAGGGAATGAAGAGTATTGTAAAGTCAAAAGAGTACAATAGGGAAGATAAATGCTTATATTCAATCAAAACAGTGAACTTCGAAGAAGTTTCACACTTGAACAAAAACAGAATCAAAAGGTGATGCGAAAAGTTCATAAATAAAAGCCCATTAGGTCATTATCCATGTACATAGACCCACATGAACTTGTAAGAACTCCACGTCCCACACCATGCACTCTCATGCTTCAACAGAGTCGCCTACAATGCATGAACTACATCACCTAAAGCTAAGTAAGCAGAAATCATGCATGCGAACTGTACATACAGTGCACAAAGATGACATCACACTATCTCAAATGCTCATGATCAAAATCTCTTCATCTCAAAAGCATTTTTCAATGTTTAGGAACTTGGCTCCCTTCACTAAACACCAATATGAGTCATGAGCTCATAATATAATCAATATCAATTTGGCCAATATATCAATTAATATAGTCAAGTGGACCATCCTTTCCGGACACCAAGGGACATGCCCCCGACCAATCACCTTTGGTCCCATATAAAAGTATCCCACCCGCGGCATTAGTCATCATCAGGGTACAGTCGAGTAGACCACCCTCCTTGGACCCCAAGGGACACTCCCCCGACCATTCACCTTTGGTCCCACGTGAAAGTATCCCACTCGCGGCACCTAATAATTAACACAACATTTCATGGGCTGGTGGTGACCAATCGCAAACAAAATAATTTTCTCTCTCTGAAATCCATTTCATGCATGCAACCCTTGACAATATTTACATGTCGTGCATGTGTATGTTTGTGCTCATGAACAAGATATTCAATGCAAATAAATACAATTACACATGCAAATCACATTGCATCACCCTCAAATAATGCACTATAATAAGATAATGATAATTAATAAACACATACAACCAAGTAATACTATGTCCATGCATTGTAGTTGCAGATGGATTTCTACTTACCTCGATTCCGAAGCTTATAATATTTGAGATCCTAAAACCCGCATCTCTCAGCTGAATGTGATTAATAATTCATATTAATCTGAAGCAAATGGTGAATTAGTAAATTTTAATCTGAATTCTAGCTATATTGTTTGACTTCCATTATCGAAATATGGCTTGCTTAATAATCTTCAAACTGTATTGGTATTCCATAAGTTATATTATCTTTATTTTTTAAAAGCCATTAAAATTATAACAAAGTTATATACTACATTAACTTACCATACGCGTGAACTATCCAAGCTATTACTAACTGTATAGTCTAATGAAATATAATTCTTTAATGAAATAAAACATGGAATGCCATTACTACACTCTTATTTGATTTTATCTTCACAACATATTACAAGGCTTAAACATTTGAACCTATTATGTGTGCTTATATACTCGATCACATACAAACATATCTATATATATAACAATAATATTTATTTGTTTAACTCTATAATTAACTTAGTCACATATTTTGAAATAATAATGGATTCCTGAACATAAAATGCAATCAAACTACTTTTTTTTAATTAAGAATGTATTTAGACCAAAACACATATAACAAAAGAAAGATTAATTACTTAAGCTAACAATTTTAAGATTTAAAACAAAAACTATATAAATATATATATATATATATATATATTTATATCTGCTAACCATATATATTTATATCAAACTTTTAAATTTTTAAGCAACAAGTCCTAAAGAATTTAATTATTTTTAAAAATGAAATAATCGAAGCACTAACCTGGACAATGATTTCACTTAATTTCCTCTTCTTTTGTTGTATGTGTTTGTGTGTGTATGTATATGTATATATATATAGATATATATATATATATATTTATACTAGACACATACCACTTTTATTGATAAGTAAGCTCAAAGTTTGTCAAGTGTCTATAAACGTGGAGCTGTGCATGCATTTCATTTAATTAACTAATCTATCTTCTTAGGATAAACCATATATATATCCAAGCTATATATCCATATTATATTTAAAAATATATTTGTCCCAATTAAAGGTAATATATGTATATATACGAGTACCTATAATATATATATACATAATTGTAGAATCTTACACCTATCACCCATTCCCA
The DNA here is from genome assembly GCA_026008535.1 of Perilla frutescens. Taxonomy (NCBI): domain Eukaryota; kingdom Viridiplantae; phylum Streptophyta; class Magnoliopsida; order Lamiales; family Lamiaceae; genus Perilla; species Perilla frutescens. The sequence continues at coordinate 36,640,003 of BRKX01000016.1, read as the reverse complement.
AGCCACACATAAATATGTGTGTGTGTGTAAATATGCTACACCTTCCTTGTCTTTCTTAATGCATGTATGTGCGCGTCTACTTATATATATGTATATACTAAAATGCTATATATATATATACACACATATCTTTTATTCTATATATTATATATATATATATTTCTTTATCAAATAAAGAAATGGGCATAATCATGTTTACACACATATATAAATGTAATTGTCATAAAAATAAGCACACAATACCTATATGAAGCATATATCAAGATAATCATTAAATAGTGAGAGGCTCGGTTATTACATCCTTCCTCCCTTATAGAAATTTTGTCCTTGAAATTTTACTTATCTAAATAGTTCTGGGTACTTAGTTCTCATTTCCTCTTCTTTTTCCCATGTAGCTTCTTCCATGAACTGATTCCTCCATAACACCTTAACTAATGATATGCTTTTATTTCTAAGTTGCTTTACTTCTTGAAAAAGAATCTTAACTGGTATCTCTTTCTAACTCAAATCTTCTTTCAGCTCTACTGGTGCATCTTTTAAAATATGAGATGGATTTGTCTTATATTTCCAGAACATTGACATATGAAATACATTATGTATCTATGACATCTGCGTACGTAGGTGAAGTTTATACACAATTTCTCAAACTCTTTCAATGATAGAAAACGGGTCAATGTAACTTGGACTGAACTTCCCTTTCTTTACAAATCTCATGATTCCTTTCATTGGAGCAATTTTTAGAAACACCTGATCCTCTATTGCAAACACCAACACTCTTCTTCTCTTATTCACATAACTCTTCCATCGACTCTGGGCAGCTTTTATTCTCCTTCTAATTTGTGACACAACTTCAACCATTTCTTTAACAATATCAGGGCCCAAAAGTTTTCCTTCACCAACCTCATCCTAATGAACTAGTGATCTACACTTTTGTTAGGAAAATTGTTTAGAAAATCCCAAATAATGGTTTTGATGAAATGTCAAAACAAGTGTGATGATTTAATAAAAAACTATAGTTTGTGAAAAGCTGAAAATCAGGGATAATGACCAAATAAGACTTGAAGTTGAGATGAGAGACAGCTATTCAGAAGTATGGTCAACCAACTTACAAGTTGCGTTGATCAAACCAGTTAGAGTAAACTCTTCAAAGCTTCTGATAAGCTGTTAAGGGGGAAGAGAACTTTAGAAAAATGATTATGGTCAGATTCTTCTTGAAATTTAGATTTTATAAATTTTTATTTCAAAATAATTAGTAGGTTAGTAGCTTGATAATAAATTTGTAGTTTGGTAGAATGTTTTAATTGAATTTAAATTTTAGGCTTAAAATTTAAACACTATAATATTTTGAGTTGATCTGTTAATAAGGACTAATTTAATTAAAAACGGCAATAGTTTTGTGTCTCAGTTAGGCGAGAGAATAATTTTGTTTATGGGTTAGCAATTTAAATTCTTAATAGTAAGTTCATTTAAAATATTAATTAAATTTATATACACCTTAATTAATTTGGGGTTAATTAGTTAATGTCTTTATTGGGTCAGACTTCTTTTTCATAAATTTATTTGCATTTTTTTTTTGGGTACTACAGACTTGCAAGTATTAATTTCCTAAAGATCATTTATAAATCTCACTTAGACCTTAGAGACATTTCATTATTTAATGTCATATTTCAATTCAAATTTTGTTATAAACTTGCGGATCCAACATGTATCAATTATAGGTATTATTTTATTTTGGTATTTTAGGTGCAGCGCGACTAAGACAATAAGTTATTGCTAGTATTTGATTCGAAGTTCGTCAATTCAGTTAAGGTGTGGGAATTATTTATTTTATGCCATGGATTTAAGTTTTGGCCCATTTTAATATGACATGTTGGCCGTATTTCATGTTACTATCAATGGGGCCTTGGACTATTTGTTCATTCATTTGGCTCGCAGTATTTGTGCACAAATGACAATGCTGTTATGCTATTCAATTAGTCATAATGTACTATCATTTTTAGGTACTAAGGTACTATCAGTTTTCAATATTAGTTATATGTGTGCTGCTGTTTTATTAAGTTGGGCAAATCTCTGCATAATTTCCCACACTGAGTATATTTTATATATGTTAACCCCTCATTTAACATTTTCAGGTAACTATGTTTGGTGGCGTATGGAGGATCGAATCTCAGTTTTCCACGTATCATAGTTTAAATCTCTTTAAATTAGTTATTTCTAATTCATTATTTTATGCATCATGTTGCTTCTTAGACATTACTCATGTTATTGTCTTTTGGTTTATTTTATTTTTAGAACTTATCATAAATTTTTCAAATAAAAATATTTCAGTTTCATCTCTATTCTAATGTATTGAATAAATTTTTATTTTGTTAACTTCATGTATTTATTTTCAGCTCAATGTTTTAAATATTTAAATTAGATTATTATTTACGTATTTTTAAAAAAAAATATTTTCTCGCATTTCCGCATCAATTAAAATCATTAAAAATCAGCATAACAGTTTAAGAAATTTAGGGTGTTACAGTTTGGTATCAGAGCGGGTCTACTTTCCTGTAGACTCCGTGAATTATTCATACATATAAATTCATTCATGAGTCATTCGATCACCACGCGATCCAGTATCAAGGTATAAAGTTTCATTTTCATTTGAGTGAGTATGTCATTACTTGGTTGTTATTGTGGAATAATTTTATTTCAGTTTTTTAAAAACTCATGAGGTGACCAAATGTTTTATCTATTGAACTTAGTCCTTGAAATTAGAAATAACTTAGAAAGCCTTCTGAGTCTTCTCTATCATTTCTATAGGACGATGGTGAGAAGCACAAGAGCACGAGCCAACAATGCTAGTGGTAACAACAACAATCTCGAGAATAATGGTCGTAATGATGGAGAGAACTTGATGTACCAATTTCTCGGTGCTATCAAAGGATTTGTGCAACAATCTAATGATCAACCTAATGCGTCAGACCAACATGTGCGTCCTACGAGTCAAGTTGTTAAACAATTTCGAGATTTCACACCTCCCCGATTCAATGGTCGAGATGGACCACTAGCTGCTGAGGATTGGCTAGAAGAGTTAGACCAGATTTTCACGCACATTGACTGCACTGATGAACAAAAGGTGGTATGTGTAGTGTTCCAGCTTACTATCGATGCTGGACGTTGGTGGAAACACTTTGTGGGTACCTTAAAAGAGGAAAAAAAAGATCAGTTGTCGTGGGAGATATTTCAAGAAGTGGTATTGGATAATTATTTCACCACTGCCTTCAAAGAAAAGAAAGAGACTGAATTCTTTGATCTTAAGCAAGGTAACATGACAATTGAAGAGTACGAGAGAGAGTTTAATCAGTTATCAAGGTATGCTCCTCATTTAGTGGATAGTGAAGGGAAACGGATTGCAAAATTCAAAAGGGGTTTGAGAACTGAGATCAAGGGGATCTTGGCCGCTCAAGTGATTGAAGATTTCAGTGACCTAGTGAAACGGGTTGGAGATGTAGCCATGAGCCTTGACATAGATAAGCCAGCTCAAAAGTAAGTTGATAACTTTGGAAAAAGAAGGTGGGATAATCAAGAAAGGAATCGGGAAAACTTTGCTCCTAAGAAAGGAAGGTTTGAGACGAAAGCTAATGCTGGACCATCGGGAATGAAACGTTAATGCTCAAATTCTGGGAAAAACCATGGCGGACCTTGTCATCAAGGAATGGGAGAGTGCTATTACTGCCATGAGCCAGGTCATTATGCAAACTTTTATCCCAAGAAGAGAAATGATGTGTCAGCTAGAAGGGGACATGGAGAACCTGAGAGAAGAGAAAAAGAACCTGAGAAAAGAGGCAATGCTCGATTCTTCGCCTTAGTTCGTCAGGAGGCGACAGTGAAGGATAATGACACAATGACCAGTATGTTACCTATTTTTGGAACGCCTGCTGTTATACTATTTGATTCTGGAGCATCACATTCATTCATATCTTCTAAATTATGTCGTATGAAAGGAATTGAATATGAAGTAGAGAACTTAGCCTTAAACATAAGTATCCCTTCAGGCGAGAACATAGTGACTGATAAGATTGCTCGAAATGTTAAGATGGATTTTAGAGGTAGAGAACTTGAGGCTAATTTATATGAGATAGATATGCATGACTTTGATGTGATATTGGGAATGGACAGGTTAAGTTAGAATCATGCAATGATCAAGTGTTATGAAAGAGAGGTCGTTATTCAGAATCTAGGAGAGAAAGAGTTCTCATTTTATGGTACAAGAATTGGAAGATCACTGGTGGTGATATCTGCTATGAAGGCAATGAGATTGCTGAAGAGGGGTAGCTGTCAAGGCTATTTAGTTAATATAGTTGGCGTGGAAGATAAAAGATCGCCAATTGAAGGAGTACCAATTGTCAATGAGTTTGCATATGTATTTCCAGAAGAATTGCCTGGATTACCACCTAATAGAGAAGTGGAATTCACTATTGACTTGGTACCGGGTGCAGGCCCAGTTTCTAAAGCACCATATAGAATGGCCCCTAAGGAATTGCAAGAGATGAAGGCACAAATATAAGAGCTCTTAGATCAAGGATACATTCGTCCAAGTGTATCACCTTGAGGAGCACCTGTTTTATTTGTCGAGAAGAAGGACAGATCTATGCATATGTGTATTGATTATCGCGAGTCGAATAGACTCAAAATCAAAAACAAGTATCCGTTACCCAGAATTGAGGATCTTTTTTATCAGATAAAAGGAGCGGGGGTCTTCTCAAAGATAGATCTGAGATCGGGTTATCACCAATTAAAGGTGAGAGAAAGTGACATACCAAAGACGTCATTCAGAACCAGATATGGTTATTATGAGTTTGTAGTCATGCCATTCGGATTGACTAATGCTCCAGCAGTGTTTATGGATCTGATGAACCGGGTCTTCCATCCATTCTTGGATAAGTTTGTCATTATCTTTATAGACGATATCTTGGTTTACTCAAAGGATGAGAAGGAACATGGGGGGCATTTATGAACTATCTTAGAAACTTTGAGAAATGAAAAGTTATATGCAAAGTTCAAGAAATGTGAATTCTGGTTAGACCGGGTAGCTTTTCTGGGTCATGTTGTAACAGCTCAAGGGATTGAAATAGATCCGGCTAAGGTCGAAGCCGTGAGTGATTGGAAAGCCCCCATAAATGCTGGTGAAGTGAGAAGTTTCTTAGGACTTGCTGGATATTATCGAAGATTTATCAAAGATTTCTCTAAGATATCTCGGTCGATGACACAATTGACAAGGAAAAGGATAGAGTTTAAATGGACTGAGAATTGTGAGCAAAGTTTCCAAGAGCTAAACCGGAGATTGACAACAGCCCAAGTGTTAACTATTCCTAATGATTCCAATGAGTTCATTATCTACACCGATGCGTCAAAGTAAGGATTGGGGTGTGTGTTGATGCAAAAAGGAAAGGTTATTGCTTACGCGTCAAGACAGCTAAAGACACACGAGCACAACTACCCCACACATGATTTAGAGTTGGCAACAGTGGTACATGCTCTTAAGATTTGGAGGCATTACGTGTATGGAGCTAAGTGTGAGATTTTCACTGATCATAAGAGTTTGAAATACTTCTTCACACAAAAAGAGCTCAATATGAGACAAAGAAAGTGGTTAGAGCTTGTAAAGGATTATGATTGCTCAATTCAATATCACCTAGGAAAGGCGAATGTTGTAGCCGATGCCCTTAGTAGAAAGGGTGAGAGACAGCCAACATCAAAGCTGACTCAACAAAATTCATTAATTAAAGATTTTGAAAGATTGAGTCTAGAAATGGTGACACCAGGTACAATAAAGGTTGTGTTAGCAGCACTAGAGATTCAGCCCACTTTACGAGATCGAATCAAAAAGGCCCAAGAGAGCAATGAATTTTTACAAAAGATAAGAACTCAAGGAGTTGGGGGAGGTTTAAATAGCTTTGCGTTAGATGGAAATGGTGCTCTCATGATTGGTGGAAGATTTTGTGTGCCTAAGGATAAGGAGTTGATAAGGGAAATCTTAGATGAAGCACATTGCACGGCATATGCGGCACATCCAGGAAGCACCAAAATGTATCAAGATCTTTGAAAGACATTTTGGTAGAGAGGAATGAAAAGATCAGTTGCTGAGTATGTGAGTAGATGTTTGACATGCCAACAAGTGAAAGCTGAACACCAAAGACCCTCTGGATTGTTGAATTCATTAGATATACCAGAGTTGAATTCATTAGATATACCAGAGTGGAAGTGGGAACACATCACAATGGATTTTGTTGTAAGGCTCCCTAAAACAATGCGGGGACTCGATGCAGTTTGGTTAATTGTTGACCGGCTTACGAAGTCTACTCATTTTCTCCCAGTCAAGATGACATATACAATGGATCAATTTGCACGACTGTATGTTAGTGAGATTGTTAGACTACGTGGGGTGCCAGTTTCAATTGTATCCGACAGAGATCTGAGGTTTACCTCTAATTTTTGGAAGAGTTTACACGCAGCTATGGGAACAAAGTTGAAGTTTTCGACTGCTTATCGCCCTCAAACTGATGGACAGTCGGAAAAAACTATCCAAATCCTTGAGGATATGTTGAGAACATGTGTTTTGGATATTGGAGAGAATTGGAAGACACATTTACCTCTAGTTGAGTTTGCTTACAACAATAGTTTTCAGTCAACTATTGAGATGGCACCATATGAAGCGCTTTATGGAAGGAAGTATAGGTCACCTTTATATTAGGACGAGGTTGGTGAAAGGAAAATTTTGGGCCCTGAAATTATTGAGAAGATGGTTGAAGTCATTGCAAAGATAAGAGAAAGGATCAAGACAGCTCAAGACCAGCAGAAATCATATGCTGACCGAAGAAGAAAAGATTTGCACTTTGAGGTGAATGATAAAGTTTTTCTTAAAGTGGGCTCCAATGAAGGGAGTTTTGAGATTTGAGAAGAAAGGAAAGTTAAGACCACGATATATTGGGCCGTTCGAAATTTTAGAACGCATTGGAGATGTAGCTTACCGTTTGGCATTGTCTCCTGAGTTATCTGCAATGCATAATGTGTTTCACGTGTCGATGCTACGGATGTACCTACATGATCCCAGTCATATTGTAGATCATGAGAACTTGCAAATCAATAAAGATTTTAAATATGAAGAGAAACCAAGTGCAGTGCTAGATCGGAAGGTTCACGTATTGAGAGGTCGAGAAGTACCATTAGTCAAGATCCAGTGGACTAGGCATGGACCTGACGAAGCTACTTGGGAGCATGAAGAAGAGATTCTAGCTCGTTACCCTAACTTAGACCCAAGTAAGTTTAATTTCGAGGACGAAACTTCTTTTAGTGGGTAGGGTTGTAACAGCCCGTTTTTCTAATCTCTGTTTAATTAAGGTATTAATCTTGAATTTTGTGAATTTTCAGCATTTCGTGAATTTTAAATTTACCAAATATTCATACTATGGTATAATCTAAGTCGCGCCCCTAGATATATATTCAAGTTCATTTAGTAAATTAAGATTTTTTTATTTAAAAAAATCAAATAAGAAATCATGTTGCATGAATTTAGACTAGAGTTGTGTTTTTTACATGCAAGCGCACATATAAATTCATGCATTATTATAAAGGAGTCATTTTTTTTATTATTTTAGTTCCCAAATATATGTCCCGTAGGTAAGATGTAATTTATTTTAGAAAAAATATTTAATCATTTTTCTTTAATGTATTTATTTATATATTTATCTTCAAAAGATTTAGTTTGATTTTAAAATCGTGATCTTTTCTTACTATTGATTAAAAGTTATGATGTTTTGAATTAATAGAAGTTTTAATTTATCTAAAAATATGATTTATTGAAAAAAATTATATTCGAAACCCTAATCTCTCCTACTATAAATACAAAGAATGAGGTTTTAACCTAGTTGTCTTGGAAAAAATTTCAACGCCTCATTACCAAGGAAGGTTGTGAAATTGTTCTTTTCCCGATCCAATAATTTCTCAAGGTAAACCATATTTTTTTAATGGTTGATCAATAGATTTCAATTCGTTTGTCTTGTGTCGTTGAAATAGAGAAATAAATGTTTACATTTTTTTTATATTTTCTGCAAAAGATTATCAAAAAGCATCCCAATCTTCGTCATGTTCATTTTTTTTTACATGGAAAATGCATACATGTTACATGGAAATTTCATAATATTTTTGTTAATCAACCTACTGCGATTTATGAGTGATCGTAGGATGGATAGTCTTAGATTTAGCAATGATTGATAAAAATTTCTTTTACAGACTCGTTCAGTGGTTGACCATGAGTGGTAATCAAAGTAAGTTATGGGAATACTTATCATTATTTTCTCCTTAAACTTAAGGATTAATTAAGAAGGGAATATGTTAAAGAATTCAATTTTCTGTATCCTTAAATATTTCTAAGTCAGTAAAGTCTAATTGGGCAATATTTGGTTACATGTATATGAGGTCTACTAAACTGGGTTAGAGTTGTTTTCAATTTTTATTTTATTTCTTAATTAGCTTTATAAAAATTATTTTAGGTGCTGATTAAATTGGGGAGTTTTAATTAATTAGCTAGTTATCATAATTGGAAAAGAAAATGAATCTGACTACTTATCTCTAAAAATGCGAAAACATTAGAAAATGATTATGGTCAAATTCTTCTTGAAATTTAGATTTTATAAATTTTTATTTCAGAATAATTAGTAGGTTAGTAGCTTGATAATAAATTTGTAGTTTGGCAGAATGTTTTAATTGAATTTTAATTTCAGGCTTTAACTTTAAACACTATAATAGTTTGAGTTGATGTGTTAATAAGGACTAATTTAATTAAAAAGGGCAATAGTTTGGTGTATCAGTTAGGCGAGAGAATAGTTTTGTTTATGGGTTAGCAATTTAAATTCTTAATTAGTAAGTTTATTTAAAATATTAATTAAATTTATATAGACCTTAATTAAGTTGGGGTTAATTAGTTAATGTATTTATTGGGTCAGACTTCTTTTTCTTTAATTTATTCGTATTTTTTTGGGTACTACAAACTTGCAAGTATAATTTCCTAAAGATCATTTATAAATCTCACTTAGACCTTAGAGACATTTCATTATTTAATGTCATATTTCAATTCAAATTTTGTTATACACTTGCGGATCCAACATGCATCAATTATAGGTATTATTTTATTTTGGTATTTTAGGTGCAATGCGACTAAGATAATAAGTTATTGCTAGTATTTGATTGGAAGTTCGTCAATTGAGTTAAGGTTTGGGATTTATTTATTTTATGCCGTGGATTTAAGTTTTTACTCATTTTAATATCACGTGTTGGCCGTATTTCATGTTACTATCAATGGGCCCTTAGACTATTTGTTCATTCATTTGGCTCTCAGTATTTGTGCACAAATGTCAATGTCGCTATGCGATTCAATCAGTACTAATGTACTATCATGTTTCGGTAGTAATGTACTATCAGTTTTCAGGTAACTAAGTTTGGTGGCGTGTGGAGGATCGAATGGTAGTTAAAGTCAAATCTCAATTTTCCGCGTATCATAGTTTAAATTTCTTTAAATTAGTTTTTTCTAATTTAATGTTTTATGGATCATGTTTCTTCTTAGACATCTACTCATGTTATTATCTTTTGGTTTATTTTATTTTTAGAACTTGTCATAAACTCTTCATATAAAAATATTTCAGTTTTATCTCTATTCTAATGTATTGAATAAATTTTTATTTTGTTAACTTCATGTATTTATTTTCAGCTCATTGTTTTAAATAATTAAATTAGAATATTATTTAAGTTTTTTTAAAAAAATTATTTTCTCACATTTCCGCATCAATTAAAATCATTAAAAATCAGTTGAACACTTTAAGAAATTTAGGGTGTTACACAGATGAAATTGGCCAAGACAGAGAGCATCAAGATCACAAGATGAAAGGATATTAGTTGAAGTCTTCTATCCTGAATCACATCGGAGGCATAGATCACAGGACTCAACTCTCAATCGAAGGGTTATAAGAAGTCCGTTGCATATCAAGAGATCCAACTCTGAAGGATCTCTTGGAAAAGAGAAACCAAAAGTGTGGCGTATCCCAGATACATAATTAACCCTTCAGGACTCGATATCATGCGGGTACCTAAACCCTGACTCTTGCTTTGCAGGGAAAGAGCATCATATCCAAGAAAAAGTTCAAAGATACTTGGTATCTGGATAGCGGGTGCTCAAAACACATTATCGGAGACAAGAATAATCTTGACGGTTATAAATAGGTTAAGGGACCACTAGTCACTTTTGGACACTAGTGGAGAAGGGTTGGTGGTCAAAGGTAAAGTTGTCGTGAATGGAGTGTCACATGTTGAAGGACTGAGGCATAAACTGCTGAGTATTAGTCAACTTTGTGACAATGGGTACTCAGTCGACTTCAGCAATAGCTCATGTGACATTAGAGACAAGTTAACTGGAGCCATACTCCTGACTGGGGTAAGAAAGAGCAACATGTATGTATTTGACTGGTCAACCGACTATTCAGAAGCTTGCTTTCTCTCCAAAGGATCAACTGAAGCAAGCTGGCTGTGGCATCGATGACTGAACCATCTCAACTTCAAAACTATCAATTACCTAGTCAAGAAGGAGCTAGTTGATGGGCTTCCCAAGGAGATCTACAAGAAAACTAGCGTCTGCGGACCATGCTAGAAAGGGAAGCAGGTGAAGTCGTCATCCAAGAACAAAAGTCATCCTCAAGAAACAACTGATATTCTTCAGTTACTTCAAATGGACCTGTTTAGGCTTGTGAAACCACCAACCCCCAGAGGTAAAAAGTTTACACTTGTAGTAGTAGATGACTACTCAAGGTATACCTGGGTAGAGTTCCTGCGAAGTAAGGATGAAACTTTTGAGAAGCTATCAACATTGATTAGGAGATTGCAGACTGACAAAAGAAATATTAGTTCAAAGGATAAGATCTGACAATGTAACTGAATTTGTCAATCGACAAATAATCAATTTTCTGAGTGAATTGGGAATCACTCATGAACACTCTGCTACAAGAACTCCTCAACAAAATGGCGTAGCAGAGAGGAGGAATCACACACTAAAGGAGGCAGCCAGAGCAATGGTAGCAGATGCCAACATAGCCGAATGCTATTAAGCAGAGGCAGTTAACACAGCCTACCACACACAGAACAGAAGTGCCATCGTCGTCACCCATGACAATACACCCTACGAGCTATTCAAGGGCCGTAAGCCTTTTATCTCTTACTTTAAGATATTTGGCTGCAAATGTTATATCCACAACAATGGTAAATCCCAGCTGAAAACTTTCAATGCCAAAGCTGATGAGGGAATCTTTCTCGGCTATAATGCCCCTTATTCTCAAGCTTACAGAGTGTTCTACAAAAGGACACTAGTTGTGGAAGTAACATGTCATGTGGTATTTGATGAGCTTCCTAATGAGTACAGAAACATAAAGGAGAACTGTACATCAGAGCAAGCATTGCATAGTGAAAGCCTGTTGGACTATGTTGATCACATTTTCCCAGAGCAGTTTGAAGTTTCACTAGAAGATGGCATAGAAACTGATTCTAGACCAGTTGGAGATAAATTGGTCACTGAAGATACAAATCGTCATGAAACCTCAAACCCCATACCTGGAACAGGGGGAAGAATCAGTGAAAATGAAGAACAAGTTGGAGCCGAGACAACAGCTGAAGGAGCAGCCGAAGAATCAGCTGATAAAGAAGCCGAATGATCAGTTGCTGGAACAACTTATGTAGTAGCTGAAGGCGCAGAGGAAGTAATCATTCCTAAATGGCTCCGAAGCCATCCAGACGACAAACTGGCAAACCAACGAAGAAGTTGGACAAAGACAAAGAAAAGAAGAAAACTTGTCCACCTCTCCCTCCAAAGCTGCCACCTCAAAATATCAAGATTTCGACATTAGTGAAATCAAGGGTGATGATATTGTGCCTTTTAGAGGCATTCCTCCACGCAACTCAGCAGCAGAATATTTCAGGACGACCTGTCCATCAATGGCAGAAGAAGATGAAAATATTCGAGCTCTTTTAAGAGCAGAAGTTATCAGAGGCTGGGCAGAAGCCAAAGTCACAGAATTCATAACAACCAACTTTGCAGCAGAACTAATTAGATCAGAAGCTCTATACATGGCTTTTGCAAGATACTGCCATTGGTATCTATGGAGACATTATTTCAACTCAGAAGCCCATTTTCTTTTGACCGCCCTGTATGGTATGGGCTTCTGGAGAAGAAAAGAAAAATTGAGTGTTCTATGGTCAGGACAAGGCACTCCAGAACAGAATCCAATTATAGTGCTGAAAGAAATGCTGGAAATTCGACAGTGGCATAGTCGTCCAACTGAACAAACATTAGCTCATGTAATGGATGACCTCATCAAGTCAGCCAACATTGATGTCCCAAAACTGCATACTGAAGAAGAACAGAAAAACTGGAAACACCCTCAAGTTCATCAACATTGGGTGTTAGGAGAAATCCAGAGAATCAGAAGAGAGCAACAACAATAAACTCTGGAAGCAATCTGGGAAGAAGAACAACACATTAGAAACAGGGTAACAAATGATGCTTTCACATCAAGACAAGCAGCTATTCATCAAGTAGCAAGACAGCTAGTATTTGATGAACCACCACCCGCCTCCGAGATGGATACTTAGCTTTCAGCTATGCCCCACGCAACTGAAGAATCCATCAAACCCTCACTTGTCCCAGAAGAATCGCAAACAGCTCCAACAGAAGCTTCTTCACCACCAGCAGAATAAGAAACAACTACTAATGATTCAGCTGATCAAACAGTTCAGCTGACATCACCTCCCCAAGTGCAGGACATAGTGATCTTTGCTGATACAGTCTAGATAGCACTTCAAGCTCAAGCTTGGGCGAATCCAGAAACTCCCCTTGAATCAAGCCACAACAACATAATTGATTTAGGGAATGCAGATCAGTTAGCAGCAAAAACTACTGATCAGGGGAGATGATCTGCAACTACTCATTGCAACTTATCAATCCAGTCCTTCAGGAACTATCCAGGCAGAAGATCAGTTCAGGCGGTCATCAGGTCAATTATCAGCTCAGCAAAGAGATCTTCTTCAGAGCCTTCAACATTAGTTGAAGCGGCATGAAAAGCTGATTAGAAAGCTTCAGGCACACATCGGACACCAATCGTCTGAAGGTGAGTCCTCTAGCTCTGATGATGGGGAAAGTAGCCCCACTTTGCTTGCCGCCAAAAGAAGAAGAACTGAACACAAGCGAGACTAGGAGCCTGATCAAGCACAGCTGACTCAAGACTCTCTAGTTATTATCTTGTGATTCAGTGTACTTCAAATTTTTCTTAAAAAGAAATAAAAATTATTTTAAAATAAAATAAAATAATAATGCATGACATGTCAGCATTCATTTTGAAATTTTAGACTGTTGGTAAAACATTGACACGTTTCATGGTCATTTCAAACCAACGACTAAAAATGATAAAGGGAATTTATTTCTTTCAACCAATACATTTATGAGTCTTCTTCTCACTCATAAAAACCCCATTGCCAAAATTTGAGAGAACACAATACAACAACACATTCAACACCCACTGCATTTTTTAAAAAGCAGTTTATCAAGAGAATTCGTACTATGTTCTCTTTCAAAAAAAGTGTTCTCTCTTTCTCTCAAGTAAAGAAAAGATTTAATTCAAACTCAGCCAATAATTTTTCAAAAATGGTTGAAGCTTTAAAAGCTCTTACCTCTTTCAAGGAGCAAATGATGATAGGTAAATTTCTGGAAAGAGATAATTTTCAATTGATTCTTCAAGAATCAAACAATCCTTTTCTTCTGGTCAATCTTCACAAGACTGGAATTCTACACTACCTAGAAACTCCTCCAAGATTCTTCAGACAAAACTTAGTAAGTGAGTTCTTGCTTCAAACAAAGGTCACTGCAGATGGGAAGGTCATGCAATCAGTGATTCAAGGAATGAAACTCCAAATCACTGAAAGAAGGATTGCAGAAATCTTTCAACTTCCTAGAAAAGGCTCCAGGGTTCAAGTTCTGAAAGATTCAGCTGAACCATACTGGAAAGAATGGCGTGCTTCCAATTGCTCCAAGCAATTCAGTTTTACCAAAGCGAAAACTGATTTGAAGCTCAAGTATAGAGTCATGCTCGATATCACGAACAAGATGATATTCGACACCATTGGAAGCTTGAGTCATTTGACTCAAGAAAGATACAAGGTAATGATACACCTTGTTGAAGGATTGGGAGCTAATTGGGCAGAATTCGTCTTCTTCCAATTTAAGCATCAAGTCATCAAAGCCGCCGACTAAAAAAGAAATGGGAAATTTGAGTCCAGAGTAGAACTTGTTCTAAGAATGAGCAAGCTCCTAGAAGATATGTTGAATCTTTCAAATGATGACGCGCTACCAATCCTCATATCCGACTGGATTCCCAAGAAAAGGAAAGCACATCTTCAGCCACTCAAGAAAAAGAGGAGATCTAAAGCCAAATCTGGCAATACAACTTCAAGTAGTTCAGATGCTAATGAAGTTCCCTCTCCTCACTCCAAAAATGGATCATCAGTTTGATTTTAAACCCTGCACTGATCCAGATAAGCTTATTCCCTTCATTGGAATTCTTCATCCAAATTATGGAGCTGAGTACTTCAGGAGAGCCTGCCCTCTTCTCCAACTGACTGAAGGCAATATTCGCACTTTCTATAGTGGCGAATATGAAGTCAAGAATGCTCAGAAGGATGTAATAAATCTCTTTCTCACTCACTTCACGTATGTTGCCAAGCAAGACAATCAGCTGCACCGGTACTTTTACTGGTACAACTGGAGACACTAAATGTTAATCCAGTCACATTTCTTGCTTACAGCATTTCATGGCATGGGCTTTTGCCAATGTGAAGAGACTTGGAGGATCAAATGGATTGGAGCCTCAAATCCATTTCCTCCAAATATTGTGCAAGTCCAGCAGATTATGAAGCATCGACTTGATAACAACATTCCAGCTAAGGTCCTGCTAGCTGATATTCAAGCCAGCTTGAGATCGCAAGGAGTTGCAACTGAAAAATAGCTTGCCAACAATCCAGTCGATCTATGTTGCCTGCAACTGAATCCTGTTCCAATTCAGTCAGAAAAGGCATATCTACAAGCTGCGGATACCACTGAAGAGATAGACAAAGATATCTCTCATACTCAAGTAGTGGTAATCCCAAGGAGTCAACATCTTGGAGAAAGTGGAGTCAAAGATGATGAGGATACTGCCACGTCTCCAGATCTCTTGTCCAACGACTATGTTACTCTTCTTATCAAGTCATGCTCAAGAGTTGCAAAGCTGATGATAAATCAGCCCAGCTCATCCTGCAGAGGAATGAAAGAGCTGACCTCCTTGAAGCTGACTACCTCAGCAGTTGCTCTTAAGCAACTTCAGCATGCTAAGACTCAAGTCAGAATTGACCCTTCTCAGGACATCTCCAGTTCAGCTTCCAGAAGGAAATGGTCTAATAGCTCTAAAGAAATTAGTGAAGCTAGTCCCATTCGACCACTCAAGCAGAGAAAATTGACAAAAAGTCATTCAACAGCTGCTCAACAAAACTGATTCAATCAGTTAAAGGCGATATCATCAGTTCAGCAGGAAACTGACACCTCGAGCACCAAGTCCCTCCTCTCATCAGCTGCCTGATGAATCCTCTTCGATAAGCTTCTCTACTCTCTATTCCTCATAGCTTATTTTTGAAAAAGTTATCGTTAACATTTCAAAATAAGCTTACTGTTCATTTGAGTTGCCATTAAAGTCTCTATACTCAGCATTAAAGTATAAATAAACAAATTTTCTGAGGTATATAAATAGCCAATCTTCTAGCAAATATTGTGCTATTTATGGCAACTACTCAGATTTTCAAATCCTCAGATCTTAGCCACTCGATCATAACGTATTAATCCAAGTGGACGGCTGAGGTACATGCATCATTTATTCAACTAATTTTCTTTCAAATCAGATAGTTAATCAGCCAAAAGTACTCGATTGCTCTGATTTTAATGCATGCAAAATTACTGCTTTGAAAAGCAGCGGAGAAGTTGAAGAACAAGAACATATACAACAGAGCCAAAAATTCTCTCTCTAACTTCTTCATTTCCTCTCCTTGTCTTCTCACTTATCCATAGCCCCTTCCTTCTCCTCTTATATCATCGAAGAATGGCTTCTTCATTCCTATCGATGAATATAGAGTTTCTAATAAAGAAGCTCAAAATGGATAAGTTCATTGATCGAGCATTTCTTCAACCTGGGATCGGTCGTGAGAAGACCAGCATGATCTTCCACTTGTTGGAGTCATGCAGGCTCTTGTCATTTATGACAACACAACCCAAAAGAAAGCATCTTCCGCTCGTAGGCCAGTTCTACTATCATGCGGAAATCTCAAAACACAACATAATCTCTGTTGTTCGAGATCAGGTTATCATCATCAAGAAAGATGTTCTAACCGACCTGTTTCAGCTCCCTGATCATGGCCCTAAAGGTGTTTGAACTAGCATTCCCTTCAAAGTTGGAGTTGTGGAACAACTAGAAACGTCCACACGTTGATCATAGAGACTGTTCAAACAACTTGAAAAACAGTCTCTCTCTAACCATGGTCCAGATCCTAGACATTGTGATGCACATTTTTATGAATAGCATCACCAATGCACAGTTCAATGAAAACGCCTCTCATCTTATGACCGTAATATATTATGGATGCAAGGCTGATTGGGCATCTTATATATTGGTTCAGCTTGGCTGTCATGTGAGGCATGTTGAGATCGATCTAACCTCTGGCACATTCAAAGCCAAGTTAGGATATGCAAATAGACTCAGTCATATCATCGCGGAGCAACTTGGAATAGTTCTTGGTGGATACACTCTCACCAGACGAGATCTCCTTCCTAAAATCTACATTCACCAAAGACATCAGAATGTAACTAGCTGCCCTAGGAAGTCGAGACTTCAGCTCATGGAGGACCATAACCTAGCTAAAGGAAAGCAGCTGCTCCTTTATGCTGACCCTCCAGCTAACGCAGGTCAGTCCTTCACTGACAGTGACTCTTACACTTGTACAGGTGACGAGTCTACTAGACCTGTAACCAGCGAACCTCCTTATGTCACGGCCCTAGAATCTCTAGAAGAAGGCTTCAATGCAAGTCTTGACCAATAACTAGAAAGTTGTTTTGGTCAAATAAGGGAGCACAGTCCCTTTCTCTTCGAACACCTTCAAAGATATCTCTAGTATAACCTCTGGAGATACCAAGTGGATAATGCCACCATGCTAATGATGGCAAACAAGCGAGGCTACTCATATTGGATTGAGAAAGGTGAATGGAGCCGGAGCTGGATGAACTATCCACTTAATACGCCTCCATCAGTCCCAGAATTCATGGATTCCATGATTAAGAGGTTTCAAACCTCGGTGCCTCATGATGCACCCCTTTCTAACCATGAGCCCTCCAACTCGTCCACAACTCCTGTTCAAGAGGATGTCATCATCACCATTCCTGATGAGCCACTTCTTGAAACCAAATCAACCTCTTCTCTCCAGCAAGATCCACTATCTCTCCCAGATCTTGACCAGTTGATGACGACAGAGGAGTCTTATACATGGTGGTCCGCTTCTATGCCTGCACTCCAAACTCCCTACATAACCAACAACTTGTTGGCCACTTCTTTCTCTCCTCTGCCACAATTGTCACTGCCTCAGTATGAATTCCATCAACTTGCCCTTTTGGATAATGCCAAAAAGGGGGAAGGATATATTGATGATGGAAAATCATATGTTCCAACATATGATTTCTGGCAAGGTGATATAACTCTTTGGGATGAGATCCAAAGAGAAGTCGAAAAAGAGGTACAACTTCAAAGGCAAACTGCCTTTCAGGAGGAAGCTACTGACGAGGGGGAAGATACCTATTAGGGGGAAGCTATTCGTGAGGGGGAAGTCCAACTCAAGCATTGCCCAGCTCAAGAATACCGTTGGACTTGTGAGAATGCTCAGCTGAAACAACAGCAAGAATGGGGTATCCACATCATACCCAGCATCTCTCTCTGTAAGTTTAAAAAAGGAGAATCGAGTAAAAGAAGACGGAACTGAGTGGTGAACAGTTCCAACTGAAGAAGAAAGTTAAATATCACGTCTTGATATTTTCTCTCTCTCTCTCTTACTTCCAATAATTCTTCATCTTCTATGCTCAATCAGTTTCTAAAACTTGTTCTTTTGTTTATAATACAAAATATTCTGATCATGCTGATTTGTCCCTTTGAATAGCTTAAGGCTTTCCATGCGCTCTAAAAATTTAAAAATATACATGATAATCAGAATTGAGCTATGTTTAGAACTAAAACATTTGAAGCTTTTCAAGCTGTGCAAACGAGTACTCAGATATCTGAAGGTCATTTTAGTTGAATTTACATATTAATGTATGCTCCATCACTCTAACACTCATCTTTTTATCAAAGCTCTGATGTTTATATCAAAGCATTGATACTCATGAATGTATAAAATGTTAGCTTTCAAAAGCTACAAGCATCTAAGACTGTTCTTATGAACATGGTCTAATTTTAGCTTTGTTACCAAAACTGGTACAGGCTCAAATGCTCATTCATGAATGATAACCTTGCACAGTTTTTCCCTCATCAAATCAGCTTGTTTCGACATCATCAAAAAGGGGGAAATTGTTAGGAAAATTGTTGGGAAAATCCCAAATGATGGTTTTGATGAAATGTCAAGACATGTGTGATGATTTAATGAAAAACTGTAAGTTATGAAAAGCTGAAAATCAGGGATAATGACCAAATAAGACTTCAAGCTGAGATAAGAGAAAGCTATTCAGAAGCATGGTCAACCAGCTTATAGGTTGCCTTGATCAAACCAGTCAGAGTAAACTCTTCAAAGCTTAAGATAAGCTGTTAAGGGGAAAGAGAACTTTGAAGACTGGTAGGCATCCACAGATGAGTTAATCATCAGTCTTAGCAAAAAGCCAAGATAGACTGATGAACAGAGTCAGCTTGAAAGTTGAAACCGATCTGATCAGAGATCAATCAGAGCTGATCCTAAACTGATCAAAGATCAGTTTACTGGTAAAAGAGCTCTAAATGCATTGAGCTTCCACTCAACTTACCATGGATCAGTTCAGAGAGAAAAGGTAAAAGCTCAATCAGGTACCCAACTTATAAGTCTAGAAATGGAAGCTTTTAAGCTTAGCTGATGAGCCAGCTGAACTAGACTATATCATGATAGAAGCTCAAGGCAACTGAAGATTTGCCAGCTGGACAATCTCAGAGTTGAAAGCTGAGATAGCTGAGAGCCCATCAGCTGAATGTCAAAGAAATGATAGCTGAATCACCTGCTCCTACTGACAAGCAGTTAATGAAGATCTCAACAAGAAATCTTTAAAAGATCCTGATGATCTTAGAGTAGGGAATATTAAAGTTAAAACGGCTAGTTCATTAAAAGAGCTTCAAACAGCTATAGGCATTAAAATGCCACCGATGATTTCTAAACATCACCAATCATAACGGTCAAAATTCACTCATCTATTTAAAGAGGGTGAAATCAATTTTGGCCAAGACTTTCACCAATCTAACTTTGCTATTTTGCAGAACGAGCTATTTCTTTCTCTTTCCCTACAACTCAAAGCTCAATATTCTCAAAGTACGAAAAGTCTTAAACTGAGAAGGCGTGCTTCAAGTTCAAAGCAAGCTGCTAAGTTGACGCAAGATTCCAGCAAAAGTAAAGCTTCTTAGTACAGTCCCTCAAAGATTAACCACTCAGCTCAAGAGAAAGTAGCACTCCAGGTTAATAACAGATTCAAGACTGTATTCTTGAAGATTGAGCGAGATCTAAAATCGTATAAAGACGAGTAATAGCACCTAAAGTCTCAGTGAGCAGTTGGGACCAGTAAGTGTGAGTTGTCGACCCAGAAACCGGCTGAGGAGGAGTGTGTTGATAGGACGTATTTTACTTTCTTTTATTGTTATCTTTTGATGCCATTTCTCCTAATTAATTACCTTATACTTGTGTATTTTGGAAGAATGATGTGTTTGTTGAGTTGTGTAGGGATGTAGTACCAAGTTGGAGAAAATGGCAGGTTTTTGGTGCAAGAAGAAGCTGAGTGAAGAAAGATCAAAATTCGAGTCTGACAAGACCATGCCGTAAGGGCTTGCCGCTGGAAAGCAGGAGCGAGTTTCTGGAAGCTGAACCTCTAAACGCGTTTTGGGCTTGCAAAATCTGATTCTCGGCCCAAACCACAACTTGGACGCGGAAATACATTCTTCCACTGTCTCAATAAAGTTTTTGCATGGAAATTACTATGTTTATCTAGATTAGGATCTTATTTCCTAGTAGGACTCTATATTTTTATGGTTAGTAGATATATATTAGGTTTTTAGCTTATTGTCAAGGGGCGCGCACAACACGAAAAACACAGCAGCAGTGAATGGTTTTATTCAGATTTCTTTCTCTTCTCTTCGTTTAATTCATCGCACTACTCCACAATATTTTCTGTGCTCGATTTCCAAGTATGCAAGTTAGCTAAGTTCCTCGTATTCTGGTGACAACAACGAAGCCCCGTTTATACAAACTGTGAGATCTAATTTGTTCGTTCATCATTACTTATTTGCATGCATCTGTTGTTCTTGAATTTCAAGTGGTTAATTGTTTCTGGTCTATTGAGTAGTTGCAAATATTTGATAGTCTAAGATTAATTACTAGCCAATTAAATCGGCCATACGTAATTATGGTTTAGGTTTAATAAGTGGTAAAACGGTTCTTCAGAACTAGGGGAATAACAGAATTAATTTAACAGTCTTGCGTCAGAGTCTGTGAAGCTAAGAATCGGGTTTCTCTTGTGCTTATTACTGTCAGCTCATTAAACTCATAGAGCGTCTCTTACAGTTGTCAGCCGATTAGGGGAATAATTAATGAAGCATCTTCCTAATTATCGAGAATTTATGGAGAAATTAGGTCATGTTAGAAGCGTCTTCAGTGACTATAACTGATTTGCATCGAATTAATTGATTAATTATTGCATCAAGGATCGGTTTGTATAAATAGGGTGGAGTTTGTTGGATCCGGAATATCTTTATTAATTTTTTTAAAACCCGTTTCCTCTGCTTAATTATTTCGTTAGTCATTTATTATTAATTTCGTTATTTTATTCCATAAAACATATGAAAATCCTCTTTAAAGTTTGGTAATATAAATTGGAGGTCAAGAGTAGTTCTCACCGGTCCCTTGGGAGATGATCTCGCTCATCGCTGTACTCTGCAGTAAGGGCTTACCGACGGAAGTCGGGACATTTATTTTTGGTGAAAAACGACGAACCACGTGTACCGATGGGTCTGTTCTTCCGGGATAGCAACAGTTGGAAAGGAGGCCACGCTTGGGTTGAAGGGTGCCGTTTTTAGGTCCAACAGGAATTCTTCACTGTGTAATTGTAATAAAGAAACTTTACACTTACATAGTGGATTGCCCTTCTGCAGAAGGAAGAGAGGACGTAGAAGCAAGAAGCTTCGAACCTGTATAAAGTACTGTGTATGCTGCTCTTACTGTTTTTTAGTCTTGCAAGTTCTTTAACTACACACATTCACACGCACAGACTGAATTGTCAAGCTTTAGCCACATCTTCTAGCTATCAGTTGAAAACTGATCAGCTCATCAGCTAGGCCTCTGTCAGCTTCTCTCAACTGATTAGTCAACACAGATAAATCTCAAAAGCGAGTTAGGGCCCTATCTATTCCGCATCTATTCAAAGTTTTTGAAGTCAGTTTATTAACCCCCATCTAAACTGACGTAGACTCACACCGGGACCAAGAACTTTCTTCCATGCAATGCTTCATATGGCGTCATTCCAATGGTTGATTGGCAATAATTTGTTCCACATACCTTGAATGTCTATAACAGGGACTCTTAGCTTATATTCTAAGGTCTATATAGATTTTACACCGCTCCCCATATAAGCAATGTCTCTAAATCTTAAGTGAAAATATCACTGCAGCTAACTCCAAATCATGCGTTAGATAATCCTTCTCAAACTCCTTCAATTGTCTGCATGTGTATGCTAGTACTTTATTTGTTTTTGCACTAATACACCCTAAACCATTCTTTAAGATAACCTTACACACCATAAAACCCTTAATACCTGTTGGAATTGATACAATTGGTGTAGATGTGAACCTTCTGTTTAATTCTTGAAAGCATTATTCACAAGTTTTTGTCCATCAAAATACTACACTTTGCTGAGTTAACTATGTCATAGAAGAGGCAATCTTTGAGAATCTCTCAACAAATCTATGATAGTATTCTGCTAGGTCGAGAAAACTACATATCTCTGAAGAATTTATTATCTGATGCAAATTATTTATGGCTTTGACTTTTCTTGGATACATCAATATTCTCATACCTGATATGACTTGTCAGAAGAATATTACTTGGTCCAATCAAAATTACACTTTTTGAACTTTGCATACAATTGGTTCATTTTCGGCACCTCCAACACCATCCTTAAATGCACTTCATGCTTCTCTTTATCTCTAGAATATATGAAGATGTCTCAATGAAGATAATAACAAATTTATCCAAGTAATCCTTTAAAACTCTATTTTCTAAGATCTACTAATGCTGCTGGAGCATTGGTTAGTCCAAAAGGCATAGCCAAGAACTCATAATCACCATACCTTGTGTTGAATACCATTTTGGAAAAAATCTTCCTCTTTTACCTTCAACTGATGGTACCCTAAACGTAAACTAATCTTTTAGAACACAAATACCCCCTTCGAGCTGATCAAATAAATCATCAATCCTGGGCAAATCATATTTATTATTTATTATAAGTTTGTTTAGTTCTCGATAATCTATACTCATTCCTAACGTACCATCTTTATTTTGAAGAAATAAACCCTGAGCGTCTATGGTGATGAACTAGGTCTTATGAAACTTTTTTTTTCAAACATATCTTAAAGCTATAAGTTCAAGCCTTTTAACTAAGTTGGTGTTATTCTGTGGGAAGATCTATTAAAACAGTTCCTGGATGAAAATCAATGACAAACTCTATCTCCCGATCAAGTAGTAATCCTTTAGATCACCAGAGAATAGTTCAAGATATTTTTTGAATGATTCGTATCTCACTCGGTACAGAGTGACCTCAATCCTCAATATTCATAACACTTACTAAATAGTCATAATACCCCTTATTTAAGAGTTTCTATGCTATCACTGCTGAGGTTAAAGGAAATTCGAGTTTCTTTCAAATTCTAACAAAATAAAATGACTCACCTCCAGATAATTGAAATGTCACTTATTTCTTCTGACAGTCTAGACTCGCGAAATATTTTAATAAGCATTCTATTTCTAAGATAACATCAAAGTCATTCACCGCTAAAACTATCAAATCTGCATATATCTTCTGGTTTCCTATAGGCATCGAGTAAGGTTTCACAATCTGATAGTTTGATTTAACTTACCAAAAAGTATTATTAGATTATTACTAGTTGTAGCAATATCAGTCATCCTACTCAACCTCCTCACATACTCAGTGGATGCAAATAAATGTGGCTCCCAAATCAAATAGTATAAATGTTAGAACCCCAAAGATAAAGATTTTACCTGCATCTACTAATGGGTTCACTTTCGCATTCGATTTGTTGATAGTAAATGCCCTAGCTAGCACCTTCTTCTTCGTAGTAGGATTGGACTTTTCAGGACAATATCTAATAATATGCCCAGGTTTCCCACACTTAAAGCATTTACAAGGTTCTACCTGACATGCTCCTAAATGCTGCTCACCACAAGTAGGTCATACTAACTGTGCTACTGGTGTCTTATCTTGCTTTACTCGTTGACATTTGTTTTGCTTAAATAGTTATTGCCCTTGTCCTGGTTGGAACTTAGGTTTTTGACTCTGAGAATGAGAGTGTATCTTTCTTTCACCTCCAGAACATCTTTGCTCTTGCTTAAATTGACGTCGCATTTCTTGAACACGAAAGATTCTAAGTTCAGCTTGTTTGGCAACTAATGCTCGTTCAGTAATTTGTGCATATGTTGCCTCTTGAACTCCAGTCATACTCATATTTCTATATAGTTATGGCTTCAAACCTTCAAGGAATCTTTCCATTTTTAATTCCTCCGTGCTAATCATGTGTGAAGCAAACCTGGACAATTGTTTAAATTTATGAATATAATCTCCAACTGTCGTATTTCCTTGTCTAAGTTGTATGAATTCATTCATTTTCATCGTACGAATGGGGGCCGTGAAATATTTTTCCTAAATAACTATTTGAATCTGTCCCAACTCATAGCAGCAACATCCTCAATACTCGTCATAGTATCCCACCAGTGTCCTGCACTCCCACGTAGCATAAAAGTGGCACATATGACCTTTTCATCATTAGGAACTCTACTATACTTGAATATGTTCTTTAGCGTTCTCGGCCAATCTTCTGCATAAGTAGGATCCAAAGCATCCTCAAAAATTGGTAGATCTAGCTTCCTAAATCTTTCCCCAGCCATTTACACATGCTTGGCCTGATGGCATGCCCAATTTTCATCGTCTGTACTATGTCGATTTGCTTCTCTTTGCTGGATAAGTTCCTGAATTTGTCCCGACTACCTTTCTACAAGCTCAGTAAGTCGATCAATAATAGCATCTTTGTCCATACCTGGATTAGGAATTGAAATAAAAACTATATATATATATATATATATATATCTGCTAACCATATATATTTATATCAAACTTTTAAATTTTTAAGCAACAAGTCCCAAAGAAATTAATTATTGTTA
This sequence comes from Perilla frutescens, assembly GCA_026008535.1. Classification (NCBI taxonomy): domain Eukaryota; kingdom Viridiplantae; phylum Streptophyta; class Magnoliopsida; order Lamiales; family Lamiaceae; genus Perilla; species Perilla frutescens. The sequence continues at coordinate 36,615,190 of BRKX01000016.1, read as the reverse complement.
AAAATGAAATAATCGAAGCACTAGCCTGGACAATGATTTCACTTAATTTCCTCTTCTTTTGATATATATATATATATATATATATTAATATATTTATGATAGACACGTACGTACCACTTTTATTGATAAGTAAGCTCAAAGTTTGCCAAGTGTCTATAAACGTGGAGTTGTGCATGCTTTCATTTAATTAACTAATCTAACTTCTTAGGATAAACCATATATATATCCAAGCTATAGTATATCCATATTATATTTAAAAATATATTTATCCCAATTAAAGGTAATATATGTATATATACGAGTACCTATAATATATATATATACATAATTGTAGAATCTTACACCTATCACCCATTCCCAAGCCACACGTAAATATATATATATATAAATATGCTACACCTTCTTTGTCTTTCTTAATGCATGTGTGTGTGTTTACTTATATATATATATACTAAAATGTTATATATATATATATATACACACACACATATTTCTTTTATTCTATATATTATATATATTTATCTAGAAATCAATAATTTAGATATATATCTTTATCAAATAAACAAATGGGCATAATCATGTTTACACACATATATAAATGCAATTGTCATAAAAATAAGCACACAATACCTATATGAAACATGTATCAAGAGAATCATTAAACAGTGAGAAGCTCGGTTATTACATCGCTATATATATATATATCCCATAGATTGAAAAGAGAATGATGAACCTTGGAGACAATGTCATGTGTAAGTGGAAGATGAGTTCCATAGTGCTTGCAACTATAGATCTTTCCTTCACGATTCACCGGAAAACCTTCCCCCACCATTCCAAATACTCAACACTTTTTTCCAAGTTAAAATCAAGAAAGGTCGCCATCGTTAAAGCTCCACCGCAGTCCTTGAAGCGGAAGAAACAGGCATCACCGACAACGTCTGAGGAAGAAGAAGCTGAGGAAGGAGAGAATGAGAGCAGTGGGGAATCTCGTGCCCACAAGAGCTAGGATGACCTAACTCTTTCCCTTGTGAAGGAGATTGCCGTTAGCACAATAGATACGCCTTCAGTAACTACAGAGGGGAAGGGAAAGGCCCCTGCCAAGCCAAGCCGTCTGCTAAGAAAGGAAAAATCATAGTCAGCCCTATCTCCGGAAAAATCATGCCGAAATGAGAAGGTGTCGTGCCCATCAGGGACATTATCCACAGCAAAACCACTGTACTGACCCACTTTGCCTAAGGTAAAGTGTGTGGGTAGGGGGTCCTTCTAACATTTCGTTGAGTTTTTGGTTCGTAGGGTAATCTTCTCGCACCTACTTTGCCGAAGGCAAAGTGTGTGGGTGGAGGTTACTCTACACTCTTTGTGTTTTTTAATGTCAAGCATGTGTAAATATTTGAACTTGTAAGCATGGATTCTAGGGTCTTGTGACCATAAGGCAACATATTTTACTTTAATTTCATTTCAGCATGCCCATGCTACTGCTTATATGATGAATGAATTAAGTACCTTGTGAGGAATTTAGCCTAAATTCACGATGGATGTGATTATCCTTTCTTGTGTGATTTCTGTATTTTTTTGAATTTAGGTAAACTAGAACTTACATTTATTTTATTCCAAGGTCACAATGAATTCTGGGTATGCTACTGAAATGCTTGGAAAAATATTCTTTCTGAGCCCACAAGGCCAAGTAAACTACCCTAATATTATCCCTTGCAGCCCTTTTGAGCCAAAACCGAATTATGCCCTGGTCATGTTCTTTCTTGCAAACCATAAAAAGACCATGGGTACTATGAGTGGATAAATCTGGTATGTTACAAAGCATAAAATGCTAAGAAAAGGAAAGAAAAAAGAAAAATGAAAGGGTTGAAATAAAAAGAATAAAATGATAAAGAAACTCTAAGAAAATAAAAAGCACAGAATGCCCACAAAATAAAAAAAATTTGGGACATGTACTTCATAAAATGGGCACAGTGGCAAAGGCCAGTAAGAGTTAAAAGAAATCTCCTAAAGGGAAAATTTGACTAAAATCTGAGCCAGATCCAAATATTTCCTACCTAAAATCCGTAAGCCCCATAATAACCTTTAAGTACTTAGCATAAACATACCGGTTATTCTAAAAGTTGGTGGAGAAACAAGAGCAATTGCAAGCCTATAATGACTCTTGGTTCAATTATGTTTTTTTCCTTGAGTGTAAACACTTAACCAAACACGTAAGTGAGGAGAACATGAGAGAAACCATCACTTAGTCATTTTGATTTGCAGTGGGCACTATGTATGTTTTTACTTTTTGTATGTTGTTGGTTGTGATCAGATACCTAGGTCTCTGTGCCTACAAGGGATTTTATTTACATGCTTCATTTGTCGTGTCTTTGTGTTTGAGTCTGTCTTTTTCTCATTTTTCTATTTTTTCTTTTGGGCACGTTGTACCCTCATACTTGAGGACATGTATGTCTAAAGTGGATGAGTGTGACAAGTCCAAATTATCTCGTGTTTTTGTGTCTTTTTCTCATTCTTTTGTCGTTTGTTTTTTTTCTCTTTTTTGAGTTGGAAAGAGCTAGTATGGGCACAAGGGGAACAGGAGGCAGCAGAATCACATCTGGAGGGAATTTGGATGCTAATGATACCAAATATGGGCAACGACTTCTCAATAGAAAGCTCTCTCTAGAGCCTGGCATAAATGCCCACCATTCCAACATCGCTGAAGTAGAAGTTCATGATCGTGTCCACAACAAACCCAGTGTGATTGACAGAAAAAGGAGAGAAGACTAGGCACAAGAGTAACAATTACCAGCTGGAGTAGGAGTAATGCACCTTAGCCACCGAATGAAAGAGAAGCTCACAAAGAAAGTCCGATCGCATCTTTTAGATTCTAGAAGGTGGATCGAATAATTAAGAAAGGTTTTATGTCGGTAATCTAGGGCACAGCGAGTATAGAATCTACGAGACGGATCTTTTAAATAAGGAAAGAATCTGCCAGATATGGAAAGTCTTAGGCACAATGACTACAGACTGGGCTGAAGATCCCCCGACCTGTGGGGGAAGTTACCTTGTGTTTTGTACTCCTATATATGCTAGTTTGATGGCAGAGGCCAAACAACAATTCGTACCACAACACTTGCAATTTATTTTTGCTTTAGTATTACTTTAATTTTCTGCAGTTTAATTCCTATCTCGGGCCTTATGCCTGCAAGCATTTAGGATTTCTAGTTTTATGTACTTAAATCCAATGTTGGTGTTGGATCGTTTTGCTTTTTAATCAAGTGAGTTTTTCATTTATTTATGTCTTTATTTATTTATATTTATTATTGTTCTAAGTCTAGCATGAGCAAGTAGACTCGTTATTCTTGATTGAACAAAGATAAGAACTTAATGAACACATAAGAACCGTGAGGCTTATGGGCATAAACTATGTGAATTTGGTTCCATCGTGTAATCATTTTCTTTGTTGCATTAAAGTGGGCTAAGCTAGTTAATCGTGGTTGATCACTCGTTAATTAGAATTGTGTTCACTACCTCCATAAATGGTCAATGAATCATAGTTGTGTGTTGGTCATGGGATACATCACGGGTACTGAGGGCATTTGAGAGATCAGTGTCTAGGTAAATATGGATCTGTCTAAAGCATAAAGCTGCTTGTTGTTTATAATCATATGAGAGATTGGGGTTGGGAAACATGTTATGGGTTAAGGGACGAGTGATCACCTCTAGTATACACTGAAAGGATAGATTGGGTACGTTGAGAGAGATCTAGTACTTTTAACCATATAATTAAATTTACATATATAAGTAATTAGCATGCCCATGATCGCTTAAGTGTTTGTTAAGTTCGAAATCTAAGTTCTAATCTGGAATACGTTACTACTGATATTTTCCTTTCTTTGTTTTGTTTTTGTTATTTTTACTTTACAGTATTTATATTAAGAAGTACGGAGACCACAACAATTCTCGAAACTTTAGAAATAGTGACACTAGAAGATAGGATTCACAGCTCCTCGTAGGATTGACCCTTACTCTTGTTGCTAGCTACGCCTTGCAGTGGGCATAAAGATAAGTCTCTCTAGATATTTATTTTGACAGCGAAACGACCGCGTATCAGTTCTCAGCATGCAAATCATAAGAATCAGCAAGAGTTTTATTTGATGCATGCAATTCACGAGACTCGTGAACAAAATCCTCCCTGCCTTGATTCTCATCACTATTTAAAATAACCCGACCACATAGATCAGGCTAGATATTTTCCAAATCACTGCACCATTCTCCGAGCTTAGCATGTGTATTATTAGCCTCGGGCTGTACTGGACCTATGCTAACACTATCCTTCAGCCTCTCATCTATTTCTTTACCCCAAGACATGCTCTCCCTATCCTTAACTGGGACTGTAACTTTCATTAATTTATCAAAATCATTCCCTTTCTCGGCCAACACCGAGAAATTATTTGAAACTGGAACAGTATTTCCCTTAACCACCTTCATTTTCTCCTCCCCAAACGACTTTATGACCCATTCCTTCGTGGATTGCCCAGCTTTCAGAGATGGAACTCTGTTCTTCTTCCCATTATCAAAATCTCTTTTCTTGTTCCCACCAATATTCACCGCAGACTCGTTATCCTCTGCAATCGATTCCCCTATTAAATCGACATTTACTCATCACATGTCCAACAACCTGACATGAATTACAAAACTTTGGCAATTCACATAGAAAAGATCGACAAAGAACGACACCTCATCCCGATCAATCATCACTGATGTCTGAAGGATTTGGGCCATATCGAACTTAATAAGAATCCATGTGAAGTGCCCCACAGAACCCTGCATGGAATTACTGTCGATCTTAAGAGAAGTTCCGACAGAACGAGCAATGCCCACGAAGACCTCTGCACACCAATACTCAATGGGCAAGTTGTAGATGCGAGTCCAGATTTGCGCAAGGCTGGATTTTATTTTGTATGAAGAGAAGTCCAGAACCCAGTCGTGAATTCTAAGATATCTTGGACGTAAGTGCCATGATTGCAGCTGCCTTACTTTTGCTTGATCAATCATGCAGGTAAATTGAAGTGTGAAGAAACCCTTACCAAGCGAGATCAGTTTCCACTCCTGCGTAGGCTCCCATAACGCTTGTAATTTTGATTTCAAATCCACAGCAGTCAAAGGTTTCTCTCCTTTAAGCATAATCAACCGACCGATCAAGGAGAATTGAAACTTATCAAGCTGTGATTTATACAAATCCTCCGGGATAGAAATTGAGCTAAAATCTACTCTTCTTACTGGCAGAATTCACGATAAAGATGTGGTAAAAACATCAGGATATTTATTAGTTTAAGAATAATTAAAAATCGAGCCATATGATGCACGATGATTATTTGGAAGAACCCTATTTTGAGAATTAGGGTTTGTAGAATTTTCTTGATTCTCAACCGATTTTCCCAAAATTCAAGAGGATATCTTGGATTATTAGTATCCAAAAATCGTGAGGATTCATTAGATGTTTCAAAATTACTAGAGAGCGGCGAATTGAACGAAGAAGAAGGATTCATAATTAATGCTGATGAGGGAAAAAAGAGGAGAAAGAAGAGATCATTTTTTAAACAATATTCAATGGAATTATATAATTTTAGCAAGTCTAGATTTACTAAACATTTTATAGCATTTAGATTAACATGTCCGAATCTACAATGCTATAAGCAGAAGAATCAATTTTATTAGCACTTTCTTTTACAACACGGCGCATGGCCATTATATTTATTTTGAAAAGTCTATTGGCGACGAACCATTCCCTTGAGTTGTAGACATGGTTGACTTCAGACACAACCGTAACCAAGTCATCATCATCCCAATCAACTTTAGGGCATTTTCCTTTGTTGTTGTCTTCACCATGTATGCACTATAACTGGTACACTTTTTCTTTGGAACCGTGCAATGTTTGGACATGTGCCCCAGCTTATCATAGTTGAAGCAACTACCGTTGAACCTTGTCATTGGCTTTTTCCCTTTATCAACTTGACTCGAGCGCTTCCTCTTGTTGCTATTTGATGGTCCACCACGTTTTATCAAGTTAGCCTTGGCCTCGATCAAGACTCTTGGTCTCGGATCTACCTTTCGATTATCAGTCTCAATATGAAGCTTAACCACAAGGTCTTCACGAGTTATCTCTTTTTATTTGTGCTTGAGATAACTCTTGAAGTCCTTCCAACACGGTGGACGCTTTTCAATCATTGCAATAACAATGGAAACATCTGGAACACCCTTCCTTCAATATGAATGTCATGCACAATAAGCTGAAGCTCTTGCACTTGATCCATCACTGACCGGGTGTCTACCATTTTATAATCGAGAAACTTTGCCACCATAAACTTTTTAGTTCTAGCATCCTCTATTTTGTACTTCTTCTCTAAAGCATCCCATAGTTCTTTTACACTACTTACATTTGCATATACAGAATATAAGCTATTGACTAAGCCATTCAGAATGTAATTTTTATATAAGAAATATTTGTTGACCCATTGAGTGTATGCCATTCATTTGTTAATATCCGGCTCATTCTCTGCAAAATTAGAGTGTCTTCTTTGACATGGGCTGGAACTCCCAACGTGGTCAGGTAGAAAAGTATCTTCTTCTGTCACCTCTTGAAGTCCGGACCGGAAAACTTTTCTAGCTTCTTAGCTTGGCCATGGAGAATGGTCTTCATGGAGGGTACAACCTGAGTTGATGAAGTCGCCACTCCAAAGCAAAGGTAATTGTTATTTTGGTATTTGTCTTGTGATTGATGTACACAATTATAGTGCTTCTGGATTACAAGTAATCTGAAGTACAAAGAAATAAACGAGTAGAAAATAAATGCAGGAAAACAGTATTGAACCAAAGTAAAGAAATTGGAAATCTACAGAATTTCGGCAAACGGAATCGAGGGAAACCCTCTCCGCAAGAAAAATACTCCCCCGTTAGTGCTCATGGTTTGGCGCACTATCTCTGAAAGATGAAGTGACTTCAACCTTCTAGTAGCAGCACCACAATCCCGGTAAGGCTCAGGCGAACTAGATAATGCAGGGACTGGGAGCAGACACTAGATAACTATATTATGTACTCATTTTTCTGTATTCTAGCATGTTCTGGGATGTCCTATATATAGCACTCTCCAGCTTCAAACCAGCTGTCTAATCTCCAGGAGTTACCAAGCACCATTACTCCTCAAATGTGTAACCTCCAAGAGTTACCAGCCTCCACTACTCCAGCATTGAGACCAGGTGTCAGTTTTACAGATTTGAATTCCAATTATGAGCCATCAAGTGCACCGGTCAATCGAATGACTGACCCGCTCCACGACCCGTCCATTTCTGAGCTACAAAAATGCAACGGTTATGCTCTGGAAGTCCATGTCGCCCAAAGTCCAATTGCCAAGATCCAAGTCCGAGGACGAGACGAGACGAACCCTGGCATGGGCTCGGGCACGGGCGGACGCGTGCGTGTGTGCGCATGTGGGCTCATGGCCCACATTCTCATGCACTTTAGATATTACACTTAAATGTTAAGACATTAAATGCACTTCTTATCTAGATGAAGAAATTAATGTGGGATCATTAAATGTATCTTAAGCAGATTTTCCCACACACCATAAATGCCTAATTGTATGACTGATTTCATTAATTTATCACTCACCAAAAATCAAATTTAAGAAAATAAAATTACTACAATTATCTACTACAAATATAGAACAATCATACGCTATTTAATTCCCCCAAAATTAATAACTTGGTCACCAAAAATCGAATAAAATGAGTCACGACTAAATTTATTACATCCAATTTTTCAACACTTAAGTACTATCCATATTTCTTCATGTAAACATACCATTTCTGAACCTTAAATGAAAAAAGTATGAAAATAAATTTAATTTGGTATTTTTTTTCGAATGTTTCAGGATGGCCTGACCATCTAACGCAAGCTAGCGTGTGACACGTCTAACAGGAGATAATATGTTTCTATTTTAATAAATGAGAAAGACATGAATATACGATTACTATTAGATGATTTGGCAAAGATAATTAGAAAGTACAATATCGTAAACTTCATGAAAATAGAAAATGAATATATATATATGGAAAAGATCAAATGAGAACTCTCCCCCAGGTGGGAACTAGGAACCAATCCTAGCCCTTGTTTGACTCAATCTAGACGGCCCAGATTAAATCATAATTAAGTTGATGGGCGGTGTCATTCCTATAATTTTCGGCAACTTTGTGGGAGAAGGGGTAATATAGTAATTCAATAATTCTTTCCTTTTGTTATGAGGCTAAAATGAGAATCGAATGAGCCTAAAATGATCGAAGTAGGAGGCTAAAATTGATGTGATATTTTCCACTAGGGTTCAACATTCCCAATTAGGGTTTATTACATTTCGATTAGGGCTCATCTAATCCCAACTAGTAATTATGAGATTCTCATTAGGATTCACTATCCCCAAATAGGGTGTATTGCATTTCATTCTAATGAAATCATCATTCCATTTCTGTTTATCAACACATGCTAAAATGAGAAATGCATGAGGCTAAAATGAGCGAAGTAGGAGGCTAAAATTGAATCTGGGCAATTTCTGAGTTCAGTTCTGATTTTGCCCTTAATGAGACGCGCGAATTGAAGATTTTCATTTTAATTACAAAATTACCACCAAAAATCTGGATTAATCTGGATCGTTCGGATTTTGGAATGGAGGGATGGGATTGGTTCCTAGTTCCCACCTGGTGACTGGTTCTCACCAGATCTCATCCTTATTTATATATATATATATATATATATATATATAGGGAATGGATCAAATAAGACATTTTTCCTAGTGTGGGAACTAGGATCACATCTCCACCATCTAATTTAATGATCTAATGGTTGAGATTTAATATAAAAGATGGTGGCAATTTAATTTCGTAAATAATAAGGAAAAAAAAATAAAGGAATGACGGTTATTTTCATCCAAACCCATTAAAATTGATGATGCCAGCAATTTAAAAAAATCTTAAAAACCTTAAATGACCATAACTTGCTCGTTTTTAATCCAATGCACACAAAAAATATATTAAATTAAAGCTCTCTTCGTGCTCTTTCATTTAAGATATTGAAAGGCTATGTTTAGATCAAAAAATATGGACCAAAAATATAAAAGATAATTTTTTACGCATACTCAGATTGTAAATGCTTTCGTTAGCTTATAATAATGTTTCATCAGCATTATGATAACATATGCTAATATATGTTAACGGAGCATTTGCCATATGCTAACATAATATATTTACTGTGCTAATGAAGAATTATCATAATGCTAGCATAGTACAGATTTATTATAGTTTATTTAATCCCAATTATGATTTATTTCATCTCAATTATGGTTTATTTCATTTAAGTTATAGTTTATTCCATCTAATTATGATTACTTTTTTAGAATTTAATTTTTATTTTTTTAGTTCCTAATTGATTATTAGGATTTATTCCATCCAATTATGGTTTATATCGTATGTTGACAAAATATTATCATATGCTAACATAGTATGTATATATTACTGTTATAATTTATTCTGAATCATTTACGATTTATCACATTCAATCCATGTTTATTTTATCTCAATTAGATTTATTTCATCAAATTAGGGTTTCTTACATCTAATTAAGGTTTATTAAATCAAATTAGGTTTATAATTAAATTTTAGAATATATTTTTCAACAACATTATTAGAACACTTTGATTAACATCATAATAATGCTTCGTTAGCATGATGATAATACTTCGTTAGCATGACGATCCTGTTATCAAATACTCCGCAATTTTTATAAAGAATTGTCAAATTACGTTAATGCTCCTGTGTGAATTTTTTTCAAAATATTACAGAATTGTTACCGCCCTTTTAATCAAATGTAGGCCTTTGATTTTTGAGAATTGTGTAGAGTGAGATGTGCTCCTAGTTCCCACACTTGGTTCTCACCTAATCCCTCCTATACATATATATATATATATAGGGGTAGGTTCAAATGGGAATTAATCCCCACACGAGAACGTAGGACTAATCAAATTAATCCATCTTGATGACATGGAGGATAAAAGGGAGGTACCATAATTGTAAATATGATAAATTTAAAAAATAAAGATATTTTCAGATATTTTTTAAAATAATGATGTCATCATATTTATAAAAATTCTTAAAAATTTTAAACAATCATAACTCATTCGTTTTAAATCCAATTGATGGAGAATTTTCTACACAGAGTTTTAAAACCCGAATTTAAACTTGCCAGTGTACAATTAAGTTGTAATACAAGGTAAAACGGGGTCGAATCCACAGAGAATTTAGAATGATTCAAGGTACACAAGCATCACATTCATGTCATTTTACAAGTCAAGCATCACACAAAATCTTGGGTTGAATATGGTTTTTACTCTAGGCGTGAAAGTTTAAAGACTTGTAAAAGCAAATTAAAATAAATTCAAAACAATCAAAAATGCACTAATAGAGGGGCAACAAGTAAAGAGTGGAATCCTAGGGTAATACTCATCAACACAAACAATGGATTTCAAGATCAAAACGTAAATTAATTCCAATCAAGATTAATTCCAACATTAATCAAAGGCTCTCTCGAGCTTCTAAGATTTAATTAAGAAAAACAGAAATCTCCTATCAAGATCAAAAACGCAAATTAATTCCAATCAAGATTAATTCCAACATTAATCAAAGGCTCTCTCGAGCTTCTAAGATTTAATTAAGAAAAACAGAACTCTCCTATCTCTAGGATTAAATTCCAAATCCCTCAAATTTAGCACAATTAATCTACCAAAACTCTAACTAGGTATAAATTCTCATTTAATACCTAAAGAGGCTCATGAATTAATTTCTAATGTTAATTAGTCCTTCTCAAAACTTAATCAACATAATATCTAACTTAAGATAGCCAATCCTAATTAGATGCATTCAAACCAATAATCCATGAAGAAAAGAAAAAAAAAAGAGACTAACATGCTTTTTCATCCATCCATCCAATCATTCAATGTTGATTCAAATAACCCTAAGATTTATAAAATTTATCTACACATGCTTAAAATTGAAGAAAAACAACAATAAACAAATAAAAAGAAAGAAACAAAGAACATGGATTAGAGTAAACCCGAAAAGGAAATAGACAATCTTCAAACTTCACTTTTTCTTCAAAATTCTTCACAACCATCAATCTTTCATTCCAAAATTCTCTCTCCACTCATACTTCTAAAAAAAATGGGGGCTAGGGATTCAATGTTGCCCTAAAATTAAACTAAGGTAGGTATTTATACTCCCACAATCCGCACATTAAAAGAAAATAAAAAATGAAACAAAAAAAAATAAAAATCGCGTCGAAACAGGGGGGGCGCGACACAAGCTTGGTCGCGTCCCGGTCGAGTCGCGCCGTGTGGCGCGACCGAGTTGGTCGCACCTGATTGCTCTGTTCCCGCGTCGTGCCACTGGCCGCCTTTTGGGCCCTATGGTTGGAAGCGCGGTCGTGCCGGTACTGTGGCCGCGTTGTGCCTGGCTCAGGTCGCGCCGTGTGTCGCGACCGAGTTGGTCGCACCTCCTTGGCCTGAGTCGGGTTGTGCTGGGCTGTGTGCTTTTGAGCCCTCTGTGTTGACGCGCACTCGCGCCTCTTCTGTACCCGGGTCGCGCCATCTTCGTACCTTTGAGTCCCGACCCGATTAATTTTGCCCTGAAAGTGCACAACAGTGTTTAAAAACACTTATTACATGATAAAATGAAAACACGGCAAAAAGACAACAAAATAAGAGAGAGAAAATACTTAAAACACGCGGTATATGCTCGGAAATACAGACGAAAATCCCGTTTGTCAACTCCCCCAATCTTAAACACCTGTTTGTCCCCAAACAAGAGAAAGAAATACAAGGATTTGAAAGATACAAACATAGGGGATTTTCAAGCCTTTTTGCCTCAGAATAAAAAGGTAAGGTTCATGCAAGGAAAATGAGCTCGAAGTCCATAAATATCAAATAACGAAACTTTGGCTCTCCTCTATTGGTTGAAGAGTCAAGCACACAATTAAACCTCACGGGTTCAAAAGGGCATATTTTCACTCAACATCAACCAACACCAACATGCAACCATAAGCTTGCAAAATAACTCGATATCATCACAATATGTGCTAGAAACAAGAATCACATAGGTCTTTCGGGTTGAAGCGTTCGGCTCTTTGGATGGGTAGGAAAATATGGGGAAGAGTGGCTACAATTCAAACCTATGACTAATGCAAATCCAAGAAAAGCAATCTACAAAGTTTTCTTCTACCCTCCACAAATTCTCTTGAGGACAATGTAGCAATAAAACGGAAAATCCTTAGCCTACTTTTGGTACACTTCTCCTATGAAGGTGTCTTTACTTTCAACACAAGTTCTAGAGTGATCATTTGCTCTTCTCGTCAACTATCATTTCTCTTTTCACTCTATTATTTCTTTTTTTCTAGTTCTAGGAGAAGGACTCACTTTGAATTTATCAAGGCTAGAATCATATTTATCATTCTTGAAACATTTCATGTTCTTATGCTCCTCTAGTAGTTGTCATTCCAAATCCGCTATTTTCATCAATCCCACTACCCTTGGCTTTTCAATAAAATATTGATCATCATAGCTCAAAAGGGGCAAACAAAGGATATGTTTAATAACAAAAGAAAACTATAGGCTCAAAAGTTTCCACAAGAACCACCTTAGGTCATCTTCATGTTTCTTTGAGCACATACATAATTGTATAAGTTTGTAAAGCAAGTTCTAGAGATGCTGGCATTGTTGAAGACAGCTCTCAAGCAATGAAAACTAATATGGCTCAAATCTCATGTGATATGCAGGACATGCCAAAATTTCATAATTTAATCTATATGCTAATCACCAATCACTCATTTCCATGCATGAATTTTTCAAAAATTTTGCACGAATTTTCATCATCATAGACAAGGTTACATAATTCCCTAGTCATGTTCAATCTCATCCTACTTTTCTCTACTCATGCAAAGAGGACAAATAGATAATCAAGGACAGGAAAATATCAAAACAAGGTTCTCATCCAAATCCGAGCATAATTTATTACATACCCCAAATAAAATCCTAAGGATCAAATACATCCATACAAATCAACAGGTAGGGTATCGAGAATTCCTAAATAAACATGCCAAATTATCCAAATAACATAGCCAAATAACATAAAAATAAGTTCAAATTGTTCAATAAAAAACAAGGAGAAACTGGAGGCTTGAGTTCAACGGGTCACCACTGGCATATCCCCTTCCCTAAACTTGGACCATGCCAAAGATAGGCCAAGTTTGGGCGGAAGACAAATGGGACCGTGAGAGAGGCAAACTTAGTTCTCAGAGCGGTCTTGGTCTTGAGGTGGCTGCTGCGGCTGTTATGGAGAATAGGGCGGATATGGATATGGATATGGAGGATACTGCGGGAACTGCTGAGGAGGCCGCTGCGAAGAGGAGTTCTGTCCAGTCAACTGCCGTATATAACCTGCAAAATCATTGAAACCAGATTGAAAAGTATTAAAGTTCCCTTGTAGGCCTTGAATCTCGGCACTGATCTTAGTGAAACGGGAATCGACGTATAACTGGAGGTTGGAGAACCTCGAGTCCAGCTCCTCATGCATGCCCGTGAAACGGGTTCCAATATCCTTCTGGAGATTCGTGAACCTCGTATCAAAGTTCTCCTGGAGCCCTGTGAAGCGCATGTCCATCTCTGTGGGCATATCTCCGAATCTAGAGGTCATATCTACCCGCATGTTCTCTAAGTTGGCCGTCATCTCAGTCATCATCCCCTCCATGTTGCTGAATCTCTCTTCTTGCACATCTTCCCTCGATCTCTTTGCTACCCTGGGTGCCTGAGATGTAGACGCTTCCCCTTGAGTGGGCCTTCGTGGGCCGGCGTCAATTACGGTCATCAGGGCATGGTGCTCTGGTGTGCTCATCATCTAGTTCCTCTGATCCTCAAAAGTGGTAATTGAGGTGAGGTGGGGGTTAGGCAGAGGGAACTGGACCCGGTTCTTCATGAGGAACTGGAATGGAAGGGGAGCAGCAGAGCCTATCATCCGGGCATTGCGGAGGTGTTGTAGGTTGATCCTTCGAGACCCAGGCACAGCAACGTAGTTTGTGAGGTCGACATCCAAAGCTCGAGCAATTGGGGTGATCATACCCCTAATGCAAATCTTTCCACTGCCCGGTGCGGCTTGCCTTTTGCACTGATCGAGGAAATTAGCCGCGAAGTCTATACTGATCGCCTTTAACATGCACCAAAGCATGTGGATCTCCTGAGTGCAGAATCCACTGTTCTCATGGCGTGTAAGGACTGTGGAGGATAGGACTCGCTGAATGTACCGAAAGACGGGATTCTGAATGTGGGAGGCCTTGGCTTTGCTGGAGTCATATCGTGCCATTCTGGGGTCGGGATCTATGATACGCCTCATAAAGTCTTCAAGGCGAAAAGTGGGATGCTGGTGGAAGATGCCATCTTGTGGGGTGCTAAAGATGCGGTTCATCTCATCAACCATGAACCGCCACTTTTGATTGCCCAGTCGAAACTTGCACCAAATAGGGCCTCGCCTATCTTTAGACTTGACCTTTAGTGTGGCCAATAATTCTTTTACTAGTACTGGGTACGTGACCCATCCTCCTTCCAACACATTCGCCCATCCCACTCGCCTGAACAACCGCCAAACATCCTCATTGATACCCAACTGTCGAGCAGCTGCCGCATCTACAAACCTGGTTACCTTAATCTCAAAGTGTTTGGATATCTTCAACCATTTCACTATGTGCTCATGTTTCAACAAACGGACTCCTACTTCACTCGGATGGTCCCCCGTCCAGTTCAAGGGGGGAAATGAGGCCTCATCTTCCTCAATTTCATATTGGTCAAGGTCTTCTTCCCCCTCTTCTTCGTCATCCTCATCGTCCCCGGCCTCTTTTTCATCATGGTCTTTATTTTCTTCTTCCTCTTCTTCGGACTCCTCTTGGTAGTCATGAGCTTCTTCTTCACTACTCTCGGACTCCACTTGTCTTCTACGACGCATCTCCCTATCCCGTCATGTCATACCTGGAACATACAAAACACAATTCCATCAAGACTCGATTTTAAGGTAATTAACACATAACGGGCGCAGGCACCACTCGAGCCATTGAGTAGGCGACATATAATCAAACACTACTACCCAAACAATCTCTAACCCGTAAAACATCTTACAATTAGCAAGCAAACATCAATGCAATTCCACCTAGGTTCATCATCCACTTTCTTCTCAAAAACTTAGAATGACGGATAAAATGCTCAATCAACAATACGAGATATGAATGTGCACAAACAAAGCTCAACAATAAGAGATATGAATGTGCACAAATAAAGTTCAACAAAATCGCATGAAACCATAGATTCTACAACCCCCATTCATGCTTCTCATTTGGATATCCAACAACCAAACACAACAACGTGACATGATTGGAACTAAGCTATCATGGGTATATGTATATGGTTATAAAAGACATGGCATTTTCCAAACATTATCGAAACCCTAATGCACAATATTTACAATGTAGCACCATATAGCTATAATTTCACAAAATTCACCATGCCTAGGGTCTATGGGTGAAACAACCTTCAATTTATCCAACAAAAGCATAATGAAAAGCAAAGGTCAAATTATCCCCAAATTGTATAGAACCCTAAGTTTTGGGAATTCTAAAATGTGACCATAAATACCCAAATTGAACATAAAATTGGCTAGAGTTCATGGGTAGGGACGTCATTCATCCAATAACATCCATTGGCAATGATTAAAACATGATTTTCCCAAAGGGTGATTGAAAATAAAGAATTTAAACTATAGAGAATTTGAACCATAGAAAATGGAAAAGGAGAGATTAGAAGCTTCATACCTTGGATTGGGATACCCTTGTGTGTGAATGAGTTATAATTTGTGGAAAAAGTAACTGTGCTCGTGTGTGGGTGTGAGATGGTGAGAGAAGTGTAGAAGAAGAAATGGCGGAATATGAAAGAGGGGGGAGGGTTTTTAAAACCCGTAAATGAGCGCGACTGAGAGGGACGCGACTTAGAGGGCCGGTCGAGCCGTGTCATTTGGCGCGATTCAGTTAGTCGCGCCAGTCCTAGATCGGTCGGGCCGCGTCATTTGGCGCGATCGAGTTGCTCACGCCAGTCCGTCTGTTTCGCGGTCCACAAATTTACTATTTATATTTCCAGTTTATACTCACTAGATACTACTTAGGACCACACCTGCAATTGGACGGGGTCAATTGTAGAAGTAATAAGCTTAACCCGAGTCGATCTCTCAAGGAAGACTTTATATGAAAGAATTATCTAAAGACTACACATGCTTTCAAGTAAACAACTAAAATAAATTCTAAACATTCTAACAAGGAGGGTTTGATGATGATTATCTAGGAATTCAAAATAGACAATAAAGCGAGATGATTAAATGCAAAGACACAAATTAAATCAAGATTGGAGGAAATAAGTTGGATTAAGGCCTTAGCGTGTAGATTCTCTCAATGGTTTTATCACTATGCCTAATTCAAGTTGATAATGCTATTCTCACAAATATGATAGACCCTTCTGATTAGTTTAACTTCAATTACTGTCACCGTCTATCCGTTAAACCTCTCTTAGCTATATCGTACATGCAAGATTGACATATTAGGCTTAGGAACCCCATCCACCTAACGTCGAAGGAACCAATTTCTGGATTTAGATTCACAATCAAGACTCTTCTAAATCCTATCAATGTTCAAGTAGTGATCAATTACCTAAACATGAAAAAGCACGATTCCAACAACAACAATCAATAAGAATAGGCATAGATCAAAACCACATCGATCCTCTACCCCCTAATAGAGAGATTAGCCACTAAACATGCTTAAAACAACACAAATACCATAGAAGGAAGTCATCTCATAAATCAAATGCAAATAACTTAAACTTCTACAATATTAAGAGTTTTGGGACAAATCCCCACAAACATCCAAGAAATACAAAGAAAATACAAGATAAACCTCCTCTAAGCTTAGCTTCTGCGGATGGCTCGTCGTCGGCCTTCTCGTCTTCTCTCCTTCTTGCTTGGCTTGATCCCCTTGCTCTTCCTTTTCTCCTCCTCTCTTAGGTGAAGGTGAAGGTGTGAAAATGGTGATGAAATGGTGTAGAGATTTAGTGTGTGTAGTGTATGTCTAAAGAGAGAGAATGGTGTGTGAGAGTAGAGTGAATGAATGAATGATGATTGGGGGGTGAATGAATGAATGGATCCCCCAAAATCAATGAGAGATATGAGAGAGAAGGGAGGGATCGTAAGAGAGAGAGAGAGAGAGAGAGATGATAGATGAATATGATGAGATGTATGGTGGTAGGAGAGAGGTAAGGTGTTAAGATGATGGTGATAGAGCATTAATTAAGAGGGATTTCGGATAAGATTGGAGAGCAAAAGTACAAGACTAGATTTAGGGAAATAAATCCCTATGATCCTATTGCAAGATTATGTTGGCCAAAAGTCTCCTATCCAACATAAGTTGTAATACAAGGTAAAACGGGGTCGAATCCACAGGGAATTTAAAATGATTCAAGGTACACAAGCATCACATTCATGTCATTTTACAAGTCAAGCATCACACAAAATCTTGGGTTGAATATGGTTTTTACTCTAGGCATGGAATTTTAAAGAGTTGTAAAAGCAAATTAAAATAAATTCAAAACAATCAAAAATGCACTAATAAATTCAAGATCAAAACGCAAATTAATTCCAATCAAGATTAATTCCAACATTAGTCAAAGGCTCTCTCGAGCTTCTAAGATTTAATTAAGAAAAAGGGAACTCTCCTATCTCTAGGATTAAATTCCAAATCCCTCAAATTTAGCACAATTAATCTACCAAAACTCTAACTAGGCATAAATTCTCATTTAATACCTAAAGAGGCTCATGAATTAATTTCTAATGTTAATTAGTCCTTCTCAAAACTTAATCAACATAATATCTAACTTAAGATAGCCAATCCTAATTAGATGCATTCAAACCAATAATCCATGAAGAAAAGAAAAAGAAGAGATTAACATGCTTTTTCATCCATCCATCCAATCATTCAATGTTGATTCATATCACCCTAAGCTTTATAAAATTTAGCTACACATGCTTAAAATTGAAGAAAAACAACAATAAACAAATAAAAAGAAAGAAACTAAGAACATGGATTAGAGTAAACCTGAAAAGGAAATAGAAAATCTTCAAACTTCACTTTTTCTTCAAAATTCTTTACAACCTTCAATCTTCCATTCCAAAATTCTCTCTCAACTCATACTTCTAAAAAAAATGGGGGCTAGGGATTCAATGTTGCCCTAAAATTAAACTAAGGTGGGTATTTATACTCCCACAAATCCGCACATTAAAAGAAAATATAAAATCAAACAACAAAAACAAAAATCGCGTCGAAACAGGGGGGTGCGACACGGCTTCGTGGCGCCCCGGTCGGGTCGCGCCGTGTGGCGCGACCGAGCTGGTCGCGCCTGGTTGCTCTGTTCCCGCATCGCTCCACTGGCCGCCTTTCGGGCCCTCTGGTTGGAAGCGCGGTCGCGCCGGTACTGTGCCCACGTCGCGCCTAGCTCAGGTCGCGCCGTGTGGCGCGACTGAGCTGGTCGCGCCTTGTAACGCCCGAAACTACTCCGTTTGGCCACGTCACTTAACATACAATTTACTTACTCATTTTGGTGTGCTTATTTTAAATCGAGCGGAAGCTAAGGTCAAGTTTCATTATGATGAATGAAATCATATTTCCCATTACAAATTTTTCACAAATATAACATACAACCTAACGGATCCAATTTGTCGCACAACATAGCATTTAATGGAAGCATTGCATAGGTCCATCCATGTGAATCATACAATCATCTAACCTATCGGGCTCATAGGTTGTCATAACCCGCCCGTCTAGCATTCTAAATCAACATGTATAATATAGGGTCAACAACATATTTCATACATAATAGGCTCCAAGGTCGAACGACCCGCCTTTAAATTATTTTGCATAATATCAAGTTATATACATCATAACCTACAAAAGATCGGGCTATTTCCATCCCCAATAATCATTGATCATAACACAAAATGAGTGATCAATGTACTAATAATAATATGAGTATTTTCAAAAGAAGAGCATGCAAAAGATAAACACAAGCTTGTGGGGTTCCCTTGTGTTCAAAACGCTCCTACCCAGACCTCGACTCCTCAACCTGAAATTCATTGAATGAATGGGGTGAGTATTTAACAACATACTCAGTGGGGAACACTGTAAATAGTTATAGCTAATTGCACAAGTGAAAACATAACATATGGACTTTTCTTTACTTTGTGGAGACTAGTCTCAACCCCGTAGGGTCCAAACATCATGATGTCTCTGTTAATGAACATCTTTGGCCCTATAGGGATGCCCGAAGACATACTACCCCCCAGGGAGGACATTAATAGGTCTATATTCGATCCTAAAAGATCTCTTTATCGACCCCGAAGGATCTCTGTTTTGCCCCGAAGGGTCTCTTTCATTCACCGGTCCGAAGACCCTTCATACTTATACAATCAAAGTACAACAATAACTATAACCTTACACGTGTTCACAGTTTAGAGTTACCCCACCTTACAAGATGCTTTTGAATCCTTTGAACCTTGAAATACTCCTTTGCCGCCCACAAGTTGTCCACCTCGAGCCACAACACGTCACCTAGCACCTTTTAATACTCTTTTCATTTTAGATGTCGAGTTATACAATTAAATCATAATTTAAACCAAACTCATGCCATACTTTTGCTTTAAGGTCTTCATACATCTTCATATATATAATCATGGATATACCAACTCATACATGATTTTGGACTCAAAATACACATTAAAACTCTTTGACGCATTTAATCGAACACTATACGTGCACTCATTTAAACCCCATGCTCATGACTCAATTTAAATCCTTTAAACCCAATATTTTAAATACAAACACCTTCATCCTAGGGCTCTAACATACATGAAAATCAACCCCATAAAACCATCACAACACCCCCAAACAATTATCAACAAAACAAGGGGAAATTAGGGCAAAAATCCAAACCCTAGCAACAATGAACCATAGGAATTCGATATAACTTCACATATAGCTTCAAGGAGGTAAATAAACCATATGTTCAAGATATCAAGGCAAGAGGATCAATAAAAGTGAAAATTCTAATTTTTGGATAACAAACCCTAGGTTTGATTCAACAAGAAATGAGTGTTTAATCCCGAAGAAGAAGAGGTGTGGAGATTACCTTAGTTGATGGATGATGGTGGAAGAATCTACTCCAAAAGATGAAGAGTTTCTTGAGAGGAAGATGGAAGAAAAATCGCCCAAGAAGAGAAAAGAAATGAAGATGAAATGAATAAATGTGGTATTTATAGGTAGAAAAATCCCCGGACCCGCGCGACCGCGCAGCTCCCGCGACCGCGCAACCATGCTCTCGGCCAACGCTCCCCACGAGCGTGTAGCCCCGCACCGGCGCGCGCCTCTCACCCGCCCCGCGGGCGCGCACTACCCCGCGGGCGCACGGCGTGCCCAATTCAACACCCGATTCTATTTCGACTCCCGGATATTTTCGACTCCATTTAACTTTAAATTTTTAGAAGTACTTTTAATACACACCGAAAAAGCAGGGGGCGTTGCCCCCTAGCCCCCGATCAACTCAGCGTTAGGGTGTTCAAGGTTTTGGCAAATAAAAATTAGATATAAACACACTCATTCATTATCATATAACTCGACAAATTTTAACATTAAATGCTAACATGTATTATACACTTAGTATAATACCACCATGTTATGACGTATCGGCTCGAGTGAGACAACCTGCAATAAAATAACGGCATAATACATACATCATAATTAATATTCAACAATATTAATTCAAAATCATTTACAAAAAATTATGATTTATAATTTAGCAAAAGGATCGGGGTATCACACGCCTCCTTGGCCTGAGTCGGGTCGCGCTGGGCAGTGTGCTTTCGAGGCCTCTGTGTTGACGCGCACTCGCGCCTCTTCTGTACCCGGATCGCGCCAGCTTCGTACCTTTGAGTCCCGACCCGATCAATTTTACCCTGAAAGTGCACAACAGTGTTTAAAAACACTCATTACACGATAAAATGAAAACACGGCAAAAAGACAGCAAAATAAGAGAGAAAAAATATTTAAAACACGCGGTATATGTTCGGAAATACGGATGAAAATCCCGTTTATCACCAATTAACTCAAATAATCTATCAAATCAAAGAATTTTTCATACTCTTTCATTTAAGATGCATATTTCATATATTGTTTGACCGAAAATTGATAAAAAATACAAAAACTCATTTTTAGGCATATATAAGTCGGAACAGTCAGATATTGCTAAGATTAGACCACATCATTGCTAACATCGTGTACTTATGTTGCTAATATGAAATATGTTAACTTAGACATGATACCCAACTATGAATAAACAACTGCTATCATATGAAAATAAGTAAAATATGAACTATATATAGTGGAAAGTTAGTTTAGTCTATTTTTTAACAAAAAAAAAGAACTTCAAAAAATTATTAAATGTTGAAATAGTTATGACCGTTTCATTGAAGGATGTTATTTCATCATGAAAACTGTAAAAAAACTAACAACACTTAAAAATCATATTAGCAAATCGTTATTTACATATTAGCAAATCATTGGTTACACATTAACAAATCATTATTCACATATTAGCAATATGATGTATGTATAATGTTACGATATATTACACAATGTTATTTTAAATGTGGTCCAATGTCATATGAACATTGTTTAACACGTATCAATTTATCAATATGATCCCATCATGTTATTAATATGAGTTTCTCATGTTAGCAACATAATTCATTAATATTAGCAACATGTATGTGTCATGTTAGCTTATCAATACATATGTGTGGAAACAATTTTAAAGCATTATCTATTTAACTCCGAAAATTGAACCTAAAATCAGAAACATATAATAAAATTTCTAAATTACGAAAATAACCCTCATTCATTAAGATTCTCAATATTTATAAGTTTGTCATCTTACTTTGACTAAAACATTGACTTAATTATGACCCTTAGATCTAATAAAATTTATGATTTGAATTGGTTCCTAGATTCTCATGTGGGGACTTGATTCCTATTTGAACCGTTCCCTATATATATATCATGCGGACAACAATTAACCTAATGTGAACAAAATAAAATTTTACAATAATGTTACCCAATTAAGAAAATTAATTATGATTATATATATTGATAATTTTAAAATAATTAACCAATATCCAAAAGATCGTAATTATATTTGGCTTTTTTTTATCCAAACTAATATTTCGCAAGTGCAAGACAGAACGTCCTTATCGTGCTTTTTCCTCCGTAGGATATCTCCGGGTTCCGATTTGAGCATACATGAATCAGCTCAAGGGCCCGATCGAGTGCTCTCGGGGTTGGTTCTGATACCATTTGTAATGTCCAAGCCCATAGGATGGGGCTGATCAGTTACGAAACAACGACACAAGGGGCACCGCTGGCTAGCAACTACTTGGCATGCTCTTGACATTGGCAAAATGATTAACTCAAATTGTTAGAGTCCATTAAGACCACTCACACATTCATCATAATTTCATTCTCCGATGGATGTCGAGTATTATAATAAAGATAGCTTATATATATACACTAAAACGATCTCTTAAAAGAGTTGATTCCGATTCAGACGCGATTAAAACAGGACCATAACTTTTCTGAAAAATAATATTTTACAAAAGCTTTCACCTTTTTAGCTCATTTGAAAATCAGGAGCAATGCCTTGAAGGACATGGAGCACTATAAAAACTACACGCACTGCCAGGAAATGGATTAAAGATAGATGTGCACTCTACAATACATACATGACACACACGTAGAAAATATATAGAAGGGGAGAGAGAGAGAGAGAGAGAGAGAGAGAGAGAGAGAGAGAGAGAGAATGTCATGCAAAAGTAAAGAAAGAGGGAAGTTGTCGCACTATCCATCGATGCCGACTTACCCTAAGGGCGTGGGAGTGTCATCTGATGAAGAAAAATGCATAGAGGGATCAGAAGCCAAGGCCCTCTTCTCAGTCACTGGAATGACTTGCTCCGCCTGCTCGGCCTCTGTCGAGAAGGCCGTCAAACGCCTCCCTGGAATCAAGGAAGCCACCGTTGATGTTTTGAACCACCGTTCACAAGTCGTTTTCTGCCCCGCGTTTGTCAATGTAAGTCCATATACTGCTATATCTTGATATTTATTTTATGATTTTATCTCTTATGTCGATTATATACCGTGTTAGGATAAAAGATGATAAAGCATGTTATATCGCATATGATTATGGTTATGTATTAATTGAAAACGTACAAATTTCTCTTTAACTTTAATAAACAAGTGATCTTCGATAATATTTTGAAAGTAATCCTGGCATTTTATGTTTCCTTTTTTTTCCACAAATTAAGTATTTCATGTTACACTTTTTGTTTTTATTCAATGTTTTGCAATCAAATTTTGAGTGTTTGGTCCCCTTGGGAATGATATAGCTCACCACCAACACAACAAGGTGTGAGCCTATCACACCATGTTTTCCGTCCTCAGCATCAAAAAACAAAGTTTTTCTTTCAATTATTTTCTTTAATTTCAATTTATCATACTTTGATATAATTTTACAATTGTCAATTAGGCTCCACTATCCACAATTAGGACATATATATATGTATATATATAATTATTTTTAGTATTTATTTTTATTTTTTTAATTATTAATTCAGATTATAGTTGATTATTTTATTTTAGTTTTACTTCAATTTTGTTTTGATAATTATTGATTAGGATTAATTATATTATAATTAATTTTTATTTTTATAATAATTATTATAAAATCATAAATTTAACAGGTTAACGGCGGTGAAACAAACATTTTCCCCTTTCCTTTTGCCTTTTCGGCAATACGTACATGTTGAATGCCCCCATTTGGGATTATATGATTTGTCTTGTTTTTAATTCGATCGATTCTCTCTTTACTATATATAATACAATAGCAAATAGTTATCGTACCTATATGACTTGCGATGTGAACTTTACTATGTTTACTAAAGGAATTTGTTACTTGTGAAAGTCTTGTTTCTTGTGATTGTCGCATATATATAAATGTATATATTGTGGTAAACTATCAATTTGGGTTGTTTACTACAAAATATATTATAGCTAATATCATCAGTTCATATAATAGTGTAATAAAAAACAACATATTACATTCATTACTCTATTTCAGAATAAAGAATCCTAAAAAATGTGCTCCTGTATGTTCACAGCGACATCTAGCAATACGGATGCTTACTTTGTAGTAAGTGGATGCAAAGCTTGGAAAGCAAGAATATTAATGGACATTATAAACTCTACTTTCACTTTATCGTGCAGATGATAATATAAACAATTTAAAATTTATATGTTTCTAATTGATTGGACTAGCTAGCCGAACCCCACCCACTCATCCAATGAATACTATATAGACAAAAAAAGTACTATGTTTAATTGATTAAATCTTTGATAATTCTACCTATTTAGTAAAAGCTTGGTCTTAATGTTAAAGGTGGACTTTGGGTTTCATTATTGATGCCGTACTCTTTTTTTCATTTTTTAATCGGTCGGTAGGAGGCGAGCGAAAGATCTCAAATTCGAGACGTCTTGTCCTTTCAAATAATGTTGTCACCATCTTGGTGTTTCACAATATGATATTTTTCGCGTGGTATTTAAGTGATATGAATTGATAAATTACACATTAGGGTGTTTAAACTACATTCTCATTTCTATGCACATTTCTTTTTTGTGCTATTTTGAGGTTTATTGGCCGATCGATATAAAATTTTAGGCATTCAAAACTTTGAACATTTACGAGAATTGTGTAATATTAAAGATAATTTTGCTTATATCTATATAGGGTAGGGTTCACATGAGAACCAATCCCATGTGGGAACTAGGAACTAATCTCAATCACACAGTACTTTGATCTTAATGGTCCAGATTTAAATAAAAAGACGGTGGCATAATGGTAAATATGAGGAAGTCAAACTTACCCCTGGTCAAAGCTGACATCAGCATCTTTACAGAAAATTTATTTAAACTTTAAACATCCATAACTTAGCTTGCTCATTTTTCATTAGATTAACGCAAATTATATATCAAATTAAAGATATTTTCGTGCTCTTTCATTTAAGATCCATTGTTCATATGTTTATTCGAAAATATATCTTTTCATCCATAATAGCGTGATGTTAAACTCAGAATAGCATGACAAAATATTCATGATAACATAGAAGTATACATATAATAGCATGAAAAAATATCCATAACAGCATGAAAAAATATTCATAAACACACAAATTTTACTCATAATAGTAGTATTAGTGTTCGTTAATAGTATGACATTATCTGTTCATACTAGCATGCATATATATTCATATTAGCATGTATATATGTTCATAATAGCATGATAGTACTTTCATTTTAGCATAGCGAGATTTATAAAAATAGATAACAGTTTTAAAGTGTTGTCTATATGATTTTCGAAAATTATGTTCAAATATTACAAGTTTGCCACCGCCTTTAACAAAAAATTGACTAAATCTTAGCCATCTAAATTAAAGCAATGGATGGATGAGATGAGTTCCTAGTTCTCACGTGGGTGATGGGTTCTCATTTGATCCGCTCCCTATCTATATAAGCAATATCTATTATATATTATATATCAACTAATGGAGATTCCCAAAAAAAAAAAACTATGAATATATATAATATCATATATTAAAAAACTCAAATTAATTGTAAAGTCCATAAAAAGTGCTACGAAATGTGCGTATATATTAAGAACTACAAAAAACAATATACGTATTATATTAAGAATTACAAAATTATCTATATATATATATATATAGAGAATGGTTAAAATTTATTATTTGATTTAGGGGCGTAGTTGCAAAATTTTGATTTATTCAGATTCCTGCAGATTTTATTGGGGTAAAATTGTACAAAAAAAAAATCAACATAATCTCACGCCCCTTCAGTATAGGAGTAATTATGACAAATCCTTTATTCATTCATCCCTCATGCCTCTTCAATCAAAATTCAACCATCTTCATTTAAAACTCACCATCACTAGTATCAATATACAGATGAGTGATGGTGGGTTCAACATAGCAAAATTGGGGTCTTTATAATTGATTATAGAGTAGAACTCGGTGATTTCACATTGTGAAAGCAGCAGCTAATTGAGCATAACAAAATATTGCTAATATAATAACGAGAATTTACTAATTATTAATATAATGTTGCTAGCATGTAATCAACAATTTGCTAATAAGTGACAATACAGTACAAAACCTATAGGTCTCATTTGAAAATTATAAACCAAAACAAAAAAATTCTCATGATGTAAATCTCATGGAAATAAACCAAAAATATTTATGTATCCAGGGGTTGGTGAAGAAGAATGTCAACAATAAAAAATCGATTGCATGAAAATAAGAAAAACTATGAGGTATTTGATAATATGCCGGTTATGAATAACTAATTTGTTAATATCACGTTGCTAATATGTAACCATCAATTTTCTAATGTGACAATACATTGCAAATCTTAATTCTGGTTCAAAAATCGTAAACAAAAAAATCTAAGCACATATCAAGAATCGTAAACAAAAATCTCAACATATTAGCATTATTTTGAATTTTGTGTTAGCAACTATATTTTATAAAAAAAAAAAATATCAACTATCTTTTACATGTGATATTCATCGACATAAAAACAATATTCCTTTCAATCTATGTTATTCTACTTTTAATTACAATGAAATGCTAATATATTAATAAAATGTTGTGAGTAAGTAATCATCAATTTAAAAATATTTAACAAACACAATTTATCAATATATAATCCAACCAACATATGAATGTGTCATGTGAATAGTTTTTTGCTAATATGACACAAACAATGTGCTCATATGTTATAACCGAATTTTGAATATGTTCACAAAAATGTAATCAAAACAATGACAAAGAAATTTCGAATAAAACAATATAATTTTATCGCTAAAATGACAATATATATCATGTAGATAAAAATTTTATTATTACAAAAAATATTATAATTTGAATGAATATTAGCATCGTGTATTATTGTATTATGTTAATACAACTTCTTAATATATATGTGATTTGTCTTGTTTTAGAAGAAAAATATAATTTTAAACTCAAATTAGCAACCTTTAATATGTGCAGTAGCGAATGTTATAGTGCATGTTATAGTGCATAGTAGCGATGTATTTGCGTAGTATAATTTCAATACGAAATACTAAATTATTGTCCGGATACAAATTCAGAAAATGACGAAATGAAATGATTAAGAAAATGAAAATGGTTGATAAAAATAATAATAATAACATATTAAAATATTTACCAAAAATAAATAAGGAAATGATAAGTGTAGAAAAAGGTATATTGCATGAAAATAGAACAATGTCATAAATTATGGGATTTGATATTCTATATCAAATTGAATTATTACAATATTCTCAATTTAATAAAATTATAAAATAATTACCTTTTTAACCCTAATTCTTTGGGATGCATTTTGACGGTTTAAAATTAATGAATGCATGAATGACTTGGATTGAACCTAGTTTCACAAATTTTTTAAAATTTTAAACATCTATAACTTCCTCATTGTTAATTAGATTTACACAAATGATATATCAAATTAAAACTCTTCTCATACTCTTTCATTTAAGATTCATTGTGCATATATTTATCCGATTTTTTTTTATCCATAATAACATGATGTTATACTCATGATTGCATGATAAAATATTCATAATATCATGAAAATATACTCATAATAGCATGAAAAAAATGCTCATAATACGTGTAAATTTTTGCTCATAATTGCAGTAGTGTTGTTCGTTAATATTAACATCATTATATTTTCATAATAGCATCATTATATGTTCATAATAGTATGACATTGCTATCATTTTAGAGATATTACCACATGTCATCTCTAATAACATTTGTTCATAATAGCATAGTATTACCACATGTCATCTCTAATGGCATTTTTTGTGTCGTCATAAAAATGTCATTAGAGAAGGCATGTGGTAATTAGAGACAACATGTCGTTAATTAAAGCTACTATTAGTGACGACATGCATTGTCTCTAATAATATTGTTTCTAAAGAGCATTTATTTCTGTAGTGTACGTTTATTAGTATTACCAATTAGAATCAATTTGATACCTATATTTTCAGTTCTTTTTCAGAAATAATTCATTTTTTTTAAATTAATAAAATAGTATCCATTTGTTAAAAAAATTACAAAATTAACATTTGATTAATTTTATGACCCGAAAATCATACATAAATGATTGGATGATATTTTTTTTACGTGGCTAACGAAATAGAAATACTAAAATACAACTAATTGCATATGATTTTCTGGCTATAAAATTGATCACATATAAGATTGAATTTTTAAAAAAATAAATATATTTTTGTTAATTTAAAAAAAATGAACTAATTTTTTAAAAAGAGTCGAAAATATAAGTATCAAATTAAGTATAATTTACCCTTATATTTTAATATTCACGCTATGTAATTAATATCTAATATATTTTATTCAACGTGTAAATTCTTATGTAGTTAATGCTAAATATATATCAAATATTATTATAATTTTGTATTGCGCGCATTTGAAAGGACATTGTTTTTAATTTATACAATACAAAAAGTATAGCAAATGTACTTTTAAGAGATACAGTACAATATTTAAATAAGCATTAATCGAATCCAGTTTAAACAACTCGGCCCGATCAGAAGTAATATCAATGTACTTATAATAAGATTTAAGCATAATACAATATGTTTTTCTTTTTAAATTTTGTGAATGTACTCGAATATTTAAAATAAAAATAATATAGTTAGATAAATTCTACATAATAACATTAACAATAACTTTGAATAGTCTTTTCAATTTACCTATAATTTAACACATGCACATAAAAAAGTAGGATGTGGTGGAACAAATAGTGTTTTACTCCGAATTTCATTATTAAATTAAATACTTTTTTTATTTTTTCCATATTTAATTTGTCGTGCTTTAGTTTACTTTTACAATTATTATCAGGGTTCATTTCACCCAATTAATGTATTTTTTAATTATTTTTTTGGTATTTAATTTTCAGTTATTTGTTTAAATTAAATTGATTAACAATAAGTTTTGTCAATTTTAGAATTATGATTTTTTTTAATTTGAACTTTTTGTTGATAATTATTGGATATCTCATTATGTTATGATTTATTCTTATTTTTAAAATAATCATTATTCAAATTATAAATTTGATAGTAAAACACTAAAAATGTAACATTATGAAATTCGAACCTCCATCTTCAACTCAAATGCCTGGCAAATATGTTGCTTCAATTCCATGTAGTATAATTATACAAATGATTAAGACAGACATATAAATCGAGGTATATGACATACATAAATGTAGACACATGGTAATCCGCACTCATACTTTTTATAATTCTTTATCCAGTCAATGGACCCGTTCATTTTTTTAATGTGTTTTGGTGAAGTGTGTGTACGTATGAGATAAACTTTCTTATATTTATGTGTTGTGATAGTTCACCAAGAGCAAATAATTACATACAACTATTGTGTATAAGCCTTATATTCATCGCGTAAGTGACAATATGTTCACAAAATAACAAAAAAAATATATATATCAGTGATGCCATTAAGATTACAAAAAACTTGAAACGATTATAACTTTCTCGTTTAAATTCGATTCACACATATAATATATCAAATTAAAATCATTTTCATGATCTTTCATTTATATCACACATAATCATGTTTGGACAAATAAATATTCATGAAAAATACAAAATATTCATTTTTAGATTTTATTTCATCCCAAATAAAATTTATTTCTTCCCTATCAGGTCTACTAATCCCAATTTAGGATTTATGTGACATCTCAAGTCTCAACTAACATTTATTACATCTCAATTATAGTTTATAATTATTCTTTTAGAATTTAATTTCATTTAGTATATGCATAAAAAATAATTATTTTGTATTTTTTATCCATATTTATTCGTCTAAATATGATTTTCCGATATCTTCAATCAGAAGGTAGGAAAAATATTTAATTTGATATATTATTTGAATAAATGGGGTTAAAAGCAAAAAAAGAGTATGACCATTTAAAGATTTTTGTAGTTTTGATGACATCATGCTTATGTCATATTTTTTGTCATTTTGGGCATCTAATTATGAATGCGCCTATGTAATGTATACAAGCCAGTTATATACACCAGGTATACATGAGACCTTCTCTTGATAAAGATTTACATTTTATAGCGTATATACAAAGCTTGTATATGTTGGCATATAATAATGGAACAATGTAGTAAGTTAGCAAGCACATTTAGTTGTTTGCAACTATTTTTCGTATATGGAATGAGAAAAAATTCATTGATCATAAACCTGGTGTTTTAAGAAACGCAGGAGGAAAAGATTCGTGAGGCAATAGAAGATGCAGGATTTCAAGCCACATTGATCACAGAAGAGTTGAGCATTGAGAGAAGTAGTAAATTGGTGTGTCGAATTCGCATAAATGGTTTGAACTGCATCTCATGTTCTATCACTCTAGAATACTACTTATCAGCTATAAACGGTGTGCAAAAGGCACTAGTCGAGCTTTCTAGTGAACACATTGAAGTTCATTATGATCCAAGGATCACAAACTACGAGCAGATCTTGGAAGCCGTCGAAGACATTGGATTCGATGGCATACTCATCAGCAGTGGTGAAGAAAGCTGCAAGATTCAACTCCAGCTCGACGGACTGCTCAAGGAAACCTCAATGGCTGTCATTGAAAATTCTCTTAGAGAATTACCTGGAGTTGAAGAACTAAACTTCATGACAGAGCAGAAGTTGTCGATTTCTTATGAACCAGATTTGGTAGGGCCTCGAGATTTTATTGAAGCTATTGAGTCATCTGATGTGGGGAACATCAAGGTTACGATCTTTTCTGATAAGGGAGGGAGAGAAGCTCATCGCGAGGATGAAGTGAATCAGTACTACAGATCTTTTCTGTGGAGTCTGTTTTTCACAGTTCCTGTTTTTCTCATGTCTATGGTGTTCATGTATGTGCCTGGCATGAATCATTGGTTGGATACTAAGGTGGTTAACATGCTTAACGTTGGAGCAGTTTTGAGGTGGATCTTGACGACCCCTGTTCAGTTTGTCATAGGCCGACGATTCTATGTTGGTGCTTACAAAGCTCTACATCGCGGATCAGCTAATATGGATGTCTTGATTGTGTTGGGAACAAATGCAGCTTATTTTTACTCTGTCTATTCAGTTCTAAGAGCTGCTACTTCACCTAGTTTTGAGTCTGCTGATTTTTTTGAAACTAGCTCAATGCTCATTTCTTTCATACTACTAGGGAAGTACCTTGAGGTTTTGGCGAAAGGGAAGACATCTGAGGCCATAGAGAAGCTCATGAGCTTGTCTCCTGAGACGGCTACCTTGCTAACGATAGATAGGGAAGGAAATGTGTCGGAAGAGAAAGAGATAGATAGCCGATTAGTACAGAAGAATGATGTCTTGAAGATTGTCCCCGGTGCCAAAGTACCCTGTGATGGTTTCGTTGTATGGGGCCAAAGCCATGTCAACGAGAGCATGATCACCGGAGAATCTAGGCCAGTCGGGAAAAAAAAGGGCGACTTGGTGATTGGAGGGACTCTTAATTCTAACGGAGTGCTGCACACTAAGGCAACAAGGGTTGGATCAGAGAGTGCTCTTTCACAAATTGTTAAACTAGTTGAATATGCACAATTGACTAAAGCTCCTATCCAAAAATTTGCTGATCTTATTTCCAAATTCTTTGTTCCCCTAGTATGTAATCGGCTCCTTTGTACTTATGATTATCTTAATATTTTAATTTACTTATCATCTACATGTTTCATTTGTAATCTGAACCTTGCAGGTCATAGTGCTCTCGATCTGCACATGGTTCGCTTGGTTTTCAGCTGGAAAACTGAACTGGTATCCAAAATCTTGGATTCCTTCTTCCATGGATAGCTTCGAGCTTGCACTTCAGTTTGGCATATCGGTCATGGTCATAGCCTGCCCGTGTGCGCTTGGCTTAGCAACTCCTACTGCTGTCATGGTTGGGACTGGCATTGGTGCGTCTCAAGGTGTTCTAATTAAAGGCGGTCAGGCATTGGAAAGCACTCATAAGGTTCATTTATCATATCAACCTTCACATTCGCTTGAATTTGACAGTTTTCTTTTAGTGCTTCTCATCAGTTTGTGTAACTACTTTATACCTGACTTGACAGGTGAACTATATAGTTTTTGACAAAACAGGAACTCTTACAATCGGGAAGCCAGTGGTAGTCAATGTCAAGCTCTTGAAAGAGATGAGCCTTCAAGAATTTTTTTCTCTAGTTGCTGCTGTTGAGGTATATACATATATACTTCTTCAATGTGCCATAAACTCAACAGATGAGAAATTTTACACCATGTAACCGAGTTATTCGAACAGGTAAACAGCGAGCATCCGCTAGCTAAGGCGATCATTGAGCACGCTATAAAGTGTTGGCAAGATGAAGAGACCCCTGTATGGCCCGAAGCATATGACTTTGAGTCCATAACCGGACACGGTGTGATGGCCGTTGTACGAGGTAGAGAAGTCCTTGTCGGAAACAAGAGCTTGATGTTGGATCACAATGTTGATATCCCTTCAACTGCTGAAGAAAAATTAACAGAAGCTGAAGAATTAGCTCAAACTGGGATTCTTGTATCGATTGGCAGAGTGTTGCATGGAATTCTTGCAGTGTCTGATCCATTGAAACCTGGTGCTAAGGAAGCCATTTCTATTCTTAAATCTATGAAAATCAGTAGCATAATTATGACAGGTGATAATTTGGGAACCGCGAATGCGATTGCTAAAGAGGTCGGCATTGACATTGTTGTTGCAGAAGCTAAACCTGAAGATAAAGCCCAGAAAGTGAAACAACTACAGGTTAAGTGTCTTTTCTTACTACTATATAGTGTTAGACAAGAGGATAGTAAAATTTGGACAACTATGTGCAAATTAATAGTACATACAAGATAAGGTAAATCAAATTGTCTGTACGTTTTTTTTTCTGCCTACCTTTGTCTACAATCTGCCAACAAATGTTGCAGGCGGAGTAAAATACTATTTGTTCTATCTGGACCTATTATTTCTCGGGTTCGAAACTCACGGCTACCCTTAGTTACCAACTCAAAGAAAAATTGTCAATTTATAATTCGACAGGCTGCAGGCAATGTTGTGGCTATGGTGGGGGATGGAATAAATGACTCGCCGGCACTCGTAGCTGCTGATGTAGGGATGGCGATTGGTGCAGGCACAGACATTGCGATTGAGGCAGCTGACATCGTGTTGATGAAGAGCAACTTGGAGGATGTTATAACTGCCATAGATCTTTCAAGGAAAACATTTTTCAGAATCAGGCTTAACTATATATGGGCTTTAGGCTACAATAGTCTTGGAATCCCACTAGCCGCCGGCGCGCTCTTCCCGTCTACGAGGTTTCGGCTACCACCATGGGTTGCTGGCGGAGTTATGGCGGCATCTTCTGTTAGTGTGGTCTGCAGCTCGCTATTGTTGAAGAATTACAAGAGACCTAAGGTTGTGGATGATCTAGAGATACGAGGTAGAACTTTGTAATTTACTATAGGACCTACCTAAGATTTATTTCAATGCAGTATTATGTTGTAAAATAATGTTTCATATGGTTTCTATTGTACCATTGCATGTACAATGGTGAAAATCTTCGCCATATTATATACCATAATGTAATAATATACTTAATGAAAAAACTTTTTATGGTAGAAGATCTAAATTAAAGTAATATTCACATTAAACTCTTAAATGAAGTTATGCATATGAATGGGGAAAAATACTGAAATTCCAACTTCTGCACGTACCATTTCGAAACAAATACCGAGAATATCGAAATTTATAGTAATACCCCAAAATTATGAATTGGGATTAAGTATAAATTAATCAAGTCAAACAAGATATAACCCAAATGCTATAAATTGAGTTGGGCCTTTATAAATCGATTTTCGGCCCAATCCGAGCAAGCCCATCTAACTTGCTCCATCTAGCTCATTTAAGGAGTCTACACGTATGGTAAGCTGTGTCATTTAAAGATGTACAGATGTTGGAAAAGCTATGATTCACCAAATGAAGTAACTAGGGAAAAGAGAACTTTAAAACTTCTCATTCTTCTTCTTCAATTCGTTTGGTCCGCCAATGCACCACTTTGTCTCACTCTCTCCACAATCAATTCATGGTTAAATCTCACGGAAATTATATCAAGTTGTTCCTTTCCAACATCAGATTACATATATGTAAGATTTCTTTCAAATTGATGCTCAAAAAATGAAGAAGTCAAAAACAGTTCGGAATTGCTGCTTCATCGATTTGCG
This sequence comes from Perilla frutescens, assembly GCA_026008535.1. Lineage (NCBI taxonomy): Eukaryota > Viridiplantae > Streptophyta > Magnoliopsida > Lamiales > Lamiaceae > Perilla > Perilla frutescens. The sequence goes on along the minus strand of BRKX01000016.1, from coordinate 36,580,541 downwards.
CCGCAGCTCACTTGCGGGACCATTTTTGGCCAATCCGACCATTGGATTCACCCCAACTTTATACCGTTTCGAAACTCTTATTACAGGCAACATATATCTAGCTCCTGATCATAAATCATAAGTCTTTGGCTCGTCCGAAATCATGCCAAAAAGTGGTGCAAAGTTGTTGTCAAACGTCAAAGTGTGTTGTTGCTACTTCGACTGCAAGTTTCTAACCTTTTCGATTATCAATTGTTATCACACTATAGATGGTAAAGAACCTCTCCTTATGATTGGTTTCAGTTCATAATTTAGACATTATTTGATCTATCATTTTTACACCGAAAATTGACTGAAAACCGTTGTCGAATATCGATGTTTGCTGCAGCGGTTGCTTCGGTGGCACATTTTCAACCTTTTCATTTGATGAATTTCTTCATACTATACATGATTAGAAACCTCTCCTTACAAGATATATATATATATATATAGTTTCGGATTTTAAATTTGATGTCGTTAGGTCTATCGATTATCCATCGTAACTTTCCGAAAAATCATATTACAAGACAACTCGTGCTACCAAAGCTGTTATGAGCTGAAAAATATGTAAAGAAGTTGTTTAATTTAATGTTTAATGGTATTTTGAACCCTTAAATATTCATTCAAGAATATAAATTATTCTAAGAAAAATTCAGAAAATGGAATGAATGATTGAGAAATGGGTTTGCATACTGATTGTGAAAATTAAATTAATAGTGTTGTGAAGCGTGTGCATCAAGTGGAGAAAGAGAAAATGTAGGTTTTCAAAATAGGTTAAAATTAAATTAATTTGGGCAGGAGAGAGAATTGGTTGTTTTAAAATTTGGTATGTGTGCGTGACTGTTTAGTGTGTGTGTTAGTTTTATTTTATTTTATTTTTCATTATATTTTACTTAATTAAAGTATTAAAATTGTATTTGAATAATTGTGGATTTAAATGAGAAGTGTTATACTCATATTTTACGTAATTATTGGCTAATTCAAATAGTTTATTCTCAAAATATTTTAAATGATCAAGATTTCAATTGGGCCTTTTGGGCTGAGGTAAATCTATCCAGTTTTCGAGAATTATTCGTTTGAGCCCAAAATTTTGAGAGCTCGTCCATTAAGCCTGACTTACCTTATGTTATAATGTTAGGGCTTAGCATGATGCTAAGAGGTAGTTTTCCTTTATAGGCCCTAACCCGAGATCTCAGACCTAGTATCTACAGAACACGTGTAAAGCTTTAGCTATTTTAGCTATAAAGTGGGTTTTGCTAACTAAAATCTTTATTTTTAAATGCTTTCGTCCATATATGATTTACGACTGTTTTCACTCTTCGTGGATATAATTTGACCTGCATGATGAATTCTGGCATGGTCAATATATTCACATATAGTTATGTGATCACGGTCTGTATCCATGCATGGTTAATTGAGCGCATCGACTTTTGAATAAATATATTCTTAAGCGTATTGACATGAGAATGAATATTGAATTGTTCGCTTCTGAATAAATATTCTTAAGCGCGTTGACAGGGAAATGAATATTGAATTGTTCGCTTTTGAATAAATATTCTTCAGTGTATGGACATGATTTTAAATATTGGATTATTGGATTTTGACATGATAAATCTTTACATGTGTTTGGACGAACACGATAAGCCCACTGAGTATTTTGTGGCACTCAGTCCACGTTTTCTAAAATGTTTTCAGGTACAAGGTAATGCAGGCTGCTAACATGGACATATGGGTTATTTAAGTTTTTAACTAGGTCCAAAGCTATATTTTGAATGTTGAATATTGGCTTTGGTCAATACTTTGTCATATATGCTTCCGCTGAATGTTTTGAATATTTAAGAATATTAAAATATTTCATGTCTTGCCGTTATTGCGGACTCGTTCAAATATTTGACTTTCAACATCGACTGGTTGTTTGTCAAAGATGTTTGCATTTGGTTGTTTGATAAGTCTTATAAAATGATGATTGGTAGATTTTGTTTCTAAAGAAGTTACCATAAAAATATTTTCTTTTTAACCGTAAAATGGTTATGAAAATAGGAATTTTATTTCAATCTTGTGTAGTGCCTCAGACTTCAGGAATTTGGGCATTACAATAACAATTTTTCGGTAAAATATAATAATACCTTAATAGAATTTAATGAAATTTTATTAGTATGATAACGGTATGAATTTTCAAAAACTAAGGTATACTGGGCCTATATCGAAAGTTCGGTGTACCATCATCTATCGGTATATATCAAACTTCAGTATGCACAGAAGTGCCGATATGTACCGTACTTTAGTATATGCCATATTGCACGGTACTTCAGTATAAACCAACATACCGTTATATAACGAATTTGTATATATATAATATTAATACTTTGTATGTTTATCATAAAGTTCAGCAAAAATATGATATTTAATCTAATTTATTATTTGAATGATAACTAAAAAAGAGTAAATGTAATAAATAATAATCTTTTATTCTTCTTTAATATTTCAAACTAAGAGTTTAGATGAATAATTGAAAATTTAAAGAAAAAGATATATGATATTAGAATAATGCAATGCACTAATACAATACTTCATAAGTTTATCAATAAAGTTTAGCAAAAATATGATGTTTAATCTAATTTATTACCTAAACGATAATTAAAAAATTCTAATGAATAATTATCTTCTATTATTCTTCAATCTTTAAAACTAAAAGATAAGATGACTAATCCAGAAAAAAAATAAAAGAAAATGAGATATACGCAAATTATAAGATATAAGAATAATATTGTAGGTCGGGTTTGTGAGTAAAAAAAAAGGAATAATACTGTAGCGTAGTGAAGTCGAAGGGGTCAAGTTGCTAACAAAAAACACACGAGAAGAGAAAATCGATCACAATAAAATCTTCGCAACTAACAAAAATCATTTTCTCGAATCATAAAAATTCTGACAATACTTCATTTAGAATATTAATAAATTTCACGCACTCATGCATCTACCCTTCAATAACCAATCACATAAGTTAAACAATTTAATATTTTAAAATAAGACTTTCGAACAACCAAGAACAAATTAAATTATGACTAGTAAAAAATACATTAGTCAACATTCAAAATAAGTCAACAAGGCCACAACACTCATATTTGTCCATAAACATACATCAGAAGTATAAATAGTCATACTCGTTGACCACAACTAAATATAGTCAATATTTCAAAATTAAAATTTCGTCAACTAGATATGATGTCTCCATTAGTTCACATCATCCATCTGCCATCATCAATTACCTGAATATATTTTGAAATATTTGGGTTAAGTGGCATATTCAGAAGTAATTATACTGAAGTGCCATCACGCATTGAAGTAGCATATTCGGAATTCTCATATGAGTCATATCGAATCCACATTGAGAAACATAAGCCTAATATTTTCATAAATGAAGGAAAGTTTAAAAACATTTTCAAAAAGGTTTTGGTTAGTAAGTCCACCTTATAGATAAAAGTAGATGTATCTTTATTCATGACTTCTCGTCCTAAGCCATTTATCTCAAGTTAGAACCATATATTTAAATATACGTGTAACCTTAATCATATGTTGCTCGTCCTAAACATGTCTCAGGTTACGATGACCTATATATAGACTATGCCTTAGTAACAAATTTAGGTCTTAATCGTATGATGTAATATATAAGTGAGTGTCTAGGAATCGAGTCTCTAAAATAAGAACGTAATGCGACGTCATTTAGAGGCCAAACTAGTGATCCTAGTTTAAAAAACAAATCAGAGTCCTGGATCGTACAAATAAATACCTTAAACACATAGATGAAAATTATAATACTTAATTAAGAATTAAAGAATTATAGAATATTATGGAAACATTGATTTATTACACACACTTTATTTTTAAATTTAATCTAAATTAGGAAAAATAGACAAAATAAAAATAAGATAAAAATATAACATAATTTTGTAGCCAAGAGGACTTAAACACATTGCTAATAACATGAATTAAAAGAATAGAAACTTGGTCTAGAATGATTTATGCTACATTAACTAAATTGTTTTAATTAAATAAATATAATATAATTTTGTAGCCAAGAGCTTTAACACATTACCAATAACATGAATTAAAGAATGATTTATGCAACATTAATTAAACTGTTTTAATTAAATACTCTCATAAATATGCCTAGAATGATTTATGCTACATCAACTAAATTATTTTTATCAAATAAATATAATATAATTTTGTAGCCAAAAGAGCTTAAACACATTATCAATAACATGATTAAAAGAATAGAAACTTGGCCTAGAATGATTTATGCAACATTAAATAAATTGTTTTGATTAAATACTCTCATAAATATTTCGAATTAAAAAGGTATAATAAAAATGCATCAAAATGTATCGAAACCTTCACATTTAATAACAAATTTAAAGTCCAACCATTGGACAAAACACTAATTTTGAAAATTAAACATGTTTTTAATTGACATAAAGTTCAAAATCATCTTGAAATAAAATGTAATATAAGAGTTTCAAACCCTTAAACTATGCTTATTAAAACCGAACATTAACCATTAGGCCAATCACCATAGTCAATATTTATTCTATGCTTTTAATTCAATAAAGTTATAATCATCTTGGAATAAAAATAAAATAAAATGTATATATACAAGTGGTTTTTCACTCCAACCATTAGTGTTAGGAAAAACTAGCAAGAGTTTTTGTGACTGAGGTTTTGATGAAATGTCAAAATATGCAAAAAGTCTTGAAAAACTAAAAAGAAATCAAGCAGAAAACTAAGGTTGATCAAAAGAAAAATTTGAGCCATCAAAATCTGAAAATGATCAATCCAAGAGAGAAAGAAAAAGAAAGGAGAGAAAGAAAAGAAAAGAGAGAAAAGAAAAGAAGAAAAGAAAAGAAAAGAGAGAGAAAAGAAAAGAGAGAAAAAGAAAGAGAAATATCCAGCCCAAGGGCTGTGAAAAAGAAAATTGTAGCTTGATTGCTAGATCAGTTAGCAAGTCAAGTAAACTGAAAGATGCAGGTACCGTCAAAGTTCGAAGTACCAACTGCCATCAGTCTACAGTTGTGAACTGAAGAAAATGACAGTTCAAGGCACGAGTTCAGAAGTGCCCAATTCCAGCTAAAGAAGATTACCAGCTGAAGAATGGACCAATTCCAGCTGAAGAAGAATGCCAACTGAAGGATACACCAGTCCAAAGTACGAGCTTCATATGCCAACTCAAGAAAGTTCCAGCTGAAGAATTAAGTTCCAGTTGAAGAATGTACCAGTTCAGAGGATATCAGCTGAAGACACACCAGTTCAAAACACCAGCTGAAGAAGCGCCGACTCAACATCCAAACTGAAGAAACACTGGTTCAAAACTGCCAGCTGAAGCAAATCAAACTGGAGCTCAGAAAGCATCAAGCCAGAGTCCAGAACTGCCAGCTGAAGATGATCGAAACTGGAGCTTACAAAACTGCCAAAGAGGTGCAGAACTGATAGCTAATGAAATGTTCAGAACTGAAGTTTCCAACCACCAGCTGAAGCTCAGAACTGAAGATCAAGACAGAAGCCGTAACTGAAATTCAAATTTCAGAAATGCCAACATGAAGATCTTGAAGTAAATGCAACTAAGATCTTGGAACAAAAGCATGCCAGACAAACAAAGGCTACTCAACGGCTCTTTAAATGAAAATCCTCTCAACGGCTTTATCATTTATGATCACCTATTAATCCACAACGGTCACCAGCCACTCAACTATAAAAGATGAGTGACCGAGAAGATGACCGTGACTTTTTTGCCAAAACTTTGTTGCCTGAAGACTTTCCGTGAAGATATTCGCCAAAGCCCTAAAGCCTCAAGCTTAAATTCATCAAAGCAAAACGTCTCAACTGTAGAGAATGAGCAAAAATGCTCATCAAGCTAGTTTTTGAAGAATTCCAGCCACAGCCACTCTCTCAATTCTATTCTACACCGATCAACTACCCAACTCAAGCTAAAGACGCGCAGAGAAGCACACAAGTTGATACCAGTTTTAAGACTGTATTCTTGAAGATCAAAAGAGATCTAAAACCTTGAAATGACAGCCAATAGTACCTTATCTCTCCAGCAAGCAGTTGGGGATCGCAAGTGTGAGATTGTCGACCCTACTGGCTGAGGAGGCTGCTTTCATTGCTTTCGGGACAGCACCAGTTGGAAAGGAATCCGTGACTTGTAAAGCCACCGACAGCCAAGTCCAAAAGTTGTCTTCACTGTATAACTGTAATAAAGGAACTTTATACTTGCATAGTGGATTGCCCTTCTGCAGAAGGAAGAGAGGACGTAGAAGTTGAGCTTCGAACCTCTATAAAATTATCTGTGTGCTCTGTTTACAGATTTCAGTTGCAAGTTTTAATTGCACACCTTAAGCACACACACAACACTCCGAGATAGCTGATGATCTCAATTGATCACTAAAAAGCACGGATAACTCCGCGAGTTAAGGGCCTTATCTATTACGTAAATATTGTTAAGCTTTGGATCAATTTATTCACCCTCCCTCTAAACTGATTCTGACTCGTCCCGGGACCAATAAGTGGTATCAAAGTGGTTGATTCTAAGGATCAGCCGTTTTTGCAGATCAACTGAATCAGATCTTGTTATCTGTGCTAATCTTCCAGCTATGGGAAACCATAAGCTACCTATTTTTTCAGTTGAGAACTATGATAACTGGAACAGGAGAATGAAGACGTACCTCTGCTCAATCCATGAAAATATGTGGGAAGTTATCGAAAAAGGTCCAATCACCATTATGATGGACAATGAAGCCAACATTGCTGATGTTAATCAACCAACAAAGATCCCGAAGCTGACTCATCTTCTCACGAGTGAAGAGAAGAAGTTGAAGAACCTAGAGTTTGTGGATCAAGTTGCGCTATTCCAAACTCTAAATGAAGATCGCATGAAGGACACCAAGAACTGCCAAACTGCCAAAGAAATATGGGACTTGCTCGCTGATTTATGAAAGGAGTCCGAAGAAATTAAAGGAAACAAGCTCCAACTGGACATGGACATATATGAGTCCTTCAAGATGCACTCAGATAAAACCATCTCAAGCCTTGAAACGAGATTTCTAGGCATCATCAGTGAGATGAACAATCTGGGGAGAAACTATCCCAATAGTGAGATGAATTCTAAAATTCTAGACAATCTCACAGAGGAATGGAATATGAAGGTGATTGCTACAAAGGAGTCAAGAGACTTGAACAACATCACCCCAAAAGAACTATTCGGTTCTCTCAAAGCACACGAGTACAGCTTAAACTGAAAAAGTGAGGCATCCACATCATCAGCCCAGGATGCAGCTTTCTATGGAGAAAGAAATCAGTTTAGAGAAACTCGAGGAAGGAACACCTTCCGACCAAGGAGTTCTCAAGTAAGAGAACAACCAGGAGGCTTAACTGATCGAAGACGAGAAGCAACTGAGAAGAAGGAGAGCCTGACTGAAGATATCAATGACTAGATCCAGTCAGTTGCCAAGCTACTAGAAAAGCTCAAGAAGATCAGAGATCAACCATCAGTTCTATATCAAACTGATGAGGAGCCCAGAGGCGAAAGAAATTAACTGTCTGCTGAACAAGCAAGGGCAGCCAATAGAACCATAGGAGAATGCTTCCATTACCACAAGCAAGGACACTATTGATATGAGTGTCCAGAGCTCTCTGAAGATAAAAAGGCCAGAGTGAAGAAAAGCTTTTTTCAAGATAAAAGCTATGATGGCCAACATAGAGAATGCCGTGCTAGATGACTCAGATTATCCATCAGGAATCGACTCTGACGGCTATAGCTCTGAAGATGAGGCATTCTTCTGCCTCATGGCTGACGAAGAAGAAGAGGTTAGCACATGTGACTCCTTAACCTCTTTTTATCACATTCATGAAACTTCCATTTCTAGCAATGAATTAAATGGACAACTGAGAATGCTAGAAGATCAGTTAGCTGCAATATCATGTATGTATTTACAACTGAACGAAGAGAATGATGACCTAAGAGATGAGTTTAAAAGATGAGAAGTGATCATGACAGAACTGAATCACTTGAAGCTCAGTCAATCGAATGTGAAAAGCTCAAGCTTAAAGTTGATGAGCTAGAAGCTGAGAATGAGAAGCTCAGGCAGGAGATCCATGAGAGAGATGAGATATCTCTCAAATTCAAAAAGGGATCTCAAGGTCTTGATGAGATTCTAAGATATCAAAGAGTTGAAACTGGTAGTCCAAGGTTAGGATAAAACAGGTACACTGCCGCTGAAAAAGGAAAGGCATTTGCACAAACCAGTCAAAAAGGTGCTCTATCAGGTTTTGTCAGACCTGCACTAACCCAACCAGTTGAGGAGACCGAAGGAAAGGGAACTGTGAACATCCCTTGAAATCAACCGAAAAGGTCCAATCAATTATCTCATCTAAAAGGCTCAATTCAGTTTAAGCCATCAGTTCAGCAAAGGAAGCCATCTCATCAAAGGCCACCAGCTCAAAATAGGCAGTCCGCCTATTAGCAGAGGTAACTAGCCTACCAACAGAGGTTATCGAGTTAGCTAAGACCTCCAGCTCATCAAAGACAGTCAGTTCGACACACATCACCAGTCTATCTAAGGCCTAAAGCTCAGTACAGGCCTAAGGTGAATAGAACTGACAGGCCAACTGAAGTAAGGAGACATGCTCAGTTTGAACCACAGTCTCATCAAGATAGGGCATCAGTTCAGGAAAGAACTGCACCGCCAGCTTATCTTCGCAGACCTTCAATAAGTTAACCTGGAAGAGATGTTGACTCAAGAAGAAACGTGCATACAAGGTTGTATTGAGCACGTCAATTCGTTCAGATCTCTTTGGAGAAGTTCACTCCAACCGATCTCGCAACTCAGTTTAGTGAGTACTTGGATTCAAATGATGAACCAAGGATCAACTCCAACTATAACTGGTTTGCAAACTGGCCATACCACAAGAGTGATAGAGCTCATGGACTCAAAAGAAATTGGCCAAAAGGAAGAGCTAAACAAGCTCGAGATCAGAGAGTTATGATCGAAATATTCTATCCTACTTACTCTCGTCGCAGGTACAAGTCAAATGACTCAGCTCAATGGAGGAGATCTGAAAAGAGAGTAAAATTGATCAGACGATCAATGTCTGAAAGCTCTCTACTTGCTGAAAAACCAAAACTTTGGCAAATATGAATCCCTAAACACTTGATTAGCAAAGAAGGACCCAATATCATATGGGTACCTAAAAACTAATCGTTTCTCTTACAGGAAAAAGGCATCCTATCGAAGAAGACGACCAAGGAGGTTTGGTATCTTGATAGCGGGTGCTCGAAACGAAACACATGATGGGAGACAGAGAGGATCTAGAAGATTATAAGGAAGTGAAAGGGCCATTAGTCACATTTGGAGATAACTCCAGAAGCCGAACCATTGGAGAAGGGTTCGTAGTCAAAGAAAAGGTGGTAGTCAATGGAGTCTCCCACGTAGAAGGACTGAAGCACAAACTACTCAGCATCAGTCAATTATGTGACAATGGATATACTATTGATTTCAGTCGAAGCTCATGCGATATCAGAGATAAGTCAACTGGAGCAATCCTCCAAACTGGCGTAAAGAGAGGCAACATATATGTTGTTGACTGGTCAACTGGCTATGGAGAGGCTTGCTTTCTTTCAAAAGGCTCAACTGAAGCAAGCTAGCTATGGCATCGACGGCTAAATCATCTCAACTTCAGAACCATCAACCATTTGGCCAAGAAAGAGCTAGTTGATGGGCTTCCTAAGGAGATTTTCAAGAAAACTGACATTTGTGGACCATGCCAAAGAGGGAAGCAAGTGAGGTCGTCATTCAAAAACAGAAGTCATCCTCCAGGGACAACTGCTCCCCTCCAACTGCTACACATGTATCTATTTGGGCCAGTCAGACCACCAACACCCAAAGGAAAAAGATTCACTGTTGTAGTAGTTGTCGACTTCTCAAGATACACATGGGTAGAGTTTCTTAAAAGCAAGGACAAAACCTACTCCAAGCTATCAGCGATGATCAGAAGGCTACAAATTGAAAGAGAGAGATCAGTTCAACGAATTCATTCAGACAATGGAACTGAATTCGTAAACCAGCAGATCATCAGTTTTCTAAGTGAACAGGGAATTTATATATATATATATATATATTGAAAACCAACATCAAGCTCATGCTGCAAAAATGAAATTTCTAACTTGAAAAAAAAAAAATCAAAACAACTTAAATCATGTGTTGCAGAAAGAAGAGTTCTACGACTATCATATTCATTTTCTTAGATGAACTAGCTGCTAAGTAGTTCAACTCGTTCACTCCCTACTCCTGATCCTACTTTTGTCATCACTATTGTCCTTTCTAGATGTTTTCCTTGCGGCCTCTTCTTCCTCCAAATCCTCCTCAAATTCCTCTTCACGATCTTCATTCGATTTTACCTTAGCGTATCTTTCCGGTGGTGCATCTTCGCAAGACCCTTGCATATGCTTCATTCTCCATTTACTTGAGCATCCCATGGGTCCAAGAGATGCCACACAAAATTATCATAGTTGATCATAATCTCTAGATTGGATTTTTTGACCAAGACTTCTTTAAACACCTTCTGAATGATTGGTTGCAAGAGCGTAGAAACTAGACAAACCATGTAGCTAACAACTGAGAAATAGTTGATCTCCTTTACCCGTACTAACCAAATGATTGCTCAGATACTAGATCCTCTGTATGTGTGCTTCGAATCCTCGATCCTTGCTCTATCCATAATTTTGGTATTCCTCTCGTATTTTTCTAATCCATTGTTGTTCTTGAATTTCCCTCTTCCTTTCTAAGCTTTGTTGTTTTAGTACTGCCTTCATAGGAGTTCTACGCGTCTTAGACATCTAATCATAAGTTACATATTATGCTAATTGATGCTAAAACATTTCTACTTGCATACTGTAACAGAAATAATCATCGATCAATACATATTCATCATACTATAATAGCTTATATGAAAAAAAAAACTTATAAATCTTATGAATCTTGAGATATCTGATCTCAGTTCTTCATTGTATTTCTTAGTCGAATCTTCATGATTCAAACAGTGAATAAAAAAACTTTGTATTTGACGTTTGTGAAAAGAGCATTAATTGCTTCTTGAAAAAAGAGTTGTTTCTTTGATGTGTAGGGATTGAGGAAATAAAATTGTCGCAGTTTTACAGTTGAAGGAATGTGACCTTGAGGAAATGAAATTGGAAATTTTGAATTAATTATTATTATAATTTATCGTGTTGAAGATTTGAAATAATGATAATAATAATCGTCATCCTCGTTATATTCATCATCATCATCATCATCATTATTCAGCTTCTAGGTTTCAAGAATAATTATGATCAATTATAATTCATAAATAATTATGGATTTACATATCTTATTCAATAACTAATTTTATCATGAGTTATTCAATAATACTTTTTAAATTCTCTCTTCTAGCAATGCAATAAAAAAATTATGTTATTTAAGATAATCATAACGACAAGACAAAAATACTATATTTATAAATGAAAATTTTGAAAATCAGGTCGTTACATAGCCACGACTGCTCCACGAGCAAACATGTTTTTTGGCTTTTAGCCTCTTTCAACGTCGCAAGACACCGGATGGGGGGTGTTAACATTGTTGACGACGGAAGGTTGTTCCATTTTCTGGCTACCAATGGAGAGACAACACGCGACCAGAAGAAGCATTGCGATCACGGAGGCGTAGATAATAAGCACCACTCTTGGTTCTCTTTTCATGTCGTCGTGTATTACATATCTAGTACTCTTGCAAGTTGCAACATGACCTTTTTATAGCATTCCTCTATTGTATTTATATATATTATAATAGTAGTGAGGAAATAACCTATCAACTTTCATGCCAATATTTCCCTCAAAAAAAAAAAAACTTTCATGCCAATATACTTTCCTTTTTCTTTTTTTTTCTTTTCTTTTTTAATAAAAAAGTCTAATTAAACCCCTTGACACGATTACTTTCGTATATGGGGTAGTTGATGCTTATTGAAATATTACCTATTATTATTGCCATAAGTGTAACAAATTATTAGCATGTTAGCAAATTTTGGTATCATATGAGCTAAAAAGTATCAATCAATTAACAGATTGGTAATAATTTCATAATTATATAAAATTTGTGTTTATTATTTCATCCAAATTTGAATATTTGTTCCCTTCAATGTTGATTTATTTCGTCACAATTAGTTGGATTTATTCAATCCAAATATGATTTATAATTTAATTTTATTTTTTAGTTAATAATTTATTATCGGGGTTCATTCAATCTCAGTTATATATTGTTGCATCCAATTAGAATTTATTCTATTCAAATTATGGTTTATTACATAACATACTAACAATATAATTATGTCATATTAGAAAAATTATATTAACATAGCAGTAATCATATGTTAATAACTAACATGCTTACCATCAACACATAAACCACAGAAAAATGTAAAACCCATGTTGCTAATTTGTTTTGTAAAACTACTAACATGAATATATTTTTCGCTAAAAATTGGTCAAATATATCTCATATTGCCAAATTATAATAAGCTAACCCAATTTCATAAATCCAATAATTGATATAAATTTCTACCCAAGTGGATTGCAAAATTCGCTCACGTGAATTATATTAATTAAAATGACTACAAATGACATAATACATAACTCAATACACATTATATTATTATAAAATTTGATATGATCCTAAAATTACATAAAAATATGATATTCTTTGTGTTCAACATATTTGATGTATGAAAATAACCAATCATATGTAGTTTTTAAAATTCAAAATTGACAATAGAAAACATATGCCCATTACATGTATCCTAAATTTGACATGAACCTAAAACCACTAGTACTAACATTTAAATGCAAATAGTTCGACAAATAAATAAATCATTTAAATGCAAAATTTACACCAAAAATGAAATTAATTTACAAATTATAACATTGATATAAATTTATTCTAACATGTACCATACTATTTGCTATCATGGACTACGTATTAGCTAGCATATATAACAATACATGAATCAAACCAATATTGTTGCTAGTCTGATCAAGTATTACTGCTAAAGAATACAAATTCTTGCTAATATGACATACATCATTTGATAACATTCTTACCAACACCTTATATTTAATAAACTTAATGTTGGAAAATTGGATTTATTAAATTGAGTTTTGACTCATTTTATCCGATTTTTCATGACCGGGATATTTAATTTTAGAAGAATTAAATACCGTACGATTGTTCTATGTTGTGAGTAGATAATCGTAGTATTTTTATTTGCTCAAATCCAATTTTCGGTGAGTGAGAAATAAGTGGTTGAAGTTGGTCACACGATTGGGCATTTATGGTGTGTGGGATAATGTGTTTAAGACACATTAAATAATCCTACATTGATTTCTTAATCAAGTTAAGAAGTGTATTTAAGTGTATTAACACTTAAATGAAGTAATTAAGTGCACAAGGATGTGGGCCATTAGCCCACACGCGCACATACGCGCGCGCCCGCCCATGCCCATACTCGAGCCTGTGCTCGGTGCCTGGTGCTCATCTCGTCCTCGTCCTCGGACTTGGATCTTGGACTCTGGGTAGACTTTGGGTGTACGTAGGCTTTCGGGGCTTAGCCGTACCAGTTTTACGGTACAGAAACGATCAGGAGTTAAAGTCTGCAGCTGTCTGTACACGTGTTGGGATCTGAGCCGACATGGGACACCTGTCAGGATCTGCATCTGCAGCTGCCTTGGACACATGTTGGGATCCGAGCCGACATGGGACACCTGTCGGGATCTGCAGAAGGTAACTCCTGGATGGCTTAATTGCAAAGCTATAACTCCTGACAGTTACAACACCTAGTTTGAATGCCATCAAAGCCTAGCTGCTGTCCCCTACAGTGGAGATGTGCCTATAAATAAAACATCCTGCATGGTTCAAAATGCTACATTCAGCACAAGCTACAAAACATATTATTGCATACTTCCCTTGGAGTCTCAGCTTCCCAGTTTTTGACACTGTCTAGTTCGTCGGAGCCTTACCGGACTTGTGGTGCTACTGCCGGAAGGACGAAAAGCCATTTTATCTTTGAGAAATGAATCGTCAGACCATGAGCACTAGTCAGGGCGTAATTTGTCTTGCAGAGAGAGGTCCCCTCGACTCGGCTTGCCGGAACCTGCTTTAGTTCCAGTTTGTTCTTAATTTGTGTTATTTCAATTCTTGCATTTGTTCTTTATTCTACTCCTTCTGTTTCTTTGTCATTCAGATTGTAACAAGTTCCAGTCAAGTGTAACACATTTCTATAACAATCGCAAGACAAATTAAAACCAAAAGAAATAACTACCTTTGCTAGAATGGCGTCATCATCCACTACCGTTGCTGCAAGAACCATTCCCCATAGCCAAGCTGAGAAGCCAGAGAAGTTCTCCAGATTGGACTTCAAGAGGTGGTAGCAGAAGATGCTCTTCTATCTAACCACGTTGGGAGTTGCTGGCTACATCAAAGAAATGCTCTAGTGGTCGAGAAAAATGAGCCGGACGTCAACAAACGAACGGCGTATGACCAATGGATCAATGTTGATTTCCTTTGTAAAAATTACCTTCTAAATAGTTTAGTAGGTAGTCTTTATTCTGTATACGGAAATGTAACAAGTGCTAAGGAACTGTGGGATGCTCTAGAAAAGAAGTACAAAATTGAGGATGTCGGAACTAAGAAGTTCGTAGTGGCAAAGTTTTTCTATTATAAAATGGTGGACACCTGGTCAGTGATGGATCAAGTGCAAGAGCTTCAGCTCATTGTGTACGACGTTCATGTTGAAGGGATGGTCCTTCTCGACTCTTTCACTATTGCTGCAGTGATTGAGAAGTTACCACCGTGTTGGAAGGACTTCAAGAGCTATCTCAAGCACAAGTGAAAGGAGATGACTCTTGAAGACCTTGTGGTTAAGCTTCGAATTGAAGCCGATAACTGAAAGGCGGATCCGAGACCGAGAGTCCCGATGGAAGTCAAGGCTAATTTGATGGAACGTGGTGGACCATCAAATAGCAACAAGAGAAAGCGCCCAGGTCAAGTTGACAAAGGGAAGAAGCCAATGACGAAGTTCAACTGCAACTGCTTCAATTGTGATAAGCCAGGGCACATGTCCAAACATTGCACGAATCCAAAGAAGAAGCGTACCAACCATGGTGTGCACTTGGCGTATAAGGCCCGTCAAGACGATTGGGATGACGATGATTTGGCTAGCGTTGTGTTTGAAGCCAACCACGTGGACAACGCGAGGGAGTGGTTCATCGACACCGGGGCTACTTGTCATGTTTGCTTAGACAAGGGCTCATTTTCTACCTACAAAGATGTTGAAGGTAGAAAGTTGCACATGAGGAACCAAGCCTCGTCTGAAGTGGCTGGTGTGGGCAACGTGGTTTTGAAGCTGACTTCAGGTCAAGAGCTAACTTTGAAAGATGTGCTGCATGTTCCAGACATCCGCAAGAATCTGGTTTCGGGTTCACTGTTAGTCAATCATAGTTTTAGACTAGTGTTTGAGTCTGAAAAGTTTATTTTAAGCAAGTATGGAAGCTTCATTGGTTGGGGCTATCTCGTCAATGGACTTTTCAAAATGAATGTAATGGACATGCACCGTGTTACCAAAGAAAGTGCTAATAAAGTGAATTTTTCTGCTTACTTGCTTGTTGAGTGCTCAGATTTATGGCATTGTAGATTAGGACATGTTAATCTAAATGCTATAAAATGTTTAGTAAATTTAGATTTGCTAAAAGTGAACCAATTTAATACACAAAACAAATGTGAAGTTTGTGTTGAGGCAAAATTGGCAAAGTTACCATTTCATTCAGTTGAACGGAGCACTAAACCTCTAGATCTAATTCACACAAACGTGTGTGACTTAAAGTTTGTGCAAACTAGAGACGGTAAGAAGTATTTTATTACTTTTATTGACGATTGCACAAAATACTGTTATCTTTATCTTTTAAGAAGTAAAGATGAGGCGATTGAAGCTTTTAAGAACTTCAATAATATAGTCGAAAATCAACTAAGCGGTCGAATTAAAGTAATTTGAAGTGATAAAGGTGGAGAATATGTTACTTCGTTTGAAGAGTTATGCGCAGAGGCGGGTATACGGCCCCCTATTCACCATAGTCTAATGGTGTTGCTAAACGTAAAAATCGAACTCTTAAAGAGATGATGAATACTTTGTTGATAAGTTCAGGATTACCACAGAACTTGTGGGGGCAAGCTGTGTTGACAGCCAATTATATCCTGAACAAGATTCCACTTAAGGGTAAGGATGTAACGCCTTATGAGTTGTGGAAAGGACATACGCCGTCTTATAAATACCTCAAAGTGTGGGGGTTTTTGGCTAAGGTTGAAGTGCCACTTCCTAAACAAGTTAGAATCGGCCCTAAAATGGTTGGGTATGTACTTAACAGTAGTGCATATCATTTTCTTATTCATAAATCGGAGATTTCTGAGTTGACTGAAGGAATAATGATGGAGTCGATGAATGCTATATTCTTCGAGAATGTCTATCCTTGTAAAGATAAGGATAGGGCAGAAGGTAGTTCTAAGAAACGAACTTCTGAAGTTGTTACTAGTTCTGATCCTATAGATGAAGAACCGAGATGTAGCAAGCGAGCTAGGATAGCTAAGACTTTTGGTCCGGATTTCATCACCTATATGCTAGATGATGAGCCAAAGTCATTGAAAGAAGCTCTATCTAGTCCAGATGCTGCGTTCTGGAAAGAGGCTATCAACAGTGAAATTGATTCCATCATGCAAAATCACACTTGGGAGTTGACAGATCTCCTAAATGGGTGTAAGCCTTTAGGATGCAAGTGGATCCTAAAATGAAAGTATAAGGCAGATGGTTCTGTTGATAAGTATAATGTTCGTTTGGTTGCCAAAGGCTTTAGACAAAAAGAGGAGTATGATTTCTTCGATACCTACTCACCAGTAACAAGGATTACATCTATTCGGGTGCTTTTAGCGATTGCTGCTTTACACAATCTCAAAATTCATCAGATGGATGTAAAGACTGCATTTCTGAATGGTGAGCTGGAGGATAAAATATACATGGAACAACTTGAAGGGTTTGTTGCACCAGGGCAAAAACGAAAGGTGTGTAAACTTGTTAGATCGTTGTATGGTCTCAAACAAGCACCTATTCAGTGACACCTGAAGTTTGATAACGTGATGTTATCAAATGGTTTCAAAATCAATGAATGCGATAAATGTGTGTATATAAAGAGCAGTTCTAATGGCTATGTCATAGTCTGTCTTTATGTAGACGACATGTTAATCATGGGCAGCAGCCACCAAGTGATTGTTGAAACGAAATAAATGTTGAAATGAAATTTCGACATGATAGATGTGGGCTTAGCTGATGTGATTCTAGGAATCAAGACAGTTTGAACAAGTGGTGGAATTGTTTTAACACAATCTTATTACGTAGAGAAAGTGCTTAAGAAATTCAATGCTTTTGATAGTCCGCCGACTAAGACCCCGTTGGAACTCAATGTACACTTGAGTAAAAACTGGGAAGAACTGGTAGCTCAAGAAGAGTATGCAAGGGTTATTGGGAGTTTGATGTACATCACTAACTGCACTAAACCTGATCTTGCATGTTCTGTGAACAAGTTGAGTCGGTACACGAGCAATCCAAGCAAAGAGCATTAGAAAGCTCTAGTACGAGTTCTAAGATTCTTGAAATATACTTTCAACTTTGGGCTGCATTATACAAAGTTTCCTCATGTACTTGAAGGGTACAGTGATGCGAATTGGATATCAGACACAAAAGACTTATTCTCAACTAGTGGATTTGTTTTCACTATCGGTGGTGGAGCAGTGTCGTGGAAATCCACGAAATAGAATTATATAGCCCATTCTACCATGGAATCTGAGTTTATCACTTTGGATAAAGCTTGTGAAGAAGCGGAGTGGCTTCACAACTTTCTAGAGGATATTTCATACTGGAAAAAACCAGTGTCGTCAGTGATGATTCATTGTGATAGTCAAGTGGCTATCGAGAGGGCATATAATGCTATGTATAATGGTAAGTCTCGACATATACGTCAGAGACATAATACTTTGAGGCATATGATCTCAAGTAGAGTTATCTCAGTTGACTATGTGAAGTCAGTAGACAATCTAGCGGATCCGCTAACCAAAGGGTTAAACCGAGATCAAATGGCTAAGTAGCTAGAGGGAATGGGTTTAAAATCCACTTTCTTAGAATTCTTGTAGTGGTAATCTAACCATGATGACTGGAGATCCCAAGAACTTGGTTCAATGGGAAAACTAACCTACAAACGTTCGGTTTGGTAGCACTTGGAAACTTATAAATGAACATTTCCCTGTGAGCAAACCAAGTGCACACCTGTCAATGTGGTGAGGATAAGTCCGATGACTTTTAATGATTTCTAAACCTAATAAGGTTGAGTATGGCAGGATACTCAGAAGAGGAGATCACCTATATAAGTGAGAAGTGGGGGCCGCTTCTAAGAGATACTTATGAATTCAAAGAGGTTGTCCATGGCCTGAAATGGACACAAACGTGAGAATAGATAATGTTTGAGACATAGCTGTTTTTAATACCATTGTCTTGGTATACACTAAAGATGTATAGTTCGAGGTATCATGTCCACTAAACAGTCGGTATACTCGATAGTGTTGGAATATGAAAGGTTTAAAGTCACAAGCTACCTATCCTCTTGCAATTGTGTTTCTAGAGAACTGGGCTGCTTATCTGTATACATGCATGAACTATTCCCACTCATGTGGGGGATTGTTGGAAAATTGGATTTATTAAATTGAGTTTTGACTCATTTTATCCGATTTTTCATGACCGGGATATTTAATTTTGGAGGAATTAAATACCGTATTATTGTTCTATATTGTGAGTAGATAATCGTAGTATTTTTATTTGCTCAAATCTGATTTTCGGTGAGTGAGAAATAAATGGTTGAAGTTGGTCACACGATTGGGCATTTATGGTGTGTGGGATAATGTGTTTACGACACAGTAAATAATCCCACAAGTTAAGAAGTGTATTTAAGTGTATTAACACTTAAGTAAAGTAATTAAATGCACAAGGATGTAGGCTATGAGCCCACACGCGCGCGCCCGCCTGTGCCCGTGCCCGGTGCCCATGCCCGGTTCTCGTGCTCGGCTCATCTTGTCTTGTCTCATCTCGTCGCGTCCTCGTCCTCGGACTTAGATCTTGGCAATTGGACTTTGGGTGGACTTGGATCGGCAATTGGACTTTGGGTGGACAATTGGACTTAGATCGGCTATCTGGATCGCCGGGTCATGGGTGCACTTAGTGGTGCATGTCCAGTATTGAAGTGTGTAACTCCTAGCTGAGTTAAGTGGCTTCAATTGAAATTCAAATGTGTAACTCCCACCTGGAGCTGATGGAGTTAGTAGGCTAGAATGTAACTCCTATCGGGAGTCAAAGTCTGCAGCTGTCTGGAGATGTGTTGGGATACGAGCCGACATGGGACACCTGTCAGGATTTGTATCCGCAGCTGCCTTGGACACGTGTTGGGATCCAAGCTGACATGGGACACCAGTCGGGATATACAGAAGGTAACTACTGGAGGGCTTAATTGCAAAGCTATAACTTTTGACAGTTATAACACCTGGTTTGAATGCCCTCAAACCCTAGCTGCTGTCCCCTGCAGTGAGGATGTGCCTATAAATAGGACATCCTGCATAGTTCAAAATGTTACATTCTACACAAGCTACAAAACATATTGTTTCATACTTCCCTTCGAGTCTCAGCTTCCCAATTCTTGACACTGTCTAGTTCGCCGGAGCCTTTCCGGACTTGTGGTACTACTGCCGGAAGGACGAAAAGCCATTTCATCTTTGAGAGACTAATTGCCAGACCGTGAGCACTAGCCGGGGCATAATTTGTCTTGCGGAGAGAGGTCCCCTTGACTCGGCTTGCCGGAACCTGCTTCAGTTCCAGTTTATTCTTAATTTGTGTTATTTCGATCCTTGCATTTGTTCTTCTTCTACTCCTTCTGTTTCTTTGTAATTCAGATTGTAACAAGTTCCAGTCAAGTGTAACACGTTTCTATAACACCTAAGTCCGTATCCATGTTGCTCGTTAGTTATACTATATATTATTGTACACATGAATATAATTTCTTTCTTTAAAGTTCCAAAAAATATCTCATAATGTTTAATTTTAATTATCTATTACCCTTTCATCCCTAAAAAATAACAAACACGTATTTTAAAATAATTTTGGTTCATAAGATTGCTCAATTATATAATATAATTTGAACACTCATGTGATCCTAAGTGGGGTGGTGCTCGATCCGGTTCAAGAATTATGGATCATAATGCTGTCCAAGGGCCCATTGAAGGAGTTGAACCCGCTGTTACTTAAAATCTTAGTTGGATGAATATGATTTTCTATATTATTTAGGAGTCCTATTTTAATTAGGAGAGTTATTTTATTTAATTATGATTTTTGAATTTATAAAGTATAGTTTTTAGAGTTTTTATTTGTTTCTTTGTTAGATTATGCAAAGCTTCTTTTAAATGCTAAGGGGAGATCGATCAAAGATCACATATCTATCTTCATAACTCTCCTTGCATTGCTTTGCATCTCTCTCTCTACTCCATTTATCTCTTTGAAATATTTTATCTTTTGCAGAATGGAACTCCTCACTCAGTACATTGATCCAGCGAGATTTGCTCTAAACCTCAAAAGAGACAAGTTCGCAAACCTGGACTTTCTGAAGAAGCAACTATTAGCTGATGAATTCCACCGCTTAGTCAAAGTAGCGGAGGAAAATGAACTCTTTCATAGACGATGCTTTCAAGAGCTTGTTGCCGAGTTTTATATATACTCTCAAGTTGCAGACAACAGAAACATTATTTCATCAGTCGGCAACTACCCGATCATCATCTCAAAGGCCACCATGATGGAAACCCTCCATTTTCTAGCTCGGGTTCACTAGGTGATTCTATAATCATGCCAAACCAAAGAGAATTGTGGAGCAACTGGACAAAACCAGGAGTTGAGCATAGAGATTTTTCACACAGACTGAAGGATAGTCTACGGCCGGAGTTCATACAACTCCAGGATATAGTGATCCACTACCTATGAGGCAACTTGGACTATATTCATTTCAGTGCCGAAAATGCTCACTTGATGGCATCATCTCCAATCGATGCAAGGTGGACTGAGCATCGTTCGTTCTATCACAACTATGCCAGAATGTTCTGAAAGTCCGTTTTGACTATCTAACGGGCACATTCAAGGAGAAGTTAGGATTTATCAATCGGCTCAGCCTGATTATCAATTATCAAATCCGCCTTCCTTCTCTCTACGGCGTGTTGCTGGACAGAAGAGATTATCTCCCCACAATCTTTCTCAAAAGGAAGAAGAACCTGAAGCCATTTGGCAAAAACTCAAGAAGGCCAAAAGCTGCTGATGAAGGTACCTCAAGTCTGACTGAAATGACATCCATCAGTCGAGGAAAGCAACCCATGTTAGAAGATAACATGACGACGGAATCAACTGCGCCAGCTGATTCTGAAGCAGCTGCCACCAGCTACATGGATGGCTTTGAAGAAAGCTTCAACGAGACTCTCGATCATCTGCTTTTCAGTAGTTTCACATCATTGAGAGTTATGACTCCTCCCTCTTAAATCAACTAAGGAGATATCTCAGATGGTCTCTCTGGAGATACCAAGTTGATGAAGTAGTTATGTTTGAACTGCTCGAAAGAAAGGGATGTCATTTTTGGACTCAAGAAGGAATCTAGAGTAGGAACTGGATAAACAATCCCTTTACGGCAACTCCTATATTCTCAGAGATCATGGATTCAATTATTCATAAAATCCAAAATGCAGTCCCAGCCGCAGCTCCTCTACCTTTTATTGAGCTACCCAACTTATCCTCCACACCAATAGAGTTCAACCACCCACCTCCAACTAAAGAACTTTTCACAAGTTTGGCCATGATAACAACTGAACCTCAAGTTCAATCTCCACTACCAGATCTATGTCAACTCATGCCAACAAAAGAGGCATCGAACTGGCTACCCTCACCATCACAACAACAGCCATACCCCTCCCCATATAAAGATAACCTTGCTACTACCTTTAGCTTGCTACCGTACGTTTCTATTCCATTCTTTGACCTGCAACTACACATTTTTTTGGATGATGCCAAAAAGGGGGAAGATAATGAAGAAATTGAGAAAAATGATGGAAGCTTTTTGAGTCTCTGGGATGAGATTCAGGAGGAACCCTCGCAGTTTCAGGGGAAAGTACAGCCTCAGGGGGAAGAGATGAGGACTGTAGAAACTGCTGGAGAAGGGAGACAATAACCTCAGGGGGAAGTTTGGGGAGATGTCTGGAGAAATGCCAGAGATGGGAGACATTTGTCTCAAGGAAAAGTTTGGGGAGATGTCTAGAGGAATGCTAGACAAAAAAAGTGAATCTAGTAATTGGTGGAACAGATGAAGAAGAAGAAGATAAGTACCAGCTGAAGAAGCGCAGCAGCTGAAGAGCTAGAAACTGAAGAAGAAGAAGAAGAAGAAGAAGAAGAAGAAGAAGAAAAAAAAAAAAAAAAAAAAAAAAAAAAAAAAAAAGCAAATTATTTTAGATTAACAGAAATCTAATCAGTTTATACAATCAGTTTCTTAGCTATGAAAAGTTTTCCTTGATTGATTGTGTTCTCCTATACACAAGTCAAAATTTCTTACAATCAGTTTTTCCATCATTGCTTAATTTTGTCATGTTTTGGACATCATAAAAAAGGGGGAAATTGTTAGGAAAAACTATCAGGAGTTTTCCTGACTGGTGTTTTGATGAGATGTCAAAATATGCAAAGAACCTTAAAAAACTAAAAAGAAATCAAGCAGCAAACTAAGCTTCATCAAAACAAAAATTTGAGCTATCAAAGTCTGAAAATGATCAATCCAAGAGAGAAAGAAAAAGGAAAAAGAGAAAGAAAAGAAAAAAGAGAAAAGAAAAGAAGAAAAGAAAAAAAAAGAGAAAAGAAAAAAGAGAAAAAGAAAAAGAAATATCCAGCCCGAGGGCTGTGAAAAAGAATACTGTAGCTTGATTGCTAGATCAGTTAGCAAGTCAAGTAAACTGAAAATGCAGGTACCGTCAAAGTTCGAAGTACCAACTGCCATCAGTCTATAGTTGTGAACTGAAGAAAATGACAGTTCAAGGCACGAGTTCAGAAGTGACCAATTCTAGCTGAAGAAGATTACCAGCTGAAGAAGAATGTCAGCTGAAGGATACACCAGTCCAAGGTACGAGGTGAAGGATATGCCATCTCAAGAAAGTTCCAGCTAAAGAATGAAGTTCCAGCTGAAGAATTCAGAGGATATCAGCTGAAGACGCACCAGTTCAGAACACCAGCTGAAGAAGCGCCAGCTCAACATCCAAACTGAAGACCAGTTGAAAGAAGTTCCATCTGAAGAGACATCAGTCCAAAATGCCAGCTGAAGAAACATTGGTTCAAAACTGCCAGCTGAAGCAAATCAAACTGGAGCTCAAAAAGCATCAAGCCAGAGTCTAGAACTGCCAGCTGAAGATGATCGAAACTGCCAAAGATGTGCAGAACTGACAGTTAAGGAAATGTTCAAAACTGAAGTTTCCAACCACCAGTTGAAGCCCAGAACTGTAGATCAAGACAGAAGCCATAACTGAAATTCAAATGTCAGAAATGCCAACATGAAGATCTTGAAGTAAATGCAACTAAGATCTTGGAACAAAAGCATGTCAGAAGAACAAAGGCTACTCAACAACTCTTTAAATGAAAAGCCTCTCAACGGCTTTATCATTTATGATCACCTATTTATCCGCAACGGTCACCACCCACTCAACTATAAAAGATGAGTGACCCAGAAGATGATCGTGACTTTGCGAAAACTTTGTTGCCAGAAGACTTTCCGCGAAGACGTTCGCCAAAGCTCTAAAGCCTCAAGCTTAAATTCATCAAAGTAAAAAGTCCCAACTAAAGAGAAAGAGCAAAACTGCTCATCAAGCTAGCTGTTGAAGAATTCCAGCCAGAGCCACTCTCTCAGATCTTGTTGGTCCCGATGCGAGTCTATGTCAGTTTAGAGGGGAAGTGAATAAACTGACTCAAAAACTTGAACTGATTGCGGAATATATAGGGCCCTGACTCGCTTTTAACAATTTATCTACGCACTGATCAGTTGAGATAGAGAGCTTGACGACTTAGCTTGTCAACTAATCAGTTGAGACTGATAGCTTGAAGGCTTCGCTTGTCAGTGCAGATTGTGTGCTATAGTGTGCAATTTAAGAACATGCAAAAGCTTAGAGCATAAAGTACAACACACACAAGACTTATAGAGGTTTGAAGCTTTCTGCTTCTACATCCTCTCTTCCTTCCGCAGAAGGGCAATCCACTATGCAAGTGTAAAGTTTCTTTATTACAGTTGCACAGGAAATCTGTTGGACCTGAAAACAGCACCCTTAAAACCAAGCGCGGCCTTCTTTCCAACCGTTGTTGTCCCAGAAGAACAGACCCGTCAGTACGACCTTCTTCAACCGGTCAACAGCTCACACTTACCGGTCCCAACTACTCACTGAGACTTTAGGTACTATTATCCGTCTTTACAAGATTTTAGATCTCTCGCGATATTGAAGAAGGCAGTCTTGAATCTGTTATCAACCTGAAATGCTCCTTTAACTTGAGCTGAGTGGTTAATCTTTGAAGAACTGGAACTGAGAAGCTTTGCTCTGGCTGGAATTCTTCATCAGCTAGTTGCTTGCTTGGAACTTGAAGCACGCCTTCTCAGTTGGGACTTTTCGCACTTAAGAGATTTAAGCTTCGAGCTATGGGGAGGGAGAAAAAAAGCTCGTTCTGCAAAATATAGCAAGAGTTAGATTGACAAAAGTCTTGGCCAGAATGAGATTCAACCCTCTATATAGATGAGTGATCTCAGTGACCATTAGGTTTCTACTGATCGGTGGTTTGATTGATTCCACCAATTGCAGTTTTAATGCTTGTAGCCGTTGAAGCTTTGAATGAAGTAGCCGTTGAGTTCAATTACTGATGAATCCACGATAAGTCTTAAAGAGCCAAGCCCGGAGCTGCAAATACATGGCCTAATTACACGACTTCGAGCAATACAATTGCAAGGATTTTTCCAAGCATTTGTATATAAGAAGTTTGAAGATGACAAAGGAATTGAAAGCATCCCCAAAATTATTACTATGTTAACAACTAAAAATTGGAGATCAAGGTTTGAAGAACCAACACAAGATAGCTTGAGATTGGTGTCTGTTTTGAAGTTCAAAGTCGAAGAAGCCAAAGAAGCTCGAGGTTTGGCCGAAAATTAAAAGATTTAAAATTGATGCCAATCCAGGAGGTTATGGCGAATAAGGCGTGACCATGTCTTATCTGCCAGAGGCATCCGAGAATTCGAACCCTTTTGACACTTTGTGGGGTTTCAAATTATCTTAGTTATTTTAATTAATTATTTTAGACCATAGTAATTAATTATTTGAGTCCAGTTTTTATTATTTATTTAATGTAATTTTTGAATTTATTAGAGTCAAAGTTGACTAAGTTTTATTTAAGGTAATTTCGTACCTTAATTAGAATTCTAGTCTAGGTAATTTTCTAGTCCAATTTGGACAAGCCTTTTACTTATTTTTAGTTAGGAATTTCGTGCTCCCTTATGCTTATAAATAGGGGATCATTGTTTTGTTGATACTTTAGACAATGTTGAAGATATTTTGCTTTTGCATCCAATTGTATCTCAAATCTTATATTCTTTTGATTGTTTTCCATCAAGAGAATTATCATTCTTAGAATTAGCACATCTAAGTCTTATTCAAGGGTATTGCTTAATCCACTTGAGGGATTAACCGGTATTCGCTAATCGAAGATCAACTTAGAGATTTCATGCTTGGGTACGTTCGAGATTCAAGGAGGCTATCGGGTTGTGATTCACCTCAACGAATCATCATCCATCTACACCAAACGACGACTTCCATCAAGTCATCCACGTCCGTAACCGTCCAGCCACCAATCGATCGAGTCTCTTCCACAAGACGAGTTCGAGTTCTACCCGTTTCATCTACATGTAAGTTCGATTCATCTCTAACATATCCTATCTACCCAAGCCTTTCTTCACCATCAAACACACGTTCCATACACCAAATTACAGTCATAATCTCGTCCCTATACAACCCTCTATTCCTTTGTTTTGTGTTACATAATTCGTGTCATTTTTCTAGGTATTTTCGTTGTCTAGATTGTCATCTTTTCATTGTTTATCGAGTCGGATTGAAGCCCTTCATTAAGTCGACGTGTTTCGTTCCTAAGTCTTCCGCTACGTTATTATTATCATCCTAGATTGATAGTCCAGGTCATATCAATTACTTCTACTCCAAGATCGTCAGGATCTTCCCACAATTTTCTGTTGGGATCTTCAATGACTACTTGTCAGAGAGCAGATATTTCGGCTTTCAGTTTTGGACTTCAGCTAATGGGGTCTCAGCTGTCTTGACTTTCAGCTCTGAGATCATCCAGTTAGTCTAGTTCAACTGCCTTGATCTTCAGCTCTGGATCTTTGGCGGCTTAGCTTTAAAAAGGTTTCAGTTCTGGATTCCAACCCGCTTTTCTTTTGAGCTTTTTCTCTCAACTGATTGATCTTTGATCAGTTCAATTTTGTTTTGAGCTTTTAAGATAGCTCTTTTCTCATCAGTCATTCTTGGATTTCAGCTAGACTGATGACTTACTCATATGTGGATGTCTTCCAGTCTCTTCCCCCTTTAGCTGTTTCAGTCTACAATATTCTCTTCCCCGTATAGCTTTACTTAAGCTTTGAGGAGTAGACTTTGACTGGTCTGGTTGAGACATCCTCTTCATCTGGTTGACCATGCTTTAAGGCGATTGACTTTCGCTTCAGCTGAGCTGAGATTTGAAGTCTTACTTGGTCATTGCTTCCGACTTCCAGCTTGAATAACCTGCAGTTTTTCATATAACTTTTCCATATATTTTGACATTTCATCAAAACCATCAGTGGGGCTACCTTGATAGTTTGTCCCAACAGTTCTGTTCTACATCGATCAACTACCCAGCTCAAGCCGAAGATGCGCAGAGGAGCACACCAGTTGATAATAATTTCAAGACTGTATTCTTGAAGATCGGAAGAGATCTAAAACTTTGAAAAGATGGCCAATAGAACCTTATCTCTCCAGCGAACAGTTGGGGATCATAAGTGTGAGACTGTCGACCTTACTGGCTGAGGAGGTTACTTTCATTGGATCACTACTTTCAGGACAGCACCAGTTGGAATGGAATCCGTGACTCGTAAAGTCTCTGACAACCAGGTCCAATAGTTGTCTTCACTATGTAACTGTAATAAAGGAACTTTACACATGCATAGTAGATTGCCCTTCTACGGAAGGAAGAGAGGACGTAAAAGTTGAGCTTCGAACCTCTATAAAATTGTCTGTGTGCTCTGTTTACAGTTTTCAGTTGCATGTTTTAACTGCACACCTTAAGCACCCACACAACACTCCGAGCTAGCTGATGATCTCAACTGATCACTAAAGAGCACGCATAACTCCACTAGTTAAGGGCCCTATCTATTCCGCAAATATTACTAAGCTTTGGATCAGTTTATTCACCCCCTCTAAACTAATTCTAACTCACCTCGAGGCCAACAATTGGGATAAACACTAATCATTGTGGTAAACACTCGACTTGATAGGAGTTTAGATGGGGAGTTAACAATGAGAGGTACCTCAGACTGGGGTTTTCTGATTTGATGTCGATGCTACCGTGAAGGAGGCAGAAGGTTTGTTTGGCGTTGGTGCAGCGATCAGGGATTGGGAAGGTAATTTACAAGCGGCTTTGGCTAAACCTATTCAACGCCCTATCTCTATGTTTGAAGCTGAGGTAAATGCGATTTTGTATGGAGTCGGGTTATGTTTACAAGAAAGCCTTGTTCCTTTTATTGTTTATTCGGATTCTTTACTAGCGATTAATAGCCAATGGTGATAATGAAGGCTTTTATTTAGAGACTGAGTTTCCACCTCTTTACGAGGCTGCTAAAGCTGGTTTTATTCTTGAGTTTAGACATATGTATAAAGATGCAAATATCGCCGCGCATAGTTTGGTGCTCGGAGTGATGATTTATGTACTTGGAACAAATATTACCCTCTGTGGTTAACAGAGGTGGTGGATTAATGAAATGTTTTTGTTCTAAAAAAAATCATTGTGGTAAACACCATATTCGAATTGTACATGACATTTGTTTGAACCTTATACTTGTACAATATAAACACTAAACCCCAACCATTACACCTCATATCATTTTCAAAATTAATAACATGATTTTAATTAAATAAAGTAAAAAAATATATGCAATAATTAAAATAATAAAATGCTCCCAAAAAACTGAAGAAATGAAAACGCTCCCATGTTCCACTAAGTCCTTCTGAATTAAGCCTTATACCTTTTAATATAAATATAAAGTGTTTATTAGGCTAGAATTGGAATTTAAAAATATAGCTGAGATTTACAATTACATTGTGTTCGACTCTTTAAAATAAAATAAAATAACATTAACAAAAAGGAACACACACACATGCCGGTTCATACACACACCCACATCCAAACTTCTAAAATTTAATCTATGAACTCTTTTCTCATTTTCGAGCATACTAATTCCACCAAAACATTAATTAAAAGTACTTTTTTTCAATCAATTACTAAAACATGTAAACTCACTTATTTGGAAAGAGAAAAAACATGTGTTGTCTTTCAGTCAGCGCCCAAGTTATTGTTGTGGGTATAATACTTGCTTCCTTTTTCACATGTAAATGGGCTTGACATCTGTGGTCCGGTGACCATGGAGATGCTTTAGTTGCTCACCATTGACCTTGAATATTTCTCTAGTACTTGTTGTTAGGAAAATTATTGGGAAAATCCCAAATAATGGTTTTGATGAAATCTCAAAACATGTGTGATGATTTAATGAAAAACTGCAGGTTATGAAAAGTTGGAAATCAAGGATAATGACCAAGTAAGACTTCAAGCTGAAATGAGAGACAGCTATCTTGAAGCATGGTCAACCAGCTTACAAGGTTGCCTTGATTAGACCAGTCAGAGTCAACTCTTCAGAGCTTAAGAAAAGCTATAAGGGGGGAAGAGAACTCTGGAGACTGGTAGGCATCCACAAATGAGTAATCATCAGTTTTAGCAGAAAGTCAAGATAGACTGATGAAAATAGAGCCAACTTGAAAGCTGAAACTGAACTGATCAAAGATTAGTCTGTCACAAAGAGCTGACCCTAAACTGAACAAAGATCAGTTAGCTGGAGAAAAGCTCTAAAAGCATTGAGCCAATACTGAACTGACCATAGATCAGTTCAAGGAGAAAAGAACAGATCAATGATAGTCCAAAACTCAAAGCTTATTCAGCTAAGCTGCCGAGTCAGCTGAACTGGACTATATCAGGACTGATGCACAAGGTAGTGAAGAATCTGCCAACTGGACAATCTCAGAGCTGAAAGCCGAGATAAGCTAAAAGCCCATCAGCTATGTCCAAAACTGATAGCTGAATCACCTGCTCTTTCTGACAAAGCAGTCAATGAAGATCTTAACGGAAAATCTTAAACGATCCTGATGATCTTAGAGCAGAGGACATTAAAGTCAAACGACTAGTTCATTAAGAGCTTCAAATGGCTACAGGTATTAAAATGCCATAGGTGAATTCTATACATTCACCAATCATAACAGTTAAAAATCACTCATCTATTTAAAGAGGGTGAACTTAATTTTGGCCAAGACTTTCGCCAATCTAACTTTTGTTATTTTGCAGAATGAGCTATTCTTTCTCCCTCCCAACAGCTCAAAGCTTATACTCTCAAAAGTGCGAAAAGTCTCAACTGAGAAGGCGTACTTCAAGTCCAAAGAAAGCTGCTAAGCTGACACAAAATTCCAGCAAAGGCAAAGCTTCTCAGTTCAGTCCCTCAAAGATCAACCACCCAGTTCAAGCTAAGGAGCATTCCAGGTTGATACAGATTCAAGACTGCCTTCTTGAAAATCGAGCGAGATCTAAAATCGTGGAAAGATAGGAAATAGCACCTAAAGTCTCAGCGAGCAGTTGGGACCAGTAAGTGTGAGCTGTCGACCTAGAAACTGGCTGAGGAGAAGCATGTACCGACGGGCCCATTCTTTCGGAACAACAACAGTTGGAAAGGAGGTCACACTCGGGTTGAAGGGTGCCGTTTTCAGGTCCAACAGGAATTCTTCACTGTGTAACTGTAATAAAGAAACTTTACACTTGCATAGTGGATTGCCCTTCTGCAGAAGAAAGAGAGGACGTAGAAGCAGGAAACTTCAAACCTCTATAAAGTCTTGTGTGTGCTGCTCTTATTGCTTTCAGCTTTGCATGTTCTTAAACTGCACAACTTCACACACACAAACTGCACTGACGAGCTTTAGCTAAGTCTTCAAAGCTATCAGTCGTAACTGATCTGCTCACCAGCTAAGCTTCAGTCAGGCTTTCTCAACTGATCAAGAAAGCACAGATAAAATAGTGAAAGCGAGTCAAGGCCCTATCTATTCCACATTCGTTTAAAGTTTTTGAAGTCAGTTTATTCACCCCCCTCTAAACTGACATAGACTCGCACCGGGACCAATAAGTGGTATCAGAGCAGTTGATTTTAAAGATCAGCCATTTCTGCAGATCATTTGAATCAAATCTGTTTATCTGTGCTAACGTTTAAAGCTATGGAAAACCATAAGCTACCTCTCTTTTCAGTTGAGAACTATGACAATTGGAGCAGTAGGATGAAAGCTCATCTATGTTCCATCCATGAGAATATGTGGGAGGTGATTGAAGACGGTCCAATCATCATTATGATGGACAACGAAGCCCACATCATGGATGTCAATCAACCGGCCAGGACCCCAAAACCAACCCATCTTGTCACGGGTGAAGAGAAGAAGTTGAAGAATCTAGAGTTTGTTGCTCAAGCGGCACTTTTTCAAACTCTAGATGCGGATCGCATGAAAGATACTAAAAACTGCAGAACAACGAATGAGAATTGGGACCTATTTGCAGATCTATGCAAAGAGTTCGAGGCCATCAAAGAAAACAAGCTACAGATGGCAGTTGACAAGTATGAGTCTTTCAAAATGCAGCCAAAAAAAAACATCTCGAGCCTAGAAATAAGATTTCTTGGCATTATAAGCGAGATGAACAATCTGGCAAGAAACTATCCCAACAATGAGATGAACTCAAAAGTTCTTGATAATCTCACTGATGAATGGGATATGAAAGTAATTACTACTATAGAGTCGAGAGACTTAAATAACATTACTCCTAGATAGTTATTTGGATCTCTCAAAGTTTATGAATACAGCCTGAACCGAAAAAGAGAAGCATCAACTTCCTTTTCTCATGATGCTTCTTTCTATGCTGAAAGAAGTCGATTCCGAGAAGCACGCGGAAGAAACAACTTCCAACCAAGAGGCTCGTCTGTCAGAGAGAATCCAGAGAGATTGGCGACTGATCGAAGAAGAGAGTCAGCCGATAAAAATGAGATCCTAACTGAGGATTTAAATGATCAAATCCAGTCAATGATAAGATTGCTGGAGAAGCTGAGAAAAGTCAGAGATCAACAATCAGCTCAACCTCAAGCTGATGAAGCTGCTAAGGGTGAGAGGAACCAGCAGCTAGCTGATCGTCCAACTGAACAATTCAGGATGGCAAACAGAAACATAGAAGAATGTTTCCACTACCATAAGCAAAGACACTACAGATACGAGTGTCCAGAGCTTTCTGAAGATAAAAAGGCCAAAGTGAGGAGAAACTTCTTCAAAAGGAAAGCAATGATCGTAAATTCTGAGAATGTCGTGCTTGATGATTCAGACTACCCATTTGGAATCGACTTAGACGGCTATAGCTCTGATGATGAAGCTCTACTATGCCTCATGGCTGACAATGATGAAGAGGTTAGTCAGTCTGACTCAATAACTTCTTTCTATCATATACATGAAGCTTCGATCTCTAGGAACGAACTGGATGAACAGTTGAGAATCCTAGAAGATCAATTAGCTTATGTATCAAGTGTGCATATTGAATCGAAGGGTGAAAATGATGAGCTAAGAAGCAGAGTTGATGAGCTAAGTGCTGAAAATGAAAGACTGAAAAGTTTTGATGCTCAGTCAACAGAAATGGATCAGCTGAAGCTAAAAAATGCTGAACTGGAAGCTGAGAATGAGCAGCTCAAGCTAGAAATTCTTGAAAGAGAGGAATTATCCCTCAAATTCAAGAAAGGATCCCAGACTCTAGATGAAATCTTGAGTCATCAGAGAACTGAAGCTGGGAGTCTAGGGCTGGGATATAGTAAGTACACTGCCGCAGAGAAGGGCAAGACAGTTATACAGAGCTATGAATCTGGAATCCTGAGAGGATTTACAAGACCAACTCAGTCCCCCCCAGTTGAGGAGTCCAAAGACAAGGGCATCTTGGAAACTCTTCAAGCTCAGCCCAAAGGTAAGACTGATTAGTCGAGAAGGGAAACTCAAAGATAGTCGGTCTTTCAAAGGCTTGGTGCTCAGTCAAAGCCACCAGTTCAACACAAATCAGCTCGGCAGTCCAGATCTACTGCTCGATCAAAATTCAAAGCTCATCAAAGGCCAAATCTTCAGAGGCCACCATTCCATTCCAGGTCATCAACTCAACTGAGACCTGAAGTTCACCCAAGGCCAGCCTTTCAGGCAAGGGCATCAGCTCAAAACAGGTCATCAGTTCAACGATTTGGAAACTCCTCCAATACATTTCAGCCTGGGAGTTCTTCAATCCCCAAAGGAAATGTACACACAAGATTGTATAATCCAATCTCTCTAAAGGAGTTCACTCCAAGTGACCTTGCAACCCAGTACAATCAGTTCTTAAACTCAAGAGATGAATTAAGGATCAATCCCAATTATAATTGGTTTGCCAACTGGCCATACCACAAAGGCCAAAAAGCTTAGAGTCAAAAGGTCAGACGAAATTGGCCAAGACAGAGAGCATCAAGGTCACAAGATGAGAGGATATTAGTTGAAGTCTTCTATCCTGAATCTCATCGGAGGCATAGATCACCGGACTCAACTCTCAGTCGAAGAGTTACAAGAAGTCTAATGCATATCCAGAGATCTAATTCTAAAGGATCTCTTGGAAAAGAAAAACAAAAAGTGTGGCGAATGTGGATTCCCAGACACATGATTAACCTCTTAGGACCCGATATCATACGGGTACCTAAAACCTGACTTTTGATTTGCAGGTAAAGAGCATCCTATCCAAGAAAAAGGTCAAAGATATTTGGTATCTTGATAGCGGGTGCTCAAAACACATGACCGAAGACAAGAATGATCTTGATGGTTATAAAGAGGTTAACGGACCACTAGTCACTTTTGGAGACAACTCAAAGAGCCGAACCATTGGAGAAGGGTTCGTGGTCAAAGGAAAAGTTGTCATGAATGGCGTGTCACATGTTGAAGGACTGAACCACAAACTGCTGAGCATCAGTCAGCTTTGTGATAATGGGTACTCAGTCGACTTCAGCAACCGCTCATGTGATATCAGAGACAAGTCAACTGGAGCCATACTCCTGACTGGAGTAAGAAAGAGCAACATGTATGTTGTTGACTAGTCAACCGACTATTCAGAAGCTTGTTTTCTCTCCAAAGGATCAACTGAAGCAAGCTGGTTATGGCATCGATGACTGAACCATCTTAACTTCAAAACGATCAACTATCTGGCTAAGAAGGAGCTAGTTGATGGGATTTCCAAGGAGATCTAGAAGAAAACTGGAATCTGCAGACCATGCCAGAAAGGGAAGCAGGTGAAGTTGTCATTCAGAAACAAAAGTCATCCTCAAGGAACAACTGACATTCTTCAGTTGCTACACATGGAGGTTGTTTAGACCTGTGAAGCCACCAACCCCCAGAGGCAAAACGTTTACACTTATAGTAGTAGATGACTACTCAAGGCATACCTGGGTGGAGTTCCTGAAAAGTAAGGATGAAACTTTTGAAAAGCTATCAACATTGATCAGAAGATTGAAGATTAACAAGGAAAAATCAGTTCAAAGGATAAGATCCGACAATAGAACTGTATTTGTCAATCAGCAAATGATCAAGTTCCTGAGTGAACTGGGAATCACTCATGAACACTCTGCTGCAAGAACTCCTCAACAAAATGGCTAGCTGAAAGAAGGAATCACATGCTAAAGGAGGTAGCTAGAGCGATGGTAGCAGATGCCAACATAGCCGGATGCTATTGGGCAGAGGCAGTTAACACAGCCTGCCACACACAAAACAGAAGTGCCATTGTCATCACCCATGTAATGTCCCGGTAGGAATCGCATATTAAAGGAGGCAGCTAGAGTGATGGTAGAAGATGCCAACATAGCCGAATGCTATTGGGCAGAGGCAGTTAACACAGCCTGCCACACACAAAACAGAAGTGCCATAGTCATCACCCATGTAACGACCCGGCTACCGGACTGATGACTGTCCCCACAAACTAATACAAGTCTTTCCAGCGTGCTTTGTCCTCACTCACACGCTCCCTGAGAAACTTTCCAGAGGGTCACCTATCCCACCATTGCTCAGGTAAAGCACGCTTAACTTTGGAGTTCTGGTGGAATGAGCGCCAGAAAAGAAGATGCACCTTGTTAGTATGAGTAGCACCAATCAAATCCTTTAAGCTTTCCTCAACTATACAGTCTCATGTCTGCATAGCCTCAGAATCCCTCTCTTTCGGGTGGATTTGGTTTATTCATGTACCCCTTTGGTTGGAAGTCTTATAGGAGCCGCTCTTTGTCCGTGCCTTGCATCGGCGATCACTCCATACTTCAGCCCCGGGCGTCACATACCCACTAGCTTCCACTTGGTTTGTCCCCAAACCACACCTTACTGCGAGAGGTTCGGCTCTGATACCACCTATAACGACCCGGCTACCGGACTGATGGCAGTCCCCACAAACCAACACAAGTCTTTTCAGCATGTTTTGTCCTCACTCAGATGCTCCCTAAGAAACTTTCCAGGGGGTCACCCATCCCACCATTGCTCTTGGTCAAGCATGTTTAACTTTGGAGTTCTGGTGGAATGAGCGCCAGAAAAAAGATGCACCTTGTTAGTATGAGTAGCACTAATCAAATCCTTTAAGCTCTCCTCAACTATACAGTCACATTCCTGTATAGCCTCAGAATCCCTCTCTTTCAGGTGGATTCGGTTCATTCATGTGCCCCTTCACTTGGAAGTCTTATAGGAGTCGCTCTTTGTCCATGCCTTGCACCAGTGATCACTCCATACTTCGGCCCCGGGTGTCACAACCCATGGCAAAATACCCTACGACATGTTCAAGAGTCGTAAGCCTTCTATTTCTTACTTTAAGATATTTGGCTGCAAATGTTATATTCACAACAATGGGAAATCCCAGCTGAAAGCTTTTAGTGCCAAAGCTGATGAGAGGATCTTTCTCAGCTATAATGCCCCTCATTCTCAAGCTTACAGAGTGTTCAACAAAAGAACACCAGTTGTGGAAGTAACATGTCATGTGGTATTTGATGAGCTTGCTGATAAGTACATGAAGGAGAAGAAAAATTGTACATTAGAGCAAGCATTGCCTAGTGAAAGCCTGCTGGACTATGTTGATCACATTCTCCCAGAGTAGTTTGAAGTTTCACTAGAAGATGGCATTGAAACTGATTCTAGACCAGTTGGAAACAACTTGGTCAATGAGAACACAAATTGTGATGAAACCTCAAACCCCACAACTGAAATAGGAGGAAGAATCAGTGAAAATGAAGAACAAGTTAGAGCCGAGGCAACAGCTGATGGACCAACCAAACAATCAGCTGAAAGAGCAGTCGAAGGATCAGTTGATGAAGCAGCTAAAGGTGCAGCAGAAGCCATCATTCCCAAATGGCTCCGAAGCCATCCAGTCGACAAAATTATTAGGGATCCAAGAAGTAGAATCCAGACCAGAGGGTCAACGGAGCATGCACTCTTCACATGCTTCATCTTGCATATAGAATTAGCTAACGTCAAGGAAGCACTTGAAGACTCAGACTGGATTATAGCGATGTAAGAAGAGCTGAACCAGTTCACAAGAAATGACGTGTGGTTTCTTGTTGATAGGTCGAAAACCTAAAAAATCATTGGGACTAAGTGGGTATTTCACAACAAACTAGATGAACAAGACGTGATCACAAGGAACAAGGCCAGACTGGTAGCCAAAGATTACTCTCAAAGTGAAGAGATTGACTTTGATGAGACATTCGCACCAGTTGCAAGATTGGAGGCCATCAGATTGTTCCTCGCCTATGCAGCTTACAACAATTTCATGGCCTATCAAATGGATATGAAAAGTGAATTCTTGCAAGGAATGCTCAAGGAGGATGTGTATATCAAACAACCTCCAGGCTTCGAAATCGGAGATCAAGTATACAAGCTGAAGAAAGCTTGATATGGCCTAAAGCAGGCGCCAAGAGCTTGGTATGAAACCCTTACAACATTCTTGCTAAAGAATAGGTTTCAGAAAAGAGTCATTGATCGTACTTTATTCAGAATAGAACGATCAGCTAAGATCTTGATGGTTCAAATTTATGTGGATGGCATAATTTTTGGATCCAAGAGCAAATATCTCTGCACTCGATTCACTCAACTGATGCAAAGCGAATTTAAGATGAGCATGATGGGAGAAATTACATTCTTTCTAGGACTCCAGGTGAAGCAGCTGGAAGACAGAATCTTCATCAGTCAAGACAAATACACCAAGGAGCTTATTAAGAAGTTTGGAACCGATAAGGGAAAATCTCTAAAAATTCCAATGAATACCTCAGTGCAGCTAACCCTTGATGAAGATGAGATTCTCAGTCAACCAGATGCACTACAGAGGAATCATTGGATTTCTTCTCTACCTGAACGCCAGCCGACCAGACATCTCCTACTCTGTCAGACTGTGTGCAAGGTTCCAAGCCAACCCGAAGAAAAGTCATCTCAAAACAGCAGAGAAGATCATGAAGTACTTCAAAGGAACCATAAATCTTGGGTTATGGTATCCCAGACATGATAGCTTGAGTCTAACTGGCTACTCATACTCAGACTTCAGAGGATACAAATCGACTGAAAAAGCACCAGTGGAACATATCAGTTTCTTGGGAACAAACTGATATCCTAGTTTAGCAAGAAGCAGCACTCAGTTGCCACGTCAAAAACTAAAGCCGAGTATGTAGCTGATGAAAGCTATTGTGCTCAAATCTTATGAATGGAGCAACAGCTCAAGGATTATTAGTGGAGACTGAATAAGTGCCAATCTACTGTGATAACAATAGTGCTATTGCAATATCTCAAAATCCAGTATTGTATTCATCGACTAAGCACATTGATATTAGGCACCACTTCATCAAAGATCACATTGAGAAGAAAGACATATGCATCAAATATGTCAATACGGAGAAGCAGATAGCCAATATCTTCACCAAGCCATTGCCAGAAGCTAGATTTGTTGAGTTATGCATCCAATTGGGACTGCTTGAACTAGCTTCAAGGGAGGACGATGATCAGCCAAAAGGAGTGAAGAGGAGCACTCCAGCTGATAATGAGAACTAACCCAAGATGGCATCAGTCAATGAAGCTTTGGAGCTTAAACTGAAAAGACCATATCAATTCTAAAGAAATGACAAAGGCTACAAGAAAGCTGACGGATGAAAATGAGTAAACTGATAGCAGAAGGCATCAGTTCTCAACCAGTCACATTCAACTGATGAAGAACAGTTGAATTCAAAACTGACTGAAGAAAGCAAAGCTTCAGCTGAAGGAAGCAGCTGACAAGCTTAGGCGGAGCAAAGCTGAAGAGGACAGCTTAAGCTGACAAGGAGTCAAAGCTGAAAAGACTCCAGCTGGAACTGATCACTCCAAGCCAAGAAGATCATCAGTCAAGAGGCCAACTGATGACATCAGCAGCTCAATGCGACGTGGAGACTAGGAGGAAAGCCAATATCAGATAAGTTCAAAGTTGAATTTATTACTGAACGGTAAAATGACGTCTCTTCAAAATATTACCGTTGGACCCACTCTCTTCCCTCATTAATCTTAACAAATAAATTCAAAATTAAAATCGATGGATTAATCAGTACCGTTCGAGTTTGATTTTTGATCGAATTCTTTTTACCGTTGGATTCACTAATCACTTGAGTCTATAAATAGGTTAGCTGTTTCTTCAAAATCCTCCACACAGCTGACCAAAGAACTCAAGTACTCAGTCTCTCAAAATTCATTCAGAATTTCTTTTTCATCCTAAGCTTTCCAAATCTTCTCTAGTTATCATCCTCAAATGGCTCAATACTCTTCCAACCTTTACAAAAGACCTCAAAACTTCAGAATTTCAAACAATGACTCAAGAGTCTTTTATGAGGACCTAAGCTATAACAAAATACTAAGCCCAGCCAACACCAGACGATTCACTAACTTCTCTCAGTTAGGAGAAGTAATTCTCACTCTAATTGGAAATGCACATTTGACGAAATATACAGAAAGCGCTCCCACGAGAGTATATCCGGAGGTTGTTGCTTAATTCTTTCTCAACTCATTCAGCGAGAAAGATTCTTGGATAATCATGAGTGAAGTAAGGGGGATACAGGTCCTAATCACCCCTTATGTTCTCAGAAATATTTTTGGGCTGCCGGAAGTAGGAGAGAGGCTAGAAGAAACAACTGTAAATACCAGATACTGCTACAACAGATGGGCGACTACTTCTGCAATGGAAAATTTTCAGAGTACCCATTCAACATCTAGATTCTAAAAAGAATTTCAGGTGTTAGCAGCAGTGGCCACACAGATGATGGTAGGATCGTGCCAAGGACATGATGAAATGACATAAATAAAGTAAAAATCTGCAACGCCATCTGTGAGACAAGAGGAATAGATTGTGCATCATTCCTCTTCAAG
Source organism: Perilla frutescens (assembly GCA_026008535.1). Taxonomy (NCBI): domain Eukaryota; kingdom Viridiplantae; phylum Streptophyta; class Magnoliopsida; order Lamiales; family Lamiaceae; genus Perilla; species Perilla frutescens. The sequence continues at coordinate 36,541,482 of BRKX01000016.1, read as the reverse complement.
AAGCTGAAAAGGTTTGACATAGTGGAAAGGGAGACAAAAAGCTACTTGTGCTTTCCACAAAAGATGTACTACATCAACCGAATCAGGTTCATTCTAGAAAAGCTGCTCCCTAACTTAATGACGGAGGAAACAAATTATCAGTCAGTTGATCGTGATGATTTTGTTCCAAAAGTAGCAAAAGGGGTACTGCCTCCACTGACAATCAGAGATCCACAACCGCGATTGAGGTAGAAATTCATCCCCTCCATTTCAGCAGAAAAAGGAAAAGGAAAGGCAAAGGTCGTCAAATTAATAGTTCAGTCAACTCATGATTCTGATGACATCATCCTTGCTGTTGAAAGATACCAATCCTTAGGAGAAGAGGATAAGGGGGAAGAGGACTCCAGGAGGAGTCCAATTGAATGGAAAATTACCTCTCCAGCAATGTCTGAAATAGTTAACAAGCCAACTGCAGAACATCAGACTGTAGAGCATCAGAAGAAAACTGATCGCTCAACTAGAGAGCATACGCCGACTGCAGAAAAGACTCAGCTCAGAGCCTAACAAGCAAAAAGGCAACAGTAAGGAAAAACCTCAATCAAAGCACCGATCAAGTGCAAGAAGGAACATGTAGAACAACTCTCTGATTCCATCATAAAAATGGAAGCTTGTTCTAAAAGTGAAGACTCAAATGACTCTTCAAGTGAGAATATTCCAGACAGCTTCAGGACTGCAAAGAAAAAGAAAAACTGATCACAAGAAGACCTGAAGGCCTCAGAAGTCAGCTGACTAGACGTCTTAGGAAAACTTCTTGTAAATCAGTTCATTTCTCAAATATTTTTAAATAAAAATCTTTTGGCCTAAATAAATGCTTGTGTCAGTATTTATTACTTTTTCACCATTAGTCCTGAGCTTAAAATCAAAAGCCAAAAGAAAACGACAGGGGGCATTTAACTCTTTCACCCAACAAATTTATGAGTCTCTTTTCTCACTCATAAAAACCCCTTGCTCAGAAATTTGAGAGAATACAACAACATCTGCAACTGCAATAGAAAAGCAGCAATAGCAGAAGAGAAATTTTATACTCTTAAAAGAAACTCATCTTTCAAAAGAGTATTCTCTCTTTCTCTCTAAAAAAGGCTTCAATTCAAACTCAGCCAATATTTTTCAAAAATGGTAGAATCATTCAAAGCTCTTACTTCTTTCAAAGAGCAAATTATGAGAGATAAATTTCTGGAAAGACAGAAATTTCAATTGATTCTTAAAGAATCAAACAATCCTTTTCTTCTGGTCAATCTTCACAAGACCATAATTCTATACTGCTTAGAAACTCCTCTAAGATTCTACAGACAAAACTTGGTAAGTGAGTTCTTGCTTCAAGCAAAGGTCACTGCAGATGGAAAGGTTATACAATCAGTTATTCAAGGAAAGAAATTTCAAATCACTGAAAGAAAGATTGCAGAAATCTTTCAACTTCCTAGAAAAGGCTCCAGGGTTCAAGATCTGAAAGATTTAGCTGAACCATACTGGAAAGAATGGCGTGCTTCAAATTGCTCCAAGCAATTCAGCTTTACCACGGCTAAAACTGATCTGAAGTCAGAGTATGGAGTCATGCTCGATATCACGAACAAAATGATGTTCAGCGCTGTTGGAAGCCTGAGTCAATTGACTCAAGAAAGATACAAGGTAATGATACACCTTGTTGAAGGATTGGAAGCTAATTGGGTAAGTTTGCCTTCTCCCAATTCAAGTCTCAAGTCATAAAAGCTGCCGACTCAAAAAAGACTGGAAATTTGAGTCCAAAGTAAGACTTGTTCTAAGAATGAGCAAGCTCCTGGAAGATTGACGTGCGGTCATTTCGTGCTCAAATATATATTTATAAGCTCATGTGCCCACAGCGAGCGTAGCTAGTCAATGAGTACGGGTCGATCCCACAGAGAGCTATTGCGATTCTATCTTCAAGTAACCAATCACAAAAGGGGTTTTGGTGTTGTCACTAAACTGAATGTAAATATGCAAAAGAAACTAAAGAAAATATCAAATAACAAAAGGTTCTGGCATTTAAACTAGAATTTGGTTCTAACATAAAACAACTCGATCATGGGCACACCGATTTTCATACATGATATGTCATCTAGTTATGGTGACCGGATTCCTCTCTGCGTCTCCTTATCCATCCTTTCATTTTAGGTTTAAAAGTGATTCCTCTTCGATTAAACCCCTAACCAGTTATCCACCTCCCGATTCCTCTAAGAGATGTAAGCAAACAAGCAGCAGTGTGCCCTAGACGGACCCAGATCTGTTATGTTCAACTGATTCCTCTTGTGCCCACAACACCCCATTAATTCCCTTATTACTATATGAACCAACACACACTCACGATTCGCCAATTCAATTAATAGTGGTGTGCCCTCTTTACCTAACGAGTGATCAGCCACATTGGGCACTTCAGACACACACTCACATGGAACAAGGCTCAAGAATTAACGGAAACTAATCATGCATTACTATGCCCATTTCGGCCTCACGAGTGTAGATTTATGCTCAAACCAATTTCATCATTCAAATGCCAGAATTAGAGATCTAGCCGAGAAGGCTAGACATAATTAAAACTGCAGAATTTAAAGACATAAAAATAAATAAGACCTTACTGAATTAATTAAGTAAAAACTCGACTCCAACGTCCGAAAACATGAACATAACCTAAGTCCCAAAGGTTTAAGACCTTTCGGATTGTTTTGGTTGCATAAGTAGCGTGCTGAAAATAAAATGCAGAAAAGTAAAATGTGAAAATGTTTCTGACTGTCTAAAAGCTTGTTTTTCCAGAGACTAAACTTGTTTAAATAACTACATTTCCGAGCCAAGTTTCCCCCACAAGCGGGGGTCTTCTGCTGAATTTCCGGAACGGCGTGCCCTCTCTGACCTTGACTGGATAAGCTTCAGCTTTATCAAATCTCTATTTTTTAGGGATTGCTCTTATCTCCTTCGATTGAACTTATCTCTTCGTTACAGCGCCTTCTAGGTGTCCAGCTTAGCTCCAACTCTCCTTCGGATATGCAGCTATCTTCCACCAGCTCTCTTTCAACTGATTTCTGAGTTTCACGGGGATGCCCATTCTGACCTGTGGTCGAGTCTGTGCGAGTACTGTGGGCACGGCATCATCTGTCAGTTCCATCTGTATCTGATATGCCCACTTCGCCGACCGAATGTGGGATGGATACTGGAGAAGTTCCCTGTGCCTCTGATGATCATATGTGCGAGATAAACGTGAATATTTGGGCATAAAATGCCCCTTCCGCCAGACTTGACTCTTGGAATGCCCCTTGACCGCCACCTGGTTCTTTTCGACTCAAAACACACTAAAGAGGACATTTATACATGATAAAATGCCCATAAAAACACGAAATAAACGAACTTATCACACCCACACACTTTAAGCATGATTGTCCTCAAGCATGGGGTGCAACGCATCCCGAAAAAATAAAAGAAAATAAAAGAGAAAAGAAACAGACTCAAGACACAAGCATGCAAACTGTTACTCAGTGTGGGCACATCAGAAATAATCCAACAAAAATTACAAAGTTCCAGCATACCTAAAAATAGGTCAAAAATGAGTTTTAGCTTGGTTTTCCTCACAGACTCTCTTCACTCAGTGTATACTCTCATTTCGGCTGTAATTCTATGCAAATTCGTCCCATAAGTTTGCCAAAGTTCTGCTGTTCATTCTCCAGAAACCATGATGCATTAGTATCAATAGGGCTTTTTAGGCTACAGTTGGGCATTTTAAGTTGGGAGAGGTTTTTATTGATTGTACAGACCCCTCCCCAGCTACTTTCTATTCACTACCCTCATGTGCCCTGTTCAGGCACTGAATCCTTCATATTTTGGGCATGCTGAGCACTTAAGACTCGGGGGATTTTTATTCAGACTCTTTTTTTTTCTTCTTTTTTTTTTCTTTTTCTAATCACTTTTTTTTATATATTTAATTCTTCCCCCTATCTTTTCTGGCCCTTCATATATATGCCTTCCAAAAAACACTCTCTCTTCCCCATTTTTTCTTTTCAGGTTTTATAATGCCCTGGCTAAGTACAACCATCCCAAAACAAAATCGACCAGGGCATTTCATAGGCTCAAAAAGGGGGTGCAAGGGTTGTGTCATTGGTGGGAGTTATTTATTTCAGTGGTTCAGCAAAACATGGCCTATCTCATCTACATATGCATTAATAATTCCAAGAGTTAAACACAGAACAGAGGCAAATTCTAGAACATCATAGGCACAGAATTATTCACACTCATGAATGAAAGAAAACTGTAAAATGAAGCATACAACATATAGGCTCAAGTCTCACAGGGCATGCTAAAACTCGTTCGTCATCCCTATCTTAAATGGGCATACTGATTTTTCTGTAAAGCAATTAAAGTTGGATCATCACGTGAAATGCCCACACAGACTCACAAAATAGCATGCTTTTACTCAACTACCCACCCACACACTTTGCAACTTGCAAAGTGTGGACACAGACTCAAACAACAAGACAACAAAGATAACAGAAAAAACAAAAACAAAACAAAACAAAACCTAATCTAAAAGGACAGAAAGAACCAGGTTAGTCGGTTGCAGGCGTTGGGTAAGAGAACCCAACATGTTTGAAATAGGCCTTCAGGGCTGCTTCGATTCGGGTCAGTTTTTCATTGGTCTGAAACTGGGCATTCTCTATCAATTCAAGTCTCCTCATGATCACTGCGACTGGGTGCTCCCTCTGCGGTGCCTTCCCTGCTGGTTGTTTCTTCGATGTACCTGTCATAGTTAAAAGCATGCTCGAGGGGTCTGCCCACGGCACAAAGAAACAGGTTTCCCATCCTCATCGTCAACCACATCTTGCATTCTCCTCATACAGTTAAGATCAAAATACTCACGAAGAAGGGGGGTTAAATCAGTATCATGCAAATCAAGGAGCCTATGTCTAACAGCAAGCTGGGTGATTAATTGGGCACAAGAGATACGATGCCTAGGGTGTGTTTTAATTTTCCGAAAATGTGCAATGGCCACAGAACCAAAATTGATTTTGATTTTATGAACCATACACCACAAAATAAATAGCTCCTGATTGGTGATTGAATTAGAGCTATCCTTACGGCCGAAAAAATTGTAAGCCAACACTCTATGGCAGAATCTCAAAGCATCATTATTTAAACAATATCCCTTTGTGGATCCGCTTTGAAAAACAGATCCATCCCCAATATCTACCCATTTTGCATCGACTCCTTCTGCAGAGTCGGGCACTACAGTCACGGCATCGATATACTCCTCCTCCTAGAGACCCAAGTATGTCACGATGCCCTGCAACATGTTTAAGTCATCAGCAGACAAAAAATAACTTCTACCCATCATTTTAAAAGATAAAACTCTAGTGGATGTAGCAGGCTTGTTCACAGCTTTGATTTTCAAGTTTTGGATAAAATCACGAGACAACGACGGAAAAATTACACACTTCATATCTAGAAAGCATTCCCAACCAATTGCAGAAAACAAATCACTTACCTCCTGCTCTATACCAAGAGCTGCAAGCGTCTCACGGTGGACTCCTTTTGAATTGATGATACCCCTAACTAGTGGCGGGCCACTGCTAGGCTTACTTGATGTGGGGCTCCCCACCCCTCTGTCTCTTTTAGGCACAGGAGCTGAAGTGCCCTCTTCAGCCTTCCTTTTCCGTAAAGAGGCCTCTCCAGCCAGCTTGGCTCCTGCTTTCACACTCATTGATTTCCCCACCCTTCGCCTTGGTGAGGAGTCCTCCGAGGGCTCTTTAGAGCCTGCCTGAGTTTGGGAGGGTGCACTGGTTTTCTACTGCTCCTTCTCTTCTTCGGTATCCCCTTGCTGGGACACCTCTGGCTGCTCGGTTGGCTCTGGAATAGGCTCTCCAACCTTTCTTTTTCTTTTCGCTTTCTCCAGTGCCCGCTTCTTTATGTCAGCGGGTGCCTCATTCTCCTCTTCAAACAGTGGTACCTTCTCCGGTTGGGCTTCAGCTTCAATGTCTTCTATCTCAGTTAAGTATTTGTCCAAATCAGTGTCTCTGTCTCCTTTCTCTTCAACTTCTTCTCGTCCTTCGACTTCCTCTCCTTCATCTTCATCTTCCAAGTCCTCGATCTCCACCGATGGCACAGGGGTCGGAGCCTTAACTGGCTTCTTAGCCTTCTTCTTTTCAGCCCCTTTTTTTGACCTTGGCTCAGGCTCTTCAGTAGCCTCTTCCTCCTGCATGCCCTCTGTAGTCGCCCTATCCTCTTGCTGCTCCGTTTGAGTAGGAGTTGCAAAGCTTTCTTCCGTCGCCTCAACCTCAGGCGCGGGCTCCTGTTCTGGTGAGGTCTCCTTAGGAAGCTTACTCGAAGTGGCTGCCTCAGACGCAACTTTTCCCTTGGATTTGACAGAGGGTTTCTTTACGACCTTGGTTGGAGAGGGCTCTTTAGAGACAGCAGGGGTCTCAAAATCCAAGCGTGCCTTAGGTCCAGCTTTTGGTACGACCTTCTTGCCTCTTGTCTTCGCCATTGTTGGATTTTTGAAGGTTTTCAGAGATTAGGGTTACAGGAAAATAGAGAGAGAGTTCTGAATTTTGCAAAAAGACGGGTGAAAGTGATAGTGGAGATTTTGTGGGGTAAGGCTTTTATATTAAAGGAATCACTATTCATGATTTGACATGTGACTTTCCAAATTCCTTAAGAGTCTCCTGGATCAGTATGCCCTATGCTAATGGATAAGCCTTATCCCCTGAAAAATCGGAACAAACTTTATCTCTCCAGAGTGCCTCACTTTAGAATCCCTATTTTCAAGGGATTTATTTTATCTTCATCTTTCTCTCTCATTATCCAAACATGCAAACACCATACTTATCCAAAACAAGCGTAAAATTGCTCCCTAAACTAGTTTAATTAACTGGAAACTTTATTAAAAATAAATAAAAATGAATTAAGATAAGAAAACACCTGGGTTACCTCCCAGTAGCGCCCTAGTTATTGTCGTGGGCACGACATCACCCCAGATCAGGCGTAAGTGGGCTCCGCGAGCCAGATCACTGTGACATCTTCAACAGAGTGCCCTAGGTAAGCTTTCACACGGTGACCATTCACTTTGAAGCGCCCTCTAGTATCAGGATTTATCAGTTCAACTGCTCCATTCGGGCATTCTGCATATACTTCAAATGGACCAACCCACTTGGTCCTCAGGCCTCCTCCCATAAGTTTGAACCTTGAGTGGTACAAAAGTACTTTCTGTCCTGGGATGAATCTCTTCCTTCGAATTACTTGATCATGTAGTCTTTTCATCTTTTCCTTGTATATCACCAAATTATCATAGGCTTCCATCTCATTTTTTCCAGCTCTTGAATTTGAAATTTCCTGAAATGCCCAGCGGCGTCAGGATCCATATTCAGCTTCTGAAGTGTCCATCGTGCTTTGTGTTCTAACTCGACTGACAAATGGCAACACTTTCCAAATAACATCCTGTATGGGGACATCCCAATTGGAGTCTTGAATATAGTTCGGTATGCCCCAGGGCATCTTCCAGATGAACACTCCAATCTTTTCTGTTCGGAGCCACAACCTTCCCAAGAATGGTTTTAATTTCTCGATTTGAGACTTCAGCTTGGCCATTTCTTTGGGGATGGTAAGGTGTGGTGACCCTATGGTGAACCCCATACTTCTTCAACAATCTTTCCAGCGTTTGGTTGCACAAATGGGTCCCTTAATCACTGATGATGGACCTGGGCACACCAAACCGACTGAAAATGTGGGATTTTAGAAATGCGGCTACTACCCTTGCATCATTGGTTGAAATAGCCTTTGTTTCTACCCATTTGGACACATAATCAACTGCCAGGATAATGTATTGGTTCCCCCTCGAATTTAGAAAGGGTCCCATAAAATCCATTCCCCAAATATCGAAAATCTCCACTGGCATGATTGGTGTCATGAGCATTTCATTTCTTCTTGTGATGTTCCCTACCCTCTGGCATTGGTCAAACCTTCTGCAGACGTTGTGGGCATCCTTGAATATTGTGGGCCAAAAGAACCCACAATCCAAAAATCTTCTCGCTGTTCGGTTTGGTCCGAAATGCCCTCCGCAAGCATAACTGTGACAATACTTTAGAATTTCATCTATCTCCTCATCAGGGACACGTCTTCTGATGATTTGATCAGCACATCTCCTCCATAGAATATGGCAATCCCATGCATAGAACCTGCTCTCATACCTTAGTTTATTTTTCTGGTACCTTGAGTACCCAATAGGCATTTCGCCAGATTCAAGATAGTTCACTATATCCGCGTACCAGGGTGCTAGTGTGCCCCTTGCTGAATACAAATGCTCATCAGGAAAATGATCGGCAATGGGCATTTCGTCACCCTTCTCATTCAGCACCAGCTCAGATGGTCAGCTACCAAGTTCTGTACCCCACTCTTATCTTTTATCTCGACATCAAACTCTTGTAAAAGCAGGATCCATCTAATTAGTCTTAGTTTCGTCTCTTTCTTGGCCATCAAGTGCCTCAGGGCACCATGATCCGTATAGACAATGCTCCTTGCTCCCAAGAGATAAGATTGAAACTTCTCGAATGCAAACACTACTGCCAATAGCTCCTTTTCAGTAGTGGTGTAATTACACTGTGCCCCATTCAGGGTCTTGGAGGCATAGTAAATTACATGGCTTTCCTTTCCTCTCTTCTGACCCTGTACCGCGCCCACAGCATAGCCACTGGCGTCACACATAATCTCAAAGAGCATTCCCCAATCTGGTGGTTGAATGACTGGTGCCGTGACCAGCTGCTTCTTCAGAAAATTGAATGCCTTCTTACACTCTTCATCGAATTCAAATGGAACATCTTGCTGCAATAAGTGGGTAATAGGCTGGGCAATTTTTGCAAAATCCTTAATGAACCTCCTGTAAAATCCAGCGTGCCCCAAGAATCCTCTCACTTGTTTCACCGAGGTGGGATATGGCAATTTCTCAATTATATCAACTTTAGCTTTATCGACCTCAATGCCCCTTTCAGATTTCACATGTCCCAGTACAATGCCCTCTCTGACCATGAAATGACATTTTTCATAGTTCAGCACTAGGCATTTGTCCACACAGCACTGCAACACTTTCTCCAAATTATCTAAGCATCGATCAAAACAGCTCCCGTACACTGTGAAGTCATCCATGAATACTTCAATGCAATTCTCGAGCAAATTAGAGAATATGCTCATCATACATCGCTGAAACGTGCCAGGAGCATTGCAGAGGCCAAAGGGCATTCTGCGATAGGCAAACGTGCCGAATGGGCACGTGAATGTTGTTTTCTCCTGGTCCTCTTGACTAACTGCAATTTGCATGTATCCTGAATATCCATCCAAAAAATAAAAGAACTTGTTTCCTGCAAGTCTTTCCAACATCTGGTCAATGAACGGAAGTGGGAAATGATCCTTCCGCGTGACCGTGTTCAGCTTCCGGTAGTCGATGCAAACTCTCCAGCTAGTTTGTAGTCGTGTGAGCACAAGCTCTCCTTTCTCATTTTTCACAACTTGAATACCCGACTTCTTAGGCACAACATGGATTGGACTGACCCACTTGCTATCTGAAATTGGGTATATAATGCCCTAGTCCAAAAGCTTAATTATCTCTTTTAGCACCACATCCTTCATCACTGGATTGAGCTTTCTTTGTGGATCACGAACGGGTTTTGCATCATCTTCCAACAATATTTTGTGCATGCAAACCGCTGGGCTAATGCCCTTTATATCTGCCAAAGTCCATCCGAGTGCCTTCTTGTACAGTTTCAACAATCTCAAAAGGCGGTCCTCATCAGCTTGATTCAACCCCGCAATTATGATTACAGGGAGAGTCTCATTATTCCCTAAATAGGCATATTTCAGATGCCTTGATAATGTCTTCAACTCCAGCATGGGCGCTTTGATAATAGAAGGCATCAGCTTATCATCGTTTCTCCGAATGGGCACACCATAGTCCACACATCCGTGTAGCATTTCTTCTAATGAATACAACATCATAATTTCATTCCTTATATTATCATCCTTGTCCAGGGCATCCTGGTCAATCAGTCCATCCCACAATGCCCACTCCAGCGGTTCTCTGTTGCTCACCATGGATAAAGTAGAATGGCTCGGGGAATGAAATGTGTTCACAAAATTACAATTTTCTGTATTCGGGGGGTGCTTCATGGCTTTAAAAATGTTGAACGTCACTTTCTCCCCGTCAAACTCATATGTCAGTGTGCCCTTGTCCACATCAATTTTGGTCTTCAATGAGGCCTTCTGGATAAACATTAGATCTGTCAGCTAGTTGATTGACCACACGGGTCTCCTTCAAAGGTCCAATCTTTAATTCTTTGAACACCGACAAGGGCATTACGTTAATTGATACCCCCAAATCTAGCATGGCCTTTTCGACTTTTCTGTCTCCAATTATGCAAGGGATCATGAACATCCATGGATCATCATACTTCTTGGGTAACTTCCTTTGTATCACAGCCGATATATTCTCCCCAACTAGGAACCTTGCATCGTCATTTAATCGCACATTTTTGGTACAAACTTCCTTTAGAAACCGGGCATACCGCGGTACTGGCTTGATTGCCTCAATCAGTGGAATGTTGATCTCCACTTTGCTGAATACTTTTAGCATCTCCCGGGTTTCCTCTTCTCTTCTATTTTGTGCTAACCTCCCTGGAAAAGGAGGTTTCCGTCTCTCTGGAGTGGGCATCTTGGCAGATTGCTTCACTTCCGGGATGGGCACAGTATCACTCTGCTCAGCTTCTTGTGCCTTGTCTTCTATGGGAATTTTTTCCATTTCTTCCTCTAAGGGCACATTGTCCTTCTCTTCTCTCGGCCTGACCATCTTCGGAAGCTCTTTTCCACTCCTCAATGCTACTGCATTCACTTGTTCTCTTGGACTCTCGACCTAGGAAGGTAGCTTCCCATTTTTCTCCTCCATCTTGTGCATGGCTTGAGCCAATTGATTGATTTGCTTGCTCATGTGCGAGAGACCAACTCACATCTCTTGCTTAAACTTCTCATTCTCCTCAGCCATAGCAAACACAAGGTCTTCCAGCCTTTGCTTCCTTTTCTCCTCTAGTGGTGGCAATGGGCGTCCATGATGTCTATCCTCCGGCCTTATCCATCTAAAATTTTCATGGTCTCTCCAGCCAGGATTATAAGTCTAGGAATGGGGATCATATCTTCTGGAATGCCCATTCTGGCCCCCTATAGCATTCACTTCTTTCATTTCATCTTGTAGAGTAGGGCATTCATCCGTGAAGTGAGATATGCTTTTGCATACCCCACAAGGTCTGGGCTTCCTTGCCATGCTTGCACCGGACAAGATTTTTTCGATCTTGTCGCACAATCTATCAATCCTGCTATCCTGGTCTGGTGCCCTTTCTGTTTCACTTACAACCCAAATACCCTCTCCACCGAAATCTCGGTTGTCTTCAGCCATTTATGTGAGAATTCTGAATGCTTCAACAGGTTTGTTCAAAATGGATTCTCCATATGAGGCATTCACGATCGTCCTCTCATGTGGTCTCAACCTTCCGACAAAATACTGAATCAAATCATGTTCAGTAATCTGGTGCTGTGGGCATTTCGCCAGCATTGCCTGGAATCTTCCCCAATAGTCATAGAAACTTTTGTTAGTTTCCATCTTCAGGCTCCCTATCCTTCTTCTCATTTCTTGCACTCTGGATGCTGGGAAATATTTCTCCAAAAACTTCTGTTGAAGTTGTCTCCATGTGGTCACAGCGCCAATGGGTAATGTGTACAGCCAGTCCCGTGTCCCATCTTGAAGAATAAAAAGGAACGAGACCAACCGCACATACTCTTCTCGTTCGTGGTCGGATGGTTGAGTTTGGCAAACCATCTCAAAATCTTGCAAATGCCTTTGTGGATCCTCTCCAGACATTCCGTGGAACTTCGGCAAGATCTGGATAAAGTTTGCGTGAATATCCCAGTTCTGAGTCACACCTGGGAGTGTAATGCCCATTGGGCGCAAGTTCATGTTGGTCGGGAAGACCAACTGCCTTAAAGTCCTGTTATCATCCGCATTGCAATTCGCAGCATTTCCATTTGCGGCCATGTTGATGTTGTGGCTGTTCTCAAACTGTTCTTCCTCCTCGTGCCCTTCGTATCCTTGATCTTCTTGCTCTTCGGATGGTGGTATGGGCTCACGAGGTCTGTTTGCTGCTTGGCGTGCCCTCTTCACTGCTGCCCTGTTTTTCCTCGAAGTCTTCTCTATCTCCGGATCGTACAATAGAGTCTCCTCTGAAGAGCCCCTGGGCATCAACTTCCAGGCACACCAATTGTGGAAGATAAAATCACTAGAAACCAGCTCCCCGGCAACGGCGCCAATTTTGACGCGCGGTCGTTTCGCGCTCAAAAATATATTTATAAACTCATGTGCCCACAGCGAGCGTAGCTAGCCAATGAGTCCGGGTCGATCCCACAGAGAGCTGTTGCGATTCTATCTTCAAGTAACCAATCACAAAAGGGGTTTTGGTGTTGTCACTAAACTGAATGTAAATCTGCAAAAGAAACTACAGAAAATATCAAATAATAAAAGGTTCTGGCATTTAAACTAGAATTTAGTTCAAACATAAAACAACTCGATCATGGGCACACCGATTTTCATACATGATATGTCATCTAGTTATGGTGACCGGATTCCTCTCTGCGTCTCCTTATCCATCCTTTCATTTTAGGTTTAAAAGTGATTCCTCTTCGATTAAACCCCTAACCAGTTACCCACCTCCCGATTCCTCTAAGATGTAAGCAAACAAGCAGCAGTGTGCCCTAGACGGACCCAGATCTGTTGTATTCAACAGATTCCTCTTGTGCCCACAACACCCCATTAATTCCCTTATTACTATATGAACCAACACACACTCACGATTCGCCAATTCAATTAATAGTGGTGTGCCCTCTTTACCTAACGAGTGATCAGCCACATTGGGCACTTCAGACACACACTCACGTGGAACAAGGCTCAAGAATTAATGGAAACTAATCATGCATTACTATGCCCATTTCGGCCTCACGAGTCCAGATTTATGCTCAAACCAATTTCATTATTCAAATGCCAGAATTAGAGATCTAGCCGAGAAGGCTAGACATAATTAAAACTACAGAATTTAAAGACATAAAAATAAATAAGAACTTACTGTATTAATTAAGTAAAAACTCGACTCCAATGTCGGAAAACATGAACATAACCTAAGTCCCGAAGGTTTAAGACCTCTCGGATTGTTTTGGCTGCCTAAGCAGCGTGCTGAAAATAAAATGCAGAAAAGTAAAATGTAAAAATGTTTCTGACTTTCTAAAAGCTTGTTTTTCCAGAGACTAAACTTGTTTAAATAACTACATTTCCGAGTGGAGTTTCCCCCACAAGCGGGGGTCTTTTGCTGAATTTCCGGAACGGCGTGCCCTCTCTGACCTTGACTGGATAAGCTTCAGCTTTATCAAATCCCTATTTTTTAGGGATTGCTCTTATCTCCTTCGATTTAGCTTATCTCTTCGTTGCAGCGCCTTCTAGGTGTCCAGCTTAGCTCCAACTCTTCTTCGGATATGCAGCTATCTTCCACTAGCTCTCCTTCAACTGAATTCCGAGTTTTACGGGGATGCCCATTCTGACCTGTGGTCGAGTCTGTACGAGTACTGTGGGCACGGCATCATCTGTCAATTCCATCTGTATCTGATATGCCCACTTCGCCGACCGAATGTGGGATGGATACTGGAGAAGTTCCCTATGCCTCTGATGATCATATGTGCGAGATAAACGTGAATATTTGGGCATAAAATGCCCCTTCCGCCAGACTCGACTCTTGGAAGGCCCCTTGACCGCAACCTGGTTCTTTTCGCTCAAAACACACTAAAAAGGACATTTATACAGGATAAAATTGCCATAAAAATACGAAATAAATGGACTTATCAATATATTGAATCTTCCAAATGATGACGCGCTACCAGTCCTCATATCCGACTGGATTCTCAAGAAAGGGAAAGCACATCTTCAGTCACTCAAAGAGAAGAGGATATCTAAAGCCAAGCCTGGCAACATAACTTCAAGCAGTTCAGATGCTGATGAAGTTCCCTCTCCTCACTCCACAAATGGATCATCAGTTGACTTAAAGCTCTGCACTGATCCAGATAAGCTCATTCCTTTCATCGGAATTCCTCATCTAAATTATGGAGCTGAGTACTTCAAGAGAGTCTGCCCTCCTCTTCAGCTGACTAAAGACAACATTCGCACTTTCTATAGTGATGAATATGTTGTTAAGAGTGCTCAGAAGGATGTAACGAATCTCCTTCTCACTCACTTCACATATGTTGCCAAGCAAGACAATCAGCTGTTCAAACAGCTGCACCGGTACTTTTACTAGTATAACTGGAGACATTCTATGTCAATCCAGTCACATTTCTTGCTAACTGCCTTTCATGGCATGAGCTTTTGGCAACGTGAAGAGACTTGGAGTCTTCAATGGATTGGAGCCTCAAATCCATTTCCTCCAAATATTGTGCAAGTCCAGCGGATTATGAAGCATCGACTTGATAACAACATTTCAGCTAAGGCCCTGCTAGCTGATGTTCAAGCCAGCTTGAGATCGCAAGGAGTTGCTACTAAAAAGCAGTTTGTCAACAATCCAGTCGATCAATATTGCCTACAACTGAATCTTGATCCAATTCAGTCAGAAAAGGCATATTTACAAGCTGCGGGTACCACTAAAGAGATAGATCAAGATCTTTCTCATACTCAAATAATGGTAACCCTAAGGAGTTAACATCCTGGAGAAAGTGGAGCCAAAGACGATGAAGATACTGCCACGTCTCCAGATCTCCTGTCCAGAGGCTATGTTACTCCTCTTGTCAAGTCTTGCTCAAGAGCTGCAAAACTGATGATTAATCAGTCCAGCTCATCCTGCAGAGGAATTAAATAGTTGACCACCTTGAAGCTAACCACCTCAGCAGTTGCTCTTAAGCAACTTCAGCATGCTGAGACTGCAGCCGGAACTGATTCCTTTCAGGACATCTTCAGTTCAGCTTCCAAAAGGAAACGGTCAAACAGCTCTAGAGAAAGCGGAGAAGCTATTCCAATCCGACCACTCAAGAAGAGGAAACTGACAAAAAGTCAATCAGCAGTTGCTCAACAAAACTGATCAAATCAATTAAAGGCGACATTATCTGTTTAGCAGGAAACTGACGCCTTGAGCTCAAAGTCCCTCCCCTCATCAGCTGTCTGATCAATCCTCCTTGATAAGCTTTTCTACTCTCTATTCCTCAAAGCTTATTTTTTGAAAAAGTTATCGTTAATATTTCAAAATAAGCTTACTGTTCATCTGAGTTGCCATTTAAGTCTCTATACTTTGCATTAAAGTATAAAGAGATGAATTTTTTGAGGGATATAAATAGCAAATCTTCTGGCAAAATATTTTGCTATTTATGGCAACTACTCAGATTTTCAAACCCTCAGATCTCAGCCGCTTGATCAAAAAGCATTAGTCCAAGTGGACGGTTGAGATGCATGCATCATTTAATCAGCTAACTTTTTTTCAAATCAGATAGTTGATCAGCCAGTAAGCACTCGATTGCTTTGGTTTAATGCATGCAAATTCACTTCTTTTAAAAAACAGCGGAGAAGTTAAATGAAAACAAGATCTCTCATCAGAGATAAAAGTTCTCTCTCATTTCATTCATTCTCTTTGTCTTCTCACTTATCCAAAGTCTCTTCCTTCTCATATCATATCATCGAAAAATGGCTTCCTCATTTCACTCGATGAATATGAAGCTTCTAATAAAGAAGCTCATAACGGATAAGTTCATTGACCGAGCATTTCTTCAAGCTTGAATCGGTCCTGAGAAGACTACCATGATCTTTCACTTGTTGAAGACATGCAGGCTCTTATCTTTCATGACAACACAGCCCAAGAGGAAGCAACTTTCGCTCGTAGCTGAGTTCTACTACCATGCAGAGATCTTTGGACAAAACATACTGTCTGTTGTCCAAGATCAGGTTATCATCATCAACAAAGATGTGTTAACCAACCTGTTTTAGCTCCCTAATAAAGGCCCGAAAGTGGATGAACTAGCACTCCCTTCAAAGTTGAAGTTGTGGAATGACTGGAAGCTTCCACACGTTAACCATTGAGACTTTTCAAATAATTTGAAAGATAATCTCTCTCCAACTATGGTCCAGATTTTTGACATTATGATGCATACTTTTCTCAGTAGCATCACCAACGCGTAGTTCAACGACAACACCTCTCATCTCATGGCCGCCATATATTACGGATGCAAGGCTGATTGGGCATCCTATATATTGGCTCAGCTTCACAGCCATGTAAGGTGTGCTAAGATCGATCTAACCTCTGGCACATTCAAAGCCAAGTTAGGATTTGCCAATCGACTCAGTCACATCATTGCGGAGTAACTTGAAACAGTCTCTGGTGGATATTTTCTCACCAAAAGAGATCTCCTTCATACAGTTTATATTCACCATAGACATCGTGAAGTAACTGGCCACCCTAGAAAGTAGAGACTTCAGCTAACGGAGGACCACAGCCCAGCTAAAGGAAAGCAGCCGCTCCTTTACGCTGAACCTCCAGCTGATGCAGATCAGTCTTCGACTGGCAGTGACTCTTTCACTTATATAAGTGATGAGTCTACTGCACCTGCAACCAGCGAATTTCCTTACATCGTTGTCCCAGAAACTCTGGAAGAAGACTTCAATGCAAGTCTTGACCAACAGCTAGAAAACTATTTTGGTCAAATAAGGAATCACAGTCCCTTCCTCTTCGAACATCTTCGAATATATCTCCAGTACCACCTATGGAGATACCAGGTGGATGATGCCACAATGCTGATGATGGCAAACAAGCGAGGCTACTTATACTGGATTGAGGAAGGTCAATAGAGCAGGAGTTGGATGAACTATCCACTCGACACACCTCCATTAGTCCCATAAATCATGGATTTCATGATTAAGAGGTTTCAAACCTCGGTGCCTCATGATGCACCCTTTCCCAAACATGAGCCCTCAAACTCATCCACAACTCCTCTTCAAGATGATGTCCTCATCACCATACCGGACGAGCCACTTCTCGAATTCACATCAGCTTCTCCTATTAGGTAAGATCCACTCGCTCTCTCAGATCTTGACCAACTGATGATGACAGATGAGTCATATGCATGGTTGTCCGCTCCTATGCCTGCACCCCAAGCTCCCCACATCACCAACAACTTGCTGGCCACTCCTTTCTCTCTTCTGCCACAGTTGTCACTGCCAAACTATGACTTCCATCAGCTCGCCCTTTTGGATGATGCCAAAAAGGGGGAAGGATATATTGATGATGGAAAATCATATGTTTCAACATATGATAGTCCCTGGCAAGATGATCTTACTCTTTGGGATGACATCCAAAGAGAAGTACAGCGATAGGTACAGCTTCAGAGGCAAGCTACCTTTCAGGGGAGAGCTACTCACGAGGAGGAAGCTACCTATCGGGGGGAAAGCTATTCATTAGGGGGAAGTTCAATTTGAGCATTGCCCAGCTCAAGACTATTTTTGGACTTAGGAGAATGCACAGCTGGAACAACAGCAATAATGGAATATCCACAGTATACTAAGCATCTCTCTCTGCAAGTATGAAAAAGGAGAATTGAGCAAAAGAAGAATGAACTGAGTGGTGAACAGTTCCAAATGAAGAAGGAAGTTAAAATATCAATTTTTGATATTCTCCCTCTCTTACTTCCTTATATTTCTTCATCTTCTCTGCTCAATCAGTTTCTAAACAAGTTATTTTGTCTTTAATACAAATATTCTGATCATGCTGATAAGTCCCTTTGAATAGCTTAAGGCTTTCCATGCGCTCTGATAGATGAAAAATCTGCATGATAATCAGAATTGAGCTGTTTTAGAACTGAAACACTTGAAGCTTTTCAAGTTGTGTAAACGAGTATCAAAATATCTTAAGGCCATTTAGGCAACATTTTTCATCAGCAAAAACTATGATGCCTTATAGATAAAACTCGTTGAGCTCCTATAATTGTATGCTTCATTGCTCTAATACTCATCATACTATCAAAGCTCTGATGATCACATCAAAGCTCTGATTCTCATGAATGTCTAAACTGCTAACTTTTAAAAGCTACAAGCATCTAAGAATGTTCTTAGGAACATGATCTAACATCAGCCTTGATACCAAAATCTGGTACAAGCTCAGATGCTTATTCATGAAAGATAACCTCATACAATTTTTCCATCATCAAATTAGCTGGTTTTGACATTATCAAAAAGGGGGAAATTGTTAGAAAAATTGTTGGAAAAATCCCAAATGATGGTTTTGATGAAATGTCAAAACATGTGTGATGATTTAATAAAAAACTGCAGGTTGTGAAAAGCTGAAAATTGGGGATAATGACCAAGTAAGACTTCAAGCTGAAATAAGAGACAACTATCTTGAAGCATGGTCAACCAGCTTACAAAGTTGCCTTGATCAGACCAGTCAAAGTCAACTCTTCAGAGCTTAAGAAAAGTTATACGTGGGGAAGAAAACTCTGGAGACTGGTAGGCATCCACAGATGAATAATCATCAGTCTTAGCAGAAAGCCAAGACAGACTGATGAAACCAGAGCCAGCTTGAAAGCTAAAACTGAACTGATCAAAGATCAGTCAGTCACAAAGAGCTGACCCTAAACTGATCAAATATCAGTTAGCTGGAGAAAAGCTCTAAAAGCATTGAGTCAATACTGAACTGACCATAGATCAGTTCAAGGAGAAAAGAAAAGCTCAATCAAGTAGCCAACTGATAGTCTAGTTTTGAAAGCTTTTTAAGCTAAGCTGTCGAGTCAGCTGAACTGGACTATATCAGGACTGAAGCTCAAGACAGCGAAGAATCTGCCAACTGGACAATCTCAGAGTTGAAAGCCGAGATAAGCTGAAAGCCCATTAGCTAAATGTCCAAAACTGGTAGCTGAATCACCTGCTCTTTCTGACAAAGCAATCAATAAAGATCTTAACAGGAAATCTTTAAAAGATTATGATGATCTTAGAGCAGAGGACATTAAAGTCAAATGGCTAGTTCATTAAGAGCTTCAAATGGCTATAGGCATTAAAATGCCGTCGGTGAATTCTATACATTCACTAATCATAACGGTAAAAAATCATTGATCTATTTAAAGAGGGTGAACTCAATTTTGGCCAAGACTTTCGCCAATCTAACTTTTTCTATTTTACAAAATGAGCTATTCTTTCTCCCTCCCCATAGCTTAAAGCTTAATACTCTCAAAAGTGCGAAAAGTCTCAACTGAGAAGGCGTACTTCAAGTCCAAAGCAAGCTACTAAGCTGACGCAGAATTCCAGCAAAGGCAAAGCTTCTCAGTTCAGTCCCTCAAAGATCAACCACCCAGCTCAAGCTAAGGAGCATTCCAGGTTGATAATAGATCCAAGACTGCCTTCTTGAAGATCGAGCGAGATCTAAAATCGTGTAAAGATGGGCAATAGCACCTAAAGTCTCAGCGAGCAGTTGGGACCGGTAAGTGTGAAATGTCGACCCAGAAACCAGCTCAGGAGGAGCATATACCGACGGGTCCGTTCTTCCAGGACAACAATAGTTGGAAAGGAGGTCGTGCTTAGGTTGAAGTGTGCCATTTTCAGGTCCAACATGAATTCTTCACTGTATAACTGTAATAAAGAAACTTTACACTTGCATAGTGGATTGCCCTTCTGTAGAAGGAAAAGAGGACGTAGAAGTAGGAAGCTTCAAACCTCTATAAAGTCTTGTGTGTTCTGCTCTTATTGCTTTCAGCTTTGCATGTTCTTAAACTGCACAACTTCACACACATAAATTGCACTGACGAGCTTTATCCAAGTCTTCAAAGCTATCAGTCGTAACTGATCAGCTCACCAGCTAAGCTTCAGTCAGGCTTTCTCAACTGATCAAGAAAGCACAGATAAAATAGTGAAAGCGAGTCAGGGCCCTATCTATTCCGCATTCATTTAAATTTTTTGAAGTCAGTTTATTCACTCCCCCTCTAAACTGACATAGACTCGCACATGGACCAACACTTGTGTCTATCAACTCTACTGTTGTGTTCAGGCATGAGGCGTGAACCACGTAAGGACCTACCCTTTTACCAATGCTCAAAATTCTTGTGATGAATGAGGATATCATGGACTTTCTTCATTCTTTCCTTATGGCTTGTTGCATTATTATAGACTTCCAACCTTATTTCTTTCAATTCTTGCAGATGAAGTTTTCTCTCCCTTCCGACTTCATCTATCCTCATATTGAACTTCTGTACGTATTGCCCAAAATGCTTTGTGTTCAGTCTCTATTAGGAGATGGCAATTTTTTCCATATGCAATAGCTAACAGCCAGAAATTGTAAGTGTGAGAGTCAACCCGGCTGAGATGATCATGTCTCTGAAAAGTCACCGTTATCGGGATCATCTTATCATCGTATAATTTGTGAAGTGTATTCTTACTATTACTTAATGAACATCCCTTTCATAAGTAGGTAAAGAAGACGTAGAAGTTTTACCTTTGAACCTCTATACATCTCGCGTGATGTATATTGCGTTATTTAAATTACCTATCCTATCTGTAATATTCTCTCAATTGTTAAACCAATCACATGTCTCAAACCACTTGACTGATCAACCAACTTTCGCTTAAATCTGTCTTTACATATATTGTTCAAACGAGCCAGGACCCTATTTATAGTTCACTTAAAGTTAATTTTGAAAAATATTTTATTCAACGCCCTTCTAAACTCTATTAGACTCGTTCGGGACCAACAATTTGAACACCCTAACTTGAG
Organism: Perilla frutescens; assembly: GCA_026008535.1. Taxonomy (NCBI): domain Eukaryota; kingdom Viridiplantae; phylum Streptophyta; class Magnoliopsida; order Lamiales; family Lamiaceae; genus Perilla; species Perilla frutescens. Next base: position 36,520,648 of record BRKX01000016.1, on the reverse strand, counting down.
AAAGAAACAAACCTCTTCATACGTGAACAACGTAGGATTGAGACCTAGGATCTTGATTTGAGCTATGACTGGATTGACCAAATAGTGCAGGGTCAATCTTTTCCTTCAAAAATTGTTTATGGGTGGATCGACCCAACATTTCTGGGTTGATCTTGTCCTGGATTTTCACAAGCTTGTCACTTTAAATTACTATTGTAGAATTCAAGTTAGGTGGCTCCTAAACGTGCCGAAAATGGTGTAGTCAACCATTTATATGGTTGTAATATATTTTTGGAGTTAAGCATTTATGCATATAACTCATCTTAGAGAAGTCGGTATGCTAGAGCACAAGTTATTCATAGGACAGTACGGTCGAATAACTATGATCTTTTAAATATGTATATATATATATATATAACCAACATAAACAAAAAAAAAAGAAAAGAAAATTGTTTGTGTGATAACATAATAGAATCTGGACCTATTATTGCTTTAACAAAAAACTAAACCAATACACCAAATTACAATTCATAATTTTTTGTAGTCTTTGTTTATATAAATAACAATATTAAGACCAGCGCCTAACAAGTTCTATGACCTTGTTTTGAATCGGTCCAATTACTTCAATCCGCATAAGAAATAAGCCCAAAGACTTTTGGCACCTCTTTCTTTCTTCTCCAATTTGTATTGTTCAATTTGCATCAATTAAATAAATAATATGTTGAAAACCACTTCAAAGTACACAACCAAGCAATAATCTCCAAAACATAAGATAGTAAGCTCAAAACTATGAAATTACACAAATTCATCAACAAAACATCATCAATTCATAACAAAAGATGTACAAAAATACTCAGATGTCAAACCTCAAACTTAAGTGTCGGTTATCCTTAATCAACGAACAAAGAATAAAGAAGAAGTTATATAATGATCTCAATACTTACCTCATAATAGCTTCATATGTATGTTGAATTTTGAGCGTTGCATTTTCGAAAATATTTTACGAACATAATGAATTGAAAAAGATGTGGCAATTTTGTAAATTATTTTTGAAAATGCAATGCTAAATTTCAATATACAAATACTAAAATTCAACATACATATATTAAAATCAGCATACAAGTTGTTAGTTATCTCTTAAAAAATGAAATATCTTGTATGGCAATCTAATTAATTTAAACGGTCAAAATTGATCCATAATTTAGACACTATGGTCCTATTCACAAATGATCCACTCTTTCGCACCGAAGAAGAAATGATTGGGAATTAATTTGAAAATATATTTGGCAACCACTTGGATATATCGGTTGCACCGAATTATTTTGGTCAGATGAAAATTTATGATTCATTTTATTGTTATGAGTTATGTTTTTTTCAATCTAAAAATTGCAGTATATTTATAAAAAAAAATAATTTAACTGGGGATAGAGGTATCCATCATTCGGTTTTCCAAGGACTAGAAAAACTATTTGCTCACAAAAAAAAAGAAAAAAAAAGACAAAAACTTGTATGAGACCGTCTAACAGATCTCCTTACATTAGACGGATCAAAACCCACCCAAACCCACTACACCCGCCCCAGACCCGTCCCAGACACACGTGGGGACCGCCCCTCCAATTGCTCAGAAGTTGCACAATTATTTGCCACGTCTCACGTGAGTCCTACCCATGCCATCAACAACCATCTTCTCTCTCATCTCTCTCTCTCTCTCTCTCTCTCTCTATCTCCATCCCCATCTTTAATTTATTCCAAATCTTGTGTAGATAGGTAATTGGGTAGCTAACGTGTAATTTTTTTTATTTTTTTATTGTAAATAGTAATTGTATTATTATAATATAGTCTTTTTTTTATTGTAAATCAGTAATTGTATTATTCTTTTTTTTCTTACTTCTTCTTTCCTTTTTCTTTCTTGGTCTCTTTTTTTTTTGTTTCTTTTTTTTTTTATAATAATTATAATATAGTATTCTCAAGATATACATTTATTTTTAAAAAAATATATTTTTTTCCTGTCAAGAAGTATCATTAATTAATCAAAGTATCATTATTTATGAGATGAAGTATTATTAACTCACATATGAGTATCATTATTTTATGGGGTGAAGTGAAATCTCATTACTATGAAAAAAAGTATCACTAATTGCAGAAGAAAGTATCATTATTTTCACTTTTTTTCTTCCTTTTTTTTTAAAAATTAATTCAATTCAATTTTAGTGCTCACTAATTCCATTTTAGGGTGTACATTTATTTTTTAAAAAATATATTTATGTGGTGAAATTTTATTTAAAAAAATATTTTAAATTCAATTCAATTTTATGGTTCACTAATTTCAATTTAGGATATAGATTTATTTCAAAAGAATATATATTCAAGTATCTTAAAATAATTATAGTATCATTAATTAGGGATGAAGTATTCACTAATTGCAGAAGAAAGTGTCACTAATTGAATAAAAGTATCACTAATTGTAGAAGAAATATATCACTAATTGCAGAAGAAAGTATCATTAATTAGAAAGAAAAGTATCACTAATTGCAAAGAAAGTATCATTAATTGAAGAAAAGTATCACTAATGGCATAAGAAAGTATCACTAATTAGAAGAAAAGTATCACTAATTGCAGAAGAAAGTATCACTAATTAGAAGAAAGTATCACTAATTGCAAAGAAAGTATCACTAACTGAAGAAAAGTATCACTAGTGGCATAAGAAAGTATCACTAATTAGAATAAATGTATCACTAATTGCAGAAGAAAGTATCACTAATTAGAAAGAAAAATATCACTAATTGCAAAGAAAGTATCACTAATTGAAGAAAAGTATCACTAATGACAGAAGAAAGTATCACTAATTAGAAGAAAATTATCACTAATTGCAGAAGAAATTATCACTAATTAGAAAGAAAAGTATCACTAATTGCAAGAGAAAGTATCACTATTAGTGATGCTTCATTTTTTATTACCAGTGATACTTACTTCATAATTAATATACTTCTTTGTTGTTAATTTGACAATTAATGCTTAATCATCGGTAATTTTTATTTTAATGAAAATATAAATTTTATCTTGCGAAGTATCATTAACATTGATGTGAAGTATCATTAATTATGGATAAAGTATCATTAATAAAATCATTACAAAAAAACACACAACTTCTAACTCTTCTTAGTGAAGCGTAAATTGAAGCCGAAAATAAAATTGCCGAAAAAAAGAAAAAAATGTGTATAAATGTGCTCCAAAAAAAAAAGAAAAAAAAAGTGTATAAATATGATCTACAAAAAAAGAAAAAAAGTGTATAAATGTGCTCCAAAAAAAAGAAGTAAAAAAAGTGTATAAATGTGCTCCAAAAAAAAACAAAAGAAAAAAAGTGTAAAAATGTGAATTAGAATTGTAAAAAAAAAAAAAAAGAAAGAGAGAGAGAGAGAAGAGCTGATGTGTGTGCATGTGTGAGAAAGAGGGGGTGAGGGTGAGGGTAGGTTGGAGGGTGGCGAGGACCCCTGAAGCAAAAAAAAAAAAAAAAAAAAAAAAAAAAAAAAAAAAAAAAAAAAGAAGAAGAAGAAAAGAAGGTTAGCGTGTTAGGCTATCCACATCAGTGACACTCATCCAATCTGACACTCAAATAAAATATTAATTTCTCTCTCCTTCACATCCACAACCCCCAATATTTTTTAATTTGTACTCTATCAGTGACACTCATCGAACCTGACACTCAAATAAAATATTAATTTCTCTTTCTTCCAATCTATATAAAATATTTATAATTTTATTTTTTAAATAAAATATTATTAATAATAATTTTTTCTTTATTTAAAAAATCAAAATTAATTTATTAGATACATTTTTAAAATTCATAATTAAAAAAAACTCATACAATTATAAATTCATAATTTATTTGACAACAAAATGAAAATTACAAGAGTTAAAACAACAAAAAACATAATTAATTAAACTACAATTAGAAAACTAGAAATTCTAAATTACGAGTACATAAGATGTAAATAACATATTCAACTAGTGCTAAATTTTTTGCCAAATGTGCTCGATCAAAATTTGTAAAATTTTGGGAATCATGATAATAATTTGGGTGATTTGGATCCATAATTTAAGATGAAGAAGAAATGTGAGATTGAGAATTTTCCAAATCAAATAAGCTATGTGAGAAAAAAGAGAGGATAGTTGTTTGTAAAAAGAGAAAAAAATTGACTCCATTTTATAGAGAAAAAAAAACCATGAATATTGTTTTTTTTAATTATATAAATTATTTAAATTTTAAATTATTAATATATATATATATATATATATATATATATAGAAATAAAGTGGCACTCAATCAGAAGGTGCCACGTGTGCAGTGTCATGACACTGCCCTCCAAGTCGGCCAGCCGACCCTCATGCCAAAACTCATGACTTTTTGATTTTTTTTTTTAAAAAAATGGAGTTGTCGTATATGGTGACACCCACTCGGGTGTCACCGATGGAGAAAGTCTTAGAGGGAGAGAGTGGGGGCTGGGGGGCTGGGGGTGGTTGGATTAGGATCCGTCTAACGGAAACCACCCGTTAGACCGTCCTACAGGGTGTGCCTCAAAAAAAAAAAAGAACTAGAAAAACTAAACTAAACTAGAACATATATAAATTGGCGATCAAAGGATTTGTGGAGTTCCCAACTTCCATTTCCGAAGTAACTCTGAACTGCCAACAGATCGAACAGTTGATCCCAGATAAATCCCTCGAGGTCCTAACCGGCCGGTCTAGACCGGTCCACTGATTCTGCAGCCGATGAAGTGTAAATCGGTGGCCTGCATATGGTCGGGCGCACCGCCGGCTCATACAGTAACCGCCGTGGCGGCACTCCACGAACCGCCGACTCTCTACACCGGCGGATCAGATGGCTCCATCATCTGCTGGAACCTCAATTCCTCCCTCGTCAAACCAGTAATTGAATTTGCATTAATTGCCTGCGCAACTTTTATACATTTCCAGATAATTTTTGTTCACTAGCCTCTGAATTCTCTCTCACTCAATCGGATGAATGCACTGAATGTCTGGTGTTATTGGCTTAACTTGTCGTGTTTTTCTCGTCTTGAATAATTTAGTGGAGCTCAATTGATTGTGTCTGGTTTCTGTTGAAATTTTTTCGGCTTTGATCTTAATGCGTATGTTCATCAGAAGGCGTATGTTAGTGTGGATAGTCTATTTGATCCCTATAGTTGAAGGAGGTGAATTTGAGGTCTCGATGAAACTGCGGATTCTTTTATTCATCTCTCTTTATATGAGGTGTTACTTCAGTTCTCAAGTCTAGTACCTGTTCATGCTGTTGCTTCACATGACATAGTGATACATTGATGGATTAGGACCTAGATTAAATGTTTTCAACTCAAAAAACTTCGGTTTTGGAATTAAAGGAGATACGTGCTAGTTTCAATATGAAAATTTGTCAAATTTTCAACCTTTACCAGCTCTGATGAACCTGCACGGTCATTTTCTGCAGTAACAATCTCTTGATTATGTGTCTTGCCATCATAATCTGCATACTCTTTACCCTAATATATTTAAGTAGCAAACCATACAAGGCTTTGAAGTGCCACTAAAGCATGCGGAACTTAGATTAGACAAAATAAGCATGCCTATTAACTCCACCAACGTGTGGCACCTCTAGTTTTTCGCTCTCAAATTCCATAACAGAAAATTAATAGACAGTAGATAAAGTCCATCACATACTTGAAATATATTAAGTGTAAATGGTGTGCTTATTTCAGAAGGCTTGTGAAAAATATCAAGTGTCTTACTCTAGAAATCACCTCTGGTCAAATTTTAACTTAATAGCTCGATTGCATATGCATCTTTTCATAATCCAAGCATCCGGTAAGGGAAATGAAATGGTAACACTAATATTAAATAAACAACCTAATTCTCAATATCACAATTTTACTTTTAACAGCATTATCATTAAATCTTTTTTCTTGAGCAGATGAACTTCTCTGCCGTATATATTAGTGGATGGACCATTACTTAAAATACACGTAGACATCTAATCTTTTTTTCTTTTCTTTTTTATCTACAACAATGATATATTGTCTAAAAAAATTAGATTATTATTATTATTATTATTATTATTATTATTATTATTATTATTATTATTATTATTATTATTATAATATATGTTCATTGATCAGGAAACCAGACCAGTAGCGATGTTGTGTGGTCATGCCACTCCAATATCTGATTTAGGGATTTGTTTTCCTCTTGAGCCATCTGAAGATAGAAAGTTGACTAGTTCGAGTGATGTGCCGTCGCATCCTAATTCAGTGAAATGTGGTGCGCTAATAAGTGCAAGTAGTGATGGTGTATTATGTGTTTGGAGCAGAGCAAGTGGACACTGTAGACGAAGAAGGAAACTTCCTCCTTGGACAGGAAGCCCATTCATGATTAGGCCCATGCCCAACAACAATAGATATGTATGTATTACCTGTACTTTTGTCAACCTAGAACATCAGTCAACTAATTCAGTGGAAGGACATGAGTTGGTGGATACAGAGTTACAAAATCTAAATCCTTCGAAGTGTACAATTATAATTGTAGACTCGTTTACTCTTGCAGTTGTCCAAACAGTTTTCCATGGGAATGTGTCTATTGGACCTTTGAAGTCCACTTCTGTGGTATTTACATCGGAGGATATGGAGTCGCAGTCGGTAATGATCATTGATGTGTTTGGTAAGGTACTATTTTTACCAGTATTAAAGGACTCTGATCTAAAGGGGCAAAATGGTTCTGTTGTATCAAATGATTCCTCAAATTTAAAAGTGATGGACTGGGCTGATGAATCCAAAGAGAAGGAATCTCTTATGGCTTTTGCCAAGCGAGCTTATGTTTTGGCCCTTGTGCATAGAACATATTGCACATTTAGGCAAGCACATAATGGGATTGTCTTTGGTAAGATATCTTTTACAGATGATCACTTGTGTTATGAAGACAAGCTATATGTAGTGGGTGGCATATTCCTAAAGGATGATAGCAGTATCTCAAGTAATGGTTTCGTGGAAGAATTTGTAGCTTGGAATAACGCAGGTGCAGCTGTTATATACAGGATATCATACTCGAATGGTATATTCAAGTATGATCCTCTATCTGTTATCCCTGCTGTATTGCATCCTTCCGATATGAGACTATGTTTTTCTTTCATACCTCTGAGTAAGTACGTGTTTCGTGTTGAGTCAATTTGCTTTTATGTCAAGATACATAAGTTCTGGAGACCTCATGTTACTATATGGCCCTCACCTCTGCAACATGCAAATTATGGAAAATCCCCATTAAAGTGTAAAATGCTTGCTGAAGGTGATCTTTTCGATGATTTGGCTATGAACTTCTCTTTGTCGAAAACCGAGGGCCTAAATCATGATGTTCTTGATGATGGTGAAATCATGAGTTATGAGATGACTCCACCAGAGAAGAGTGTGCTATCTCCAAGTGAGAGGAATAGTAAATATTCAAGTTATGTTACTTCTCAAGGAGGTGAACTAGTATCTTCTTCCATGGTCATATCTGAAAATTACCCAGCACCTTACGCCATTGTTTATGGCTTCTTCAGTGGTGATATTGAAATTGTTAGGTTTCACATGTTCTTCTCAGCATTGGAGTCACTTACCCAAAATCCATCACAGGAAGCAGATTCAAACAAACAGAAGCACCATCTCTCTGGGCACAAAGGAGCAGTGCTATGTTTAGCTTCACATCTGATGGTGAGTAAGTCTGATACATGTAGTTCAAACCATGTTTTGCTGTCAGGTAGTATGGATTGCACTGTTCGTGTGTGGGATCTTGAATCTGGTAATCCCATTACGGTGTTGCACCAACATGTAGCTCCAGTACGTCAAATAATTCGTCCTCCAACTCAAATTGGATACCCATGGAGCGATTGCTTTTTGACTGTGGGGGATGACTTATGCGTCACCCTTGTTTCACTTCATACTCTGAGGGTGGAGAGATTATTTCCTGGACATGTGTACTTTCCAGCAAGAGTCCTTTGGGATGGTGTAAGAGGTTACATAGCATGTCTGTGTCCAAACCATTCAGAAAAAGCTGATCTGCATGACATTCTATACATTTGGGATGTAAAGACAGGTGCTCGTGAGCGAGTTCTTCGTGGAGCTGCTGCACATTCAATGTTCGACCATTTTCTTAAATCCATAAATGAGATCTCTTTGTCTAGCAACTTGATGAATGGAAATACTTCAGCTTCCTCTCTAGTTTTGCCAATGATTGAGCCAACAAAGTTTTCACATTATCATCCAAAATTTCACAGGATGGGGATTCCTCCACAGGCTTCCACCACAAGTAAAATTGAACCGAATGCTCCAGAATCATCAAAGGTTGTGAATGGATCTGGTACAAAATCAGGCCGGCTTACATCAGGAGTCTTCCACAGTGAGAAGCACCCAATTAAAAGCTATTCTCCTTTTCCTGGAGTTTCCACTTTGTGTTTTGATCTCTTTTCTTTGATGTCACTATGTTCTATGAATGAGTTTTTAGAGGATGGTAGTCACCTAGGAGAAAAGAAGGATGTGAAGGGAAATGGAAACAGGAGTTCTAGAGCTGGTGCTCACAGAAGGGAAGATACTTCTTTGAAGGAAGTAGGGGCGCAGATGCCTAGGCCTCACCTTGGGAATGGGAAGAACAGATCTGATGGGGCATCTATTGTTACACCAGAACATCATGAATTGGTTCAAATGCTTGAAGGATGCCTACTTCAGTTCAGCCTGTCATTTCTGCACCTTTGGGATGTTGATAAAGAACTTGATAATTTGCTGATAACTGAAATGCATCTCAAAAAACCTGATTCATTTATTGTATCTTCTGGCATATTAGGGGACCGGGGTTCTATGACACTGACATTTCCTGGTTCAAGTTCAACTCTAGAGGTACTATAGTAAATGCTGATTTTAATCACATTTCCTGACTCGGATTGTATCTAAACACATTGTATATTGATATTACAGCTCTGGAGATCTTCTTCTGAGTACTCTGCCTTGAGATCATTAACAATGGTGTCCCTTGCGCAGCATTTGATCAGCTTATCTCATTCTTGTTCATCTGCCAGTGGGTGAGCGAAACAGTTTAACTAAACATTTTACAATATGTAGTTAATTTGTTTTTCTTTTAGGATTTGCTAAGGTGTTATTTACTTGTTCAACATATCAGCATTTCCTTTTAAGTTAATGAATTAACATAGGCTGTTCTTATTTTTTATGGCATAGCAATGTGGAAAATTCTCACTTAAGCCTAACCTACTACAAAAACTTTCATGCAAGTTTATGTGAGAGCAACTGGTTTTAATAATAATTGTGATTAGGCATGTGAATAAATGGACTTCTTCAATCATGAATTTCTTATATATCTACTGCGTAAATCTCTCACTTGCAGTGCTTTAGCTGCATTTTATACACGGAAATTTGCAGAGAAAGTTTTGGACATTAAACCGCCTCGGCTTCAGGTAACATGTTATATCATAAATTTCATGGATTCTGTTACTTCATTAATGAAAGTCTGGGAATTGCAAAATCTATTGTGCCTTTTGATCTATGTGAATTGATTCTTTAATGTATTACTTATCCTAAGATGAAAAAATCAATTGATTAAGACAACACCCCATTGCCATACTTTACACTTTTCTCTTCAAGAAACTTGTCTACACAGCAAAATAAACTGCGTTATTTTAACTTTTAAGGTTTTATTTGTAATTAGTTGGCCTTTTATATAAAATAAATAGTTTTACATGCTTCTAGTTGGTGTAATATATTAATAATTTGGAGATAAGACCAACTGTGCAGTGAACTCTTTTCTAAAATAATTTCTTTGAAGAATATTCTATATGGTCTATTGATAATATTTAATAAATTTTTCTCATAATTGTAGTCTCTTATTCCTTTTTTGTCCGTCCCAAAATTATAGTCCACTTTCTATAATTGATGTGCATTAAAGTTTCATTTTTCTCAATATACCCTTATTTCATATTCTTAGTAATTAACAATCCTTTTATTTTGAATCTATATGTAAAGGTATTTAGGAAAAGTTTATGTTTGCAACTTGCAAATACATTAAATATATTTTCTTAACCTGTGTAAAAATTGGAGGGGCAATAATGGGACAAAAGGAGTATCATCTTCAGTCACTATTTCTTTACTATTTGGATGCATGCATGGGACGCACCTCCCTACCCCAATGTTATCAAACCTGGACCGGTTGGACTGCCAACATCTTTTTATACCGGTCCAGGTGTGCTCTCCAATGGTCTAGCAAATAAACCGCAGTGAACCACTCACAGCCGGCGACAACCAGATGAACCGCTCCCAATTGGCAGCAACCTGGATATCTGGATATCCAAATAACTTTTTTCCTTCACTTGTGGCAGCCATAGTAGAGATCTTTCTCAATCCGCTCACAACCGGCAGCAACCCGGATATCTGTAGATCCAAATTACTTTTTTTTTCCTTCACTTGTGTCGGCCATAGTAGAGATCTTTCTCAATCTATCTTCTTTTATGTTTCTTCACTTGTGTCGGCAGTTGTAGATCTTTAATTGAGACGAGTATTCTGATTGATTCCTATCATCCTTCAACTTATTAACAAAGTAGTAAAGAAATTAAAGGAATAAAGGTAGAAACTAAATACATATAGGAAAGAGAACAGAAGTTGGGTTATTTGAAACAAGGAAAAACAATTCCCGTGAGAAGTTGGGGAATTTGACAGAAGATAAATAATTTCTTTCATCTTCACTGTGTTGAATAAAGAATTACAGAAGAGTTGACTTAGAGAGAGAATTTAGAGAGAAGGATATGGTGAAATAAAATAGAAGTGCCGAGAGAAAAATTTAGAAAGAGGTGAAGAGAGAGAGATGAATAAAACAGAAGAAAAGTGGAGAGAGAGAGAGATGTGGGCAAAGAAAATGGTGGATGAAAAAAAAAAGACAACTTAGGGATATGGATGTGTTTATTAGATTGAACTTTTCATATTAAATTTAAAATGTTATTAATTTATCTTAGTATGTTTTTTAGGAAATCTTGGTATTTGTTTTTAATTTAGTTGATATATCTACAAATATATATAAAATAAACTTTTATGAGTCATCCAATTTTTTCATTACTGTTCAACCAATCAAACTAGTAACCCAGTGACCTACTTGATTGACCAGTTTGATGTCCGGGTTTAACAACATTACCCTACCCTTGATAATTAGTTTTGTTCCTGACTGCTATATTTTGTCATGGTAAGCAAAGATGAGAAAGAAAGGCAGAACAAAGTAGAAGTCATCTTTCCCTGCCTCCTAAAAGCAAATTTTTTGCATATTTAGTTTTTTTTTTTTTCTTAAATAGAGAAAGCATTATGATCTTTTCCATGAAACATAAGAAGTTGAAATTGAAATTTACTTGTGAGCTCTTTTGAGTTAATTCCATATTGGTTATGATGTCGCTTATGTAGTTGGCTCAGCAGATGTTGCATTAGATTTCTCATATGCTAGTAAAGTAATTTAATTTGATGATTTTGAATAGTCCAATATGGTCGTTTGTGCATTATAGCATTGTTGTGATTGTCTCCCTCTGCTCCACAGGTCTTGGCAAGCTTTTGGCAGAGTGAGTTTGAGCATGTGAAAATGGCTGCTCGCTCTTTATTTCATTGTGCTGCTTCACGATCTATTCCCCATCCACTGTGTTGTTCAAAAGCCACTCAGCTTGTAAGTCTTGATGTATTCCCTTACAAAATATCAGAGAAAGAGCACGGAAATGCAAATGCAGTATGTTCTACATCTGATGTGAAAATGGAATCTAAAGGGGACTTTGTTGAGGAAGAGTCAGAAATAACATCATGGTTGGAATCATATGAATTGCAAGATTGGATTTCATGTGTTGGAGGAACAACTCAAGATGCAATGACTTCTCAAATAATTGTTGCTGCTGCATTGGCTGTATGGTATCCTAGCCTTGTCAAACCAAGACTTGCCACAGTTGTGGTTCATCCTCTGTTAAAATTAGTCATGGCTATGAATGAAAAGTATAGTACTGCAGCTGCTGAGATTTTAGCTGAAGGCATGGAGAGTACTTGGAAGATGTGCATTGGTTCTGAAATACCTCGTCTGATAGGGGACATATTCTTTCAAGTAGAGTGTGTCAGTGGTACCACCTCAACTAGTGCATCTTCACCACACTATGCGGCACCTCATAATATTCGAGATACTTTAGTTGGAATTCTTCTTCCAAGTTTAGCAATGGCTGACATTCCTGGATTTCTGCATGTGATAGAAAGCCAAATTTGGTCCACTGCATCTGATTCACCTGTTCATGTGGTATCCCTCATGACTTTGATAAGGGTTGCCCGTGGTTCTTCAAGAAACTTAGCTCCATATCTAGACCAGGTGTGTAGAAGCAATTTACAATTTTCAATTGTCATGTTTAAGATTCCAGATTTCTTCTTCCATGAGCGGTACCATAATTTGTTGCTTTCGTTACTATAGAGTGCCATAATTTCTTCCTAACGTTGCTTGCTGGAGAGTAGAATTTGAATAACAATATAAAATTTATGGGTTTAGATTAAATGAAATTGCTTATGTAAATTTTAATTGGAATATAAAGTAACCAGAAGGCTAAGTTGTTATAGTTTTCATCTTGAATGAAGACTAGTGAAATGCCAACACTTCTTTAGTCTGGAGATTTTGGAGAACATAAAATATGTATTATGCCTTGTTGGTCTTATCCTTTGTAGACGTTTCATGTTCGCATAAATCATTTTCTTGTGTTTCAAACTTGATTATTCTCTTCCTTTCTGTTTTATGTGAGTGTCTGAGAAGATGATCTTGTTCATAAACTAGGGGGAAAACTATTGTTCTCTGTAACTTATGTGTTGATTGCCCATGTTGTTTGTTTTTTCTTGTAATTAACCATTTGTCAACAACTGTCTGTTTTGACTACTTGCTGAATTTGAGTTGAGGTTTATCTGGATTTCTAGAATCTTATATTTTGAGAAAAACGATATTGACCACGTCAGTACTTTAAGGAGTTAATTTATGGTACAGTTCCAAGGACTGAGAAGGACAGTAATTTTGCCTATCCTAACATCTAGACAGGTTTGCAGGTGGTCATGTTTATTTTGCAGACAATGGATCCCAGCAATTCAACCATGCGGAGAAGTTGCCTCCAAAGTTCTATGACGACACTGAAAGAGGTTGTATGGGTCTTTCCTATGGTAGCCCTAAATGATACATCAACCCGGTTGGCAGTTGGGGATGCAATTGGAGAAATGAAAAATGCTAGTATTCGGGTGTACGACATGCAAAGGTAATAATTTATGGCATTGAAATGGGGAAGTGCTTTCATTTGATACTACAATGCCAATATCATGCAAGTAAAATTTTCTACTCAGGTGTTGGATAATATGAATTAATGCCTCAATTGTGAGTATGCTGACATACATTTCTGTGTACTCTCTCTCTCTCTCTCTCTCTCTCTCTACCTTTGATATTTGAATGTCATAAATGCAGTATATGCAAACCCAACTTTGGTGGATAAAAGTATGAGTGATATGACAATGATATTATTCACGAATAAGTTTTCTTCACTCATCTTTAAACTAGGAATGATGACATTAAATTCCAAAATCTTATGTAGGAAGCCCGTGTTTTTGTTGTACTTTTGATCAAAAGAAGGATTTCCTCTCTCTCTCTGTCTCTCTCCTTCACACTTTATGTTCAAATTATGCCATTTGGAGGCATCACCTGCGTTGATGTATGGCTTAGAAAATAATATCGTACTTTTTCACTGTCTGTTTACTAATGATGAAATGTGTTTTGACTTTCTTATGTTTGTTCTCACAATTTTGTTCCACTTATATTTTAGCATGAGCAAGATAAAGGTCTTGGATGCCAGCGGACATTTTGTACGTTCAAATTCGGAAACAAAACTAACTACAGCAATATCCTCTTTAAGCTTCTCACCGGATGGAGAGGTGCATTCAATTCCATACAACCTTCCCATATTTAAATTAGTTGTCAGTATAAAATTTTAAATATCAATGCACTAGAGATTCTGTTTTGTCTATCAGATTTATCCACAGGAGATATTTGCAAATTACCTTTTAAGCAGAATATAAGCGCTCACAGACTTATAATTTGTTTTATTTGCTAATTTAAAATTTTATTGTATCCACATAATGCAGCTTTCTTGCGTGCTTTTTATAGCGTAGTAGGTCTGTTGGTGTAAAAATATTGAAAATTTTCTAAGCATTATGATATGAATTGTTTTAGACTTTTAGTGATTTCTGCATTTCTTATTTATTCTTGTCACAATTTTCATGATTCTAAAGTTCTTCTCCCTCCCCCTCTTTCTTTTTTCTTCTTGCAGGGGCTCGTTGCTTTTTCGGAGAATGGTTTGATGATTAGATGGTGGTCACTGGGATCTGTGTGGTGGGAGAAACTCAGCCGAAATCATGTTCCTGTCCAGTGCAGCAAGCTGATATTTGCTCCCGAATGGGAGGGATTATCACCTAATTCCACTAGGTCAAGCACAATGGGTAGTGTATTGCAGGACGATGAACAAACCAATTCACCGGTAATTCCTTCTATGTAACTTTCAGATCTTTCTACAAAAAAGATCCTTCAATAATCCTGTATTACTAAACACAGAAAAGCAATAAAACTATGGTGGAAACTAAGTAAAATAATAATTTGAGCTAAGTGTCATGAAGCAAGCACAAAAATGTCATTCATTAGTTCATTTACCTTTAGGGTTAGTTACACAATTGCTGCTATGGTATGAGAAATAATATAGATGAACAAGCTTATTTGGATTCATTAATCTAATTTCTCATATTCCTAATTTCCTATTCTCACAAATTGCATGGAAAAATTAGTTGGTCTCCTTGTTAGGTCATCTCACACAAGTATACTTCACTGTATGATGGATTACATTGCACCAAAACTCTTTCTAAGGACCGCTATCCCGACTTCTCTTCGTTCGTCTCTGTTGCAGGGGAACAACAAAGCTATGGATGAAATGAACAGGTTGAAACATTTGGTTCAGAATCTCGACCTCTCGTACAGGCTTGAATGGGTTGGTGAGAGAACAGTAAAGCTTTCACAACATTCCAATGATATAGGCACCTTCCAGCTGTAAACACTTGCTATTGACAATTTCTCCGAGCAAATATCTTCTCAAGTTCTACTTTATAGTTCTTGAAATATGGGGAATGTGCTAATAATGTGTCTAGCTAGCTATAAGATCTCAACACAGTGCTCTCTCTCTCTCTCTCTCTCTCAATTTTGGTTGTTGATTCTTTTGTTGTAACAAATAACTCTAGGCCGTGAAATCTTTTACATTGTAATATACATTGCTGTAATACGATGACAATGTTTTTCAAGATTACAAAGCAGAAGTGATCATTTAAGTTTGTTTCTTCAATTTCATCGCGAATCCATAAAAATACTTGTCAATTCGTTACATTGCTGTATGAACAGTTCTGTGTAAGTCACTGTTAACTGATTTCTGTTGCAGCAAAAGCTACATGACGAAGTGTAAGGTAAGTAGGAATATACATTACAGTAAATATGTTACATTGATCTGTTAATACAAGTAACATTCGTCTCTCGTCATCACGTTCTGCTTTTATACGTTCCTATACATTTCTCTACAGATTTGGGCACAGAAAATCTCGAGGCAAATGTTTGTTTGTTTATTTTTTCAGAATCTGGAGAGAAACTGAAGCTGCTTGAGAAGCGGGCTCAAGGTTTCCATGAGCTTTTCGCAAGGATGGTTGTGAATTCCGTCGTAGGTGGTGACGACAACGCTCGTGTCTTTCGACAGCCTCTGGATCTGTTTCTTCACGTTGCACGTATGATGTGTGCAACGGTAGTAGCTCCTTAGCAACAAGAGATGCGCAAGAAGATGTGTGCTCAGTGAGATAATTCAGTATAGACAATAATGATCAAGATGTATATTTAAATTTTTCAGAGAAGCGACGGTAATTAGCTATCAAATTTCTAACGCGAAAGATCGAGTTCTGGAATAGGAGAGTATAGTTAATCTAGTAATCAATACATGTGCTGTATTTTATATGCAAATCATGTAACACAAAAATAAAAATAAAATCTTAGAATTCATCATGTAACAGTTACGCGTACCGTTATACTAGAGATTCTCTAGTCCCAATTTGTATGTCAAACGTGTGTCAACATTAAAATTGTATATTGTTAATAATTTTTTTATAAAAATAAATTTTATTATATTATAACTAATCATAACTAATATTTATTGCTAAAAATCAATTTTTTAAAAAAAATTATATGCCCTAAATTTGGAATAATCAACCCCAAAAACCAATTATATTAATTAAAAAATACAAATTAAATATTAAAAAAAATATAAACCCTAAATAATAATGTAAAATTATACTAAACGAAAAAAAAAATTAAAATTGAAAAAAATAATAAAGAAAAGTAATTATTTTGAGATTTGGCACACACGAGTTGCGGATTAAATCCTCTGCAACACTTTGTGCAACACTTGGTGCTACACAATTAGATTTATTAATTTTTATTCAATTTTTTAATTAAATTTCAATTTATTATGCTTTATTCTAATTTTACACCTATTATTTAGGGTTCATCCGACCCAATTAGGGAATATAATTATTTTTTCAATAATAAATTTTATTTTCTAATGAATAATTGATTATTTCTTAAAAAAATAATTATATACACTAATTGGGTAGGATGAACCCTAAATAATATGTGTAAAATTAAAATAAAGTATAATAAATTGAAATTGAATTAAAAAATTAAAAAAAATTAATAAATCTAATTGTGTAGCACTAAGTATTGCACAGAGTGTTGCAGAGGATTTCATCCACAGAAGTTGGGACTAGAGGATCTCAAGTGTTAATTTCTGGCCCTTAAAAGGAGAAGAAATAAAGTAGACGCACAAAATCGTTGTTTCTTCCAAAATTAAACAAGTTCAAGCCATGGTTTAATTTTCCTCTAGCAATACAGGTATCGAACTCGATGGGATAAATCATTATAATACAGGTATCGAACTCGACTTTATTTGGGGGATGTTCAATTCCTTGTGAAGAAGAAGATATATATACGTACATTATGTATATAAGACATTCATGTTATGAATATTGATCTATATCTATTATAATACGTAACAGTCCGGCCATGGTAACTAGCTAGTTAAATTAAAAAACTTACTACTAGCGAATTTTTGCCTTTTGATAATGCTTTTCACTTGTTAGCAAATATAAATATATAACATTTCAAAAATATATTTTACAATCTAAGGTCTCTCTCTCTCTCTCTATATATATATATATATCATGGTTCTTTAGTTATCATTATTTTTTAGGAGAACTGATTATTTATTTGTTTGTTTAATTTGCTTTCTCATTAATGCAAGAACGAAATAGTTTTTAACATTTCAATAACTCAGGGATCAAATTGAGTTTTAATTTCATTACGATACCGTTCCCTTTATGAATTATCAACTTTATGCCTAAACTTACGAAATGTTTTGATCTCCTTATTTTATTTTTTGAATAAAATTGATTATATTGCATTGAATGCTATATAGGCATTTACATTTACAAGCATGCATGAAATACCAAATTTATATAACTGCATATGTATTTTACTTATTATTTTATCCACTTTTTATCGTGCATGCGATATGTGATTTTATGTGTACTTCAAAGTTTTTCAATGTATCCATAGCTGTTAATTTGCCGTTCACCTTACTTTAGCTGATGACCAGTTTTTGACTAACTGAAAAATAATAATACTAAATAATTAATATTATTATTCACGATCACATTTATACAAACACAACCAAAAAACTAGCTATTGCACATTGAATAAAAAATAAAATAAATTTATAAAATTATACCTTGGATGGACGCTATTCTTGACGGATTTCTGGCCATATTTTCTCCATTTATACCCATCATCAAGAATATCTTCTTCACTCCTTGTATGAAACGCCACTCTCGGTGGAATTTGCTTCTTTTTTCTTCCAAATTTGGACTTATTCAATCTGCTTCCATTTTGATGATCAACAAACTCCCCCGTATTCGCCGTCGAAATGGGCTTCTGTTCGATCGAACCAGCAGGCAAAAAGCTAGCCAAATCCATCTGATCAGAACAAGGGAAATGAGGGTTTTGCATGGATTGTTCTAGAACATTGGAAGACGAACCAGAACCACTCAATGGGAACAAGTAGGGGTAGTTTTGGCCTTCCATGCAAACGGAATAGGAGGGTACAAGGGAATTTCAATTTCTTGAAAATATTGAAGCTAGATTTATGGATCCAAGATTAGATTTATAGAGGGTTAGGTGGGAAAAATATTTAGAAATAGATATAGATATTATGCATAAAAAGAGAGGGGAGGGAAGAGCTGTTTGGCTTGTAACATTTGAGAAAGCCAACCACAATTCACCTAACTAAAATTTGATCTGTTCAACCTCCTCAAAGTAGACGTGCCGAAATGGATATAATGTTAATAGTGTCGAAGCAAACAAGGTTTACAAGTAATGTAAGAATAATATATATACTATAGGGTCAAGAAAGGGGTAAAAGTAAAAAGTAGTAGAGGGTTTAATTAGAGAGTGTTGTTAGACAACTACCCTATAGAGAGTAGAGTTATCTTGGGGTGGAGGACTTATATATCTGTATATATTTTGTTGTTAGGGTTGTTCGGAAATTGATGCATCTAGTTAAACTTCAAAGCGCCATAACCATATTCAAGACTTTGTCAACTTTATATATATATATACCATTGCTAGAGTTACATGTACACACACACACGGTCACGTACAAATGTGTTTATATATTAATTATATACATATATTTGCATGGTATATATACTCTAGTATTGGTGTAACTAAGAGATGCATATATATATATATATATATATATATAGACACACACACAAACATGCAAAATAAAAGGTTATAAATTTGTAATGTAAACACAAAAATTATAAGATATTTTTGCTTATTCAGAGCATTGTTTTTAAAACCGGACCGGACCGACCGGTTCGACCGATTTAGCCGCGAACCGGTCAGTTATCTAATCCGGTTATATGTATTTACGGATCACATTTAAATCCGGAGCGAACCGGTCAAACCCGCAGCAAACCGGTCAAAACCGGTGAAAAATCGATTGAACTAGCCTTTTTTTTTAAATTCACCGGTTAAATTTTTTGAAATTCTGGAAAAATTTAATTTAATTCCCCCTCAGATGTGACTTGAAGGTTATAAATTTGTAATGTAAACACAAAAATTATAAGATATTTTTGCTTATTCAGAGCATTGTTTTTAAAATCGGACCAGACCGATCGGTTCGACCGGTTTAACCGCGAACCGGTCAGTGATCCAATCCGATTATATGTATTTACGGTTCACATTTAAACCCGGAGCGAACCGGTCAAAACCGATGAAAAATCGGTTGAACTGGCCTTTTTTTTAAATTCACCGGTCAAATTTTTCAAAATTCTGGAAAAATTTAATTAATTCCCCTCAGATGTGACTTGAATGATTCAAACCCCAGGATCTTAAAAAATTTGAATGATTCAAACCCCAGAATCTTAAAAAAATGGATGCCTTTGTACCATGTGCTCAACCAATTGGACCAATACATTTTTATGTTGTTATTTGAATATTAATAATAATATATATACACACACACGCGCGCACACATTGAAGGATTCGAACCCAGGAATTTTTATGTTGTTATTTGAATATTAATAATAATATATATATATACACACACACACATTTTTATGTTGTTATTTGAATATTAATAATAATATATATACACACACACACGCACACATTGAAGGATTCGAACCCAGGAATTTTTATGTTGTTATTTGAATAATAATAATAATAATATATATATACACACATTGAATATTAATAATAATATATATATACACACACACACACATTGAAGGATTCGAACCCAGGAATTTTTATGTTGTTATTTGAATATTAATAATAATATATATATACACACACACACGCACACATTGAAGGACACACCAATTGGACCAATACATTTTTATGTTGTTATTTGAATATTAATAATACACACACACACACACACACATTGAAGGATTCAAACCCAGGATATTTGAATATTAATAATAATATATATATACACACACACACGCACACATTGAAGGACACACCAATTGGACCAATACATTTTTATGTTGTTATTTGAATATTAATAATATATACACACACACACACACACATTGAAGGATTCGAACCCAAGATCTCCAAAAATTGGATGCTTTTGTACCATGTGCTCAACCAATTGGGCCAATACATTTTTATGTTGTTATTTGAATATTAATAAGATATATATATATATATATACACACACGCACACATTAAAGGATTCGAACTCAGGATCTCCAAAAATTGGATGCCTTTGTCCCATGTACTCAACCAATTAGGCCAATACATTTTTATGTTGTTATTTGAATATTAATAAAACCGGTGAAAATCGGTTGAACCGGCCATTTTTTTAAAAAATTATGGAAAAATTTAATTTAATTCCCTGAATGATTCGAACCCAGGATCTCAAAAAATTGAATGTGTTTATACCATGTTCTCAACAAATTGGGCCAATATATTTTTATGTTGTTATTTGAATATTAATAACATATATATATATATATATATATATATACATACACACACACACACACATTGAAGATAACAAATCTATATTTTAATAAAAATCAATATTTGGCATGTAATTAAAATAAATATTTAACAATATCTAATTTAACATTTTTTGAATTAATATAAATGGAGAGAAAAACTAAAATCTAAAATAGTGGCTTGTGAAATAATGACTAACAATGTTTTTAATTGTTATTGTGTAGTATTATTTGTAATTAAAATTAATATTTAATTATTTGACATGTAATTATATATTTTCTCAAATTTTAGTATTTCTATATTTGATGTTCAATATTTATTTTTATAAATATTATAATTTTAGTATTTGGTGTATTCTTTAAACTTATTTAATATATTAATCATGATAATAGTTTGTATAATTTTACCATGTTTTATTGTGTACATGTACATATAAATATCATATAACGGTTTATCCGATTTTTTCAAAACGGTTCAACCGGTTGAACCAGTGATCCAGTAACCTGATAATTTGACCGGTTCGATGTCCGGTCCGGTTTTCAAAATATTGATTGCGGCAAGTTCTCTCTCTCAAAATTGATTTGATTTCCACCCACTCTGCTTTAGCGCTCCGCCTACTTCCTCTACCAATTTTCTTACTTCCAGTTTAATTACATTATTCCCCTCTAAAATCTAAAATAAGTATATTTGTTGCCATTTTTTTTTAAGTTGCATAATTTGTTTTCCAGATGTGAAGTAGAGGAGCAGATAATATTGTTAAGATCTCTAATCTTTTTTATTTTGGTTAAGGTTTCTAATAAGTTTGCTTCTTGTTTTGTATATTTTGTAGGTATATTTTTAATTTTAGTTGAGATCTCTTAGTTTGCTCTCTACTTTGTATTTTTTTTAACATTAGTTATAGAATAATAAAATTATTTTCAATCATAAATTTCGTATAAAAATATATGAATTATATCAGTATCTGAATTAAGAATTCAAAGAGTTTATTATATGTAACTTAATAGCCCCCACTTGTAAAAAAACAGCATGGCTTTGGGATTGTGTGTGTGTGTGTGTGTGTGTGTATATATGTCTAGAGCTTTACAAATCTAAAAAAAAGAATAAAGAGTGATGTAAAAAATACATTTTTTTGAGAAAAAATGTGAAGTACATTATAAAAACAAACTTAAGATATTGACTCGGTCTCGGTTAGACATTTAAAATATGACTCGACTTATTCGGTCCCTTAAACTATTTCAAATGGCCCAATCGACCAATTATGCTATTTTAAATGACCCAAGCGGCTCTTGCGTTAAAAAATATTAATTTCTCATCAGTAATTAATGTTGATTAAACATACAAACATTGGTGATGCTATTTGAGCCTAAATTATATCGTCTATTGTTATCTACCGAAAAAATTGAAATTATGGTTACATGGCCCACATTTTAGAATTTCAAAGCTCTCATTCAGTTTTGATATTTGACGTTAAATCGATATAAATATTTTCAGCCTAAGTCATGAATAGAAATCATTGTCTTCGAGATATCTCCGTCCAATTACTCCATTATATATTTGACATCCAATTGACGAATTGAGGGTATCAGAAAACCTGTGGTGAGAGTTTTCCATCCATACACAACATTGAAAGATTTTATCGCACGGATAACTTGGAATTAGATAGTGAAAATTTTGCACATTTAATTAACATTAAGTACAAACGAAAAATTAATATTTTTGACGGAAGTGCTTATTTACCATTTTAAATAGTTTAAGGAGCTGAATGAGCCAAGTCATACTTTAAACTTCTAATCAGGACTGCGTCAATACCTTGAGTGTATTTTTTGTATCATTTCCCAAAAATATAATTGATATACATCTAGCCAAATTTCATTATTTTATTCGCTGTCCAATTTAGCTTGCTCTTTTAACAAAGTCTGAATATTCATATATGTTTTTATTTTCTCATAAAAAAACATGATTCGTTGACTTTTTGATGTATGATAAATTTAGTTTGAAAAAATAAACATATAAGATTTAACTATTTTAAATATATTAATATATATAAATTTTAAAAATTGAACATATATTAAAAAAATATCAAATAAATTTATTTGATTTTTTAATGTATTTAATTCAAAAATTATTTTTTATTGTTGATAATTATAGTTTATAGCATGTTCATGGAGAACATACTCGTTACTGTATATTTTAATGTGGGATAATTGTATTTTAAATTTCAAAAGATAAAAAGAGCATGAAAATTATATTTAATATCTAAACTAATTAATCATGTATTTACACTTGATCTTAGTTAAAAGATAAAAGAAGATTGTAGGAATACTTATGTTGGGCCAGCCAATTTATAGTTTGTTCAATGAGAGTAATATTTGTTAGTTCCTAAATGTGAAATATACTTAGTAAAATAATTAAATTATAAAAGATTTAATTGTTTAACATTTAAGTTTCATATATTTAAAATTGCAAACTTAAATAAATTTAAATTTTCAAATTTATAATAAAAATAAATAAATTTTAGATATATATTTAATAAGAAACTAATGCATATTTAAATTCAAATTTTTAAATATATTTAATTTGCAAATTTTTAATATGTATTTTAATATTAAACTGATGAGATAAAAAAATCATACTTGATCTCTACTTAAAACACTGAGAAATGTACGATAATATAATTATGGACAATTAGAATTTTATTTTTGTTCATGGAGAACAATACACGTTGTATTTTGATGTGCAGTAATTGTATTTCCAATTTCATGAGGCAAAAATAGCAAAATATATATACATATATACATTTAATATTAAACTGAAAAATTGTAGGAATACTTATATTGGCCTCACAATTTATAGTTTGTTAATTGAAAATAATATTTGTCATCTTTTCGGTATGAGATAAATTTATTAAAAATTAAAGTATAAAGTATTTGCTATTTTTATGTTTAGGCTTTATATATTTAAAGTTGCAAACATGCATACATTTCAAATTTTGAAAAAAATAAATAAATTTAATAAAAAAACCTGATAGATATTTAAATTTAAAACAAATACATTCAAAGTTCTAAATTTATTTAATTCAAAATTTAAATATGTATTTTATTAATAAACTGATAATTAAGATCAAACACTATATTCGACCTCAACTTATAAAAGGCCAAGAAAAATATGAGAATTTTATTGTTGACAATTAGAATTTATAATATGTTCATGGAGAATAATACTTATTACATTTCAATGTGAGATAACTGTATTTTCAATCAACAATCGTATAGCTAAGTGTTTGTGAAATAAAAATAAATATTATGTATGCATCAAAATTGTATGGAAGGATGGGTAAAAATTATAAATTTTATTACATTATAAATTTTGGAATATGCCTTTATATGCATCATTTATAATGTGTGTTTCTCTTATTTTAATAATAGACGATAATACATTCAAAAGAATTAATTGAAAGTATATTGGTAAATTATTAAATATAAAAATACATACAAAATATAAATTTAGAATATAATACTTAAATTGTTAATTATGTACTACTTTTCTCAAAAAAATATTTGTTGAGCAAAATAATATATACAGTAACACCATAATATTCATAAAAAATTGTGAGATGTAATAATATTGTAAATTTTCTATTTATCATTGATCATGTAAATATATCATAAATGTTAAATGTTAAGTGTATATATTTGAGAGTTGAAGTTTTTTTACGGACCACAACTTAGGTCGATTTGGAAAAGAGGACAAATTTATAACGGGCCGAAATTTAAGGACATTAACATTTAAGTGTTGCGTCCATAGCCCGTTCGAGTTGAAAATTGGACGGACGCATACTTAAAAGTTAATGTCCTTAAATTTCGGCCCGCAATAAATTTGTCCTCTTTTCCAAATCGGCCTAATTAAGAAAATATCACAATCCCTTATATAAACAGAGATCTTTAAGGAAAAATAATAGACTGCCTTTTTTAAGGACAACAACTTAAGACGATTTGAAAAAGATGACAAATTTATTACGGGTCGAAATTTAAGGACATTAACATTTAAGTGATGCGTCCGTAGCCCATTCAAACTGAAAATTAGCCTACAGACGCAGTACTTAAATGTTAATGTCCTTAAATTTCGATCCGCAATAAATTTATCCTCTTTTCCAAATCGGTCTAAGTTGTTGTCCTTAAAAAAACTCTAACTCTATATTTGATAAGTAGTATGCATGAGAATTGTGAGATATGTATAATACTATAAAATTATTGATCATAATTCATAAATGACACGTATGGGAGGAAAAATGACATCAAACGTATAATGTTGCATGTTTTATATAATATTCAAATTAAACATATTTCTACTTAATTAATAAAATAAATTAATTAAATTAAATTAGGTGATCAATTAATATAGGGCACGACTTCGACAAATTCATCTAGAATAATTGAAAATTCACATTTTATAGACTTTGAAATAAATAAATGTTACAAAAAAATATTTAAATATTTAGTTTGGGGACAAGTTGCGACATGTACAATTATCATTTGCCTTATATGTGAATTCACATTTAACTCATAAATAACTTATATATAAAAAAATTATAGCATGAATAATTTGTTGAAAATTTTAAATTAATAAATAACCTCTTAAAATTTATTTGAAGCATTTCATTTTTATTCACTATTTTAGTGATATATACATGAAGTAGGAATCAATAATTAATTATTAAGATAACTCATTTTGTAGCATTTTATACAACTCAATCATGATAATTAAAAAAATTATGAATTAGCTTTTGTCAAAACATTTGTACTTTTGTACCAAAATCATTTTTTAAAATATAGATAAGAAGTATGTGAGATTACTTATTATTTTTTATTTTGTTGTGAATATATATTAAATAAATATCAAATATATTTAACATATGATCTATATCTTTTACTGGTTTGGCAGAGCCCACAAATTTGGTTTGGTCGACATTCAATTGTTTTTAATGATATATTATTAGGTTTTAATTCATATATATGTCTAATCGAATAAATCTAAATTAAGAAATTTCAATTAGATTTACACGCAAGAAAAGTTAATACAAAACATGCTAAAATACTTAAAAGATGATAATATACTCACTTACATATAAAAAGACAAATCATAAAAAAAGATTAGGATACTTTTTTCATAGAAAGATGAAGGAATCTTTACAATTCGCAATTGACAAAATCAAAATAACAATGAATGTGTATAAAATCAAAACAATTCCCCAAATCTAACAAAATATTGATTTACATTTATTTCCATAAGCTCGTACTTTCATAAACATAATATAATGAGATTGTATTCCATACATGTCGATCGACGAAGTCGTAAAAGTGAAGTCTAATTTTGTTGAGTGTATTTGTAATGTCTGCAACATCAATAAAAAACAATATAATATGAACACACACACACACACTCACGCACACAAAGTTGAATTGAATATGATATAGGAAAAATGAAAATCTAATATAAATAAAACACAAATTGGATAGAACTTCGACAAATAAATAAAGCAATAAAAAAATTAACTCACAATCTTTCGTGTTGAAGAAGTTGTTGAATGTTGGAAAAACATATGAAATATAGCTATATATTTATAGAGCCCACGGTCACTTCATTTTATTTTTCTCAAAATTTAATTTAAAGTTTTGAAATAATATAATTGGTAACAATAATTAAAATGTAAATGAAACAATGAATGCATTGAATAAATTTATTTTTACGTTTTATGTATATTAATTGATTGATTGCTATTAAATAGATTAATTTCTAATTACAATAATTGCTATTGATTTGTAATTTGCAAACTACATGAGAGTATATAAAAATAGGCATGAATTATGGAAAAATCAGTTAGCTAATATTGATTAGAATTTAAATAGAGTAATAAAATTTATTCAAAAAAGGTAATTAATTAATTGTTTGATAGAAATTAAACACTAATTTTTGGATATAAATTATTTTTTGATATGATGATATGTTGACTACCAATATAATTATGATACTATAATGATTATATCATATTGTATTATATTATTTTTTTTTGTTTGTATATTAGATTATATATATAAACTATTGTATTATATTAAATATATGGTACATTATTATATCTAATATATGCATAATAATATATTAATATATAATCTAAATAAAATAATATAAGCTACATTAATTACATATATCATCATTAATTAATTTTGGAGGGAAAATATAATTATAAATTTACCCTTGACTATCCTACTTTTAGATATAGTAGGACAAGTCATGAAAGCAAATAATATATATAAATATAGTTCGGTTTACTAAATAATTGTGTTCAGAAATTACACACACACAAAATAGAAAGCAAAGAGATCTCAACTAAAATTAAAAATATACATACAAAATATACAAAACAGAAAGCAAACTGATCTTCACCATAGTATATTAAACTATGTTAAAAAAAATACAAAGTAGAGAGCAAACTAAGAGATCTCAACTAAAATTAAAAATATACCTACAAAATATACAAAACAAGAAGCAAACTTATTAGAAACCTTAACCAAAATAAAAAAGATTAGAGATCTTAACAATATTATCTGCTCCTCTACTTCACATCTGGAAAATAAATTATGCAACTTAAAAAAAAATGGCAACAAATATACTTATTTTAGATTTTGGTGTGTAGCCTATTTCAAAACTCTCCAAGAACTGAAATTGAAGAGCCATGACCGAACGGTCATACATAGGTAGCAAATTTGATGTTGGCACTAAGTTAGTTATAGACAAATCTCAAACTTCGTATAAAAATATATGAATTATACGAAATTTATGATTGAAAATAATTTTATTATTCTACATAAATTCTTTTTAATAATATTTCATGTGCATCACACGGGTGGGTGATATGCTAGTTTGTATGAAAAAAAAATTGTGTAACTTCACCCAATGCACACCCACCTAGGATTGTAACAAGTGTCGTGACCACTTTTTGGTTATTTTAATTTTGGATTAGTCCAGTTAATTAATTATAATTTGCAACTAAACAAGTCAAAGTTGGAGAGAGAGTGTTATCTCACTTTGGTATCCGTGCACTTCGCCGGCAGATTGCCTCGGTTTATGGACTATCATCGGTAACCAAATTTTCTGATGCATAATTTCACGGCGACATAATGAATAACACCGTCGGCTGCAATATAATATCAATTTCATAATAATTTCTTAATTTATTCCCCAATATAAAAATGGGTACAATTTTTTTTAATATTCGCTCACTGTAGCCAACATTTATGCAATTTTTTAATATTGTTATTTGTTATAATTTTTTTATGCTATTAGATCTACACAACATATTTTTGGTAAATTGGTGTAAATAAATGAAACTATTATTAAACTAACTATAAAAACATTGCAACATGCACTTCACCCAGTGCTCTTTCTCTCTCAAAATTGATTTCCACCAACTTCCTCTATCATTTTTTAATACTTCCAATTTTATTACATTATTCATCCCCAACAATTTCCATCCAATTTTCTGTTTTTGGTATGAATGTTGAAACCATCTCAATTCTCACACTCAGTTGTTTGGAAATGTTAGAATTAGATGTTGGTATAAAGAAAATTAAGCCGAAGATATTGCAATTGGCTATATCTCAAAATCGATTCTGATCCACTCTGCTTTTATTTTTTGACATGTAATTATATATTTTCTCAAATTTTAGTATTTCTATATTTGATGTTCATTATTTATTTTTATAAATATTATAATTTTAGTATTTGGTGTAATTTAAAATATTAATCATAGTATTAGTTTCTATAATTTTACCATGTTTTATTGTGTATATATACATATAAATATCATATAACGATTTATCCGGTTTTTTCAAAATGGTTCAACCGGTTGAACCAGTGACCTAGTGACCCGGTAATTTGACCGGTTCGATTTCCAATCCGATTTTAAAAACATTGATTGTAGCAAGGTCTCTCTCTCTCTCACACACACACACAATTGATTTCCACCCACTCCGCCTACTTCTTCTACCATTTTTCTTACTTCCAGTTTAATTACACTATTTCCCTCTTGATACCATCTCAATTCTCAATTATCCATGAAGCTTTGCAAATGGATTCCCCCAATTATTTGGAAATATTAGAATATTGCAATTAGATGTTGCCACAAAGAAAATTAAACTAGTAAGAAAATGCAATTATATCGTCAGCTAGGCCTCTCTCTCTCTCTCTCTCTCTCTCTCTCTCTCTCTCTCAATTGATTGATGCTGCTTAATTCCCTCCGCCTACATCCTCTACCATTTACACAACTACACAATTCACCCCCCCTCGCTCCCTCCCAACAAACCCAGAAGCCTTAGATCAAAACAATATGGAGTGGATTTGTGTAAAAAGTTTGAGATTTGGCTATAATTAACTTAATGCCAACATCAAATTTGATGTCTGTGTATGACCGTTCGGTCATGGCTCTTCAATTTTAGTTCTTGGAGAGTTTTGAAATGTACATACCAAAATCTAAGATAAGTGTATTTGTAGCTATTTTTTTTAAGTTGCATAATTTGTTTTCCAGATGTGAAGTAGAAGAGCAGATAATATCGTTAAGATCTCTAATCTTTTTCATTTTGGTTAAGGTCTCTAATAAGTTTGCTTTCTATTTTCTACATTTTGTAGGTATATTTTTAATTTTAGTTGAGATCTCTTAGTTTGCTTTCTGCTTTGTATTTTTTTTAACACAGTTTAGTATACTGTGGTTAAGATCTGTCATTTTGCTTTCTGTTTGGTATATTTTGTATGTATATTTTTAATTTTAGTTGAGATCTCTTTGCGTTTTGTTTTGTGTGTGTTTGTGTATTTTCTGAACACAATTTAGTAAACTGAACTATGTTTATATATATTATTTACTTTCATGACTTGTTTGTATATAATTTTTTTTATAAAATTTGAAAAAAAATTGTGGAACCTCACCCAATGCACACCCACCTAGGATTGTGACAAGTGTCCTGACCACTTTTTAGTTATTTTAATGTTGGATTAGTCCAGTTAATTAATTGTAATTTGCAACTAAACAAGTCAAAGTTGGAGAGAGAGTGTTATCTTACTTTGGTATCCGTGCACTTAGCCGGCAGATTATCTCGGTTTATGGACTATCATCGGTAACCAAATTTTCCGATGCATAATTTCACGGCGACATAGCGAATAACACCGCCGGCTGCAATATAATATCAATTTCATAACAATTTCTTAATTTATTCCCCAATTTGAAAATGGGTTTAATTTTTTTAATATTCGCTCACTATAGCCAACATTTATGCAATTTTAATATTGTTATTTGTTACAATTTTTTTATGTTATTAGATCTACACAAAATATTTTTGGTAAATTGGTGTAAATAAATGAAACTATTATAAAACTAAGCTATAAAAACATTGCAACATGCACTTCATACATGGCTCTTTCTCTCTCAAAATTGATTTCCATCAACTTCCTCTATCATTTTTTTAATATTTTTAATTTTATTACATTATTCACCCCCCAGCAAATTTCTGTCCAATTTTCTGTTTTTGGTATGAGTGTTGAAACCAACTCAATTCTCACACTCAGTTGTTTGGAAATATTAGAATTAGATGTCGGTATAAAGAAAATGAAGCCGAAGACATTGCAATTGGTTATATCTCAAAATCGATTCCGATCCACTCTGCTTTAATGTTGCATTAAGTTTCACCACCTACACCTCTACCATTTTTATTTTTCTTGCATCAAGTCATTGACAGTTTTACACCACTGACCTACCTCCCCTCCCAATAATTTCCCATTTAATTTTCCATTATATCAAACATACTAGTGAAAATGAAGCCAAACACATTGCTATAGCAGCCAGTGTTTTTAAAATCGGACCAGATCGGCTTTGACCGGTTTAACCATGAACCGGTCAGTGGTCCGGTCTGATTATATATATTTACGGGTCACAGTCAAACTCGGAGCGAACTGGTCCACAAACCTACCTCCCCTCCCAACAATTTCCCATTTAATTTTCCATTATCTCAAACATACTGGTGAAAATGAAGCCAAACACATTGCTATTGCAGCCAGTGTTTTTAAAACCAGACCGGACCGATGGGTTCGACCGTCATGTAAATCAACGATAAGGATCGAACACACGTTGAATATATGTAAGGATTCAAGACTCGATTAACAAAGAAACTAGGACTCGATTAAATACCAAGATTATGACTCAACAAGAAATAGAAACACAATGTAATCTTGAAAGGAATTGACTGTGTTTGGATGATGGAATTATGGATGGTATTTGTGAGATGGATGGCTCGGCTAGAAAGAGTGGAGTAGATAGGATATGTCATGATAGGAATAACTTACGCGTAATGGAAGGTCGAACTTGATGGCTTGATGTGGCACGACTATTGTTGGCTTGAAGTCGAAGGCGAATGATGATGAACTCGTGGTTGATGTCGTAGACGGATGATGCACTATTTATCATGCACTAATCTGCAACTAACACAGGTCACTGTAATATAATTGGTGAATCGAGTATCGTATCCACATGGACTGAAAATATGACCACACTAAGTACTAAGCTAACAGTTCTCTATTATCCAGGCTACCAATTTTGAATTTACTAAATCTAGACACGAATTTAAATGAAATCAAAAGAAATAAACGACACTTAAAAAGAAAAAATTAAGTCACTTAAACAAACTCAACAAACTCAATCAATTAACAGAATATTAATCCTAGGGAATGCATTATACATGTATCGTCTATGTATTAATTCAACTCTAATAATTCCCAATTTAATCTGATTATTGGTGGAGGATCAGAAATATACCTACCTATCTCTGCCAAGTCTCAAGGTAGATGTGGATTAATAAATTGCCTATCGCTTTCGTCTCTAGGATAATTTACTAACTTCCGATAGATCAACATATTAAACCCCCTACAGATTCCGTAGAATGTGTATCAAAATGCTCAATTAATACCACCAGTTAATTATCTCTGCCAGGTCTCAAATTAATTAGCTAACATGCATCAATTATAGCCACTTAAATGAGAATAACAGCACTCAAACAATTGAACCCAATAATCAGAAGGGAAAAATAACAGAATTAAATTAAACACATAGATTCAACATGCTTGCAAACCCTAGAATTAATGTGTGTTTAGCCGCTCATGGCAAAATAGAAATCTAATAAAATATGAATTACTAAAGTCATGATGAAATTAAACTATAAACATGAAACACTTATGCTGGATGTTTAAATCTTCAATCTCCGTCTTCACAGCACTTCTCTGCTTCAATATAGGGTGAAAAAGTTGTCCCAAAAATCGTGCAAAGCAGAGCCTTTTATAGGTGAGGAATATAGAGTCCAAGTAAGGAAAGAGGCCTAAAATTTCCGGAACAGGCAGCATGGTCCGTGCCGTGCAGCAAAACACGCCTCTAAAGACACGTCCGTGTCGTGGCTACCGAGAGTTTTCTCTTGTGATGCTTCATGGCACGGTCCGTGCCAGCGTACATACCTCCGATACACTCCACTGTTTTGCTCCATTCTCGCTCGTTTCTTGTTCGACTGACCCGATTCAAGTTGTAAAATGACCCCAAATCGATCCTCTATCTTTCTAGCTTATCTTCCAACTGAATTGGATCTTGTAAGTATCCTCTTTTCTAGCTCAAACTTCAACAAAAATAGCAAAACATGAACGTGCACGAGAAAAACCGAAACGACCACAAAACCTCAACTTAAACATGCATTAATCTTCAAATATGATCCACATAAACACTCAAATGCATGCAAAAGCCATGTTATCAACGGATGATGATCGATGGAAGGTAGAATGAATTGAACTCGGGGCGACACACCCTCTGTAAAATAATACACAAAAAGTCTCGCTACTTGAATTCTCTTCATTGCAATCCAACCCTAGCTCCACGAGAAAACTAAAATAGTATTTAAGAATAAATCCTAAAAGTTGCAAGCTTTTAAGAGTAGTAATTTTCGACTGAAAATTAATAAATGAGGATCTTGGGTGAGACGATATTGAAAGGCAAAATGCTCAACTTAATCAAATATTGTCTAAGTAATAATGTCACAATGATCCACTATTTATAATAGTTTGGATCAAAAATTCTAGTCTAAAAAGAATTAAAACTAGACTAGAAAACTTCATAAACTAGATTCTTATTCAAGGTAGGAATATCCCTTAAATAAAATCCTAGTCAACTATGACTCAAAAAGACCAAAAATTAAATAAGAAAATAACTAAACTAAGATAAATAAAACCCAACAAGCTTGGGCCTTCAAACTTGGGCTTGGAAACTCGAACATGGGCTACACGAATCAAATCCACGTAGATCAAATCGAGCTTCAAGTTTAGCGGCGTCTGCGCATGCTTCGTGCGCTCGTGCAGGTGTGACTGCACGGTCCGTGCGGGACCTTCTGGACAGTTTCTTCACTTGGCTTGCACGGGCTGTGCGGTTATGTTGCAACTTTGCACGGGCCATGCGGAATCTTCTTGCCCTTCATCTTCAATGGATAGAATGGTGATCCATCTTGGGCTATTCCACAAGATCTCTTCTTTCTCGAGCTTCTTCCTAACATAAGCTTGGAAATAGCCTTGTAATCTTTTAGCTCGAAATCTCATGATTGGTCCTTGCATTTGTAACTTCGGGTTATCATCTTCAATCACGGGTATGGCTTTATTAGACTAGTTTTGATGTGACCTTGGGCTAGGAAACACGACACGACACAAATATGCGGAAGCTAGGAAAGTAACTACGTCAGTGACGTAAGGGAATGATACTCGAATACCTAGACGACTAAGACAAAACTAAAATACCTAGATTATGACACACAAAACCAACACAAAATCCAAATAAAGAGGGCTGTTTTGGACGGCTATACGAACGGTAATGGAGAGGGTGATTCGATGATGATGTGTAGGTAAAGAAGGGCTAGAGTAGATAGGATATGTTAGGGTTGTAACGGACTTACGGTTTGAATGGAACGTAGACGATACTGGACACGAACGAGGCTGACTTAAGGCGAGCGTTGACGATGGTGAATAGCGTCGAACGGTGTTGGTGGATGGTGTTTTGTCGATGCGAATCACAACCCGAAAGTTACCTTGAATCTCGAACGTACACAAGGTCAAATTATTTAAGTTGATCTTCAAAGTAGCGAGTCTCCGATGATCCCTCGAACGTGGACGGTGAATTTCCTTTGTAAAACTTAGAGATGCTAATTCTAAGAGTATGAATTTAAAATCTAAACTCACAAAGAGTAACGGGGTTGAGACGATATTGAAAGCAAAGCTTAATTAATCAAATATAGACTAAAGTATGAATGACACATGTATACCCTATTTATAATGATAGGAGGACCGAAAATTAAAGAGATAAGGGCCGAAAATTACAAGCCCAAAACAAACTAAAACTACACTAGGTAATTTCCTAAACTAGAATTCTATTTAGGGTAGAATTTGTAGATCTTGCCTTATCTAAAATCCTAGTCAAACCTATGACTAAAGTGACCGAAAATTACTCTAAATAAATCAAATTAAATCTGAATTGGACTATAGTCTAATTAAATAAAACAACTCCTTAATTAAATAACTAAGGATCGAAAACTTTGATCTTCTTCACTCTCGGCCATGAGCTCTTCAACACGCACACATGCACACGTCCATATGCACACGTGCACATCTTCATGTCTTGTACTCCATGTCTTGATCTCCATCTTTCAACATCAACAAGATCATCAACTTTGAGCTACCTTGCACGCTATCTTTTTCTTCGAGCTTCTTGCGAATTGTTGCTTGCAAATAGTCTTGTAACTTCTTAGCTCTTAGTCTTGTGACGGGACCTTTGAATTGCAGCTCCGGATTGAGTTCCTCATTGCTATGGATGTCCTCATCATTCCCCCCCTGCTGAAGAGAATTTGTCCTCGAATTTGGATCCTCATCATTGGCGAATTCATCTGCATTAAAAGGAGACAAATCAGCAACATTAAATGTAGAAGAACACTTATTCTCACCGGGAAGATCAATGCGGTATGCATTATCATTAACACGGCTCAAAACAGTGAATGGTCCGTCTCCTCTAGGCGACAACTTGGACTTCCTCAAGTTGGGAAAACGGACAGGACTCAGATGAATCCAAACACGATCTCCGGGTTGGAAGATAACTTGCTTGCGTCTCGTGTTGCGTGCGGCGGCGGTCTTGGCGCCTTTGTGCTCGATCCGGGCACGAACCTTCTCATGCATCTCTCGAATAAAATCAGCTCTCTTCATACCTTTAACACTCGTTAGATGCTCAACGGGTAAATGAATCAAATCAGTAGGAGTTAGTGGATTAAATCCATAAACTACCTTGAATGGAGACATGTTAGTAGAAGAATGAATTACACGATTATAAGCAAATTCAGCATATGGTAAACACTCTTCCCATGACTTCAAATTGTTTTTAATTAGAGACCTAAGTAAAGCTCCTAATGTATGATTCACAACCTCAGTTTGACCATCGGTTTGTGGATGACATGCTGTAGAAAATAATGACTTAGTACCTAATTTTCCCCACAAAACACACCAAAAATGTCCTAAAAACTTAGAATCCCTATCACTAACAATAGTACGAGGAATTCCATGCAAACGAACAACATGAACAAAGAACAAGTTGGCAATGTAAACAACGTCATCGGTTTTCCTACATGCAATGAAATGAGCCATTTTGGAGAAACGATCAACTACAACAAACACCGA
Source organism: Perilla frutescens (assembly GCA_026008535.1). NCBI lineage: Eukaryota > Viridiplantae > Streptophyta > Magnoliopsida > Lamiales > Lamiaceae > Perilla > Perilla frutescens. Next base: position 36,485,185 of record BRKX01000016.1, on the reverse strand, counting down.
ATCTTTACCCGACCTAGACCTAGGCAATCCCAAGATGAAATCCATATAAATATCGATCCAAGGGGCTGTAGGGACGGGTAATGACGTGTATAATCTAAACGGGTGTGAAGTGGACTTGGCTTGACGACAAGTAATGTAATGACTACACACACTCTCTACATCCCTACGCATATGCGGCCAAAAGAAGTGTTCTTGCAGCAAGTTTAATGTCTTATGCACACCAAAGTGACCCATCAAACCTCCCGCATGTGATTCTAACACAAGTAGCTCACGCATAGAACAAGCAGGAATGCATAACTTAGACTCTTTAAACAAGAACCCATCATGCACATAAAAACCATCATTAGCACGTGACTTAGACCTACATGAAGCATAAATGGGGCTGAAATATGCATTAAGTTCAAGAGTACGTACCTTCTAGACAATGCGTCGGCTACAACATTCTCCTCACCCTTTTTGTACTTGATTACATAAGGAAAGGACTCGATGAATTCTACCCATCTCGCGTCTCTTTTGTTCAGATTTTGCTACCCTTTGAGATGCTTTAAACTTTCATGATCCGTGTGAATCACGAACTCCTTGGGCCAGAGATAATGCTACCATGTATCCAACGCACGCTTCAAAACGTAAAGCTCTTTGTCGTACGTGGAGTACCTCAAACTAGCGCCACTTAGTTTCTCACTGAAGTAGGTGATGGGCCTGCGATTCTGCATCAAAACTGCACCAATACCTATGCCCGAAGCATCACACTCGATCTCAAAAGTCTTAGTAAAATCAGGTAAACGTAGAACAAGAGCAGAACATAATAATGACTTCAATGTATTAAACGCATGCTCTTGTTGCTTACCCCATTCAAATTTCCGGTCCTTCTTACTTAGCTCAGTAAGAGGGGCAGCTATACTGGAGAAATCCCGTACAAAGCGACGGTAAAACCCAGCCAATCCATGAAAGGATCGAACCTCTGAGGCGTTTTTGGGTGTTGGCCATTCCTCAATCGCTTTGATTTTGGAACGGCCAATCTCAATACCTCGTGAACTGACGATAAAGCCTAGAAAAATGACTTCATCTATGAAAAAGGAACACTTAGACAAATTTCCATACAACTTCGCATCATGCAGAAGACAGAAAACACGCCTAAGGTGCTCTATGTGTGCCTGTGCACTGTGACTGTAAATCAAAATATCATCAAAGTATACAACCATGAATTTACCAATCACATCACGTAAAACATGGTTCATGAACCTCATAAACGTGCTCGGTGCATTAGTGAGACCAAAAGGCATAACTAACCACTCATATAGACTATACTTTATTTTAAACGCAGTTTTCTATTCATCCCCTTCATGCATTCTAACTTGAAAATAACCAGATCTCAAATCTATCTTAGAAAACACATTAGAACCACTTAATTCATCTAGCATATCATCAAGTCTAGGGATAGGAAATCTGTACTTAACCGTTATTTTGTTGATGGCGCGGCAATCCATGCACATCCTCCATTCGTTGTTCTTCTTTGGCACTAGGATGACTGGAACTGCACAAGGGCTCATCGACTCTCGGATTTGCTTCTTCTCCAACAGCTCCTTCACTTGGTGGTCGATCTCCTTCGTCTCCTCGAGCAAAGTGCGGTAAGCCGGTCGGTTGGGCAGGACGGCGCCGGGCACGAAGTCGATCTGGTGCTCGATCCCATGAAATGGAGCTAATCCACTTGGAATCTCTTCCGGGAACACGTCCACGAACTCCTCCATAAGTGGCTGTACATCACAAGGCAAAGAAACACCATTAGTAGCACTGTCCTTATAAGATAAAAGTACAAAAGGTAAACCTGCTTTTAGTGCTTTCTCTACGCCTTTAACTGAGATGAACAGGGATCGTATCTTCTCTTTGCTTGGGGCTGATCCGGATGCATTTTCATGAACCAAGAAATCATTAGAAGGCGGTCTAGGGTCTGTATTGGTTGAGGTAGACGACGGGGGCGGCGGTGAAGTGGTGGCCGAGGTGGATCGGGTGGCGGCCGCGGCTTGCTTTGCCCGTTCATGCTTAAACCTCTCTTGCATCCTTTCTTGATCCTCTGCAATAGCTTTAGGGGTTAATGGCTTCAAAACAGTGGTTCGACCATCTCGAGTAATCGAGTAGGTATTCGTCAATCCATCGTGAACTACTTTTCTGTCGAATTTCCACGGTCTCCCTAAAAGTATGTGGGCTGCTTCCATGGGGATAACATCACACAAAATGGTGTCAGAATAATGACCTTTAGTAAAGGAAATGTGTACCTGACCTGTAACTCGAATAGAACCACGATCGGTAAGCCACTGCAGCTTGTAGGGCTTCGGATGCTTTGTAGTGGTGAGGGTGAGCTTATCAACGGCATACTGACTAATTGCATTGATCACGCTCCCACTGTCTATAATCATCGCACAAGTCTGATCTTTAATAGCAACTCAAGTGTAAAAAATGTTCTCACGCTGAGATTGCTCTTCGTCTTCACAATTGATGTTCAGACTGCGGATAGAGACTAGACTGACATGAGGTAACTCGGGCTCCTCATCTTCAATCTCGACTACTGGGGTGTCGATGGCATCAGGGGCGGTGTCCTGGGGCTTCTCTTCATCTTCACTGGCTGATTCAAGTCCATTCTGTTCATTGAAGAACAGAACACGATGGTTTGGGCACTGATTCTGAAAATGATCCCAACCTTGGCATTTATGACACTGGATGTCATGGGCTCGACTAAGGGCTGTATTTAGCGTCGTATTGGACTGATTGGGCCATTGGAATAGAGGCCATGGGGGCGGCGCCGGTGTAGACTCTGGTCTACGGCTGGACTGCGGTGTAGAACGATCGAATCACCGTTCAGGTGGTCCGGGCTGACCTTGGGCTCGTGTGGACTCAGAAGAAGGTGTAGAAGGTGATGTGGAATGTGTACCTTTGTTCCGAGGGGGCCGTATAGTGGCTGCACTATGGTGTGATCGACGGCGACCTTCTCGCAGCTGTTTTTCCACAATTGATGCGTACTGCACCATCCTTTCTACACTGGTGAAGTTTTTAAGCTCGACTTCACATGCAATGTTGGGGTTCATGCCTCCAATGTACCTAATGATGGTAGCATTTAAGGTCTCCTCCTTCCCGACTCGGTTCAAGGCAGTCTCCACCTCATTGTGATATTCTTCAATCGAACGGGTGCCTTGTTTGACCCGGCTGAGCTTCTTCTCAAGCTCTCTCTTATAGTGGACTGGAATGAAGCGTCCTCACATCAATCCCTTCATTTCTTTCCAAGTATCAATTGGTGGATTTCGATTTCTGCGCCTCCTCTCTTGCTGCATCTCCCACCAAGTGGCTGCGCAGCCTCTAAACTCCAAACATGCTAACTGCACCTTTTTTACTTCTGTAAAGTCATAGCAGTCGAAAATCTTCTCTACCTTACGTTCCCAATCTAGATAGATGTCGGGATCATGAAGGCCTTCAAACTCCGAAATGCTTATTTTGATGTTGTTAAGCATTCGATCTTCTCCATAGTCATCATTGTAATTACCACGTTGCTGGCGGTGACCACGATCTGGAGTGTCATATCTGGCATCGGTATTCTCATCAAAATACTCCTCCTCGGGCTCGTTTTGATGCTCATTGCGTCGAGCTTGACCTCGAACAGCTTGGGTAATGGTCGGAGTTGTCTTAGTGCGTTCAAATGCATGCACTAAATCATCAATCTTGTCAGATAGTGCTTGGTGCTATCTCTGGAAGTGCTTTGAGAGCGCTTCAAAGTGGTACTTTGGATCCCACGGTGGGGGTGGATCCGAAGAAGACTCCGGGTGCTTTGGACGGATCTTTGGATGGGTCCAAAGGAGGGAAGGTCGACTGAGGGTCGACGGGTAGAGTCACAGATGACTCGGGGCGGGAACCTTTCTTCATGATACCTACAAAATGAACAAATGTAAAGAAAAACAAGGTAGGACCTCACAATCTCACGTCACTCGTTTTTTTCTCTCTTAATTTTTACCACTCGTGTATCACTCAATATATGGGTGCACAGTGTGTGAAAAATCGTGTATATGGTTGTATGGGAATCGGTTCTCTTGCACTGAGGATGGACGGGTATGCTACTCTCGGAACACGGATGGATTTGGTGTGTATGAATGAGTATGGGTGTGTAAGGGGGCTGTCGAATTTGGTGTAGGTGGAATAGGTGGTGGTCGAAGGTAGTAGAGGAAGGAAAAGGAAGGAATTAGATCAATTAATGAAGTCTCAATTAGATTAGGAAATCCAAAAATAAATCTAGATAGGAAAATGAAAAAAATAGAATGGATAAGGAAAGAAGAATTCAAGAAGGCAATTGGGTGATTTGGATATGTATCAATTTATGTGACACAATCTAAATACCTTAATTAGCCTAGACTCTAGAAAGAAAGAACCAAAAATAAAATATGACACCTAAGGAAGTTACTAAAAATTAAACAAACTTGGAAGGAAATTTCCAAAAAGAAAATAGAATCTAAAAGGAAATAACCAACTATGGACTTGTACCACAAGGAATATACCAAAAATAAAATAACACAAAAGGTAACAATGAATTATACTTCTTTTTTTTTTAATTCGGATATTTGTTTTTTTTTGTTTTTTTTATCCGATTGTTTCCTTTTTTTTATCATTCATTTTTTTTGGAACTATGAATAATACGAAAATTAAATTACAACTCGATAAAACTCAAAAACAAAATAAAAGAGTATGAAACCACGAACGATTTAAACCGACGTGGCTCTTGATACCAATTTATGATGTGACACGGGGCTAGGGAACACGACACGACACAAATATGCGGAAGCTAGGAAAGTAACTACGTCGGTGAAGTAAGGGAACGATACTCGAATACCTAGACGACTAAGACAAAACTAAAATACCTAGATTATGACACACAAAACCAACACAAAATCCAAATAAAGAGGGTTGTTTTGGACGGCTATACGAACGGTAATAGAGAGGGTGATTCGATACTGATGTGTAGGTGAAGAAGGGCTAGAGTACATAGGATATGTTAGGGTTGTAACGGACTTACGGTTTGAATGGAACGTAGATGATACTGGACACGAACGGGGCTGACTTGAGGCGAGCGTTGACGATGGTGAATGGCGTCGAACGGCGTTGGTGGATGGTGTTTTGTCGATGCGAATCACAACCCGAAAGTTGCCTTGAATCTCGAACGCACACAAGGCCAAATTATTTAAGTTGATCTTCAAAGTAGCGAGTCTCCGACGATCCCTCGAACGTGGATGACGAATTCCCTTTGCAAAACTTAGAGATGCTAATTCTAAGAGTATAAATTTAAAATCAAAACTCACAAAGATTAACGGGGTTGAGACGATATTGAAAGCAAAGCTTAATTAATCAAATATAGTCTAAAGTATGAATGACACATGGATCCCCTATTTATAACTATAGGAGGACCAAAAATTAAAGAGATAAGGGCCGAAAATTACAAGCCCAAAACAAACTAGAACTAGACTAGGTAATTTCCTAAACTAGAATTCTATTTAAGGTAGAACTTGTAGATTTTGCCTTATCTAAAATCTTAGTCAAACCTATGACTAAAGTGACCGAAAATTACTCTAAATAAATCAAATAAAATCTGAATTGGACTATAGTCTAATTAAATAAAACAACTCCTTAATTAAATAACTAAGGATCGAAAACTTTGATCTTCTTCACTCTCGGCCATGAGCTCTTCAACACGCACACATGCACACGTCCATATGCACATGTGCACATCTTCATGTCTTGTACTCCATGTCTTGATCTCCATCTTCCAACGTCAACAAGATCATCAACTTTGAGCTACCTTGCACGCCGTCTTCTTCTTCGAGCTTCTTGCGAATTGTTGCATGAAAATAGTCTTGTAACTTCTTAGATCTTAGTCTTGTGACGGGGCTTTTGAATTGCAGCTCCGGATTGAGTTCCTCGTTGCTATGGATGTCCTCATCAGGTTTAATTGCGGACCAGTCAGTGGTCCAATCCGATTATATTTATTTACGGGTCACAGTCAAACCCGGAGCCCACCGGTCCACAGACCTACCTCCCCTCCCAAAAATTTCCCATTTAATTTTCCATTATCTCAAACATACTAGTGAAAATGAAGCCAAACACATTGCTATTGCAACCAGTGTTTTTAAAATCGAACCGGACAGACCGGTTCGACCGGTTTAACCGTGAACCGATCAATCCAGTTCAGTTATATGTATTTACGAGTCACAGTCAAACCCGGAGCGAACCGGTTAAACACGCAGCGAACAGATCAATACCGGTGAAAAACCGATTGAACTGGCCTTTTTTTTAAAATTCTAGAAAAAAATAATTTAATTCCCTCAGATGTGACTTGAAGGATTCGAACCCCAGGATCTCCAAAAATTGGATGCCTTTGTATCATGTGCTTAACCAATTAGGCCAATACATTTTTATGTTGTTCTTTGAATATTTTTTTTGAAATCATTGTTCTTTGAATATTAATAACATATATATATATATACACACACATATTGAAGGATTCGAACCCAGGATCTCCAAAAATTAGATATCTTTGTACCACGTGCTCAATTAATTGGGTTAATACAGTTTTATATTGTTATTTGAATATTAATAAAACTGGTGAAAAACCGGTTGAACCGACTTTTTTTTTTAAATTCTGAAAAAATTTAATTTAATTCCCTCATATGTGACTTGAAGTATTCGAACCCAAAATCTACAAAAATTAGATGACTTTGTACCATGTGCTCAATCAATTGGGCCAATACATTTATATGTTGTTATTCGAATGTTAATAAAATATATATACACACACATTGAAGATAACAAATCTATATTTTAATAAAAATCAGAACTAAAATCTAAAATAGTGACTTGTGAAATAATGACTAACAATGTTTTTAATTGTTATTGTGTAGTATTCTTTGTAACTAAAATTAATATTAATTATTTGACATGTCATTATATATTTTCTCAAATTTTAGTATTTCTCAACTATCAATGAAGCTTGCAAATGGATTCCCCCCAATTGTTTGGAAATATTAGAATATTGCAATTAGATGTTGCCACAAAGAAAATTAAATTAGTAAGAAAATGCAATTATATAGTCAGCTGGGCCTCTCTCTCTCTCTCTCTCTCTCAATTGATTGATGCTGCTTAATTACCTCCACCTACATCCTCTACCATTTATAAAACTACACAATTCACCCTCCCTCCCTCCCAACAAACCCAGAAGCATTAAATCAAAACAACACGGGGTGGATTTGTGCAAAAAGTTTGAGATTTGTCTATAATTAACTTAATGCCAACATCAGATTTGCTGCCTGTGTATGACCATTTGGTCATGGTTCTTCAATTTCAGTTCTTGGAGAGTTTTGAAATAGGCTATACACCAAAATCTAAGATAAATGTATTTGTTGCCATTTTTTTTAAGTTTCATAATTTGTTTTTCAGATGTGAAGTAGAGGAGCAGATAATATCGTTAAGATCTCTAATCTTTTTTATTTTGGTTAAGGTCTCTAATAAGTTTGCTTTTTGTTTTGTATATTTTGTAGGTATATTTTTAATTTTAGTTGAGATCTCTTAGTTTGCTTTCTACTTTGTATTTCTTTTTAACACAGTATAAGATCTGTCAGTTTGCTTTCTGTTTTGTATATTTTGTGTGTATATTTTTAATTTTAGTTGAGATATCTTTGCTTTCTATTTTGTGTGTGTGTGTGTTTTCTGAACACAATTTAGTAAACCGAACTATGTTTATATACATTATTTGCTTTCATGACTTGTTTGTATATAATTTTTTTATAAAATTTGAAAAAAAATTGTGGAACCTCACCCAATGCACACCCATCTACGATTGTGAAAAGTGTCCTGACCACTTTTTAGTTATTTTAATTTTGGATTAGTCCAGTTAATTAATTATAATTTGCAACTAAACAAGTCAAAGTTGGAGAGAGAGTGTTGTCTCACTTTGGTATCCGTGCACTTTGCCGGCATATTGTCTCAGTTTATGGACTATCCTCGGTAACTAAATTTTTTGATGCATAATTTCATGGCGACATAGCGAATAACACTGCCGACTGCAATATAATATCAATTTCATAACAATTTCTTAATTTATTCCCCAATTTGAAAATGGGTTCAATTTTTAAATATGCGGTAACCAACATTTATGCAATTTTTTAATATGGTTATTTGTTATTATTTTTTATGTTATTAGATCTACACAAAATATTTTTGGTAAATTGGTGTAAATAAATGAAACTATTATAAAACTAACTATAAAAACATTGCAGCATGCACTTCACCCAGGGCTCTTTCTCTCTCAAAATTGATTTCCACCAACTTCCTCTATCATTTTTTTTAATACTTTCAATTTTATTACATTATTCACCCCCAACAAATTTCCATCCAATTTTCTATTTTTGGTATGAATGTTGAAACCATCTCAATTCTCACATTAAGTTGTTTGGAAATATTAGAATTAGATGTCAGTATAAAGAAAATGAAGTCAAAGAGATTGCAATTGGCTATATCTCAAAATCGATTCCGATCTACTCTGCTTTAATTATTTAACATGTAATTATATATTTTCTCAAATTTTAGTATTTCTATATTTGATGTTCATTATTTATTTTTATAAATATTATAATTTTAGTATTTGGTGTATTCTTTAAACTTATTTAATATATTAATCATGATATTAGTTTGTATTATTTTACCATGTTTTATTGTGTGTGTGTGTATATATATATATATATAAATATCATATAACGGTTTACCAGTTTTTTCAAAACGGTTCAATCGGTTGAACTAGTGACCCAGTGACCCGGTAATTTGACCGGTTCATGTCCGGTCCGATTTTAAAAACATTGATCATGAGTGTTTCATACCTAACATATGTCATCTAAACAGCTTTGATATCAATCTTGTAACGCCCCGGTCTCGAAAGACCGTGGAAATGGACGCCATGGGGGTTGGAATTAAGAAGCGGGAAAGAAAGGGGGTAACCTGATTAATAAAATCTCAACAGAAGACTCAGAATAATCAAACATGTTGTATAATAATATATGCATAATCATAACACCAAGATCAGAGCTCTTAGTGTTTAACAAAAGGATATTACAAGCGCGGAGAACTCATTATCAATAGAATATTTAACAAAAAGAGACAATGGGAAAATACATAAACAACAAAAGCCCATTTCTCAGCATCGTCACCTCCACGCGCCAACCTACTGACCTGAAAAATATTTGAAAATATTTGGGCTGAGTACTAGTGCACTCAGTGGGCAAGTTTTTACAATTCAAGTTATGCAAATCATTTTGTTAAAGTAATCTATCTGTGTTCATGCAGGTAGTGAAGTTTAGGAGGTTTCAAAATTGAAAGCAACCTAAGTTCACCAAAATATTTTATCGTGAAGCGCTTTAGAGTATAACCAGTCATCGCCCGCAACCCGTACTACATCACCAACGCGTAAAGTTGAGTATGGTCATAGTATACCCAATGAGTATAACCAGTAAGTGTTTCATTTTAGTCTCACCGACAAGGAGTAGGGCATGACAAATAATGCATGCATACTGTAGCTACTCACATTGACACAGCGCTGGTTTATGAGACTCCGACAACATACAGTAGCACGTAAATATTTAACACAAATAGTCACATATGTAATTTTATCAAAACAGAGCTTAATAACTCAAAAGATACAATTTACAAAGATATAGTATAGCCCACCTGGACAAATCCGTAATACGAAAAAAACTTTCAAATTCTGATTTGGTCCTGCTCAGGTTCTGTTATCCCTTAGGATCCTACAACAAGCAGCCTTGGCTTAGCTTTGCCTAAAAGACACTATCAACCTCAACCCCTAAGCTTCTTCATAATTAAAGTTTCTATTAAATTTTTGTATTTATTTATTTATTTTTACACCTTTATTAAGCTACTTATTTGGTTATTTATCTTTGAATCATTACCAAACATTAAACAACTATATAGAATATATGTATGTCTTTGTATATGAATGCATTAACACTTAAACTATTCACCACGCACTCACCACTTTTAACATTATTCAAAATCTCAAATATGATTGATCTTTTTATATCAAAGCTTTAAATATATATATATATAATAATTTAATATCAATCTAATATTTTAATATTATTTCTAATTTAGAAATATGAACATTCAACTCAGAGTAACATAATTACTTGAGTTACCGAAAATTAATTGATAGCTCACATATTACATTACAAAGTTAATCCACTATTACCCTGTTTTATAGGAAACCATTTGAACTATCTAAATAATATTAAGTATATGTATAAATACATTCTTTTCATTTGTCTATTACACCCTACAAAATATTATATATAAATATGAATTGCTTTCTTTATATCTTAATCACAGTAACCCCACATAAACCACCACATAGCATAGTTAAGATTTTTGGAATAATTACTTCACCAAATATTAATATTTTATACTTTCTTAATTTTGATGATTAATAACTATTAAAACCACTAATTCCCTAGTAAAATATAAATTTATATACATGTATTTCAATCAGATCTTAAACCACCAAAGACGAGCAATATATATGAATTGGTTTCTTTTAATTTAAATTTTCAAATGAAAAACTAACCTGTTCTTCTTCGACTTCTTCTTTTTTTTTGTTTGAATTATAAATTTTGTTTCTTTCCCTATTCACTTGTGTGTGTGTGTGTGTATATATATATATACACCGCTGCCATAATATATATATATATATATATATATATATATATTAATATCAACCTCAAAATTGTAAGATTACGTGGCTCTAGTATTAGTTTATCTCATTAGTTAGCTTTGTCATTCATATTATTATATTTTTATTTTTATTATTAATTAACATATTGTAGTATATAGTAATGTACATTTCCTTGCATCCAATTGCTATTATTGCCAATCAAGCCACGTGCCACTTACATAAGAATGCAATTAGTGACTATGCTTAGCTATTATCTTATAAAAATAGAATAATTTAATTTACATAAACATTCAATTAAATATAATATAATTAGATAGGATTTAATTATAATAATATATAATAGGATAATCATTAAATAAAATTATATTTATTTAGATAATTATTAGGGCTTGGATATGGTTATATCCTATACACATCTTTTAATACCCGAAGTGATAATAATAAATACTTTTTTAAGTTAAAAAAAATTAATTAAAAATGGTATCGGGGTTCGTAATAAAAATATAAGAACGTATCAAAATATCTTTAATCTACTCAACAACACACTTACCTAAAAAAAATAAAAATTTAAAGGTCTATTTTCTTCCCTAACTTACCCTTAAGACAATTATAGGCTATTATTTTAATACTAAAAAGTTTTTGGATATTACCCTTGTTCTAACTATTAAATTTTTATTTCTAATTAAATTTATGTAATAAAATTTTGGGGTATTACAAATCTTCTGCATACGCATTACGCCATATATATAAAGAAATTAGTGCTTTTGACAGGTCTATTAAAAAATAATTAAACAATTCACTATTTTATAAAATATATTTGGAAGTATGGGAAGGTGTTAGCGCACTGCATGCATACCCCTAGCAGTGACAGAGAAGGAATTTTGTTCAAGAGCCCAACTAATATTAATATGAAATATTTTATGTTATTTTTAAGATAAAAATATAAATTAAATACATCTTTGATAAGTTTGTTATATGTTAAGACAATCATAATTTAGCATTAAAGATTAAAATTTTAATAAAATCATTTTTTTATGAGAGTTAGAATCAATCAGAACCTAATTAAAGACAAATGAAAAAAAAAAAATGTTCAAGGCTGAATCCATAGAAAAAAAAAATCTAAAATTTCACAAAATAACATCAAATTTAAGTGTAAAGTGAGCATATTGTAAATTTAAATTTAATTTTGACAAGGTAAAAAAATAGGAATTAAATTTTGGATATGAAATGAGTTCTATTTATATATTAGTTTGAGCTAACAACTAATTACAAAAAAAAGGAATGTTTATTCAATATTTAATCCTCCCTCCGTCCCAATAGCAAGGTTCCCTTGCTATTGGGCACGAGGTATTACTGAGGAGGAGTATTATAATCAAAAGTAATATAACGTAAGTGGATTCCACTTTATTAAGGAGTATTATAATCAAAAGTAATATAAAGTAAGTGGGTTTCACAAACTAATTATTTCCTTATTTGGAATGTGACCTTACTATTAGGACACCCCAAAAAGGAAAGAAGGATCTTGCTATTGGGATGAAGGGAATAGTATTATTCTAATAATTAACATAATAAAAATAAAGTGATCATGAACTATAATTAAGACATAAATTAAAATAAATAATTCATGATATAAAAAGATTAACTTAAATAATTCAACATAAAAAACAAATTGTAAGTGTGAATGTAAAGATGATTACATTTGAAATTAAACTTAAATCTTTATTTTTTTTACGAGCACACCATAATAATTTCATGACCCTAAGCTAAAATTCACATATTAGATTTAAAGTAAAAAAATATCAACACTACCAAGTACGTAATAATTAATAATAAATTAGCTCTAAAATATATTATCAAAATTTTGATGAAAAAAGAGGAAATTGAAATTGAGATAACAGTTGATGGGCTGAGTATCTACTGTCCAAATGAACTAATGGATTATATACTTTTCTTATTTTTATTTTTTACTTAGCTATGGTGAAATGATGAAAATATTCCTAGTATTTCTTCAAAATTTCAGGGGGTAGTGCTCCCCTTGGCACCCCTCTCCCTCTGTTAATGTCCCTAGTGTGTAAATTAGAGATAAATCTCAACCATCCAATGAGACGATATAATGGATTGAAAAATAGATGACAATTTCGTAAGTTATATTATAAAATGCAATGCTAAAATTTAACATACGGATACTGAAATTCAACGTAACATACAAATACTTAAATCAACATTTACAATGCTATTTAATCTTAAGAATGGTAAAATGATGGTGGTAATTTTGTTATATATGTTAAAAATAAAATGCTAAAATTAAATATACATATGATCAAATTTAACATACATGTGATCAAATTCAATATACAGATACCAATACCAGCATCGATTTCTTACAAAATGAAAGATTTCGTGTGTGTTCATCTAATCAATTTAAACGGTTCAGATTAACTCACATTTTATACACCAGGGGTAGTTTTTGCACATTTGATCTTTTCCATTTGGAAGTATATATAAAAGTAAGAAGTTATGTCTTTTATAGTAACTTGTTTTTCCCGTCCATTTACACCTGCCAAAAAAGGAAATATAATATTAAATAATTAAAAAAATATTTTTATTAATTAATTAGTTAATTAAAAATTCATTATTGATAAATATGCTAATGGATACAGATAAATTCGAGATATATCTACATAATACATATACTTATTTTTTATTTTTTATATATTCTAATATATTTCTATATATATATATATATTATTTTAATTTATGATTCAATATATATATATATATATAATATAAATACAATACAATACAATATAATAAATATATGTATACTGAAAATGTAGCTATATATTTCCTTAATTAATATTTCCAGATTTTCAGTAATTAACATATCTTAATTAATTATTTATCACATTTGCGTTAATTACCATACGTGGACTTGGTTTTTAAAACAAACATACATAGATTGGTTTTAATAAAATGTAGATTAGTTACAAATTTGTAAAAATTCATACAATATTTACCATATACATCCTAATTCATAGATTATATCTTAATTACCATATATTCAAAATACCTATAATTAGTATCTTTTCATATCATCAAATTAATTCGTACCTTCTATAATCTATAATCATTAATCAATAATTTTGTTATTATAATCTATCTAATAGAGAGAAAATAAATCAATCAATTATTTTTGCATACACATATACACAATCTATATATGGATAACGGATATCACTTAATTAACGTTAAGTTTAACATTAAAGTTAATTACCTCAAATCACTCTATAATTATACAATGTTCAATATTTGAAATTTAAAATTTAAAACTTTGAATAATAATAAAAAGGGTATTTACAATATTCTATAAATAGTTGTCATTGGTTTCACATTGTTTACCATTCATAGCTTTCTTGAAAAAGGTACACATAGCATGTTTATTTGCATTTTTATATTTGACATTTGATGTAATCCCTTATTAGTTATTAGATCAGTTGTTGTTTATTTATTTATGTTTTGATTATATTATAAATGAGTTTGAATACTCGTGTTGTTTGTACCGGAGTCTTAGATCTTTTTGTCACATAACTCGATATATTTATTAATTTCTGAATCTAAAGAATTGGCATACAAGATTGTATTCGTGTGATTTTGGTGGTGTACATCGTTGAAATTATGCAAAAAATGGCGAGTATGTTGTGAAGAAGAAGATGTTGCAATAGATTGAGGAATAAGTCGCTTTAGGAAATACTTGCCAAGATGTTTACAAGGTGATCATGAGGGCAATTGAAGGTTTTGTCCATATTCGTTTATTTGACAAATATTTTAGTTTGAGTTTGAGGAATTTAGACTCATATATAATTGTATTTATTTATTTTGGGTTAACATCATCCGTGTTTTTTAGTTAGTTTTTTTTTCTAAGACAAATGTGTATTCACATGGTATCCAAAAATTAATAATTAATTATAATCATTAATTATTTTAATCTTTAAAACATGACTGCACTTTTTTTATAGCATTGCTATTCATATGTTTGGTAGTGTCATGTGGAAATATGATTTCCATCTTCACGCTAAGTAATATTGTTACTTCGATTATTGAATAGTTTAATAGTTCATGAAAGGTTGCTTTTTAATTCATTATATATACTCATATCTCTTATGCTTTAACAAATTCACCAAAACGAGATATTGTGATTTTTATTGCTTTATTTGTATATCGAAGTTCTGTTGAGTTAGTGTTAATTTTAAATTATTTATGTTTCATCTTCATTCTTGCTATTACATATTCAGTTTCATTTTTATTTTTCCATCTTCTAATTCAAAATATATTATGTTTTATCATTGATGTTGCAACACTACAAGTCGACAAATACAATCAAGATAATTAGACTCCAATTTTCTAACTTCGTTTAACAAATCAATCCATGCATGTATAATATCTGTATGATCCATGCTGCTTTTTTAAGTATGAGTGCGTGTGAAAATAAATATAAAATATACACTTTTATAGTATTATATAATATATATATATATATAGCTGAATTTTTTTACTTGGCTATTTGTTTATCTCATGTAGTCAGTAGAGTTTTCTACAGTTTGTAGCAACAAATTAACAATTAATTATTATTATGCAATGGCTATTATGCATCTTAGTACACATACAAAAATTAAACATCATATATACGATCTTACCTACATTTTAAAGGGTTTCTTGCTAAAAAAAATCACCAACTTTGAACGAATTTCTAATTTAAATACGACTTTTAAAATATTAAAATAATAATCCAACCTTTTAATTTGTAGTAAATTCGGTACTCCTGATTTTTTCCGATCATTGAAATTATGATCACAATATTTTTTCCATGTGTACACATTAATTCAATTTTAGAGTGTCGAGAATATTAGTGATTTTTATTGTGCAATATCAATTTTCTAACAATTAAAATATTTTTTAGTTGTTTATTTTGCTACAACTTAAAATGTTAATTTATTATTGCAACGTTTAAGCGTCATGTTTAAATTGCAAATTTATTCACACGTGGTGACGCAATCAGCCTTATTTTAAAATAATAAACTCAACTACACTAAAGCAAAGTAACTTCCTAGACTATCTTCTCGCAAAAATAATTCGATCCATATGTAACATACATTTTTTTTCCCTCAAAAAATGCTACCATATGTAGTTATTATATATATATATATATATATATTACTATATTTCCATTAATAGATAATTTTGGATCAATATTTTAATTATAAAAATTTATGTATATTTTTCTAGGATTATGCTTAGCACGTACGCACATGAAATGGTTGGAAACTATTTTCTCAAAATTAACTTTTAGATATGAAAGTTGAGAAAAATAAGCAGAAGTTAAAAACTTCGAACAATAAACCTTTAATTGAAATTTAATTTTTTAATTCCTCATGAATCCTATATGATTTATTTTCTTGATAAATGAATAGGGGCGGGTTATAATGAGAATTGTGTTTGATGTGAGAACAGTGCACTGTGCTTATTTACTATAATTTTATTGCTTATCTTAGTGTATTTTATTACTAATTAATTAACACTAGATACAATTAGCAGTAAAACACAACAACATAAGCAGTAAAATAAAAAATAAAAAATTAGCACTGAAACACAACAGCATGAATAATAAAATTATAGTAAATAAGCGGAGTGCATATGTTCTCACCCCAAGCAGAGTATCCATTTGAACCAAATCCTGTGTGTGTGTGATATGATCCCGATATGATGATCAAGACCGAGAGAAAACGCGCGGAAGACTCTAGAATCGAACACGTCAGCTAATGAAGGATTCAATCAAACTAATGACTCAAATAAACAAAAATATGCCGAAACAAATGATAAAAGACTCGATTTTATCTATATGTGCTTAACTCGCTGAATTGAGCACGTATAGGCAAACTCAATGAACTGACCTTGGACACTTGTTGAACTCGACTGGATCTTGATGGATAACAATGATATGGATGTTGGATGGCTGCTAGATGACGTCGGTAATGATTGACGATGTTGATGAAGATAAAATGAGTTGATACGCGAAAGCAAACCTCGTGGACACTTGATCCGCGAAACGTAGTTCACTTGGAATCTCCTCGATAGATGAATTGAACTTGGGGCGAAACACCAAGTGTAAAAGATTACACAAAATGATTCACTACTTGAATTCTCTTCGTTAGCAATTCAACCATAATTCCACAAAAGAACTAGAACGAGACTTAGGTTGGTAACTCGTGGTCAAGTGGGTAGTTTGGCGTTGAGCTCTAGGTGATGGTTTTTGCGTGTTGAAACGCTTAAGCTGCTCTGTTAACTTGGCTAGTTGATTACTCAGCTCGTCTCTCATTGATTGTGCACTTTCTTCCATGCTCTCGATCATTGCATCAAAATGGTACTTCATGTCCCATGCAAGGAACTGACTGGATGACTCGGGTGCATCGTATGGATTCATAATAAATGACGGAGTAGGTGGCTGGTTTGGTGTAGGTAAACCGGCTGCCTTGGGTATGTGGTGTTGGTGTACAGGTGTAGGGACCGTGTGGGTATATGGGTGTATGGTCCGGATGGTGTACGAGTGGTGTATGGTGCACACAGTGGTGTATGGGGTAATTTTTGATCTACAAGGAAGGATATGGATGAAATTAAAGCAAGAAAAAGAAAAAGAATAGATAGGGAAAGATAAGGATGAAATAAGAATGTATAAGGAAAGAAAAGATATAAATAAGGTAGTATCTATTTGGATGTGTTTCAGCTAGATGGACACAATCTAAATAGTCTAAGTTATCTATTGAGGAATGAAAGAGCTTAAAATAACTAGAAAAGATGAGTGCAAATCGAAAATCCAACTGATTTTTTTTTTCAGAACAATTTTTTTTTTTTATGTAGGGCTTCGACCCTTTGCTCCTTTTTCTTTTTGTTTTTTGTTTTTCAATGAATATTCAGATATTACAACTCGAAAGACTCAAAATAATAAACGAACAAAAATAGACGTATTGAACCATGAACAATAAGAACCGACGTGGCTCTTGATACCAATTGATATGATCCCGGTTTGATGATCAAGACCGAGAGAAAACACGTGGAAGACTCTAGAATCGAACACGTCAGCTAATGAAGGATTCAATCCAACTAATGACTCAAATAAACAAAAATATGCCGAAACAAATGATAAAAGACTCGATTTTATCTATATGTGCTTAACTCGCTGAATTGAGCACATATAGGCAAACTCAATGAACTGACCTTGGACACTTGTTGAACTCGACTGGATCTTGATGGATAACAATGATATGGACGTTGGATGGCTGCTAGATGACGTCGGTAATGATTGGCGATGTTGATGAAGATAGAATGAGTTGATACGCGAAAGCAAACCCCGTGGACACTTGCTCCACGAAACGTACTTCACTTGGAATCTCCTCGATAGATGAATTGAACTCGGGGCGAAACACCAAGTGTAAAACAATACACAAAATGATTCACTACTTGAATTCTCTTCGTTAGCAATCCAACCCTAATTCCACAAAAGAACTAGAACGCGACTTATAATAAAACCTAAAAAGTTGCAAGCTTCTTAAGAGTGTGTATTTTCGGCTGAAAATAAACAAAAGAGGTTCTTGGGTTGAGACAATATTGCAAGGTAAATTCTTCTTAATCAAATATGGCCTAAATATCAAAGTAACAATGATCCCCTTTATATAGAAGAGGGATGGACGAAAATAAAAGATAAAATCCTAAAGAAATTAGAAAAAATAAAGCTATCATAATCTAACTAGGATTCCTACCTTAATTAGAACTCTATTTAAGGTAGTTCCAAAAAGATCAAAAATAAAATAATAAAAATCTAACTCTGGATTAAAATAAACCCAACAATTTTGGGCCTTCAAACTTGGGCTCTTGATCTCAAACATGGGCTGATTTAATTACACTTCATGTGTTGCCAATCATGCTCGAATATTTCATGTATTATTCTTCAAACCTTGATCTCCAATCTTTAATTTTGAACAACATAACAATCTTGGGATCGTTTAATGGTACCTTTAGAAGAGCCGATTTGATGCTTGTCGTGGATTCATCACCTTTCAATGGCAATCTTGGATTTGATTTGTTGATGCTTATCATGCTCGTATCAGTGTGTGTGTGTGTGTGTGTGTGTGTGTGTGTGTGTTTGTTTGTTCAGTGTAACATATATATTTGAATCTGTGTGTTCAGTGTAACATATTTGAATAAATATACAAAAGGATTGCATTAGTTAATATTTTTTTAGAAAATAATTATCCGCTCATCTACTGAAGGAGATTGATAGACAAATATCAATCATATGCACTATTGTATATTCCTTCCGTAAATCTTTGTTTGTACACGGTGATGCATTCTTTTTTATTGAAAATCAATCCATCTTTATAAGTATAGTATAACTTTTTTTTATATTGGTATATTGAAACTTTTTGGATATTTTGATCAAAATTTGTACTATGAATGGATTTTTAATAAAATATTAATATTAAACTAATCATTTCATAATTAATAATATAAAATGACAAGATCATCTTTCATTGATATATTTGAAAATAGAGGACCAAAGGCTATTGACATTAAAAGAGGATATATATATATATATATAATTTTACCTTTTGAATTCCATGCACAATTACCGAATAGAATATTATTGAAGAAGAATTTAGGATGAAGAAAAATATTGTTGAAGAAGAACTGGTTAGTGGGGGCCGAGAATGGGAGAGAAAAATTGAAGAATGATAAATCCTAAAAATTAAATTATTTTTTAAAATTTATTAAGTGCATTGAAATTTATTTTAATGTTTTCCACACATTTCGCTGTTGAAATAAATATATTTTATGTTAAAAATATTTCTCCCATTGAACAAATAAAACTTTCTCTTGCATTTAATTAATGGTTAATTTACTGTAATTAATTTTATGTTTATGTAGAACATTATTAATTATTTTATTTAGCATAAAGTAGTTAATTATTTTATTATGTTTTTTTTTTAATTTTTTATGTTATCCTATAACAATGATTCATTTTAAACAAATAATTTCACTTATTGATATTTTTCCGTGAAATGGTGTATGACTCTTAAAACATAATTGAGTTTCAATTATATGCGAGATTTTGGGTCTAATTTTTAGACTTTTGATTGTTGGACAGTCAAATTATGCTAAAGCATGTTCATATTTTTTTTAGTTAGCATATTTGTATTATCAAGAGTTTCAAATATGAGATAACATGTATTCGAATATTTCTTGCTACCTTATTTAATCAAATAAATTTTATATACAATAGATTTCAATTCTTTTAATATTTTTCTTTAATAGCTAGATATTATAATATATATACATTTTACATATCATACATAAAAAATGGTCATGTTTAATTTTCTATTACATATAGACCGATGTTTTACAATTATATGATTTAATACATTCATATCCTTGTGTTAGGAGACGTATAATGATATGATGTCGGAAATAGAGTTTGAGGTGTTCTTTATAAATAAAAGTGATGATGACGAAACATTAATCAAATTGTGGAAGCGTTGTTCAAGTCGTGATGACCCTCCATCTATGATATCATATCTACTTTACACAGTCTTGAGGGATGACAAATATGTATATATAATAATTTTTTTAGATGTGGTTTACAATGTTGTATTCTTATATTTTTAATTTTTATCATTGTGCCTAAAATTATAAAGGATTCCAATTATGTGTGAAATAGATTTCGGGCGAACCAATTATGTTATTTATTTTATCATGTACAATGAATGAAAAATGAATTATTCGTGTATATGAGTTGTCTGCTGTTAAAATAACGAATAAACTCGAATATAATATTATATCCTTAATAAATTTTATGGTTGTTACTATTAATTAGTTATCTATAATTAAATAATTGTATTATACAAACTATTCATTATAAATTATTTATATATCTCTCACCGTGCATCTCACGGGATGTAATACTAGTGTATGTATATATATATATATCAACAAATTTTCTTTATCTTTTGAAAATTGATTGATCGATAATCCTCGTACACCATCTTATAGAGTTATAGATGCGGATAATTGTAATATACATATAGTTTTATGAATAATTAGAATCAATTACTGATCATTTCATGACATGTTTCAGGAAGTTAATTAACTATTACTTAATGATCTAATATGACTATATGAGGCATATAATTTACCCATTCAAGTTGCTGTGGTTTTTGGTATTTTTTGTATTTTTTTTTCTTTTTCATTTTATTTTTTTGTAATGAAAATTTGCTGTGGGTTGTTAAACTAAAACATAACAGAGATTTCATGGTTTGATCAGATGACTTATTTTGTATTGAGTCAACGCATGCATTTTCATCTCCGTGTCAGTAGCTGTTAGATGTCGTTTAGCTCTGACGCTTGACATTCGCTAGTCCAGTTTTTTTATATATTTAATTGGGTATTTCATTTTGAATTTATTAGTTTTTTTTTTCAATTTTAAGTTTTTATTATTTTTTTAAATTTAAAATTACTAATTATAATTTACAATATTTTTTTAATATTTAATTAGGATATATATATATATATATATTGAATTTTTTTAATCTATAAATGTTGGTTATGATTGATTTTATTTTAATAATTTTTATTTTATAACAAATTAATTTTATTAAAATAATGAATTTGGTGGTGGGATAGGAAAATTGGACAAGAGGATCCCATCTCTTCGTTTTGAGGTTGAACATTGAAACTATTGTTTTGTGTTTTATCTTAATTAATTTATTCGAGTGTTGTTTTCTTATATATTCAAGGTTTAATTTTATTTTATTTTTTGACATTGCCATCTAAATATCTGTGTACAATTTTTTTTCTTTAGTTATTTAAAAAATATTTTCAGTATAAGCACTCATGAATTAGCATAAGCAAGATTCATAAAACCACTCTACTAAAAAAACATAAGACACTGCTCTATCGGATCGGATTCTCTATTCCTGATCTGGTGTTTCAATTCGTGTTTCACGATCAAATTTATGAAGTGTTCTTTCATTTTTTTCATCAATTTTAAGTTATTATGTTTTAGTTTAATTTTATGATTGTTTTTAGAGTTCACCTCATCCAATTAGAGTTTAGAATTATTTTTCAGTATTTAATTTTAAAAAAATGATTATCATTGTTGATTATTTTAAAAATATGATTTATAATTTATAAAATTTCAATCTTTTGTTGATAGATGTGACTAGATCGATTTTGTTATAATTAATTTTTATTTTATAATATTTATTATTAAACTTGTGAATTTGATCGTGAAATACGGGTTGGAACACCAAATTTGGAATAGAAAATCTCATGCTCTCTCGCTCACCAACCAGCGCAGAAACCTCTCTCTCTCTCTCTCTCTCTCTCTCTCCTATTGGTGAATGGAAGTTCTCGCAGAGTTCAAATTCTAACAAGCTAGTATGAGCGGATCGGATGAGATTCTCTAGTACGAATTGTGTGTCTTATTTATGTGTCAACATTAAAATTACATAATTTTAATAATTTTTTCATAAGAATAAAATTTAATATATTATAATTAATCCTAATTAATATTTATTTGCTAAAAACTGAAATTTTAAAAAATCATATACCCTAAGTTCGGAATAATCAAACCTAAAAATTAATTATATTAACTAAAAAATAATTATAACCAGGTAGACTAAACCCTAAATAATAATAAATTATATTAAATCAAAAGAAATTAAAATTTCTGAAAAATGTAAAAAACACTAATAATTTTGATATTTGGGACACGATTGACTCACATAACTTTAAACTATATAGGATCTCACTAATAATTTTTATATTTGGGACACGATTGACTCACATAACTTTAAACTATATAGGATCTCATCTGATTTTCTAGCTAAGTATGATTTACCTTTTTTTGTACCATTTGCATGCTATATTGCACATGAACATGTTTGCCGCGGGTTACTCTCTTCATTAAAAAAAGATGAAACGGATGATTAATTTAATTAATTCAGATTACACAAAAAAATAGATCTTGATCCGATATATATACAAATAGAGAAGAGATCGAATGAGAATTTTTTCTTACTGTAAGAACTAGGAACCGATCTCCATCTTTTAATTTTATGATTTGGACAACTCAAATTTAATGAAAAATGAATGTCATGAATGTAAATAAAATGAATTCTAGAAAACTCCGTGATATATATAAGTTTCACAATGTGAAATTATATATCACAGTACTTATGTGTTTTCAGTTTACTGCATAAAAGTGTTTTCGACATAAATAAGAACAGATAAATAAAAAAATGGTAAAAACGCGCGAGATTGGTTATCCAGTTCGGTTAATCAACCTACTCTGGAGGCACTTCGCTCAAACTTGAAGAATCATCCACTAGACCACTACTCCTTCTTGAAGAATATTAAGAATACTTATATATAGGATTAGTCCCTACTTATGCCGCTCTTTTTTACAATATGAACTCTTTGATAAATGAAATTGTGAGATCCCTCACAAACGTGTTGGCTAGCCTATCCTAGCTATCCCATGTCTCCACTTGCAATCTCTCCCGAAATCACAAATAAAATGAATAAAAAACCCTTATATATTTCACTCACGAAAATACAAACTGTGCTAGACTATCACGTTGAATATATTAAGGAACAACTCTAACTATTACCTAAACCAACAGTGCTACGATTCACAAATAATAGATTAATCAAGTCAATCTAAATATCAGCTCCATCAATTCTGAAAAGAATTCGACATTTAAATAGGAATTTGAAAAGCCCTGTCCATAAGCTTTCCTTGTTGAGGTTGGTTTAATTTCCCTCTAGATAAGATTTGATTCTTTTGATGATAAGATATTTTCTTTGAGGATTATGGCAGATCTTTAAAGTTGACATTTCCATACATGGCAGCAAAATAAACGGACTTGATCTCCAAGAAATCGCGCCGACTTAGATTTCCACTCTAATAAGAAAACTGCCATAAACTGTCGAGGATGATTCCTAGAACATCAAAAGGAACAAGCACAACTTATTCCTTTACTCGCACAGCGGAATCAACACCACACTAGGAATAGATCCACGAACACCTTGTTGAGCATAAATCGACAAAACAAACAATTTCATGCAAATAGCACTAAAAATATGTAATGTCAAAAATGATTTATATAATGTTAAATGGTTATACTTCAATTTATACATTATTAATGTGAATAATAGTAGATACATTATTTTTGGGGTCCCTCCATCATATTCACTTATTTCTTAAATTAGCTTTAATTTATTACGTTCCATTAATATATTTTATTATATTTATATATAATTTATTAACTTAACTTATATTTTTATTTTTTTAATATATTAAATAACCAAATCATAAAAACAAACAACGGCATGTTTATTGATACGAGAAAAATTAGAACAACGTTCTGAAATGAAACATAAAAGTTACATAAAAGAAAATGTTCCAATACATAAAAGCTTATAAATGAAGTAATAATTAAAATGGTTATTTTTATATCGTACCCATTAGTATTGTATATTTTGGGAAATCGATATAACCATCATTTTACTCTTTATAATAACCCCTTAATCTTATAAAATATAAATGTTAAAACTCAACTAAAATATCATAGCCCCACCCTTTAATTTAAATTCTTAAACACCCCCCCTCCCAAAAAAAGACCTAGAATCAAAAAGAGAAAAGAAAAAAAAGAAACAAGACCTTCACCTTCCCGAATGCATGAAATGATGCAAGACAAAATTTCCACATAGCAAATAATTATTTGAGCTAATTCTTTTAATCTTTCTTGTGCTAATATTTAGTATCTCTCCTGGATTAAAAAAGGTTGTGGAGAATGATTAAGCTAGAATATTATTTGAGCTAAAAAAGAATGAAAAATGAAGTTGTTTTATAATATTTAAAAATGTCCAAGTCTTTGCAATTAAAATCATGTTGATCATTCAGTGAAAGCTATGATAAAATTATTCTCCAAGGCACAATTCATTCAACAAAAAAATTATAATTCGAAAAAAAAAAGAACAATATGATTCATATGAATAGTGTGGCTAAGGTAGAGAATTAAAAAAATATATTTGTTGGTCGTCTTCTCATCCGTAGCTTTCCCATCTCTCCTTTTGAATTGTTTTTTTTTTTTTTCGAACTCTGGTAGATTTCGAAAATGAATGGATAAATGTTTTATGGTTTGTGCGCTTTTTTCTATTAAGGTTTTTAAGTTACAAAAGACGAGGCTACAAGCCCAAAATAGAAATTTTAATTTAAATTTTTAAGTTAAGTTTTTTTTTTTTTTTTTTTTTTTATTATAATGAGGGCTACAAAGAGAAACTATTTAAAATTTTCCGTATATTTGATTTATCTCTTCAGGGCCAAGTTTGGACCTGGTCTTAATTAGTTGGCCCAATCAAGTATTAATCGATTTCATATTTAAGTATTTTAAATTTCATCTTCAATTTTCTTTTATATTTTTTTTCGTCATGATCAACTATTTTTTTATTTCTATAGTCGTGATCAACTAATTGATCTTAACATAATTCGACATGTAAATGACCAGATGACATTTTTTATTGTATTTTTTGTGTTCGTTCCATGTCATACTTTTAAATTTTGTGTTTTTCTTTCATTATTTTTTCAATTTCAATTTTTTTGTGGTTTCGTTTAGTTTTGCAATTGTTATTCAGGAGTCATTGCAGGCAAGTTAAATATTGAATTATATATTTTATTTATATTTTGAGATTAAATTAAATATCATTCCAAGTTTAATAGATATATAATTAATACTCAATAAATGGATTTCACTGACTAACGAGAAGGTAACATGTGTTAAATCTGCACAGAAAATAAAATATTTAATATGGAAATCTTCCATATTAAAATAAAGCAATAAGATTGAGCCACATAAGCCCTAGGCCCATGACCACTCCATCTAAGTCCTAAAAGCTCAATCATAATTTTCTTAACTTAAATCCTTCTACAACTATAAATAGGAACCTTCATATCAGTTGAAACACAATAGAAATCATAATTGAAGAGTTCAAGAAGTTGGAGGAAAGTTCTCTATGAAATTCTCTCCAGTATTCAAAGCATACAGCGAGATTCAAGTTGTTCTCTTCATAGAAGCAATGCGCTCTTCGCCGGAATCATTTCAAATTTAGTGGCCGATCCGGAACAAGGTTCTCAACCCTCCAGACGGTGCTATAAAGTAAGGGCATTCCAGCAAGATTCAAGTCATTCTTCATGGCAGCACTGCGTTCTTCGCCGGATTCATCTCAAATCCAACATTAATCTGGAATCAAGGTCTTCGGTCCTTTGGATAATATAATCAAGTTCAAACAACAAGTCCAATGATCAAAGAGGCAAATTCACTCTGAAGCGTTTAAGGACCATTTGAAGATTACATTTTTGAAGAGAAGAATCAAAGGATCAAGATAGAATCACACTTTAATTCAAAGAATATATCTACTTGTATACTTTTCGCATTATTTATTTAAATACACAAAAATTTGTGTTACAGTCATATTCCTATTCAATTAGAATTTATCATTATTTTTTATATTTCATTTTCAATTTTTAATTAATAACTCATTGTTATGGTTGATTATTTCATGATTAGAGTTTATAATTTTTGTAACTAAATGTTTTGTTGATAAATGTTGATTATGATTATTTATGTTATAATATTTTTTTTAAGTTATTATTAAACTCACAGAAAAAAGTGTAACATTTGAACTGGTAAATGAGAGCATATCATGCTTAGTTGGTGGTTGGATTTTCCTATAATATATTTTTATATCATATTAACTGTTTCATTTCATATAAATATTAGAATTATTTATTTTATTTTATTTTTAGTTTGAGGAAGAGATAGCCGTGGATAAGGAATTCGAGACGTTAATCATATTGCTATATACTAGAATGACCCTTCGTGCGATGCACGAATAATATATTTGCGGGGCAGACTTGGGTGAGACCGTCTCATACATGAGACAGGTCAATACTCACATGCGGAGATCATTATTTATGAGTGAAGTATCATTAACTCACATGTGAGTATCATTATTTATACCCGCATGTGAATATCATTATTTATGGGTGAAGTATCATTAATTCACATGTATCATTATTTATGGGTGAAGTATCATTAACTCACATGTATTGATCCGTCTCATATATGAGACCGTCTCACACAAGTTTTTGTCTATATTTGCAGTTATTATTATCTTATTAGAAATTGTAAATATGAAATTAATAAATATGAAATTAATATTATACAACATATTTAAACTAAAATCTATACAATAACTTTCAAAGAACTGCGAATCTCAAAGATAAGCGAGCTTTGGTCGTCCCGACTCTTCACGGAGACCCAAATAGTAGAAACTATGTGTAAAAGTGAGACATCTCGAATCAAAATCTACCGGCTCCCCGTTATCCCAATTCGAAAATAAAAAGGAAATGATTGGTTTTATTGTATGTTTAGTTTTTCATTATAATTTTATAAAAACTATAAGATATTCTGTCATGTTGATTTTAAATTTTTAGTTTTTAAATTTTATGCAAATTTAAATATCTTAAATTTATATTTTTCTTCAACGCCATAAATCAGTACACTGTTGTGATTATTTTTAGATTAATAAGAAAATATCTTCAACGCAATGAATGGATACATAGTTTAATTTGCAATTTGTGACATTATTATTTATTAAAAGAAAAAATGATTCTTGTTTGATTAAATAAAAAATATACATACATCAAAATTATATAGAAATATGACCAAAAAATATAAATTTAAACTTTTTGAAGAAATCTAAAATAACTAATAATGTGATGAGAGTAAATAAATATTCAAGAAACAATATAAAAAAGAAAAAGGAAAGTGTAATTAGACCAAATAAAAATGATTTAAGGGATGAGACGTTGCTTCAAAAAAATATGTTTGTTCCGTCAAAAATTGGGATAATAGGTAGATTAGTACAATCATTTATTTATGTACATACATTATATGTGTATATGGAAAGTATCAAAATTAAATGAAATTAAATGTGATGATGCATAGTTTTATATATTACTATAATGCTCATATAATGTTAAATAAAATGTCTACAATGCCCTTTTGCAAATGAGCGGGAAAACAAAAGTGTATTATAATATATATATATATATATATATATATATATATATATAGATTCTCACCAAAATAATTTGCTTATAATTACAAAGATGCAAAAAAACATATTAAAAATATAATTGAAGCACCACAATTAAAAATATTACCTTTTTCTCAAATTTTTTATTCGTGATACCATGCTAAAGATATTGAATCCTGCAGAAAATAAAAAGAAAGAATACTATCAACAACAATGCAAAAATAAAAACTCTTACAAAAGAAGAATACAATGCCAATGATAATCATATTCGCATTTATAGAATTAGTAGTTAATACGCATGCTTTTGAAAATTAAAGGAAATTTAATCAATTAAAATTATTGCAAAAATTAATACTCACAAATAAAGTAGGATTCTATTCTTCAAGTTAACTATTAATGTGACTATATAATTCATTACTCCCTCCGTTTCGTTTTGTTTGTTGTTTTAGATTTTTTTTTTGTCAAAATATTTGTTTCTTTATATATTTTGACAAATATATGGAGAGAGAGAGAGAGAGAGAGAGAGAGAGAGAGAGAGAGAGAGATTTCAACTTTTTAGGAAAATATAAGTGAATAAGATTTTATGTAATATAAAAGGGAGGAATATATTAGTCCAAAAAATTAATTGTTAATTCTAGATTAAAAATCTAAAACAACAAACAAAACAAAACGGAGGAAGTGCTACATATATATATATATATATATTGTAATTGTTATCATGATTAAATGTTAAGAAGACATGAAATTTTATTATAATATCTAGAATATATAAGAGGTATTATATATAATATATAATTTATGTAAAAAATAATAGGTGTATTGTTCTTATTGTTTCCATAATTGATTAATGATATGTTTTTTTTTTTGTAAAATATAATAATTAATTGATACTTTTGATTGATATTGATTTTTGCCCGATTAATTTTCTTGTGAGAATCTATTTTTAAATGGAAAATATACTCATATAATTCTCGTTAATTACCTCCCCTAAATTTATTCAACATTACACACACACATATGATAATTAATGACATAATTGGATCGTGTGCGTCTATATATATATATATATATATTTGATGGATAGTATTATGGATATGCAATATATAATTTTTTATATTTTTGGAAATATATTAATATTTAAATATTTACAATGAAATAAATATTTTTTTTAAAATAAAATAATATTTTTCCATTTTCGGAAAGTGTAAATGGGCGGGAAAGTCAACATTTTCTATTTACGGATCTGTAGTCGTTATTATATATTATATAGATATACAATTAAATGATGATGTATCTCAACTTAATCAGGCCTACATGAATATTTTAATTAATTATACGGTATTAATTACCCCCATTATAGAACTCTTACGTTGGTTTCATCCCTTGGCCCATGCCGTTTGAATCCCTCACGCTATAAAGCTTACAACCTTCAAAGTCTTTGCTTCTTCTCAATCCCATCACTAAGTAAACCAAAATTCAAATCCCCACGTCATAATAGCATCACTTGATGCCAAAAGTTTAGATGAAGAGTATAATTATCTTATAACAAGAATGCGAGAAAGATACAAAATTTGTGTTGTTCACTAATGTTGTATTGGCTACGTTCACGAATTAGAAAAAGAGGATATATTAATATGTTCGGATATAAATTATATAATAAGAGCTATATTTATATATAACCTCCAAACCCTATCAAGATTAGGCTTAGAAAATAAGCCAAAAACAGGAAACAGTGATCAAAGATCATACACCGTGAAAGTTGGAGGGCAACGAATCCCAGACCAGGGGATACTTCACCCTCGAACCCGGTCAGGGAGACCATGGCCTTGTGCAAGTGAAACTCAATTAACGTCATGATTCTTTAGAGTTATAGGTTTGGAAAATTAAATTATGTTTGTTTGATTATATTTTCAATTTGAAATTTGTAGTTGAGATGAAAAGATAAGACCTTGTTTCTTTTCATTTCCAAAGGGAAATTTTTCACTTTTTACTAATTCAAAACACCGGAAATACATTTGTTTTACTCATTTTCAATTTTTCCAATCCTATATAATCTATTCAATCATATATATATATATATATATCATTATATATTATTTAAATATTCAATAATTTATCATAAACACATAAATATTTATCTTTTCATGATCTCAACCACAAATTGAAAATTGAAAATATAATCAAACAAATATATTTTCATTTTTAAACCTATAATTCTATATATTAAATCATTCATCATAACAAAATCATTATATTTTTTAACAAACCAATACACATCGTAAATTGAACTGGAAATACTGAAAAGTAGAAATTAATGTTTGAAATAAAAACAAACAAGACCTAAATATTTGTGTAGTTATGATAAATTGATAAATATTTAAATAATGGATCCCATTATTTATTATGATTTTATAGGTCACCTTATTGTATTTTAGTGCTATTAGCACTAGCTCTTATAAAATACAACAAGATAATCTATAATTTTTTGTTTAAAAAAATAGCACTAAAATATAATAAAGTAAGCTATAAATTCATAATAAATAAACACCGTTCTTAGTTCTCACACGAAGATTAGTACCTATTTGAACCAAATCCTTTATATATATATGATTGAATAGGTTACATGTGATTGAAAAAAGTGAAAATTGAAATTAAAAATGAATAAAACAAGTGTGTTTCCGGTATTTTGAAAAAAGTGAAAAATTTCTATTTGGAAATGAAAATAACAAACAAAGTCTGAGTATCTCTCTCGATAAATTAGCCTCCTCATATCTTGTGTGTGCCATTGTTGTGTCGGCACAATAATTAAGGACGCAAAAAAATTATCGTGCTGTATACGATAATAATTTATTTAATATTAATTTATTTTATAATCTTTTTAGGGTTTTATAGCTCTTATTCAGTAATATAATATTTTTGGCATAAATTTATTTTATCGTATTGTGTAATGTCAAATATTAAGTATTTTGTATGATCGCTTTATATCTTATTGTCATGAGTTACTACCTACAGTACTAATAGGAATAGTGAACTCTGACAACATGCATGTGCATGGTTAGCCACACTAACACGAAAAGGTTATGTAGCTAGCCCTATTTAACTAACGTTGTGCCAACTGAATTAATCGTAATTAAGTGAATATTAAAGCATGAAGTGGCGGGTAATTACTTGTGTTGTTTTGTTTTGTGGCATTTGGGGTGGTGCACAATCCTTGACGGATTACCAAGATGCTTTGAGCAAAGCCATCTTGTTCTTCCAAGGTCAACGTTCTGGAAAATTGCCTGCAAACCATACAGTCGAGTGGAGAGGAGATTCTGCACTCTCCGACGGCGCCATTGAAAATGTACGATCATATCATACGGATTATTTGTTGCTATTATTAATGAAAAATAAATAAAAGATTGTGATCATAATATTTATTGATTAGGTGAATTTAATTGGAGGATATTATGATGCGGGCGACAATGTAAAATTCGTGTGGCCGATGGCATTTTCGATAAGCTTGTTGGGTTGGGCAGCTAATGAATATGGAAATGAGATTAATTCAGAGCTGCCAAACCTTCTAACTGCAATCAAATGGGGAACTACTTTCCTACTCCGAGCTCACACTTCTTCCACCACACTCTACACTCAGGTTAATTCCTTTTCGTCTATTATTATTTCTATCCCTCGATGAAATTTCTTGGTCGGCCACTGATCATATATATATATATATATATATATATATAGGTAGGCGACGGTGATAAAGATCATGCATGCTGGGAGAGGCCGGAGGACATGGACACGCCGCGAACCCTGTACAAGATCACTTCTTCTTCTCCCGGCAGCGAGGTGGCCGCCGACGCTGCTGCCGCCCTAGCTGCTACCTCCATTCTGTTCAAACAACGTGATTCAAACTATTCCGCCCGCCTCTTGCGCCACGCTAAATTGGTCAGTTCAAAACCACCATTTTAGTTCTTTTTCTCTTTCTTCTTAAGATTTAATTCTCTCTCTCTCTCTCTCTCTCTCTCTCTCTCTCTCATGGTGGCATGCATGCAGCTGTTTAAGTTTGCAGACGAATACAGAGGATCTTATAAGGGATCTTGCCCATTCTACTGCTCCTACTCTGGTTATCAGGTATAACTCAAGCAATTAGTTTAACTTTAGTGAAAACACAAAAGATTAATCCTCGGGGTTAGTGTGAGGGCGACAAGAGTGAGATAACTTTCAAGGATAAGTTCCTTCTTTAATTTTCATACAGTATTAAAAGTTTGACTTCTTAAAACGACTATTTTGTGCTTAGAATTATGGGTTAATTGTCGAAACAATCGCCATCTTTGGACGAACGCAAAGTCTCCTGTGCATCAGGTGCATGGGTCGTCCCATGAGACGGACCCGTTCCGACCCGGGTCGACCCGCATCTGACCCGCGAAAAAAAATTAAAAAAAAATTTCGCCACCCATAGTACCAATTCGAACACTAAATAGTACCAATTCGTGTTTTTTTTGTGTTTTTAGGGTTTTTTTTTTGTTTTTTTTTTCTGTTTTTTGGGGGGTGTTTTTAGGGGTTTATTTTGTATTTTGGGAGGTGTTTTTAGAGGTTTATTTTGTATTTTTTAGGCTTTTTTGGGGGGGTATTTTTAGGGGTTTATTTTCTGTTTTTTATGGTTTTTTTGGGGGTGTTTTTAGGGTTTATTTTGTGTTTTTTATAATTTATTTGGGGGGATTTTTTAGGGATATATATGTGTTTTTTTTAAGAAAAAATAAAAAGAAAAACATAAAAAACGAAAAAGAAAAACATAAAAAATGCAAAAAAAACAAAACAGAAAACACCCAGAAAAAGACAAAAAATAAAATAAAAATAAAAATAAAAAATGCGGGCGCGTGGGTCTCCGTCTCATGCGTCTCACAGGGGAGGCTCCTGCACAGGAGACCTCCCCTTGGACGAATTGGGAATTTAAACATAACTTTAAAATATTTTTATTTATAGCAAATTCGACATCCCAAATTTTTTTAGAAGATCGAAATTATGATATAGTAATATTTTTTCAACATGTATAATTTAATTCAATTTTAGAGTGTCTAATATGCGAGTTTTTATTGTGCAATATCAATTTTTCAATCGTTGAAATGTTTTTAAGGTACTGTTTAATTTGTTACAAACCAAAATATTGGGTTATTATATAGCACATTATAAAAATCATGTTTCAATTACAAATCCGTTAAAAGGTGGTAAATATTTTTTGCAATTAACCCTAGATTAATTATCCCACCAACTAAAGAACAATATTGGATAAGTAAGAATAAATTAAGAAGCTGAAATTAAACTCAATTCTTTTAAGGTTTTTCCCAAGCTACGTATAAATCTACGCCTACGCGTGCTTGTTAATGTTAGACTTGTCAACGTCATTATATATACATTTTTTCTTAAAGAGGGAGCATCTTTTTAAGATACTTACCAAACTAACTAGTATAGAATAGAGTAGAAAAAGGTAAGCTAACATTTACATAATTTTATAATTTTGCAACTCAGCGCGGATGGAATTCTCTGCTACATTTTGTGCAATACTCTATGCTACTTATTTAAAAATATTGATTTTTAGTTTCTTTTTTCTTCAATTTCAATTGATTATGCTTTAATTTAATTTCAAACTTGTTAAAGTATGTTCATTTTTTAATTAATAATTGATTATTTTTTAAGAAAATAATTATATACCCTAATTGTGGAAAGTGAACCCTAATTAATATGTGTAAAATTAAACTAAAACACAATCAATTGAAATTGAAAAAAAAGGACTAACAAACAATTTTTTTAAATGTGTAGTATAGTGTTGCACAAAATATAGCAAATGAATTCCATCCTATCTAGCGAATATCAATGGCCAAAAGTATGACATAAAAAAATCAGTTAATTAATTAATTAATTAATAATCTCAACATAGGCCTGATAATTTATGTAATTAAAAAACATTATAAAATAGACGATCTCGTAATTTAATTAGTGCATTAGCCTTAAACAAGGATGAATTGCTATGGGGTGCTGCTTGGCTATACAAAGCAAGTGGAGACAGCACTTATCTGAACTATGTCTCAACAAATGAGGGTTGGAGTCAGTCTGTTCCTGAGTTCAGTTGGGACAACAAATTTGCTGGAGCTCAAACTTTACTAGCAAGGGCAAGTAATTTAATAATTAATTACTTTTTAATCTCTACAATAATTTCATATTAATTGATTAATATATATATATATTTGTTATCAGGAATTTCTTGCAGGGAAAAGCACCAGCCTATCAAAGTACAAAACTGATGCTGATGCATTTGTATGTGCATTGATGCCAGGAAGCACCTCTGTTCAGATTAAGACAACCCCTGGTGACCAATTTTATATATAGCTGCCTTCGATTTCCGTGAAAATTCATGTTTTCTGCAATGAGACGATTGAAAAATCAAAAATTGATTTCATTTGCAGGAGGGCTGCTGTATGTTAGAGACAGCAGCAACCTGCAATATGCTTCTAGTGCTTCCATGGTACTTGCTATCTACTCTAAGATTCTGACCGAAGCTCGTGTCGACGGGGTTCAATGTGGATCTGTCAAGCTTTCTCCCTCCATGATCAAAGATTTTGCAAAATCACAGGTTAATTATAATAAACTCATGATGAGACAATATAATGTGATATCAATTTTTGGTAATTAATTAATATAGTTTAAATGAATGGTGGATCTTAGGGTGGCCTATGATCTAGCTAGATGTTGTCCTTGTGAAATTTTTATTTGGTTACATATATGCTTCAAAAAGGAGTTAATTAATTAATTAATTTTGCCTCCTATATTTGCGCGGTTTCTTTAATAATCTGGAAAAAAGCATGCTGCAAAATGGGCCTGGGATGGCTATTTAATTATTTTTTGGTGTGCGTTTTGGCTCCAGTTTGGTCCCTTCACTACCTAGCATGCACTCTCCAAATTTAGTGTCGTTTTGATGCAAAGGGGGCAAATTAGGCAGCTATCTAGCCATCAATATTTCATGATAGCTTAGGTATTTAAATTTATATTTGACATTAAAAGAGTGAGATAACGATCATATAATATAATATAATCAATAATCGATGCACTGATGAAATAAAACATGTAGTTAACAATATAATATATATATATATATATATATAATGCAGGTAGACTACATTCTTGGAAACAATCCCTTGAAAATGTCGTACATGGTTGGATTTGGCAGCAAATCTCCCACGCAGCTGCACCACAGGGGCTCATCAATCCCCTCGATCCGAGCCAGTCCAGCCAAGATAGGCTGCAACGATGGCTATTCGACGTGGTACTCCTCGTCTCAACCGAACCCCAACGCTCACATTGGTGCAGTGGTTGGGGGGCCTGATGCAAACGACTGGTTCAGTGACTCGAGATCAGACTACTCACACTCCGAACCCACGACGTATATGAACGCGGCTTTTATAGGAGCTGCGGCCGCTTTCGTGACCCAAAACGGTCGTTCACACCTGCAAATTCGTGCTAATGGTTATGGAAATGGATCGTGTTTGGTTTAATATTATGGACTTTTGCAATAAACAAATGGGATTGTTGCTTGTTACTTGTTAGCCATAATGTGTAATGGAGTTGTAATGGCGTTGTAATTAAGGATTATTAAATAATTATTATATATGGGATCATGTAACATATTTTAATATGGGTTTAATTGTCTAAAAAATACGGCGTCTCTCTTAGTAAATTGCGATTCTTCCCCAGTTTTCTCCTTAAATAACACAATATTCAAACTACCTTAACTGGAGCCAAGACTAAAACACGCACATTTGTACATGCACGTGTCTGTTTCGTGTTTGTGTGTGTATATATATAATTTTTTTTATTGATCGTGTGTGTGTATATTTATGCATTTAAAGAAAAATATAAAGTTCCCAGAGCTCCAATTAAAAGCAGAATTTTTTTGCACCATGATGCTGTTGCATTTCAGCCCATAGACCACTGTTTTCTTGCTGGATCCACACCTAGTCTTTGCCTTTTTTGGAGGCTCATCTTCAAACAAATATAGATATTTTGTATCAAAAAATAATAATTAGGTTGGTTTGTAATTGACGACAAACGCAACATTTTGACAATAGTATCTGATCACTAAGTAATCAACCAAATATGAGAAAATAAAACAACTAAATAAAAAACGTAGCTAGTACTGCTAGCTGGCAACAGAAATCTGAGTGATATAATACAGCAAATTAAACACTATATATATTATGTATATATAGCTCAAACTATGAAAAATTAATTTAATTGAATTACTTCTAAATATTTTTATTGCGAACACGCAGAAGTACGTACGTACGTAGTAGTAATTAACGTAATGTTGTTGATGCATATTATAGATTGAATATTTCATTCAATTTCCTCTATACATGTGCTCTTCAATATCCCTGTAATATAGTATAATTATATGCAACTAATTATAATTAATCTTGGACAAAATCAAAGGTAGCTAGGCTAGGCAATTGTATTTGATTTTGAAGCAAATTCTTGGTTAATATTACTAAACCCAGCTACAAGGCCTTACAGGAAATTGCTGCGCAGAAGAATGGCTGACGAACTCATCGAATTCCTCCAGCCCCGAGAAGAAATCCTCGTTGAATACGAAATCGGACATCATATAATCGCTGTTTAATTCACCTCCGCATGGCTGCTGCTTCACCTCATTATTGATCTCTTCTTTGATCAATCTGGATGGAGGAACGACGACGACATCCATTTCGCCTTTCGATTTCTCCGATTTCACGGCCGCCGGTCTGCTGTTGGGGCTCTTCGGAGACGGGAACTTCTGCCTCACCGTTCCGGCTAACGAATTCCTTCTCGTTGGTTGGCTGTGGCTGTGCTCCGCGGTGTAGGTGATTATAAACATCCCAGGTTCCGTACAGCTTTGCTCCACTTGTTTTCTTGCCAAACACCCCTTTGAGCTGCTGCATCTGTAATAGCTCCTGTTGTTGTTCATTTCCCACAAATTAATCATTATACATTTCAAATTATCAATTACGTACTAACTATTCATTACCTTACATGTTTTAACGTTAGTGAGAGAGTGGAAATTAAATATAGTTAGTTTAACTAACCTTGGATAGGGTGATCCCTTGATAGGTTTTTGCCCATATTTGCGCCAAGCCCACATATCAGAAGAGAGACCCTCAGCTGAAACCTGAATCACAACTCTCTTATGCTGATTCTTCCTGCAGATATATAAATGTAAATCAAACAAGAGAGAGAAAGTTAGTTATACATACATATTTAATTAACTTTTACCAAATCAGTAGACATAAGGAAATTAATTTGACCGACCTTTTCTTGTATTTGGGTGTATAAACTGCTGTAGCGCTAGCAACGGGGCTGGTCACTGACGATTGATCGGACTGATCATGAGAAGGCGGCAGCGGCTTATCCTCCTCGGCAATATTTTGTTCCTGAAAATCAAGAATGGTCTGATCGGGGAGAGAAAGAGACGATGTCGTAGCCGGGTAAAACGGCTTGTAAAGGTCTTCCAATTCGTCGCTGGAGCAAGTGGAGCTCTCAAAAATATCGGGGAAGCCGGCGTAGAGATCGCGATCAAATCGGTGGTGGTGATTAGTCGCCAAGGCGTCCAAGAATGAATCCGGACCGTTCATCTCCATATCCATGTCGTCGATCTTTCCGAAGTCGCCGCTCGATCCTC
The DNA here is from genome assembly GCA_026008535.1 of Perilla frutescens. Taxonomy (NCBI): domain Eukaryota; kingdom Viridiplantae; phylum Streptophyta; class Magnoliopsida; order Lamiales; family Lamiaceae; genus Perilla; species Perilla frutescens. The sequence continues at coordinate 36,447,521 of BRKX01000016.1, read as the reverse complement.
GGACTATTGCCTGCAAACTCCAGTCCTCCATGTCAGCTACCAATTCGGACATCACTAATTATGTGTGTGTTTTCTTGAATGGGAAAATGACGGAAGACGAGGAGGAAGATGAAGATGAAGATGGAGAACGGTTGTTTGACTTTGTCACCTATTATTTTAAAGAGGAAATATAGTGGTGAAAGAGTTCCAAAATGAGATGTTTATATATACTAGTGGCTAGTGATGAGGTGAGGCCTTGTTTAGGATTTCTTTTTCTTTTTCTTTTTTTCCTTCTCATACGGTTTGGAGATTACTATTAGGTTGACTTTTGGCTAATGTCAAAGGGGGTTGTACAAATGGGAAAAGTGTAGGTAGTATACCACACGCTTTCGCCGTTAACTCGGCGTTTGATTGAGTTCTCATTGGTGACTTGGATTTGATGACTCGGAAAAAAAGTTGGACTAAAAAGCAGTTTTAAAAGAAGAAAAAAAAAAGTTAAAAAAAAAGAAATGTAAAAGGTGATATTTCGTCGTTTATCGATAATGATATTAAAGTTTTGCTTGTGTCATGTTCACGTTGGTATTACATATTGTTTCTCCATCCTTTTTTTTTTACATATTTTATCAAATGACTCTTTTTTTTAATTAGGCAATATTAATATGAATAGACAAAAACTTACATGCACTAAATGTATATAAACTTATATCAGACAGTCAACATTTTTGACCGGATTAAATGCGGGTCAACGCTCGTTGACCCGGTCAACCCGTACAAAAAAAAGATGATAAAATAGGTGATACTTTTTAATGATACAGATGATATTTTTTGAATTTTGAGTGATACTTTTTAGTGTTACGGTTAATAGTGATTTTGACGGTTTTTTTTATTTATTTTGGCCGATACTTTTTAAGGATACAAGTGATACTTTTGGGTTTTTGAGTGATACTTTTTAGTGTTACGATTGATACTAATTTAAAAAAAAAAAATTCAGAGTTGACCGGGACAATGCGCGTTTTCCTACGTTGATCCGATTAATGCGTCTGATGATGCACCTGGTGTACACAAGTGCTTCTCATATGAATAATATAATGCCACTAAATTATGAAGTTCGTACGTACGTGGTTGATACAATATTCCTTATTTCACCCATATTAACTTTTGTAATTGAATATATTGTTATGTTGTGAATATTGTAAAATTTCCTAGCGTCGCAGACGTATGTCATACCGAAAAATCGGTTTGGTTTATGTAAATTTTATAATAGTTGGTATAAGATATAAAAATTAATTATAACATAATCAATCATATTCAACATTTATTATAAAAATTTGAATTAAAAAAATATACATTTGTAAAATAATCAATTATTAACTAAAAATTGAAAATTAAATACAAAAATAAAGTTATAAATCGCTCTCGAGTAGAATTAGTTCTACTAAATAATTGTAAAATTAAACTATAACATAAGAAATTGAATTTAAGAGAAATTCATAATTTAATATATAGTGAATAGTGTAACATATGGATGCCAACCGTAAAAAAATTGCGACTGTGGGATTGTTTTTTTTTTTTTTTTTTTTTTTGTAAAAAACATTTTTTAGGGAAGAATTTATAAAATTACTGTTCTTCCTAACTTACAACTCTTCAAATGGGATATCTAAATATTAGTTACTGGTAACTGGTAAGTGTGGTGTCCGAGAACATTTACATTATTCTAATAAATGCGTTTACTTATTTATTTATTAAATTAATTAATTTGAAGTAAAAGTTAAGTAAATAGAATTTGAAAAGTAACATCAGGCACTGAGACACGTCACAACAATGACTAAGAGCCTGTTTGAGTTTGACGTATATATAAGTTCAAAAAATGGTATCTTTTCATAATTAATTGATCTTTGAAATTTTTAAATTTTACATTTACTATTTATTTTTATAGTAAACAACTATTTTTATTTGAATTTCTAATTACGACTAAATATTTAACCTTAAAAAAATATAGAGAGATAACCCGCAGCTATATATTCAATGAATGTGCACCCAAACCTCATTTTTTATGAAATAACCTACAAATTACACTATAGTAAATTCATTGCAATTGCATATTTGAACACGATATCTTTGATCACACAAATTCACCACTCTACAGCTATGGCGGCCAATTTGTTTTTATATCATTTTTACATATATATATATATATATATACATATGTTTATTTTAAATTCAATAATATTTTGCATGAGTGAATCGAACTAAAATTATTCCTCAATTAACAGTGAACCATTCAATTAATATGAATTAATTGACTCAATTAATTATAAATAAATACATGCCATACCATGAAAATGCATTATTCGAGTCTTATAATGTTTTAATTAATTTGCCCTAATTCGCAGGAAATATTGTCTCCGCAATTTAATGCAAATTTTGATATTTGGCGCATAACATTTATAGAACATTATTAATTAGCTGACTTTCACTATGCAGTGGATTTATTTATAGTTAATCTAATAGTGATATCTACATTTGGTATGTATAAATAAAATAATACCGAATACCTAACGTGAAAAGGCTAAAAACCTATTTATTCCATTTCCAACTCCAAAAATAAAATTTATCTTCATAGTTTTCGACTTGCGTTTCCTAGCTATATCCCATAATTGCCTTTTGGTTGTTTCCATTTTTGTTTTAAATGTGTTAAATTCACCAAAATTGCACCTAAAAATTACATAATAAGGGTAGTAGTATTTTTATTTTTTTGAACTTAAATTAATATATATTTCCAGCATTGTATTTCATTTAATTAGTATTTCAACCATTGAATTTTCACCATGTGTATTAAAAAAATTCAATAATTGTTAGAATAGAAGATCTCCTCCAGTTATTCTAATTCTAAGATTTATTTTTTTGGATGGAATAACTCGACCAAACTTGCGGGTTCCTTGTGTTATATCTCACAATTCCTATGGTTGAAATTCCATGTTACACTTTTTCGTATTCCACTTCGTATTTCATTATCAAATTTATGATTTTAATAATATTTATTATAAAATAAAAAAATAATTCTAACATAAATAATCACAGTCAAACATTTATCAACGAAAAAAATATGAATTTAAAAACCATAAAACATATTTTGAAAAAATCAACCATAATAATGAATTAATAATTGAAATTCAAAAATTAAATATTAAAAAAATAATTATAACCTGTAATTGGGTGGGGGTGAACACTAAAAACAATCACAAAATTAAAATAAATCACAAAAAAATTAAAGGAAAAAATACTAAAAAAAACTTGTAATTTGAAAGTGTAACAAAAAATTCCATGTGCAATTCCTATTGATCTGAAATCCACGATAACATACCTAAGGAGTTTGCCCAAACAGCTTAATTGAAGTAAGTGAAGCTTATAAACTATTTATAATTCATGAATAGAAAAGAATAATACTCCCACCATTTCAATTTAATTAATTACATCAAATTATTTTAAGATAAATTTCTCTAATAAATGTAGAACACACGCACACACACTCTCTCTCTCTAGCTCTTTACAGGGTTTTAACTTGAGTGAGAAATGGGATTTTTTTATATTAAAAATATGATAAACTACAAATATTTTAAAACAGACTAAAAATTGTGAAAAGACAATTAAATAGAAACGGATGAACTACATAAATTTGATTACTTTTTACATGTCTAATTCATTTGTTTTTAGTTGAACTCGAACATTTGAGCACTCGATCGGATTCTTTGCCTGCCTACATCACATGGATTTTAGTTTATAATTAATTTCGATTTCGTTGAAAAGATAATTGGTCAAAATATAAAGTAATTGAATTAGTCAATTAACTTATGCTGTAAGCAATGAAGATAGTAATAGGACTCCCACATGCCGTTAGCAACACCGACAATCATAAAATAATAATCCAGTTTATTAAAATATCCAAAATCGATGTAAAACACAATTTCAGTACTACACTCTTAACATAGTGAAGCACTAAAGACTAAAAACATAAAAAAATAAAAAATAAAATAGAGACTCCTATCACCTTTCCTTGGACATGATCGGTTGAACGAAAAGTAATTACACAAGGAATTATAAGCCCTAATTTTGCTCAATTTGTTAATGTTTCACCATGCCTAGCTAGAGTCTTATAAATTCTATATCATACCATAAATAAATCAAATTTGATCGATCCTCCAGACCATTATCTATGGATGAGATCCTCTATTCTACATTTAATTTGGTATTTCAACCCGTGTTCCACGCTCAAATTTATTAATTTTTCTTCCATTTTCCTCGTCAATTTTAATTTATTATGTTTTATTTTAATTTTATAATCATGTTTTAGGGTCCACCCATCCAATTAGGGTTTATAATTATTTTTTACTATTTAAATTTCAAAGAAATGATGATTATAGTTGATTATTTTAAAAATATGATTTATAATTTTTTAAATTTCAATTTTCTATTGATAGACGTGACTAGGTCGATTATGTTTTAATTAATTTTTATTTTTGTAATATCGATTATTAAATTTGTAAATTTGATCACAAAATACGAGTTGGAATACACAATGTGGAATAGAGGATACCATCAACATTATCTATGCCTCGTTCCATATACTATCAAAATTATTAATAACTCCGTCTTCTATTAATTTTTTTTTCTCAATCTAATTTTTTTGTGTTTTTATTTAAATTTACAATTATGAATCATGATTAATTATCTCCAAACATGGTTTATTATTACTATTTAATTTTCAAAAATTAGTTAATCATGATTATTATTATTGTTGTTGTTATTAATGGTTAATTATTTCATAATTAAGGTATATAACTTTTTAAAAATTCAAGTTTTGGTAATAAATGTTAATTAAGGCTTATTATAATGAATTTTATATGGGGATACATGCATGTGAAACAAAAAGTGAACAAATGGGATTGAAATGTTAAATTGAATTTAGAAATAATATATTTGATGGCGTGTAGCATGTAACGCAGCGATATAGACGGGTGTGTTGTTGCAAGTAGCAAGGCATAGATAGATAGATAAATGGATTTGAGTAGTGAGGGGGTAGCTAATAGCTATATATATAGCAGTTTAAATTTCAACGCATGATCTTCAAAGAGGGCTGGACTTGAGATTTAGGAGCCTTGAAAAATTGATCCCCAAAATTGCAACTTGCGCATTAACGTGTCCATTAGGACTATAGGGGAATGGACTTTTTTGGGACCATTCCACCGTCGTTTCTATTTCCCATGCCTAATTATTCATTTATCTATTATTCTTCCTATTTGCATGCCTTTTACAACCCCACCATGAAAACTATATCATATCCCACACCACATTTTTCGACTTAGGTATGTATATCTCATCTCATCTCATCTCATTGTTCTTATTCTTATTCTTATAAATTGGTGAACACTACCTACATTTAAAGTGCAAAAATCCAAGATAGGTGGAATTAAACTGCGGATAGAGGAGAAAACTTTTACTATATGTTCAAAAATAGGTTACAATAATAGAGTTTAGAGCATGAATTAAATTCATAGGCGAAAAAGAAAAATTGGTAATATTACTGATACCCACAACCATGTTGTGAAAAAAATTAAAAAATCGCACGGCGAGCCCTTCATGCTCATACCAAACCATTTGGATCATAAAAATACTTATATTTAAAATACAAATCATATATACTTTGATCGGGTTCATTTTATTATCCAACACACCCTTGTGGGCACCCCCTATGTGGAAGTCACATGATTAGTTTTTATAACTCTTTTTAAAATTTTAGGGTTTAATATTACATAATTAGTGTATATATATAATTTTGAGAAAAATTACTTAGCAATAAATATTAATTATATATGAATAGTGATAATATAATCATTTTTATTTTTATAAATAAAATTGGTGGGGTGGCAGCTACATAGGCGCTGCTCACATGGGTGCGTAGGCTAATTAACAAGAATATATGTATAGAATAGACTATATGTATAGGCTAATTAACATTATATATATGTAATGTTAATTTGAAGATTAATTTGATGAATGCTTTACTCTTCCACCCCCTATAATCTATTAATAATCGATGTACAGGATTACTATATATGTAGGCCGGGAATAGACTTCAAGAGCTTTAATTTAGGTCATTTTTTCCCCTATATCATTAATGAGCCACGTTCATTTTAATTAAAGTTCTGTACATTTTTAGCTGAACTGCGCTGTACAAATTAGGCTCGAGGTTTGTTAATGTTCAGTTAAAATTTAACGTAACTTGTTAATTAATTAATCAGTTTGAAGGAAGCTGACGTCACATAAATGAGCATAAAAGTTGTGTTTGTACTTAGTTAATTATATATATATATATACAACGTACATTGATAGATATAAATGAAACATTAATTATATATTGCTCGGTGCAGATCCTACTATAACCTATTTCGATCATTTATGTTTTTTCTTTTTAAATGAATGAAATCAGACCAGAATTTGATCTGGAAACTCAAGGTATATCCATATATATGAATCGTTGATAAATAACTTTATTCCATGCATGTGTGATTCATAACTAAATCTTTGGTAGCATTAATCCATAATAACGTGACTCGAAATTTTTATTTTTATTTTTATAGGGGTAGCGGTGGGTCTCGAACCCAAAACGTTTCAAGGAGATTGGATATGCCATAAATATTAGTAGAAATCTTAAACCAATATCTATTTTATTGCATAAAAAGAAATATCGATGCCTATGAAATTATGTGTTTTTATATACTTCGAATAATTTTCAATACGCTTCCATTTGTTCAAATACGTATTTCTGCCTCTACATTGAAGAACAAACAATTAAGATGTATTGAAAAAATCAGGAAGTATAATTAGAAGCAATCTTTAAATTGTTTACAATCTTAATATGGAATCACACCTAATAACGAATGTTTAAGACACCGTACCCAAATTTTATTTTTGCAGTCATCTATAGTCTAAAATATAGAAACACGTACTCTACTTTAAAAATCTGCTCTATATCTTACTTTATTTTATTTATTTTTACTTTTTATTCATTTCCAATAATTAACAAATTAAATAATAAATATTGAATGATTTGTCATTTAATTAATTTAATTATAGAAAAATAATTTTAAAACTAAAATAAAAAAGACAAAAAATAAATAAATTAAAATAGCACAATATATAAAATAAATCAATTGTGTGAAATAACATAATTAAAATTCTGTTACTGATTAATGATATAAGTGTAATCTTGTAGCAATTAAACATAAATAGTGAATATATTGTGTTACAGATTTTTTATGTTTAGCGATGGAAAAATTCGTCACGAAAACACTGATTTTTTGTAGTGAGAGAGTATAACTGATCAAATCCCTATCTTCAAACTGTGGTTTAAAGTACGATTGCAATGCATTTCATCCTCTAAAATAGAATAACAACAATAATCTATTTTAATTTAGAGTATATATAATAGGGAAATAAGAATGCCCTAAGTATTTCAAGTCACATCAACTGTACAGGTTGAAACAATATTCTTGTGTGTATAAGCAAAGAATTAAACGATTCGATTCGATTCAGAAGATGTTGATGACATTCAAACTCATGAACGTTAATTGAAACTCACTCGCTCACCATTAAGTCACCTTAAGGTGCAAGATGGGAATTAATTTTAATTTCAGATAATTAAACCAAATCTACTGCCATCATATTATTAATTATTTAGGTTCTATAGTTTAAGATTTACGAATTAATCTATTAAATAAAGGGTTTAGAGTACTCGTTACTTTATGGGAAAAAGTTATAACTAAAAAATATCTTTAGACCGAGACTACGGACTTCTATGAGACATGAAAGTATCTCTACTAGTTCTACATAATATTTCATGTAGCTTCACTTGGGAGAAATTAATGGAAACTAAGGGGGTGTATTGGATGTAGATTTCGTTGGATTTTAAAAGATTTTTAGCAATTATACTATTATCCATGTATATTTAAGTAAAAACGTAATGCTATCAAGACAAGACGCGCATCCCTCAGGCACCTTCACCTTCGCCAACGCCAACGCCAACACCACTAACGCGTGCGCCTCCTAAGTTCAACATGGATCCAATATATTGAACCTAGTTCATTGACGGACCGAGCAATTGAACACACCATCCGAAAAGCCAACTTCGAACCACTCATTTTGAGCAGAGCCGTACTAAGATAATATGGGACCGGCTCGAAGTGATATAGAACTATAAAATTTTCATTAGGGAATTGTTCTTGACCAATAACCCTACAAATTATTTTAAAAAACAAAATCAATGAAATTTACATATATAAAAAAATTAAGGGGGAGGGAGGACATGGCGATATATAGAAACACACACAATTGATCTTGTGCAAATTTTTATTAATTTTTACTTTAAAAAGCGAAAATAAATGTTATAAATGTAATTAATAAATACTCTCTACACAATAGATACATTAGGGAAATAGTTAACATTTTGTTATATATAATTTTTAGTATTTCAATTGTGATGTTTGTTACAATAAAAACTAAACTATATATTGAAATAATCAAGAAAAAAATCCAAGAAAATTAAGATTGAAAAAATAGAATTAATACAAAAATGAGCATAAAATAAAAGATAAAATTAATGGTTTTGATTTACTAGTGAGTACGAAAACCATATCCACTTCAGTAAAATATGGTACATTTCGCTGAGCTATTGAACAACTTTAAAAAAATATATGCACACACACAATAATAAGATATCAAAATTAGGGATATTAATTTTTTCGGGACATGAGGTGACTGCCTTAATTGCCATCTTCGTCCAGCAGACGGCCCTGATTTTGAGTGATTGCCGACGTCCGTCCGCTGTAAAAAAAATAGACGGAATCTATCTATCTATCTATTTATATATTAAAAATGTCTCTATAATAAAAAAAATTGGGGCTATGTCAATGACAATCATATATAAAAACTATCGTCATACTCAAATGAATAATATTTTCAAGGAGAAATATTAATTGAAGGCCCGAAACATAGATAATCTATCGATATATATATTGAAAAATTGATTCTATCAATTCAAAACTTGAAAAATCTAAATTTATTGATTTCAAGATTTAGAGATAATTTCACTTCTGGTCCAATTAGAACAGTTCATTTTCACATTTCATTTTTTTAGTCCCAAGATTTATTTACTCGACATTTTTGATCTCATATTTTATTTTTTTAACTTTTTTTGGTCCCAAAACTAACAATGTACTTCACAAATATTTGAGGATGTTGATTTTGGAACCAAAAAGGTCAAAAAAAAATAATTTGGGACCACAAAAGTCGATAACATTATGTTATGTGTGTTGTAATTGCTTGATATAATATAGTTATTACATGTTGATTTTATTTTTTCAATAAAACATCCAATTATATATTCATTCTCTACACATTTTCTCGATATCAATCTTTACATTTTTTGTCTTTAATTTCTTTTTCTCAATTTTTATGGTCCCAAATTTTATTTTATTTTTGTGACATTTTTTATTCCAAAATTATATCCCCGAATAATTGCAAGGTAAGTTGTTAAGTTTGGGACCAAAAAAAGTGAAAAAAAAAATCAAAGTATGAGACCAAAAATGTTGAGTAAATAAACCTTGTGACCAAAAAAGTCCGATGTGGACTAAAAATATTGTGATCTTATTCTAATGGGAATAAAAGTAAAATATCCCAAAAATTTAACATGGTTAAACTACTCCATCTAATAGAAGTTGGTATGTCTGTTGAATATTTTGACATCTTCACATATAATATTATTTACAATTAAATTAAATACAAACTTACATATATAGATTTACATTAATTAATTAAATTAAGCAAAAAATAGTTAAAAAATTATGAATTGCGTTTCTTTTTGTCGTAATTGGTATTAAATCTTAGAACTTTAAATCGATAATTTTAGATTTTTTAAGACTTGAATGGATAGAATTCATCTTTCAAAATCTATATCGAGATCTATTCATCTTTTAAGTATTGGATTAATAATCAATTTTCATATTAAGATGCACACACACATATATATTATTTATTTATTTATTTATATATAGGATGGAGATATGAATAGAATAGGGGGAGCACACGCAAAGGAAATAATAGGAATGCGATGGGCACTGCGCGTGTGGAATATATACAGCAAACCTGCATATATGTCACGTCGACGTTCATATTCAAATATTAACGCTGGAAATAGCCAACGTTATCCTCCAATATTTTATTTTAATCTGATTCTTTACTTTATATTTTGTTCATACATATTGGACATGTACAATATATATTAATGAAATAAATTAGATAATTTAATTATGTGGGGGGAAGAATTATGCTTACGATCGAGATACGACTGTCAATTGAATAAGATCTGGGACCAGCCAAAAGATCCAGTTGTTCAGTTTCTTTTTTTTTTTTCTTTTTTTTTCTCTCAATGGGTTATATATTAATATTGTGATTTTATTTTCGCTTTCGAGAAATTGACATGAAATAATTTCCCATTATCGGCGGCCTATAGAGACTTTTAGTCTTTTCTTGGATTCTCATAATTGTGCCCTTATACCTTGGTAATGCTACAGTTAAACTTTTACATTTGATTAATACTTCATATCTTTAAATTAAGTTAAACATAAAATTATTAATTTAGACTGAAAAAAAGTGATTTATCAATTGGGAACTAGAAAGAATGAAAGCATCAATTTGCTTTCTTTGAACACTCAGCTCACGCATATTTCGTTCTTTGTTTTATTTAATTTTTAATAAGTTTAAATATGGATTGATAATTATTAGCATGACGAGTGATAATGATAATAATTGAAGACTTAAATTTATAGTTTGTTTTTTAAGTTCCAAATAGATAGATAACTTGTTCTCATAGCCCTCCCTACATAGATCCAAATAAAAATAATATATTTTTTAAACCAATATCCCCTCCCCCCGCCCCAATAATAAAAATAACAACCTTAGAATAAATAAACATTAAAAAACACGCATAAAAATTTTAGTAAATCATAAAAAACATAGAAAATCGATATCATTTATAAAATTACTTATGAAAAAAACTCAAGAAACTTATTCGATTTAAAAAATAAGTTTCACGATAAAAACATGAAGGAATATTTTAATTACCACTACAAAAAAAGTGGGTTTTAGCAACGGAATATTTCGTTGCTAAATAGTGAATTTCTGTCATTATTAGGGATGACTGAATCGAGCGTACATCTGGACCCACAGGGCTGTTATCTAGGCCTGCATTCTGGCCTGTATCTAGGCCTCCATCTCCATCGTCCCTGATGTCAAACCTCACCTCATCTCGGATTTGGGCCTACATATCATCAACACGCTGAGTGAAGGCCTCCTCCGTAAACACGGGCTGTAAGGTGGCTCCAGTATGAATACTGCTTCCGCTATTGTCGCTGCTGTAGAAGTGTGATCGAGATCCAGTGCTGAAGACGCATTTCTTCTTATTCATGCCTCCTTGCGCGACTAGATATAGGGCGATCATATCCACCTCAGGCAACTCATCAGTTCCTGAAAGAGGATGACTCAACTCTGCAGCCCGTCGGTATACCTCCTCTTAAACACAACAATAAGTTAACATGAATTAATTAAATAAATATACATCATTTATTATATTGAAGATTATTTATAAATTAAATACTTACAGCAAGACATTTGCTCTTCTTATTAATGAAGACTCCATTTTTATCAGGGTGGAGTCTCAAAAATAATTCCCACCCAACCTGCTCATCTAGGAGTCCCTAAGCTTACGATTGCTCAATTAACATAAGTGGAAACATTTTTTTTCATAAAAACACCCCTAAGGGTGGGGCATTCGGCACCATGCCCAACCTATCAATATATAAAAGTCGATCATCTCGTACAGTGTCACGGACGGGATATGTCCCAAAAGTGAACATATCCCTAACCAAGAACTGTAACATATAACAAAAGAAAAAACACATGGAGATGCAATCACAAACCGAGATCTATCTCCAAAACCTAATACAAAATCAAAATGTGGAGCACAGCCACAAACACACCGAGACTCCAAACGACCAAACAGAAACTATAAATAAACCAAGCAATAAAGAGGCTCCATCATCTAACTATATCAGAATATGAAGTTAGCATAACCTAACTGATCCATCTTCACCAGGGAGAGCAAATATGGTGGAGCAAAAGTTATAAATAAATTACCAAGTCATCTCCGTGCTGCACAACACATCTGGACCCTTTCTTACGCGCAATTATGCTCATCCCTAGTCTATCAGGCTCAGACCTCATGTTCTCTGAATTAATGCGAGACTTCTTCTTCGACTCCTTAGTCTCCTAGAAGGCCATCCGGACAGGCGACATGTCCTCAGTGATGAATATCAGCCTCTTCATGTTCCTGTTCTGCTTGATAGTGTGAATCATATCTCTATATCTCTCGGCCACATTCGAGAACCACAAATGACACACCATCTCATCCAAATGAGGCTTCCCTATGAACAATTTCTGCATAAGAAAAACACGACACATTAGTAATTCAACCAATTATTTTAACTAAGTACTTACATTGAATAATTAATTATACTCCAAAGTCTTCAAAATGCTGCTCTTTCATAGCAGCAGACACCAACTTCTAACTAATGCCAGCTGGATCTGTGCACTTCTATCTGAGTCGTGGTTGTCGATACCTTGTGAGATGGCATCAACGTTATACAAATAACAAAACATAATAAATTATTCAAAATTTTATAATTAAATACAATTAATTATAAAATAATATTACTAAACGTACTGACCCCGTACAGTCACCATGGTGAGACCATCATGTCATGCTACTGTCACTGACTCATCTAACGATAGCCACTCCCTTATGTGTAGGTCTCCTAATATGCATTAATTTCTTTTGACGAAGACGATGATCAGCTAGCACCACCTCTGGTACCAGATCCACGAAAACCACCTCTAGTGCCATATCCACTGACACTACCCCTCCAGCCAAACAACCTACCTCTAGGCATCTACATCTATTCAAAAATGTTAGTTGAATTGCAATTAATGTAATGCAAAAAATAGTGTAACAAATAAACGCTCACATAATGCACATCTAATCATCGACATCATCGTCTATACTATCACTATCATCATTTGCATCAGTGAAGATCTCTTTTTCTTTTTTCTTCTTCTGCTTTTGCCTCTCCTTCGTCTTCAATTTCTATGTCACCCCCATTTGGGTGAACTGAGACATAATCACTAATCTCTATAAGTAGAGGGTGTAATTCATCATCTTGAAAAGCTGGGATCACATTCGAGATTTATGTTTCATGTGGAACTTCTACATTGGACCTAACTTTAATCTTACACACGACCCACTAATCACTTTTTGCTAAACATAAACTCGGATATGAACAGTAATAGACTTGAATTACTTGTTTTATGAGGACAAATGGCTCATACTTATTATACCTATGCTTATGATTTATTGAAACTAATTTGTAGTTTGGATGAACCGCTGTCCCCTGGGATGTTGTGTTAAACCACTTACATTTGAACAACACTGTCTTTATTGGTAGATCGGAATATTCAAGTTCAGACACTTCTTCAAGCTGGTCGTAATAATCATTCTTGTCCGTACCATATATAATTGGTACCTTTTACACATTCTTCACTGTTCATTATAGCTCTATGTGTTCCGTGATTCATGGTATGAAATTTATAACCATCCACATAGTATCCATAATATACTAGAAAAATATGTAGTTTAGGGTTGTAAATAAGCCAAACTGTTCATGAGCTACTCGGGTATTAACCCGAAAAAGTTTGATCAAAACTCGATCGTTTATTAATCGAGCCGAATTCGAGCTTTTATCAGAGCTCGATAATATTCTCGAGGCGAACTCAAACTACTCACGAGCTTCTCATGAGTAACTTGAGTTCGACTGTATATGAGCTTTTATTGAGTAGCTTATGAGCTTTTAATCGAGCTTGTAATCGAACTTGGATAAATAAGCTAAAAAAATTAAATTTTCACCCTCAACAAGATTCAAACCTTAGCCAAATGTATTTCAATTTGTTACTTTAAATAAAATTCTATTTTGTACTTATAGATAAGAATTGAGACATGACAATGAAACAAACATAAATGAATTTGATTAAATCTATGATATCAAACAAACATTATTATACTGAGTTAAATCGATGTTATTTATCAAAACCAACATCAAACAATTAATAGTGTCTAATAATTACTTAGTTCATCTGATTCATATCTATTTACTCAATTATTATACAATATACAAATATTATATGTATATTTTAGCGTACTCATTGAAATATTTAATGTTATATAATAATAAAACAAAAAGAAAATGACATATAACAATAAAAACAAATTATGATTTATATATCATATTATAAAAAACTTTAAAATTTGTATTTGAATTAAGATTATTGTAAATATATACTTGTTAATTGGAACATGTGTAAATGTGTGATAAAAATAATTAACTAACAATAATAATCAACTAGATCATCAATTAACTAATATGATTACAATTTATATGAGAAATGATAATGAATAATCGATAAAATAATAAGAAAATAAAATATGAGTGACTATGATCTATAAATTACATAAAGAAAAACATATTGAAATTTCGGCTGATGTTGTGAATTTTGGCTTCAAAATCAGGAAACATTTCATTCAAATGCTTCAAGACTGGAGAATCTGCTAGATGACGCAACACCCTATGATTAACTGATGACCCATGCCAATGCATTTTAGTCGATGTGGCATTAGATGCATACAATCTCTGCAGTTGAGGAGTGCGGAAAATAGTACATCTTTTTCTGCGCTACTTTTTTCTCCCTTCTCATTATCTCGACTCTTATATCAAGGGTGGTCGCTAAACTTACATTCTAATAGTCCACTATCTTGCGCCCAATAAATCATGCAATTTTTGAAGCAACAATCAATCTTTTCTATAGGTAATCTCATACCACGCAATAATTTCTTCGTGCTATATAAATTATATGTGACCAAGTTATTCTCAAGAACCATATTTTTCATCAATTCCATGATTTGATCGAAACACTTCTCTAACATGTTGTTCTCAGACTTGACGGTCATAAAATGAGCCATAAGTGACAACTGTGAATGCATTTAGCAGCCAGGCCACAACTCTTTATTGGTACCACTCAACATGTCATATATTATTTGTGCTTCTGGATTAGGAGGCTCTTCCAGAATCTGGTGGTTTTCACTATCATCCATTTTAAATTCTGGACAACCAATGTGACGTCCCAAAATTTCATAAATAGAAATATCTCATTTATATAATAAATAAAAGAATTTAATACAGCGGAAGTAATATTTATAATAAAATAATATTTATTTAATCTAGACCATCACTCCGTCTCCACGTCATCGCCCGAGCTTATTTTAGTCTGAAAAATAAATAGCTTTGGGGTGAGTGCTATTAACTCAATGGGGTAACTCAATTATCCAAATTATGTAAATATAACAATAAGAACAGGCCATAGCATAGCATATCATATCATAGAGCCCGTAGGCCAACATAGCATATAACCCGTAGGTTAAACATAGTAATAGCCTGTAGGCCCATAGCAATAGCCCGTAGGCCCATATGACCCGGAGGTCCACCTGCACACCTCATATACAAGCATAATAAGGATAAGAGTTCGCATTTATTCTCCGAGAGAATCCCCACCTTTACTTGACTTGAAAAAATGTAACGAATTAATTTAATCCTCGCGCGCCTAATAATATATATATATATATACACACATTTGTGTATGTGTGTGGTCATTGAAAAGCTAGTGAAATAAAATCATAAAATGAGTTCATGACTTTCGAAACTAGAGAAAAATAAATAATTTACTTTGAATGCTTTTGGTGTGGTTTGGAGAATGAAAATGCTCCTATTTATACTAGAAATTTTGGATTGAAAATGGAAGCATCATAATTGTAGCGCCCCGGTCCCGAAAGACCGTGAAAATGGACGCCACGGGGGTGGGAATTAAGAAGCGGAAAAGAAATGGGGTAGTTTAATTAACAACGGGGTGATAATCCAAAAAAAAAAATTAATGTTTAGAATAAAATTTAACAACCGAGTATGCCAAAGATAGGTTATGCCTTTCAAAAAATTAGACAGCATAACCTCTGTAACTAGAGCGAATCCCCGTTTATAACGGCTTATAAGAGAAGAATGGAAGCCGTAACAATTCAATAAGCCCTTTCATAGGCCAAACGGAAACAAATAATCAGATACTAACAATTAATAGACCCATTCATAGGTCGACAAAAGAAACAGACACCAATATGCTGAACAAATGAAACCCTTCCATAGGCCAAAATGAATGATCAAATAGACATAACGAAAGACGGTCTTCCTCCCCTTGGAATAATTATGTAGCTAAGCATATGATACATGTTAACTAGGAAGTCAACAAATGTTCAGAATCAGAGAAGCAGAATCATATCAACAAAATACCAAGATCAGAGTTCTTAGCATTTAGCAAAAGAATACCATAACTGCGAAAGCTCAATTCTTAACAGAATACTAACAAAAAGGGACAACGGAAAAATATGTAAATCATAATAGCCCATATCTCAGCCTCGTCACCTCCACGCTCCAGCCTACTTACCTGAAAATGTTTGAAAAGATTTGGGCTGAGTACTAATGCACTCAGTGGGCAAGTTTTACAATTCAAGTTATGCAAATCATTTTAATAAAGTAATCTATCTGTGTTCATGCAGGTAGTGAAACTTAGGAGGTTTAAAAGTTGGAAGCTACCTAAGTTCACCAAAACATTTTATCGTGAAGCGCTTAAGAGTATAACCGGTCACTGCCCGCAACCCAAACTACATCACCAACGCATAACGTTGAGTATGACCATAGTATACCCAAAGAGTATAACCAATAAGTGTTTCATTTTAGTCTCACCGACAAGGAGTAGGGCAG
The DNA here is from genome assembly GCA_026008535.1 of Perilla frutescens. Classification (NCBI taxonomy): domain Eukaryota; kingdom Viridiplantae; phylum Streptophyta; class Magnoliopsida; order Lamiales; family Lamiaceae; genus Perilla; species Perilla frutescens. The sequence goes on along the minus strand of BRKX01000016.1, from coordinate 36,430,518 downwards.
GACAAATAATGCATGCATACTGTAGCTACTCACATTGACACAACGCTGGTTTATGAGACTCCGACAACATACAGTAGCACGTAAATATTTAACACAGATAGTCACATATGCAATTTTAGCAAAGCAAAGCTTAATAACTCGAAAGATACAATTTATAAAGATATAGTATAGCCCACCTTATACATACAGAAGTCCTTCCCTGGTTCCCCTAAGCTAAGATGCTCTAACCATCTCGAGATTCAATCCTTCACCTTCCTCGTAAGTCACGCAAATCCTACAAGGATCGATCTTCAGCTCAGAACAACTACTATATTTTTGGAAATTAATCTACTGTAATCCGAGCTATTATTTAATTTTATTCTTTTTAGAAATAGATTGCGCGACTCTAGAGACCTCGAATAATTCCAACAAAGAAGGAAATAAATTCCAAAATATTATTCTTGATTTATTGGGACCAACCGATTTGACAGGGGTCTCTTTTCAAAACTTGTCATTTTAATCGATTTTTATCAGATTTGTGCCACGACACTTTTTAACCTTTCAAAAATTATGAAAATATTCAAGGACCATCCTATATATGCCAAGACTATAGTTTGAGAGTTTTAGAATTTTTCGATAACACATGACTCCAGTATAAAAATAACTACTTAAGTTGAATAATCGAGATTATTCAAAATTCGTCCGAAAATTACGAAATTCGACGGGCGCATAGGAAATAATTTTTGGAGCAACTTTCGAGAAGAAACTTTTTCGATTTGACGACCCAAAATGGGTGAAACGGGGTAAAAACGTAACTGTTCGGCGCCCCTCTACTATTCACGTTTTCCGGCGTTTCCGACCACTGGATGACAACGATATCAAAAGACGAAACGTAGAGCACATAAAGATACACGACATACTAAAATTTTAGCTTAAAAGGACGAGAAACGAACCGAGACGAGGCTGCGCAACGTGGCAGCCACGTTGCCGTTTTCCGGCAGCTCCGGCGGCGACGGCGGATGGCAGCTCCGGCAGGTGGCAGCAGCTGCTGCTGCTCTCTCTCTCTCTCTCTCTCTAATCTCTACTCTCTCTCTCACTCTAATCTCTACTCTCTCTCTCTCTCTCACGTATCATATATATATATATATATATATATATATATATATAGATGGTTTGGGGATTAGGATCAAATGGGGGGCGGTGATGGAGAGATAAGCATGGGAGGGTTATTTAAATATTTTAGGATATTTTGGGATAAAATATTCGGATATAAAATACTGATAAATTATTTTTCGGATTCGATTTAAGTTACTTTAATCAATGGTGAGGTCCAAATGACCTCCGACATTAAATTCGAAAATACTAAAAGGTTCATTGACTCGAGTACTATTAAACCAACTTGACTCGGGATAAAGAACGAGTCATCTTGATGGAAAACGAGAAAAGATTCTCTTTTCAAAAATAAAGTTACTATTCCACACAAGGGACAAATAAAATTCCCGAGCGTTCAATTGATCTCAGAATAAAAATCCGGGAACGCCAACGGATTCCTTGAGAAATTTTCTATAGGATAGGCTTGAAGAAATAAGGCTCGGGTCAACACACAAGATTTCACAAATTTCTAACGAACGCGCTCCTACGGAAAAACACTATTCATAACTTCTTTAAACGCGTTTTAAATCACCGGGAACTCAAACGATTGCAGATTCATAATCCGAAGATACCGGCATGCTCCTTGGGTCAACGCCTATCAAACATGACCAAAATCGGCTATAACTGAGCTAAAATCAAAATTCTCGAAAAGACGATTTCACGAAAAAGATCCTAAAAACGCGGCTTAGAACCGAAACATCTTAATTATGCTCAAAATTCCTCTTAATATTTCCTAATCAAAATGAGGAATTACTTAATCATATTCTGAAAATCCGGGTTGTTACAATAATTTTAGGAAAATTGATTTGAATTAAATCACAAAACTTGAGCAAAAGATTGATAATAATTGTTGAAGTGATTTGTAGAAAAAAAATCTATTAATTCCAATTTCTTTACGGATTAGTTGAAATAATAAAAAATTAATTAAAAGCATGGCTAATAAACTTTAGACATTCTTGAAAATAATTTATTTTGAGTCTAAAATATAATCCATAATAATTAAAATATAAGAAATAAATGATTCAAAAATCTTTAAATATATATTGCTAGTTCTTTTGGCGCGACTTATAGGAACATAGCATAATATTAAAACTTTATTTGAACAACCATTCTCAGAAAAATGGGTAACGACCAATTTAAAATGAACTGGGTTGTTATAGACTATACCACTTAAAGAAAATTTCATCCTCGAAATTTCAAAATCTTATCTTCGCAAACTTGAAATGACAAAATACTTCATTTTTTTTTGAAATCTTATCTTCGAAAACCTGAAGAAAAAGTAAAACACTTTTAGAAATTTCGAAATCTTATGTTCATAAACTTGAAAATAGTTAAACACCTTTAAATTGTTATTTCGAAAGATGTGAGTAGAAAGTCACCGACATAAGAAAAATATTTTAAACCTCTTTTACCTTTATTCGGCGCGATGCGACAGACGAGTGATGGTATTTTTTTTCATAAAAAAAATTTGCAAGTCTACAGAAACGTAGACCTGCTCTGATACCAACTGTGACATCCCAAAATTTCATAAATAGAAATATCTCATTTATATAATAAATAAAAGAATTTAATACAACGGAAGTAATATTTATAATAAAACAATATTTATTTAATCTAGACCATCACTCCGTCTCCACGTCATCGCCTGAGCTTATCTTAGCCTGAAAAATAAATAGCTTTGGGGTGAGTGCTATTAACTCAATGGGGTAATTCGATTATCCAAATTATGTAAATATAACAGTAAGAACAGGCCATAGCATAGCATATCAGATCATAGAGCCTGTATGCCAACATAGTATATAACCCGTAGGTTAAACATAGTAATAGCCTGTAGGCCCATATGACCCGGAGGTCCACCTGCACACCGCATATACAAGCATAATAAGGATAAGAGTTCGTATTTATTCTCCGAGAGAATCCCCACCTTTACTTGACTTGAAAAAATGTAACGAATTAATTTAATCTCGCGCGCCTAATAATACACACACACACACGTGTGTGTGTGTGTGTGTGGTCATTGAAAAGCTAGTGAAATAAAATCATAAAATGTGTTCATGACTTTCGAAAACTAGAGAAAAATAAAGAATTTACTTTGAATGCTTTTGGTGTGGTTTGAAGAATGAAAATGCTCCTATTTTATTAGAAATTTTGGATTGAAAATGGAAGCATCATAATTTTAGGAAAATTGATTTGAATCATATCACAAAACTTGAGCAAAAGATTGATAATAATTATTGAAGTGATTTGTAGAAAAAAAATCTATTAATTCCAATTTCTTTACGGATTAGTTGAAATAATAAAAAATTAATTAAAAGCATGGCTAATAAACTTTAGACATTCTTGAAAATAATTTGTTTGAGTCTAAAATATAATCCTTAATAATTAAAATATAAGAAATAAATGATGCAAGAATCTTTAAATATATATTACTAGTTCTTTTGGCGCAACTTATAGGAACGTATCATAATATTAAAATTTTATTTGAACAACCATTCTCAGAAAAATGGGTAATGACCAATTTAAAATGAACTGGGTCGTTACAACCAACATCAAAAACCATCATACGATACATATTTGATTCAGTCTCCCGACTAAAATTCAAAGTCGTAGTCACAATCTCTATTGTTTCCCCTTGATACCTCAAGATGTGATAATTTTTTACAAACACATACTTCCCAATGTCTATAGATTTTGAAAAGGCATATTTGTTGGTTTTGTATATCGGAAAGTTTGTCTTTATATATATTATATAATATTAACATACATTGAATAATTATTACAGTCACTGTATGTATTTTATTATTATATTTAATCACATATTTCATATACTTACATTGTAGATGATATGGTGTGAGTCAACACACAGTAAAGATTATACCATTATTTTCTTGCATTGTATTAAAAGGCTCACGACTTAAATGGTCTTGAACCCACCCACCATCAGTACAACATAGAATAATATGATTGTTAGTTTATCTTGACTAACAGATTATCCCAGTACACTGGTGTGTATTGAGGAGGATCATGATAGGATACCATTCTCTATTTTGATCTTAAGTGAGAGAATAAAGATCCACGAAATTCAGGTTCTTAACCCATATATTATTGTCGGGTATACATATGTTACGTCGACTACTTTGATTTATCAATGTGTGAGATTCTTTGATAAGATCAATAATCTCGATATTTTGGACAATGACATTTACATATATGATGGGTCGTGCATTATACATGGCAACCGTGTCCGGTGCGCCAGGTTGATGATGTCCCCTTGAGAAAGTACAAAGATTATGGGAACCTCTTCATGCAGAATATTAATTTATTCTTACATAATAAGGGAAACGTGCGGTACTACTCTCCGAATGAGATATTAATTAATTATAGCTGTAAAAAACTTACATAATTAACTAATGGACATTATATCTTAAACATGAGAAATTGTTGAATTAAAGTAGAAATCATATTCGTAAATATGTATTAAATTGGTAGGTCAATAATATTTCTTTAGTCGAATAAAAATAATAATTAATTTATTTAATTATATCCTAGTTATGGATATTTAAAACTAAATAATTTAGCAGTCTTCGTGTTTTCTATCAACAACGGGATTAGACCTTTAATCCCGTGATCAACCCGACAACGTTTGTAAGTGTAAATTTCGAATGTAACTATACTCTGCATTAATAGACTGTAGATAAATTTTAGGTTTTAAAATTTTCCAATTTAATAGTTCTTCATGTTCAAATTTTTTTGAAGAAAAAAATTGGAAGATTTTTTTTGAAGTATTCAAAAATTTCTAGTTTTATTCCATGATTATTTTTGAAATTTCAGTGTTAAATTTCGGAAGGGATTTTGATGTATGTCAAAATTTCCAGATTTAATTCTAATGTAGATTTTGAAAGTGAGAGATTAAAATTGTTTTAAGGATTTTTTAAAATCCCAATTTTAATCTTAGTTGTTTTTTTCGATCATGGGATGTTAATTTGGAATGTTATTTTATCAAAGATATGATTTCCAAATTTTAAATCCCACCATGATCGAAAAGTTTTTTTTTATTCCCTAATTTTGATTTATTATTTTTGAAAATTTAGTTTTAGATTTGGAATAGATTTTTGATGATATCTAGTGCGTCGTTTTTACCAAACATAATCTGACCAATAGTCAATATGCTCACACTACCCAGAAAAGTGGCGAGCAAGATCGTCTCCTAAAGGACCGGTGAGAATATTCCAACAGTTCAATTTGCAAGTAACCAAACATTGGCAACGAATTTCTTTGTTGAGATAATCATATGAAAATAAAAACAATTAAATAGAGAGTAAGTATCTTCATAGATTAAAATGTATTCCAGCTTCCAATTAACTCCACCCTAGCTTAATTATTCCGATCCTCGATGCAATGATAATTCTAATTAATGCATGAAAACCAGTTATAACCACCGAAGACACTTCTGACGCGGTTTCATTCCTCCTTAACTGTTCGATAATCAGGAAGACACTTCACTAATTATTTCCCTAATCGACTGACAACCGTAAGAGACGCTCTATAGATTTAATAAGCCGGCAACTTTAGAAACTAGAGGAACTCGATTCAAAACCAACAAACTCTGACACACGATTGTCGAATTAAGACTGCTCTTCTCTCGATTCTGAAGAATCGATGTACCACTAATTAAACCCAAACTACAATTATGGATGACCGATTTAATTGGCCACTAATTAATTCTGATCTACTAAATATCTCGAGCTACCTAGCAGAATTAAAATAATTAACAACTTTAAACATAGAGAATCACATATGCATGCAATTAATTAAAGCATAAGAACGATTAGATCTCACAGAATAATTATGCCAGAGCTTCGTTAATCTTCACCGGAATAAAGCGAGCTTAGCTCGAATTCATAATTGGATTCGAACTACAAAATATTGTTTTAGTAGCTATGAAAAGAATGAAGTAAAGGAATGAAATTAATCTGCTGCAAAACACGTCTCTGATCTCTCGCGTGAAGTATGGATGGATCGTTCCCTACTCTATCTAGAAGTCTTTAAATACAACTCTTTAATTAAGGAAATATAGTCCTAAACCTAATCTAATTAGGAAAGTAATAAAGATAGGGTCCAACAATGATAAAAGATCGGCAAATCACGTCCAAGCCCAAAAACATGAGTAAGCCGCGCGCTCCAGCCCATTTCTGCGCGTACAGCAGCCCAGTAGGTAAATTCTCAGCACCCCTTCCAGTCAGTATGCCCATACTGCATGTCTCCCAGACTCTCCAAGTTTTCTTCAATCATCTTGACTGCAAAATCTCCACAAACTCAGCCAATTCCTTCATATTTGTGCTAATCACCTGCAATCATTCCCAAAATATAATTTCCTCCACGAAACATGATCGTGAGGCAATTAACACAATAAAACTATACCAAAAATGGCCCAAAATATGTATGTAATAATAGCCCAATCAATATCAAAAATTTTATGTCTAATACTAAAAGGAATTTTCGAAAATTTGGTGATTAATTAGAATTGGAAAATGTAATTTTTGATATATATCAAACCTTATCAAATTCTAATCCTAGTAGGTTTCAAAATATAATTTTAAATTTAGAAAGTTTTTGAAGTGGATCAAAATTTTAGGATTTATTATTTGGGTTATTTTCGAAACTATGGTGTAATTTTGGAATAGATTCTTGATTGGTATCAAAATTTTCAAGATTTAATTTTTTAAGGATTTTTGAAAAATTCATAATTTATTTGGAAATAATTTTTGATTAATATCAAAATTTCTAGATTTTTATTTAGGGAATATCGAAAATTAGGCATTAAATTTGGTGGACAATTTTACTTAATTTTCAAATTTAATTCCTGTGAAATTTTTGATGGTTATTAGATTAAATTTGGTGGATAGTTTTAGTTAATTTTCAAATTTAATCTTATTATAATTTTCAAAACTATTCAATTCAATTAAATTGCAACTTTCAAAAATTATGTCATGTATGTATATCATATGCTATTTTATGTTGATCACTTAATTTGATAGTTGTTGTTTGTAGACTGATGCACTATTTATTATTCAATTATCTGCAACTAACACATGTCACTGCAATATAGTAAGTGAATCGAATATCGTATCCACAGGAACTGTAAATTCGATCATACTAAGTACTAACAGGTTCCTATTATTCAGGCTACCTAATTCTTGAGGTGAGTTAATCCAAGACAAAAATTCAAATTAAACTCAAATAAGTAATTAAGAAAGAGACAAAATGAAATCACAAAACTAGAATACTTAAAAGAATCACACAATCAATTAAAAGATTAATCCTAGTGAATGCATACATATGTATCCGTTATGTATTAATTCAATCCTAACAATTCCCACTTTTAATCCCATTATTGGTGGAAGATCAGAAATGTTGCTACCTATCTCCGCCAGGTCTCAAGGTAGTCGTGGATTAACAAATTAACTATCACTCTCGTCTCTAGATTAATTGTTAACTCCCAATAGATCAACAAATTTAAAACCTCCTACAGATTTCGTAGAACATGTATCAAATCATTCAATTTAATCCCACTAATTAATTATCTTCGTCAGGACTCAAATTAATTAGCTAGCATACAATGACTATTGCCTTAATCATGCATGAGAAATCTAAACTTGAATGTTTGAACACAATAATCAGAAGGGAAAAGTAACGGAATTAAAATCAATTCATAACTTCAACATGTTTGCAAACCCTAGAATTAATTGAGTTCTAGCCGCTCATATAAAACTACAATCTAATAAAAAGAAAGAACGAATTACAAAAGTCATGATGAAATTAAACTAAAAACATAAAATGACTTACATCGGATGTTTAAATCTTCAATCTCTATCTTCCTCCATCTTCAAAGCTCTTCTCTGCTCTTCTATAGGGTAAAAATATGTATTTTTTCGTCCAAGTAAGAGCCTTAAATAGTTGGGACAAGTTTGGATGGGTTTTGGAGTTAAATAAGGAAATAGGTCAAAATCCGCCCAAAACCGACTCTTCACGCACGAGCCATGCGCTAAGGATGTTCTAGAGCATGGGCCGTGCGCCAGAAAATGGACTCTTTCACCTTAGTCATGCACGAGCCGTGCGCCAAGGTGGCTTCCTGCACGGGCCGTGCGTGAGCTTCTGCCACCTGACAATTCTCACCGTTTTGCTCCGTTCTTGCTCGTTTCTCATCCGATTGATCTGATTCAAGTAGCAACGCTCTCCTAACTTGATCCTCTATCTTCTTAGGTATTTTCCAAGCTCATTTGAATCTCATAAAATAATTGGCATTAAATCCCTTCAAAATGAGCAAAAATGTGACACTGCACAAATTATGAAAAATTATACGCACCCTTATCAACTTATGCATGCATTGATCATTAAATACCATCCAAATATACACCAAAATGCATAAAAATCCATATTTATCAATCCCCTAAACTTAAGCTATTGTTCATCCTCAAATAATGAGAGGAACACTACGGGAATAAACATGGAAGGGCATCATAGTAAACTCGATCATCAATGCCTCACAAACAAAACCAAATATATTTTCAAGAACAAATCCAATTCCTATAACTCATAAAATTATATGTACAACCAATCTCAATAGATCTAAACATGAACCTCACCGATAATTGTATCACTCATCTCTCAAGTGTGTAAGATATACTCCCATCAAATAAAATGCAATCCAAAAGTATCAACCATAAGCTTGGCAATTATCTAACTTCTTTATACTCGAACATGTAAGAATAAAAATAAAAAAGGTCTTTAATTTAGGATGTAATGTAGGGACATTGGTTAAGGTTAGGAAATTTTGGCTAAGTGACTCAAATGCAAATTCAGACCACTAACACCTTCTTTCTTTTTCAACCCGAGTATGGATACAAAAATCAATTTTCTAACTTCTCCAATTCACCCAATCATCTCCAAAATCTCCCAATTTTTATGTACTTTGTACACACTTCATAATTCTCTTATGCTTTACAATATTCAAACAATTAAGCCAATAAAGACAAAAATTCTCAATTGTCATCTATTTTAAGTTTGGCATTTTCATTTTCATTTTTTTTTTCTTTTTCTCATTTTTTTTTTCAAAGCTTATGAGAATGACAAAAAATTTACGCACCAAATCATATCCATTCCTCTACCTAAATCATCACTGCTCATCAAAATGGATACCCTTATTCACCATCCAAACCTCCTATCGTTCAAGTTTATGAACAAAATGTAATTATGGCTCAAAATTGGCTAGCAAAGGTCGATTTTTCTGGGTTAGTGTTTAAGAAAATCATGTGGCTAAGAATGGATGGCCTTAAATCATATCTAAATCCTTTACATACTCAAATAACTCAATCAGAAATCATGACAAGTTCTAGAGACATAAATGCATGCATGACAAACACTCATCAAAGAACGAACTATGGAATGATACAACAATTTAAAGCTCAAAATCTCACAGGATTGTCCATGCTTGAATCTACTTAAATCAAAAGTGCACATTGATTTATACAGCTCATAAGAAGTCGAATTCATTTAAGTTTTCACAAATAAACTTGTTTTTCATCATCGACATCTCACGAGTTCATAAGACATGACTCTATAAACAAATAAACATAAAAAACAAAACACAGACGCCAAGAAATAAAAAAACACGTGCCAAACATATCATATCTATCCCCATCCCCCAAACTTATTCAACTTCAAGGAGAATAAGTTTTGAGGGAACCAAATAAAAGATGTGTTTGGAACGAACTCTCCGAGCTAACATAGAAGAAAGGATCTTGAAAACAACATTTGATCATCTCAACTTGTCTTTGTGCTCTAAAATTACTTTCTACATGTTAGAACACTAAAACAAAACACTAAAAAAAAGAAAACAAAAATAAACAAGACAAGAAAAATGATGGGTTACCTCCCATCCAGTACTTTATTTAACGTCTATAGCTAGACGATATCTCAAAAGTCAGCGAGGTCTAAAGCAGGACTCCAACCAACAATAAGATCTCTCTCTTTTAGGAATGATGTCCACCTTCACTACTTCATTTTCATGCACAACTTCAACTAGCATGGCTCCCTTTATATTATTCTTTCGAAAGACTCGAAATTTTACTCTCTTCTTCTTGAGAGCCGGAGCTGCAGAAAATCCCCCATCATCTTGCAAAATCATGCACATCTCAAATGGATGTGCTTTTGTAACTTTAGGAACATGTAGTTGGGGTGCCTCTATCACAAGCTCTTTGTCTTTCTCATAATCCATACAATCCATGAAGCTGTCAGCCAAGTTTACATCTTCACACTGCTGGACTTCCTTTCGGGGAGGATTTCAAAATATGACTCTTTTTCTATCAACTCCCAAAGTTATCAAGCCGCTCTTCATGTCTAGCTCAGCCTCACTAGTAGCAATAAATGGTTGCCCCAAGATTAAAGGCATCTTAGGGTCTTCGGGTATATCCAACACCACAAAATCAACAAGAAACATCAAATTATCCACCTTGACAAGCACATCTTCAATGATTCCTCGTGGCTTGGTACAAAATCTATCTGCAAGCTGGATTTTCATCTCCACCTCCATCAAATCCCTTAATTTCAGCTTCTTATAGACATTGAAGGGCATCAAATTTATGCTAGCTCCAGAATCACATAACACTCTCTCAAAATATGATCTCCCAATCTTCACTGGAATGGTGAAGCTGCCCGGATCCTTCATCTTCAATGGTAATTTCTTTTGCAGCCAGTCGCTGCATTCTTTCACTAAGTGTATCATCTCTACATTCTTCAACTTCTTTTTTCTTAAGACAACCTCTTTCAAATTTCTAGCACAACCCGAAAAATTTATCAAAGTATCTAAAATAGGGATATTAATGTCTACCTTTTTGAAGATATCTAAGATATAATCGATCTTCTCATCCTCTTGCATTTTTATTGAAGGAGTAGTAGAAACAACAAAATTTATAAAAGCAACAGTACTGGGTGGTGCTAATTTCAGAGTAGAGGAAAGTGTCTCAATAGTTTGTTTTACTGCAGGTTTGCTATTGATTTCACCATGTATCACTTGAATGGCATTGCAGTGCGCACTCGGGTTGACCACTCACTGACTTGGAAATTGGCTCGGCTTGTGTTGAGTAGAAGAATTATTAGCCATCTATCTAACTTGAACTTCTAGCATGTTCAATTGTTTAGACAAAGCACTCACCGTCTCTTCAATATGGGTGATCTTGGAACCTGTGGCCCCGATGAAGCTATTCTGATTAGAAATCAACTTACTCATCATCTCTTCCAGTGAGGGATTCTTTAGCTCGGAAGGACCCACAGCGGGAGTAACAAAATCCTGAGGTTGTAAGGCGTTGTTGGGATTGGAATAGGAAAAATTTGGATGGTTCCTATTGTTGGGATGGTACGCCATGTTGTTCTGGAATCACTGCTGACATCTGTCATAGTTCCCACTACTGTAATTTCTCTGGTTGACAAAATTGATGTATGCAACTGCAGGGGATTTGGAGCCTTGCTTTTGCACTACATTTACATCTATACTTGCACGCTGCTCCTTGAGAACTTGTTTTTTCAAGAATTCAATCTCGGTCTTCAGTTCATCTATCCTAGAATCAAACATTGCAACTACTGGCCTAGTTGGTCGTCTCTCTATCGGCCATTGGTAACTGGTAGCGACCATCTCCTCAATAATCCGCGGTGCTTTAGCTGCAGTCCTATTCACAAGGCATCCTCCAGCTGAGGTGTCCACCAATCTCTTAGTGTTGTTGGTCAAACCACTATAGAAGTGTGTGGTTTGTTGGTCAACACTGAATCCATGTTGTGGACAAGACCATAACAAGTCTCTGTACCTCTCCCATGATTCATAAATTAATTCATCCCCCATCTGAGAAAAATGAGTAATCTCAGCGATGATTTTCTGGCCTTTGGAAGGAGGAAAAGACTTGGTGAGAAATGCTCGACACATTTGATCCCAAGTAGTGATGGATTCTTTATCCAAGCTCTTGAACCACTCCTTAGCGCGATCCCTTAAAGAAAAGATGAACATCCTTATTCGTATGAAATTGTCACTCACACCATTAATCTTGATGGTGTCGCAAATATCCAAAAATGCATCTAGATGAGCATTTGGATTCTCTGCCTTTCCACTGAACTGCTCTGCGCCATCATGTTGATTAGAGCTGGCCGGAGTTCAAAGTTGTTTACGACGATGCTGCCACCCCATCCGGCGCCTATATACCAATCAGTAGGTGCCCAATACATCTTATTTAGAGGAGTTGATTCTTGTTCGAGCTTGGTCTTTCGAGCAAGTCTCTACTCCATCTCTCGGATCTTTCTAGCCAATGCTTCCACGTCCACGTTCTCATTATTGGCCGCAATTTCTACTTCTTGTCTTCTGCGTTCCTTATTCCTCTGTCTATGAGCTCGATCAGGAGAACTTGAAAAATGATGTACGTGTGGTTGTGTAGACCTTATTTTCATACACTACCTGAAATAATAAATTGCTGTCAGTAATAATATCAGTATAAAAATCAAAATCAGTCCCCAACAAAGGCGCCAAAAAGTTGATGCACTATTTATTATGCAATTATTTGCAACTAACACAGCTCACTGCAACATAGTAAGTGAATCGAGTATCATATCCACAGGAACTGTAAATTCGACCACACTAAGTACTAAGCAAACAGGTTTCTATTATTCAGGCTACCTAATTCTTGGAGTGAGTTAATCACATACAAAAATTCAAAATAAACTCAAATAAGTAATTAAGAAAGATACTAAATGAAAACACAAAACTAAAATACTTAAAAGAATCAGATAATCAATTAAAAGATTAATCATAGGGAATGCATACACATGTATCCGTTATGTATTAATTCAATCCTAACAATTCCCACTTTTAATCCGATTATTGGTGGAAGATCAGAAATATTGCTATCTATCTCCGCTAGGTCTCAACGTAGTCGTGGAATAACAAAATAACTATCACTCCCATCTCTAAATTAATTGTTAACTCCCAATAGATCAATAGATTTAAAACCTCCTACAGATTCCACAGAACGTGTATCAAATCATTCAATTTAATCCCACTAATTAATTATCTTCGCCAGGACTCAAATTAATTAGCTAGCATACAATGACTATGGCCTTAATCATGCATGAGAAATCTAAACTTGAATGTTTGAACACAATAATCAGAAAGGAAAAGTAACAGAATTAAAATCAATTCATAACTTCAACATGTTTGCAAATCCTAGAGTTAATAGAGTTCTAGCCCCTCATAGTAAAACTACAATCTAATAAAAAGAAAGAACGAATTACAAAAGTCATGAAGAAATTAAACTAAAAACATAAAACGACTTATGTCGGATGTTTAAATCTTTAACCTCTGTCTTCCTCCATCTTCACAGCTCTTCTCTGCTCTTCTATAGGGTAAAAGTGTGTATTTTTCCGTCCAAGTAAGAGCCTTAAATAGTTGGGACAAGTTTGGATGGGTTTTGGAGTCAAATAAGGGAATAGGTCAAAATCCGCCCAAAATCGACTCTTCATGCACGAGCCGTGCGCTAAGGATGTTTGATAAGATTTTTCTTTCACAAAGATATGATTAATCACAAGCTTTAATTTACCAAATCTCAATTATGCAAGTGAACATACGAAGCATAGGAGACCGAGTCGAACACGGAGAATTATATGCATTTTTTAGGCTACAAGTACCATAACATCAAACTCTTTCACTAGTCAAAGCATTCGGAATTTGGGTTGGATTTTTAACTAGAATAATAGAATTTGGCGAAGATCAAATAAAATTAGCAACACACAAGAAATAAATTGGAATAAAACTCAAATAAAATTCATTTAAAAGAACTTGGCCCTAGGGAATTGATCTTTGGCAAGAATACAATCATCAAATAAGGGGATCATGCATAAATTTCCCCATCAAACAACACTTGATCACATATATAGCCTAAGTCCTTTCTCAAGCAACCAATACATTTTAAATTAAACACAACTCCCCTATCTCTAGGGCTCAATTGCAATTTAATCTAAATTAAGCTCAATCAAGTAAACAAACACCAATTTAACACTAAATTCTCAATCTCATGCCAAATTGGGATCATAAATCAAATACCCATGCACAATTTATTTTCTCAAACCTAATCATACACAAATTTCTATCATAGGAAGGCCAATCCAAGCATTGATTCAAGCATAACATTGATTTATGATAGGAAATTGGAAAATGAATTATAAACCCATATTTGATTCACATATCCATAACCAAATCTCAAAACCCTAGGTGCCTAGAAATCTAGCTATCCATAACCAAAATAGAGAAATAAATCACATAAAAAAGAAACATAGGAGAGGAGGAGAAAAAACCTAAAAACTTGTATTAAAATTCTTCGAAGTACTCCTTGTTATTCAATATCCAAAGCTCCCAAGCATACACACTATTTCTCTCTCTAAAAATGGAAAAATATCAAGTTGAATACATAAATTTTGAACTAAGGTTGGTTTATATACAAAGTGGGGAAAATTGGGGTGAAAAATAAAGCCAAATCCGAAAAATCCCAAAAATGTGACACAGGGGCGCGACACGGGGCCGGTCGTGCCCCTGCGGCTCGCGCCGTGTGAGGGTGGGCGCGACCCGGGTAGCTTCGGCTCTAGGTCGCGCCGCGTTGCAGGCACCAGAAAAAGGGCCATGGACACCGGGTCGTAGGTCGCGACCTATGGCACCGCGTTCCAGGCAGTGGCCCGCGTCCCGGCTCTGATTCGGTCTTCGCGCTCTCTCGCCTATCCAGTTCAGCTTCCCGGTCCCTTCCGATATGCGTTTCGATTCTCGGGCCTTGGATTGCTCATTTTAACCATGTTTTCTAAATTAACTGTGTTAGCAACACTTATTATAAAAAGAGACTAATATTACCCTAAATGACGACTAAACAAACTATAATATGATAAAAACATAAAAATAATGCTCGGATTATGACTAAAATACGAGCATGTCAACTCCCCCAAACTTGAACTCTTGTTTGTCCTCAAACAAGCATTTGGAAAGAACAAGAGAATATCAAGACAAAAAGGAAAAAAACATAGCCACTAATGCCTTAGCTTTTGAATCATCAATCCACATGCAAAGAACAAGATCAAAGCTTCATATCATAAGAGCAAAAATCATGAGAAAAATGACCACTCATATTTGAAAGGCAATTCTCAGCACAACGATCCTCACACATGGAGATAAGGAACATATTTCACTCAACATCAAGTAATAAAGGCATACCACCATAGGCTTGCAAAATAACTCAACATGATTCACCAATGTGCTCTAAAGAAGAATCACATAGGTATTTAAGGTTGTAACGCTCGGCTCTTTGGATGGGTAGGGAAATTTTTAGGCAAAAGTGACTCCAAGCCCTTTTCCACAACCTACTAGCATTCCAATCCCAGTAAAATCGAAAGCTCTCTTCCACCCATGCCAAACAAAACGAGCAAGCTTTAAGCAAAAGACGGATACTCCTTAGCCTTCTTTTTTTCTTCTAATTCACTTCCCCTAAATCATTTGTTCACGCGTTCTTTCACAAGGAACTAGAGTCGGCATAAAATTCATTATTTTTCAATTCAATTCTACATCACGACTCTAATAATGATTCTCAATTTTTTTTCATTTCAAGGGGAGGCTATGAGCTTCACAATTCAAGGCTTAAACATGTTTCATATTTTTGTTCTATCCGTATTTTGCTACCCATAGTTTTTAACATAACAATTCCTTCATTCCTTAAATTCCCTTTACCCCGGGCTATTCAACAGAAATCAATCACCAAAGGCTCAATGGGGCTAACAAGGATAAACTTCAAAGAAAGGAATAAATAAGGCTTAAAATTTTCGATAAAAACCGCCTTAGGTCATCTTCAAGTTCTAAGCACATATAGAATACATGAAAGTTATGAAGCAAGTTCCAGAGATGCAAATATCATTGATAAAACACACATGAAAGAACAAAATAGGCCCAAATCTCATGAGTGGCTAGAAATTAAGCCAAATTTCCATAATTATTGACTCGAATGATACTTAGGCTTATCACTCTTCTCATGCATGCATTTTTCAACATTTTCGCATAATCACAAAAAAAAAATTCATCATAGGCTTGGCATGTTTCCCTATGTCTATCATTCCCTATTTTCTTCACCAAATCATTCAAGAAAAACGCAAGCTCAAGCTAAGAAAAATCATCACACATGATTAAAGCCTAATCCAAGCATTTATTACAGATCCAAATATGAAAATAAAGACAATCCTAGAGATTAAATATATCCATACAAACCAACATAAAGTACTAAATCTGAATATCAAATCCTAATTAATTAACAGTCATCCCAAATATCCAAATAAACTAAAATAAAAGTTCATAGAAAGCAGATAGAGGGCGATTACCGGTCACCACTTCATACCTCCTCCCCCAAACTTGTTTCATTCCGAGGGAAGGACAAGTTTGAGTAGAAAGATAGTGGGACCGAAATCAAAGAACAGACTCTTTTAATCTTCAGTGGGACGGCGGTGTGGGGTGGAGTCCGGCGGTGGCTGATATGGTGGATACGGGTACGGAGGATACGAGTAAGGAGGGTAGTGCTGATACTGTGGCATCTGTGGTGGTCTTTGATGAGACGCTCCTTGTCCGAACCACTGGCCCATCATATTCTCCATGCTCGACTGAAAGGTATTGAAGCTTCCATGTAGGCCCTGAATCTCAGCACTAATACCCGTAAAACGGGTCCCGATCTCCTCCTCGAAACCTGTGAATCGAGCATCAAAGCTCTCCTGCATCCCTGTCAAACGAGTATCAACCTCAGAACGCATATCTCCAAATCGAGAATTCATGTCCATCCTCATACTTCCTATACTAGCCGCCATGTCATTCATCAAGTTCTCCAAAGTGCCAAAACGGTCCTCCTGGACATCCTCCCTATTTTGTTGACTTTCTCTCGCCTGAGCTTGTAAGGTGGAGCCTCTAGCGTCATCCGCCCTAAGTGTCCTTCATGGCGTGCCTCCAGATGTGGTAATTAAGGCAAGATGAGCCAGAGTATCCATCATCCAATTCTCATTCTCATGAAAAGTAGATACATTGGTCAAAGCCGGATTTGGAAGACAGAATTGATGCTTGTTCATCAATAGGAAGTCGAATGGAGTGGAGGCAGAGTTGACAAACTTTGCATTCCGAAGATGCTCCATATTGAGAGATCGAGGTCCGGGCACACATTGATAGTTGGATAAGTCGATGTCCAACTGTGCGGCAATTGAGGTGATCAAGCCCCCAACATAAATAGTACCCGTTGGAGAGGCCGTTTGTCTCTGACACTGAACAAGGAAGTGGGCGGCAAAGTTCACCGGGATAGCATTAAGCATGCACCACAACATGTACAACTCCTGTGTCCTGAGGCCACTATTTTCATGGCGTGCTAGCACAGTGGAGGAAAGAAGCTTCTGCATGTACCGGAAGACAGGGTTAGGCAGATGAGAGGCCTTGCTCTTGCTGGAGTCATACTGTAGCATATTTGGGTTCACCTCCACAACACGGTCATGGAAGTCATTGAAGTGGAAAGACGGGTGAGGGTGGAAGGTCCCATTAGTCGGAGTTTGAAACATTGCATTGAGACGATCCACATTGAACCTCTAATCTTGATTTCCAAGCCGAAATGTGCAAGAAATAGGCCCCTTGGATAGAGAGGTCTTCACTTTCAAGGTTGAGAGGAACTCACGAACTAGCAAGGGGTAAGTCTTCCAATCATTTCCTCCTAGGACATGTGTCCACCCAATGCGTCGTAGGAGTCCCGTCACACTCTCATAAATGCCCAATTTTCTTGTTGTATTGACGTCCATGAACCAAGTAGCCACAACTTGGAAGCTTCTAGCTAGCTTCAACCACTTCTTCTTATGCTTATAATCCTCCAAGTAAATGTTCACTATAGCGGGGTCATTGGCTCCCATGTTGAGGGGGGACAAGAGGGCACGATTGTTGTTTGGCTCCTCATCTTCTTGCTCTTCTTCCTCCTCATCTTCTTGTTCTTCATCATCCTCTTGTTCTTCCTCTTCCAATAAGT
Source organism: Perilla frutescens (assembly GCA_026008535.1). Classification (NCBI taxonomy): domain Eukaryota; kingdom Viridiplantae; phylum Streptophyta; class Magnoliopsida; order Lamiales; family Lamiaceae; genus Perilla; species Perilla frutescens. Next base: position 36,412,282 of record BRKX01000016.1, on the reverse strand, counting down.
CTAGCACCTCCTCTTCTTGGAATTCTTCTCAACTATGAGCCATCTTCGGGCTCCTCCCGGTTGTCTCTCTCGTCTAGTTTGCACCATTGTTGTGGGAGGAGCTTCGGCTTAAGTACCTGTAAAAATAAAAGGGCATCAAAATTTCATAACAAAAGCGAGAGATAAACGGTGGTAGTTTGCAAGGGCATTTCAAAAAAATAGAGCACAATGTTCAAATTTCAAGCCCTATGTAAACATACCATTTCACAAAGACAACACGAACAAGATTTCTTGTAAGATCTCATGTAATGCCCATATGAGCACAATGGCAAAACAAGGGTTGGCTTATATCAAACAAATATCCAAAAATGGGGCAATAAAACAAGCATATTCATGATTGATGCCAAAAACATGAAAAGAAGCATAACATAATCCCCATAACAAAGCTCAACCTTGCGTATTCTTGTCATAAAAATTCCATTCAAGTAAAATATGCTATATCAAGTGAAATGGAACAAGAAATTTGCCTAAGTAAAGAACATGTCTTCAAAATGACTACACAAATCCCACAACATACCCATCCGTCCAAATAAACCACATAAAAAACACTTAAGGGGCATGGAATTGCATAGATCAAAGATGATATGGCAAGAATTTCTCATCTGCAAGATTTTCTCCAAATTTTGACCTTAGAACCATAGATTTGGACAAAAATGAGGAATCTCAACAAAACCTCCATAGATATACAAATTGAAAGCACACCTAAGGTTCATAAGGTAAGAAGTGCATAATGGAAGTAAGAAAAATGAAAATAAACCATATGAAATGAATTCACCATGAATACCCCCATTTGAAAGCTTTAGAAGCCATGAACTTGGTACCATGGAGAAGAAGAAGAAAATGGGATGTAGATTCATACTTTGAAGAGATTAGAGCTTGAAATGGAGTGTAGAAACACTATGAGAGGTGCACAAGTGTGTGAATGTGGAGTGGTCAGTGAAAGGGGTGTGAAATGAAGTGAGATGGGTGAAAGGGGATTTAAAAATCATCCAGCCCGGTGGCGCGACCCAGGTCGAACGAGTGCCGGGTCGGGCCGCACCCAGCCGCCACTACCCAGTCCACGGGCCGCCAGTCGCGCTGCGTTGCAGGTGGCCGTTTTCCAGCCGCAGACGCAGTGCCGCCCGGTCGCGCCTCCGGCTGTGGGTCGGGCCGCATTGCAGGCCCTCTCGGTTCTTAGGCTCGATTCGGCCCTTGTCGACACTTCACTCACTCATGTACTACTCCTATGCTCCGCTCTTAGCCATTTACGGACAAAACTCCCCTATTTCATAACATCAAAACCAAGAAAACAACATCTACAAGAAAAAATAACGAACCCAACAACTAAAACATGCAATGTACTAAAAATAACAACAAGAGACAAAAAGAAACGAAAATAAAATAACATATTGGGTGCCTCCCAACAAGCGCTAAGTTTAACGTCACTAGCTCGACGTAGTACCACAATATTTAAGTGTCGTTGAGGTAGCAAACGAACACCCCTTCTTTGTCCTCAGGCTTGTAGAAGTTTTTGGCTCGGTATCTATTCACCACGAACAAGCTTCCATCCTTGCCTTTGAGCTCAATTGCCCCTCCATCAAAAATCCGTGCTATGGTGAATGGACCACTCCATTTAGTCTTAAGTTTTTCCGGAAATAGCTTGAATCTAGAATTGAATAAAAGAACTTCATCTCTCGGTACGAGGTCTTTTTGTCTCAATAGCTTGTCATGGTAGACTTTGGCTCTCATCTTGTAAATAGCCGAATTTTCAAAAGCCTCCATCCGGAATTCCTCTAGCTCATTCAATTTGAAGATTCTTTCTCCCACGGATGACACGGGATCGAGGTTCAACTTCTTTATGGCCAAAAAAGCTTTATGAGAAAGCTCAATGGGCAATTGACAAGACTTCCCAAACACAAGTTGATAAGGAGATATTCCGAGCGGGGTTTTGTAAGTAGTACGGTAAGCCCATAGTGCTTCATCCAAAAATGACGACCAATCCTTCCCATTTGTTCGGACTACCTTTTGAAGGATTTGCTTAACTTCCCGATTAGCCAACTCGGCTTGACCATTTGCTTGAGGATGATAAGGTGTTGTCACCTTTTGTTTGACTCCATGCCTAGCAAGTAATGCTCCCATCCATTTGTTGCAAAAATGTGAGCCACCATCACTCACTATGGCTTTAGGGGCTCCAAACCTTGTCAAGATGTTCTTTTTGAGAAACTTGAGGACGACTTTTGCATCACTTGTCTTTGTCGGAATAGCTTCAATCATCTAGACACAAAATCCATGGCTAACAAGATATACAAGTTCTCTTCCGAAGAAACGAATGGTCCCATGAAATCTATCCCCCAAATATCAAAAAGCTCAATTTCAATGATATTCTTCATAGGCATTTCATCCTTCTTAGAGATAGATCCCATCCGTTGACACTTATCACAACTTTTGATGAACTCTCTTACATCCTTGAAGATGCTAGGCCAATAAAATCCACTTTGGTAGATTTTCCTAGTGGTTCGATTATCCCCAAAATGTCCTCCACTTAATCCTGCATGGCATGCTTCTAAAATTTGCCCCCATTCCTCTTCGGACATACACATTCTCAAAACTAGATCCTCACAACGTCTAAAAAAATACGGCTCATCCCACATAAAGAATCTCAAGTCATGGAAGAATTTCTTCTTTTGATACCCTTCTAACTCTTTAGGTGTAATTCCCGCCAACAAGTAATTTACTATATCCGCGAACCATGGCACCTTCATTGTCCCCACAACTAGGAATCTTTCATCCGAAACACAATCATTAATCTCTCTTTTATCATCTTGATCCTCCTTAGTATGCTCCAAACGAGATAGGTGGTCGGCCACCGCATTCTCGCACTCTTTTCGATCTCTAATTTCTACATCGAATTCTTGTAGGAGAAGGATCCACCTTATGAGTTGGAGCTTGGCATCCTTCTTGGCAAAGAGATGCCTCAACGCGGCGTGATCTGTGTGGACAATTGTTCGGACCCCAATAAGATAGGGCCGGAACTTGTCAAAAGCGTAGACGACCGCCAACAGCTCCCTCTCTGTGGTTGTGTAGTTGATTTGTGTCGGGTCCAAAGTCATGCTTCCATAGTAGATCATCCACAGCTACCTCGCTCGCATCACACATGAGCTCAAATGGTTCACTATAATCCGGGGCAATAAGCACCGAGGCCATCATTAGGGCCTTCTTCAGCATCTCAAACGTCTGTACACATTCGCTGTAAAAAACAAAGTCATTAGATTTTTCAAGCAATTTACACAAAGGTTTAGAGATTTTTGAAAAATCCTTAATGAAACGCCGATAGAACCCTGCATGGCCAAGAAAACTTCGGACAACCTTTTCATTTGTAGGGGGTGGAAGTTTCTCAATGGCTACTATCTTGGCTCGATCCATCTCCACACCCGCAGCGGACACTTTGTGGCCAAGGACTACTCCATCTCTTACCACAAAATGACATTTTTCCCAGTTTAAGACGAGGTTAGTCTCCTCACAACGCTGCAAAACTCGGGTTAGGTTGTCCAAGCAAGTATCAAAAGAGTTTCCAAAAATCGAGAAATCATTCATAAAGACCTCCATTATCTTTTCAATCAAATCATGAAAAATTGACATCATACATCTTTGGAAAGTAGCCGGAGCATTACACAAACCAGATGACATCCTTCTAAAAGCAAAGGTCCTATAAGGGCATGTAAAAGCGGATTTATGTTGGTCATCAGGTGCAATCAAAATTTGATTGTACCCGGAATAACCATCAAGAAAACAATAGAATTCATATCCGGCTAATCTATCAAGCATTTGGTTAATAAAAGGCAATGGAAAATTGTCCTTTATAGTGGCCGCATTTAATGCACGATAATCAATACACACACGCCAACCATTCACAATCCTAGTAGCTATCAATTCATTACTTTCATCCTTCACTACGGTCATGCCTCCCTTTTTAGCTACGACTTGGGTGGGACTCACCCACTCGCTATCGGAAATAGCATAGACTATACCCGCATCAAGCCATTTAAGAACTTCCTTCCTAACAACTTCTTGCATTATGGGATTCAACCTACATTGTGGTTGGACACGGGGTTTGTAATTGTGTTCTAACAAGATCATATGCATGCAAACCATGGGGCTAATCCCCTTCATATCCCCAATAGACCAACCTAACGCGGACTTATGGTTTCTTAAGACTCTTAGTAACTTATCAAGCTCACAAGAAGATAAATAGGTCGACACAATTATGGGATATGTCTCATTTGCACCCAAGTAGGCATACCTCAAGTGGCCCAGAAGGGGCTTCAATTCTTCCTTCTTCTCTTTCTCTTCACCTCCTTCCCTTTTCAATGCTTCCTCTTTTTCATCCCTCAATGGCAAGAAGCAATTTTCTCTTCTTGGGATTTCCTGTGGGGAATCAAGAGCAAACACGCAATCTACAATATCAGTGTTATCATCAAAATCATCAAAAGAAGAAGATGAGTAAAGAGATGCAAACAAGATAGTTTCCAAGGGATCTTCAGAGGTGTAGTGCTCCATCATTGTTTCTTCAACACATTCCTCTACAATCTTCATCACTTTACAATCTTCCACTCTCATAGACTCTTCGTTATCATCACGAAACTTCATTGCATTATATATTGAAAACGTGCTACTTTCATCATTCAAACGGAGTGTAAGCTCCCTTTTTGACACATCAATGTGGAATGCCCCAAACCACTCCGTTTGGCCATGTCATTTAACATACAATTTACTTACTTATATTTGTGTGCTTATTTTAAAATGAGCGGAAGCTAAGGTCAAAAGCATGATAAGGTAGGGCATCATAACTCTCGATATAAATTTTTCACAATTAAAGCATGCAATCTATCATATCTATTTTGTCACACAATATAGTGTTAAGTAGAAGCATCGCGTAAGACCATCCACATAATCATACAAACATCTAACCTATGGGGCTCATAGGTTTTACACAACCCGCCCGTCTAACATCCTAAATTAACATACATAGCATAGGGGTTCATTAACATAATTCGCACATAGAAGGCTCCAAGGTCGAACGACCCGCCTTTAAAATGTTTTGCATAATATCGAGTTAAATACATCATAACTACCAAATAGGGCTATTTCCATCCCCAATGATCATCGATCATAAAGATAAAATAAGAGTGATCAATGATATAATAATAATATGAGTAATTCAAAAGAAGAGCATGCAAAAATAAACACAAGCTTGTGGGGGTTCTCTTGTGTTCACAACGCTCCTACTCGGACTCCGACTCCTCAACCTGAAATTAATTGAATGAATGGGGTGAGTATTTAACAACATACTCAGTGGAGAACACTGTAAACAGTTATAGTCAATTACACAAGTGAAAATATAATATATGGATACTTCTTTACTTTTGTGGAGACTAGCCTCAACCCCATAGGGTCCAAACATCATGATGCCCCTGTTAATGAACGTCTTTGTCCCTGTAGGGATGCCCACAGGCTTATTATCCTCCAATGAGGACATTAACAAGTTTATATCGATCCCGTAGGACCTCTTTATTGACCCCGAGGGATCTCTTTGTCGATCCCGAATGACCTCTTTCATTTCACCGATCTGAAGACCCTTCATACTTATACAATCAAAGCACAACAATAACTATAACTTTACACGTGTTCACAGTTTAGAGTTACCTCACCTTATGAGACGCTTTAAAATCCTTTCAACCTTGAAATACTCATTTGCCGTGCACAAGTTGTCCACCTCGAACCCCAATACGTCACCAAGCACCTTTAAATTCCTTTTCTCATTTTAGATGTCGAGTTATACAATTATTTCATAATTTTGACCAAATACATGCTATACATGCTTTAAGGTTTACATACATATCCACATACACAACCATGGATATACAAGCTCATACTATGATTTTGGACTCAAAATACGCATTAAAACTCTTTGAGACATTTAATCGAACACATTACGTGCACTTATTTAAGCCACATGATCATGATTCAATTTAAATCCTTTAGACTCAATATTTCAAATACATGGACCTCTATCCTAGGGCTCTAACATAGATGAAAATCAACTTCATACAACCATCACAACACCTCCAACCAACATCAACAAAACAAGGGGAAATTTAGGGCATAAATCAAGACCCTAGCAATAATAAACTATAGGAATCTCAATTTAACAACACAAATAGTTTCAAGAATGTAAATAAACCATGTGTTCAAGGTATCAAGGCAAGAGGATCAATGAAATCGAAAACCCTAAATTTTGGATATAAACCCTAAGTTCAAAACAACAAGAAATGGAGCTTAATCATCAAGAGGGAAGTGGTATGAGATTACCTTAGATGATGGATGATGATGATAGAATCCACTCTCAAAAGTTGAAGAATTTCTTGAGAGAGATTTGGGGGAAAATTGCCCAAGTGTGAAGAAATTGGAGGAAAATAGGTGAAGTGTTGTATATAAAGGATGAAAATTCTGAAGCAGGGCACGACTTGGAGGTCGCGCTTGAAAAACACTGTGAGGCGTGACTCAAAGAGGTAACGTCTACAGGTCGCGTTTGAGCCGAAGAAAAATGGCTCTCTGAAGCTGATGACACGCGAGCAAAATGCCGCGTTTCAAGGTCGCGCTGCAGACCTCTCAGAACTCCATTTAACTTTCTAATTAAAACATAACTTAAATTTCAAAACACATTTAATACTTATCGAAAAAGCACATTCATTCACTCTACTATGTACTCAGCATAGTAGACCCCCGATCAACTCAGCGTTAGGGTGTTTAAGGTATGGCAAACTAAAATTAAATACAATCAAATTCATTCACTATCATATAAGTCGACATTTTAATATTAAAATTTCTAACTCCACTATGCACTCAGCATAATATAATCACGCTATGACGTATCAGCTCGAGTGGGATAACCTGCATTGAAACAATGGCATAAAATACAAACATACCATCATAATTAATATTCAAACAATATTAATTCAACTTCATTTTCCAAAATTATAATTTATAACTTAGCAAAAAGGGTCGGGGTATCACATAATGAGTGCCTTTTCCGTTGCCAAGAACGGCCTTCCCAAGATGAGTGGCACGTTCTTATCCTCTTCCATATCTAGGACAATAAAATCCATGGGAAAAATGAAGTCATTCACCTTCACAAGAACATCCTCCATAACTTCTTTTGGATAAGTCACAGACCTATCCGCCATTTGCAAGCAAATTATTGTCGGCTTAATTTCTCCAACATTTAGCTTCAAGAAGAACGACAACGGCATAAGGTTTATACTTGCTCCCAAGTCACGAAGGGCCTTCTTCTCATGATGATCTCCAATTATCACGGTGATATTGAAACTCCCGGGATCCTTCATCTTGGCAGGAAGCTTCTTTTGAATCAAGGCACCACAATTCTCCATGAGACTCACGGTCTCAAAGTTGCCCAATTTCCTCTTCCTTGTCACCACATCTTTGAGAAATTTGGCGTAGTTTGGCATTTGTTGCAAGGCCTCCACAAGAGGGAGGTTAATTTGGATCCTTCGGAATATATCAAGAAATTTGGAAAATTGCTCTTCATTTTTGGACTTTTGAAGCCTTTGAGGATAAGGCACCTTCATTTGCGGTTCATCTATCTTCTTCGGTTGAGGTGTCACTTTGTCTTCAATAAGTTCATCTTTCTTGGTTTTCACTTCTTCCTCCACTACTTCCTCGTCTTTCTCCTCTTCAGTGCTTGCTTCATCACCTTGCTTTGGCATTTCGGGCCCTTTATATGCGGTCCCACTTCGTAGGATAATGGCTTTGCAATTCTTTGGGTTCACCGTTGTATTGTAGGAGAAATGTCCCGATTGATGTTGGCCTCCAACGGCGGTGGCTAGTTGCCCTAGTTGTTTTTCAAGCATCTTCAATTGAGTGTTTACCACCGCTTGGTTGCTCTTAAGCTTTTCGAATCTTGTTTGGGATTCACCCATGTACTTGTTGATCTTGTTCAATAGAGTCATGAGAAGTTCTTCCATTTTCGGCTTCTTTTCCTCATCTATAACCCCATTTATGACTGAGAAACCTGGTGGTGGTTGAAGAGCGGCATTCCTATAGGATAGATTTGGGTGTGGTGGTCGGTGTTGATAATGGTTCGCCGGTCCACAGTGTTGACCTTGGAAGTGTGGTTTGAACCCTTGGTTGTATGGCCTTTGGTGGTTCCCATAACCACTCTGGTTTACATAATTAGCTTCCTCACGATGAGGTAGAGTAGAAGCCTCGGTCCTTTGCATCGCCATAGCTTCGATCTTAGAATTTAAAGTCGACATTTGAGCAGCTAGAAGAGCTATTGAATCCGTGCTTGGACTAGTATCCACCGCCTTCAATATTTGAATTTAATCTCTTTCACTTGGCCATTGGAAAGCGTTTGAGGCCATCTCATCAATGATGACCAATGCCTCTTCCGGTCCCCTTTCTAGTAGAGATGCACTGGCGGCGGCATCTAAGATTCTCCTCACCTCAGGTGTTGATCCGGAGTAGAAAAGGCATACTTGATGGTCCGTACCAAAGCCATGGCCCGAACACTTCCTCAACATTTCACGGAATCGCTCCCAAGCCTCATACATAGATTCATCCTCCCTTTGCCTAAATTTGGTGATCTCCCCTTTTAGCTTCAATGTCTTCCTCGGTGGAAAGAACTTTTGTAGGAACTTTAAAATTATAGTGTTCCAAGACTCAAATGTTGATGGTGGTTTGTTCATCCACCAAGCTCGAGCTTTGTCACGGAGGGAGAAGTAGAATAGCCTAAGTCTTACGGCATCCTCTGGTACTCCATTCATTTTCACCGTCCGACTAATCTCAAGGAATCGATTTATGTGTTCATGAGAATCTTCAATGGCGGAGCCCCCAAATTGATTTTGGGACACCATTGCTATCAATCCCGACTTGAGCTCAAAGTTATTAGCATTAATATCCGGTCCATTCCTTGCTCCTTCGTTGATAACGAGTTGGAACAAATTCCGGATTAGAGCCTCCTCTTGGGCTCTAGCTTCCTCTTGGGCCCTCAATTGTGACCTCAACTCCTCCATTTGTGCTTGCATCTCAAGGAGTAAGGGGTCTTGAATTGGGGTATTAGGGATTTGGTTGTTGTTATCCCCCATTGTCCTTCGTCGCCTAGCCGCGTTTCGATGACGACTTGTAGCTTCTATCTCAAGGTCGACTTTAAACAAAGGCTCTCCACGCGACCTTGTTCACATACACCTCCTAACAAAATCACAAGGTAAGTTTAGAACTTAAAAGAAAATTACACGTTTAATCTAGCAAAGCAATTCTTGAAATGATATTGCATATACTTAAATAAACAACTTAATTCCCCGGCAACGGCACCAAAAACATGATGAGATTTTTCTTTCACAAAAATACGATTAATCACAAGCTTTAATTTACCAAATCTCAATTATGCAAGTGAACTTACGAAGCATAGGAGACTGGGTCGAACATGGGGAATTAAATGCATATTTGAGGCTACAAGTACCATAACATCAAACTCTTTCACTAGTCAAAGCATTCGGAATTTGGGTTGGATTTTTAACTAGAATAATAGAATTTTGCAAAGATCAAACAAAATTAGCAACACACAAGAAATAAATGGGAATGAAACTCAAATAAAATTCACTTAAAAGAACTTGTGCCCTAGGGAATTGATCTTTGGCAAGAATACGATCATCAAATAAGGGGATCATGCATAAATTTCCCAATCAAACAACACTTGATCACAAATATAGCCTAAGTCCTTTCTCAAGCAACCAAGACATTTTAAATTAAACACAACTCCCCTATCTCTAGGGCTCAATTGCAATTTAATCTAAATTAAGCTCAATCAAGTAAACAAACACCAATTTAACACTAATTTCTCAATCTCATGCCAAATTGGGATCATAAATGAAATACCCATGCACAATTTATTTTCTCAAACCTAATCATACACAAATTTCTATCCTAGGATGACCAATCCAAACATAGATTCAAGCATAACATTGATTTACGATAGAAAATTGGAAAATGAAGCATAAACCCATATTTGATTCACATATCCATAACCAAATCTCAAAACCCCAGCTACCTAGAAATCTAGCTATCCATAACCAAAATAGAGAAATAAATAACATAAAAAAGAAACATAGGAGAGGAGGAGAAGAGACTCAAAAACTTGTATTAAAATTCTTCGAAGTACTCCTTGTTCTTCAATATCTAAAGCTCACAAGCATACATACTATTTCTCTCTCTAAAAATGGAAAAATATCAAGTTGAATGCATAAATTTTGAACTAAGGTTGGTTTATATACAAAGTGGGGAAAATTGGGGTGAAAAATAAAGCCAAATCCAAAAAATCCCGAAAATGTGACACAGGGGCGCGATACGGGGCTGGTCGCGCCCCTGCGGCTCGCGCCGTGTGAGGGTGGGCGTGACCCGAATGGCTCTGGCCCTGGGTCGCGCCACATTGTAGGCGCCAGAAAAAAGGTTGCGGAAACCAGGCTGCGGGTCGCGGCCTGTGGCGCCGATCGTGCCGCGTTGCAGGTCGTGCCCGGCGTCCCGGCTCCGATTCAGTCTTCACGCTCTCTCGCCTGTCGGGTTCAGCTTCCCGGTCCCTTTCGATATGCGCTTCGATTATCGGGCCTTGGATTGCTCATTTTAAACCTATTTTCTAAATTAACTGTCTTAGCAACACTTATTATAAAAAGAGACTAATATTACCCTAAATGATGACTATACAAACTATAATATGATAAAAATATAAGAAATAATGCTCGGATTAGGACTAAAATACGAGCATGTCAATGTTCTAACGCACAGGCCATACGCCAAAAACTAGAATCTTTCGCCTTAGTCACGCACGGGACGTTCGTCAAGGTGGCTTCCTGCATGGGCAGTGCACGAGCTTCTACCACCCGACACTTTTCACCGTTTTGCTCCGTTATCGCTCGTTTCTCATCCGATTGATCTGGTTCAAGTTGCAATGAGCTCCTAACTCGATCATCTATCTTCTTAAGTACTTTCCAAAATCATTTGAATCTCATAAAATAATTGGCATTAAATCCCTTCAAAATGAGTAAAAATATGACACTGCACAAATTATGGAAAACTATGCGCAACTTGTCAACTTATGCATGCATTGATCATTAAATATCATCCAAATAAACACAAAAATGCATACAAAATCCATGTTTATCATAGACAATTATTGTTTCAATGTACTTTGTAATGTACATTGTTGATCTTGAATCTTTACATCAGGTAGCACAGCGGAATCTTTTGTATGTTCACATACTGTCTTCAAGCTATCACTCAAGCTAGTTGGCAGTACACATCATGTTGAAAAATATATGTTATGGCACGATGCAGAACAGTCTTCTTCTCAGCTCAATCCAAACTCCTTGCTTTGAGCTGTCTTCAGGAAGTTCAAATCACGTTCACGTACATTGTGATGAACGTTGTTCAGAATAGTAAAAATGTACTTGGAAAAACCAAATACTAAAGTGATTTATGAATTGCCATAAAGATGAATGATAATCAACCACTTATAACAAGAGCAATGTAGATCTCTTGATAAACAAACATAGTGCTTGTGACACCATTGATTCCAACTTCTCTGATTGATGTCACAAAGGCACTAACAGTCTTTATGTCCTAAACATTAAAAACTTGGTTTCTGTTTCTAAGTTCGTTGAGAATGGATATTTTGTTACTTTTGATAACAAGATTATTATCATGGTTGGGAAATATTTTATCTATTTTGGCACATTAGATGGACATATTTATATACTAAAACCTCTGCATAGCACTATAAAGTTACTGTTGAATGCATCGACTAACCTTAACAAAAGGAAAGAATCTCCGCAAAAGAATCAAACCTAACTTTGGCATCTAAGACTTGGACATATTATTCTTAAGATAATTTAAAGTTTGATAAACGATGGTCTATTGGGCTCACTAGTTCTAGAATCATTTACTTTGTGTAAAACCTGCTAAGAAAGTAAAATGACTAAGGGTCCTTTTAAGGCTAAAACAATAGATCCAAAGAGGTATTAAGTTTAATTCACTCTGCCTATGCAAACCTATGACGGTTATGCCAAGAGGTGGTTATGAGTAAATCATCATGTTCCTTGATGATTACTCGAGATATAAATACATTTACATAATGCGTCGAAAGTCTAAATGCTTTGAGAAATCAAAGAATTTAAGATGGAAGTGAAGAAAAGCATTGGTGAAAGTATCAATTCACTGCGTTTCTGATCATAGTGATGAATACCTCCTAGGTGACTTTAGGGACTACTTGATAGAGAATGAGATTGCATCCTAGTTAAACGCGTCTGTCATTCAAACAACAGGAGAACATAGTGGTATGAAGAAACAAAATGTTATTAGATATGGTTAGATCGATGATAAGCTATTCAAAGTTATCTATTTCGTTTTGCAGATATACCCTAGAAATGATAGTTGTTAGTTGGATATCCAATATGAACGAAAGGTGGTTTATTCTAAAGTCCTAAAACTCAGAAAGTCATTATAAGCACTAATGCCCGATTCTTAGAAGAAGACTATGTGATAAGTCACAAAGTGAAGAACATCATTCTTGATGAGTTGAGAAAGGAACATTCAAATCCTACACCAAGGTTTACAAGAAGATGTACCACCTAATGTTGCACAACATGTCATGGAGGTATATAAAATACTTCATCACAGTGGGAGGACTGTGCACCAACCTGATAGATTCATTAGTCTGGAAAAATCTTTTGATTTTCTGGAAAGACTGAATGAATTGGATCCCAAGAACTATGACGAAGTAATTCAAGATAAGGATGTGATTTCTTGGAAAACTGGAATCTGGAATGAAATCTATGGATCACCATGAACCGTGGGAGCTTGCAGAACCACCAAATTGGGTGAAACTCATTAGGTAAAGTGGATCTACAAAAGAAAGAGAGGATCTAATGGAATTCTGTAGGAAAAGATCTGTATGCGACAAACAAATGGATTCATTGCTAAAGGCTAAGAGCATTTAGTGTGCAAGATTAGAATTACGTCTATGGATTTGAGTAAGCATCAAAATCTTAGAACATCTGGTTCGATGAAGTTATCTAGTCATATGGATTCATGGAAAAATCGAATGAAATCTTTGTGTACAAGAAGTGTGATGGAAACGTGGTGGTTATGCTAGCACTACATGTTAAATAATAACTTGCTTATTGGGTGATAATGAGAAGGAGTTATCAAACATAGGGTTGTAGTTGTCTTGACATTTCAATATGAAGGATTTAGGATGATATACCCACCCTAGGCTACTTATATCGAAATATGTGCTAGCTAGATTCAACATACAAATTCCAAGAAAGGTTTTATACCTTACGGGCATGGAATACATCTACTCAAGGAAATTTGATCCCCAAACACATTATGAGATAGATGAGAGAATTGGGATTCCTTATGCTTCTACAAAAGAAAGTCTCACGTACGATATGTTGGGTACAAAACTCGATATTTGTTATGTAGTGAACATAGTTAGAAGATATCAATTTAACCCTAGGTAAGAACAATGACTATGGTAAACAACATTCTCAAAAGGACTTGAGATTGTATGTTCGTGTACCACTTAGACAGTCTAATTACCTTGGGTTATACGAACTTAGTGTTTCCAAACCTATAAAAGGATTAGAGTAAATCTACCTTGGATTATGTGTTTAAATTGGGAAGAGGAGTTGTGGCATAGAGGAGTGAGGCAGAAATGCATGATCACTCCACCATGAAAATCGAGTATGTAGCTAGCTTTGAGGCTACAAAACAATGTACGCCTCTATAACTTCTTGTTAGACTCGAACATGGTTTTTCATTTGCCTTAGGAGTATCACGACACACTGTGATAACTCTAGTGTAGTATCAAATTTGAAAGAAATCCAGAGTCTATGGGAAAATTAAACACATAGGTTTAAAGTACTATCTTATACGACATCTAAGAGAGGAAGATGTGTCAGTGGTCAAGTTTGCATTAGAAGACGAAATGACTATCCCATTCATGAAAAGCGTTCCAAGCTCAGACCTTCAATGGTCATGTGGAGATAATGGGAGTTGATGTAAACCCGGGGCCGTTTTGAGTTTATGTTTTGTTGAAGAGTTAGCTCATGTGTTGTTTATACTTAAAAGACATGCTTCGAGTATTAGTGGGAGATTGTTGATTTTGTATACTGGAAAGCTTGAATTCATATATATATTCAACAATATTAAAATCATATAGATTATTACAGTCACTGTGTGCATTTAATTATTATGTTTAATTTTGCGTTCCATATACTTGCATTATAGATGATATATAGTGTGGGTTAACACATGGTAAAGATCATATAATCATTTCCTTACATTGTATTAAACAACCCACGAGTTACATGGCCTTGAACCCGCCATCGGTACATCATAGAAGAATCTGATTGTTAGTTTATCTTGACAACATATTATCCTAGTACACTGGTGTGTGAATTTAGGAGGATCATGACAGGATACTGTTCTCTATTATGACCTTAAGTGAGAGAATAAAGATTCACATAATTAGAATTCTTAACCCCATATATTATTAACGGGCATATATATGTTACGTCGACTGGTTTGACTTATCAATGATTGAGATTCTTTGATAGGATCAACAATCTCAATATTTTGGGCAGTCGCGTTTACATATATGATTGGTCGTGCATTATATATCAAATCGTGTTCTAATGACCCAGGTTTATGATGTCCCCTTGAGGAAGCACAAAGATCATGAGAAGCCCTTCAGGAAGAATATTAATTTATTTTTACATGATAAGAAAAATGTGCAGTACTACTCTCACAACAAGATATTAATTATATATAGTTGTTAAAATCTTACATAATTAATTAATGGATATTATATCTTAAACATGGGGAATGATTGAATTAAAGGAGAAAATATATTCGTAAATATGTATTAAATTGGTAGGTCAGTATTATTTCTTTAGTGGAATAAAAAATAATACTTAATTTATTTAATTATATCTTAGTTATGGATATTGGAACATAAATAAATTAGCAGGTCAATTTATTATTCTTCTAAATCCCTGTTGTAACTCAATATAACCATAATGGATTGGGAATAGAACAAGAGTTGGAGGTCCAAACCCTAATGAGATGAAACGTTTGCCACCTCCTTCATTCAATAGGGAGGGGGCCACATAATTTATCAATCTAATACGGCCCCCCTTTCGTGCTCTCTTGATTCATAGGGTTTCCATATAGTCTAGTAGTTCGTAGCCCACCCTATATCTAGACAAGTTTCTGGAATACAACAGAAGATTAATTGAGAAGTAGAATATTGATGTTGTGGAAGTTTCGAACATCAAGCAAAGAAATTCATCGATTTCGTGTTCTCTATCAACAACGGGATTAACCATTTAATCCCATGATCAACCCGACAATGTTTATAAGTGTAAATTTTGAATGTAACTATATTTAGCATTAATAGATTGAAATTAAACTTGCATGTTAGTTCAACATAGGATAATTAATATCACACATAAAACTATGATTTATATGAGCACAGAATTAATGACATCCAAATAGATCATGTGACGGGTTAATTCAAAAAACCCCAATAATATTATCACATTACTACACAGACACTAGAAGCAAATTCGATGAAACTTTCAAGTCCTCAATTCGGATTTAAACACCCATTAATCGTATCGCTTGTACATTCAATCACGATTTATACTCATAGTTCCACGAGAAGCTGGTAGAAAAATTATCTTATTAAATGAGTTTCAAAAAAATTAAAATAAATTTTTCAAAATTTCTCGACTCTACACTAATTGATTTATGTTCGTCTAGTTAATTAATCAAAACCAACAAAAAAACACCAACAATTCAATCAATAATTGATAAAAAAATAAAATAAAATATTCAAAATTTCGACAGCACCTGTGTGAAAATTCTAATTCCAAGTTCTCGAATCTGCACTAATTAATTTATGTTCCTCTAGTTAAATAATCAAAACAAACAAAAAAATCAACAATTCAGTTAATAATTGATAAAAAATTTAAAATGTATTTTTTCAAATTTCAGCAGTACCTATGTGAAAAGCATAATCTCAAGTTCCTAACTCTATATTAATTGATCTATATATGTTGCTCTTGTTAATTAATCAAAACCATAAAAAAAAAACTAACAATTCAATTAATAATTGATAAAAAAATAACATAAATTTTTCTAAATTTATGATAAGTAGATAAATGAGCATAAATTATATTGACATAAAATGTATTTTAATACATTTTATTCATGATCAATCTTTATTTTTCTATTTATTTTATCTTGAGTTCGATAATACTCCGATTATGTTTTTATTGTTTACTTCAGTGATGTAGGAGTATTTTTAGACCAAGATTATGGGAACGGGCTTCGATAATTAAAACATAATTTTGGGCCATATTATTAAGTGTATTGGGCCTTTAACTTAGCTAAGGCCCAGTAACTCAGTGGAAGAGATGGGCTTTGATTGAATCATCATTTGAGGTTGGTAATTAAATGACTTGGACCAAATTGAATTGAAACACGGTGGCTAATGTTTGGCCACGTGAGATCTAAGAAATTTGGAGATAGAATTTGCTATAATCACCTTTTCCCCCAATTTGAGAAAGAAGCATCTGGGCACAAGAATACAGTCGATAGCAAGAAAGGAAAGCAGCAACAAGGTTGAATTTTCAGAGAAGAAAAGCTGCGCATCTTCCATTTTCGAGTGAAGTAGATTCTAGTAATTTATTACTTTGTATTTATCTTTGTAAGTAGTTTGTATATATTTAATTTATTGTATCTTGGATATATATTTATATACAGATGTGTGGCTAAAGGTTTTGTATCTAGTTCAAAGGGATGTTTGATCCCAAACCTTGATCATTTTGAAATTAATATAGTAATGGGTTCTTGATTTTAGTTCTTGGATTATTTGTGTTATCTATTTTACTTTGATTATATTGTTTGAATGTTTGATTTAGATTGATCATCTAAATTGAGTATTTATGCATATATTGCCATGATTTGGTTCATAATCCATAATTGTTATGAATTTATATCCACAAGTAGCAGTTTATGATGATACAAATCTAGAATAATTGAATCGAGCTTGTGTATTCGATTTCTTATTTGTCCATTGTCTTGATTTGTTATTGCATTCGATAGATTAAATCTAGAGAGCTTGTTCTAGGTTATCAAATTGAATAGGGTTAATTAAAGAGCTTGTTTTAATTAACTAATCTTATGAGGCAAATCGATTAGCAGAGCTTGTTGTTTATCGATGGATAGAAATTCTAGAGCTAAATGAAAGAGGCGTTGCATTGATTTCAAAATAATTAGGGAAGGGCGATTACTGAACGTAGAATTAGAGCTTTATATTTATTAGAAATCGGTATTTGTATGTTTATTTTCTACATTTTAATCTCGCCATAAGATTATTTAATTTTTAGTTAAATCAAATCCAACCACCCCTTGTTACTTGTATTTTATTTTAGTATCGAAAGCACTTAAAATTTATCCGCTTCATGTGGGTTCGACCCTTACTCGCTGCTGCTACTAGTTAGTAGAAAAGAGCTGAGGTATTTTAATTTTGTGTGTCTCAACAGCACGGTCAATTTCAGCAACACCTATGTGAAAATCCTAGTTCAAGTTCTCAACTCTACACTAATTGATTTATGTTCATCTAGTTATTCAATCAATACCACAAAAATAAACAACGTCAACAATTCATTTAATAATTGATAAAAATAATTACATAAATTTTTCAAAATTTCGACAGCACCTATGTGAAAATGCCAATCCCAAATTCTCGACTCTAGGCTAATTGATCTACGTTCATCTACCTATTCAATCAATACCAACAACACCAATAACACCAATAATTAATAAAGAGGAATTCATGGACTCTCATCCTACAAAATAATTAAACATAAATAATTAATACCAATAAAATAAAATGAACAACGAATAATTTATTAACATAATCACTAATTTACCCTATCCAACAACGCTTAATAATATTTATAATTACTAGATTAAAATATTAATCATATTCATAATATATATAACAACTAATATTTAACATATACAATTACAAATTGATCAATATTACTTGTATTTTTATCCTATAACAACTAACAAAATATTTAATTACAACATTAAACATGGGATTAATCATATATTCATATACCATAACAATTTATAGAGAAAATTTCACTTTTATTTCCATAGGACATGGTACTCTCCCCTTTTGGTCTCATCGGTGTCAATTTTGGTCATTTTTCAAAAAAATCGCTCACTTTTAGTATCATAGGTTTGACAATATCAATTTTGGTCCCTCAATATTTAACGTTTGCCAATCGAAATAACAGAGATGAATTAATTTTATTTATAGTCCCACAGGATACAACCGAATCCGTAAATGGTCCCAATACTTTCGAAAATGGTCATGGGTCATCAAAATTGGTCCTTCCGTCATGTTTACCGTTAATTTTACTCTCATTTTTGGTCCCACACGTTAAAACTAATAATTTTTGGATTTACCAACTACAAAATGTGTAGGTGAATATACTTGACACTTTTCTTTACCTTTTGACATTTAATACGTGTGGTTAAAACCTTTTAATCACGTTTACGTTTTGGTGAAATGAATTTCAAATTTATTTTAAATTTTGTATGTCTTTGTGGCATTTAAAAATAAATATTTTTTTATGATATTTTGTTAAAAAAACATGTAACCACACATAATCACTACTTATGTAAATGTGTAGGTAAAAGGCACATGAATTTTTTTACCGTCATGATTCATAATTTTTTAAAATTTTATGTATTTCTATTTGGCATTTTAAAATAAATATTTTTTAAAATATTTTTTTTAATAAAATTATTTAAATAAATATTTATCCACTCATAAATTTTGGGTTCCCTGCTTATAATGTAGCATTTTTTATCCGCAAATTATATATATTTGTGGAAAAGATTATTGTAAAATTTATATGAAATATATATATATATATATATAGATAGATAACATGTGACCAAATTAAAGAATTAAATGTATAATTCTTAATTTTTTTAATCACATTTCTATCTAATTACTAATTATATAGTAATTGTTTTCTTTAATCAGTAAAATCCCCAACATTATTTTGTTTTATTTATATGCCGACTAGTAGTGGATAGAGGAAAAATAAATTAAAATGAAAAAATGGTCGATAACTAAAATTTAATAAATTACATTATCCAATGTCTATATGATAAATCATATTGTTTAAGATAAACAATACATAAAATGAAATCAAGAAAAATATATGAAGGATAAGTCATAATCTTCATCCCATATATTTATGTTTATTTTAAAATTATTTTTATAATTTTATTTTATAGTTAATGCCTTAATGGTATTAATTGATCCATATGTTTATTTTACCTCTAATGGTTTTTAATGCTAATTATCTTTATATTTATTATTGGTCCCGGTGCGAGTCTAAGTCAGTTTAGAGGGGGGGTGAATAAACTGACTTCAAAAACTTAAACTGATTGCGGAATGTATAGGGCCCTAACTAGCTCGCTTTCGATATTTTATATGTGCACTTAATCAGTTGAGATAGAGAGCTTGACGAAAGCTTAGCTGGTGAGTTGATCAGTTAGGACTGATAGCTTGAAGACTTAGCTTAGCTTATCAGTGCAGCTTGTGTGCTAGAGTGTGCAGTTAAAGAACATGCAAAGCTTAAAGCAGTAAGTACAACACACACAAGACTTATAGAGGTTCGAAGCTTCCTGTTTCTGCATCCTCTCTTCATTCCGCAGAAGGGCAATCCACTATGTAAGTGTAAAGTTTCTTTATTACAGTTACACAGTGAAGAAATCCTATTGGACCTGAAAACGGTACCCTTCAAACCGAGCGCGACCTCATTTCCAACTGTTGCTGTCCTGAAAGAATAGACCCGTCGGTACACGTCCCTCCTTAGCCGGTTTTTGGGTTGACAGTGTTAGTGCCATGTACACTAAAGTGTTCGGAATTGTCATTATCTGTTTAGATATTATGGCAATTTCAAAAGAACACAAAAGGTTTTGGTTATTCATGTTCGAATAACATGTTCTGGACAATTCTGTGAATATTTTGATGTCAATCTGATTGAAGATCAAGACATGTGCTTAGTCATGTTCATGAACATGATCATGTACATGGTTGTCCAGAGAGTGTACAAGAGACGTATCATGCTGGAATCAAAGAGCTAGTGCTGCAGATTTAAGATGAACGTTTCAAAATAGAAGTTGCCTTGTTCGTGATGAAGATCAAGAAGGAAAGAAGGAGTTCAATTCAAGGAAGACATATAAACTAGGAAAGTCCGATTTAATTAAGAAAATTATTTCTTTGTTAAATCCTAGTCAAAATAGGACTTCTGAATAGCTTGTTTAGGCTATAACTACTTCTTATAAATAGCCTGGGATTCAGATTAGTTTAGGTGACACGAATTTTTGCGAATACACAGATGGGTTGAGAGTTAAAAGACTTCACATTTGAAGCATATAGTATTCGGGTAGACTAGGTTTGATCGATAAGATCATTGTGTTTCTAGTCTGTGTTTGAAACTCACTTTCATACACACTTAGATGAGTCTCGGGAGAGATTTTCTTATGGGAACAAGAGGGATTCTAGGTTGTGAGGGGAGCTCTTAATTCAGTTTAGTGAAAGAGGTTGAATTCAGTAGGAAAAGGATCGAGTGACGGGAGTCTTCGTGTAATATTCTTTGTAACCATTCAATGGAGTAGTAAACTGTTTCTCACAAACTTGATAAGTCCTCCTGACGTAGATCAATTGATCGAACAGGGTTACCAACCTCGTGTTCTTTATTTGCTTAAGTTTTTACATTCTGACCTTACATGTTCACAACAATGTTCAAGTACATGATGATGAACATGATCGCACATTTTATGTAACTACAGACAGCTCACACTTACCGGTCTGAACTGCTCGCTGAGACTTTAGGAACTATTGCTGATTGGGTCCAAATTTATACTTATATTTCCGATTTATGCTCACTAGACACTACTTAGGACCACACCCGCAATTGGACGGGGTCAATTGTAGAAGTAATAAGCTTAACCCGAGTCGATCTCTCAAGGAAGACTTTATATGAAAGAATTATCTAAAGACTACACATGCTTTCGACAAAACGACTACAATAAAATCTAAACATTATAACACGGGGGTTTGATGATCATTATGCCAGGAATTTGAAATGGATAATAAAGCGAGATAATTGAATGCAAAAACATAAATTAAATCGAGATTAGAGGAAACAAGTTTGATTAAGGTATTAGGGTGTAGATTCTCTCAATGGTTTTATCACTATGCTTAGTTCAAGTTGATAATGCTACTCTCGCAAATACGATAGTCCCTTCCAATTAGTTTAACTTCAATTACTGTCACCATATATCCGTTAAATCAATCTTAGCTATATCGTACATGCAAGATTGACATATTAGGCTTAGGAACCCCTTCCACCTAATGTCGAAGGAATCAATTTCCGGACATAGATTCACAATCAAGACTTCTCTAAATCCTATCAATGTTCAAGTAGTGATCAAGTACCTAAAAATGAAAAAGCACGATTCCAACAACAAAAATCAACAAGAACAAGCATAGATCAAAACCACATCAATCCTCTACCCCCTAATAGAGAGATTAGCCACTAAACATGCTCAAAACAACACAAATATCATAGAAGAAAGTGATCTCATAAATCAAATGTAAATAACTCAAATTTCTACAATATTAAGTATCCTTCAAGAGTTTTTGGGACAAATCCCCACAAACATCCAAAAAATACAAAGACAATACAAGATAAACCTCTTCCGAGCTTAGCTTCCGCAGATGGCTCGTCGTCGGCCTTCTCGTCTTCTCTTCTTCTTGCTTAGCTTGGCTCCCTTCTTCTTCCTTTTCTCCTCTTCCCTCTTGTGAATGTGATGATGGTGGAAATGGTGAGAAAAAAGGGTGTAGAGATTTCGTGTGTGTAGTGTGTGTGAAAAGAGAGAGAATGGAGATAATAGTGGAGAGGATGGTGTGGTGAGAGTAGAGTTAATGGAATGAATGATGATGTGAATGATGATTCTCCCTAAACTCTATTAGAGATATGAGAGAGGGAGGAGAGATACGATAGGTAGAGAGAGAGATGATTGATGAATATGATGAGAGGTATGGTGGTAGGAGAGAGGTAAGGTGGTAAGATGATGGTGATGGAGCATTAATGGAGAGGGATTTGGGGGGAGATTGGAGAGCAAAAGTCCAAGACTAGATTCAGGGAAATAAATCCCTATGATCCTATTGCAATATTAGGTTGGCCAAAAGTCTCCTATCCAACATGCCAAAATGATGGAGGTTGAAGGACATGCCTCCTTGTGCAAAATGGTGAATGAAAATGCGAGAGTCGAGTGCAAGTCCGTGGGATGCAAAGGTGCGCGCGCCCGCGGGAACCGCGCGCTCGCGGCGCCTCTTGGCCAAGAGGGTAGCCGCGCGGTCGCGCGTCCCGCGCGGCCGCTCACTCTGACAATTCTGTCTTCAGCAGCTTCCACGGTTTTGGGTCATTCTCCCTCGTTTCTTGGCCGATTGACCCGATTCAACTTGCCACACACTCCTTATTTGATTGTCTACCTTTCCATTGTCTTGAATCCCTCAAATTTTGTAGTCATTAATCCTCCATTTTCTCAAGATCTTGTGTAAATCTACACAACTCACCAAAAGAGCAAAAGTGAAGGAAATAATATGAAAATCACACAAAAACAAAGAAAAATATACCTACGAAAGATACTAAACTACTAAGATAAGATAGGACAAATATATACTAAACAACCCCCCCACACTTAACCTTTTGCTTGTCCTCAAGCAAATAAAATCATTCAAGATATGAAGCAAGAAGTTATTGCCCCCAAGAAGATCATGCATACAAGAACATTCCATATTATTCCAAACTAGAAAGCGTATCATCGGAGAGAATGACAACATTTATAAAACAAGGCATGTGGCTTGTCCAATGAGAATAAGAAGGCAAGTTGTTCTCAAGGCAAAATGCAACGATTTTCCTATAGAACATTCTTCTCACTAACTCCCCCACACTTTATTCCAAAAATAATACAGGAATGCACCAAAAGGATATAATTAGTTAGGTGAAATCATCAGGATAAGCTGAGCTTCCTAACGTGGTTTCCCATACTCATCATGGTTAGATTCAAAGGAACGACACACATGATAGGAGTAGAATCCAAAATGCAATCCCGTTTATTACAACAATTAAATGAGAGAATATGGATCAAAATTCACAAGGTTTAGCCCTTGGGGATAAAATCCCAAGTGTCCTTGTGTGGTTTCCCATGTTCATTGTCAATTAGACGACTAGAGGAGAAGAAATCCTTATTATCCTCACTTATTTCAACATACATTTATTTCATTCATTTTTTCATTCATTTTTTTTATATAAAATACATGATAGGAAGTTAGAGAAGAGAATGGTTTTTTTTGTCAAGCATAATTGACACATTTGACAAGAGAATGAATCAAGCCTTCAAATTCTTAGAGGACGAGACCCCACAACACAAATCATGTAAATATAATCATTCTCAAGACAATTTACATTCTACAATGAAATAATAGGAATGATTTCATGCAACATGAACATCTTAATAATAATCCCTTGAAGATTCATATTCCAAATAATCAAGTTTGACAATTAGACAAGACAAATCATGCTAAGTGCGGGTATCCACCAATAAAAGATAATCAAAGCAAAACAAAAACGACACATAACAGTTTTCATAATAAAATTTTTAAAATTTAACATAAAACAACAAAATCAAAAATACTACCATAAAAACATAAAACACGAGTTCACCCCCCATACTTAAATCATGTAATGTCCTCAGTGCAAGAAATAAAAGAAAGAGAAAACATTATGAATATTGAGGAGGACCGGCAACAGGCGCAGGTTTCTACAAAACAACACAAACAACAAATGATGAACAAGGAAGATAATAAAAAAATTGGAAAAATAATAAATAAAACAACTTCACTGCTCTTGGTGGCTGAAAATGTGGTGGAGGTCTCAAGGGATACAAGCCCGCGGAGCCTTGCGTGCTCGCGGGAGTTGAATTTTGGCCAAATGAGCCGCGCACTTGTAGGAGTTGCGCGCTCGAGGAGTCCAGGCGCCGAGAGGGGGGTCGCGCGGCCGCGGGCCAAGACTTAGCCAATTTTCTACTTTTTCACCCCAACATCACTTCGACTCGCACCTGCAAAACAAACACCAAAAATACGAAAAACTTAAACACACAAACGCTAAAAGAGATTAAATAACAGAAGTAAAAAGAAGATAATCATGGGTTGCCTCCCATGCAGCGCTCATTTTAATGTCTCGAGCTAGACGAAGTCTCAGTTAGAGGTCATGGGGGTTCGTGGAGCGTGATGACTTGTGCCCCTTGACTTGGATGTGACATTTTGTCCATGGGCTGAAAAGCTCGAACTCTCCACAAGAACATGCTTCTTCAGCTATCGACTCCCTAGTCTCTTTAGAGTTTGATTTCCCCGGGAACCACCTCTTGCGGGTATTGGATACAAGATTTTGAAGCTCTTGGGCAACCTTCTTCCTCGAAGTGCATTTATCAGATACTTTCTTCACTTTTTCCCTCTCAATCTCCTTACCATCTCTTCCCGGGTTTCCTTCCTGCACAAAAACTTTCTCGGGCCCGACATCAATAACATCGAGAAAAGAGCAATTTTTTATTATGGGGTTAGAAGGTATAAGAGGATCAAACATAGAGAAAGATACGGTTTCTCCAAAAATTGACATTTTCAATGTTCCATTTTTAACATCAATGAGGATGTTTGTGGTAGCTATGAAAGATCTACCCAAAAGTAACGTGTATTCTTTCTCATTTTCTTGGACTTCCCCTACGTCTAAGACAACAAAGTCAACGGGGACTATCAACCCACCTACTCTCACAAGGATATTCTCAACAATTCCCTTAGGATATCTAATGGATTTATCAGCGAATTGTAGGCACATTGTAGTAGGTTTTAAGTTCCCTAACTCTAGTTGCTTGAATAAGGAGTGCGGCATCAAGTTTATTCCTGCCCCCAAATCTAACATTCCACATACTTCCTTACCATTCCCCCAACGAAAGTTTAAGAGTAAAACTACCTGGATCACGGAGCTTTGGCGGTAGTTGTTATTGTAGGATCGCACTTTCCACTTCGGACACTACAATCTTTTCATTCTCCATAAATTTTCTCCTTTTGGAAGCTAGTTCCTTGAAGAACTTGACATAGCCAGACACATTGCGAATGATATTAAGGAGTGGAAGGTTGACATTCACCTTTGATAAGAGCTTGTAGAACTCTTGAAATTGGGGGTCTTGCTTCTCATTCCTCAACCGACTTGGAAATGGAATTGGAGGAGTGTAGGGATTTGCGGCCTTGTGGAGTGTGGGCTTCTCCACTTCTTCTTTTTCTTTTTCAGGCTCCTTTTGTTGTAGTTGACGAGCTTTCTCTTCTTTTTCAAAGGTAACTTCCTTCAAGTTGGGCTCTTTTAGCTCATTCTCCTCAATGCCGCCACTTTTGAGCACAGTAATAGCGTGCACTTGCTTTGGCTGACTTGGCAATTTTCCGCTCTTTAGCCGCTTGGACAGGTCACTCACCGTATCTGCAACTTGGCCAACTTGGACTTCAATCCGCTTAACAGATGCTTCCACGGACTCGAATCTTTATTGAGTGGCATGCATGAAGGCTTGTAGTGTATCTTCTAAGAACGACCTTATGGGATGGTTCGGTTGAGCCGGATATTGTTGCGGCCTCGGATAAGGTGGAGCTTGGTCACATCCGGTTTGTTGGGGTGGAGGTGGTTGTTGCGGAAAGCGAGGTGAGACTAAGCAATCAACACAATAAAATAAAAGTAAAAACAACAACAAAAACACGACACTTAAACAAGATCACTTTCACAAGTTCAATCTAATAACACAAAAGCAAATATAGCACCAAAAAGACAATTCTTTAAAAGCCTTCCCTGGCCACGGCGCCAAAATTTCATTGGGTCTAAATTTATACTTATATTTTCGATTTATGCTCACTAGACACTACTTAGGACCACACCCGCAATTGGACGGGGTCAATTGTAGAAGTAATAAGCTTAACCCGAGTCTATCTCTCAAGGAAGACTTTATATGAAAGAATTATCTAAAGACTACACATGCTTTCGACAAAACGACTAAAATAAAATCTAAACATTTTAACACAGGGGTTTGATGATCATTATGCTAGGAATTTGAAATGGATAATAAAGCGAGATAATTGAATGCAAAAACATAAATTAAATCGAGATTAGAGGAAACAAGTTTGATAAGGTATTAGGGTGTAGATTCTCTCAATGGTTTTATCACTGTGCTTAGTTCAAGTTGATAATGCTACTCTCGCAAATATAACTTCAATTACTGTCACCGTCTATCCGTTAAACCTGTCTTAGCTATATCGTACATGCAAGATTGACATATTAGGCTTAGGAACCCCATCCACCTAATGTCGAAGGAACCAATTTCTGGACTTAGATTCACAATCAAGACTCCTCTAAATCCTATCAATGTTCAAGTAGTGATCAAGTACCTAAACATGAAAAAGCACGATTCCAACAACAACAATCAACAAGAACAAGCATAGATCAAAACCACATCGATCCTCTACCCCCTAATAGAGAGATTAGCCACTAAACATGCTCAAAACAACACAAATATTATAGAAGAAAGTGATCTCATAAATCAAATGTAAATAACTCCAATTTCTACAATATTAAGTATCCTTCAAGAGTTTTTGGGACAAATCCCCACAAAAATCCAAGAAATACAAAGACAATACAAGATAAACCTCTTCCGAGCTTAGCTTACGCAGATGGCTCGTCGTCGGCCTTCTCGTCTTCTCTTCTTCTTGCTTAGCTTGGCTCCCTTCTTCTTCCTTTTCTCCTCTTCTCTCTTGTGAATATGATGATGGTGGAAATGGTGAGAAAAAAGGGTGTAGAGATTTAGTGTGTGTAGTGTTTGTGAAAAGAGAGAGAGAATGGAGAGAATAGTGGAGAGGATGGTGTGCTGAGAGTAGAGTGAATGGAATGAATGATGATGTGAATGATGATTCTCCCTAAAATCTATTAGAGATATGAGAGAGGGAGGAGAGATACGATAGGTAGAGAGAGAGAGATGATAGATGAATATTGATGAGAGGTATGGTGGTAGGAGAGAGGTATGGTGGTAAGATGATGGTAATGGAGCATTAATTGAGAGGGATTTGGGAGGAGATTGGAGAGCAAAAGTCCAAGACTAGATTTAAGGAAATAAATCTCTATGATCCTATTGCAAGATTAGGTTGGCCAAAAGTCGCCTATCCAACATGCCAAAATGATGGAGGTTGAAGGAAATGCCTCCTTGTTCAAAATGGTGAATGAAAAGGCCAGAGTCGAGTGCAAGAGAGGGCAAATCGGGCGAAACAGAGTATCTTGCGCGCTGGCGGGGGCCTCTTGGCCGAAAGGGTAGCCGCGCGGTCGCACGTCCCGCGCGGCCGCTCACTCTGACAATTCTGTCTTCAGCAGCTTGCACGGTTTTGGGTCGTTCTTCCTTGTTTCTTGGCCGATTGACCCGATTCAACTTGCCACGCACTCCTTATTCGATTCTCTACCTTCCCATTATCTTGAATCTCTCAGATTTTGTAGTCATTAATTCTCCATTTTCTCAAGATCTTGTGTAAATCTACACAACTCACCAAAAGAGCAAAAGTGAAGGAAATAACATGAAAATCACACAAAAACAAAGGAAAAAATACCTACGAAAGATACTAAACTACTGAGATAAGATAGGACAAATATACACTAAACAACTCCCCCACACTTAACCTTTTGCTTGTCCTCAAGCAAATAAAATCATTCAAGATATGAAGCAAGAAGGAATTGCCCCCAAGAAGATCATGCATACAAGAACATTCCATATTATTCCAAACTAGAAAGCGTATCATCAGAGAGAATGAAAACATTTATAAAACAAGGCATGTGGCTCGTCCAATGAGAATAAGAAGGCAAGTTGTTCTCAAGGCAAAATGCAACAATTTTCCTATAGAACATTCTTCTCACTAACTCCCCCACACTTTATTCCAAAAATAATATAGGAATGCACCAAAAGGATATAATTCGTTAGGTGAAATCATCGGGATAAGCCGAGCTTCCTAACGTGGTTTCCCATACTCATCATGGTTAGATTCAGAGGAACAACACACATAATAGGAGTAGAATCTAAAATGCAATCCCGTTTATTACAACAATTAAACGAGAGAATATGGATCAAAATTCACTTTCAGCCTGATCACTTGACATTTCACCTGTGTCAATGAGATCAATTACATCATCCTCTTCAGATTTTGAAGCAATACCTGTGTGGTCATAAAAAACAATGTTAATTCATTCTTGGACTGTTTTTGTTGGAAGATTAAGCACACGGTAAGCACGACTGTCCAATGTATAACCCAAGAAAGTCCCTTTGTCGCTTTTGGAATCAAATTTTCCCAGATGATCCCTGTCATTCAGGATGTAACATACACATCCAAACGCATGAAAGTACTTCAAATTGGACTTCTTTCCCTTCAGGAGTTCATATGGTGTCACAGTTCTGCCTGGGCGAAGAATCACTCTATTCCCGATGTGACAAGCAGTATTACCTGCTTCAGCCCACAGCTTCTTGGACAAAAGTTGAACTTGTAACATTGCTCTTGACATCTCCTGAAGAGTTCAATTTTTTCTCTCAACCACCCCATTTTGTTGAGGTGTTTTCGGAGCAGAAAACTCATGAATGATGCCTCGTTTTTCACAAAACTCTTCAAACATTGAGTTTTCAAATCCGAGGCCATGATCTGTTCGAATGCATTTGATGTTGGACTCATGTTGTCTTGACACCAACCTATAAAACTTCTTGAACATTCTGAAGGCTTCAGATTTTTCTTGAAGAAATTCAACCCATGTGAATCTCGAAAAATCATCAACTATCACCAGAATGAATCTTTTTCCACTCATGCTTTTGGTGTCAACGGGACCCATGATGTCCATGTGAATCAGATCGAAGCACTTCGTGGTTTGACAAGCTGAGGAACTTTTGTGTGAAGCTCTTACTTGTTTGCCTTTTTGACATACACTGCAAACAACATCGAGATTGATCTTCACAGGTGGAATACCCCGAACAGCATCAGCTTCAATTAGTTTCTTCAAACTTCGAAAGCTGAGATGACCCAATTTTTGATGTACGAGTTGAGTGTCAACATTGACTGAAACATTGCATTTTTCATTCTTGTCAGCATGATAGCAATTATCTAATGCCCGACTTCCGAACATAATGCATTTATTCTCGCTATCAAAAACCTTACAGGTGTTTTTATTGAATCTGACATGCATACCATCATCACATAGCTGACTTATGCTAATCAGATTTGCTGTTAAACCTTTGACATGAAGCACATTGCGTAACTTGGGAAAGTTCTTGACATTCAAGGTTCCTTTTTCTGCTATGTTACCTTGTGCTCCTCCACCATAACTAACTTTTCCTTTGCTTGTCGTGGTATAGTCATCGAGAAACTTAGAATTTCCTGTCATGTGCCATGAGCACCCACTGTCAAAGTACCATGTACCAGTAATGTTGGCTTTCAAAGATGTGTAGACAACATTACATGAGATCTTTGCCTTCTTTGAACGTTTCTTCTTTTTGGTAGGTTTAGAAGAATTTTCCACGACAATCTTACCTGTTACTATATCATCATGATATTTAAATCAATAAGGTTTGATATGTCCAGGCTCTTGGCAATAATGAGAAACAAATTTCTTCTCCTTGGACTTGTCATTGACATTCAGTTTGACATTTCCGTCAACATTGACTGGAACATCCTTGGAGCTTTCTTCTTTGACAAACTTGATAGGATTTAAGATAGACATTGTTGAACTCGATGTATATCTCAAGCCTGCTTTTGTGTTCTGTCCCAGTGTCAGAACCTCGTTCAGAGTAGATGTTCCTTGATTGAGTTGTCGAAAGGTTTTCGAAGCAACTTCTACTTCCTTTCTCAACTTGTTCAGCTCAAGATCACTTCTAGTGAGTCGAATCTCAAGGTCCAGTACTCGTTGTTTTAGAGTTTGGTTTTCTTCAACAAGAATCCCAAATTCTTTTGATTGTTCGGTCCATTGGACACAAACTTCATCTACAACCTTGTGTAATTGTTGTAGAGCTACTTGGTGGCTGACTTCAGACTTGTCTTCTTCCACCTGAGACACTTCAGCAGTGTTGCAAAATTCATCCAGCAATGTCATTTCATACTAGTTAGTGGTATTTGGAGGAATGTTAGAGACTTCTTCTGTAACGTTCTCCATAACATTGCTTGGAACATCTGGAGTCACAGGATCAAGACTAGCATCATAGTCATAATCAACACTCTCCATGTCAGTTAAAGCGCCAATCATTTCATCTAAATCACCATTGACTTTTACAAATAATACAGTTTGTTTTTCAGCTTCTTCATCACCGGATTCGTCGCTTAACATGGCAGCACTATAATTTCTTCTTTGCTTCCTTTGGACAGTAAGACATTCATTGGCATAGTGTCCAAAATCAGAACATCCCTTACATTGAACTGAGTTAATGTCCTTTACTGCAACATCTGGAGACTTTGAAGATTTTGTTGATCCAGATGATGTCGACGAGGGAGAATCAAACAATGTTTGTGGTTTGAAGTTTGGGGAACCTTTCTTCATTGACCGAACAAGGGTATTAAACTTCTTGGTAAGCAGTGCAACACTCAGGGGTTCATCTTCAGTAATCTCCTAAATGTTCTCGACATCAAGTTCAACATTTGAACTTGATGTTACTGATTGAAGTGCAATTCCTTTGGATGAGGTGTTTGATTTCTGATTTTCAAGATTCATCTCAAACGTGAGTAGAATGTTCACTGCTTCACTCAAACTCATGTTTGATACATTGTGAGCTTCTTCAATTGCTAAGATTTTCATGTTGAATCTCTCTGGAAGTGTGCGAAGAAGTTTGCTAACCATGTTTTCGTTCGAGATCGGACATCCAAGAGTTGTTGATTCGTTTGACACTTCACACAATCATTCAGTGTACATTGAAATAGTCTCATCTGCTAACATTCGTAAAGTTTCGAATTTAGAAGTGAGTAGCCTGAGCTTTGTTTGTCGTACACTGATCGATCCTTCAAAATGTTCCTGCAGTATGCTCCATGCTTGGTATGTCGTGGTGCAATTGCACACTATTTTGAAACATGGAACATCAACCGAAACAAAAATAGCATTGAGTGCCCTCGAATTGAAGTTGGAAATGATTCGATCATCATTAGTCCATTGAGTCTACGGAGTAAGAATGTACACCCCATTTGGTCTTTCCATCCTTGGTGGAGACCATTCTTCAATTACTGCCAACCAAGCCCTTTCATCGATGGACTTGATATACATCTTCATGCGCGATTTCCACATAGCATAATTCTTGCCATTACTATCCAATGCTGGAGGACGGCATTGATTGATCTGAATATCCATCTTTCAGTGAGTCAACAAACCAAGGATCGAATACTTAGTGTGTTAAGTATCGGCTCTTGATGCCACTTGTTGGAATTTGTTGCCACAAACACTGAAATTAGACACAGATTGGTAATGTCAAACTCAATGTTAAAGACAGTTAACACAACTTATCTTAACACAAATATGCTGGAAATAAAATGCACAAGAATACAGGATATAATTTTTAAATCATACAAAACATGTGTATGATTGCCATAGGGCGAAATTATACTATTAAGAGTACACAATTTTCAAGCTGTTAATGTTAGACGTGAAGGCTCTTAACACTACAGCAACATTACAAGTTCTAATCTAGACTATCACTAAAACGAACTAAAACATATAAATTGACATCCCGTCAATTCATATACAAACAACATCATATAAATTGACATCCCGTCAGTTCATATGCAAACTACCACATATAGATTGACATCCCGTCAATTCATATGCAAACTACAACATATAGATTGACATCCCGTCAATTCATATGCAAACTGGATCATACAAGTTGACATCCCGTCGACTTGTATACAAAACAAAACATACAAATTGACATCCCGTCAATTCATATACAAACTAGTAAAGGTTTCAAAACCTTGCTATCTATCCTAACTTGTACAATCTATTCCGCGAAAGGATTGAGCAACAATAAACATTAAGATAGAAGAAGGAACGAAGAATGAAACCTAAACTAAGTTTGCGACTCAAGCTTTCTTCAATCTTCACACAGCGGAAAACGGATTGGGCTCGAACACCTCCCTTATATGCTTCTTCACTTGAATCCAACACGGTCCACGATTTCTCTTTCTTGAACATGGGTTGACAATAACTGCTTCACTCCATCACTTCACCGTAGATGGAAGAAACTGCCTCCAAGGCGTGGTTGATAGCTTCCCCACGTTCATGCTCTTTTTCTAAATATCCAGCAAATATAATTTTCTAAAAAAGAGAAAGAATTAAATAGAGAAACCGCTAGACCTAAAAAATAGGAGATAGAGTTTTGACTTTGTCAAACTCTATTTTAAATAATATATCTAATATGTGTATATCCAATTATTTAAAATATTAATTTCGTGGATATACACATATATTTTAAGATATATAAAGTTATTTTATTTATTAAAATAATAAATAAAACTAGGAAATGATAAGATTAGTTACGACTATGTCACAGACGATGTCGCAGGGAGTTTGTCTAACATCGAGTGCAACATTGAACATCAATGTCATACAGCACTCAACAATATATCAATATATATATATATATATATATATATATATAGAGAGAGAGAGAGAGAGAGAGAGAGAGTTTTCTTATCCACACACCTTAGCTTACACATCTTTGTACGCAGAGCTTATGTGGAAGCCACATCAATGATTTTTATAATTTTTTCTTGGTTTAGTTTAATTAATTTAATATTCGTATTTTTAGTTAATAATTTGATTTTTAAGATTAATTATTCCATAATAGGCTATATCATTTTTAATTTTCTTATTTTTCAGTAATAAATATTAATTATGATTAATTATGTTATAGTAAAATTTATTTATATGATAAAAAGTGGTGATGTTGCCGTCACATAGGTGGTGCTCATAAGGGTGTGTAGGCTAACAAAATTTTATTTTTTTTCAAGTTTTTTATATACTCTAATTAAGGAAGAGATGAACCATAAATAAAATGTTTAAATTAAACTAAATCAAAATAAATTTAAATTAAAGAATTCAAAAAATAAAGTTGGCACATGGGATGTCAGAGAAAATGTCATAGGGGATTGCTGGGCTAATATGTTGGAAATTTTATCTGTTTTCCTAAAAGTTTTAAAGGAAAAATAGCAATATTCACAATTTAATTTAAAATGAGCCTATAATGAGAAAACAAAAATTGGTTGAGATATTTAAAGGCTAGAATAAGAAATTTATAATGAAATATGACTATATTTTATGGGTTGGAATAATTTAATTAAATATGAGGCTATATATAATTGAGAAAAAAAAATTGGTCTTTTATAATTTAATGATATTTATGTAGTTTTGGGCTTGGGCTGGGATATTTTATGGGCTTTGTTTAATTTAATAAGAGTGATTCTAAACACAGTCCCCAAATTTCTTATTATAGCCCCATAAATAAATATAATAATATAATTAATCAAATTCTTAATTTTGCCCTTATAGTCCCATTTTCTCCTTTATTTTTCCATAATCTTTGTTTAAAACACAACACCAATTATCTGCAAATACCTATAGTGTATTCTTCAAATTGATTCTTGTAAAAATCAAAGGTGAGTTGTCCAACCTAATTTTTCGTCAAAATCTACAACGACGAATTTGATTTCTTGGATAGGAGGAAATTGAAAAACTAAGTGCAATCTATAAATTCATGGAAAGGATTAAGAACTTAATATATCTACAAATTAACTTCTCTTGAGTTCCTAAAACTAATATCATACAGATTGTGTTGTTGATTGTTGAAAAAAAATCTCGAGTCCGAGAACAATGGTGGATTTTCTTTGAATTGGTTTCCAACACCCCACCTTATTAATATTCTGGAATTCGAAAAACCCAAAAGAAGGGTAATAGAAATTAAGAAGAAAACATCCGTAGTTTTATTTTGTAATGACACTATATTTGGTAGCACAACATTTGGTATTGTTTTTTGAACTGAACCCAGAAGATGAGTTCTTCATCTGGTCGATAACTATTATTAGGGCTATATTATAAGGACAAAATTGGGAATTTCAATAATATTATTATTTTATTTATTTTGGGGGCTATAATGAGAAATTTGGGGTTTGTATTTAGAATTGCCCATTTAATAATTATACTTGGTATCAATATGTGTTTTTTTTTCAATCAGTCTGATCCACTTATAAGAATCGATGATATGAACATAATATCTCATTACCTACATTCGAAAAAAAATAATCCAAAATATACATTTATGCAATTCCTTTCATATTAAGATAAGATTAATTATGTGAGCCATAATATTACTTTTCTTTTATGCTCCTGCCAGGTTAACGACGATTTCTTTTTTAAATGACGATATTCTTTTAATAAAAAAATAGTATAGCGTTAATATAACAGGATGTAAAAACCAATATAATGCAACGGACATAATTAATATTGTAATAAAGATTACATAAAAAATAGTCTAAATATATAAAAGTGACAAAAGTAAATATAGATTGGGACACAACATATAAAAATAGAGAGTTTTATGGACAATTTGAAATATAAATGTCCTAAACACTCCTATGACACGAGACAAACACTTATGTCAAGACGGTCTAACGGGTCACAATTCGTTAAATGGGCCACATTGATCCAAACTTGCCTAGAAAGCTGATATGAGAACGAAAAGCCTTGAAGAATCTAATTCGAAGCTGCAAATATGTGGTTCAATTACACGACTTCGAGCAATACAATTGTAAAGATATTTCCAAGCATTTGTATGTAAGAAGTTCAAAGATGGCAAAGAAGTTGAAAGCAACCCCAAAATTATTACTTTGTTAATAATTAAAGATTGGAGATCTACGTTTGAAGAACAAAACATGAAGAGATGAAGATCAAGTGCATGAAGAGATGAAGATGAAGAGTACGCAGTCAGTATGCCCATACTGACCAGTTCGGTCCTTAGTTGATTTAACTAGGGGTTGATTTTTATTTAGACTATAGTATTTATTTAAATAATTTAGACTATAGTTTAGATCAGATTTTATTTAAGTTTTATGTTAATTTTCGTCCATAATTAATTAGATTTGACTAGAATTGTATTTAAGGCAATTTCCTACCTTGAATATAATTCTAGTTTAGGGAACTTTCCTAGTATAGTTAGAGATCCCTTTTGGATCAATTTTTAGGCCTTTTTTGATGCATATTTTCATTCCCTTGTCCTATAAATAGGGGAACCATGTCACATTGATACTTTAGACATTATTGAAGTTATTTTACTTTTGCATCCAATTGTGTCTCAAATCTTTATATTCTTTTGATTATTTTCCATCAAGAAAATTATCATTCTTAGGTTTAGCACATCTAAGTCTTATTCAAGGGTATTGCTTAATTCACTTGAGGGATTAACCGGTATTCGCTACTTTGAAGATCAACTTAGAGATTTCAACCTTGGATACGTTCGAGATTTATGGCGGCTATCCGGTTGTGATTCACATCGACGTCATCAACCATCTACCATCAATCGACGGCATACATCCTTTCATCAACGTACGTCTCTTTTCCAGCCACCAATCGATCGAGTCTCTTCCACAAGTCGAGGTCGAGTTCTACGCGATTCATCCACAAGTAAGTCCAATACAACTCTATCATATCCTACCTACTCCAAATCCTTCTTCACCATCCATCACACGTTCCAAACACCCTTACCACAGCCTTATACCTTCACATTTCATCCTTGGTATTTGGTAAATTGTGTTGCTTCAATTGTGTCATAGTTTAAGTGTCTTAGTTTGTTCTAGAGTCGTTCTTTATTGAACCGAGTTGTGTCTTGTTTCTTTGCTTTGTTCGAGTATTTTTGAGTAGTTTAGTTGTCGGATTGATCCCTTCATTCCGCTGACGTGTTTCGAGTCCTAAGTCTTCCGCAGTGTTTCCTCTAGTTTCGTCCCACCTTTCTCCGGGTCGTATCAAAAGCCCGTCCCACTGCCCAAACCTACCCAAATTGTGTCAAGTTCTCACTTGCCTAACATAAATTTTTTACTTTTTATTTTTTTTATTTTTTGAAAATCGATATTTTGAATCAAGCTCAATAACATCGGGCTCGTGCGTTGCACGAGACATTAGATAAAAAAATCAATTAATTAATTCAATTTAATTTTAAGATTCTCTAATTCTAATTTAAGGTATATATTTATTTTAAAAAATTAATTATCGAGCACAGTGCACTTAACGAGTGGACGAGTGCACAGAGCGAGACATTAGATAAAAAAAATTAATTCATTTTAAATTTTAGGGTTCACCAATTGTAATTCAGGGTTTATATTTATTTCAAAAAAAAGAATTATCGAGCGTATTGTATGAGTTTACGTGTTAGTGTCAGACGAGTACATTATGCGACATGTAAGATAAAAATTAATTAATTCAAAAAATTAAATTAATTCTATTTAATTTTAGGGTTCACTAACTCCATTTTTAAGGTATATATTTATTTTTAATAAAATTAACAATCAAGCGCAGTGCATGAGCTCACGCATGCACTGCACAAGATGTTGGATAAAAAATTAAATTAAGTAAAAAATTAAATATATATTTGTGAAAAACAAAAAAATAATAATAAATTAAAAATTGAAAAAAAAATTAAAAACAAAAAGAAAAGTGTGAGGGGACTATTGAAAAAGAAAAGGAAAAAGTGAGAGGGGCCACCAATATCACATGATTCGATAAGCATATGAAACAAGCTGAAACATAATTTTGTGTTCGATAAAATTTATAGCTCGATTCGAATTCGAGCTCGATAAGTAAAAAAATGATCAAATATGTGTAAAAATATCAAACTACTCGATCTTGATTCTTGTTCGTCTTGATTAAAATTTATTTGAGCTCGACTCGATAGATAATCAAATAAACTCAAACATAAATTTTCAAGCTCGATATCATTTCAAACAAATTTGAACATACGTATATTCATGCTCGACTCAACTCATTGACACTCCTATTCATGAGCACATTCCAATTTCAAATTTGGGAAATACTTATTTTTAATTTGGGTAAAATTCAAATAACTCTATTGTTTTCTCGAAAAAAAAACTCCCCATTTTTAATAAATCATCTAAAACCCACCTCTATTATGGTAAAATTCATAAAAAAATATCCATTTTGAGAAGACTCAATCACACTTTTGAAGAAAAGAGTGTGATTTTCTTATACCATTTTTTCTATACAGAAAAATAATTTTAACCTCTTTATAAAATATTAATATGTATTATATATTATTTGAAAATTATAGTAATTGGTCAAATTATTATTTTTTTATATTGTGATAATTTCTTAAGTTTTATATTATTTTTTAAATAATTATTTCTTTAAATTTGTAGAGAGTATAATGAAAAATATATGCTAAAATTAATGTTAAATTATTGTGGCATTTGAAGAGTATTGAATAATTATTTCATTTTTCCTTTTTTATATGTATTAAATATTGTTGTGTAGTCCATTTTCATCCTTTACTAAATATTTTTATTTTCAATTTTTTAGTTTCTGATATTGAAAGAATATTTTAACAATGCAATGAGTTTATTTTTAAGTTAAGATACAATGCAACAATATTGTACTATGTAAGGACTGTTTTTATTTTAAATAAGCAATGCCGTATTTATGTTTTAGCAATTTTTTTTGGTGAAGCAAAACTAATGATTGTATGATGAATAAACATTGTATGATGACACAAAACAACAATTTGATTAGAAAATAGCAACATATCATGCATCACAGAGCAATTATTTTATGTATCACTTTATTTGAACGGATAGCAACTATATCACACTATGTAAGCACCGGTTTTAGTTTAAATAAGCAATGTTGTATTTGTATTTTAACAAATTTATTTGAACGGGCAGTAATTATATTTCACTATGTAAGCAATGTTTTATATTAAATTAGCAATGATCTTTATAACATACTGACACGCCATCGCTTAGCGTGCAAAATTACACCTATGGGCAAAGCCCGACAGATGCTTGAATTTACCTTCAGCGGCTAGTATAGTGCCAGAAGTTGGATATCGTCCCACGAGGAGTGATAACTCTTCTATCCTAATGTGCAGTCACCTTACACCTCCCAATTCCTTCGTAAGGATTACGCTAAGAGCCATACGGTCGACGACTCTTAGACCCTTACTATCCAGGACCTAATGAAGAGAGTCATGCAAATGGTTTGCAAGGATAGCAGCATCTGATTGGAGGAACCCAACGCTGGTATATAGGACCCCTTTGCCATTGTGGCCATATCCACCTGTACTTCAATCTCCGGGCTTCGACGTTTCTAGGCTTCTGTACCCGGTTTATCACTTAGTGACTCATCAGGGTTCGGTCGTCCTTACTTCTACCTTGACATACATCAACAATGGTTTAACTACGAGTGATCAGCCACATAGTCTCCCCACTGCAGTGTCATCATTCTTCCCAAGTTGAAGTTGGGAATCATCTCGAGATGTATTACGCCCGATTAGCCTCGTGCATGTTCATTGCTCTCAATCCTTATCAGACTCAACTCAAACACTATCTACTTAGTCGAAAAACATAATTATAAATAAAGCAACCAAAATTAAATAACTCATAATGAAAGGAAATGAACTGAATTAACTTCTGGAACTAACTCCAGAGAAAAGGCAAAAATAATTCGCACATTAACTGAGGGCAAATCACCAACAGTAATGCCGAATATCCTGAACGAAAATAGTGAAACAAGAATGAAAATAACCAAGATTGTATTTGTCTGCCTGAATGTATCTGCGGATGTATGAATATAAACTGGAAAGCAAGTATTTATAGTGAGTTTAGAACTGCCACAAATGGCCCATTTCAGCCCACGCAGGGGCACGAGTCAGTTTTACTCCATCAACTCTCCCACCAAGGTGTGCGGTTTTCTCAGCCACTTCTTCTCTCTCCTTATCCTCTTCATCTCTCTCCCTCTTCTCCACCTTTTCTTCTCAATGGACGATTCTCCCGTGTTTAAGAACAATTGCTGACGTGGATCCAAGTTGTTGGAGTGATTGAAGCTGAACTTTCACGTTGAATTTGCAACAAACTCTCCAAGCTTCGGTTCCCTCCTTCACGCCTTCATCACAGATAGCATCGTTTTATGCCCATACTGGATCCTTTTACGTCTCTTCCTTCCTGTTTCACTTTAGCTCCCTACCAGACTCTAGACTCTATAAAAAGACTTAAAAACAACTAAAAAGACGTGTACAAAATACTTAACTTTGAGTCTGTATCATCCCACACACTTGGACTATACTTGTCCTCAAGTAAGACTATAACTCAGACTCTAAATAAAAATAGACTCAAACAAGAAAACAAACATGCAAGCGACATTCTAATTATGGGCGCAACTAGGGCTAACAGATGATATGGGTATTGGAATTAAAAGCACATATGGTAATAATAGATAATGATGAGTAGGATTCACTCTGCTCACTTTCTCTCTGTGTACGTGTACGAACCTGTTTACGCTTAAAATTCTATTAACCACAATGTTGATCCCGGTGCGAGTCTATGTCAGTTTAGAGGGGGGGTAAATAAACTGACTTCAAAAACTTTGAATAGATGCGGAATGGATAGGGCCCTGACTCACTTTTGAAATTTATCCGTGCTGACTGATCAGTTGAGAGGAACTGACTGAGGCTTAGCTGGTGAGCTGATCAATTTTCAACTGATAGCTAGAAGATGTGCCTGAAGCTGTTCAGTTCAGTCTGTGTGTGTGAATGTGTGCAGTTTAGGAACTTACAAGACTGACAAACAGTAAGAGCAGCACACACAGAACTTTATAGAGGTTCGAAGCTTCCTACTTCTATGTCCTCTTTTCCTTCCGCAGAAGGCCAATCCACTATGCAAGTGTAAAGTTTCTTTATTACAATTACAAAGTGAAGAATTCATGTTGGACCTGAAAACGATAACCTTCAACCCGAGTGCGGCCTCCTTTCCAACTGTTGCTGTCCTGGAAGAACACACCCGTCGATACACGCTCCTCCTCAGCCAGTGTTTGGGTCGACAGTTCATACTTACCGATCCTAACTACTCGCTGAGACTTTAGGTGCTATTACCCGTCTTTACACGATTTTAGATCTCGTTCGATCTTTAAGAAGACAGTCTTGAATCTGTTATCAACCTAGAGTGCTCTTTTCTCTTGAGCTGAGTGGTTGATCTTTGAGGGACTGAACTGAGAAGTTTTTCACCCTCTCTAAATAGATGAGTGAATTTTGACCGTTATGATTGGCGATTGTTTAGAAATCATCGGCAGCATTTTAATGCCTATAGCTGTTTGAAGCTCTTAATGAACTAGCCTTTTTGACTTTAATGCTCACTGCTCTAAGATCATCAGGATCTTTCAAAGATTTCCTATTAAGATCTTCATTGACTACTTGTCAGAAGGAGCAGGTGATTTGGCTATAAAGTTTTTAGACATTCAGCTGATAAGCTCTTAGCTATCTCGGCTTCCAGCTTTGAGATTGTCCAGTTGGCAAATTCTCAACTGCCTAGAGCTTCTAACCTAATATAGTCCAGTTCAGCTAACTCAGCAGCTAAGCTTAAAAAGCTTTCAGTTCTGGACTTATTAGTTGGTTAACTGATTGAGCTTTTTCATTTTGTCCTTGAACTGATCTATGGTCAGTTCAGTAGAGGCTCAATGCTTTTAGAGCTGTTTTACCAGCAAACTGATCTTTGATCAGTTTAGGGTCAGTTCTGACTGATCTCTGATCAGATCAGTTTCAGCTTTCGAGCTGACTCTGTTTATCTGTCTATCTTGGCTTTTTGCTAAGGCTGATGATTACTCATCTGTGGATGCCTACCAGTCTCCAAAGTTCTCTTCCCCCTTTACAGCTTTTCTTAAGCTTTGAAGAGTTGACTTTGGCTGGCCTGATCAAGGCAACCTTGTAAGCTGGTTGACCATGCTTCTGAATAGCTGTCTCTCATCTCAGCTCGAAGTCTTACTTGGTCATTGTCCCAGATTTCCAGCTTTTCATACCTGCAGTTTTTCGTTAAATCATCATACATGTTTTGACATTTCATCAAAACCATCATTTGGGATTTTCCCAACAATTTACCTAACAATTTCCCCCTTCTTGATGATGTCAAAACCAGCTAATTTGATGATGAAAAAATTGTACAAGGTTATCTTTCATTAATGTGAATCTGAGCCTGTACTAGATTTTGGTATCAAGGCTGAATTTAGACAAGGTTCATAAAAACAGTCTTAGATGCTTGTAGCTTACAAAAGTTAACAGTTTAAACATTCATGAGTTATCAATGCTTTGATATTATTATCAAAGCTTTGATAATAAGATGAGTATCAGAGTAATGAAGCATACATTAATATGTGAGCTTAACGAGTTTTATCTGTAAGGTATCAGAATTTTTGTTCATGAAAAATGACCTTAAGATATTTGAGTACTCGTTTGCACAGCTTGAAAAGCTTCAAAAGCTTCAAATATTTCAGTTCTAAACATAGCTCAATTCTGATTATCATACAAATTTTTCAATTATCAGAGCACATGGAAAGCTTTAAGCTATTCAAAGGGACATATCAGCATGATCAGAATATTTTGTATTATAAACAAAAGAGCATGTTTTAGAAACTGATTGAGCGTAGAAGAAGAAGAAGTATAAGGAAGTAAGAGAGAGAGAGAATATCAATACTTGATATTTTAACTTCTTTCTTTAGTTGGAACTGTCCACCACTCAATCCCTTCTTCTTTTGCTCGATTCTCCTTTTTCAAGCTTGCAAGGAGAGATGCTTGGTATACTGTGGATACCCCATTCTCGTTGTAGATTCAGTTGGGCATTCTCCCAAGTCCAAAAGTAATCTTGAGCTGGGCATTGCTTAAGTTGGACTTCCCCCTCATGAATAGCTTCCCCCTCGTGAGTAGCTTCCCTTTGAAAGGTAGCTTACCTCTGAAGTTGTACCTCTCTTTGTACTTCTCTTTGGATTTCATCCCAAAGAGTGAAATCACCTTGCCATGAACCATCATATGTTGGAACATATGATTTTCCATCATTAATATATCTTTCACCCTTTTTGGCATCATCCAAAAGGACGAGTTGATGGAAGTCATAAGGAGGCAGTGACAACTATGGCAGAGGAGAGAAAGAAGAAGCCAGAAAATTATTGGTGATGTAGGGAGCTTGGGGTGCAGGCATAGGAGTAGACAGCCAAGCATACGACTCCTCTATCGTCATCAGTTGGTCAAGATCTGAAAAAGATAGTGGATCTTGCCGAAGAGAAGAGGCTGATGCGATTTCGAGAAGTGACTCATCCGGAATGGTGATGATGGCATCCTCTTGAAGAGGATTTGTGTACGAGTTGGAGGGCTCATGTTTAGGAAGGGGTGCATCATGAGGCATCGAGGTTTCAAACCTCTTAATCATGGAATCCATGATTTCTGAGACTGATGGAGGTGTGTCGAGCGGATAGTTCATCCAGCACCTGCTCTATTGACCTTTCTGTATCCAATATGAGTAGCCTCGCTTATCTGCCATCATTAGCATGGTGGCACCATCCACCTGGTATCTCCAGAGGTGATACTGGAGATATCTTCGAAGATGTTTGAAGAAAAAGGGACTGTGGTCCCTTATTCAACCAAAACAACTTTCTAGTTATTGGTCAAGGCTTGCATTGAAGTCTTCTTCCAGAGATTATGGGACAGCGATATAAGGAGGTTCACTGGTTGCAGGTGCAGTAGACTCATCACTTATAGAGGTGAAGGAGTCACTGTCAGTTGAGGATTGATCTGCATCAGCAGGAGGTTCAGCATAAAGGAGCGGTTATTTGCCTTTAGCTGGGCTGTGGTCCTCCATGAGCTAAAGTCTAGACTTCCTAGGGTGGCCAGTTACATTCTGATATCAGCGATGAATGTAAACTGTAAGAAGAAGATCTCTTCTGGTGAGAAAGTATCCACCAGAAATTGTTCTAAGTTGCTCCGCGATGATATGACTGAGTCGATTGGCAAATCCTAACTTGGATTTGAATGTGCCACAGGTTAGATCGATCTCATCATGCCTGACATGAGTGCGAAGCTGAGCCAATATATAGGATGCCCAATTAGCCTTGCATCCATAATATATTGTGGCCATAAGATGAGAGGTGTTGTCATTGAACTGGGCGTTGGTGATGCTGCTGAGAAAAATGTGTATCACAATGTCCAAGATTTGGACCATGGTTGGAGAGAGACTATCTTTCAAATTGTTTGAAAAATCTCGATGATCAACATGTGGAAGTTTCCAGTCGTTCCACAACTCCAAAATTGAGGGGAGTGCCAGT
The DNA here is from genome assembly GCA_026008535.1 of Perilla frutescens. Lineage (NCBI taxonomy): Eukaryota > Viridiplantae > Streptophyta > Magnoliopsida > Lamiales > Lamiaceae > Perilla > Perilla frutescens. The sequence goes on along the minus strand of BRKX01000016.1, from coordinate 36,368,576 downwards.
TCAAACACCTTCGGGCCTTCACTTGGGAGCAGGAACAAGTCGGTTAGCACATCTTTGTTGATGATGATAACTTGATCTTGGACAACAGATAGAATGTTGTGTCCAGAGATTTCCGTATGATATTAGAACTCAGCTACAAGTGGAAGATGCTTCCTCTTTGGCTGCATTGTCATAAAAGACAAGAGCCCGCATGTCTTTAACAAATGAAAGATCATGCTAGTCTTCTCATGACCGATTCAAGCTTGAAGAAACTCTTAGTTGATGAACTTATCCGTTATGAGCTTCTTTATTTGAAGCTCCATATTTATCGAGTGGAATGAGAAAGCCATTCTTCGATGATATGATATGATATGATAGAGAAGAGGCTATGGATAAGTAAGAAGACAAGGAGAAAGAATGAAAATGTTTTGAGAAAATTTTTATCTCTGTTGTATTTTCATTCAGCTTCTCTACTGCTTTTAAAAGCAGTTAGTTTGCATGCATTAAACCAGAGCAATCTAGTGCTTACTGGCTAATCAGCTATCTGATTTGAAAAAAAGTTAGCTGAATAAATGATGCATGCATCTCAACCGTCCACTTGGATAAATGCCTTTTTGATCAAGCGGCTGAGATCTGAGGGTTTGAAAATCTAAGTAGTTGCCATAAATAGCAAAATATTTTGCCAGAAGATTTGCTATTTATATCCCTCAAAAAATTCATCTCCTTATACTTTAATGCTGAGTATAAAGACTTTAATGGTAACTCAGATGAACAGTAAGCTTATTTTGAAATGTTAGTGATAACTTTTTCAAAAATAAGTTGTGAGGAATAGAGAGTAGAGAATCTTATCGAAGAGGATTGATGAGGCAGCTGATGAGAGGAGGGACTTGGAGATCGAGGCATCAGTTTCCTGCTGAACTGATGATGTCGCCTTTAACTGATTGAATCAGTTTTGTTGAGCAGTTGCTGATTGACTTTTTGTCAATTTTCTCTTCTTGAGTGGTCGAATGGGGCTAGATTCACTACTTTCTTTAGAGCTCCTAGACCGTTTCCTTTTGGAAGCTGAACTGGAGATGTCCTGAGAGGGATCAGTTCCGGCATGAGTCTCAGCATGCTGAAGTTGCTTAAGAGCAACTGCTGAGGTAGTTAGCTTCAAGGAGGTCAGCTCTTTAATTCATTTGCAGGATGAGCTGAGCTGATTTATCATCAGCTTTGCAGCTCTTGAGCAAGACTTGATAAGAGGAGTAACATAGCCTCTGGACAAGAGATTTGGAGACGTGGCAGTATCTTCATCATCTTTGGCTCCACTTTGTCCAGGATGTTGACTCTTTGGAGTTACCACTACTTGAGTATGAGAAAGATCTTGGTCTATCTCTTCAGTGGTACCCGCAGCTTATAGATATGCCTTTTCTGATTGAATTGGATCAAGATTCAGTTGCAGACAACATAGATGGACTGGATTGTTGGCACACTGTTTTTCAGTTGCAACTCCTTGCGATCTCAAGCTGTCTTGAACATCAACTAGCAGGGCCTTAGCTGGAATGTTGTTATCAAGTCGATGCTTCATAATCCGCTGGACTTGCATAATATTTGGAGGAAATGGATTTGAGGCTCCAAGTCTCTTCACATTACCAAAAGCTCATGCCATGAAAGGCTGTTAGCAAGAAATATGACTGGATTGACATAGAGTGTCTCTAGTTATACTAGTTGTTGTATCTAGCTCATGATTCAATGATCATCTAAATAATCAGAATTATTGTTGATCATCGGATTGTGATCAAGGGTGCATGAAAGTTCCATGCAGACACAAAATTTGCTCAAGAATCAGTTAGTTGATAACTGCTTTGCAAAAGAAGGAAATTAGCTAAGATTTTGTTTGCAACGAGTGTAACTGGTTTTGCCACGTGGATTAGTTGGTTGTGAGTGGTTTCTAATTGATGTCTATATAAGTAATGATCTGCAGCTGAGATTAAGAGATCAGAGAAGAGAGAAAAGTAGTAAGAAGAGAAGAAAAGCTTCCAGCGAGAGAGAGAGAGAGAGAATAATCTGAGAGTTAATTCATGCGATACATCTCAGATTCATAGATTCTGTAGATTCATTCTTGTTCTTGATTGAGTTTACTGTGAAGCATTGTAATCTTTGTGTTACAAATCAATAAATAAGCAATCTTTTTCTTAGAGTGGATGTAGATCTTTCAAGATCGAACCACTATAATTCCATGTGTTCTTAGTTCTTGTTTTGATTATTCTTGGTTGTTGCTACGTGAAGTGTTGATCGAATCCAACAATTGGCGCCGTCTGTGGAAAGTGAAGGCAGCCAATCAAGAATGGCATCGACACGGTTCGATGTTGAGAAGCTAACTGATAAGATCAACTTTGGGCTATGAAAGATGAAGATCAAAGCTCTTCTAATCCAACAAGGATTAGGTGCTTCTTTGAAAAAGGAAGAAGGAAGTGACAAAGGCAAAGAAAAGGCTCACAGCCTGATCATCCTTTGTCTAGGAAAAAAAGCTCTAAGGGAAGTTTCTAAAGAAAAAAATGCCATTGCAGTATGGGAGAAGCTTGAGAATCTATACAATCTGAAAACCCTTGCTAACAGATTGTATATGAAGCAGAAATTGTTCTCATTCAAAATGATAGATGACAAATCTATCTTGAAGCAAGTGGATGAATTCAACAAACTCCTTGATGATTTGGAGAATGTTGAAGTGAAGCTTGAGGAAGAAGATAAAGCACTGCTGCTGCTGTCTGCACTACCAAAATCCTTTGAAAATTTCAAAGATACTCATTGTTTGGTAGTAGAGATACTATCACTCTGGAACAAGTGCAAATAGCTTTTAAATGTAAAGATATGTAGAAAACAATAGGCAATGGAAGCTCTCAATCTAATGGAGAAGGCCTGCACATCAAGAAGAATAACCCTAAAGGCCAACACAAGAAATTCTCGTTCAAGAGAAATCAGAAGGCTGAAAACAAGACAAATGAAGCACCAAGAAATCCAGATCTGAAGTGCTTTCATTGTCATGAACCAGGCCATTTTAAGAAACAATACCCTAAGTGGCAAGAAATGATGGCCAAATATGCAGCTTAAGATACCAAGAAAACTCAGAAAAGCCAAGCAAATCAAGTAAGCAAGGACACTGGTTATGAATCATGTGATGCTTTATGTATTACAACTGAGGAGGTTGGTACATATTCGGTTTTGGACTCAGGCTATAGCTTCCATATGACTCCAATAAAAGAATGGTTTTCAAGTCTGAAGTTGGTCAATGGAGGCACTGTGCTTCTTGGAAATGATCAGGTATGCAAAGTAATGGGAGTTGGATCAGTGAAGATAAGAATGCTTGATGGTGTAATCAGATCTATAAGCAATGTCATATATGTACCAGAGCTTAGAAGAAATTTGATATCTCTTGGTCTATTTGATATTATGTGATACACATTCTCCTCTTATCAAGGAAGAATGACTGTATCAAAAGAAGGAAAGATTGTAATCGAAGGCAAGAAGAAGAATGGGCTTTATTTCCTGGTTGGCAGGACTGTTTCTGCACATGCTCACCATTCCTCAGCTGGTGATAACACCTACTTGTGGCATAATCGGCTTGCTCGTGTGGGTGATAAGGGCTTGCAGGAATTTGCTAAGCAAGGATTGCTCATGGGAGATAAGATCAGCAAGTTTCAGGTGTGTGAAAACTGCATCTATGGCAAGGTAAGAAGACAAAAATTCAACACAGCAACTCACAACACTACATGTATATTGGAGTATGCACATTCAGATCTCTGGGGGCCAGCTAGGGTTCTAACCAAAGGTGGAGGCAAGTATTTCATGTCTATCATAAATGATTACTCCAGAAAGATCTGGATCTATATCTTGAAGTCAAAGGATGAAGCTTTTGAAAGATTCAAAGAATGGGTTGCTGCTGTTGAAAACAAGACAGGAAAGAGGCTTAAAGCTTTCAGAACAGACAATGGCCTTGAGTTTCTCTCTGAGGAATTCATGTCATTTTGTAAAGAAAAAGGAATAACAAGACACAGGACTGTACCTGGAATCCCACAAAAGAATGGGGTAGCAGAAAAGATGAATCAAACCCTGCTGGAAAGGGTAAGATGCATGATGAGCAGCTCAGGATTATCAAATGCATTCTGGGGTGAGCTGGTATGCACTGCTGCATACTTGATTAACAGAAGTCCCAGCTCTGCAATAGCCTTCAAAACACCTTAAGAAATGTGGAGAAGTGCTCCTGCCTCATATGAATCTCTCAGAACAGTGGGTTGTCTAGCTTATGCTCATGTGACGCAGGACAAATTGGAGCCTAAGGCATTGAAATGTGTGTTCATTGGTTACCCTACTGGAGTGAAAGGGTATAAGGTGTGGGCAATTGAGGCTCAGAAGTTCATAGTAAGCAGAGATGTAACTTTTGATGAACCTCAGTTCCCTTTGAAAAAGAAGGAAGATCAGCCTAGTACCACGATGGAAATCAATCATGATCATCACTCACATGACAATGATGATGGATCTGATGACTCTCGGGATGAGCCAGCTGAACTGGAGGAAGATCATAATTTAAGTTCCTATCAATTGGCAAGAGATACGACAAGGAGAACTATAAGGCTTCCTTCCAGATATGGGTAAACAGATCTTGTATCTTTTGCCTTATATTCAGCACTTGAGGTGGAGTCTTATGAGCCAAACAGCTATTCTGATGCAATCTCTTGATCAGAAAAAGAAAAATGGCTTGTTGCCATGGAGGAAGAGATACTGTCACTCAATAAGAACCATACCTAGAAGATTGTTGATAAGTCTATGAATCAGAAGTTAGTAGGCCACAAATGGATATTCAAGAAAAAACAGGTGCCACAGAAAGAGATGGAGTGAGGTTGAAAGCAAGGCTTGTAGCCAAAGGTTTTTCTCAGAAGAAAGGATTAGATTACAATGAGATCTGCTCACCTGTTGTAAAACATTGCTCTATTAGAATCTTGTTGGCATTGGTGGCACAGTATGATCTGGAGCTACATCAAATGGATGTCACCACTGCCTTTCTCCATAAAAGGTTAGTTGAAGATATCTACATGCAAGTACCTGATGGTATTCATGTGGAAGAAGCTAAGAAGAAGGCCTGCAAGCTGGAGAGATCACTGTATGGACTAAAACAAAGCCCCAGACAGTGGTACTTAAGGTTTGATGAGTACATGATATCAAATGGATTTTGCAGAAGCTTGTTTGATAGCTGTGTTTACCTCAAATCTGAAGGAAATTCATATACTTACTGTTATATGTTGATGACATGTTGATAGCAAGTAACTCAGTTGCAGGTATCAGAAGCACAAAGAAAACTCTTATGGCTGAGTTTGAAATGAAGGATCTTGGTGAGGCTAAAGTGATCCTAAGAATGCAAATTAAGAGAATTAGACATGAAGGAAAGATCACTCTCACTCAAGAATCCTACCTGGATAAAGTGTTGTGTAGATACAACATGAATTTAAGCAAGTCTGTCACAACACCTATGAAGCAAGGTTTAAAGTTAAGTGTTTCTCAAGGCCCTCAAAAGGAAGAAGAAATGCAGAAAATGATGCTTATTCCATATGCAAGTGCAGTAGGCAGTATTATGTATTCCATGGTTTGCTGCAGACCTGACTTAGCATTTGTAATGAGTGTTATTAGTAGATTTATGAGTAATCCTGGCAAAACTCATTGGGAAGCTGTAAAGTGGGCAATGAGATACATTAAGGGATCTAGCATGAAGGGTTTGGTGTTTAAGAGAAGCACCAAAGATGAAGAAGCACTGATGGGTTATGTAGATGCTGATTTTGCTGCAAATGTTGACACAAGAAAGTCTTTAACAGGCTATGTTTTTACTCTATTTGGAGCTGCAGTTAGCTGGAAAGCATACCATCAATCTGTAGTTTCTCTTTCAACCACAGAAGCAGAGTATGTAGCTCTTACAGAAGCAATCAAGGAGAGCATGTGGTTGAAAGGTATAATCTCAGAGTTTGGCTTGATTCAAGAAAAGGTTACAGTTTTCTGTGACAATCAGAGTGCCATTCACTTGGCAAAACACCAGGGATATCACGAGATAACTAAACATATAGATGTGAAACTTCAATTTTGTGAGGGATCTGGTGGAAAAGGAGAGCATCACAGTTGGCAAGATAGACACTTTGGTTAATCCTGCTGACTGTCTTACCAAGGCTTAGCCAACAGCAAAGTTTGAGCTGAGTCTTGGTCTCATTGGAATGAATTAAGCTAAAGGAAAGGAGGGAGTGCAGCAGGAGGTGGAGCTGCATTCTTGAAGTCAGTGAGAAGCTGATGCTAAGCTTAGTTCTTGAAGAAGTGAATCAAGAGCTAAGGTGGAGAATTGTTGAATCTAGCTCATGATTAAATGATCATCTAAATAATCAGAAGTATTGTTGATCATCAGCTTGTGATCAAGGGTGCATAAAAGTTCCATGCAGACGCAAAGTTTGCTCAAGAATCAGTTAGTTGATAACTGCTTTGCAAAAGAAAGAAATTAGCTAAGATTTTGTTTGCAGCGAGTGTAACTGGTTTTACCACGTGGATTAGTTGGTTGTGAGCGGTTTCTGATTAAAGTATAAGTAATGATCTGCAGCTGAGATCAAGAGATCAGAGAAGAGAGAAAAGTAGTAAGAAGAGAAGAAAAGCTTGCAGCGAGAGAGACAGACGAATCTGAGAGTTAGTTCATGCGATATATCTCAGATTCATAGATTCTGTAGATTCATTCTTGTTCTTGAGTGAGTTTACTGTGAAGCATTGTAATCTTTGTGTTACAAATCAATAAAGAAGCAATCTCTTTCTCAGAGTGGATGTAGATCTTTCAAGATTTAACCACTATAATTCCATGTGTTCTTGTTCATGCGATATACACTTACATATTTTCAATACACTTACATGTTTTTAAGGGACAAGAGCAGGCCAAAAGACTAAGGCTTAATTATTTAGTGGCTATTTATAATCAAGAATAAATGGACTAGGCACAACGGGCTCACTAATGGATAATGAAGGTCATGGATAATTTTTTAAGCTAAATTAATGGGTAATCCTAAATGCCTTAATCATTTTCATGCAAAGAAACTCAAAAGCGGTGTGATTATGGCAACTGGGCAAATCAGAAATCAAACATTCAAGTACGATACACTCAGCAAGAAAATAAATTGAGCTTTCTCATATATAATGCTCATCAGGCTCAATTCTCACAATATAGTAAGCTTCAATAAATTTGATTAAATTTTGCATATTTCCTCATTTAAGAATACATACAAGCACGTGCACATTTTAATCACAAGAGACCAACCATCTACTCAAGACCAATCGCATATCATACTCTTTCTTATCATGCAATCCATCTCAAGTAAGCTAATGATTTGATACACCAAAAACCACATAAAAACTCTTTTTTTTTAAACAGAAAAGATAAAAACTAACTCTCGCCCCCCCCCCCTAGATACCACAGTGTCCTCACTGTGCAAAAGAGGAGAGCAACCCAAAAGAAAAATAGAAAAGCATAAAAAAACAAAAAAAAAACTATACATAGAGAAGAAAATGCAAACTGTGCGGTCACTAGAAGGAAGACATGGAGAAGTGGGCGACGGCTTGTTCCATAGCCTCGAGGCGGTCATGGACATCATCAAGTCGGTCCATAATTCGGTGAGTATAGCACTCGAATAGATTCTGGATCTCAGCAAGGGAAGGGGCGGCGCTAGAAGAAGTACCTGCACTAGAAGAATGACTCTGGCTAGTGACACCCGGTCTAGACAATTGATAATTGCCTTCGGCATTAACAAAAAGCAATTGCATAGCACGAAAGTCAGGTAGAGTAAAATAGGAGACGGGAATGTGAATGACCTTGTTAATATCAACATGCAGTTTTTGGGCTAAAAGAGTGATGAAACTTCCTAAAGGAACTTTCTCAGTAAAATGATTAGCACTAAATTGCCATTGTCATGAAAGCCAAAACCCAAAATTAAATTTTCTGTGCCAAATCATGCTATGTGAAATGAAGATTTCCTTTTTCGTCACAATATTCATCGTATCACAACGACCAAAGAAATTATAAGAATACGAACCTATGGCACAGTCTCAAACCATCATCTCTTAAATTGGCACTTTTAGATGATCGTTGCACATAATCATCGTCAATTGACATCTCACGCCAACAATCAGCAATAGACACAAAAAAAGAATGCGGAACATCAGACGCAGTAGACTCATACCACTCATCATGCAATGACTCATCAGATTCAACTCTAAGCAACAAATTCAAAGCATTAACCGACAAATTAAAATTCTGACCCTTTAGACAAAATACAATAGCATGCGAGTCGGAAAGTCCTCTAGTCGAATCAAATGCAAAGGAAGACAGAAATTCCAAACTGAACAGATTAAAGATAGGACAATCATTCTCAAGCAACAATTCCCAACCAATATTTCTAAAATAATCATGAATAGCCTCATTAACCCCAAGAACCTCAATGTTCGACCAATCAAAAAGACGGAGACCAAGTAGGGTATGTTCTCAATTTAATCTAAAGCGTTTGCGTACCTCGTCATCCGAACGAAAGGGTGGCAGTGGTGAAGCCCGTTGGTCAAAGGTAGAGGATGGCGGTGAATGATTGATTGCAGCCTAGGCATGTTGACGTCGAGTCCGGGTAGAAGCATGGTCAGAGGCAGCAGGAGGAGCGATAGGGACCGCTGTCGATGATGGCGCGGGTCTGCGGGCAGGTTGACGAGACGCAGTGCTGGTGGCCTAAGCAGAGGGGGCTGCGCTCGTGGGAGGCTCTGCTATAGCAGTTATCTGGTCGGAGGGCGGTGGGTCACCGGCGGCGGTGGTCGCCTTTCGTGCAGCAGCGGCGGCGGCGCGGGTCTGGGGCAGCGCGGTTTCTTCACTCTCGCGAACAGCAGCTCACGTGGATTGCTTCTTTTTCTGATCCATGACTCGGTGGGAACGTGTGGGGGCGGCGGCGTGGTCGACGGTGAGAGAGACGTCCGGCGAAGGGGCATCGACGATGGTGAACGGCGCTGGGGTGGGCTAGTTTCCTGCGAACCGTGAGGAAGAAGGGGATTATATTTGAATAAATTTGATACCAATTAGGAATTGGAATAAATTAATCTAGAAGGAAAAATTAAAAATCCCCAATTGGAAATATTTTAAAATTGCTAAACAACCCCTTCTTTAAAAAAAACTAACTTAAAACACCCCATTTTCTCACTTGGCATTGAAAACGCCGATCTACCCCCTTATTTTTTTTATAAATAATAAAAATGAAAAAAGAAAGAAAAATAAAAAGAATAAATAAATAAATAAAACTAAGTATAGAAGAAAAAAACCAAAAAGAAAAATTGAATGAAAGAAAAGAAAAATAAAATAAAACAAAAACAAATAAAAAAAAACAAAAAAAGCAAAAGACTTTTTTTTATATATAATAAAAACAAAAAAGAAAAACAAAGAAAGAAAAAAAACAAAGAAATAAAAAAAGCTAAATAAAACGAACTAATAAATAAATTAAAAAAAATGAAATAAAAAAAACACGGGTTGCCTCCCGAGAAGCACCTTTGTTTAATGTCCAAGGCTCGACATGAGGAGAACATGATCACGAAGCAATGACGGTAGTCACCAGATTGACCCCGTCAAAAGTAAGTGTCTCCAATCCGGCAAAATACGACTTGCCCATTGACCTTCAAAAGCTGATGAGTGCTAAGACTTCAAATCTCCACTGCTCCGTGAGGACTGACACTCACAACTTCATATGGGCCCGTCCAACGGGACTTCAATTTACCCGGCATGATTCGGAGACGAGCATTAAAAAGGAGCACCTTCTGTCCAACTTCAAAAGTCTTCCTTCGAATATACTTATAGTGCAGAAACTTGGTACGCTCCTTATAAACGCTAGCGTTGTCATAAGCTTCTAATCGAATCTCTTCGAGCTCTTATAATTGAAGCTTCCTTTCATGGCCTACCACATCTTGATCAAAACAACACTGCTTTACAGCCCAGAATGCTTTGTGTTCTAGCTCCACAGGTAGATGGTACTGCTTCCCAAAAATTAGTCGGTACAGAGACATCCCGATAGGTGATTTGTAAGCTGTGCGGTATGCCCATATCACATCATCCAGACGCAAACTCCAGTCTTTGCAATTCGGGTTTACTGTCTTCTCAAGAATGCTCTTTATCTGACGATTAGATACTTCTGTCTGTCCATTGGATTGGGGATGGTAAGGCTGTGGCTACTCGGTGATGAACTCCATATTTCTTGAATAGGGTCTCCAAAGTACGGTTATAAAAGTGTGTGCCTTGATTGCTAATGATAGCACGTGGAACACCAAACCGATAAAAGATATTGGTTTTGAGGAACCTGGAAACCGCCTTAGAATCATTAGACTGGGTAGCCTTAACCTCGATCCACTTGGAGGCATAATTAACAGCCAAAAGAATGTAGGAGTTCCTGAATGAACTGAGGAAAGGACCCATGACGTCCATGCCCTACACATCAAAAATCTCGCACACCAAAATAGGAACTTGAGGCATTTCATTCCGAGAAGAGATATTGTTAGTGCGTTGGCATCGATCATAATTCTTGCAGAATAAATAAGCATCCTTAAAAATAGTTTCCCAATAGAAACCACAATCAAGACCCTTACGAGCTATCCTCTTTGGTCCAAAGTGGCCACCACAATCATGAGCATGGCAAAAAGTCAGAATGGACTGGATCTCATCGTCGGGAATGCACCGTCTAATTACTTGATCAGCACAAGTTTTCCATAAGTAGGGGTCGTCCCATATGAAATATTTTGCTTGGCTTTTCAATTTATTTTTCTTCGCTGTCTCGGTCCCTCTTGGAAACATCCCAGTAGTTAAATAATTGACCAAATCAGCATACCAAGGGATCACACCGGTAACTGTCAATAAAAGCTCGTCAGGGAAATCATCCGGTATGGGCATACCGTCGGATTTTGTCAGCAGCCTGCTTAAATGATCGGCAACATTATTTTTGGCCCCCTTTTTATCTTTGATCTCCAAGTCGAATTCCTGTAGCAGAAGCGCCCACCGTATGAGACGAAGATTGGATTCCTTTTTGGAGAGCAAATACTTCAAAGCAGCATGGTCAGAATATACCACGACCTTCGATCCAACAAGGTAAGAATGGAATTTTTCACAAGCAAAGACCACAGCAAGCAGCTCCTTCTGCGTCGTCGTGTAATTGCATTGAGTGGGATTAAGAGAGGCATAATATATCACATGGCTATTCGTCCCACTCTTTTGTCCAAGTACAACTCCAACAACAAAGTCACTTGCATCGCACATGATCTCAAAAGGAAACCCCCATTTCGGTGGTTGAATGATTGGAGCAGAAGTCAGCTTGCTCTTCAAAAGATCGAAAGCCTTCTTACACTTGTCATCGAAGATAAATGGAGCATCTTTCTACAGCTGTTTTGTCATAGGCTGCGCAATCTTCGAAAAATCTTGAATGAATCGCCTATAGAAACCCGCATGGCCCAAAAAAGTGCGGATTTCTTTCTCATTAGATGGATAAGGCAACTTCACAATCAAATCAACTTTCGCCTTATCATCTTCTATACCCTTCTCGGAAATGACATGCCCAAGCACAATGCCTTGCTTCACCATAAAGTGACACTTTTCAAAATTTAACACCAAATCTGTTTCAACGCACCTCTGCAGAACCTTGTCCAGATTAGCCAAACACTGATCAAAAGAGTCTCCATGCACTGTAAAATCATCTATAAAGATCTCGATACACCTTTCAATCAATTCGGAGAAAATACTTATCATACACCGTTGGAAAGTGCCGGGAGAGTTACATAAACCAAATGGCATTTTCCGACAGACGAACGTTCCAAACGGACATGTGAAAGTCGTATTTTCTTGATCTTCTTAGGCTACAAAGATTTGGAAGTAGCCCGAGTAACCATCTAGGAAGCAAAAGAAGGATTTTCCCACCAATCGTTCGAGCATCTCATCAATGAACGACAAGGGGAAATGGTCCTTGTGTGTAGCATCATTTAGCTTCTGAAAATCTATGCACATGCGCCAACCTGTTTGAAGCCTCATGGGAATCAACTCATTGTTCTCGTTCTTGACCAACTGAAAACCAGACTTCTTCGGTACAACGTGCACTGGACTGACCCAAACACTGTCAGAAATTGGGTAGATAATCCTTAATTGGAGTAATTTAAGGATTTCTTTGAGTACCACCTCTTTCATGACAGGATTCAATTTTCTTTGTGGATCTCTAGACGGCTTGCAATCTGGCTCAAAGAATATCCAGTGCATGCAGATATCAGGACTAATCCCTTTTATATCGGCTAAGGTCCAGCCAATTGCTCCCTTATGCCTTTTCAAAAGCTCGACCAACCGTTCCTCTTGCTCCATGCTCAGATCCTTGCTTATGATGACAGGAAACGTGTCTTTCTCTCCTAAAAAGACGTATTTAAGATCCTCTGGGAGCACCTTCAATTCCAGCACTGAAGCTTTCACAACAGATGGCAAAATTGGCTCCGAGTTGATCGGTATGGGCATACTGCTTGACAGATGCCGATCAGAAAACTCACTGGTAGCATACAGCTGCATGATGATATCTCGAATCTCCTCATCTTCTCCTGTTATAGCATCGGTATCAGACATGCCACCGAATAGCACCTATTCCAGCTTGTCTTCCTTGAAATGATTCTTAACAAATTGGTAAACTAACTGATCAACAATATCAATCATATATAAAGCTTCAGGATCCTCAACATGCCTCATAGCTTCAAAAATGTTAAATGTGACAATATCTCCATCAAATTCAAAGCTAAGCATGCCTTTATCAACATCAATTTTAGTTCTAGCCATTTTCATGAATGGCCTTCCTAAAAGAATCATAGATCTATGTGCAGAGAAGGAATCACCCATATCAACTATATAAAAATCCATAGGAAAAATTAATTCATTTACTTTAACTAGAACATCTTCAATCACACCTTGAGGATATGCATTAGACCTATCAGCTAACTGAATGATAACACGAGTGTCTTTCATAAGACCTAATTGTAGTTCCTTGTACATAGACAGAGGTATAACATTTATGGATACGCCTAAATCTAGCATGACTCTCTCAACCTTCTTATTACCAATAATGCAATGAATAGTAAACATACCAGGATCCCTACATTTTTGTGGTAATTTTCTTTGAATAACAGCATAAACATTCTCACCAACTTTAATTATCGCATCTTTCCCATATCTCATCTTTTTAGCACACAATTCCTTCAAGAATTTTGCGTACCTGGGAACTTGTTTAATAGCATCAATCAGAGGCAAATTGATTTCTACCTTCTTGAACAGCTCGGGGATCTCCTTTTCATCATCCTCTTTCTTATTTTGGATCAACCTGGAAGGAAAAGGTGCAGCAACCAAAGAGTGAGAATTAGAAACTTTTGGTTCAATACTTACCTTAGGTGAAAGAGGCTCGGCAGATTGGTTTTCCCTTTTTCCGGATTCTTCGTTCGGCACTTTCGTGTGCTCTTCCGGCTCCCTTTCTTTCTTCTTAGCCTCCAACTCGGCTAATTCATTCCCACTTCGCAAAGTGACAGCGCTAACATTCCCTTTTTGGTTTATTTGAGCTTGGGATGGGAGTTTGCCTTGATTTGACTGTAGCTTGTTCACCTGAGTGGCGAGTTGGGTGATTTGAGTACCCATACTCCCCAAGGCAGCTTGTGTCTCCTGTTAGAACGCTTTTTGATTCTGTTCTAGACTATTCACGACTGCACTGCTCTGCTCCAAAATTTGGTGCGTCATTTTTCACCAAAAATAATACTCCGACCGACAGTCGGTATGCACACACTACCCAGAATAGTAGCAAGCAAGATCGTCTCCTAAAGGACCGGCGAGAACTATTCGAACCTTCAGTTTGCAATAACTAAATTTCCACACAAATATATTGATTATAATATAAAAAACAAATTTAAAAGCAATTAAAACAAATGTAGTTTCCTTAACAGATTTAAAGGTATTCCGGCTTCCAATTAACTCTACCCTAGCTTAATTATTTCGATCCTTGATGCAAAGATTAATTCAATTAACACATGCAAATCAGTTATAGCCACCGAAGACACTTACTGACGCAGCCTAATTTCTCCTTAGTTTCTCGATAATCAGGAAGACACTTCACTAATTATTTCCCTAATCGACTGACAACCGTAAGAGACACTCTATAGATTTAATGAGCCGACAGCTTTATGCACTAGAGAAACCCGATTCAAAACCAATAGACTCATACACAGGACTATCAAATTAAGACTGGTCTTCCCTCGATTCTGAAGAATCGTTGTACAACAAATTAAACTTAAACCACAATTACGGATGGCCGGTTTAATTGACTACTAATTAATTCCGATCTACTAAATATTCGTGACTATCTAGCAGGGACGAAACAATTAACAACTTTAAATACCGAGAATCACAGATACATGCAATTAATTAAAATAGAAAGAACAATTAGATCTCACAGTATAATTATGCCAGGGCTTTGTTAATCTTCACTGGAATAGAACGCATTTAGCTTGAATACATAATTGGATTGGCACTTCAAAAATTAATTGATAAAAAGAATGATGAAGAAAGGAATGAAAAATTGAATTGAATCGTGAACTCTGTACAGAAAAATCGTTTCTCATATTATTTCTAGCGTTGGAATTAATCTGTACTGTTATGGATACTGTAATAGATAGAGTCTTACTCTATCTAGAAGTCCTTTTATACCAATACTTAACTAATTAATTAATAAAAGAAATCTAATCCTAATCCAACTAGGAAAATAATAAAAATAAAGTCCAAAAGTAATAAAAACAGCCCAAATTTCGTCCATGGCCCACAACTGGTGCATATCCACTATCTCCAGCCCAAATACAAGCACAATCCACCAGTCGGTATGCCCATACAGACTGATTTCCAGACTCTTCAGCTTTTCTTCAATCCAATTGCGTCCAAACCCTTCAAAATAATGCCATTATCTCTACTCCCATGTCAACCACCTGAAATTAACCACAAGATACAATTCTTCCCCAAAACTTGACCAAGGGGTGAGTAACACTGCAAAAATATACCAAAAATGACTCCAAATATATACGAAATAAAAACCTAATCAAACCCGCCCACAGTTAAACAATGCTCGTCCTCGAGCAACACTAAACAAAAGACAGACTCAAGAAAAACTTAAAGACAACAAGACAATCATTGGCAACCTTCAACGGAAAATACTCAAAGTCAGAGGCAAGATACGATCATCCACAGTCCACAAACCAATCTCTTGTTTCATAAAGATGTACACATGCTCTTCATTCAAGTCGAAAACGTGCAAAACCAATCCTGCCTCACCAAAGTCACTCAAATTCTCTCAATAGAAGATATGGACAAAATATAATTCACACAAATCATAACTTGATGCTTTCAAACATAAATTTGCCCATATGTCAAAATCTCTACCGTGCAAATGAGATCTATACACAAATTAAAAGGTCTTTTTGCACTAGTTGTAGCGGGGCTAGGGTGCATAAAGTAGGATAAAAATGATGAAATGGCTCAAATAATTGAAAACATGTAAGCATATCAAATACATTCACGAAGCTTATCTGTAACTTGTCAAATAAATCAACAAAAACCAATTGAGTGCTGGCTTTCAATAATACAGGGCAACAAAATAAATGACAACAATTAGGCATAGCTCCTTTTTTTTCATGCTCATTCTATTCCTTATTTTTCTTTTCTCATTTTTTTTTCTTCTTTTTTTCTTTTATTATTTTTTCTTTGGAATAGAAGAGACATATACACATTCGTCAACTCTCCAACACCAATATCTTCAAGCAGACTTTAAACTCATTTCAACACAAAAATACACTTACATGTTTTCAAGGGACAAGAGCAGGCCAAAAGACTAAGGCTTAATTATTTAGTGGCTATTTATCATCAAGAATAAATGGACTAGGCACAACGGGCTCACTAATGGACAATGAAGGTCATGGATAATTTTTTAAGCCAAAGTAATGGGTAATGCTAAATGCCTTAATCATTTTCATGCAAAGAAACTCAAAAGCGGCATGATTATGGCAACTGGGCAAATCAGAAATCCAACATTCAAGTACGATACACTCAGCAAGAAAATAAATTGAGCTTTCTCATATATAATACTCATCAGGCTCAATTCTCACAATATAGTAAGCTTCAACAAATTTGATTAAATTTTGCATATTTCCTCATTCAAGAATACATACAAGCACGTGCACATTTTAATCACAAGAGACAAACCATCTACTCAAGACCAATCCCATAGCATACTCTTTCTTATCATGCAATCCATCTCAAGTAAGCCAATGATTTGACACACCAAAAACCACATAAAAAACTCTTTTTTTTAAACAGAAAAGATAAAAACTAACTGCCCCCCCACACTTAGATACCACAGTGTCCTCACTGTGCGAAAGAGGAGAGCAACCCAAAAGATAAATAGAAAACCATAAAAAAAAAGTCTTTTGCTTTTTTTTTGTTTGTTTTATTTGTTTTTGTTTTATTTTATTTTTCTTTTCTTTCCTTTAGTTTTTCTTTTCATTTTTTTTCTTCTATACTTAGTTTTTTTTATTTATTCTTTTTGTTTTTCTTTCTTTTTTCATTTTTATTATTTATAAAAAAAAATAAGGGGGTAGATCGGCGTTTTCAATGCCAAGTGAGAAAAGATGGTGTTTTAAGTTAGTTTTTTTTATAAAGACGGGGTTGTTTAGCAATTTTGAAATATTTCCAATTGGGGATTTTTAATTTTTCCTTCTAGATTAATTTATTCCAATCCCTAATTGGTATCAAATTTATTCAAATATAATCCCCTTTCTTCTTCCTCACACTTCGCAGGAAACTAGCTGCATGTTCGGTTGATGGATCTTGCAATGTAGGACAAGAATCAGTAAAATGCCTATTTTCTGAACAGACTCCACAGCGAACGTTTTGCGTCTGTGCTATAGCTAGACCTCGAACCAGAGAAGTCAGAGCATCGATCTTCTCATTGACACTGGAGCTGTCTGCTCGCTCAACTCCCTTCACAGGTCGGTATCGGTCATCATCCTCATCCTCATATTGCTGACCTCCAGAAACCATGTCGATGCTGCTTTGCCTCTGCTAGAGTCTTGTTAGTTAGTGATCCTCCGCTAGCAGCATCGACTATTTTCCTGTCAAAGGTAGACATACCACAGTAAAAATAGTTAGTGAGCAATTGATATTCAGAGAACCTATGGTCTGGACATTTACGGCACAATTGCTGGAAAATCTCCCAGTAATCAGCCAAACTCTCATTTTGCTTTTGCTTTTTACTGCTAATCGCCATTCTCAAATTTGCAGCTCTGGACTCCGGGAAGAACTTGCGCAGAAATTGTCCTTCCAACTCATTCCAAGTGGTAATCAAACCAGATGGAAGATCAAATAGCCAATCTCGAGCCCTGCCTTGCAAAGTATGAGAAAAAGTTAGTAGCCTCAAATTATCATCAGAAAAACCTTGAGGGCGAAGAGTCGAGCAGACTAGATCAAATTTGGCTAAGTGCTTATGTGCACTTTCTCCAGGAAGATCGCTGAACTTAGGCAAGACCTGGATGAAACCAGGTCGTATCTCAGAATTATTTGCAATCGTAGGCAGCACGATGCAAATGGGTCGATTGTTTCTGTGGCGACCCAACTCACTGATTGGAGGTTCAGGCTCAGGCACATTCTCGAGAGCTCGATTCCCGTTGTTGGCCATGTCTTCCTTGAACAAATGATGCAGATCAAATGTTCCCAGATCAGATGTGGAAGCTCCTTTAGATTCTCTTGCAAACTTCCTCAATTGTCGTAAAGTCCTCTCTGGTTCTGGATTGAATTCTAGACTTCCTTTTTGTGAGGATCGAGTCATGCACTGGAAAAACAAAACAAAATAAAAAGAATTAGCAAACTAAAAATATTAGAATAATTACTGCTTAAAAACCGATCCCCGGCAATGGCGCCAAAATTTGGTGCGTCATTTTTCACCAAATTTAATACTCCGACCGACAGTCAGTATGCCCACACTACCCAGAATAGTAGCAAGTAAGATTGTCTCCTAAAGGACCAGCGAGAACAATTCGAACCATCAGTTTGCAGTAACCAACTTTCCACACGAATATCTTCTTTATAATGTAAAAAACAAATTTAAAAGCAATTAAACAAATGTAGTTTTCTTAACAGAATTAAAGGTATTATAGCTTCTAATTAACTCCACCCTATCTTAATTATTATGATCCTTGATGCAAAGAATAATTCAATTAACACATACAAATCAGTTATAGCCACCGAAGACACTTACTGACGTAGCCTAATTTCTCCTTAGTTTCTCGATAATCAGGAAGACACTTCACTAATGATTTCCCTAATCGACTGACAACCATAAGAGACACTCTATAGATTTAATGAGCCGACAGCTTTATGCACTAGATAAACCCGATTCAAAACCAATAGACTCTGACACAGGACTATCGAATTAAGACTGCTCTTCCCTCGATTCTGAAGAATCGTTGTACCACTAATTAAACTTAAACCACAATTACGGATGGCCGGTTTAATTGGCTACTAATTAATTCCGATCTACTAAATATTCACGACTATCTAGCAGGGACGAAACAATTAACAACTTTAAACACCGAGAATCACAGATACATGCAATTAATTAAAATAGAAAGAACAATTAGATCTCACAGTATAATTATGCCAGGGCTTTGTTAATCTTCACCGGAATAGAACACATTTAGCTTGAATTCATAATTGGATTGGCACTTCAAAAATTAATTGATAGAAAGAATGATGAAGAAAGGAATGAAAAATTAAATTGAATCGTGAACTCTGTACAGAAAAATCGTTTCTCATATTATTTCTAGCGTTGGAATTAATCTGTACTGTTATGGATACTGTAATAGATAGAGTCCTACTCTATCTAGAAGTCCTTTTATACCAATACTTAACTAATTAATTAATAAAAGAAATCTAATCCTAATCCAACTAGGAAAATAATAAAAATAAAGTCCAAAAGTAATAAAAACAGCCCAAATTTCGTCCATGGCCCACAACTGGTGCATATCCACTATCTCCAGCCCAAATACAAGTACAATCCACCAGTCGGTATGCCCATACAGACTGATTTCCAGACTCTTCAGCTTTTCTTCAATCAAATTGCGTCCAATGGCGCTGAACATCATTTTGTTCGTGATATCGAGCATGACTCCATACTCGGGCTTCAAATCAGTTTTAGTTGTCGTAAAACTGAATTGCTTGGAGCAATTTGAAGTACGCCATTCTTTCCAGTACGGTTCAGCTGAATCTAATCAGATCTAGAACCCTGGAGTCTTTTCTGGGAAGTTGAAAGATTTCTGCAATCTTTCTTTCAGTGATTTGGAGTTTCTTTCCTTGAATCACTGATTGTATGACCTTCCCATCTGCAGTGACCTTTGCTTGAAGCAGGAACTCACTGATCAAGTTTTGTCATAAAAATCTTGGAGGAGTTTCTAGGTAGTGCAGAATTCCATTCTTGTGAAGATTGACCAGAAGAAAACGATTGTTTGATTCCTTAATAATCAATTGAAATTTCTGTCTTTCTAGAAATTTATCTCTCATCATTTGCTCATTGAAATAAGCAAGAGCTTTGAATGTTTCAGCCATATTTGAAAATATTGGCTGAGTTTGAATTGAAGCCTTTTTGATAGAGAAAGAGAGAGAATACTCTTTTGAAAGATGTTTTTCTTGAAGAGTATGAGATTTTTCTCTTCTATAGCCCCCCTTTTTTTAGTGTTGTGTTTGTATTGTTGATGTTGTTGTATTCTCTTAAAATTTTGAGCAAGGAGTTTTTATGAGTGAAAAGGAGACTCATAAATGTGTTTGTTGAAAGAATTAAATGCCCCTTGTCATTTTGCTTTGGCTTTTGATTTTGAGCTTAGGACTAACGGTCAAAAAGTAATAAATATTGACATAAGCATTTATTTGAACCAAAGGAAAATTATTTATGAAAATATTTTAAAAGGCAAACTGATCTACAAGAAGTTTTCCTAAGGCATCTAGTCACCTGACTTCTGAAGCCTTGAGGTCTTCTTGCGATCAATTTTTCTTTTCTTGAGGGCTGACTTTCTGGAACTATCTGATTTTTCTTTGTGAAGTTCTTCTTCAGAGGTCTTTAGTCCAGTGTGAGCTTGAAGCTCCTTAATTGACTCAGATAGCTGTCTTATCTGGTCTTGCACATGTTTGATCAGTTCTTCATAATGATTGGAAGGTTGAACTGATGGACAACTGGTCTGTGTGTCTGGTCGAATACCGTCAGTTATTTTGGTTCTTGAGTCTGCTTTTGTCTTTTCTTTAACCTCCTTCATTCCTTGCGTTGAGTCCTTTGGCTGTGTTGATGTAGAGCTTCTTTGAGCTTTCCTTTTGGTAAACTCAGTTTGAACTGTCGTTTCAGCAGCCTTTCTGACTGAATTTGATTCAGCCCGTTCCCTCTCTTTGTGATTTGTTGGCATGAATGTTGGAAGTTCTTCATCAAAGTCGGAAGATTCCATTTTGATTGGTTTAATCATCTTTGCCTTCCCTTTTCCAACGACTTTTGAGGCCTTCATCGATTTCCGCCGGGTTAGATATTCTCTGATCTGTATTGGCAGTTCTGTCGTTCGTTTGATTGATTTTGGTAGAAAGTCATCGGGATCAACTGGCTTGACTAAGGTCTCCTCTATCATTAATTCTGGAAGTTGATTTTCCAGAATTAGGCTGACTCGGTTCAGGAAGCACATCTTTTGTGGAAATCTTTTATCGCTGACGGTTTTTGTTTTGACAATATCCACATATTTCTTCAGCTGATCAAAGAAGTGTTATGCCCAGTATATCTTCATTTCATTGTAGATGGCCTTGTAGATTTGGTATTTCGGCACAGTCATCTCTAAAAGGCTTCCTGTTGCTCCAATGAGCATCTTGTTGATGATCATAGCTGACACTTGATATTCATCCTTGAATTTGGTTATCATGTGATTGCTATGATACTCTTGAGTGATCGATTCCTTCTTCCATTTATTATAGTGTGGTTCGGGATTCACCCACACATTCTCAATTCTCTTACCACCAGTTGGAATTTTGAAGATCTTCTGGAGGATCATTGGAATGATAGAGATTTCTCTTCCTCTCACTTTAGTAATGATTTCCTGAGGGTTCTCTTTGTATCTTGAGTTCAGAAAGAACTCTGCTACGGCCTCAAGATAGACTTTTGACGGAGCTTTCTCAGTGAAGGATTTTAGCTTGGCTTTCTTTACTAATGTGATGATCAATTCACATAGTTTTGAGTTACTGCAAGTTTCTCTGAAGGCCACATGATTGAGGAATTTGTCATGGTGTAGGTCTTCTTTAAACACAGTAGAGTCCTCACCAGTGAGTTTGAAGTTGTACTTTCTTCGATGTTCATTGGTAGAGAACTGATTCATTGAGGAAGAGTTTTGGGAAGATATGAGAGATTTGGGAGTGAAGGGATTTTGGATGAATTTTGCGAGACTGAGTGCTTGATTTATATGGTCAGCTGTGTGAGGGATTTAAGAGAAACGGCTAACTTATTTATAGACTCAAGCAATTGGTGAATCCAACGGTAAAAAGGAATTTGATTGTAAATCAAAATCAAACGGTTCCGATTAATCCGTTGATTTTAATTTCAGACTTTTCCATTGAGATTAATAAGGGGAGAAAAAGTGGGTCCAACGGTAATATTTGAGAGACACTTCATTTTACAGTTCAGTAATAAATTCAATTTGAACTCATCTGATATTCGCTCTCCTCCAGTCTCCACGTGGCATTGAGCTGCTGACGTCATCAGTTGCCTCCTCGACTGATGATCCTCTTGGCTTGTAGTGATCAGTTACAGTTGGAGTCTCTTCAGCTTAAGCTGTTCTTTTCATCTTTGCTCCGCCTTAGCTTATCAGCTGCTTCCTTCAGCTTAAAGCTTTTCTTTCTTCAGTCAATTTTGAATTCAACTACTCTCATCAGCTGAATATGACTGGTTGAGAACTGATGCCTTCTGTAATCAGTTTTCTCATTTTCATCCATCAACTTTCTTGCTGCCTTTGCCATTCTTTTAGAACTGATATGAGCTTTATCAGTTTAAGCTCCAAAGCTTAGTTGATTGATGCCCTCTTGGGTCAGTTCTCATCATCAGCTGGAGTGCTCCTTTTCACTCCTTCTCTTGAATGATCGTCTTATTCATTTGAAGCTAGTTCAAGCAATCCTAGTTGGATGCATAGCTCAACAAATCTAGCTTCTGGCAATGGCTTGGTGAAGATATCGGCTCTCTGCTTCTCCGTGTTGACATATTTGATACATATGTCTTTCTTCTCAATGTGATCTTTGATGAAGTGGTGTCTGATATCAATGTGCTTCGTCCTTGAATGCAATACTGAATTTTGAGATATTGCAATAGCACTATTGTTATCACAGTAGATTGGCAGTTCTTCAGTCTCCACCTTGTAATCCTTGAGTTGTTGCTTCATCCATAAGATTTGAGCACAACAGCTTCCAGCAGCTACATACTCGGCTTCAGTTGTTTACGTGGTAATTAAGTGCTGCTTTTTGACAAGCTCCTTGGTATATTTGGCTTAGCTGATGAAGATCCCATCTTCAAGCTGCTTTACTTAGAATCCTAAGAAGAACGTCATTTCTCCCATCATGCCCATCTCAAATTCGCTTTGCATCAGTTGAGCGAATCGAGTGCAGAGATCTTTGCTCTTGGATCCAAAAATTATGTCATCCACAGAAATTTGAACCATCAAGATCTCAGATGATCGTTCTATTCTGAATAGAGTACGATCAGTGACTCATTTTTTAAACCCATTCTTTAGCAAGAACATTGTGATCATACCAAGCTCTTGGCGCTTGCTTCAGGCCATATAGGGCTTTCTTTAACTTGTAGACTTGATCTCCGATTTCGAAACCTGGAGGTTGCTCGACATACATATCCTCCTTGAGCATCCCTTGCAAGAATGCGCTTTTAACGTCCATTTGATAGACCGTGAAATTGTTGTGAGCTGCATAGGCGAGGAACAATCTGATGGCCTCCAATCTTATAACTGGTGTGAATGTCTCATCAAAGTCGATCCCTTCACTTTGTGAGCAACCATTGGCTACCAGTCTGGCCTTGTTCCCATGCCTTGTTCATCCAGTTTGTTGCGAAAAACCCATTTAGTCGCAATGACTTTTTGAGTTTTCGGCCTATCAATAAGAAACCACACATCATTTCTTGTGAACTGGTTCAGCTCTTCTGCATTGCTATAATGCAATCTAAATCTTCAAGCGCTTCCTTTATATTGGCTGGTTCCATCTATAAGATGAAGCATGTGAAGAGTGCATGCTCTGTTGACCCTCTGGTCTGAACTCTGCTTCTTGGATCCCCAACAATTTTGTCGACTGGATGACTTCGAAGCCATTTTGGAATTGTTGCCTCTGTTGTGCCTTCGGCTGCTTCATCAGTTGCTCCATTAACTGATCCTTCGGCTGGTCTTTCAGCTGATTCTTCGGCTTCTGCCTGTTCTTCATTCTCACTAATTCTTTCCCTTGTTTCAGTTATGGGGTTTGAGGTTTCACCACGATTTGTGTCCTCATTGACCAAGTTATCTTCAACTCGTCTAGAATCAGTTTCAATGCCATCTTCTAGTGAAGCTTCAAACTGCTCCGGGATAATGTGATCAACATAGTCCAATAGACCTTCACTAGGCAATGCTTGCTCTGATGTACAGTTCTCCTTCTTGTTTCTGTACTCATTAGCAAGCTCATCAAATACCACATGACATGTTACATCCACAACCAGTGTTCTTTTGTTGAACACTTTGTAAGTTTGAGAATGAGGGGCATTATAGCCGAGAAAGATCCCCTCATCAACTTTGGCACTGAAAGCTTTCAACTGGGATTTGCCATTGTTGTGAATATAACATTTGCAGCCAAATATCTTAAAGTAAGAGACAGAAGGCTTACGTCTCTTGAATAGCTCGTAGGGCGTCTTGTCATGGGTGATGACTATGGCACTTCTATTTTGTGTATGGCAGACTGTGTTAACTGCCTCTGTCCAATAGCATTCAGCTATGCTGGCATCTACTATCATTGCTCTAGCTATCTCCTTTAGCATGCGATTTCTCCTTCAGCTACGCCATTTTGTTGAGGAGTTCTTACAGCAGAGTGTTCATGAGTGATTCCCAGTTCACTCAAGAACTTGATCATTTGCTGATTGACAAATTCAATTCCATTGTCGGATCTTATCCTTTGAACTAATTTTCCTTTGTCAGTCTGCAATCTTTTGATCAATGTTGATAGCTTCTCAAAAGTCTCATCCTTACTTCTCAGGAACTCCACCCAGGTATACCTTGAGTAGTCGTCTACTACTAAAGGTGTAAACTTTTTACCTCTGGAGTTGGTAGTTTCACAGGTCCAAACAGGTCCATGTGAATCAACTGAAGAATGTCAGTCGTTCCTTGAGGATGACTTTTGTTTTTAAATGACGACTTCACCTGCTTCCCTTTCTGGCATGGTCCGCAGAAGCCAATTTTCTTGTAGATCTCCTTGGGAAGCCCATCAACTAGCTCATTCTTGGCCAGGTAGTTGATAGTTTTGAAGTTGAGATGATTCAGTCGTCGATGCCACAGCCAGCTTGCTTCAGTTAATCTTTTGGAGAGAAAGCAAGCTTCTGAATAGCCGGTTGACCAATTAACTACATACATGTTGCCCTTTCTTACTCCAGTTAGGAG
The DNA here is from genome assembly GCA_026008535.1 of Perilla frutescens. Taxonomy (NCBI): domain Eukaryota; kingdom Viridiplantae; phylum Streptophyta; class Magnoliopsida; order Lamiales; family Lamiaceae; genus Perilla; species Perilla frutescens. The sequence continues at coordinate 36,343,799 of BRKX01000016.1, read as the reverse complement.
TATGGCTCTAGTTAATTTGTCTCTACTAATACATGAGCTATTGCTGAAGTTGACTGAGTACCTATTATCATAAAGCTGACTGATGCTCAGCAGTTTGTGCTTCAGTCCTTCAACATGTGACACTCCATTCACGACAACTTTTTCTTTAACCACAAACCCTTCTTTAATGGTTCGGCTCTTTGAGTTGTCTCCAAAAGTGACTAGTGGTCTCTTAACCTCTTTATAACCATCAAGATCATTCTTGTCTCTGGTCATGTGTTTTGAGCATCCGCTATCCAAATACCAAGTATCTTTGACCCTTTTCTTGGATAGGATGCTCTTTACCTGCAAAGCAAAAATCAGGTTTTAGGTACGCGCATGATATCGGGTCCAGAAAGGTTAATTATGTGTTTGGGAATCCACATACGCTACACTTTTGGCTTTTCTTTTCCAAGAGATCCTTCAGAATTAGATCTCTAGATATGCATCGGACTTATTATAACTCTTCGACTGAGAGTTAAGTCCTATGATCTATACCTCCGATGAGATTCAGGATAGAAGACTTTAACTAATATCCTCTCATTTTGCGACCGTGATGCTCTCTGTCTTGGCCAATTTTGTCTGACCGTTTGACCTTGAGCCTTTTGGCCTTTGTGGTATGGCCATTAATGAGTGCTTGAATTGCACTCAATTGCACTTGCTTTTGAGTGCGTTTGCACTAAGTTTATGTATATATATTTGTTAATAATGTAAATATTGTCTTTAATCATTAATTTTGTTATAAGTGCCCAATACATGATATTTTTGGGTTAATATCGTACAAATTAAAGTTAAATTAGGATTTCGATCATCAAAGGCCACACAAGACTTGAAAAGATGAAGAAAACCAAGAGCTGGGCTCAGACACGGCCTCAGGACGCGATCAAGAGTCATGTTGCAGAGCCCTTCAGAGGCTGAAAAATGTGAAGCCTGGACGCGGCCTAGAGGCGTGACCCAGCAGGGGTGGTGTTGCAGACCCCTCCGGGCATGGCCTCCGGGCGCAGGTGTAGGGTAGGTCGCGCCCTAGGGCCTGTACAACATGGCCTTAGGGCACGACCAGTTTGCCCGCTTTTGAGCCACTTCAAAGACATGATTTTCTTTGTTCCAAACTCGACCTCCAGGCGCGATTCTGGTGGGGTCGCATTTAGGACTGATAAATCTGCTTTTTGACTTTTGGCACTTCATTATTGGTCCATCATATCTTATAACTCTTGGAGAGTTCAAACAATTCACCTCTCACTCGAAAATACACTTAGAAACCCTCTCCATTTGAGATTTTTGGAGATCAAGAACAACAAGAGGAGGAGGAAGATTCAACCATCCATTTGAAGATTCAAGCCAAGGGATTGAAGGAGTTTGTTCTACATTGGGTTTTATCTTCTCCTTCACTCTTTTACTCTTGTATTTAGAATGGGTTTTGGATCCTCTTTTTGTATTCTTGATCTTGTTATAAATATGGTAGGCTAGAGCCCTAAGGGCTTTAGGATATGGTGAAACAATGTGAATCTTGTTCTTGATAAGGGTTTAATCAATGGCTATGCTCTGTCAAGGTTTTAATCCATGCTTGTTCTTGAATGATGTTGTTTAAGTGGCCTTCATTTAACATCAAATGTATGATTCACTTGCATCTTGCCCATTCCGTGAACATAAGCATATATGGATTGAATTCATGTATTTGTACTCTTCGTTGAATGTTGAATATGTGGAATGAAATGTGACCTCTTTGAGCCTTTGGTAGGTGTGATCTTGGAATGTGTTAGAGATAGATATCCTTGTCGCATTCGCAATTAAAGAGATATTCGAGAGATGCTCTTTCTATATTCGTGGTCTTCGTGTCTATGAACTTAGCATGATTGTGTGTTGTACCCTTGTTGTTTGATCAAGAGGAATGTTGTTAATCCATGTCCTAGAGTCTTGTCTTAATTTACCTTCTTTAAATCTCCCTTTGTTGATCTTGTCTCTTGCATTCTATTTAGATTGTTTATTATTGTTGTTTGGTATTGCCTTATTTAGTTTATGTGTTAGTTTTGTGTTATGATAATCACACCTCATCTATTCATAGTCTAGATATTTCATCAATCTATCTTTGTGGTAAAAGGGGGAGCTTACCTTGAGGGTAAGCTAAGAAATGATATGGAAAAGGGGGAGCTTACCTTGAGGGTAAATGAAGAAAAGATAACATTCTCACTTCCAAAAGCAATGCAACATGCCGAAGAAGAGGCAAAGATCGTAGAGGAGTGCATGGTGCTCCAAATGGTGGATGAGTGTGTAGAAGAGGAGGATTTGTGTAGATCAAAAGATCCCCTTGAGATTTTCATCTCTAACTTTATCTTTAATTCTTTGCCTAATGATGATGTTGGTCTATGTGATTTCGTTTCTATGATGAATTCTTTTCAGGAATCCTACTTGAAGAAGCCAAAGTTCTTGCCATTGAGAGACGAGGACCAAACATCAAAGGAAAATGAAGAGTTGAAAGCAAAGGAGGAAATGGAGTTGAAGCCCCTACCTACACACTTGAGGTATGCTTACCTTGATGAAGCCAAGCAAAAACCGGTAATCGTTTCTTCCCTCTTATCCGTGAACAATTAGAGAAATTGTTGAGGATTTTGAGAAAAATCCAAAGCACTATAGGGTGGTCAATTTCCGACCTTAAGGGTATTAATTCTTCGATATGCATGCACAAAATTTTTCTAGAAGAAGATTATAAGCCTAAAGTGCAAAATCAAAAAAGACTCAACTTTATTATGCAAGAAGTGGTTAGAAAAGAGGTGTTGAAATTGCATGATACCGGGATAATTTTTGGTATTTCAGATACTGAGTGGGTGAGTTCCACCCAAGTGGTTGCTAAGAAATGGGGGATGACTATTGTTGAAAATGATAATAAAAAAACAATTGCTACTCGAGTGGTGACCGGTTGGAGAATGTGTATAGATTACAGGGCTTTGAATGCATACACTAGGAAAGATCATTTTCCTTTACCCTTCATAGATCAAATGCTTGATGGGTTGGTGGGTCATAAATTCTATTGCTTTCTTGATGGTTACTCGGGATATAATCAAATCATGATTGCTCCCGAGGACCAAGAGAAGACTGTCTTTACTTGTCCATATGACATATTTGCATATAGGTGGATGCCGTTTGGGTTGTGTAATGCACCCGCCACCTTTCAAAGGTGTATGATGTCCATTTTTTATGGATTAATTGAGAATATAATGGAGGTGTTTATGGATGATTTTTCCGTATTTGGTGATTCTTTTGATATATGCCTTGATAATCTAATACAAGTCTTTTAGAGATGTGAAGACACCAACCTTGTACTTAATTGGGAAAAATGTCACTTCATGGTGAGAGATGGCATTGTTCTAGGACACAAAGTGTCGGGTGAAGGTCTTGAGGTAGACCGGGCAAAGATCATTGCCATTGAGAAACTACCTCCTCCAACAAATGAAAAGGAAGTTAGAAGCTTCTTTGGACACTCCGGGTTTTATAGGAGTTTTATAAAAGATTTTTCCAGAGTTTCTAAAATTCTTTGTCATCTACTTGAAAAAGCCGTTGAGTTTGATTTTGATTCTAATTGTTTGCAGGCTTTTGAGACATTGAAGAAGGCCCTCATCATGGCACCCGTGCTTATCATGCCCGATTGGAGTGATCCATTCGAGATATTGTTTGATGCAAGAGAGATAGCAGTAGGAGCCGCTCTTGGTCAAAAGAGGGACAAGTTTTTCCGGGTGATCTACTACAGAAGTAGAACGTTGGATCCGGCCTAACTCAACTACACCACCACGGAGAGGGAGCTCTTGGCAGTGGTTTACGCATTCGACAAGTTTAGACCCTATCTCATTGGGGCCCAAACTATTGTGTACACCGATCATGCCGCCTTAAGGTATCTCTTTGCAAAGAAAGATGCAAAGCCGAGGCTCATAAGATGGATTCTCCTTCTCCAAAAATTCAATGTAGAGATCCGAGATAGAAAAGGATGCGAGAATGTGGTTGCGGATCACTTGTCCCGGTTGGAGCACGTGAAAGGAGAGGAAGAGAACACATGGCCAATAATGAGAGTTTTCCCGATGTGAGAATCATGTCGACATCAACAAAAGTCCTATGGTTTGAGGATATTGTCAACTACCTTGTTGCCAAAATCGTGCATGTGGAGATGGAAAGCTACCAAAGGAAGAAATTCTTCCATGATCTTAAATTCTAAATTTGGGATGAGCCTTATCTCTTTAGAAGATGTGTCGATTCCATGCTTAGAAGGTGTGTACCGGAGGAGAAATGGAGCGAGATTATAAAGGCATGCCATGATTCACCTTGTGGAGGCCATTTTGCATCGAATAGAGCCGCAAGAAAGATTCTACAAAGTGGGTTCTATTTGCCCTCCATATTCAAAGATTGTGGAGAATTCGTGAAAGCATGTGAGCGTTGCCAAAAGATGGGATCGATTTCAATGAGGGATGAGATGCCAATGAACGCCATTGTTGAAGTAGAGTTGTTCATGGGACCGTTTATGGCTTTCGAGGGAAATCTCTACATCTTGCTAGCGGTGGACTATCTCTCCCGGTGGATCGAGGCAATTCCCACCAAAACAAATGATTCCAAGGTTGTGCTCAAGTTCCTCCAAATGAATATTTTGACAAGATATAGAGCTCCAAAAGCCTTGATTAGTGATGGAGGCACCCACTTTTACAATAGGTGGATGACAAGCCTCCTAGCACGACATGGATTGAAGCATAAGGTGACGATTCCCTACCACCCACAAGCCAATGGGCAAGCCGAGCTTGCAAATCGAGAGGTGAAGCAAGTCCTCCAAAAAATGGTGAAGACGAACGGAAAGGATTGGTCGAGCCACCTTGATGAAGCACTTTGGGCCTATCGAATGGCCTACAAGACTCCATTGGGGATGTCTCCCAATCAAATACTGTTTGGAAAGTCTTATCACCTTCCAATTGAGTTCACTCACAAGGCGTATTGAGCCACCAAAAAGCTCAACCTTGACTTTGAGATGTCAAGAAAGGAAAGAATTTTCCGATTGAATAAAATTGACGAATTTAGGCTAGAGGCCTTTGAAAATTCTTCCATCTACAAGATGAGGACCAAACTCTATCATGATAAGTTCTTGAGGAAGAAAGAACTTGCACCCATAGATGCTATGTTGCTTTTCAACTCAAGATTGAAGTTGTTTCCCAGGAAACTCAAGACAAAGTGGGGAGGTCCTTATTTAATCTCAAGGATCTTTGAGAGTGGTGCTGTGGAATTGTAAGCCAAGGATGGGAATCGATTTGTTGTCAATGGTCAACGTGTGAAAAAGTTCTACAATGCGGAGGAGCAAGCCAGAATGTTTGTACTCCATTTGAAGGATGTTTGAAGAACATATCATGTCGAGCTCACGACGTTAAATTAAACGCTAGTTGGGAGGCAACCCAATCATTTTAATTTTTGTTAGTTTATTTTTCTTGTTTTTAGTTTATTTTAAGTTTTATTGTCTAGTTAATTTCTTTTGTAATTGTTTGATTCCTAAAGTGAGGAATTGAACTTGATGAATGGTGTTTGTGTGCTTTAAGTGAGTGAAAATTTTGCAGGGATAGAAAATTGGAGGCAATGGTTAAATTAGTGTTGAAAGGAGAAGGAAAATGAAAAATTTGATAAAATATGCATGAAACCCGGCCTCCAGGCATGACTAGCATAGGGGTCGCACCCCAGATGACTCAAAACGCGGGCACGAGGCGTGACCAAATCCCATGTTGCAGAGGGCTTCAGAGAGCCAAATTTCTTCGGCCCGAACGCGGGCACCTGGCGCGACCCAGCAGCACTCGCACCCCAGGCCCCTCCGAGTGCGGGCTCGGCACACGACCCAATCGGGGTCGCACCTCGGCCTGTTAGGTTTTTAACCCCTTTTTCTCTCATTTCACTCTCATTTTCACACCCTCACTCACTCTCACTACACTCACAACACACGAATTCACCCTCTCCTTCAAAGAATCAAGGTAATTCTTCTCTAAATTCTCATTTACTCTACTTGAATTATACTCTAGCATGAATCCTATGTTTCTATTGTTCACATTTTGAGAAATTTGGGAAAAATTCCTCTTTTGTGCCTTAGAATTGGGATGAACGAAAATTACATGAATTTTACCCAAATTGCGCTTACATTTGAAAAGTTGTACAAATTCTAGCATGTGTATGATATGGGTGTTGGTATTTTGTTAGGATTTTGGTGGAATTTGTTTGGTTTCTTGTTGAATTTGGGGCAAAAATGGTGAACTTTGGATTTTTCATGTTATTTGGTTGTTTATTTCTCCATTGTTGCTCAAATGAGGATGAATGCTCATAATGCTTGCACTTAGATGACTAGGATGAAATAAATTGTGCTCATTTGACAAAAATATGCCATTTTGGTTGATTGAATGTTGTATCTTGTTTCTACCTAGTCTAAGTATGACGAATGCATTGTGAGTTGAAGGAATATGTTGGATTTTGGTGCATTTTGCTTGGGTTCATGTTGAGATTGTTGGAATAAGGCACAAAAGATTGATCTTGACAAATAATTTGTATGCTATGATGTGAAATTGGAACCATTGCTCTCTTATTTTGGTGTTTTTGCTACATCCTTGCACAATGAGCCTATGTCATCTCCTAATTGGTTTGAAACTTGAGGATTAAATGTCCAAATTGGGGGAAATTTGAATGTTTGAATGGTATTTACATGTTTTATTCAACCTTAATGTGAAGTTTTGCATTCAATGAAAAGATACTTTGGGAAAAGCATGAATTTGATAAATTTTGGAGCATAAAAAGAGAGAGATTGAATATAGTATACATGTAATGTTGCTATGTTGCTTTGGATATTGTCATATTGATCTTAATCCTCTTTTTGCTTAAAAATCTTATTTAAAGAATCATGAAATTGTTGAATGCATGAGATAAAAATGCGAGCATTGCTCTTTAATGTTGAATAAGCCCTCTCATGTTTTGATTTTGTCATCTTTGAAATGAGGGTCCTTTATTTGACAATTTGAAAATTACTTGCATTTGTGGTTGGAAATTCATGATAATGTCAAGAAATGGGAATTTTTTGTGATGAATGAATGAAAAAGGGGGAGTTCTTGTTGTTGGCATTGATACATTAATTTGAGCCCCTTTTGTCTAGATTTTTTACTTATGATTGAGTTGGGTAGTTAAAATCATTAGAAACAAGCATTTTTGTTCATTGATAGTGTGTAATAATTTCGTTATTTGGTCCTACGATTTTGATTTTGTCATATTTATTTGAGGGCCTTTTACCCTACTTTGTCTTGTGTTGATAATGATTGGTTTAGGACTCATGTTCATTTTGCCTTTGTTTTTTATATTGTCAAATATGGAATGAGGCTATTTGTGCCAAGATAAATATGTGCCCATTTTGGATTTTAATGTTGGTACTTTGGAAAGGGAAGCATGTTTATCATTTGATAGGAGGCAAGAAATTGTCAATGGATTTAAACTTTCATTTACCAAAGTTAGTTGAGAAAGTGTGTTGGATATTGTCATATGCTTTGAAACCTCAATTTCTTTGTTTGGATTTTAAGTTGGTTATGCCCCTATGTCTCTTTTTCTTTTTCTCAGGTACCGTATCCCAAATAAACAAAAATGGCACCAAGAAGGGGAAGAAAGTCTACAAGGAGATAAGAGCCCGAATTCAACCCCAAAATGGACCAAGAAGAGGAACAAGAAGAAGAAGACCTCGGGATAGATGACCCCATGACATATGGGATTCACTTTACAGAGGTGGGGCACATGACAAACTGGGATAGACTTTTCTCATTAAGTGTGGCCACTACACGATTCATGTGTCCCACATCCACAAAGATCCTTAAGATAAGGGACGACGTATGGACCCTTCTGGACAGGATCGGATGGTTACAGGCCCTGGAGACAGCAAGGAAGACCCACCCCCTCTCAGTGAAAGAGGTGTTGAGTACACTAGACATAAAGAGGACGGCAAAGAGAGGGCCCGTAAGATGCACTTTCAGGATGGGCAATAGGGATAGAGCTCTCACGGTTGAGGATGTCAACCGAATCTTCAATACGTCTGATAACGGCATCTACCATCCTCTGACTAGATACGAAAAGGATTATGCCTACCGCCTCTTCTACCTGACTGATTCTGACACCGAGAAGTATGACTCTAGCATTGCCAAGGAATCTACCTTGCCTAACCCCGTCTTCAGATATCTGCACCGCATTCTAGCATCTACAGTTTTTGCTAGATGAGAGAACAGTGGGTTGAGGACTTCAGAATTGTTCGCACTATGGGCTATGCTGAATGTTGTCCACCTGAACTTTGAAGCATTCTTTCTTGAGCAGCTTCAAATGCAAGCTCACATGGATAATGGCTAGATATGTATTGGGGGATTGATCACCCCAATAGTCGAGCACTACAATATTAATTTGGATGAGTACCAAGAGAGTCCAGGAGTGAGACTCTTGAGTATCCTCTACTTGAGAAAGATAAAGATGCTCACCTTGGACATGAGAACATATCTAATGTCCATGAGAGGAGGGGGGAACTTTCTACTGCCAAATCCGGCTCTTACTCATGTGTCTAATTTCCAAGAATGAGACAACTGGATGATGGATACACCGGCTCATCGTGAGGCTATTCAAGTTGTGGGACTTCCTAGGGGCATCAGAGATGCCATTGATGAGCAACCAGAAGGAGGAGGAGACGATGCTGGAGAGGGACCATCCAATGCCAATTTCAGACGAGGGCGGTGCTACTCCGAAGAATAAATTGCTGGCCGCTTTGATGCACTGGATGGCTACATGATGTCAATAGAGGAGTCCATGCAAAATTGGAGGAGTGATGTGCATAATGAGTTTGGAAATCTGATGCAGGATTGTACACAAGATTTGATGATATCCAAAGCGATAACAGAATGGGTCAGATTCAGTCCAATATGGATGAGAGATTTCATGCCATCTAGACGGATATAGATGAGAGGTACACAGGCCTCAGAGGTGAGATCAGGGGTCTATCTGATAACATGGGCTCGTTTAGATCGGAGATACAAGACCTAGCCGGACTTTTCATAGGAATGGACACCAGATCTGGGTCACAGCAGCAGCCCTATACTATGTCTCAGCATCAACAACAGATGACTCTCTACCACTTCTACCAATCGCAACAGCAGTTTCAGCAGCAGCCGTTCCAATTGATGCAGCAGTTCCCGACTGGATAATTCATGGCCTCCTCATCCTCCTCACAACACTTCCAGCAGATGCCGATAGGGAAATTCATGGCGACCTCCTCTTCTCATCAGTATCAGCAGTTCCAGACCTCCCAATTCATGACTTCTTTATCATCTATACCGTTTCCACAGCAGTCTCCACACCACCACCAGCATCCATCTCACTGAGCCGTTAGTGAGCCTTGCCACCATCTTTTTGTCTCCAAACTTATTTTCTCTCTTGGATAAAAATAAGTTTGGGAAAGGGGAAGAGAGTAATGGTGGCAAGGGTCTTTTCTGCTCATTTATCGCTTTATTTTGAACATTGTCTAGTTAGTTTATTTATGTTGTCGGATATTGAAGCATGTTCAGATGTTTGAGCATGCTTATTTTTATTTATGCTTAGGATTATGCTTGAATTATTATTTTTTATGTTGGATTGTTTGGATGGAGGTAATTAATGGATATTTGATCGCATGTCGTTTTGCTTCATGAGCATGTGATGTTTTATCTATATTTTTTTTCAATTGCCTTATGATATGTGGTTTGGGGATATTTTGACTTAAATAGGTGTATGTTCTTGTAACATAATAGGAGTCATGAGCATGTTTTTGATTGAGTTGGAATCTTTGATGATGATGAGCTTATGTTGAAATTTTTTCAAAAATGTTGATAAAAGGCAAGATTTTATAGCATGATAATATAAACAAGGTTCTTGTTATGTCTCAAAAGTACAATTATTGAAGGAAAAGCTTACCTTGGGAAGATTTTGATCCAAAGATTACACTTAGTGTAATCTTTTCTTTGATGAGTGATTAATGGTCCTCGTGGTGCACTAGTCTTTCTCTAGAACTTGCTTTGTGACTTAGTTGAGGTTACAAATTGTGTGTTAAATTTCTTGAAAAGGATTTAAGACCATTCTTTGTTAAACTCATTTTTATCCAAATATGTTCCTTCCAATACAAATTGAATCCCTTGCAAGCCCTTTTTGAGCCTTGAAATGTTTTCTTGATTTTGTTGGGTTGGGAATGAAATAAATGGCAAGATTTGTGTATATTCTTTCAAATTGAACTTATGAGGAATCTTGTAGTTGGAAAAAGGTAAAATGTTGAAATACTCTTGTGATGAAAAAGAACAAAAAGAAGTGAATTATCTTGTTTTGAATTAAAAATGCTTAAGTGAAGAAAAGAAGAGATAGATTCACATTAAGATCACAAACAAAAAGAGTAAGAAGTGATGAAAAATTTTGAAATATCTCAAAGAGATTGGGTTGTGAAATAACAAGGGTAGTAGAGAACTTCTCTAGTTCTTCTTGATTGGTAATGAAATGAATTTGGTATTTTTGGGAAGCTACTTAGCCAAATATGTACCTACCTTTCCGAAAAGCCTTCACTACAACCCAAAAGCCCTTAATGATTCTCAATTAAAAACACAGGTGAAGTAGTGGAGATGTTAGTCACCTTACAAGCTTATGGTAGAAATCTAGTGCACTCTTGACCTTGAGCAGATACATGTTTTGCCTATACACTCGAGAGTGAGCGTTCTTTGATCCTTGTGAGAGCTTGTACTTCGATAATTGTATCATAATGATTTTATTGTACTTGTTTATGTTTGATTGCCAATATCATCTATGCAATGTTCGTCTTTTGATTTTGAAACAAATTATCATCTTGATTCTACTTAAATTAAAATCCTTACCTTGTTACTCTTGTTTTTGTTTGGGGACAAACAAATATTTAAGTTTGGCGGAGTTGATGAGTGCCTGAATTGCACTCAATTGCACTAGCTTTTGAGTGCGTTTGCACTAGGTTTATGTATATATATGTTTGTTAATAATGTAAATATTGTCTTTAATCGTTAGTTTTGTTATAAGTGGCCAATACATGATATTTTTAGGTTAATATCGTACAAATCAAAGTTAAATTAGAATTTCAATAATTAAAGGCCGCACAAGACTTGAAAAGATGAAGAAAATCAAGAGTTGGGCTCAGACACAGCCTCAGGACGAGATCAAGAGTCGTGTTGCAGAGCCCTTCAGAGGTTGAAAAATGTGAAGCCCAGACACGGCCAAGAGGCGCGACCCAGCAGGGGTCGTGTTGCAAACCCCTCTGGGCGCGGATGTAGGGCTAATCGCGCCCTAAGGCCTTTGCAACATGGCCTCAGGGCACGACTGGTTTGCCCGCTTTTCAGCCACTTCAGAGATGTGATTTTCTTTGTTCCAAACTCGACCTCCAAGCGCGAGTCTGACGGGATCACGTTTGGGACTGACGAATCCGCTTTTTAACTTTTAGCACTCCATTATTGGTCCACTATATCTTATAACTCTTGGAGAGTTTAAACCATTCATCTCCCACTCGAAAATACACTTAGAAACTCTCACCATTTGGGATTTTTGAAGATCAAGAACAACAAGAAGAGGAGGAAGATTTAACCACCCATTTGAAGATTCAAGCCAAGGGATTGAAGGAGTTTATTCTACATTGGGTTTTATCTTCTCCTTTACTCTTTTACTCTTGTATTTAGAATGGGTTTTGGATCCTCTTTTTGTATTCTTGATCTTGTTATAAATATGGTAGGTTAGAGCCCAGGGCTCTAGGATGTGGTGAAACAATGTGAATCTTGTTCTTGATAATGGTTTAATCAATGGTTATGCTTTGTCAAGGTTTTAATCCATGCTTGTTCTTAAATGATGTTGTTTGAGTGGCCTTCATTTAACAACAAATGTATGATTCACTTGCATCTTGCCCATTCTGTGAACATAAGCATGTATGGATTAAATTCGTGTATTTGTACTCTTTATTGAATGTCGAATATGTGGAAGGAAATGTGACCCCTTTGAGCCTTTGGTAGGTGCGACCTTCGAATGTGTTCGAGATAGCCATCCTTGTCGCATTCGCAATTAAAGAGATATTCGAGAGATGCTCTTTCTATATTCATGGTCTTTCTATCTATGAACTTAGCATGATTGTGTGTTGTACCCTTGTTATTTGATCAAGAGGAATGTTGTTTAAATAGATGAGTGAATTTTGAACGTTATGATTGGTGATTGGTTAGAAATCACCGGTGGCATTTTAATGCCTGTAGCCATTTGAAGCTCTTAATGAACTAGCTGTTTTGACTTTAATGCTCACTGCTCTAAGATCATTAGGATTTTTCAAAGATTTCCTGTTAAGATCTTCATTGACTGCTTGTCAGAAGGAACATGTGATTCAACTATCAAGTTTTTGGGCATTCAGCTGATGGGCTCTCAGCTATCTCGGCTTCCAGCTTTGAGATTGTCCAGTTGGCAGATTCTCAGTTGCCTAGAGCTTCTATACTGATATAGTCCAGTTCAGCTGACTCAGCAGCTAAGCTTAAAAAGCTTTCAGTTCTAGACTTATCAGTTGGCTAACTGATTGAGCTTTTTCATTTTCTCCTCGAACTGATCTATGGTCAGTTCAGTAGAGGCTCGATGCTTTTAGAGCTGTTTTACCAGCAAACTGATCTTTGATGAGTTTAGGGTCAGCTCTGAGTAAACTCTGATCAGATCAGTTTCAGCTTTTAAGCTGACTCTGTTTATCAGTCTATCTTGGCTTTTTGCTAAGACTGATGATTACTCATCTTTGGATGCCTACCAGTGTCCAAAGTTCTCTTCCCCCTTTACAACTTTTCTTAAGCTTTGAAGAGTTGACTTTGACTGGCCTGATCAAGGCAACCTTGTAAGCTGGTTGACCATGCTTCTGAATAGCTGTCTCTCATCTCAGCTCGAAGTCTTACTTGGTCATTGTTCCTGATTTCCAGCTTTTCATAACCTGCAGTTTTTCGTTAAATAATCACACATGTTTTGACATTTCATCAAAGCCATCATTTGGGATTTTCCCAACAATTTTCCTAACACACAATAGACCATAGTGTTTGTATAAGACCTAAGTTAAATAATCACATTAATCAACATGCTCATCAAAAGGTCTTGTTCAGCTTGTAATGGGGCATACGGTACAAAGGTAGGAATAATTTGGATGCAACTTCAGATAAGCAAATATGGGCATATTCAGGACTGGCACATGTTGTGCTCTCATTCAAGCAGAAAAATATGCATAACATATATTATCAATATCAGGTAGAGCATATATTTTTTTGATTTTTCTAGCAGATAAGACATAACATAAAAGTTTTCTCTTCTTTTCTTTTGTCTTAAACATTTTCTGCTGATCTTTCTCTTTGTTTTCTTTTTTGGACGGGGTAACAAATTTACCCTTTTTCAGGTGATGCTCTTCTTGTGGCCTTAATCATGCTGTCATTCTCGAGCTACACATATATTTATGACTGACATCAGATTACCCTTTTAAGAGAGATTTAAACATAAGGGCTAGAAAACAATTTAAATGGGCTCAATCATGGAAACAAATTGAAGTATTTTTATACAGTCGTGGCTAAGAGAGAAAGAAAAATGCATTAATCATCTAAGCATGCATGCAGTGAGTGGTCAGTTTCACAAAGGGTAAAGGCAAACACAGGTCTAATTATGATTACAGAATCTTAATCTCACAGAAGAAAAAAATAGCATATGAAATGTAGTCTCAAAACTCGCATGGTTTCACTCATCTCATCTATCATTCTCATATGCAAGTTTAATCCCAATCATCATCAATCCATGTTTGATCTAAATGCGACCATAAACAATATTAACTATCACGCTTGTGACACTAAACAGACATGGGCAAATTTCTCCCCACACACTTGCTTGTTAGTGTGTATTGAGGACACAATCAGTGTGTGAGTTGAATCTGCCCGACACCAAATACCAATAAAAAACAGAAATAACCAATAAATATTCACAGACCAACAAAACTAAAGAAAAAACTAAAACAAAACCTAAACTACTAATAAGGGAGCAGAGTGTTTAGGGAGAAGACGGGTATTCTAACCCGTAATGATCTAGCAACTTCCTTAAGGCTTTCTCCGAGCGATCAACTTTCCTTTCCACTTCCTGTAAGCCTTCAGAGAGTAGTTCTTCTTCCTTATCATCGTCAGTCCTGTCATAGGTAGAGGTTGTCAGATTTGCTTCCGACAGTAAGAAGAAGGGGATGTTATTTTTGCCTACTTCGACCAACTTCCACCACTTTAAGCGATTCGAGTCGAAGTATTCTATCATGTTCAATGGTTCGAATTTAGAGGATGCGAGAGAGGTTCCACTTACACTTTCATAAACTCTCAAGATAAAAGGGCCCATAGAGATGCAAGGGACAGTCTTGCTGCTGGCATTCATTTTCCATTGCTGAGCCACTGTGAAGTCGAAGTTCACCTTTTTACCTTTTTCCATACACCATAACAAGAAAAGCTCTTGCTGAGTGACTTGCCCTGTACCGTCTTTACGGGCATAGATATTGTAGGCTATTCATCTATGGTAAATCTGCAAAGCGGCATTCTTGATCTCCCTGGTTTTGCTAGCCCCCGACTTGAATGGGCCGATCCATTCGATCTTCTCCCATTCACGTTGAATGCTCTTTGTCCAAGTTTCTGAGGTTAGTGTCATAGCTTCTTTATTCCATTGCTTTTGGAGGTCCGAGACTCTGACTGTGCCCAAATACAGATTCAACTCCGTGATAGACATGCTTTACTATGTGTCTTGTATTGAAAACTTGATCAACCCGGGCGTATTCAGCAAATAGCCCTTCGTAGGCTTGAAACTGTATGACAATAGAAATTGACAAGAAAGCTCCTTATAGGCTTTATCCACCCACTGCAGCGCCTTCATCTACCCTATCTTCTCAAAGTACTGGAGTACTTTATCCTTTAAGCCAAATCTTCCAAGGTGGTTTCATCCAGGGCAAACAGTGGCACAAGCTTACTTTTGGCCATCAATTTCTCTTGCTCTGTCTGACTGCTTACCTCGGCTTTCTCTGGCTTTATTGGGGCTACTCTTGTTGGGGCTTGGGGTTTGACCAGTTCTCTCTTTGATTTTGCTGATGGTTCAACTCTTGGCGGTTGCGTGGGTTCATCAGATTCACTGCTCTCTGATGCAACAGTCTCTTCTCCGGATTCCTCCTTAGTAGACTCATCCTGCAGTTCCAACTTCCTCTTCGCTGTGGGCACAACAGGGGGCTGAACTTTTTTAGCTTTAATAGAGATTTCCCTATCATCAATTTGCTTGATTCCTCCTTCCCTTTCTCTGTGTCCTTTTTAGAACCCTGACTTCTAGGGAAAACCCTTCTCCAAAAAGTGGCTTCTGGTTTCGGTGGTGGTTGTTGCGGTTGTGCCTTGTTAGCTTCCTCCTCCTCATTGAGGGCCTTTTCGGACTCTCCAGATTGGGTCTCCTCTTCTTCTTCTTCCTCTGACCCACTTTCTTCTTCAGTTACCGCTTCCTTCTCCTCCTCGATAGCCTTCTCCTTGGTTACCTTTTTCTTTTCTTTCTCGAATCCTTTTCTCGCTTCCTCTTCTTCTTTCTCTTCTTCTTTTTCTTCACCTTTTTCCTCATCCGAGGCTTCTTCCATGGTTTCATCCTCTTTGCCCTCTTTATCTTCTTGGTCTTTCTCTACTTCCTCCTCCACATTTCCCTCCTTCCCGGGCTCGGTCTCTGGTTTGACCTCTGGTTCTTGTTGTGGTTCCACCGGTGTTGGATCTGGGTTTTTAGTTAGCTCTGGCTCCTTTTGGGTCTCCTGGATAAGGGCTTCTAGGATTTTCTTCTCTAATACACCCGAATTGACTTTTGGGACCTTGGGCTTCTTGGCGAATGGCTTCTTTGGGGCTTTAGCTGGAGCTTTTCTTTTTTCCGATGATGCTGGCTTCTTCATTACCGTGATGGTGGTGATGGGTTGAGTGTTAAGAGGTTCCCCTCCCTCTACTAAAATTCCAGTTCTGACAGACGGGGTGGTGATTGGAGTGGCGTTTCCGTTGGGGTATCGCTGACAGCCTTCTTCCGACCGTAAGTTGATTTCCCGGTGGGTCAGCTGGTTTGGCTTCCTCTGGTTCTCGTCATAGAGGGATTTTCAAAATTGGGTCTCCTCTTCTTTTTCCTCTGACCCACTTTCTTCTTCTTCCTCCTCTTCGATAGCCTTCTTCTTGGTTACCTTTTTCTTTCCTTTCTCGACTTCTTTTCTCGTTTCTTCTTCTTTTTTCTCTTCTTTTTTTTCTTCACTTTTTTCCTCTTCTGAGGCTTCTTCCATGGTTTCATCCTCTTTGCCCTCTTTGTCTTTCTGGTCTTTCTCTACTTCTTCCTCCATGTTTTCCTCCTTCCCGGGCTCGGTCTCTGGCTCGACCTCTGGTTCTTGTTGTGATTCTACTGGCATTAGATCTGGGTTTTTGGCTGGCTCCAGCTCTTTATGGGTCTTCTGGATAAGGGCTTCTAGGATTTTCTTCTCTAATACACCCGAATCGACTTTTGGGACCTTGGGCTTCTTGACAGGTGGCTTCTTTGGGGCTTTAGCCGGAGCTTTTCTTTTTTTCAATGTTGTTGGCTTCTCCACGGCCATGACGGTGGTGGTGGTGGTTGAGTGTTAAGAGGTTCTTCTCCCTTTGGTGAAATTCTAGCTCCGACAAACGAGGTAGTGACTGGAGTGGCATTTCTGTAGGGGTCTCGCGGCAGCCTTCTTCCGGCCGCTAGTTGATTTCACAGTGGGTCGGCTAGTTTGGCTTTCTCTGGTTCTCATCATAATGTAGGAGGGTGTTGGAAGTGAATGGGGTGTTTGATAATTATGGGGGGGACGAAAGGGTTTTATGCGATCAGACAAATTTTGAAATCGAAGAAGTTGGGGTTCAGAGTGATTTTTGGGAAAGAGATTAGGGATTTGCAAGGGTTTAATCTGAGAAATTTGGGGAAAAAACTGTGAAGATAAGCTTAAATCTATACTAAGAGATAGAGAAATAGACATTAAATTTTTTTTGAATTTCAAATCCTCACTCTTCTGATTTGACGTATGCATGGGGAGTTGAAGCAGCTCTCACATAATTTTCTCTCTCTTCTGCTCCGCTTTTTTCTCCCCCACATACTTAGGCTTTTCTTTGTTTCTCATGTAGTCCTGGTTGTGCCCACAACACATCCGCTTCTTTCTTGTGCCCTCACTTGATCTTTTTCCAGTAGCTCATGAATCTGTCATTCTAGCTCTTTGGTTTCTCGGGGCTACACCGGTATGCTGGTCGATTTGGTAAGGTGGCACCAGGGACAAAGTCAATCTGGTGCTCGATCCCACAAACTGGTGGTAAACCCGGTGGCATCTCTTCGGGAAAGACGTCATCATATTCCTACAAAAGAGACAACACAGGACTAGGCAAAGACTGGTTAATTTGGTTAGTGTTCAAAAGAATGTCTTTGCGGATCAATAGGTACATCAACTGTTCATTTTGCACGACCCACTTCAAATCACTAGCCTTCACAAAATATGAATGTTAGACTAACTCATTTCCAACGTTTCCTCCTTTCTCATCTTTCTTCATTTGATCGGCCTTCATTTGCAATTTTACTTGATCCTCATATACTTGAGATGGTGTAAGAGGAGCTAGTGTCACCGTCTTTCTAGTTACGCACAAATAAGTACTTATTGGTGAAGCCATCGTGCTTCACACACCGATCATACTGCCATGGACGCCCTAACAGAATGTGCCCAACTTACATTGGCACAACATCACACGGTTCTTCATCTTCATACTTCCCAATTCTGAATAGGACTCGAACCTGCTTGTTCACTTTCGTTTCTCCACTGTTATTTAGCCATTGCAACTTATATGGTTTAGGATGCTTCAAAAAGGACAGTCCTGGTTTGGTCACCATCACCACAATAGCTATATTGGTACAGCACCCTCTACCAATGATCATACTACATACCTTATCCTTGATGTGGCATCAGGTATGGAATATGTTCTCTCGTTGCGTTTCCACACTCTTGGTATGCAAGCTCAACGACTTTTTTATAACTAATGTTTGTGTTTTTGGTACTGGGTATGCTTTATTACTTGACCCTCCTAACAATGTTGGCATCCCCGTCTCTGACTCCTCATTGTATGTCACAATCTCACCACTGTCCTTCAAAATCATCACCCTTCGATTTGGACATTGGCTGGCTATATGTCCTCTACATTTACACTTTAAAACACTTAATGTTCTGATTTCAACTTGCAGATGACTCTAGATTGTTTGGACTAGATGTGATAGATGTCTCAGTTTTTGGCTTGGAGAAAGGTTGTTTTTCCTCTTTCTTCCCTTGGTTCATTTTCCATAGAGGAGTGTTGGTACTTTGATTTTGCCTCCAATTAGATGAACTCACACAGTTTTGATTACCCCTCCTCTTGAGTTGGTTCTCTACTTTTATCACCAATTGCACCACATCATTCAAATCCACATAATGTTGCAGCTCTACTGTGTCTCGAATCTCCCTATTTAGCCATGCTAAAAATCTGGTTGTGGTTGCTTCTCCATCTTCTACCACATTAGCTCAGATCATGGCTAACTCCATTTCTTAGAAATACTCATCCACACTACTCAAGCCTTGCCTCAGAGATTGGAGCTTATTGTGTAGCTCTCGGTAGTAATAGTTGGGTACAAACCTCCTTCTCATCACTGATTTCATCACCGGTCAAGTGACAATTGTTGGTTCTCCATTATGCTGTCTAGAAGATATTAACTGCTCCCACCACACAAGCGCATAATCTGAGAATTCAACAGCTACTAACTTCACCTTCTTGAACAGCGAGTAGTTATGACAATCGAACATCATCTCCACCTTTTATTCCAATTTAAGATACGTGGCTGGATCATTTTTCTCTTAGAATGACGGGATATTCATCTTGATATTCCCTAGATGATCAGCTTCTTGATTCCTTGCTCTCTCATTCCTCCGTCCTCCAGCTGTAGAGTACCTATCTTCCTCTTCATAATCTTCAAATCAGACTCGTAGTACTCTCATCTCTCTCTCTCTCTCTACATGTGGGTAATGTCTACCCTCCACTCGAACTCCTCGACCTCCTTTTCTGTCTCTACCTCCAAGGTTCACATGAGGAGCTTGTTGACATTGCTCCTGCATTGAGTTCTCTATATTGTCGAGTCTCTCATTTAGTACAGCTATCTCAGTCCGGAACATCCTTATCATGTGTTGTTGTACGGCATCCATTGTGTCTTTAGGGTCAAAGTTCTTGATCGTATCCTCTCCGGACTCCTTAGCTTTATCTCCGGTATCTGCATCTTTGTTAGACATAATTTATTTTTTTCTTCCTTTTGTGCACTTTTTTGCACAATTTTTTGTACTCGATTTTTCTTTTACTCAAAGATGAAATATTACAAATGTAAAGAAAGAACAAAGTAAAGAATGCAAACCAAAGACACAATAAAACTTTTACACAATGTTCTATGCTCAACTCACGTGTATACTCTCGTATATCACTCAAATTCGGCGCTTTCACTCTATTGAACTCACACTCTTTGTCTTTTACCACACAAATTCCTCTCCACAGAAATCACCAAAGTTTCACAACCACACCAAAAAGACCCAAATAACTTATCTAAAGCAAACACCAGAAATGCCGGAAAATTATACTGAAAATTTTGAAAATTTTTGAAAATTTTACGACTTTCCCACGGAAGAAATATTTTTGAAATTTTTTTGAATTTCCCACAGACGAAATATACGCTATCGGGAACCTAAATAACAAGTCAAAATGTAATGAAAATGCATAAAATTTTCCCGCTAAAATACTCTTTTTTTTTAATTAGCCAATTTTTCTCTTTTTTGTGCAGATTTTTGATTCTTCCTCTTTTTTTTAATATGCGGGAAAATTAAATGAAATTAAAATACGGATATAATTAGAACCTGATACAAAGCCGAAGCTTTGATATCACTTGATGTGATCCTCCCAGGAGTATCAGGTTACAATGGTGGTTTGGATGGAGGATCTCGAACCTTAGCTTCACAACGATGAAGAACCGCAACAATCAATGACGTGATGCGATGAAGATTGAAAATACAAACTCGAAATTAATGGTGTTGACACTACAAATAGATATGAACACGATTTGATAAGTCGGGATAATCTCACGGTGTGTGCGCGAAATTGAGAGAATTCTCCAGAGAGAAATAAACTCACAAAATAAATTTCAATATCAATAATAATCTAGTTAGAACAATGTAATACAACCCTTTTATAGTTGTGACAAGAATAAAGAAGCCCTAAAATAATATCCCAATAGAAATAGGAAATAAAAATACTAAAAAATCAAAAATTCAGAAATTCTGTACAGGGGCGTGATGATGCGAATCGTGCTGAGGACGTGTCGGATCCTATTAGAGTGCCGGAAGGTCCCGTAACTCGATCAAGGACCAAAAAGTTCAAGGAAGTCCTCAACGGATTTATACAAGAAGTATGGTATTAAAAAGCATCAAGAAAACCAGTTAAGGGAGCTAAACCCGAGCCCACATAGAAGATGATGATTGTTGTAGAGGAACAGGCTGATTAGCAAGTGCTGGCATGGCACCACGTGAAGAAGCAAGCCAATTCACGTGTTTTTGGAATATTTAATAATTTTTCAGATTTTATTGTTATTCTAGTTTTCTAGTTGGTTTAGAATTATTTTTGGGCTTATTCTAGTTTCCTAGTTGGTTTAGAACTCTAATAGGGTTTATTTATTATTGATCTAACATATTTGAAGGTGAAAAACATTAATTTGGAAGAGGAATTCAAATTATTATAGATTAAAAATGTGAGTTTTATTTTTTCTCTCTACGAGATTTATCCGGGTTTCACAATACATCGTGTGATTCAATCTGACATATCAAATGGGTTTTATCATCCTTGTTTTTGGTGTCTTCAACATTCAATCCAAGTTCATGTTTCGATTTGATAGTGGGGTTGTGGATTCAAATAATTTGCAGTTCAACATTGTTGTGAGGCTAGGGTTTGGATGATCCATCTATTTCGTTCGTGTAACCTGATACTCTTGGAAAAATAACTGTTGTCTTTGTCGTTGTACCGATGAGGATCGCATCAAGTGGGATCAAAGCTTCGGCTTTGTATCAGGTTCTATCTATCTGTCATTAATCCTTTGTTTTAATTTTTGTTCTCGCCGTAAAAAAAGATGATGAAAAAAGAAGAAAAGTGGTAAAAAAATTTCTTTGAGTCTTTATTATTGCAATTGTTGTTTTGGATTGTCAGAGACATTATTTGTTACTTGGGGGTGAATTCTTAGATAGTTGATTGATTCAAATTTGTGTATTTGTGAATTTCCAAATTTATCTTTGCAGAGGAAATTGAGAGTGTAGAAATTTTTAGGGATTCATCTTGAGTGAAGGTAGAAAGTTACTAGGATTTTAGTTGTTTTGTTTACAATCTTATTCTTTGTATTCAATTCGTTTGTTCCGTATTAAAAAAAATTATTTAAAAAAAAGAATGAAAAAAAGGAAAGAATCATTAAAAAAAAGAGAATGAACCAAAAAAAAGTCGATAAAAAAATAGACATGTCTAACAAAAGTGCAGGTACTAAAGATAAAGCCACAGGATCGGGTGATGAAACGACCAATACATTTGACCCGAAATGCGTAATGGAGGCCATACAACAACATCTATCGAGGATGTTCAAAATAGAGATGGTAACTTTGAATGAGAGGCTCGACCAGATGGAGAACTCGATATAGAAACAATCCCAACAAGTACCTTGAGTGAACTGTGGTGGTATAGGCAGAAGAGGAGGATGAGGAGGTCGAATAGAGGCTCGTCACTATCCACATGTGGAAAGAGAAGAGAGTACCATGATTCTAAAAAAGAGGAGTTTGAAGATGACGATAGACATTCAGCTGTTGGAGGTCGAAGACAAGGAAGAGCAAGGAATATGGAAGATGATGATCTCAGCAACGTCAAGAGGAATGTGCCTTCATTCCAAGGTAAAAATGATCCAGCTTTGTACCTTGAATGGGAGCGCAAAATCGAGATGATATTTGACTGTCACAACTACTCCAAGTCAAAAAAGGTGAAGTTGGCAGCTATAGAGTTCTCGGATTATGCCATTGTTTCGTGGGATCAATTGACATCCAACAGACGGCGCAATCGGGAACAACCAATAGAGACTTGGGGTGAGATGAAAGCGGTGATGAGAAAGCGATTCGTGCCAAGCTATTACTATCAGACACTGTACAACAAGTTGCAAAATTTGAAGCAAGGTACGAATAGTGTAGATGAGTACTTCAAGGAGATGGGGGTATTAATGATCCAAGCAAATGTGGAGGAAGATAGGGAGGCCACAATGGCTCCATTTCTAGCCGGTCTACATAGAGACATCCGGGATGTGGTGGAGTTGCAGCACTACGTGGAGATGGAGGACATGGTACAGATGGTGATCAAAGTTGAGAACTAGCTCCAGAGGAGGGGTAATCCAACTTGAGTAGGTTCATCTACTTGGAAGCAAAACTTGAATACCGATACCACTCCATGAAAGTTGGTAAGCCAAGGGAAGAAGAAAAAGAGGCCACTGTTCAGCAAGCCGCGAGCTAAGGTGCTGACCCTACGAGGGTCGAGCCATCCGGACCCGTTAGACAACCGGAACCGAGACATCAAGTGCTTCAAATATCAAGGTTGACGCTACATCGCAAGCCAATATCCAAACAAGCGTGTGATGATTTTGAAGGACAACATAGTGATAGATGAGGAGGAGTTAGAGATGGAGATGCGGGCTTGTCAGAAGGATCGAGTGTTGAAGAATACGCAGCACCCGACGCCTTTACATTGGTTGCTCGCAAATCTTTAAGTTTGCATTCTAAGAGCGTCGACGAGGAGCAAAGGGAAAACATATTCCATACCCGATGCCACATCAAGGATAAATTATGTAGTATGATTATTGATGGAGGTAGTTGTGCTAATGTTGCAAGTGTTGTGATGGTGACAAAATTAAGATTGCTGATTCTTAAGCATCCTAAGCAATACAAACGTCAGTGGTTGAACGACAGTGGGGAGACCAAAGTGAACAAACAGGTCCGTATGCTATTTTAAATTGACAAATATGAAGATGAAGTGTTGTGTGACGTCATACCCATGCAAGACGGACATAACTTGTTGGGACATCCATGGCAATTCGATAGGAGGGTGAAACATGACGGCTTAACAAATAAGTACTCATTTGTACTTAACAATAAGATGGTCACACTAGCTCCTCTAAGACCATCTCAAGTGTATGAGGACCAAGTGAAGTTTCAAGAAGAAGCTGAGACGATGAGGAAGAAGAAAAAGGAAGCCAAGGTTGGAAAGGAGACGTTCCAACATTCTTTTTTTTGCTACAACTAGCGACATCAAATGGGCTGAGCAAAATGAGAAACCAATGTACTTGATGATTCGCAGAGACACGGTGTTTAATACTAACAAAATTTATTCATCTTTGCCTAGATCTATTTTATCTCTTTTACAGGAATTCATGGATGTATTTCCCGAAGAGATGCCACCGGGTTTGCCACCGATTAGGAAAATCGAGCACCAAATTGATTTTCTGTCCGGTGCCACATTGCCCAACCGACCGGCTTATCGAAGCAACCCAGAGGAAACAAAAGAGCTCGAACGTCAAATCCATTAGCTATTGGAGAAAGGACAAGTGAGGAAGAGCCTGAGCCCATGCGCGAGTCCCGTCTTGCTTGTGCCAAAGAAGGACTCGTCCCTTCAGATGTGCGTCGATTGCCTAGCGTCAACAATATCATGGTAAAATATCGACATTATATACCACATTTGGATGATATGCTAGATGAATTACATGGTGCTCGTTTATTTTCTAAGATAGATCTAAGAAGTGGGTATCATCAAATTCGCATTAAAGAGGGAGATCAATGGAAAATGGCATGATAACTAAGTTAGGATTGTATGAGTGGTTAGTTATGCTAATTGGATTAACAAATGCTCCTAGTACATTTATACGTCTAATGAGCCATGTTTTGCGTGCTTTTATAGGTAGATTTGTTGTGGTTTACTTTGACGATATTCTGATTTATAGTTAGAATGAGATGGAACATATTGAACATTTAAGATCTGTGTTACAAGCCTTGAGAAAGGAACAGATGTACACTAACCTAAAGAAATGCACCTTTTGCATGGATAAGGTTGTGTTTCTTGGTTTTGTTGTTAGTGCAGATGGAGTACAGGTGGACGATGAGAAGGTGTGTGCCATTGAAGAGTGGCCTACGCCTACTAATGTAGGAGAGATTCGGAGTTTTCACGGACTTGCGAGCTTCTATTAATGTTTTGTCCCACACTTCAATAGTATCGCAACTCTGATGACTGAAGTGATCAAAAAGAATTTAGAATTCCATTGGGGAGAGGAACAAGAAAAAGCGTTTCAAACACTCAAGGAGAAACTGACACATCCACCGATACTATCTCTTCCTAACTTTTCTAAAACATTTAAGGTAGAATGTAATGCTTCTCGTGTTAGAATTGGTGCAGTTTTGACACAGAGAGATCTGACCAATCGCCTACTTCAGTGAGAAGCTAGGAGGCACCGCAATAAACTACCCGATATATGACAAGGAGCTGTACACACTCGTTCGGGCATTGCAAATGTGGCAGCACTATCTGTGGTAAAAAGAATTCGTGATCCACACTGACCATGAGTCGCTGAAGCATTTGAAGGGGCAACACAAATTGAACAAGAGACATGTCCGTTGGATGGAGTTCATCGAGACTTTCCCATATATCATCAAATACAAGCAAGGTAAAGAAAACGTAGTAACTAATGCACTATCGATAAAGTACGCCTTACTTTCGACTTTAGATGCCAAGTTGCTAGGTTTTGAGTGTGTTAAGAATCTGTATATTGGTGATGATGGTTTTAGAGAGATCTATATCACATGTGAGAAATTTGGTGATGGAAAATTCTATAGGCATGATGGGTTTTTGTTTAGGGAAAATAAATTATGTGTGCCTAATTATTCCATACGTGATCTTTTGCTACTGGAGTCTCATGGAGGGGGCTTATTGGGGCATTTTGGGGGTAGCCAAGACTTTATCTACCTTGAATGAACATTTCTTTTGGCCTTATATGAAACGAGATATGGAACGTGTTTGTGCTAAATGTGTTACATGTAGACCAACCGAGTCTAGAGTCCAACCACATGGTTTATACATGCCATTACCTATTCCTACATCACCTTGGATAGACATATCTATGGATTTTGTGGATTGTCTAGGAGTAAACGTGGTCATGATTCTATTTTTGGGGTTGTTGATAGATTTTCTAAAATGGCACATTTTATTCCATGTCATAAAGTTAATGATGCGTCTCATATAGCCGATTTATTCTTTAAAGAAATTGTGCGTTTGCATGGTATGCCTAAGACTATTGTTTCTGATAGGGATGCTAAGTTTTTGAGCTACTTTTCGAAGACGTTGTGGTGTAAGTTAGGTACTAAATTATTATTTTCTACTACTTGCCATCCACAAACTGATGGTCAAAACGAAGTAGTAAATAGGACATTATCTACCTTGTGGAGGGTGATTATAAAGAAGAATATTAAAACTTGGGAAGAATGTTTGCCACATGTTGAGTTTGCATATAATAGGTATGTGCATTCTGCAACTTAGTTTTCTCCGTTTGAAGTTACATATGATTTTAATCCTTTAACTCTATTGGATTTGATTCCATTACCTATTTCTGAGCATACTAACCTTGATGGGAAAAAGAGAGCTGATATAGAGAGGAGGACCGAACAAATATAGAGAGGAGGACCGAACAATATGCCGAAAAAACCAACAAGGGTCAACGGAAAGTTATTTTCAAGCGTGGAGAATGGGTTTGGTTGCACATGAGGAAAGAGAGGTTTCCAGCTCAAAGGCATTTAAAATTACTTCCAAGAGGACACGGTCCATTCCAACTTTTGGAACGCATCGGCGACAACGCTTATAAATTGGACTTGCCTGGTGAGTATAAAGTAAGTTCTTCGTTTAACGTTGCTAATTTGAGTCCTTTTGATATAGGTGACGATCTGGATTTGAGAACAAATCCCTTTCAAGAGGAGGGGAATGATGTGAGGACATGCCGGATCCCATTAGAGTGCCGGAAGGTCCCATGACTCGATCAAGGGCAAAAAAGTTTAAGGAAGTCCTCAATGAATTTATCCAAGAAGTATGGTATCAAGAAGCATCAAGAAAACCAATTGAGGGAGCTAAACACGAGCCCACGTAGAAGATGATGATTGCTGCAGAGGAGCGGGCTGATTAGCAAGTGCTGACATGGTGCCACGTGGAGAAGCAAGCCAATTCACATGTTTTTGGAATATTTAAATAATTTTTAGATTTTATTGTTATTCTAGTTTCCTAGTTGGTTTAGAATTGTTTTTGGACTTATTCTAGTTTTGTAGTTGGTTTAGAACTCTAATAGGGTTTAGTTATTATTGATCCAACCTATTGAAAGGTGGAAAACATTAATTTGGAAGAGAAAATCAGATTATTATAGATTAAAAACGTGAGTTTTATTTTTTCTCTCTACGAGATTTATCCGGATTTCACAATACATCATGAGATTCAATTTAACTTATCAAACGGTTTCATCATCGTCGTTTGTGGTGTCTTCAACATTCAATCCAAGTTCGTGTTTCCATTCGATAGTGGGTTGCAAATTCAATTAATTCATGGTTCAATATCGTTGTGAGGCTAGGGTTTGGACGATCTATCTATTCAGTTCATGTAACTGATACTCCTGGGAAAACAATTGTTGTCTTTGTCGTTTTGCCAGCGAGGATCGCATAACGTGACACGAGGTCACTCGCGCCCCAAGTTGCACTGCAACTCACGTCTGGACCAAAGCGAAACCCTCCGTGTCAGTGCGGTTCACTCGTGCCGTCACTCGCATTGCACGTCGTAGCTTTTGGTGCAACCAACAACTCGTGTCCTGGACCGCGCTGCACATCACGTATTTAGCTCGACCAATCACCAGCGCTCCGGCTCGTGCTGCAACTCGCGTTCAACCGTGCTACAACTCGAGATCAAAGTCCTCCACTTGTGCTCGGGCTCTACTCCTTCCACAGGTCTCTTGGTCACCTCTCGTTCTCAGACTTCTTGAATGAATCCATTGAGGCTTTCCTTGAACTTCTTAGTTTTTGATCTTGTCACCGGCCCTTCCGATACTCTAATCGGATCCGATATTAGCTTGGATCAATCCGCATCATAACCTAACTTGTAATTATAAACAACCTAACTTGTAATTACAAAACATATACCTAACATGTATGAATTAGAGAATCACTAATCTCAAAAGAAGTCAAATCCTCCGGTTGACATTCAAATGTGGATTCTATCGTCGTTGACTATTTTTTAGATTCTCGATTGTCTTCGGCGTTCAGATCTCAATTCCATTAGTCAATGTTTGTGTTCCAACTACTTTTTTCAAATACACATTTGTGTTTTGAAATCAATTTTTGTGATAGTGAAGGAATGAGAGACATTTACGTTGTGATTTGAAATCATTTATTAGTTTATCATAGTGAAGCAATGAGTCAATGAGAGAGACATGTGTGCATTTATTTTACATACACAAAAACACAGGAGAGAGAGAGAGAGAGAGAGAGAGAGAGATTAAATGGGTGGGGGTGTATATTTTTTTTAAAATTACAAACAACTTGCACAGAAATGGACGGTTTCAATGAAAACCACTCATCCAATCATATTTACGGACACAATTTAAAGGATAGTGCAGTAATTTTAGTAAAAATTATCCATTAAACTACTACCTTATATTTGTTGCCAAATAAATCCATTTTTATGGTATATTGGAGGAGACGAAGAGAGCGGGAGAGAGATTAAGATAGAGAGTAGCGGAGAATGAAAGAGAGGTAGAGAGTGAAGCTACAAGTTGAGAGAGAGAGAGAGAGAGAGAGATCTTATGTGAGAGGGTGCCCTAATGTTTGTAGTTAAATCCGCCAACCATTTAATTCAAATCAATGGAGAGAGAGAGAGAGAGAGATCTTATGTGAGAGGGTGCCCTAATATTTATAGTTAAATCCGCCAACCATTTAATTCAAATCAATATTTATTCCCTCTTTTAGGTACTTATGTGTGACTTTATTAAAAAATAAAAAAAAAATATTAAAACCACCCTGACACGCGCACATTACAAGGGATTTCGTCGTAATATAGTGAGAGATTGCTCACAAAACTACCCTCTTCCATATCTTGCCCACCAAATTTAATTTTAAATTAATTTTACCTATATGTATTTAGCTCTCATAATATATCACTTAGAAAACATTGCATAAATGTGTTAGTTTTTCCTTCAATAAAAATGAGGCGCTAATATAGCCCCTAAAATATACCAGCCCAAGCCCTAAACTATATAACAATCATTATTTCGAACACTAAAATAACCCGCTAAAAAATCAATCATTATTTTTCTTCATCGCATCGAGAAAATGGGAGACCTGTTGAAGAACTCCATTTTTTTCTCAGATCAACACATTTGCTACGCTGATATCCTTCCTTCTTCTGAGGTTTGTTCATCTCGTTTATGCAGTCATTCAATTTTGATTCCTAATTTAATTTCGTTGCTAATTTCAGGTTCGAGTTCGGATCGAAGTTGCAACCCTTAGTTTCCTGAAAAACCTAAGTTCCTCAACACCATCTGTGTCAGATCTACCTCTGGTTCGTAATTTTATTTTATTTTGTTTTGGTTTTTCTGAATTTCTGCTGTAATTCCGAGTTTTCTGTAGCTGGTATGATTGTAAAAATGCGAGTACGATCCAGAGAGAAAAAGGTGGTTTATAATGTTAGTTGTAAATTTGCAAACAGATTAGCAGGAAAATCAGTAATAGCAGAGTTAGTCGAGGGTTACTAACCGAGAGCACGAGGATTTTTCTTTCGCATTCGTTTTCAATGAAATCTTTAATGAATGAGAACTCTGCTAATTCATTTATCAGAGGTATTATTAGATTGCTTTAATTTCGTGTTGAGCGTTACTTAATGTTGTTGTTGATTTAAAACATTATTTGGTTGTTCAAGTATGGAAGGTGATGGAAATGTGTTATCAGATTCTGGGTGAAGAGAAGAAAGTAACTCAGAGGGAGTTGTTTTACAAATTGCTAAGCACTTCGCCGCAGTATTTTACCTCTCAAGCACAGGTTAATCGGACTATCCAAGGTGAGCAGTTTCTTCGTTTTTGTCAAATTTTCTAGAAGGTGGTTTAATAGTTCCCTGAGGATGATTGAACGAAGCAAATTGGTCACTAGCATGATCATATCCTAGTAATTAAATTAGATTTTTAGCATTGTTCAGTTTCTATTGTTTAGTGCTCAGGAGTCAGGAAAGCTTATGAATTGGTGTCGTATCTCCATTTTTATTCAAGAACAGATATGGTGGCACTACTGAGGTGCAGCCGTTATAGCCTTGGCATCATGGCTGCAAGCAGAGGAATAGTCGCTGGACGCCTTATGCTTCAGGCATGTAGTGAGATTTTATTCAATCATGTCTATCTGATCTCAGCTTTTTATTCTCTGTAAACCGAAGGTTATGGATGTAAATATTATAGAGTCAAGAAACTAACGTGCACTGTATTAATGTTGCTTCTTAATCTTTGCTTCATTTAATATGTTGAGAAGGAGCCAAACCAAGGTGTGATCGACTGTTCTGCTTGTGGATCATCTGGTTATGCCATCTCCGGAGACCTAAATTTGCTAGAAAATTTGGTCATGAAGAGTGATGCTAGATATATCATCGTGGTGGAGAAGGTACCCTTTTTAACTTGTGCGAGCTCCTTTTATGACTTGTGCTTCTTCTCTTGCAACAAGATATTGAAATACAGATATCCACAGCATGCCATATTCCAGAGGTTAGCTGAGGATCGTGTATTCAACCAAATTCCATGTATCCTCATCACAGCCAGAGGATATCCAGATATCGGCACCAGGTACCTTGAAGTTCATGTAGGCATCATAATGAATCATGGTGTTGGGAGGTTACACCGATGTCACCAAGTTGTGCATTGCCAAATAGGTATCTTCTTCATCGAATGAGTCGAGAGTTCCCTCAGCTACCGATTTTAGCTCTTGTGGACTGGTATGAGTGACCATCTATAGCCATATCAGTGGTTGCAATTGCTCAGCACACCGTGTTTGATTATTTAGGAATCCAGCCGGATTGGCAATCTTGTGCACCTTCAAGTTTGGAAGTATAACAATGGGCCTCGAAGCATACCGATATGGTAATGGTACCCAATTCTGCATTAATATCCTTTGTGGCATAGATTAGTAAATCCTTGTAACTGAAACCAACTAATTTTCCTGTAAATGTAGCTTGCAATGTTAAGTGGCTCGGATTGCGAAAGGATGACATTGAGGAACTCATACCACAAGAGTCTTTGATTCCTCTGAAGCCACAGGATCATCAAATTGCCAAAAGCTTCGAGTCTTCGGAGATTTTGCAGGTAAATGAGCCCATATGATTCAAGAAAATAATCCATGAGAAATATGTGTTTGTGCATGTGTTTATGGTTTTGTTTCTTCTCTCTTGTCATTTGTTCGTATAAGAAGCATGGTTTTTCATAGGATACATACAAGGAAGAGCTGGCCGCCATGGTTGCAAGTGGTCATAGAGCGGAATTAGAAGCTCTTTATTTCAATGGATATGATTTCTTAGCTAAGTATATAGGGAAAAAAATTGTACAAGCCAATTACATATAACTTTTTACCAGAGATGTAGCTCAAAATGTTCAACAGTGGACTGAAGAAATACTTCAACGCCATTCTATTTAGGCACTAGGACTAAAATTAGTTTCAGAATATGAATTTCTGAATACAATCCAGTGCAGAACTATATACTTGCATGTTTATTATTATAAAATAGAGTTACATTTTGAGGTCAAGCATAACTAAACTAGAGTTACATTTTAAGGTCAAGCATAACTTGTTGGTCTAAGTCTCATACCCACTGAAAGGAATATTATAAGATTTTTTACTTCCTGGAGTTCAATTTTCTTCCACTAAATTCAAGATTTATACCAAAACACATGAATAGAAGGATTAATTACTAATCATTCATGATCGGTTATCCAAAAATAAATGGAGATGGACTCTAATTCCACATCCATGCAACAACTGAAATTAACATGGTTGTATATATTTTGTTGATCACTTTCATTGAACGTGGTCTACTCATTGAGCGCAGAACATACCTCCAGTAACAAACCCAAATTTCTGGCCACACAAATCTTTGGTGGAACACCATATATAAGAGCTTTCAATTGGGCTTTGCCGAGCCCATTGGCTGCCGTAAAAAACTAGCCCAGTCCGGCCCAAACATTCAGGCCACTTTTTTAGCTGTCCAAGTCTGCCCAAAAAAGCAAGCTTTTTCGGGCCGACTGTAGACTCGCACTTAAATTTTTGGGCCAATAAAACCGTAGTTTAGCCTGACCTAAAATCGGTCTTGAACATGAAGGAGTGACGATGTATATGAATCATTCATCTGTGAACATTAGTGTAGTAGTCTAGTGTGTAATTTGTGGATAAAAATCATATCTATTAGATTTATTACATGAATGGGTAGGATAAATTGTTTTTTATAGTTATTTTATGTAGTAATTGTTATGTGAACTTTATGCTACTTTAACGTTTCAAAATGCTTTAAGTTGTTATTTTGTAATGCTTTTATTCACATATAAGATGTTTGTAATATCATTTTTTTAATTCACACACACACACACACACACACATATATATAGGGAATGGTTCATTTGTTAACACTCCCCTAGTGTGTAAATTGTGGATTTATCATATCCATTAGATTTGTTAAATGGATGGTTTGGATAATTTTTAATTTACTTATTTTTTATATTTAATTCATATAGAAAAGGGCATAGTTGTCCTAATAAATTCATTATCTTCTTTTAACATCATTGAATTGAATCCTTAATTAACGTTTTTCCATAATGCAATAATCGGATATCCTAAATATTTGTATTTATTAAAACCAAAATATTTGATCTAATAATATTAATTTCTAATACATGATGCTAAAATTTATTCTCGTTTGTACTTTGAATTTGCATGTGTTCATAATTATTAATTTATTATTAGTTAGTTATGCATGCACGCTTTTTTTTTCAATATGTGGTGCTAGTTTGTGGACTTGTAATGCTTTCTTTTGTATTTTCATGTGGATGTTATTAAAACACGGCAATAATCATACATAAAAGTATTACAAAATAACAAAATAAGCATTTTGGATAACAAAAGAAGCACCTTATAACAAAATGAGCATTTTGGATAAGAAAAGAAACACCTTAATTATAACAAAATAAGTATTTTGGATAACAAAAGAAGCACCTTGATATAGCATAATACGACAATAATCATACATAAAAGCATTACAAAATAACAAAATAAGCATTTTGGATAACAAAAGAAGCACATTGATATAACATAGTACGTCAATAATCATACATAAAAGCATTACAAAATAACAAATTAAGCATCTTGAAGTTTAAAAATAACATAAGAATTTATGTCGATAATAGTTTATTTTTATATAATTCTTTTTTTAAAAAAACATTAACCAAATGAAATAATAACATCATGTATAATTAAAAAATTACAACTTAAAAATAATATAATTCCAACAATCAAATATAGAACAAAGTTGAATTAATGATGCTCTTAATAAAGAAGTTGATGCATGTAGATGTAGAAAAATCTCATCGATACGAATCCGAAGATTTAGAAAATGAAATTTTTTTTGCTTATCGATATATTCAATTAGAACGTGTGTGAGTAATTGTGGGTAGTGGTGTATTTAATTACATTAATAAATATGCTAGAATCTTGTGAAATTAAAACTCCAAAACATGATTGTACATAATTATCCTTAAGTGCATCCACAATTTAAAAAAAAAGCTTCCTTATTACTTTCTCTCACAATTAATAATAACCACTGATTTGAATGAATTAATGGACATGATTAATCCACAATTTATACATGAGGACTATGTTTACATGCTAACTCTCCCCTATATATATATATATGTATATATAGTGGGCTTATGTAGGCTGAGATGTATATACACTGGATACAATTCTTCCACAAACAAAAGTAAAAATACCACCCATTTTACAATTAAGCACCTTTCAATATCCCAAAATAAAGAATCTGAAAACTACTGTTTTGTATGACAATATATAAGTATGATTACGGAGACCCATTGAAGAAAACAATCCAGCAAAAACGATGAGCCCCAAGATGTTTTCAGGAGTTATATCAAAACACAAGAAAACTGATTTAAGCATTGACACATAATATGAAGACAGTAACTATATCTTGAAAGGTTTGTATATTATTAATTTAAGATTTAATCTTAAAAAAATGGATCAACAAAAACGGCATTCTTCCTCAGATACTTCCGGTCACAACTTGACAATCTCAACTCTCCAGTGCTACGAGTACTATCCGGACGATTCATAAATTGATTCTGTTTGTTTAGTACAAAATTTTAAACAATTAAAGAAAATAAACAATAGGAATTAGAAGAAAAAATCAAGTGGATGAAATATATGTTCTACGATTCGATTTTATTTATTCATCAATATAATACAATTCAATTGGATATTTTATAAATTACGACTTTTATTTGGACAATCACTGAAGTAGTTTAAATATTCAATCGAAACACTCAAATTGTAGATTAAATTTTAGAATTAATGTGTCAATTCAGTCACAAACTTGTAATGTCTAAAAGCTTCAAATATTTAATGTCATCACAAATAATTTCAAATATGTTGACTTTATTGATCAGTTGTTCTTGTGTGTTGTAGTTCTTGTGTTAAAATCCCTATTTCGATTATGGATTAACACAAAAATCCTGCTAAATTGGGATCTAATAGTAAAGCTTACAAATAAATCAA
Organism: Perilla frutescens; assembly: GCA_026008535.1. NCBI lineage: Eukaryota > Viridiplantae > Streptophyta > Magnoliopsida > Lamiales > Lamiaceae > Perilla > Perilla frutescens. The sequence goes on along the minus strand of BRKX01000016.1, from coordinate 36,309,766 downwards.
GAACATAAGGAATAAAAGGTTTAAATCATTCAATTAAACACTCATGGTATGAATATTGATGGCAAAAACATGTTTAACAAAATATCAGTTATCTTCAAATGTACGGTTCCATTGTGTATAATAATAAATAAGAGTATCGTATCCGAAAGAATTAAAGATCTAAAAAGACATGATTATACTCGACTCTCTAGTGCTATCCAAACAAATCAATATTTGATTGGGTTGTTTAGTGACAAATTTAAAAGTGATTGAAACAAATAAACAAATAACGGATAGAACAATGATTTAATCACTTTGAAAGCACTTAAAGTGCAGCTGTGGCCCGCACCATTGAAGAATATTATCTCCGTCATATGGAGGCCTCCGCCGACTGGATGGGTTAAGATTAACAATAATGGCAAGGTTCGCCTGGAAGAATGTCTACTGGGGGAGTTTTTCGTCGTTCAGATGGATCGGTTTTTGGATGTTTTCATACGGAGGAGGGGATAGGATTTGTGTTCTTGGCCGAGGCTTTGCCTATGTTGGTGGCTTTGGAATGGGCTCGAAGACTGTCTGTGGATTTTATTTGGTTGGAGGCAGATTCTGTCTATGTGGTTTCTCTTCTATCAGTTCGGAGATTGCAGGTTCCATGGAAGATCAAGGCTCGATGGCGTAACATGATTGATTATCTTAGTCATATACATTTTTGTGTTTTTCATGTTTATAGAGAAAGGAATATGGTAGCTGATATTTTAGCTTCTTCTGTTGTTTCTACTAGCGTTTGGACTTTTGTTATTCCTTGTATTGTGGATGCTGTCTCACAAAATTTTTGTGGTCCTGGTTTTTTTCGATTTACTTAGAGGAGTATTCTTTTTTCCATATGGTTTTTCCTACTTTGGGTTTTCCATATAGGTTTTGATGAGGTTCCGGTCCTTTGAGATATCAGTCTGTGATTTTCGAGATTTTTAGGATTGTCACTTTCTTTTTTATTTATACAATTCATTTGTGAGAGATATATAATTTCATTTGTTAGAATTTATAATTATTTAAAAATGAAGAAAGTTATCATAATAGCAAAAAAAATTACAACTATTGTGAATTATAAAATTTTTCACATTTATTATTAATGGTTGAGATTAAGCCCAACAAAAAAGAGAGAGAATAATGATTATTTAAACCTAATTTTGAAATTCAAATTAAGCTCGAATTATGAAGAAAATTCTTGAATGGCTACATCATAAAACATTATTTTTTATTTTCAGAGCATACATGTGAAGCTTTTGCTAAAATGATTCATAATTAATAGTAAGATATTACTTAGTGGATTGATATTAGTAATGAAAAATTAGTTTTCAAAATAAGAAATGACTTTTGATGAGAAAATTATTTTTAAGAACGATTTTATTATTAAATAGATAAATATATTATTAAAAGAATTAATTCTTGCACTGTTATACCGAATTTATATTGTTGTTACTTTTTTTCACGTTTTAACAAATATAATTTAATAAGTAAAAAAAATTAAAAAATCAGTTTAGGCATTTTATCAATGTAATGATAATAAGTTTTCACCATTTTATTAAAAACAAACCATATAAGTAATTATATTCAAACTACAGGATAAAAAAATAAGTAGCATTTTGTTCTCATTCTATAAACATCAATCATGGCATTCTTATATGATTCATTTTCTATTACCTTCAATTTCTATTTGTTTATTCATTTTCACTCATTGTATATATTTTGCCATAGGAATGTGTGTAGACATATCTACTGTCAGATTTCACTTCAGTTCACATTTGGGGTAAGGATTGCGTCAGACGGCTCCTGTCGCCCAGAAACGCGGCCCAAATTCGCAGAAAAAAAAACACTGGAGGAAAGTATCATTTTTTTTATTAAAAATTATCACAATTAATATTAAATGTATTTTCATGGTACTTGACTTATATTGGTTTATTTCATTTCATTTATAATTTTTTCATCGAATTATGGTGGTTCATTATATTTTAATTAAAATTTATTACATTCCAATTATGATTTATTATTATTTTTTAGAATTCATCGTCATTAGGACTTGTATATGTATGAAAATGAATATTTTATATTTTTCATCCATATTTTTAATCTAAACACGCTTATTTCACAATGATCCTCCATCCCAATACTCCCAACAGTTTTTGAGTCCCTACCCCCTACAACATATGCTCAGCTTTACCATCAAATTTATTAGTTTAAAAATATTTATTATAAAAAAATTATTATAATATAATCAACCGTAATTAATATTTATTGCTAAAAATTGAAATTTAAAAAGCTATAAACCCTAATTGATGTGAGTACATCAACCATATTAATCAATTATTAAAAAAAATTTAAATCAAATAAAAAATAATAAACAATAATTAGATACATTATTATCAATAATTATAAAATTAAACTAAAATACAAGAAATTGAAACTAATTTAAATAGAAATTAATAAATTTGATAGTTAGAAACCAAGTGAGACATAAAAACTGGACTGAATAACTAAACAAATTTTATTTTTGTTTTGACTTTTAATTGGGTGACTGAGTAACTAAAAATCATTACACTTATCTTGATAACTGAACAAATTAACCCATGTCAATGTATGAAGGTTCAATGTTTTCGTTATAATTTCGTTAGTAACGAGTTCCATGTATTTTTATTCCTTGGTTATAATATGTTCCCTGGTTTTTGTTCTCAAAATTCCAAAAGCTTTAGCTTTATGAGAACATATGAGGAAATAATTAATATACATACGAACGTACGACGTACATATGTATACACAACAAATTCGTAAAGTTCAATCTTGTGGCATCATTTCTTTAAATATAAATGTAAAACAATAACGCAACAAGTTAATATATAATGAAAAGATATATACTTTTTTTATGTCGAGAGTAGGGTAACCCGCAGCTGCTACCCGATGATGTATACTGGGTAAATTTCACTCCTATACAAATAATATGCAAATTACACAGAAGAAAAAATCGCTCAGGACCAGTGGTATTGCTGGAATTTTTGGATTCAAGATTTTTAGTCTTCAACTTATACCACTCTACAACAAGGAGATCTCCAAAAGACAATGAAAGAATATGTATTTGGAAAGACCAAAATCAAGTGTGAGACCATATGCAATTATTCGTGTGATGGCTAAGACCAAAAAAAAAGGAGGATTTTGCCAGGGTCAGCTGGGAACATTCAAGCCCTCGTGGGTATTTATTTGGAATAATATTTGGTTAAAATGCATTATGATTTACGACACATTTTGTTTAGCATCATCTCTTTTTTGACAGAGACGAATTGTCCCTCGTGGTATATTGAATGGTCCAAAAATATACAACCTTAAACAGAGACAAAATTAATTAATTGTAGCTAGTGAGATAAAACATTTGACTCCCGTCGTCAACATTTTGGTCAAACCCATTGTTTCAACTAGTAGTAGTGGTCCTCATTTTCTAGTCCAAGGTAGAATATTCTCACTGTTTTTTTGATTTTGTTATTTTTGTCATTTGAAGTTATGGTCGTTTATGCTTATCTATTTTAAATTAGTTAAATTGTGAAAATAAAATTAAACTAGTTAAATTAATTAACATGATAACTTTGCTTAGTAATATGACATTGTTTAAGAATTTATGTTATGGAGAAAACTATGTCTTGTCATTCGTGCAAGACACGACTTTATTAATAATGTGAATTTAATAAACACAACTATATATTTGCACATGAGATTTTCATCTTGCGCTCTCTGTGTTATAATTCATATTGCACTTTTAAATTTATGAATTTTTCTTGTAATTTTTTCTTCATTTTATTTTTTTATAATTTAATTTAGTTTTACGATTGCTTATTAGGATTCATCTCACCGTGAGATTTATAATTATTTTTTAGTTGACTACACACAATTACACAAAGCATATATTTTAGTTGGATATACATACAATCGCTATTCGTGCATGGATACACACAGAGCATCTTGACATAAAAATAGTAATAGAAAATTTCAAACCATGTAAATTGTTAATTAGGTTAAGTTCTCGGCTTGTCGCAAGATTTTATTAACTTAAAAACACTCAAAACGCATATTTTGTAACAGTGATACTCCGACCCTTTTCGCTAAATTATAAATTATAATTTTGGAAAATGACGTTGAATTAATATTGTGTGAATATTAATTATGATGGTATGTTCGTATTTTATGCCGTTGTTTTAATGCAAGTTGTTCCACTCGAGCCGATACGTCATAGCACGGTGATATTATACTGAGTGTTAATACAGTTTGATTACAAAACTAAAATGTCGAGTTCTATGATAATGAATGAATGTGATTATATTTAATTTTAGTTTGCCATACCTTGAACACCCTGAGTTGATCGGGGGTCTCGCTGCCTGGTCCCCCTGCTTTTTTGATAAGTATTAAATGTATTTTGAAAGTTATATGGAGTTGGAAATGACCGGGAGTCGAACTGTATTCGAAAATAGCAAACAGCCTGAAACGCGACCCTTAAACGCAAGCACACCAAGTCGCGCCTCGCAGTGAAGCCGAGACGCGACTGGGAAACGCGACCCCCTTCAAGTCGCGTTCCGAGAGGTCTGCAACGCGACCTTGAAACGCAACATTTTGGTCGCGTGTCATGAGCTTCAGAGAGCCATTTTTCTTCGGCTCAAACTCGACCTTCAAACGCGACCCCCCTAGGTCGCGCCCTGCTTCAGAATTTCCATCCTTTAAATACAACACTTCACTCATTTCATCTTCATTTCTTCTTCACTTGGGCGATTTTCCTCCCAATCCTCTCAAGAAACTCTTCAAGTTTTGGAGTGGATTCTCTCATCATCATCCATCAACCAAGGTAACTTCATACCCCTTCACCTTGGTGATTAAACACTATATCCATGTTGATTTTGAATCTAGGGTTCATACCCAAAAGTTAGAGTTTTCGATTTCATTGATCCCCTTGCCTTGATATCTTGAACATATGGTTTATTTACATCCTTGAAGCTATATTTTTTGTTAAATTGAGATTCCTGTGGTTTATTATAGTCTTAGGCAAACCAGGAACCACGCCCAAGCCCACTAGGAAACTGCGGAGCCAGACAGCCTCTTTTGCAGCCTCAGAGGCAGATACAAAACTAACACGGCTCTCCACCCAAGGTCTCGATCTCATCCAGATACCCCATCATCGTGAGAACGTGATCCCTGACAAGCGTAGAGTCAGGAGTCAGTCATTCTTGTATCCATTAACTTCTTCATTGCCAAATGACGTGCCGAGCGGTTCTGATGACCAAAGAGCTGCCTAAGGTTGTACATGATATCATAAGCGATTTTCATAGGTTCATGCTGATGTTGCAACACATTCGACATGGATGCCAGAATGTAACAGCGCGTTATCTCATTAGACCTAGCCCACTTATCATATGAAACCTTTTGGGCTTCGTCAGAACCCTCATCTAGCTTCTCAGGACATACCTCTTCAAGTACGAATTTGTGTCCTTCTGTAGTGAGAACAAGATTAAGGTTTCGAATTCAGTCATTGTAATTTTCACCGATTAACTTGTTTTCTTTGAGAATAGAGGACATGTTGGAGAGTGCCATGATGATATAGAATAACTGAAAAGTAAACATGCAGTACAATCACAAACTTTTTAGGATAAACAGTATATAATCAAAAATCTCAGAAAAATTATATACTTTTCCACCGACATTTTAAAAATGTTTTCTATAAGCCACGTTAGTGTGGACGTTTATAAAATTCATTTTTAAACAGGTATAAACCACCTTTAATTTACCTCCAGTCAATTTTCCTTATGACAAGTAAATTAATAGTCGGAAATAATCACGGTGATGTAACCTTCTAATTAATAAGCCACATTAGTGTGGACGTTTATTAATAAATTACACCTAAGTGTGAACACCATTATCTTAGCACCAAGTCCACTATTTTGAACTCCCTGCTCCAGTTGGAGGAATCAGTTTGTTCTAGTAGTGTTCTACAACTATCTTGATTAAGAAGTTTAATTTCTAGAGATAACAGTGATATGACACATCCGTTATAGAGGAAGGCCTATTGTCAACTCGCATGTCAATCACATCTCAATTAAGCCAGATTAATGGAGACCGTATGAGATTTCTACATACTTTGGTATGAATCTCTCCCACTTAGTTATTTAAAGTTGAGGTTTTATTTTATCCCATTTTAAAGACATGCAACCATCATATAAAATGATAAAACACCATTGCATGCTTCAAACAACATAATAAGCAATAATAATAAAACCAACTATCATGGCTTATATCTCATGTTGCTGAATGAGATAAAATTTGGAAAGTCAGCTCTGGAACTTGGACATGGTCGCTGTCCTCTTCACTGCGCCTCATCGAAAACACTAGCTCCAATTTGAGTTTCGGGACGTAAATCAGTGATACTTTCTTTCTTGAGCTGCACTACTTTCCTCCTTTGAGTTGATCTTCAAACTTTATTCAATATAGAATATCTATTCCTTAAAGGAAAAATCTAATATATCTAGAATAAAATTACAACTCAATAACTTGGTCTAACAGTTTTATTTCTATTACATTAAAACAACATAAAATAAAACCTAGACCTAATCCATGGATTTTCTCATGGATTAAAATCACATAGCCATACCGGCATACGGCCCATCATACATCCAACATAAATTAAAACATACATCACATAATTAAGGAACCATGATAGTCGGTAACCCTACAAACAACTCAGTCTACAAATCCAACAATCACAATCACATGATTAGCATAAAATAACATATGATATCCACACATGACATAATTTTCGAAATTATCTTTTAATTAAATTAAAAATTTCAAAAATACCTCCAAGATATAATGTGGAAATTAAATAATTATCCACCAAATTAAATTTTGATAATTTCGAAAATACCATAAAAAATTAATTTGGAAATTTAATTAAATTATCCACCAAATTTATTTCTTAATTTTCGAATAACACCCTAATTAATTAATATTTAAAAATCTTGATATAGATCAAAAATCTATCCCAAATATTTGGATAGGCTAGGATCGAAAATATCTAAGGTAAAATCTGGAAATTTGATCCATTTCAAATTCCATCCAAATTTAAATATTATTTTCAACCCTATCTAGATTAGAATTAAGTAATTTAGGATATACATAAAAAATTACTTTTCCAATTCTTATCTACAAGATTTTCGAAAGTTTGCAAGAATAAAATCTGAAAATTTGATCCACTTCAAACTATTTCCAAATTTAAATTCTATTTTCAAATCCTTTTGGATTAAAATTAGATAACTATTGATATATATCAAAAATTACCTTATCAAATTCAAATCTTTGTAGATTTCGAAAATCACAAGAAGATTAAATCTGGAAATTTGATCCACTTCAAATTCTATCCAAATCTAATATTCTATTTTCAAATCTATCTAGATTAGAATTAGATAATTTTAAGATATACATCAAAAATACCAAATCTAATTTTTATACACATAATTTTCGAACCACCACATTAAATAAATCTGAAAATCTATATTATATCTAAAAGTAAGATAATCTATATTAATAGAAACTATCCTATTTTTCCGCCTAAACTACATTTTCAGAAACAAAAATATATATCATTTAATTAGTTAAAAATTTATTTACATTAATTAATTAATATATTGCAAATCAATAAATAAAATATGGTATACATATCATAAAATTTATTTACATTAATTAATATATATGCTATTTACCTTAAATAAGATATTTGTATTTATATCATTACCTTAATTAACTAAATCCTATGAAATCATAAAAGGTAAAATTTAACTAATGAATTGGCTAAAATTATAAGAATTGCTGTAAAATTTGGTCGTAATTGAATTAATAATATATAATTATCTTAATTTTCTTTAAAAATCGTGTTAATTAGTTAAATATATAGTTACTTGTTTACTTTAATGATATCCGAAACTCAATACATAATGGAAAATCAATTGGACTTTAATGCACCAACATATGTAGGTTTCAGAACTCAAGCTAAATCATTTGAAATTAATATATGATTCTTTAATACCACTAGGTCAGATGTGTGAAAAAAATATAATTATGTTAAAAAAAACATATAATTATGTTTTTAGATTGAATACTATCCAAAAAGAGAATAACACTTTAAATTTAGAAACATAAAATTACATTAAATTTTAAATACTATTGGAGAAAATCTGCTTGCCATGATTAACATTAACATAAACTAATAATTAGTACATAGTTTGTGTAGGCGTGACCAGAAAATTAAAATCAATTGAATAGTACTATTTTTGATAGTTTTAATTCAACTTGCAGTACACAATAAATCATATTATCATAAATCAATTAATCTACATCATATTTACATCGCTATTATTAAAGCATTGACCATATATGATTAGAAAAATTAATTATTTATTATTTTTTACAATTTATATGTACGAATTTATTGGTTCCCGGTTATGGAATATATATCTTATAAAAAGTATTCTTTAATATACAGAGTGGAATCAGTCTAGCAAGTTACGTTAATATCATATATACTTTCTCTGTAGCAAATTATATAAATAACTCATTTATTTGGGTTCATACGAAACCCAACTTCTTATAGAAAAATAGTTGTACGTAAGAGCCTTCTTCTGCATTCCAATTTGTATCTCTATAGTAATCTTGTGTAGTCGTATTCACAACACTAATGTGTATGTCTTTTTTTTAAATAATTTTTGCAGGTATTTGATAAAAGACAAGAATATTACGGCACAGTTTATAGATGAATCAAACCATGGATGAGTTTTCAAACTGTGACCTGTGATGAAAGATATTTACTTCATCAGGTATGTGCATTCATATTCATGTGCATTATTAGTCGGCAAGTATTTATGATTTTCAAGTTGATGTATTGGTTGTTCTTTATATATACGATCATAAATTGAAGTGAGGGTGATATGTATTTTATCAAGCATTTTATTATACAGCGAACTAATTAGATGAAGTACAAGACAACCACACATATTCCAGATTTCTTCAATAACCGAGAATATTTGGTGGTGAAAGGCTCCAGATTTAGTTTGACTATTTTTTTTAAAAACCAAGCATGAAACTATTTTTGGTATACATATATGGAATTAAAACCGATTTCTTCGATTTCAAATTTAGTAGCATGAGTTTTATGTACAAGTTTTCATATTGTAATCAATTAAATGATTTATTACAATACAATATTTGTGCGATATATGTGATGCATGTTAATAATAACCTATTGAATTATTTATTACAGACCCAAAAAAAAAAATTAATTTGATATTTTTAACAAACTAATTAAATGTGCATTTTAATGATACTAAGCTTACTAAATTTTCTTACATTATTTCATGAGATGTCTTATTCAATTGTAGATTATTTATTTTTTGTATTTTTTAATTTATATACATAAGTTCGAGGGGTCTATATTTTTATCTGTTTTTTTTTCCTTCCTATTGATTATACATTAGCATTTGGATCTATGCATCAACATTAGAATACTTAGCAATGTTCCCCAATATAAATTTTTGAAATATGTGATCAGAATCCTAAAGAGCAGTTAAAACTAGGGATATTATCAGTTTTTAACCTGACCTTTCAAGTAATTCACAAAAATGTCCTGACCTTTCATAAATAACAATTTAATACCCGGCCTTTTGAATGTACAACAAATATAGCCGGAAATTATTTTTCGAGATTTTAGTTGCCGAAGTGTATCTTTTTATATACGGTGTGGAATGAAATATAATTTTGTTTTAATTTTATTTGATCAATTGACGTAGCACAAATATTTTCCACGTCATTAAAAATTCAGGTAAAAAGATACACGCCGGCAACTAAAAGCCTGAAAATTAATTTCAGGTTAGATTTGTTGTATATTTAAAAGGTCAGATATTAAATTGTTATTTATGAAAGGTCATAACATTTTTGTGAATTACTTAAAAGGTCAGGCTAAAATCTGATAATACCCCTTAAAAACTATAGATCTAATATTGCTAAACATCCGATTATTTTATAATATTGTAATTTAATTATTTTATTTGTATATCTCACACCGTGCATCGTACGGGTGTAATGCTAGTTTGATTTCAAATCAAAAACCTCTCCAAATTAATTCAATGTGATCGAAAAATACATAGAACAAATTAGGGAATTTAATACATCAAAATTTCAAAAAATTTGATCCTACAATTTTTGCATACCTATTAAAATAAATCTGGAAATTTTGAACTCATGAAAAATCTATTCCAAATCCAATTTTAATATAATCGAAAATTACAGCAAACCTCAAAACTAGAATTTTCGAATTAGATCAAAAATTCATCCAAGTTTTGAATACCATCATTCGAAATACATCACCATATAAATCTGAAAATTTAAGCAACATAAATATTTCAACAAATTTATACATATATTTCGAATTAATCCTAGGATTAAATCTAGAACAGTGCCAAAACCCGCTCTGATACCAGTTGTTGGGGTTTTTTCGAATTGAACCACCGCAGAATCTAATTGGATGTTCATTAATCCTAATTTCATGTAGATCATAATTTTATGTAGCACATATGTTTTAATTAACCGAGTTCAATTAAACATGCATAGTCGGTTTTCGATTCTACTAAAGCGGAAACATAGAATACCGAAAAATGACTTACAAATTAAATGACGGGTTGAGGACAAGATTAAAGGTGTAATCTTGCTGTTGTGTATGATGATAAACGGCGCCCCTTACAGTGCAATTCCACTCCTTGATCTTATGTTGTATTCCGGGACTGAATCTAGTTTCAGGGTAGGCCGAAATCTACTAGATCAGTATGGAATATGTGGAGATAAAGAGAACACAAGAGGAGCTGATGTCTAACTCCAAATTTTCATCACCCACCCTTTTATATATAAGGGGGTGGACGAAAATTAAGTGTCACAACCCTACTGGGCTTGGGCCTCTATCCCCTTTTCCATCTCCAATCCATTAAAGTCATATTGGGCTACAATAGGGATCTAGAATAATATTAAATTGACCTGTTAATTTATTTAATTTCAAATATCCAATAAACTTAGGATATTATTAAATAAATTAAGTATTATTTTTATTCCACTAAAGAAATAATACTTACCTACCAATTTAATACATATTTCTGAATATGCTTTCTCCTTTAGTCCAGCCATTCCCCGTGTTTATGATATAATGCCCATAATTAATTATGTAAGCTTCTGACAGCTATAATTAATTAATATCTTATTCTTGAGTAGTACCACACAAGCTTTACTCATGTACGGAATGAATTCCACCTGCAAGGTTTCAACATGAACTTGTGTTTCCTCAAGAGGACACCATCAACCTGGCGCACCAGGATACAGTACCCCTACATATTGTACGACCCATCATAAGTGTAAATGTTACAACCTAAGATATCGAGATTATTGATCCTATGAAAGAATCTCACCCTTTATAAAACAAAGCTGCAAACACTACACGTATATGTCCGTCAACATATATGGGTTAATAACCTGAACTCTGTGGATTCTTATTCTCTCATTTAAGGTCAGAATAGAGAATAAAATCCTAAGTAGATCCTCCTCAAGACACTTGCCCATGTATTAGAATAATCAGTTAGTCAAGACAAACTAATTATCAGATTATTCTACGGTGAACCGATGGCAGATTCAAGACCATCTAAGCCGTGAGCTCTTTAATACATTACAAGGAACCGATGATATGATCGAACCATGTGTTTACCCACACCTATCATCTATAATGTAAGTATAATGAACATGCATGTAAATATAACAATTTAAATGCAAATAGTGACTCCAATAGTATTCATTCTATATTATCATAAAACATCATCAATAATGTATACAAAAGACAGGTCTTCTTGGATACAAAACCAACAAGGTTTTGGTGCTATTTTGATGAAGGAACGTCATCCAGTCGCCTACTTCAGCGAGAAATTAAATGGTGCAGCTCTACGTTATTCTACCTATAACAAAGAGTTGTACGCATTGAAGAGATCATTAAAGATGTTGCATCATTATCTGTGGCCAAAGGAGTTCGTGATTCACACGGACCATGAGAGCTTAAAGCATTTGAAATAGCAGCAAAACTTGAACAAGAGACATGCGAGATGGGTCGAGTTCATCAAGTCCTTCCCATATATCATCAAATACAAGATATAAGAAGAAAACATTATAGCCGAAGCCCTATCTCGAAGGTACACATTGCTGAACTTGATGCATGCTAGAATGCTTGGTTTTGAATCGATTAAGAGTCTATATGCATGTGATCCCTTCTTTGCTTCGATTTTTGAGGAGTGTTCGAAAAAGTCTAAGTCTTTTGATGGGTTTTTCGTGCATGATGGATTTTTATTTCGTGGTTCTCAGTTATGCATTCCTAGTTGTTCTATGCGTGAGCTACTTGTGTTAGAATTGCATGCGGGAGGTTTGATGGGTCACTTTGGTGTGTATAAAATATTAAGCATGTTGCATGAACATTTTTATTGGCCGCATATGAGAAGGGATGTTGAGAATGTGTGTAGTAGATGTGTTACTTGCCATAGGTTTAAGTTTACTTCACATCCGTTTAGTTTATACACGCCCCTGCCCGCCTCTAGTTCACCTTGGATTGATTTGTCTTTAGATTTTATCTTAGGTTTACCTAGGTCTAGATCGGGTAAGGATTCTGTTTTTGTGGTTGTTGATCATTTTTCTAAAATGGCGTATTTCATTGCATGTAGAAAAACTGATGATGCTGTGCATATTGCCAATCTGTTCTTTGTGAATGTAGTTAGATTGCATGGTATTCCTAAAACTATTGTTAGTGATAGGGATTCTAAGTTTTTAACACATTTTTGGAGAGTTTTGTGGGGAAAATTAGGGACTAAGTTGTTGTTTTCTACTGCTTATCATCCACAAACCGATAGTCAAATTGAGGTTGTAAATTGCACTTTAGGCACGCTACTTAGGTCTTTAATGAAGAATAAATTGAATTCTTGGGAAGAGTGTTTACCTTACGCTGAATTTGCTTATAATCGTGTGGTACATTCTTCTACTAATATGTCTCCTTTTGAGGTTGTTTATGAATTTAATCCGTTAATGCCTACTGATTTGTTACCTTTACCTATTGAGCATATAACAAGTGTTAAAGGATTGAGATGAGCTGAGCAAGTTAAGGAGATGCATGAGAAAGTGCGTGCCCACATTGAGCACAAAGGGAAGCACATGGCCGAATCTAGAAACATGCGACGCAAGCAAGTGATCTTGCAGTCTGGAGATCGTGTTTGGATTCATCTGAGTCCCGGATGATTTCCAAATCTGAGAAAGTCAAAGTTGTCATCACGTGGAGACGGTCCTTTCACAGTTCTGAGTCGTGTAAATGACAATGCTTACCGCATTGATCTTCCCGGTGTGTATAAATGTTCTTCAACTTTCAATGTTGCTGATTTATCTCTGTTTATTGCAGATGAGTTCGATCAAGATGATGATCTAAATTCGAGGGCGAATTCTCTTCAGCAGGGCTTTGAACTCGAGCTGTAATTTAAAGGTCCAATGACGCGACTTCGAGTGAAGAAATTACAAGGATATTTCCAAGTGTTGATTCGCAAGAAGTTCGAGAAATTAGAAGATGCAAAGTGCAGCCATGTTTTAGTTAATTTATTAACTAATAAAGATCAAGATCATACCATGGAGAATATAACTTGAAGAGTTGAAGATGAAGATCCAAAGTGGACGTGTGCAAGTGTGAAGAAATCAGCCCTTAATTTAATTTAATTAAGGGTTGAATTTTATCTAGACTATAGTATTTATTTTAATTAATTTAGACTATAGTTTAGTCAGTTTTTATTTAATTTTATGTGTCATTTTCGTCCCTTATAGTATAGGTTTGACTAGAATTGTATTTAAAGCAATTTTCTACCTTGAATATAATTCTAGTTTATGTATTTTTATAGTACAGTTAGAGATCCTTTTGGATCATATTTTTAGGCCTTTTTATTCATTATTTTCGTACATAATATGCCCTATAAATAGGGGAACCATGTCATATTGATACTTTAGACATTATTGATTAAATTTGCTTTTGCATTCAATTTGTGTCTCAACCGCTCAAAGCTTTTGATTGTTTTCTATCGAAAATCATCATTCTTGAAGCCTAGAAATTTCAAGTCTTATTCCAAGGGAACGTTCTAATTCACACGAGAAATTATGATGAACTCGCTAGGAAGAAACAACTTAGAGATTCATTTTCGTCGTACAAGATGTGCCGGGTATTAATCGGGTTGTTATTCAACAACACTATCATCAACGCCACCATCTCCGACATCTTACATCTCCATCAAGTTGTCCGTATCATCCTCAATCAATCAAATTCGTTCAAGCCCAGTTCGAGTGCAAATCCAGATCCATTTATCATGTTCTACAGCAAATACCGTAAGTTCTTCTACCCGTTATCATACACTATCTACTGAAGCATTCTAAACCCTTCATACACCTCCCATACATCCCATATAATTACCTGAAACCATCATTTTATTCCAGCCCTTTTCTCGTTGGATTTGTGTTTCAATTTTGTGTCATAGTCTAGGTATCGTAATTAGGTCTAGTTCCTCATTTTTATTAGTTCAGTTTATTTTCAATATATTTGAGTCTTAGAGTAGGATTGAGTCCTTCCATAGTTGACGTGTTTTTTCCTAGAAGTCTTCCGCGCATACTCGTATCCTATACAAATTGTCCGGGTTACATCATTTCGTCATCACGATGGTACGGTCATGGGCTATTTTCATACGGACGAGGGAGTTGGGTTTGCATTCATTGTTGAGCTTTTAGCTGTTCTTATTGCTTTGGAGTGGGCTCGAAGACTATCTTTGAACTTTATTTGGCTGGAGGCAGATTCTATTTATGTGGTGCCTCTTCTCTCTTCACGAAGTCTGCACATTCCGTGGAAATTAAAGGCTCGTTAGCGCGTTGTTCTGGAATATGTTGGTAAAATACATTTTTGTGTTTCTCATATCTATAGAAAGGGGAACCATGTTGTTGATATTTTAGCCTGTTTTATAGTTCCTGTTGGATTTTGGACTTCTGTCATTCCTTGTATTTTAGATGCTGTTTTATAGGATTTCTGTTCTCCTGGGTTTTTTCGATTTGTATAGAGGAGTACTCTTTTTTCCATATGATTTTTCCGATTTTCATATGGGTTTTAATAAGACTCCGATCCCCTAAATTATCGTCTTGTGATATCTGGAATTTTTAGATTTGTCACTTTTTTTTTCTTTTATTTATACAATTCATTCGAGACAACAGTGGTGGACAGTGGAGTTGCATCCCCACAAGTCACAACTAATTAATGCCATTACAAATGTACACAATCGTAACATTTATGAGAATAGGACAGTGGTTTCTCAAAAAGAGAACAATTAGGACAGTATACCTATAAATATGCTAATACTAATTAAAAGAGAATTATTTATCACATGATGTTCTTTAGATAAAAAAAAAAAAATCCAAAATTTATTTTGTCAATGTTATCTACCCTATACTGTTCCTCGTCAAGTGCTTTAAATTAAAATAGTCCATTACATTCCTTTTCTATCTAAATTATATTAAATAAACATAACATTAAATAGACTATTAAATTCGTTAAATAATTTAGTGATAATTTCGGTGAATTATAATTTGATAAGTTAATAACTAAAATATTATATGGCGTATGTTTACTATTTTGTGTTAATTTAATCATGCATCATGTTATGGTGTATCTGTTTATTTATTTATTAAACTATTAATTTTACAGTTTTGTACAATATCGAACAATGTTAATATTTAATATATTTTTTTATAGGAACAATGTTAATATTGAATCGATCTGATTATCGTATAAAGAACTACTTTGACAAAAAAAAAAGTTCTTTTTTTTTAGAGTAGACAATTAAGAAGGTTATCAAATCCAATTTCACTATTTTCTTTTGAAAGAAAAAAAAAAAAGAAAGAATTAAAGAAAGAAAAAGGAATTTGACTAAATTCTCGAAATTTCAACTCCCTCAACACAGACTACCAAAAATACCCTTATAGTAAACAAATTTGAATATTACAATTACATTCACAAAACCCTGATTAAGTAATTAATTTTTTTCGTTAGTTACGGACTTGATCGATCTTATCTTAGAACGTTCAAATCATGCCATATTAATCTTCCATGACGTAATATATATATATACCTACATGCTTCCCCAATGAAGTAATTAACTTTTGACTTTAGCTCACGAATTATACTAAACTTTTTTCCTTGTTTCTTTTTTCTTTTTTAGTTGGGGGGAAAGGGATCTTCAATTCGAAGTCCTTTTCTTTTATAATGAGAAATGAATCTAAGACGTTTGGATGTCTCCAACGATAATATAAATATTGTCCATAATTTAAATTATCTCCGCTTGTCAATTAGATGAATTATTGATGAATTCTTCTCCCTAACGAACAATTTATTACATGGAAAGCTCAATCTCTGCGTTCTACATAAATGGCTGGGGACGGTCCTCTGCGGTATGTCTAATGCATGAGACGTGCATTTTTTTTTTTGTTATTATTCTGTTTTTTTCCCTCAAAATATAAACACTAAAAATAGAATTGTTGAATCCTAAAATTGAATTGTTGGGGCTCGAGCAGTGCACGAGATAATTTTTTCAAAATAAATATATATCCTAAAATTAAATTACTAAGCCCTAAAATTAAAATGAATTAATTTAATTTTTTTTATATAGCGGCTCTACGTTTGATAATTATTTTTTCTAAATTAAAATAAATCATAATTGTGATTAGTACACCCTAATGGGATGAAATACAAGATTTTTGAAAAAAGAAAAAAACAAAAAAAAGAACAAATGCAAATAAAATAAAATAAAAAGGGTTGCTAGTGTGTGGCACATGTGGCACACACAAGTCTAGGCGTGTCTGGGAGCAAGTTTGGGTTGATTTTGGGTCGATTTGATCCTGTGAGTGGATTTGTAATCTATTAGTCTATTTATTATGAGTTTTTGTCAAATTTGGACAAGTCTCCTGTACATAAAATGTATATCAGACGGTCAATGCGTTGTCCTGTTGTCAAAGCATTGATCAAAAAATTCATCAAAATTAGTATCATTCATAATACAGAAAAGTATCATTTCAAAAGTACAAAAGTATCATTTGTATCAATAAAAAGTATTGGCCAGAAAAAAAAATAAAGAAAAAACTGTTAAGATCAGTATCAATCGAACACTAAAAAGTATCATTCAAATTTAAAAAAAAGTATCCCTTAAAAATATCACCCGTTTTCACGATTTTTTGGTCAATTCTATGATCAAGTCAACGCTCGTTGACCCGATCAATGCATTGACCGTCTGATGTACATCTTATGTACATGAGTATTTGCGTTAAGATTTATGATTTCTTTACATCAATATATGAAATAAACTTTATCCTTAAGGAAAGAAATACCGGATTGCAAATTAATCATTTTTTCATTCCAAAAAGCAAGCACAACACGTGACAATTTCACAAGATAAAGAATTAAATAAAAATATTATATATATAGAGAGAGAGAATAGATCAAATGAGAATCAAAGTCCATCTGAAAATTTATAAGAACCACTTAGAGTTGTAGATCTTTAATTTTTGGACGGTGAAGATTTGTACCCGAATTTGAATTATGCGGTATCATTATTATAATATTAGAATTATTTTAACGAACTGGGGTTATTTTTGTAATTTAGAAATTCTATTCTATTTGGGTTGAATCCTTTTAACATTACTATGATAGGTTTTAACATTGTTGTAATTAATTTTATCATTACTATGACTAGTTTAAGCATTATCGAAGAATATATAAATTTTAGCATTAATGTGAGTAGTTGTATCTTATTTAATTTGCAAATTGTGTTGACACCAATTTGGAGATTTCTCCTGGGTTGTCTGAATTTTATATACCCCGATAAATGGGCATGTGGTTATTTGCAATGATGGATATGTTGGGGTTTTTTCGAATTAAACCACCGCAGGATCTATTTGGTTGTTCATTAATCCGTGTTCATGCAAATCATAATTTTATGTCACATGCATGTTTATCACAGTCTAATCAAATAGCATGTAAAACAGATTCGATTCTAATAAAGCGGAAGACATAGAAAACGAATCTACTTACAAATCGACAGACGATCTGAGGACAAGATTACAGATCTAATCTTGTTGTTGAATGAACAATGATAATGGCACCACTTATGTCACACACGACCACTACACAGTTCCACTCCAAGATCTTCGGTTGTATTCCCGGACTGTATTTAGATAGAATTGTGAAATCTATGGATAACTTTGAGAGACAAAGAGGGACTGATTTCTTATGATAAATAATGTGTAAATTTCGTGGCCCCCCTCCCCTTATATATAGGAAGGGGCGAAATTTTATGCTCCAGCCCTACTGGGCTGGGCCTCTATCTCAAGTTCTATATCCAGTCCACTTTCAGTCATATTGGGCTACAACAGGGATCTAGAAGGATATTAAATTGGCCCACTAATTTATTTAATATCCCATAAACCTAGGATATAATTAAATAAATTAAGTTTTACTTTTATTCCACTAAAGAAGCAAAACTGACCTACCAATTTAATACATATTTACGAATATGCTTTCTCCTTTAGTTCAGCCATTCCCCGTGTTTAAGATATAATGTTTATTAATTAATTATGTCAGCCTCTGCCAGCTATAATTAATTAATATCTAAAACCTTGAGTAGTACCACACAAGCTTTATCATGTAAGGAATAAATTCCACCTGCAGGGTTTCAACATGAACTTGCGTTTCCTCAAGAGAACATCATCAACCTGGCGCACCAGGACACGGTGCTCATGCACACTGCTCAAGACCTCATGTATACATTGTTATTACCTAAGATATCGAATTCGATCTACGAAAAGATTTTACTCATTGATAAATCAAAGTAATAAACAACGCACACATATGTTCGCCAATATCACATGAGTTCAGAACTTGAACTCTGTGGATCTTTATTCTCTCAGTAACTGGGTCAGAGACAGAGAATAATATCCTATTGTGATCCTCCTCAATACACAAACGAGTGTACTAGAATAATCAGTTAGTCAAGATAAATTAACTTATCAGATTATTCTACGGTGTACCGATGGTGTGTTCAGGACCATCTAAGCCGTGAGCTCTTGAATACAATACAAGGTTCTAATGATATGATCTTACCGTGTGACTCCCCACACCATATCATCTACAATGTAAGTATATGGAACATTGCATAGAACAATTATAAAACATAATTTAAATGCAAACAGTGACTGTAATAACTTTCATTTCATATCATCATATCATCAGAAAAGTATACAAAGAACTTTGGTATGAATCTCTCCCACTTAGTTATTTATGTTTGAGGTTTCATTTTATCCCATTTACGAACATGCAAACATCACATAAAATGATAGACCTCCATTGTATGCTTCAACATAATAAGCCACAGTAATATTCCAACTATCATGGCTTATATCTCATGTTGATTGATGAGATAAAACTTGAAAGTCAGCTCCGGAAACGGGCTTATGGCCGCCGCCCCTTCACCACGCCTCGCCGAAAACCCTAGCTCCATTTAGGGTTTCGGGACGTGAACCGGTTAACCTTGGTGCTGAACTACTTTCCTTCTTTGAGTTGATCTCCGATCTTTATTCAATACAGACTATCTATTCCAAAAGGAAAAATCTAATATTGCTAGAATAAAAATTACAACTCAAAAACTTGGCCTAACAGTTTTATATCTATTACATTAAAACAACGTAAAATAAAACTTAGACCTAATCCATGGATTTTCTCATGGATAAAAATCACGTAGCCAAACCGGCATACGACCAACATTCATTCAACATAAACATACATCACGTAAAATAAAGGAGCCATGATAGTTGGTAAACCTGCAAACAAATACAGTCTACAAATCCAACACTCATTTATTAAATGATCCACATAAAATAACATATGATATCTATGCATGAATATTAAATAATAATCGAATTTAACAATTAATTAAATTAATTAATTCGATATTATTCACAAGATAAAAATTGGAAATTAAAATAATTATCCACCAATTTTAATCTTGATATTTTCGAAAATATATCTTAAAATAAATACGAAAATTATTTATAATTATCCACCAAATTTATTTAATATTTTCAAGCCACCCTAATTAAATAATAATTGAATATATTGATATATATATATATATATCAAAAATCTAATCCAAATATTATCCATAAGAATCTAAATCTTTAAGGATAAGGTTTTGAAGATTTGTTCCACTTCAAAATCTTCCAAAACCTATTCAAAATTAAATTCTTATCACAATTGA
The DNA here is from genome assembly GCA_026008535.1 of Perilla frutescens. NCBI lineage: Eukaryota > Viridiplantae > Streptophyta > Magnoliopsida > Lamiales > Lamiaceae > Perilla > Perilla frutescens. Next base: position 36,289,328 of record BRKX01000016.1, on the reverse strand, counting down.
ATTTTGATAATTATTTGTATATATCCAAAATCACCTTATCCAATTTAAATCTTATAGATTTTCAAAAATAACCAAAATAATAAATCTGGAAATTTGATCCACTTCAAATTATTCCAAATTTAAAATTTTATTTTCAAATCTATCTAGATTAAAATTAGGTAAATTAAGATATACATCAAATAACATCAAATCTAAATCCAACATACATAAATTTTGATCCATCCTAATAAACAAATCTGAAAATTTAATTTTCATCAGAATCTTCTCCAAATTAATTTATTAAAAATCGAAAAATACACTATATTTCACATTTGGAAATTTTGACATTAATCAAAAAACTATTCCAAATAATATAGTTATAGGTTTCGAAATTTTCAAGAATTAAAATCTGAAAAGTTTGATCCACTTCAAAAATTATCAAATTTAAAATTCTAATTTCAAACCTATCTAGATTAGAATTTTGTAACTTTTGATATATATCAAAAATCACCAAATCCAATTCTAATCACCAAAATTTCGAATCCTATCCAAATTAAATCTGAAAATTTTAATGTTGATCATAATCCATCCAAATTTAATTATAGTGTTCGAAAATTTTAACACAAAATTGGGGAATTTAAACACATCAAAATTCAAAATTTTGATCCTTAAATTTTCGATCCATATGACATAAAATCTGGAAATTTGAAGATCATCAAATATCATTCCAAATCCTATTACATAGTGATAAAAAATTCAAGCCTACTCAAAACTAGAATTTTCGAATTTTAATCAAAAATTCTTCCAGGTCTTGAATACCATAAAAATCGAAATACATAGCCAATTAAATCTGAAAATTTAAACACCATCAATTCATCATCAAATTTAATTATGCAATTCGAATTTATGCTTGGATTAATCCTAGAACAGTGCCAAAACCTAGCTCTGATACCACTGTTGGGGTTTTTTCGAATTAAACCAACGGAGGATCTATTTGGTTGTTCATTAATCTGTGTTCATGCAAATCAGAATTTTATGTCACATGCATGTTTATCATAGTCTAATCAAATAGCATGTAAAACAGATTCGATTCTAATAAAGGGGAAGACATAGAAAACGAATCTACTTAAAAATCGACAGACGGTCTGAGGACAAGATTACAGATCTAATCTTGTTGTTGAATGAACAATGATAATGGCGCCACTTATGTCACACACGGCCACTGCACAATTCCACTCCAAGATCTTCTGTTGTATTCCCGGACTGTATCTAGATTCAAAGTGGGCTGAAATCTACTAGATAGAATTGTGAAATCTATGGATAACTTTGAGAGACAAAGAGGGGCTGATTTCTTATGATAAATAATGTGTAAATTTCGTGGCCCCCCTCCCCTTATATATTGGGAGGGGGGAAATTTCATGCTCCAGCCCTACTGGGCTGGGCCTCTATCTCAAGTTCTATATCCAGTTCACTTTCAGTCATATTGGGCTACAACAAGGATCTAGAAGAATATTAAATTGGCCCACTAATTTATTTAATATCCAATATCCAATAAACCTAGGATATAATTAAATAAATTAAGTTTTATTTTTATTCCACTAAAGAAGTAAAACTGACCTACCAATTTAATACATATTTACGAATATGCTTTCTCCTTTAGTTCAGCCATTCCCCGTGTTTAATATATAATGTTCATTAATTAATTATGTCAGCCTCTGACAGCTATAATTAATTAATATCTAAAACCTTGAGTAGTACCACACAAGCTTTATCATGTAAGGAATAAATTCCACCTGCAGGGTTTCAACATGAACTTGCATTTCCTCAAGAGAACATCATCAACCTGGTGCACCAGGACACGGTGCTCATGCACACTGCTCGAGACATCATGTATACATTGTTATTACCCAAGATATCGAATCCCATCTACGAAAAAAGATCTTACTCATTGATAAATCAAAGTAATAAACAATGCACACATATGTTCGCCAATATCACATGAGTTCAGAACCTGAACTCTGTGGATCTTTATTCTCTCAATAACTGGGTCAGAGACAGAGAATAGTATCCTATCGTGATCCTCCTCGATACACAAACGAGTGTACTAGAATAATCAGTTAGTCAAGATAAATTAACTTATCAGATTATTCTACGGTGTACCGATGGTGTGTTCAGGACCATCTAAGCCGTGAGCTCTTTAATACAATACAATGTTCTAATGATATGATCTTACCGTGTGACTCTCCACACCATATCATCTACAATGTAAGTATATGGAACATTGCATAGAACAATTATAAAACATAATCTAAATGCAAACAGTGACTGTAATAACTTCCATTTCATATCATCAGAAAAGTATACAAAGACAAGTATTCTAGTATACAAAACCAGTAGGATATTTGTATAATATCTCTTTGCTTCTATCATCTTTTTGAGTGGGGACAGTTTTAGCTTTTAATTTGTTTTCTTTGATAGCTCGATCTTTTATACGATCATTCTTAGTTTTATGCGTGATTTCTTTTCAGTTCTTTCAAGGCTCTTTGCATATTTTGACATCTCATAACAATTGCCCTCTTTTTGATGATGTCCAAAACATGGCAAAATTGAGCAATGATGGAAGAACTGATTGAGAAATTTTTGAGCTGTGTAGCAAGGACACAATCAAGCAAGAAAACTTATGTAGCTAAGAAACTGTTTATGTAAACTGATTAGATATCTTTCAATCTACAACAGTTTATTTTTCTTTTCTTCAGTTTCTAGCTCTTCAGCTGTTGCGCTTCTTTAGCTGGTATCTCATATCATTCTTCACCTATTCCACCAGTTGCTAGGCTCTCCTCTTTCTCTAGCACTAGCATTTCTCTAGACTTTCCCCTCAGACAATTGTCTCTTATCCCTGGCAGCATTTCTCCAGACAGCTCCCCAGACTTCCCCCTGAGGCTGATGCCTCTCTTCTCGAGCAGTTCCTACAGTCCTCAATACTTCCCCTTTAGGCTGTAGTCCTCCCTGAAACTGCAAGGGTTCTCTCTGAATCTCATCCCACAGACTCAAAAACTTTCTTCCATCATCCTTCTCAATTTCTTCAATCTCTTCTCCCTTTTTGGCATCATCCAAAAGGGTGTGCATGTGGAGATCAAAGGATTGAATGGAAACATGTGGTAACAACCTGAATGTGGTAGCTAAGTTACCTTCAAACGAGGAGGAGTATGGCTGTTCTCTTGGTGGTGAGGGTAGCCAGTTGGATGTTTCTTCAGTTGGCATGAACTGCCTTAGATCTGGCAGTAGAGACTAAACTTGGGGTTCAGTTGACATCATGGCCAAACTTGGGAGGAGTTCTGCAGTTGGAAGTAGATGGTTGAACTCTATTGGTATGGAGGATGAGTTCGATGGCTCTGCAAACGGCAGTGGAGCTGCGGCTGGTACTCCATTTTAGATTTGGGAATCATTGAATCCATGATCTCTGAAAGAGTGGGAGTGACCATCGATGGATGATTCATCCAATTTCTGCTCTAATTTCCTTTTTGACTCCAGAAAAATCGTCCCTTCCTGTCAAGCAGTTCAAAAATAACTACTTCATCAACGTGATATCTCCAGAGTGACCATCTGAGATATCTCCTCAGTTGATTAAAGAGATCGGAGTCGTAACACTTGATGAGCTGAAATCTGCTAAGCAGATCGTTGAGAGTTATGTTGAAGCATTATTCAGCACCATCCATGAAGTTTGTTTCAGCTGACTCAAACTCAGCTGACGCAGTTGACTCTGATGTCATGTCATCATCTGACATGATATGCTTTCCTCGACTATTGAAAGTCAGTTCAGTCAAAGTGGAAGGGCCTTCTTCTACCATGCGCTGCTTCCTCGATCGCTTACCAAAAGGCTTCAGATTCTTTCTCCTTTTGACAAAGATTGTGGGGAGATGATCTCTTCTGTCTAGCAACTCGCCTCTCTGGTCGAGAATTTGGATCTGATCACTTATGATCATGCTAATTCAGTTGAGAAACCCTAGTTTCTCTGTGAATATTCCAATTTGGTGGTCAAACTTGACCTTGCGAACATTCTGGCATAGTTCTGATAGCACATATGATGCCCAGTCAACTCTGCATCGGTTGTAGATGAGTGCAAATCAGATGAGTATGGTCGGTACTGAAGTGAGTATAGTCTATATTGTCTCTCAGGCAGTGGATAACTATATCTAGGAGTTGGATGAACTCCGGTCGAAGACTGTCTTTTAGTCTGTCAGAGCAGTCATTGTGCTCAACTCCTGGTTTCGTCCATTGACTCCCGAATTCTGCATGATTAGGCATGACTATTGAGTCTGCCTGTTCACCTGCTCTAAGAAGATGGAGTGATTCCATCACAGTTTCCTTGGAGATCACGATTGGATTTCCGTTGACCGATGAAATGATGTTGCCATCTTCTTCGATGTCAGAGAAGATATAGAATTCAACAACTAACTCTAGAAAGCATCATCCAAATCGTGGACCTCTTGTGAGAAACTGAAAGAGTTCAGTTTCCTCTGCTGCTGAGATTAAGCAATGGAACTTGTCAGGCTTAAGTCTTTTCATCATGAAGTCCAATTCTATGAACTTGTCTCTTTTCAGGTTGAGAGCAACCCTGGCTGAATTGATGTATTGAGCAGGCAATTCCATTCTGCAACAGAGTCTTTAAGAGAGATTGAATGGAATAGAGAGATGTAAAGCAAATGCAAGGAGAGTTTGAGAATGATATGTGATCTTTGATCAATATCTCGGCATTTAAAGTAGATTTGCATACATGTACTTCGAGTTGCACTCGAGTACGCATCAGCTAATTAGTTTAATGTATTTGACTGATTCTCAACTGGGATAAATGAGATGAGCATCTCAGCTGTCAACAAGTTTGGCTTAACTTTTGAATCAGCGGTTGAGATTTCATCCATTTAATAATGAGGTAGTTGCCATAGATAGCAAATATTTTGTGCAGGATTTTGCTATTTATATCTCTCAGACTATCAACTCACTTTCCACTTTAGTGATTGATTTTGCTCAGTAGCATTAAAAGCTTGCTATCTTGAGAGATCTTCCATTTTGAAAATAATGCCCGTTAGATCACGATGGCATTAATTATATAAAGGAATAAGTTTAAAGAATTAATCATTTTGAACTTATCCTTGACAGTTGGGATACTCCGTCCAACTAATGACTTTTTGATAAACTGACGATGTGGCAACTGATCGATCAGTTCTAGTCACATCTTCTTCTTGGCCCCTGGAAATGACTCATCACTGAACTGATGACATCAGTTGCAGAACTGTTGGACTATATCTCAGTCAGTTTTCTCTTCTTGATGAGCCAAACTGGATGCTCTTCACTGCTCTCATCAGGGCAGGTTGACCTCTTCCTCTTTGAGCCGGATCCTATTCCTTCAATGGGTTTATCTGGCCTTGCTATCTTCGCGGATTGACTCTGGTGCTTAGCTTCAGCTGATGTGACCCTTCACCTTCTGTGCAAGTTCTTTCTTGAGGATGACTTAAATTAAACTTCATGTTGGTTTATTCGGGCAGCTGCCTTGTAGCTTAAAGCAATCAATGGGGTGACATATCTCTTTGACAAGAGATTGGGTGATGTGGCAGTGTCTTCATCATCACACGGTCGACTCATTGCAACTGGAGTGAGAGGTGGCTCTCGATGAATTTGTGCAGTTGCAGGTTCAGTTGGTCGATTGGGCTCAGCTAACAGATTTAATAGAGTATCAAAATTCAGTTTTCTGTAGGCAGGGCTGGTTGTGCAGATCTCTTGCTGCTTTGCTCCTGCTTCTCCCTGAGCCTTGATGTCACTTCCCAATTCAGCAAGTAGGGCAGTTGGAGGAATTTTGTTGGTCAATCTATGACTCATAATTCTCTGCACTTGCAAGATAGTTGGAGAGAATGGATTTGAAGACCCTATCCATTTTTAACTTCAAGTTTACTTCTCTTTGCTAAAAACTCATGCCGTGAAAAGCAGTAATCAAGAAATGTGACTGGATGGACAATGCGTGTCTCCAGTTGTACCAGTAGAAGTACCGGTGCAGAAGCTTAAAAAGCTCTTGATCTTACTTGGCCACAAATGCAAATTGAGTAAAAAGTAAATTGGTTACCTCTTTTTGTGCATTCTTTGCTGCATATTCACCACTATAGAAAGTATCAAGAATGTGATAAAAAGAGGTTAGGGAATCACTTGTGCTAACCTCTTCTTCGTTGTTAGCTATGAGGCAGAACAATGCCTCTTCTTCAGAGCTGTAGCCGTCGAAGTCGATTCCTAATGGATAATCTGAGTCATCCAGGACGACATTCTCTGTGTTGGCCATCATAGATTTTCTTTTGAAAAAGCTTCTCTTCACCTTGGCCTTTTTATCTTCAGGGAGCTCTGGGCACGCATATTTGTGGTGTCCCTATTTGTGGCAATGGAAGCATTCTCCTATGCTTTTGTTGGCTGCCCTGTGTTGGTCAGTAGGCGGTTGGTTTCTCTCGTCTCTTGGCTCATCATCAATTTGAAGCATAACTGATGGCTAATCTCTGATCCTTTTTAAGCTTCTCTAGCAGCTCAGCAACTGACTGGATTTGATCATTGATATCCTCAGTCAGGCTCTCCTTCTTCTCCGCTGCTTCTCTTCTCTGACCAGTTGAGCCTCTTGGTTGTTCTCTGGCTTGAGAATTTCTTGGCCGGAAGACATTTCTTCCTCGAGTTTCTCTAAACCAATTTCTTTCGCCGTAGAAGGCTGCATCCTAGGCTAATGATGTGGATGCCTTTCTTTTTCAGTTTAGGCTATACTAATGAGCCTTAAGAGAACCGACTAGTTCTCTTGGGGTGATGCTGTTCAAGTCTCTTGACTCTTTTGTAGCAATCACCTTCATATCCCATTCATCTGTGAGATTGTCCAAGATTTTGGAGTTCATCTCACTATTGGGATATGTTCTTCCCAGATTGTTCATCTCACTGATGATGCCAATAAATCTTGTTTCAAGGCTGGAGATGGTTTCATCTGAGTGCATCTTTAAGGACTCATATTATTTCCTTTGATGGCTTTGGACTCTTTTTACATATCTGCAAGTAAGTCCCATATCTCCTTGACAGTTTTGCAATTCTTTATGTCCTACATGTGATCTTCATCTAGATTTTGGAACAATGCGACTTGGGCTACGAACTCTAAGTTCTTCAACTTCTTCTCTTTACCCGTGAGAAGATGAGTTAGCTTCGGGATCCTTGCTGGTTAATTGACATCAGCAATGTGGGCTTCATTGTCCATCATAATTGTGATTGGACCATCCTCAATAACTTCCCACATATTCTCGTGGATTGAGCAGAGATGCGTCATCATTCTCCTACTCCAGTTATCGTAGTTCTCAACTAAAAAGATAGGTAGCTTATGGCTTCCCATAGCTTATAGATTAGTACAGATAACTAGATCTGATTCAGTTGATCTACAGAAATGGCTGATCTTTAAAATCAACCTGGCTCTGATACCACTTGTTGGTCCCGGGGCGAGTCAAAATCAGTTTAGAGGGGGAGTGAATAAACTGTTTACAAAAAAGAACTAGATGCAGAATATTAATAGCCCGTTTTGACTCACGATGTGATCCGTGCTTTGGGGAGATCAGTTGAGATGATCTGCTCAGAGTGCTGTGTGTGCTTGGGGTGTGCAGTTAAAATCATGCAACTGAACTGAAAATTAAAGCAGAGCACACAAGAAATTTATAGAGGTTCGACGCTCAACTTCTACATCCCATCTTCCTTCCGCAGAAGGGCAATTCACTATGCAAGTGTAAAGTTCCTTTATTACAGTTACACAGTAAAGACAACTGTTTAACCTAGCAAATGGCAACATTATGAGTCATGGTGTCCTTTTCAGCTGGTGCTGTCCCGAAAGCTGCGATCCAACGAACTCAGCCTCCTCAACTGGTAGGTCGACAGCTCACCCTTGCGATCTCCAACTGCTCGCTGGAGAGATAAAGTGCTATTACCCATCTTTACACAATTTTAGATCTCGTTCATTCTTTAAGAATACAGTCTTCAAATTGGTATCAACTGGTATGCTACTTTGCGCGTCGGCGTCTGAGGTGGGTAGTTGATCACTAAAGCACGGGGACTGAGAGAATAGCTTTAGCTTGAAATCTTCTACAGCTAGCTTGAAAAGCGTTAAGGCTCCTTCTCACCAGTTGGAACTTTTGATTCTTCAGAGTTTTTGAGCGTGACGCTTTAGTGCTTTGGCGAACGTCTTTGCGAAAAGTCTTAACTAAAGTTATCTCCAAAATTCTCAAAAGTCTGCGGTCTTCTCTGGGGTAACTCACCTTTTAAAGATGGGTGAGTGGTGACCGCTGATGATCACTGTATGATCATAAATGATAAAGCCGTTGAGGCTTTCATTTAAGAGGGTTGTTGTGGCTTTGCTCTTCTAACGAGCTTTTGTTCCAAGATCTTAGTTGCATTAACTTCAAGATATTCTTTGGTTTATCTGAAAATTGAATTTCAGTTATGGCTCCTATCTTGATCTTCAGTTCTGAGCTTTGTCTAGTAGTTGGAATCTTCAGTTCCTTTGTATGTCAGTTCTGCGCGTCTCTTCGCAGTTTGGAAAGCTTCAGTTGAGATCATCTTCAGCTGGCAGTTCTGGGCTTGGGCTTGATGCCTTCTGAGCTCCAGTTGGCTTTGCTTCAGCTAGCAGTTCTGAGCTAAGCCTTGATACCTTTTGAGCTTCAGTTTGATTATCTTCAGCTGGCAGTACTGGGTTAGGGTTTGATACTTTCTGAGCTACAATTTGATTTGCTTCAGCTGGAAGTTTAAACCAGTGTTCTTCAACTGGTGTTCTGGACTTGGGTCCCTTCAGCTTGAACTTCTTTTGACTGGTCTTCAGTTCGGTTGTTGGCGCTTTATCAAAACTGATGCGTCTTCAGCTGGTATCCTTCGAACTGGTACTTCATCAGCTGGAACTTCATTCTCCAGCTGGTATCCTTTGAGCTGGCATTTTCCTTTAGCTTGTACCTTGGTCTTCTCTTCAGCTGGTATGCTCCTTCAGCTGGAATATCCTGAGCTGACATTTCCTTCAGCTTAGATCTTGGACTGGTACACTTCTTCAGCTGGAGTATCCTGAGCTGGTATTTTCCTTTAGGTCGGAATCGTCCTTTCTTCGGCTGGCAGTATTCTTCAGTTGGTATCACTTTGAAGTGGCATGTTTATCAGTTCATCATGTTGTGTTCTTCAACTGGTATTTCTTCAGTCGGGATTGGTCTTGAACTGGCATGTCCTTCAGTTCTTCTCTTCAGCTGGTATTTTCTTCAGCTAGGAACTTTCTTCGACTGGAACATTTCTTCAGCTGGTATTGGAATAGAACTGGCATGTTCTTCAGTTCTCTTCAGCTGGAACATCTCTTCAGCTCGTGTTGGCCTTGAATTGGTATATTCTTCAGTTTTGTTCAGCAGGAACATCTCTTCAGCTGGTGTCGGCTTAGAACTAGTATGTCCATCAGTTCTCTTCAGCTGGAACATCTCTTCAGCTGGTGTTGGCCTAGAACTGGTATGTCCATCAGTTCTCTTCAGCTGGAACATCTCTTCAACTGGTGTCGGTCTAGAACTGGTACGTCCATCAGTTCTCTTCAGCTAGAACATCTCTTCAGCTGGTGTTGGCCTAGAACTTGTATGTCCATCAGTTCTCTTCAGCTGGAACATCTCTTTAGCTGGTGTCGGCCTAGAACTGATATGTCCATCAATTCTCTTCAGCTAGAACATCTCTTCAGCTGGTATCGGCCTTGAACTGGTATGTTCATCAGTTCGTCACTGTAGACTGGTGGCATTCGGTACTTCTCTTGCTGGTACCTGCATCTTCCAGTTTGCCTTGCTAACTGTTGTAGCAACCTACAATCTATTTTCTTTTTCTCTCTATTTTTTTCTCTTTTCTTTTCACATGGATTGATCATTTCTTTTGGATTTGATAGCTCGATCTTTTATATGATCATCATTAGTTTTCTACATGATTTCTTTTCTGTTCTTTCAAAGCTCTTTGTATATTTTGACATATTTTGACATCTCATCAAAACCCCTTGTCAGAAAAACCTTGATAGTTTTTCCTAACACATCTCTAACTTGTCTTTTAGCTTTAATTTACCGTGGCCTTGAAGAGCCAAGTAGAATTCATTGATTGGAAAAGTAATGACCACGGAGGTCCATCTTTTACCAATGTTTGAATTGTACTAAAGTAAATCATCCGATCAATCATTATATCCAAAAATATATTTGGTTCATTTGTGAAGTTTACCTTTTAGAATTAGACAATGAATTATTTATTGCATTGTGGTAATAAGATTCTAAGGTTTATAAATTGTCAACTAATGTGACACTATGGATAAAACAGTTCATCTTTTCTTGATAACAAACTTATTATCAAAAGAAATTGAATATCTAAAATACACAATTTAGAAAGTAAATTTTCTAAATCCCATCGCATATAGACAATATGTCGAGAACCAAATCATATTTATACCATTAAAACCCCCACTGCAATAGCCACTATTTTCATAACATTGCCCATGAAGACTTGTAATCCATCACTTAGTTAATTGGTTTCCCGAAACCACTATATATAAATGCATTCATGATTAGTGACCTCAATATCTACCCATCAGGAAATGGTAGTATACTCCACTAAACATGGATTAACTACTAGTGAATAAGATACACAACTAATGCTCTTCCATTTGAGAAGAGATAGTATGTCTTCCGATTGTTCTGAGTTGATTGCAAAAAGCTTTTGCCATTTACGTTTTTTCATAGCTACTAGATCTTCCATGTCATTATTTGCCAAACTTTTATGTGACCATTGAAAATATCATTTGTCTTCTTACCATCCCTTGGTCTAGAAGATAAAAAAAAAATTTAACAACATACATAATCACACTATGTCAATGAAGACATTTAACTGCTTTGAGAAATGAAATCAATTAGGGTTTTCCCATTTGATTTCAACTCCAAAGATCTCTCACTCACTTAGATCTCTTTGATTATACAATCCTTTACAAGAGTCTCCACAGTAGTAGTGATTTCAACCATTTATTTTTTTAATAGAAATATTCATCTATCTATTGTACTTTAGTATTTGAAGAATTCTTGAGATTCGTATTCTTGTCAAAATAGTGGTCGTGGCCTAATGCTAATGATATAGAATATTTTTACATAGAAGTTAAAATGTAGCACTGTGTCATCTCATTTGCCTTAATCACTTTTAAGATTATGTATCTCATCTTCACTAGAGTTAGCATCTTAAGACGATGGCATTTAATCACTAAATAATTATCCAAATCTTTTCCAATTATTACAATTAAGACATACATGTTTATTTTATGTAATAAAACAAGCGGGTTAAAAAAATATTATGATTAAGATGATGGCATTTAATCACTGAATATTTAATACTCAGTAATCTGAATAATTATCCAAACCTTTTCCAATTATTACAGTTAAAACATACAAGTTTATTTTATGTAATAAAACAAGCGTGTTAAAAGAAAATTATGAAAATAGATAATAAAATATGTAAACATACATTCAATCACATTCTTGATAACATGAATATATTGTAACCTCAAATAATATATAAATACATCCTCCAACACCTTGTATCACATGAATGTAAGCCACGTTAGTGTGGACGTCTACACTTACATTTTTCAAGTATGTTCTAAACCTTTAATTTCACCATCTAGTCAACTTAACCTTACGAAAAGTGAAATTAATAGTTGTACCCTTTAAACTGGACCTACAATTAAATAAACTACTTGTTTCGTTGGGAAACTTGTTTAATAATTGCATCTAAGTGTATTCCAGAACTTATTAAATTAATACTTAGTGAACTTGTAATACAACACATCCATTATGGAGGTTGACCCATTATCAAGGCGCATGTTGATTACTTCACATTATTAATTTTCATCATTTGGAAGTTTGATCTAGTAAACTTATAATTGACACATTCGTTATAGAGGTCGGCCCATTACCAACGTGCATGTTAACTACTTTACATACAAACTAGTTATGGAGACCACCAAAATATCTATAATTTTAAAATTAAATCTCATTTTTCATTTAGTTTAAACTAGTGGACTGTAATAAAACACATCCGTCATTGGAGGAAGACACCAAAACCAACGTGCATGTTGATTACTTCACATATAAACTAATCCTATGAATAAATAAGATAAAATTATTAAAATTAAATCTTATTACCCACTTAGTCATTTAATACAAGGTTTTTTTAAGACATCCACGACATGCTCAAAATAAAATTAAATCATCCAAGAATGCTATCTTAAAATTAGACAAACAAAAAACATAACAATGAAACAAAATGAACAATTCCAACTATCATGGGACCTGTTTTTCCTGTTTGTCTTTTACAGCCATATAGATCTTTCAAAGATGTTGAATTTGAGTGGTCGAGGGCCCGATGGTTCATCCCAGGTCAAAAGTTATGGCCTCTGCAAGGAAAGCGGCAGAAATATTTTTTAGTGAAAAACTGCCTACTTTTGAGTGATTTCCTTCCTTATTTAGGACTCCTAGTTGCCATTTGCTTTGTACCTCTTCCATATAGATGAAAATTCTCCTCCATAACAAGATTACAACAAAAATAAATCTATAACTAGATCTAAAATATGGATACAACTCAAAACAACATACTAGATACAATTTTGACACAAAATTAAATCTAATCTATCTTTGGATTTTCTCATGGAGTAAAAACTTGATCAAACCGATCAAAAAATAACCATGCACCATAAAATTTAAAAAATTAAACATAAATGAACGCCATGATAGTTGGAATAATTACCCTGCAAAACCAAGTTATGCAATTCTATATCTCTAATCACAAAGCATGTAAATTTTCAAAAAATACATATGAGAATTTGATCACCACACAGAGCCAAAAGTCAGCTCTGATACCAATTAATGGAACTGAGAATCCTTTAGATGTGTATTGATTTAATGAAATATTTTGATCAAAATGATCCCACATCCCATTGCATGATAAACCGAATTTAAATCTCATGCGTAACAGAAAATTGAGATTATTGATTACCTTACAATCAGAGAAATATCATTGAGAAGATATAGATATAAAATCTACAACTTCTCCATTCTTCATGTTATCCACTTCATGATCTTCTGTTTTATGACCCAACCTCGATCTAAATGGTGTGTGGGCGACGATCCACTAGATCTTGTAGAAACTTGGAGATGAAGAACCCTTCCATAAATAATAGACAAAAATTCCTTAGCTTATTGATGACCTAAATTTCAAAATTAATGTGTATGGAGGCTATGGTTTTTTGTCTCCCTTTATAAGGTATATATAGGCTACAACAGGATCTAGAAGAAAATTAGGGTTGGACTTCCAACTAGCCTTAAGTTCTCATGTCTAGCCCAGATATAACTTAAGCCTCAATAATATTAATTCAATCCATGAAAGAATTAATATTTTTCACTACCACCCTAAATCCATATTTATGGATATGGCTTCTTCAACTCAATTAATTCCCCGTGTTGAAGATGTCAAATGTCCATTAATTAAATCGAGTATACTGACAATTCAATTTAATTAATTATTTATCCTTAAGCTGTACTACTCAACCTTTATTATCATGTTGGATTAAAAATAATCTACTTGCAAGATTTAACATGGTTATCCTTTTTTAGCTCCTCAGGGGACATCATCAACTCGGCATACCGAGACATGGTTTTCTTCTATAATTAATAACCCATCATATATAGAAATATCACCACCCAATCTATCGAGCTTATTGATTATTTAATTAGAATCTTACCCATTGATAGGTTAAATTAATGTACATTAAAATATACATGTCTATTATTATACAAGGATTAAGAATTATGAGTATCTGAGATTTATATTCTTATGTGATATCAATCCATCAGAATTATCTCGCTGCAATCCAGTTCAATACACTACAAAAGTTCACTAGTATGATTTTATAGCCAAGATAGACTAATATCAAATCACACTACAACTCTACTGATGGTTCATCTAACTCCATCTAGGTTGTGAACTCTTCTCATTCTTTATAAGGAACTGATAATATGATCTTCTGTATGCATTTCACACACCATATTATCTAAATATTATGTATATGAAAATTTACATTATTTAATATATAAAATATGTTAGTGCCATCGACTAATGCACTAAGTGTTATTTAGATTATCATGATCGTTATAGCAATTCGAAGAACACAAAAGGTTTTAATTTTTCAAGACCATATTCTGGACATTATGATATGAATATTCCACTGCCAATTTGATTGAAGATCGAAGAATGTACTTGATCATGTGTGTGAACATGATCGTGTACATGGTTGTCCAAAGAGATTTCAAGAAACGTGTCAAGCTGAATTCAAGAAGATGAAGTTTTCTTTTGAAGATGAATGTTTCAGAATAGACGAAGCCTTGTTCAAGATGAAGATCAAATGGAAGAAGATGAGTTCTATTCAAGGAAGAATTCTAAACTAGGATAGTTCGAATCAAACTAGGACTAGTATGAATTAGAGTTTGATTTAAATTAGCACTTTCTGATTACCTTGTTTAGGCTATGCTTTGTGTTTATAAATACCCTGTGAATCAGACTAGTTAGATGTCTAGGTTTTATCATATACACAAGAATTAGAGAGTCTAAAAAGATTTCAAGTATGAAACATTTAGTATACGGCTGGACTAGGTTGGATCCTTGTGATCAATGTGTGTCTAGTCTGTGTTTGAAGTTCTTTCCTCCACATTTAAAGGAGTTTCGAGAGAGATTTTCTATGTGAACTAGAAGGAGTCTAAGTTGTGAAGGGATGTCTCAATTTAGTCCATTGAAAGAGATTGTAGTGGGTAGGAGAGGAGTCGAGTGATGGGAGGTCATCATGTAAAAGTCTTTATAACCTTGCAACGGAGTTATGGATTATTTCTCACGGACTTATGAAGTCCCCCCGACGTAGATTAGTTGATCGAACAAGGTTACTAACCTCATGCCATTTATTGATTTAAGTGTTATCATTCTAACCTTACATGTTAAGAACAATGTGCATGTACATGTTTGTGAACAAGATCCTATCTGCACAGTTTATGTAACTTTAATTGGTACCAAAACGGGTCGTCTTTGGTTAAAAGCAAAAAGAGACCTAAAAAGTACATAATCTATTGAAGTTTTTGGTTTATTTCAAGTTATGAGCTCGATCAA
Organism: Perilla frutescens; assembly: GCA_026008535.1. Classification (NCBI taxonomy): domain Eukaryota; kingdom Viridiplantae; phylum Streptophyta; class Magnoliopsida; order Lamiales; family Lamiaceae; genus Perilla; species Perilla frutescens. The sequence goes on along the minus strand of BRKX01000016.1, from coordinate 36,274,115 downwards.
GGAAGGAGGGTCTACGGTCAGACCAGACCACCACTGCTTGAAGGCAACAATTATCCTTACTGGAAAGCAATGATGAGTGCGTTTTTGAGATTAATAGATGAGCTTGCATGGAAAAGCATCAATGAAGGATGAGAGAAGCTTACAGTTGCTAAACAAGAAAATAATGTGGAGATTGAAGAAGGATAATGGACTGTGCCACACAAAAACTAGTATAATGTCAACTCTAAACTCTCTATAATATATTCTCTGTAGTTGATTTAGAGACATTTAGTCTGATTTCAACATGTGAGACTACTAAAACTGCATGGGATATTCTGAAAACCACCTTTGAAGGGACCATTTCAGTAAGATTATCTCAGCTTCAAAATATTATTTCCAAGTTTGAAAATCTTAAAATGAAAGAAATTGAGTCTATAGTTCAATATCATACTAAGAAACATATCTAATGAGAGTTTTTCTCTCGGTGAGATCATGAATAATGAAAATTTTGTAAGATAGGAGCTCAGATCTCTTCCAAAGAAATTCACTTACAAAGTTACTGCCATAGAAAAAGCTAAAGATATCAAAAGTATGAGGCTTGATTAACTGGTGGGGTCTTTAAAGACATTCGAGATGAATCTAGAAGATGAAGACAGTAGTTCAAAAAAGAGAGGTATTACTCTTAAAACTAAAAGAAGATGTACCTAAAAAAGTATAAAACAAAAATCATGTACTTGATTCAGATACAATGAACTTTGTGGTCTTGATTACTAAGAACTTCAGCTGAATGTTGAAATATCTAATAAGCGGTCTTCAAGAAGTTCAACAATAGAAGACAACCATCTGGGAGCACTCTACAAGAAAGAAACTCCAAAAATGATAGAAAGAATATAAACAACTTAATTCAAGAAAGAGAATTAAATGCAGAGAGTGTGATATATTTGGTCACATTCAAGTCAAATATGCCAACATTGTGAAGAGAAACAAGTAGAATTATAATGCATCTCTTAGTGAGGATGATTATGAAGGAAACAATAGTAATTTAGATAAACAAACTATTACATTCACAGACAAAGTTTTTGAATTTCAACATCCCTTCATTCTTGTAGAAGAAGATGAATAAGATAATGAAGACTTCAACCAAGAAAAATTTGTGAAAATATATAAAGAGATGTATACAAAGTGGCTGGAAGTTATGCAGATCAATATGACTCTTCCGTCTCAAAATAAGAGTCTTCCAAAAGAAAAGGAGAAATTGATCATGTCTGGTTCAAACCAAAATGATGTTATTCAGCAACAAGAAAATGAGATTATTGAATAGTCTTCCGAGCTCAAATCCATCAAGAAGAATGTCACTATGCTGAACAGCGGAACAAATAATATTGATAAGATTCTGACTGATCTAGGATACTCAGAAAAAGCTATCCAGGTCTTTTGATATAATGGAGGACAATCAAAGACAGTATTTATTAAAGAAAGTATAAGTCAGTCAACACATGTACATAAGGATGTTCAAGACAACAAGAAGAACATCACGAATAGAAGAGAGTTTTCTCATTGATTTAATTGCAACAGAAGAGGAATTATTTATCATTACTGTGAGGAGAAAGGCCACATTCGACCACATTGTGAGAAGTACCTTAGTGATCTCAAAGAAGTTCAAGATAGAACTTCACCAAGAGTTTAGATCTTCTTCATATGGATCTAATTGGACCTATGGCAGTTGAAAGCTATGGAGGAAAGACATATGTCTTTGTCTATGTTGATGATTTCTCAAGATTCACTTTGGTAGATTTTCTTAGAGACAAGACTAAGGCATTCATGGCATTCAAGAAGCTAGTCTGCAAGATCACTGTTGAAAAGAATATACAAGTTGTAAGAATTCGAAGTGATCATGGAAAGGAGTTTGAGAATCAATCATTTAATTACTTCTTCACTGAGAATGGTATTAGCAATGAGTATTCTGCACCAAAGACCCCACAGCAAAATGAAGTGGTTGAAAGGAAGATCAGAACCCTGCAGGATATGGCTAGAACAATGATTGCTGCTAAAGCAGTTGATTCAATATTTTGGGCAGAAGCTATCAACACAGTATGTAACATTAGCAATTGTGTTCATCCCAAACTAGGTACACTTTATACTCCATATGAAATCTGGCACGAGAAGAAACCAACTATGAAGTACTTCTATGTTTTTTAATCTACCCACTACATCTTGAATAATAGAGAGTATCTCGGCAAGATAAATAATCATGGAGTAGAATGTATGTTTTTGGGATATCCAGAAATAGTAAATCATACAGGATTTACAATAAGGAAACCAAGGCTGTAATTGAGTCTGTAAACATGAAATTTCATAATCAGTATGATTTTGCTAGTGCTACAGAAGATGATATACATACAGATGCGTTTAGGCATTCTGATGTACATGATGACTCAGAAAGTGGAGGATAAGATCAGGGTGTAACTCGAAGAAAACTGTCACGTTAGATCATCAAAGATCATCCAACTACTGAAGTTATTGGTGATATCCATGAAGGAAGAATCACTAGAAAAAGACTTTAAAAAATATTACATGAAGGAATATCTAATGTCTGTTTCACATCAAAGATAGAGCCAAAAAAATATTCAAGAAGCTCTAAAGGATGCTTACTAGATTGAAGCAATGCAGGAGAAATTACTTCAGTTTAAGAAGAATGATGTTTGGGAGTTAGTGTAGAAACCTGAATGAGTAAATATTATAGGGACAAAGTAGATATTCAAGAATAAAATAGATAAATCTGGGAATATTACAAGGAATAAAGCAAGACTGATTGCTCAAGGATATTCACAGATTGAAAGAATAGACTTTGATGAGACATTTGCTCCTGTTACAAGAATTGAATCTGTAATTTTACTTCTTGCCATGGCCTGCATGAAGAAATTCAAGCTCTATCAGATGGATGTCAAGAGTGCTTTTCTGAATGGATTTTTGAAGAAGGATGTGTATGTTGCATAGACAAAAGGATTTGAAGATCCATACTATCTAGATAATGTTTACAAACTCAAGAAGGCATTGTATGGTTTGAAACAAGCTCCTCGAGATTGGTATGAGAGACCGGCATCATATCTAGTCAACAAAGGATACAATAAATGAGGAGATGATAGAACACTATTCATCAGAAAGGACAAATTACAAGTTATTATGGCTCAAGTATCTATAGATGATATAATGTTGGCTTAGTATCCGACAAGAGGATCACGGACTTGTTCAAGGATCAAACTTTATACAGAAGCATGATTGGAAGACTTCTCTACCTTACTGCAAGTAGACCAGATATATCCTATAGTGCAGGAGTCTGTGCAAGATATCAAGCATGTCCTAAAGAAAGTCACTTGAAAACAGTGAAGAACATCATCAAATATGTTAATGGAACTGCAGACTATATATTATGATACACTTCAGACACAAATTCAAATCATATTGCATATTGTGATGTTGATTGGGTAAGATCTACAGATGAGAGAAAAAGCACATCAGGTGCTTGTTTCTTTTTAAGAAACAATGTTGTTTCCTAGTTCAGCAAAAAAACAGAATAGTATATCCTTATGATGCAGATAATCCTGATGATGCAAATAATGAAAGACTATGAAGTTGATCATAATACACTTATTTTATATTGTGACAATATGAGTGCTATCAATATATCAAAAAATCATGTTCAACATTTAAGGACAAAACATATTGATATCAGACATCACTACATCAGAGAGCTAGTTGAAAAAGAAGTTATAAGGATAGATCATGTGAAAATAGAAGATCAACTTGCTGATCTATTTACCAAGGGATTGGATGCTGCTAGATTTTAGAAACTGAGAGCATCTCTTGGTGTTTGCTTGATTCAGTAAATCAAGAAGAAGATGTATGAGTGTGTTTATTTCATACTCCGTGGGACAGAATCATTCCTACAAAAAAGGGTCTGAACATTCCTATAAATGTCCATCATCATGTATATGAGCAATTTTAAAATCTTCATGTACATCTTTATCAATGGCTAGTTTTGACTAAAAATGTCATCTCTGATTTTTCAGGATTTTCCTCCAATTCCATAGGCTAACGGATACCTGAGATTACTTCTTGAACGAAGTACTGTTGGGAAATTGTTGGGAAAAACTATCATGATAGCCCAACTGATGGTTTTGATGAAATGTCAAAATATATGTGAAAGTTTAATGAAAAATTGTAGGTTATTTCAAAGATGGAAGTCAGGGTAATGACCAAGTAAGACTTCAAACCTTAGCTTACTTGAAGCGAAAGTCAGTTGTTTTGAAGCATGGTCAATAAGCTTAAAAGGGTGCCTCAATCAAGCCAGTCAGAGTCAACTATTCAAAGCTTAAGAAAAGCTACAGGGGGAAGAGAACCTTGAAGACTGGAAGGCATCCACAGATAAATAATCATCAGTCTAGCTGAAGGCTAAGAAGGACTGATGAGAGAAGAGCCAGCTTGAAAGGTAAAACTGAACTGATCAAACACCAGTCAGTTAAAAAGAGCAAACACTAAACTGATCAAAGATTAGTTAACTGGAAGAAAAGCTCAGAGAAATTTGAGCCAATACTGAACTGACCAGAGATCAGTTCAACGGGAGAAAAGCTCAAACAAAGAAACCGATTGGAAGTCCAGAACTAAAAGCTTTTGAAGCTAAGCTATCAAGGAAGCTAAACTGGACCATCCCAGGACTGAAGCTTAAGGCAGCTGAGAAGCTACCAACTGGATAATCTCAGAGCTGAAAGCTGAGAAAGCTGAGAGCCCATCAGCTGAAAGTCCAAAACTGATAGCCGGAACACCTTCTCTCTTTGACAAACTGTTAATGAAGATCCTGACAGGAAATCTTGAAAAGATCCTGATGATCTTGGAGCAAAATTCATTAAATTCAACAGCTAGTTCATGCAAAGCTTCAAACGGCTACAGGCATTAAACTACCACCGGTGAAATCAATAGATTCACCAATCACAACGGTCAAAAGATCACTCATCTATATAAAGAGAGTTAATCTCATTTTTGCCAAGACTTTCACCGATCTAACTCTTGCTATTTTGCAGATATTGAGTTTTTTTCTCCCTCCCCACAGCTCAAAGCTTAAATCTCTTAAGTGCGAAAAGTGTCAACTGAGAAGGCGTGCTTCAAGTCTTAAGGAAGCAGCTAACTAACGCAGAATTCCAGCCAGAGCAAAGCTTCTTAGTTCAGTTTTTCAAAGATCAACCACTCAGCTCAAGCTGAAGGAGCACTCCAGGTTGATAATAGATTCAAGACTGACTTCTTAAAGATCAAGAGAGATCTAAAATCTTATAAAGACGGAACATAGCACCTAAAGTCTCAGCGAGCAGTTGGGACCGGTAAGTGTGAGCTGTCGACCCAGAAACCAGCTGAGAAGGAGCGTATACTGACGGGTCCGTTCTTCTGAGATAGCAACAGTTGGAAAGGAGGTCGCGCTCGGTTTGAAGGGTGCCGTTTTTAGGTCCAACAAATTTCTTCACTATGTAACTATAATAAAGAAACTTTACACTTGCATAGTTGATTACCCTTCTATGGAAAGAAGAGAAGATGTAGAAGTAGGAAGCTTCAAACCTCTATAAGTCTTGTGTGTCCTGTACTTTATGCTCTAAGCTTTCGCATGTTCTTAAACTGCACATAATAGCATACAAGCTACACTAACAAGTCAAGCCTTCAGGCCATCAGTCTCGACTGATCTAGTGCACGGATAAATTATCATAAACTAGTCAGGGCCCTATATATTCTGCAATCAGCTTAAGTTTTTGAGCCAGTTTATTCACCCCCCCCCTCTAAACTGACGTAGACTCGCCCCAGGACCAATCAGTACTCTTCTATATATACGTATAGCCATTTAGAGATGATCATAAGATGTTTTCAAAAATTATAAAATCAATTTTTTCTTATTCTTGTTTTCTAATCATTCATTCATTTTGTCATTTCCCTTTGATCCTTAAAGAATTATATTCTATTTGTTTCAATTGCATCAAAAAGAAAACTTGTTTATCCCAAGAAAGTTGTTAAATGCAGAATGAGGTATGGGAAGGTCACATATTCAAAACCTCAAGATCAGTTCTATGAGGAATATGAATTTGATAGATAAGTTCGTGGTGAATCAACTTACAAGAAAATAATTCAAAGAGAATTTTGTGATGATTCCTCTAGCAAAGAGACTCAAGAGTTGATTGAAAAGTATCATGAAGGAGGAGAAAAGGACTAAGAGGAAAAAAAATCAGAAGCAGCATCCTCTGGAAGAAGATAAAAACTTAAAACTTATCTCTTAGAGATTTGCTAAGACAAACAGTAACATCGTACAATGTTAGCAAGAAGGCTGAAGCAAAGAAGGCTAGAACGAAGGGACAAGCAGTCAAGAAACCAAAGAATATTGTTGCTCCTCTAATAAAGAAAATCATTACAATACCTGCTGCTCAAGCCCTTCAAAAAGAGAAGAGTCCTGTTGTTGATGAGTCTGTTGTGCCTGAAGATATACCTGTACAAAAAGAGGTACATATTACAGAGAAGCCTACTATAGAAAAGCAGACAACAGAGAAGCCTATACCTGAAGAAGAAGGTGAAGTTTTAGAGGAAGACAGTATTTCTCTAAGCAGGAGAATGAAAGTTCTAGCTGTTGATAAAGGGAAAAAGAAGGTCATTAAGAGACCTTTGGCTACTGATCTAGAAAAAAGAAGTACAAAGCTCTTCTTCAGAATATGTTTTAAAGACTTCTGTTCCACCATAACAGAAGCTGATGGCAAGTGCTCAGTATGAGGTTGATCTATTCACTGTTGATTCACCAGGGAGAAAGAAGACTCCATGAAAGAAGTCTTCTACTGAAGTCATCAAGATCATTCCCAGAACAGGTGACACAAGAAGCAGAGCATCTGCTACTCCACCATCTTCTACTCCAACATAAAAGAGAATGAAAGCAGACACTAGTGTTAGCCCATCAAACAAGGTAAAAAAGACTGCTCATCCCAAAGATGTACCTGAAGATGTTCAATCATAATCTAGTGGACATGAAGCTGATTAATGCAAACAAATCATTCATCTGCTAGGTATCTCTAAACATGTTCTCTTTAGATCAACAAAGCATGTTGAATTATGCAATAAGGTAAAGAAGAGGTCACTAATACCTAAAAAGAAAGTTGATAAATACACTTTGCTTACCACTGTGATTTTTTCTTTGTTAGAAAATGTTGGGTTATTAGGAATAGTGCAGAAGGTGCACGAGTTTGTTCCATTGGTGGTTTTTTAGTTCTATTACAATCTCACTAAAAATGTGTATGATCCCAATTCAGAGGATTTTCACAAAGTGTTTGTAAAAGGTGAAATGCTGGATTTGTCACCTGAACTCATCACTAAGTTTTTAGATTACACGATTAAGGGAGAGTTGGAAGAAATAAATGACTGGGGGATGATTGCAGAAGAATTGACCCAGGGCATCTATAGCAAATACCTCTCTAATCCTCAGACTGTACCTTTATCAAAACTATCTCAGAAATATGGTGCATTATTTCGCATCATGATACACAACTGGATGCCAGCCAAACATAGAGCTCCTATTACACAAGCTCAAGAAAGGTTCATGTATTACATTGGAATAGGAAAGAAGTTTGATTATGGAAAGTTTGTGTTTGGGAAGCTTGTGAGCAGTGCTGAGTCTACTATTGTCAAGGGACCCTTGTACTATCTTTCGCTTATATATGGCATAATTAAGAAATAAAAGAAGAATGTTTCAACCAAGATAGACATAGTTATGCCTCCGATCAAATATCTTGTCATCAAGGTCGCTCCTGAAATTGGTGATCATTATCTGCGCCTGCAATTTAAGAAGTTCATTACATCGAAGAATGATGTGGATGCAATTCCTGAGAAGTGTTCACATAAGGAATTAGTTCTTAAATTTTTGGAGAACAGTCTGGAGTTTCATATCTCTTAGCATAGCTCTGAGAAGATGAAGATTCAAGCTCTAATTGCTAAACTATCATCTGGAGAAGATTTTTCCTCCTATGCAGTTGATGTGCCTGATAATATTCATAACTTGCACAAACTTCCAAATACTGCAGTAGCTACAACTCAGGATGGATCTCCAAAGACTGTATATAAGGATAAAGAACATAAAGAAAGAAAACTTGATGATCATGAAGAGAAAGATGAAGCTGCAGATGATGAAACTACAAAAGAAGATGAGCCAGAGGTAGGTGATGACGAAGAGGAGGCTCATGAAGAAAAAGTTGATGCTGAAGATGAGGAAGGTGAATTTGAAGCTAAAGATGATGAAGAAGAAGTATCTGACAAATCTGAGTAGTTCTCTGATTACTCCTTTGTCTTTTTCAGTGGCAAATAGGGAGAGTAATATGCTAGATAAATTTTAAATTTTCTGAAAGATCTTTTATATTGTACTCATGTTTTTGCAAGATCTTTATATGCTTCTAGTTTTTATAATATCATTTCTTCGATATTATGTCTCTCGAACATATTTTTATCTGCATTCTTTTTATGATACTTAAGTTTGCTAAAAAATTAATCGGTTGATAAAAAATTGAATACAACAGCGCAGAAACATGTTGATAAGAGAGTGAAATATATTAGGATCATATGATGTTCACAAGAACATTTAAGAATGTTTTGGAGTACATGATTCTTCGGTTGAAGATTATGTTCTTTAAAAACATGGAGCTGATTTGCTAACTGATAAAGACAAAGGGAGAAATTGTTACTGCCATCGTTTAATGCACTAAGTGTTATTTAGATTGTCATGATCCTTAAGGAAATTCAAAGAACACAAAAGGTTTTAGTTTTTCAAGACCATGTTCTGGACATTATGATATGAACATTCCACTACCAATCTAATTGAAGATCGAAGAATATACTTGATCATGTGTGTGAACATGATCATGTACATGGTTGTCCAGAGAGTTTCTGAGAAACGTATCGATCTGAATTCAAGGGGATGAAACATTCTTTTGAAGATGGATGCTTTAGGATAAAAGAAGCCTTGTTCAAGATGAAGATCAAGATGGAAGAAGGCTAGTTTTATTCACGGAAGACTTCTGAACTAGGATATTCCGAATCAAACTATGACTGTTTCTTTTTAGAGTTTGATTTAAATTTTGACTTTATGATTACCTTGTTTAGGCTATGTTTTGTGTTTATAAATAGCTTGGGAATCAGACTAGTTAGATGTCGAGGTTTTATCGTATACATAAGAGTTAGAGAGTCTAAAAATACTTCCAGTTTGAAGCATTTAGTATACGGTTAGACTAGGTTTGATCCTTGTGATCATTGTGTGTCTAGTCTTTGTTTGAAGTTCTTTCATAAACACTTAAAGGAGTCTCGGGTGAGATTCCTGTGGGAACTAGAGGTAGTCTAGATTGTGAGGGGATCTAACAATTCAGTCAATCGAAAGAGGGTGTAATTGTACACTTTTTGCACCCCCTAAATTTACCAACTGATAGAATATAGGAGAGAGAAAGCAACAAGAAGAACAAGACCAAAGCATTCATGGATTTCAAGATTACAGACATATATAATATTCCGAGTTTTATCTTCTTTAGTTTTTATCAGACTATGGATAATTTGTGGATGAATTTACTTTTTTATTTAATTATGAACAACTAAACCCTAGTATTCTAGGGTTGTTTATGATTCAGTTATAAAATCCATTCAATTAATTTCTATTATTGTGCCTAGGATTTTATTATGTTTTAATTGTTCTTGTGCTTGTTTTTGCATTATTTAACTGGCCACTAAATAGTAAATTTAATGCGTTAATTCATGAATCAAAAGAGAAGCTTTAACATTTGATTTGGAGCAATTAACTGGGTAGTCAATATTACTCAAGAGAGTTGAGATTATTTGAGATACATCTATCTTCATAGTTACTTTGTCATGTGCATTCAGTCTATGGTAAATTTAGTTCTTCTATTTATTTATTTAGTTTCTTTTAGTTACTTTAGAAGTTACCTAGTATTGGGTGGTCTAGATAATGGTTGCTAGGTAATTTGATTTGGATAATTAGTAACTTAGCTTTTTAAGTCTCTGTGGCTTCGACCTTGTCCACTGCTATATTAGAAGTCTTGCTGTGCATTTGCAGTTCAGGTGAAATAAAATACCGAACAATATGGAAAAAAATGAATGATATATCACCTTGATTTTTCATCTTCTGTGGTTCGAAAAATTAATCTTTCGCTGGTGTTGCTATTTATTCAGAAGATTTAAAAAATATATGGAATTGGTTTAGCATTTCTCTTTGATCTTACAGCGTTGGTTTGCTTGAGTGAGCTTTCTCTGAGCAATTATGGTGATTGAACTTTCTCTACAAATTCAGAATCTCCGTATATTTTCAAAATTCAGAATGCCATTCAGACTGACTAACGCTCCAGCAGTGTTCATGGATATGGTGAACCGGGTGTTTCACACATATTTGGATAAGTTCATGCTGGTTTTCATAGATGATATCCTCATCTATTCGAAGAACGAAGAGGAACACCAAGAGCGCCTAAGAGTGGTGTTGGAGACATTGAGAAGTGAAAGGTTATACGCTAAGTTTAGTAAGTGTGATTTTTGGCTCAATGAGATTATGTTTTTAGGACATATAGTGTCAGCAGAAGGGATCAAGGTCGATCCGGCTAAGAATGAAGCGGTAAGCAATTGGAAGTCTCCAAAGAGCGTGAACGAGATAAGAATCTTTTTAGGAGTCGCTGGATATTATTGCAGATTCATCGAAGGATTCTTGACGATATCTAAGCCCATGATGCGACTGCTAAAGGACTCCAAGTTCAAGTAGATGCCCGAGTGCGAGAAATGAGTTATGTTTCCTTTCCACCTATGAAGAGGCTTAAGCGTGTTGGTATCTAATTAATTTACCTTATTCATTCATCACACTTTGCAAAGTATGATTTCTTCGTTATCAAGTAATTTCGAGAATCATCACCTATCGTATCTTTATTCGTAAACCTTTCTTTGTAATCTTCCGCTTATTGTACTAATCCCTTAATTAACACCCTGTCCCCATTAGTTAATCCCTCTCTCGGGACCGAGCTATTATAGTATCATTTGATCGATGCAACATATAGGACTAACATGTTAGTCTACTTATTATTTAGATTGTCATTCTGTGATTTTAGCATTTCCATACAAAGTTTTAGCACTGGTAGTTGAAGTTTTAGCGCTTCCATTTCCTTTTTTTAGCATTGGTAGTTGATGTTTGAATATTTGGTAGGTGATAATGTTAGCATTTATAGTCTTTGTTTATGATAACAAAGACGTTATAATAACAGAGATTTGTGATCTTTTATACATTGGCAGGTATTTAATGATTTTTGCCCCCTTTACTAGACAGGACAATCATGGGAGGCTTGTCACTTTTGGGGCTGCTTTAATATCGGGTGAAGATGTTGAATCTTATTCATGGATTCTTTAAAAATTTAAGGATTGTATGGATTATTTTTTGAATTTTATGGGTTGTCTTTACCTAGTGAAATTGAAGTGCTTCCACCTGACTTTGTGAAGACTAAAAGTAGTGGAAGTCGTATAAAATAAAAAGAAGATGTGAACGCCGAATGCAAAAAAAACTTTTAAGGACCTGTAAGAAGTGCAGCAAAAAATGCAGTCATGATTCTCGGAACTGCCGGAAGAAGTAGATACACCTTTTTTTGTACTTTTTATACTAATTTTTTATTAATGATTTTAAAATTCTTTTCTGTAATGCTATGTGCATAGTTGATATTCTTTTTTGCATTGTTAATAAAGAGTTTGATAATGCTAATAAGAGTTTATGTACTACTAATATAGTTCTTTATACTGCTAATAAGTCTTTTACTTTAATGATAATGCATAAAATTTAGTTATTAACATGATTATGAGGTTATATGTTTTGCACCAAATTGAGAAAATAATTTTCCCTTCACATAGACAAATGATAGTGTGTTTCAATTAGTATAAAATGTTGTGCTGGTCCCGGGGCGAGTCAGAATCAGTTTAGAGGGGGTTGAATAAACTGATTACAAAAACTGAAGTAGATGCAGAATATTGAGGGCCCCTTTTAACTCGGAATGTGATCCATGCTTTGGGGAGATCAGTTGAGATGATCTGCTAGCTCGGAGTGTTGTGTGTGCTTGGGGTGTACAGTTAAAAACATACAACTGAACTGAAAATTAAAGCAGAGAACACAAGCAATTTATAGAGGTTCGAAGCTCAACTTCTATGTCCTCTCTTCCTTCCGCAGAAGAGCAATTCACTATGCAAGTGTAAAGTTCCTTTATTACAGTTACACAGTGAAGAAAACTACTGAACCTGGTGAACGGCAACTTTACGAGTCACGGTGTCCTTTTCAGCCGGTGCTGTCCCGGAAACTGCAATCCAACGAACTCAGCCTCCTCAGTCATTAGGTTGACAGCTCACACTTGCAATATCCAACTGCTCAATAAAGAGATAAGGTATTATTGCCCATCTTTACACAATTTTAGATCTCACTCGATCTTCAAGACTACAGTCTTGAAACTTGTATCAACTGTATGCTCCTTTGCTCATCAGCGTCTGAGCTGGGTAGTTGATCACTGAAGCACGGGGACTGAGAGAATAGCTTTAGCTGGAAATCTTCAACTGCTAGCTTGATGAGTGTTATGGCTCCTTCTCATCAGTTAGAACTTTTGATTCTTCAGAGGTGTTGAGCGTGAGGCTTTAGTGCTTTGGCGAATGTCTTCGCGGAATGTCTTAACTAAAGTTCTCTCCCAAATTCTCAAAAATCCACGGTCACGTTTAGGATAGCTCACCTTTTAATGATAGGTGGGTGATGACCGCTGATGATCACTGTGTGATTATAAATGATAAAGCCATTGAGAGACTTTCATTTAAGAGGGCCGTTGAGTTGCCTTTGCCCTTCTGACGAGCTTTTGTTCTAAGATCTTGATTGCATTAACTTCAAGATCTTCTTTGGCTTATCTGAAATTTGAATTTCAGTTACGGCTCCTATCTTAATCTTCAGTTCTGAGCTTTGTCTGGCAGTTGGAAACTTCAGTTCCTTGTCTATCAGTTCCGTGCGTCTCTTGGCAGTTTGGAAAGATTTAGTTGAGACCATCTTCAGCTGGCAGTTCTGGGCTTCGGCTTGATGCCTTCTGAGCTCCAGTTGGCTTTGCTTCAGCTGATAATTCTGAGCTAAGGCTTGATGCCTTCTAAGCTTCAGTTTGGTTTTCTTCAGCTGGCAGTTCTAGGCTAGGGTTTGATACCTTCTGAGCTCCAGTTTGATTTACTTCAGCTGGCACTTTGAACCAGTGTTCTTCAACTGGTATTCTGGACTTGGGTCCCTACAGCTTGAACTTCCTTAGACTGGTCTTCAGTTCGGTTGCTGACGCTTTATCGGTTGGACTTCAAAACTGATGCATTTTCAGCTGGTATCCTTCAAACTGGTACTTCATCAGCTGGAACTTCATTCTTCAGCTGGTATTTTTCTTCAGCTTGTACCTTGGTCTTCTCTTCAGTTGGTATGCTCCTTCAGCTGAAATATCCTAAGCTGACATTTCTTTTAGATCGGATCTTGGACTGGTACATTTCTTCAGTTGGTATTTCCTTCAGCTGGAATCGTACATTCTTCGGCTGGCAGTATTCTTGAGTTGGGATCACTTTGAACTGGCATGTTTATCTGTTCAACCTGTTGTGTTCTTCAACTAGTATTTCTTCAATCGAGATTGGTCTTGAACTGCAATGTCCTTCAGTTCTTCTCTTCAGCTGGTATTTCCTTCAGCTGTGATCTTTCTTCGACTGGAACATTTCTTTAGCCGGTGTTGGACTAGAACTGGCATGACCTTCAGTTTTCTTCAGCTAGAACATCTCTTCAGCTAGTATTGACCTTGAACTGGTATATCCTTCAGTTATCTTCAGCCGGAACATCTCTTCAGCTGGTGTTGGCCTTGAACTGGTATATCCTTCAGTTCTCTTTAGCTGGAACATCTCTTCAGCTGGTATCAGCTTAGAACTGGTATATCCTTCATTTCTCTTCAGCTGGAACATTTCTTCAGCTAGTATTGGACTAGAACTGGTATGTTCATCAGTTCTCTTCAGCTAGAACATCTCTTCAGCTGGTCTCGGTTTAGAACTGGTATATCATTCAGTTCTCTTCAGCTGGAACATTTCTTCAGCTGGTATTGGGCTAGAACTGGTATGTTCATCAGTTTTCTTCAGCTAGAACATCTCTTCACTTGGTATCGGCCTTGAACTGGCATGTTCATCAGTTCCCTTCAGCTAGAACATCTCTTCAGCTGGTATCGGCCTTGAATTGGTATGTTCATCAGTTCATCACTATTGACTGGTGGCATTCGGCAGTTTCTCTTGTTGGTACCTGCATCTTCTAGTTTGCCTTGCTAACTATTCTAGCAAGCTACAGTCTTTTTCTTTTTCTCTCTATTATGTTCTCTCTTTTCTTTTCACATGGATTCATCATTTCTTTTAGCTTTGACAGCTTGATTTTGTATGATAATCCTTAGTTTTCTACTTGATTTCTTTTTAGTTCTTTCAAGGCTCTTTGCATATTTTGACATCTCATTAAAACCCCTTGTAAGAAAAACCTTGATAGTTTTTCCTAACAATTTCCCCCTTTTTGATGATGTCCGAAACATGGCAAAATTGAGCAATGATGGAAGAACTGATTGAGAAATTTTTGAGTTGTGTAACAAGGACACAATCAAGCAAGAAAACTTGTGTAGCTAAGAAACTGCTTATATAAACCGATTAGATATCTTTCAATCTACAACAGTTTGTTTTTCTTTTCTTCTTCTTGAGTTTCTAGGTCTTTAGCTGCTGCGCTTCTTCAGCTGGTATCTCATCTCCTTCTTCACCTATTCTACTAGTTGCTAGGCTCTTCTCTTTCTCTAGCACTAGCAGTTCTCCAGATTTCCCCATAGACTTCTCCCTAAGACAATTGTCTCTCATCCCTCGCAGTATTTCTCCAGACAGCTCCCCAATCTTCCCTCTGAGGCTGATGCCTCTCTTCTCGAGCAGTTTTCACAGTCCTTAATATTTTCCCCTGAGCTTGTACTTCCCCCTGAAACTGCGAGGGTTCCCTTTGAATCTCATCCCAGAGATTCAAAAACTTTCTTCGATCATTCTTTTCAATTTCTTCAATCTCTTTCCCCTTTTTGACATCATCCAAAAGGGCGTGCATGTGTAGATCAAAGGATGGAATGGGAACATGTGGTAGCTAAGTTACCTTCAAATGGGAAGAGGTATGGCGGTTCTCTTGGTGGTGAGGGTAGCCAGTTGGATGCTTCTTCAGTTGGTATGAACTGCCTTAGATCTTGCAGCGGAGACTGAACTGGGGGTTCAGTTAACATCATGGCCAAACTTGGAAGGAGTTCTTCGGTTGGAGATGGGTGGTTGAACTTTGTTGGTATGGAGGATGAGTTGGATGGCTCTGCAAATGGCAGTGGAGCTGCAGCTGGTACTCCATTTAGGATTATGTGGATCATTGAATCCATGATCTCTAAAAGAGTGAGAGTGGTCGTCGATGGATGATTCATCCAATTTCTGCTCCAATTTCCTTCTTGACTCCGGAAAAATCATCCATTCTTGTCAAGCAGTTCATACATAACTGCTTCATCAACATGATATCTCCAGAGTGACCATCTGAGATATCTCCTCGGTTGATTTAAGAGATCAGAGTCGTAACTGTCGATGAGCTAAAACCTGTTGGGCAGATCGTTGAGAGTTATGTTTGAAACTTTTTTCAACACCATCTACGAAGTTTGTTTCAGCTAGTTCAGACTCAGCGGGCGCAGTTGACTCTGATGTCATATTATTATCTGACATGATCTACTTTCCTTGACTATTGAAAGTCGGTTCAGTCGGAGTGTAGGGGCCTTCTTCTGCAGTGCGCTGCCTCCTCTATCGCTTGTCAAAAAGCTTCAGATTTTTTCTTCTTTTGACAAATATTGTGGGGAGATAATCTCTCCTGTCCAGCAACTCGTCTCTCTGGTTGAGAAATTGGATCTAATCACTTATGATCATGCTGATCCGGTTAAGAAATCCTAGTTTCTCCGTGAATGTTCCAGTTTGATGGTCAAACTTGACCTTGAGAACATTCTGGTGTAGTTGTGATAGCACATATGATGCCCAATCAACTCTACATCGGTTGTAGATGAATGCCATTAGATGAGCATGGTCGGTACTAAATCGAGTATAGTCTAGATTGCCTCTTAGATAGTGGATGACTATATCTTGGAGTTGGATGAACTCCGGCCGAAGTCTGTCTTTCAGTCTGTGAGAGTAGTCATTGTTCTCAACTCCTGGTTTCGTCCATTGACTCCACAATTCTGCTTGGTTAGGCATGACTATTGAGTCTGTCTATTCATCTGCTCCAGGAAGATGGAGTGTGTAATACCCCGAAATATTTTAGAAGGTTTTATTCAACTTATGTTATTTGAGGATAAATCTAGGAAAAAGTTGGGTCCATAAAGGACTCAAATAAAGGCAAATCACAGCCAAGGAAATCTGTTAAATTTATTTTGGTCAAAAATTGATTTAAAAATATATTTTTATATTTTTCTTGGGTTAATAGAAGAAGTTTCAAGCATCGTGCCAAACTTTAAATTTTTCAATTTCGAGTTTAAATGAACTCTTGGCACAATTTTTAACTAAAAGGTAATAGATTTAGATAGAAAAGGCACATCCGTCATTATCCAATTTCTTTTTCAAAAGATTATCCTATTCGGAATTATCCTATTCTTTTTCCATCATTATCCTATTCCATCATTATCCTCTTCCTTCTATTCATTACTATCCTATTTATTTTTCTTGTATAAATAGGAGCTTAAGGTTTCATTTTTCCTTCATTTTCAAAATCGAAACGCCGAGCAGCTTTCAGAGAAGGTACGACTCTAGTTTCCTATTTTAATTCTGAAATAGTCATTTTGAAGGTGTCAACGCATAGATCACGAATACGTGATTGAAATGATGACACCATGGACGATCACGATGGAAAACCGCCGTGACCGCCGCCAAAAGTCGCCACCACCCTTCAAACCGGTGACTCTTTCGGGTCAGCGGATCAAAAATATGTCTTTAGGGTTTTATGTTCTATGTATATTTATATACATTTTCCATGTTGTCACTTTTTAATTTCGGGTATATTTTGGGTATCCGAATATTAAATTGTTGTCTTTTTCAGATCTATCCTTCATGGATAGCCCTATCGTATTTTTAGTCTTAAAAGTTGTTGCCTCCCAAAATATAGTATTTTTATTTAAAGTTTCATATTTTTCCAATGGGTGGATTTTGCGGTATGAATTTATTTGTACCGAATTAATTTTATGATACGGGTTTGACAACCCCATATGCTAAAACTTTCAAAAGGGTTTTTCTTTATAAAAATGCCCTGAGTAAAGTTCCCTTAAGAGTCAAAATATTTTGATTACCCGGGTGCTGCGTATTAAGATTGTAGATATTATAATATTTACTTCATAGCTAAGAAAGGTTAGATTTTGACCTAATAATAGTCTTTTATCAAAATTAAGTTGCTGGATAATCTTGTAGGTTCAGAAGAAGGAGACTTCTAGTTGAGACCATAATCAGAATCTAGATCTAACTATTCGGATCTCATTTGCAGGTGGGTTTTTATTATATAAAAATATATTTCGGGCTATTAAGCCCTGATATTTATAAAATAAATGTGATTGAATATCCAACTCATGACTGTATTTGATGTGCTCTCCTGACTCATGTAAGTCTTACTACTATTTTTGGTGACGAAACTACAATGGTTCACGATATCGAGCCCCAAGCAAATAGGGTAGTGTTCAACCTTAAGCAACTGGGTTGTGTACACGAACCGACTAACCGTAAGTGTTCTAGGGGAGAGTGGCGCGCAATGATGAAAATAAAATGATTTTCGTATACATGAAATTCACAAATTTTCTATTTTAAAAGCTTTTCATGATATGCTTAAAATATGATTGGATATTCTGTTTTATAAAATGATTGTGAAGCTTTTCTCAAAAGTTACCTACTGAGTCCATTAGTACTCACGCCCAAACTCTTTTCAAATATTTTTCAGGATGAGCTGCGGGATGGTGGACGGATGTGCCAAGGCTGAAGGGCTATCGTTTGATGTATATGTTTTCTTTTCCGCTATGGAGTCTAACTGAGAACGTGCTTCCTTTTAAGTCTGAATAAATGCACTACGTTCTTTTCCGCTTACTCTGATTATTTCTACGGAGTGTTCGGTTCTCTGAATCCCGTTTTCTTTACTGTTATGGAGTATTCGGTTCTCCGAATCCCATTTTCTTTACTGCTATGGAGTGTTTGGTTCTCCGAATCCCATTTTCTTTATTGTTACGGAGTGTTCGATTCTCTAAATCCCGTTTACTTTCCATTCCTGACAGGCAAAAGCCTGGCATTTATTTATTTCCTTATTCAGATAGGTAGAAGCCTGGCTTTACGCTGTTTTCCATGTCAAAGAAAAAGCCTGGCTTTATATTGCTTTCACGACAGATGAAAGTCTGGCATCTCTTTACTTTATGTATTTGGACAGACATCTGTCTGGCCTTTTTCATGCCTAACTTATTAACAGTTAACCTTTGAACTGTTATTATTTACATTGAAGTTTGCCTTCGTTATTCTTTCTTAGGTTCATCCTAAGAGTCATGGTATCTGGTTTGAGTCATTTCATACGCTTTAAAAGCGTGGATTGATCCATTTATAGAGGTTATGCTGCCCAAATTTTTGGGGCACTAATCCAAGTTCTTTGATTGCTTCTGTTCAACAACCCCTTCCCCTTCCCCCAAGTAGCGCACCAGTCCCCTACCCTTCTTCCGAGATCGGGGCGTTACAGAGTGGTATCAAAGCAGGCTGGAACTCTGCAGGCCTGTCATATTGTTGATTGAGTCTAGTTCTCAGTGTACTCTCTTAATTGATTGTCTGATAGTCCTAGCACGTCGCCCGTACCACACTCATCTGCTTCAAAAATAAAGGTACGCGAGTTAAAATGTTTTTTGAAAATAAATGATATTTACTGATTTCAAAAAAGGAAATGTGGATAATGACCATTTTCCACATTGATGGTATTTATGAAAAGTCGTGCAAATGATGGTTTCGAAAGGATAATGGTATCATTTTGGGACTATGTGTCCATATGATGATGGTTAGTAATGAAATGGACTTACTGTCCATGATGGTAAAATTTTGGGACTTTGTGTCCAGATGGTATTAAATGATTATTTTGAATGGGACTATATGTCCATTATGTTTGAAATGAAATATAATGTTTTAAATGAGACTATATGTCCGTGATATGTTACGAAAGAAAGTGTGATGATAATAATCAATGCCCTATGATTAGAAATGTTATAATGTGTAAGTGATTGGAATGTGAGAATGTTAAAGTGTTAGGAAACCCAGAATGCTTATGCAGATGGAATGTGAACATAGAATGATTTGATTGAGAATGTAGATGAATATAGCTAGATGTGACTTATTCACATAGATTGGATTTTAAGTTGATGATTGTTAAGATTCTTGTGGAACATAAATTGATTAAGTGTTTTTCCACGTTTAAGATTATGAGCCCACATGGATTGGTTCCACTAAAATGTGTTAATCTGTTATGATGTGAAATTTAAAAAGAATGTGTTATGTCATGTTTGGATTGAATTCTACATGAAAGAGGGTCCACGGCAAGGCCGTGGTTCGCCTATGGTTTTAATAGGATGTCTGGGACATCTGGATTTCGGTTCAACCGAGAATCTGATGAATGATTATAAAGAACAGATTGACTAAGACGGTGGGAACAATTATGTAGTACCTTGTAGTCTTGAACGTAGAAAGAACTTAGAATGGATAAGTATATTCTTTTAGATGGCTTGAGTTATATGGATTTCTAGGAAATGCAGTTCGTGTGTATATGTATTTGAGGAACATGTTGGGAGAATTTTGAATGTCTATGAAGAATTGCGATAGATAGATCCGTTCTCGCTATACCTACTTCTATATGTTTCTGATCGAGGAGCAAGCACAAGTTCGAGAGTAGATGTCTCAATTTCAGAGTGACGTATATGATGATCGAGACAATATGCTTTGATTCAGGTGGATCGATATCTATTATCTCTCTCTCTCTCTCTCTCTTCTCGACTCAAAGAATGAAGCTAAGGAATATTTGAAGAAAGATACAAAGAAAAACGTATGAAGAGTAATGCGCATCAAGTTAAAGTGGACCAAGGCAGAGTATACGTCTTAGTAAGATTTACGACTTGAGATAAATGGTGTTTTAGCTAGGAATAATGAGGTAGCTTATAAACTAGTCACATTGTTGTTTCTCGCTAAGGTTGAGAAAGTGTAAGTTGGATCCTAAGCATGTTATAAAGAAAGAGGAGATAGTTCTGAACCAGGATTTTTCTTATGAAGAAAGACCAAAGGCTATTCTTGACTGAAGGGTCCAAGAATTACGGAACAAACAGATGTTACTGGTGAAAGTCCTATGGAATAACCACGGGAGAGAGAAAGCTACCTATGAGCTCGAAAGCAGAATCAAGGAGTTGTACCTTGATTTACCCTATAGAGGTACGTAAATTTCGGGACGAAATTTTTATTCAACTTATGTTACTTGAGGGTAAATCTTGGAAAAAGTTGGGTCCATAAAGGACTCAAATAAAGGCAAATCGCAGCCAGGGAAATCTGTTAAATTTATTTTGGTCAAAAATTGATTTAAAAATATGTTTTGATATTTTTCTTGGGTTAATAGAAGAAGTTTCAAGCATTGTGCCAAACTTTAAATTTTTCAATTTCGAGTTGAAATGAACTCTTGGTACAATTTTAAACTAAAAGATAATAGATATAGATAGAAAAGGCACATCCGTCATTATCCAATTTCTTTTTCAAAAGATTATCCTATTCGTAATTATCCTATTCTTTTTCCATCATTATCCTCTTTCTTTTATATGTTACTATCCTATTTATTTTTCTTCTATAAATAGGAGCTTAAGGTTTCATTATTCATTCATTTTCAAAATCGAAACGCCGAGCATCTTTCAGAGAAGGTACGACTCTAGTTTCCCATTTCAATTCTGAAATAGTCATTTTGAAGGTGTCAACGCATAGATCACGAATGCGTGATTGAAATGATGACACGACAGACGATCACGAAGGAAAACCGCCGTGACCGCCGCCAAAAGTCGCCACCACCCTTCAAACCGGTGACTCTTTCGGGTCGCCGGATCAAAAATATGTCTTTAGGGTTTTACGTTCTATGTATATTTATATACATTTTCCATGTTGTCGCTTTTGAATTTCGAGTATATTTTGGGTATCTGAATATTAAATTGTAGTCTTTTTCAGATCTATCCTTCATAGATAGCCCTATCGTATTTTTAGTCTTAAAAGTTGTTCCCTCCTAATATATAGTATTTTTATTTAAAGTTTCATATTTTTCCAATGGGTGGATCTTGCGGTATGAATTTATTTGTACCCTATTAATTTTATGATACGGGTTTGACCACCCCGTATGCTAAAACTTCCAAAAGGGTTTTTCATTATAAAAATGCTCTGAGTAAAGTTCCCTTCAGAGTCAAAATATTTTGATGACCCGGGTGCTGCATGTTAAGATTGTAGATATAATAATATTTACTTCATAGCTAATAAAGGTTATATTTTGACCTAATAATAGTCTTTTATCAAAATTAAGTTGCCGGATAATCTTGTAGGTTCAGAAGAAGGAGACTTCTAGTTGAGACCAGAATCAGAATCTAGATCTATCTATTCGGATCTCATTTGCAGGTGGGTTTTTATTATATAAAAAATATATTTCGGGTTATTAAGCCCTGATATTTATAAAATGAATGTGATTGAATATCGAACTCATGACTGTATTTGATGTGCTCTCCTGACTCATGTAAGTCTTACTACTATTTTTGGTGACAAAACTACAATGGTTCACGATATCGAGCCCCAAGCAAATAGCGCAGTGTCCAACCTTAAGCAACCGGGTTGTGTACACGAACTGACTCACCGTAAGCGTTCTAGAGGAGAGTGGCGCGCAATGATGGAAATAAAATGATTTTAGTATACATGGAATTCACAAATTTTCTATTTTAAAAGCTTTCCACGATATGCTTAAAATATGATTGGATATTCTGTTTTATAAAATGATTGTGAAGCTTTTCTCAAAAGTTACCTACTGAGTGCATTAGTACTCACGCCCAAAATCTTTTCAAATATTTTTCAGGATGAGCTGCGGGATGGTGGACGGATGTGCCAAGGCTGAAGGGCTATCATTTGATGTATATGTTTTCTTTTCCGCTATGGAGTCTAACTGAGAACATGCTTCCTTTTAAGTCTGAATAAATGCACTACATTCTTTTCCGCTTACTCTGATTATTGCTACGGAGTGTTCGGTTCTCCGAATCCCATTTTCTTTACTGTTATGGAGTGTTCGGTTCTTCGAATCCTATTTTCTTTACTACTACGGAGTGTTTGGTTCTCTGAATCCCGTTTTCTTTACTGTTATGGAGTGCTCGGTTCTCTGAATCCCATTTTCTTTATTGTTACGGTGTGTTCGATTCTCCGAATCCCATTTACTTTTCGTTCCTGACAGGCAAAAGTCTAGCATTTATTTACTTCTTTATTCACGACAGACGAAAGTCTGGCTTTATATTACTTTCACGACAGACGAAAGTCTGGCATCTCTTTACTTCATGTATTTGGACAGACATCAGTCTAGCCTTTTTCATGCCTAACCTATTAATAGTTAACCTTTAAACTGTTATTATTTACATTGAAGTTTGCCTTCGTTATTCTTTCTTGGGTTCATCCTAAGAGTCATGGTATCTGGTTTGAGTCATTTCATACGCTTTAAAAGCGTGGATTGATCCATTTATAGAGGTTATGCTGCCCAAATTTTTGGGGCACTAATCCAAGTTCTTTAGTTGCTTCTATTCAACAACCCCTTCCCCTTCCCCCAAGTAGCGCACCGGTCCCCTGCCTTTCTCCCGGGATCGGGGCATTACAGAGTGATTCCATCACAGTTTCCTTGGTGATTGCGATCGAATGTCCTTTGACTGTTGAAATGATGTTGCCATCTTCTGTGATATCAGAGAAGATATAGAACTCGGCAACTAACTCAGGAAAGTATCGTCCAAATCTTGGACCTCTTATGAGAAACTGAAAGAGTCCAGTTTCCTCCGCTGCTGAGATTAAGCGATGGAACTTATCAAGCTTATATCTCTTCATCATGAAGTCCAGTTCTATGAACTTGTCTCTTTTTAGGTTGAGAGCAAGCCTAGCTGGATCGATGTATTGAGCAGGCAATTCCATTCTGCAAGAGAGTCTTTGAGAGAGATTGAATAGAGTAGAGAGAAATATGCAAAGCAAATGCAAGGAGAGTTTGAGACTGATATGTGATCTTAGATCAATATCTCCTTGGCATTTAAAGAAGCTTTGCATGCATGTACTTCGAGTTGCACTCGAGTACGCATCAGCTGATCAGTTTAATGGATTTGACTCATGCTCAGCTGGCATAAATGAAATGATCATCTCAGACTTCAACAAGTTTGGCTTAACTTTTAGATCAGCGGTTCAGATTTCATCCATTTGAAAATAAGTTAGTTGCCATAAAAGCTTACTATCTTGAGAGATCTCCCATTTTGAAAATAATACCCGTTAGATCATGATGACATTAATTTTATAAAGGGATAATTTTAAAGAATTAATCAATTTAAACTTATCCTTGGCAGTTGGGATACCCCGTCCAACTGATGACTTTTGGTGAATTGACAATGTGGCAACTGATCGATCGGTTCTAGTCATATCTTCTTCTTGGCCCCTGGAACTGATTCATGACTAAACTTATGACATCAGTTGTTGAACTGATGGATTATATCTTAGTCAGTTTTCTCTTCTTGATGGGCCGAACTGGATGCTCTTCACTGCCCTCGTCAGGGAAGTTTGACCTCTTCCTCTTGGAGGCGGATCCAGTTCCTTCAGCAGGCTTCTATGGTCTTGCTGTCTTCACAGATTGACTCTGGTGCTTAGCTTCAGCTGATGTGACCCTTCACCTTCTGTGCAAGTTCCTTCTTGAGGATGACTTGAACTAAACTTCCTGCTGGTTCAGTTGGGCGGTTGTCTTGTAGCTTGAAGCAATCAGTGGGGTGACATATCTCTTTGATAAGAGATTGGGTGATGTGGCAGTGTCTTCATCATCACATCATTGACTCACTGCAACTGGAGTAAGAGGTGGCTCTCGATGCATCTATGCAGTTGCAGGTTCAGTTGGTCGATTAGGCTCAGCTAACTGATTTTACAGAGTATCAAAATTCAGTTTTCTGCAGGCAGGACTGGTTGTGCAGATCTCTTGCTGCTTTGCTCCTGCTTCTTCTTGAGCCTTGATGTCATTTCTCAATTCGGCAAGTAGGGTAGTTGGATGAATTTTATTGGTCAATCTATGACTCATAATCCTCTGCACTTGCACGATAGTTGGAGGAAATGGATTTGAAGACCCTAGCCATTTTAAGCTCCAAGTTTCTTCTCTTTGCCAAAAACTCATGCCGTGAAAAGCAGTGATCAAGAAATGTGACTGGATAGACATTGAGTGTCTCCAGTTGTACTAGTAGAAGTACCGGTGCAGAAGCTTAAAAAGCTCTTGATCTTGCTTGGCCACAAATGCGAATTGAGTAAGAAGTAAATTGGTTATCTCTTTTTATGCATTCTTGGCTGCATATTCACCACTATAGAAAGTGAGAATATCTTTTTCCATCAATTGGAGAGGAGGGAAAGTTCTCCTGAAGTAGTTAGCTCCGTAATTTGAATGAGGAATTCCGATGAATTGAATAAGCTCATCTGGATCGGAATAGTCTTGGAAGTCCGCTGTTAATCCATTCTTGGAGACTGATGACGGGACGACATTGGCAGTTGAGGTATTTGAAGCTGAGGCACTTGTGTTGCCTTTTCCTAGCCTTTTCTTCTTAAGTGAGTGAAGATGGATGCTTCATCTCTTGGGAATCCAATCGGAGATGAGGACTGGTAATGCATCATCATTTGGCAGCTTCAAGATGTATTCAATCATCTTGCTCATCCAGAGAACAAGTCCAACCATGGAATCAAACTTCCTTGTTCTCTTTGAGTTGAAGGCCTTGAGAACATGACGCTTGAATTGTGAGAATACAAACTCTGCCCAGCTTATATCGCGTCCTTCAGCTAGGTGTATCATCACTATATACCTCTCCTGGGTAAGTTGACTTAGGCTTCCAATTGCTCCAAACATCATCTTGTTGGTGATGTCGAGCAGAACTCCATACTCTGGTCTTAGATCAGTTTTAGCTGTGGTAAAACTGAATGCCTTTTTGTAGGTGGGGGTCTTCTACCTTCTCCAGTATGGTTCAGCAGTTTCACTCAAATCTTGAACGGTTGCTCCTTGCCTCGGAAGTTGAAAAACTTCAGCAACGGTTCCTTCAGTTATCTTGATAGGTCGGCCTTGGATAACTAATGTAATTTCCTTGTCATTAGCACTAATTTGTACTTAGAGAAGAAATTCACACACCCGACTTTGTCTGAAGAATCTGGGTGGTGTTTCCAAGTAGTGAAGAATCCCTATCTTGTGAAGAGAAACAAGCAGGTTTTGGCCATTTGAATTTTGAAGAATATCCTGGAATTTCTTCCTTTCAAGGAATTTATCTCTCATCATCTGATTTTTGAAAGAGCTAGGGGAGCTAAGCAATTCTGCCATTGAAGAAAATTTGGCTAGAATTTTGAGAGAGGTGACAGAGAAAGAGAGAGAGAGAGAGAGAGAGAGAGAGAGAGAGACTCTTTAAATGAGATTTAGGAAAATAAGTATGTCTCGTTTCTTTTACTGAGTTAGCTTCCATCTCTCTTTTCAGTTCAGCTACTTGCTTCAGCTGATCATGAGTTGTTTTCTCCACTCTGAACTGATTGAGCATCTGATCAGTTCTGGCCTTTTGAGTTCTAAGCTTCCACGCCTTTCATCAGTTTGCAAACTTTTCAGCTTGCTTTTTGTCTTAACTGATGATTTAAGCAGTTTTGACTCCTTTTGTTGACTGAACTGATGCACCTTTTGGTTCAGTTTCAACTTCTGCTCTCCTTTTCTCATCGACTGGGATTGCTCTTTGCACTCTCCCATTTTCATCATCTTCATCTTCTGATACTAGTTCCAATAGCCCCAATTGGATACAGAGCTCTATGAATCTTGCCTCTGGCAAAGGCTTTGTGAAGATGTCAGTTATCTGCTTCTCTGTGTTGACATATTGGATGCATATGTCCTTCTTTTCAATGTGATCTCTGATGAAGTGGTGCCTGATGTCGATATGCTTTGTTCTCGGATGCAAAACTGGATTCTAAGAAATAGCATTGGCACTATTGTTGTCATTGAAGATAGGTACTTCATCAGTTTTGACCTTGTAGTCCTTCAACTGCTGCTTCATCCAGAGTATCTGTGCACAGCAGCCTCTAGCAGCTACATATTCTGCTTCAATTGTTGATGTTGCAACTGAGTGCTGCTTTTTGATGAACCAAGAAACTAACATGTTCCACTTGTACTCTTCTGATCAATCTTGCATCCACCGAAGTCTAAGTCTGAATAGCCAGTTAGACTCAAGCTGGTATCACTAGGATACCATAATCTAAGATTTATGGTTTCTCTGAGGTATTTGATGATCCTTTTTGCTGCTTCGAGATGACTCTTCTTCGGGTTAGCTTGGAAGAATGCACATAAGATAACTGAATATGAAATATCTGGTCGAATAGCAGTTAGATAGAGAAGTGAATCGATGATGCCTCTGTATTGAGTTTGGCTAATTGATTCTCTTTCTTTATCGAGAGTCAGTTGAACTGATGTATTCATGGGGATCTTGATAGTTTTTCCCTTATCAGTTCCAAACTTCTTGACCAACTCTTTTGTGTACTTAGCTTGACTGATAAATATCCCATCTTGGAGCTGTTTCACTTGGAGTCCTAGGAAGAAGGTCATTTCTCCCCTCATGCTCATCTCGAATTCACTCTGCATTAGTTGTGTGAATCGAATGCAAAGATCCTTACTCTTCGATCCAAATATTATCTCATCCACATAAATTTGAACCACTAAGATCTATGATGATCGCTCTATTCTCAATAGAGTGCGATCAATGATTCCTTTTTCAAACCCATTCTTGAGCAAGAATGTAGTGAGGGTTTCATACCAGGCTCTGCGCGCTTGTTTCAGCCCGTAGAGTGCTTTCTTTAGTTTGAAGACTTGGTCTCCAATCTCGAATCCAGGTGGTTGCTCGACGTACACGTCCTCCTATGTGAAATTGTTATGAGTCGCATAGGCAAGGAACAATCTGATAGCTTCCAATCTTGCAACTGGTACAAATGTCTCATCAAAGTCAATTCCTTCACTTTGAGAGTATCCTTTAGCTACCAATCTTTCCTTGTTCCTTGTGATGACACCTTGTTCATCCAGTTTGTTGTGAAAAACTCACTTGGTTCCAATGACTTTCTGGGTTTTTAGTCTATCAACAAGAAACCACACATCGTTTCTTGTGAACTGGTTAAGCTCTTCTTACATGGTTATTATCCAATCTTCATCTTCAAGAGCTTCATTGATGTTTGCCAGTTCAGTTTGAGATATAATGCATATGAAGAGAGCATGCTCAATTGAACTTCTGGTCTAAACTCGACTTCTTGGATCTCCAACTATCTTGTCAGCTGGGTGGCTCCTGAGCCATTTGGGTAGGCTTTCCTCAGCTGGATTTTTAGTTAGATCCTCTGCATTGACATCTTCTGATGTCTTGTCTTCAGTTTGCTCTTCTTCCCCATCAGTTCTTCCCCCTGCTTCAGTGGTGGGGTTGAAGGTCTCAACACGATCATTTTCTCTATTGGCTTGATCGCCCTCAGCTGTGCTCTTAGTTGGTCTGGTGTTGGATTCATTTTCTTTATCTTATAGACCAACTTCAAAATCCTCTGGAACTGTGTGGTCCACATAGTCCTGTGAGTTATCAGTTTTTCTAGGTAGCATTTGAACTGATGGATTGAGTACCTCCTTACTCCTGTACTCATTGGCAAACTGATTAAAAACAGCATGATAAGTTATTTCAACAACTAGTGTTCATTTTTTGAACACTGTACGCTTGACTGTGTGGGGATTTGTAACCAAGAAATATTCCCTCATCAACTTTTGCACTGAAAGTCTTCATTTCACTTTTGCCATTGTTGTGAATATAACATTTGCAGCTAAATACTTTGAAGTATAAGATAGATGGCTTACGACCCCTGTAGAGCTCATAGGGTGTCTTGTCATGTGCGCTGACGATAGCACTTCTGTTTTGAGTATGGCATGCCGTATGGACTGCCTCGGCCCAGTATCCTTCTGATATATTGGCATCAGCTATCATTGCTCAAGCTGCTTCTTTGAGTGTGCGATTTCTCCTTTCTACAACACTATTTTGCTGTGGAGTTCTGGCAGCTGAGTGCTCATGAGTTATTCCCAGTTCACTGAGAAAACTGATAATCTGCTGGTTGATGAATTTAGTTCCATTGTCTAAACGAATTCATTGAACTAATCTCTCCCTTTCAGTTTGCAGCCTCCTGATCATTGCTGATAGCTTGGTCTAGGTTTCATCTTTGCTTCTGAGAAACTCTACCCATGTATATCTTGAGAATTCGTCGACTACTACCAGAGTGAATCTTTTTTCTTTGGGCATTGGTGGTCTGACTGGCCCAAATAGATCTATATGTAGCAGTTGGAGGAGAGCAGTTATCCATGGAGGATGACTTCTATTTTTAAATGACGATCTCACTTGTTTCCCTTTCTGGCATGGTCCACCGACGCCAGCTTTCTTGAAAATCTCCTTAGGAAGCCCATCTACTAGCTCCTTCTTGGCTAGATAGTTGATGGTTCTGAAGTTGAGATGATTGAGTCGTCGATGCCATAGCCAGCTTGCTTCTATTGAGCCCTTTGATAGAAAGCAAATTTCTCCATATCCAATTGACCAGTCAACAACATACATGTTGCCTCTCCTTACTCCAATTAGGAGGATTGCTTCAGTTGACTTATCCTTGATGTCACACGAGCTTCGACTGATATCAACGGTATATCCATTGTCACATAATTAACTGAAGCTGAACAATTTGTGCTTCGGTCCTTCCACGTGAGAGACTCTATTGACTACCACCTTTTCTTTGACTACGAACCCTTCTCCAATGGTTCGGCTTCTGGAGTTGTCTCCGAATGTGACTAATGGGCCTTTCATCTCTTTGTAACCTTCTAGATCCTCTCTGTCTCCCGTCATGTGTTTCGAGCACCTGCTATCTAGGTACTAAACCTCCTTGGTCCTCTACTTCGATAGGATGCCCTTTTCCTACAAGAGAGATGATTAGTTTTTAGAAACCCGCATAATATCGGGTCCTTCTTTGCTAATCAGATGTTTTGGGATCCAGATTTGCCAAACTTTTGGCTCTATAGCAGGTAGAGAGTTTTCAGACATTGATCGTCTAATCAGTTTCACTCTCTTTTCAGCTCTTCACCTCTAGGCTGAGTCATTTGACTTGTAGATACGTCGAAAGTTAGTAGGATAGATCACTTCGATCATAACTCTCTTATTTCGAGCTTGTCTAGCTCTTCTCTGTGGCACTTTGAGCTCTGCTGCTCTTGTGGTATGGCCAATTAGCAAACCAGTTATAGTGAGGGTTGATCCTTGATTCATCCCTTGAGTCCAAGTACTCACTATACTGTGTTGCGAGATCCATCGGAGTGAACTTCTCTAGAGGGATCTGAGAATGTTGACGTGCTTGATATAGCTTTGTGGCCACGTTTTTCCTTGAGTCAACTTCTCTTCCAGGTTGAATTCCTAGATGTCTTCGAGAATAGACTGGCTGAGCAGTTCTCTCCTGAACTGATGCCCTATCTCGATGAGACTGCGGTCCAAACTAAGTATTTTTCCTTACTCCAGTTGGTCAATCAGTTCTGTTCACCATTGGCCTGTTCTGAGCTTTGGGCCTATGAAAGTCTAGTGATCTTTGTTGAACTGACCGTCTCTGATGAGGTGGAGGTCTTGGCTGAACTGACGACCTTTAATGATAGGCCGGATACCTTTGCTGAGCTAGTGGTCTCTGCTGATAGGCGAACTGCCTACCTTGAGCTCGTGGCCTTCTTTGAGATGGCTTCCTCTGTCAAACTGATGGCTGAACTGAGCCTTTCAGTTGGGAGGATTGGCTGGACCTCTTAAGCGGATCTGTAGGGATGTCTTCAGTTCCTTCGCCTTCAGTCTCTTCAACTGATTGGGTTGGTGCAGGTTTGACAAAACCAGGAAGGGTTCCTTCTTGACTGGTTTGGATAATCGTCTTTCCTTTCTCAGAGGCAGTATACCTATTGTATCCTAACCCTGGACTACCAGTTTCAACTCTTTGATGGCTTAGAATCTCATCAAGAGTTTGATATTCCTTTCTGAATTTGAGAGATATCTTCTCTCTCTCCTGGATCTCCTGTCTGAGCCTCTCATTCTCAGCTCTTAGCTCATTAAAATTAAGCTGCAACTTCTCATATTCAATTGGCTGGGCTTCAAGTGATTCAGTTCTGTCATGATCACTTCTCAGTCTTTTGACCTCATCTCTTAGGTCATCATTTTCTTCCTTCAGTTGTAGATGCATGCTTGATATAGCAGCTAACTATAGCATTCTTAATTGCTCATTTATTTCATTGGTAGTAATGGAAGATTCATGAATGTGATAATAAGAGGTTAAGGAATCGCTTGTGCTAACCTCTTCTTCATTGTCAGCCATGAGGTAGAACAATGCCTCTTCTTCAGAGCTGTAGCCGTCGGAGTCAATTCCTAATAGATAATCTAAGTCATCCAGGATAGCATTCTCTGTGTTGGCCATCATAGCTTTTTTGTTGAAAAAACTTATCTTCACTTTCACCTTTTTGTCTTCAGGGAGCTCTGGATAATCATATCTGCAGTGTCCCTCCTTGTGGCAATGGAAGTATTCTCCTATGCTTCTGTTGGCTGCCCTAGGCTGTTCAGTAGGCAGTTGGTTTCTCTCGCCTCTAGGGCTCATCATCAGTTTGAAGCATAACTAATGGCTGATCTCTGATCCTTTTAAGCTTCTCTAGCAGCTTGGCAACTGACTGGATTTGATCATTGATATCCTCAGTCAAGCTCTCTTTCTTCTCTGTTGCTTCTCTTCTGCGATCAGTTGAGCCTCCTGGTTGTTCTCTGGCTTGAGAACTTCTTGGCCGGAAGACATTTCTTCCTCAAGTTTCTCTAAACCGATTTCTTTCGCCGTAGAAGGCTGTATCATGGGCTGATGATGTGGATGCCTCTTTTTTTCAGTTTAGGCTATACTCGTGAGCCTGAAGAGAACCGAATAGTTCTCTTGATGTAATGTTGTTCAAGTCTCTTGACTTTTTTGTAGCAATCACCTTCATATCCCATTCCTCTATGAGATTGTCCAAGATTTTAGAGTTCATCTCACTATTAGGATATGTTCTTCCCAGATTGTTCATCTCACTTATGATGCCAAGAAATCTTGTTACAATGCTGGAGATCGTTTCATCTGAGTACATCTTGAAGGACTCATATTTGTCCACTGCTACCTGGATCTTTTTTTCTTTAATGGCTTCGGACTCTTTGCATAGATCTGCAAGTAAGTCCCATATCTCGTTGGCAGTTCTGCAATTCTTTGTCTCCTTCATGCGATCTTTATCTAGAGTTTGGAAAACCGCAGCTTGAGCCACAAACTCTAAGTTCTTCAACTTCTTCTCTTCACTTGTGAGAAGATGAGTTGGTTTTGGGATCCTTGCTGGTTGATTGACATCAGCAACGTGGGCTTCATTGTCTATCATAATTGTGATTGGACCATCCTCGATAACTTCCCACATATTCTCATGGATTGAGCAGAGATGCGCCCTCATTCTCCTGCTCCAGTTATCGTAGTTCTCAACTGAAAAAATAGGTAGCTTATGGTTTCTCATATATTATAGATTAGCACAAATAACTAGATCTGATTCAGTTGATCTGAAGAAATGGCTGATCTTTAGAATCAACTACTCTGATACCACTTGTTGGTGCCAGGACGAGTCAGAATCAGTTTAGAGGGGGGGTGAATAAACTGATTACAAAAATTGAACTAGATGCGGACTATTAAGGGCTCGTTTTGACTCGCGATGTGATCCGTACTTTGGGAAGATCAGTTGAGATGATCTGCTAGCTTGAAGTGCTGTTTGTGCTTGGGGAGTGCAGTTAAAAATATGCAACTGAACTGAAAATTAAAGCAGAGCACACAAGCAATTTATAGAGGTTTGAAGCTCAACTTCTACGTCCTCTCTTCCTTCCGCAGAAAGGCAATTCACTATGCAAGTGTAAAGTTCCTTTATTACAGTTACACAGTGAAGACAACTACTGAACCTGGCGAATGGTAACTTTATGAGTCACGGTGTCCTTTTCAGCTAGTGTTGTCACGGAAACTGCGATCCAACGAACTGAGCCTCCTCAGCCGGTACGTCGACAGCTCACACTTGCGATCTCCAACTGCTCGCTGAAGAGATAAGGTGCTATTGCCCGTCTTTATATGATTTTAGATCTCGCTCGATCTTCAAGAATACAGTCTTGAAACTGGTATCAAGTGGTATGCTCCTTTGCGCGTCGGCGTCTGAGCTGGATAGTTGATCACTGAAGTACTAGGACTGAGAGAACAGCTTTGGCTGGAAATCTTCAACAGCTAGCTTGATAAGCGTTATGGCTCCTACTCATCAGTTGGAACTTGTGATTCTTCAGAGTTTTTGAGCGTGAGGCTTTAGTGCTTTGACGAACCTCTTCGCAAAAAGTCTTAACTAAAGTTCTCTCCAAAATTCTCAACAGTCCACGGTCACCTTTGAGGTAGCTCACCTTTTAAAGATAGGTAGGTAATGTCCACTGATGATCACTGTATGATCATAAATGATAAAACCGTTGAGAGGCTTTCATTTAAGAGGGCCATTGAGTTGCCTTTGCTCTTCTGACGAGCTTTTGTTCCAAGATCTCGGTTGTATTAACTTCAAAATCTTCTTTGGCTTATCTGAAATTTGAATTTCAATTATGGCTCCTATTTTGATCTTCAGTTCTGAGTTTTGTCTTGCAATTGGAAACTTCAGTTTCTTGTCTGTCAGTTCTGTGCGTCTCTTGGCAGTTTGGAAAGCTTCAGTTGAGATCATCTTCAGCTGGCAGTTCTAGGCTTGCACTTGATGCCTTCTCAGCTCCAGTTGGCTTTGCTTCAGCTGGCAATTCTGAGCTAAGGCTTGATGCCTTCTGAGCTTCAGTTTGGTTTTCTTCATCTGGCACTTCTGGGCTAAGGTTTGATACCTTCTGAGCTCCAATTTGATTTACTTTAGTGGGCAGTTTGAACCATCTTGAACTTTCTTGGACTGATCTTTAGTTCGGTTGCTGGCGCTTTATCAGTTGGACTTTAAAACTGGTGCGTCTTCAGCTGGTATCCTTTGAACTGGTACTTTATCAGCTAGAACTTCATTCTTCAGCTGGTATCCTTTAAGCTGGTATTTTCCTTCAGCTTGTACCTTGGTCTTCTCTTCATGTGGTATGCTCCTTCAGTTGGAATATCCTAAGCTGGCATTTCCTTCAGCTCGGATCTTAGACTGGTATATTTCTTCAGCTGGTATTTCCTTCAGTTGGAATGTTCCTTTCTTCGGCTGGCAGTATTCTTCAGTTGGTATCACTTTGAACTGGCATGTTCATCAGTTCAACCCGTTGTGTTCTTCAACTGGTATTTCTTCAATCGAGATTGGTCTTGAACTGGCATGTCCTTCAGTTCTTCTCTTCAGCTAGTATTTCCTTTAGCTGGGATCTTTCTTCGACTGGAACATTTCTTCAGCCGGTGTTGGACTAGAACTGGCATGTCCTTCAGTTCTCTTCGGCTAGAACATCTCTTCAGCTGGTGTTGGCCTTGAATTGGTATATCCTTCAGTTCTCTTCAGCTAGAACATCTCTTCAGCTGGTGTTGGCCTTGAATTGGTATATCCTTCAGTTCTCTTCAGCTAGAACATCTCTTCAGCTGGTGTTGGCCTTGAACTGGTATATCCTTCAGTTCTCTTCAGCTGGAACATCTCTTCAGCTGGTCTCGACTTAGAACTGGTATATCCTTCAGTTCTTTTCAGTTAGAACATTTCTGCAGCTGGTATTGGACTAGAACTGGTATGTTCATCAGTTCTCTTCAGCTAGTCTCGGTTTAGAACTGGTATATCCTTCAGTTCTCTTCAGCTGGAACATTTCTTCAGCTGGTATTAGGCTAGAACTGGTATGTTCATCAGCTCTCTTCAGCTGGTATCGGTCTTGAACTGGCATGTTCATCAGTTCCCTTCAGCTGGAACATCTCTTCAGCTAGTATCGACTTTGAACTAGTATGTTCATTAGTTCATCACCGTAGACTGGTGGCATTCGGCACTTTCACTTGCTGGTACCTGCATCTTCCAGTTTGCCTTGCTAACTGTTCTAGCAAGCTATAGTCTTTTTCTTTTTCTCTCTTTTCTTTTCACATTGATTGATCATTTCTTTTGGCTTTGACAGCTTGATTTTGTATGATCATCATTAATTTTCTGCTTGATTTCTTTTCAGTTCTTTCAAGGCTTTTTGCATATTTTGACATCTCATCAAAACCCTTTGTAAGAAAAACCTTGATAGATTTTCCTAACATGTTGATTTCGTATAATGCTAATATACACACATTTATATTCCTTTTTTGTAATGCTAATAAAAGGTTTGATAATGCTAGCATGCAACTCGTCTTTCAAGATGATCTTGCATGTGTGGCCTCTAACACTCTTTGATATCTTTCGTGGTCCTCTAAGAAACGCAAAGATCAGAGACACATCAGAAGCTTCAATCCGTAGTCTTCTTCCGTGCTCCAATTGTATTTCTCTTGAGACTGGGTCAAAGTTTTCAAGCAGTCAGTAGTTCATCTTCTCTGGCAAATAGTTTACATATGGGTAAAGAATGCTGCCAAATCCTAGTTTTATTATTGCTTCCTGTAGTGATTTATTAAGTTACCTATACTGCTTCTGAGAGAGTTGATGGTCCTGTTGTTACGTCTAATGATGGATATTTGTAAAATACGTCGCTGCATCTATCATCTTCTTGAGTGGAGTCAGTTTTAGCTTTTATCCTTCTTGTTGTTTCATCTTTTGTAGTTCTTTTAGCACCTATAATTTTTTTATATAATACTGTTAAGTAAAGAAAATAACAATGCTAAAAAACATAATTTAATAATAAAGATAAAAGTAATGAACAATAGTGTCAAAGATAATTCTAAGATAATTTATGCTAATGGTAAATAAAGTATTATCATAATGCTAAAATGAGAGATGACAGTGCTAAAAATCTAAAACCATAGTGCTAAAAAGCAAGCAAATGTGAAGATAAATCACTGATTGACAACCATTGTAGATTTACCAAAAAATAAAATTGAAGCCACTAAATAATCATGAAATAATACTAAGGTTGGATTTATGACATTGTTAATTCAATAAAACTATAATAGCATTTGTTTATGATTGTGTTTTATAATTTAATGATAATGCTAAAATGAGATATGATGATGCAAATACAGTTAACAATGATGCCTAGCACCACAAATCACATTTGTTGGTTTGTAATGACCATGACAAGTTTTTAATCACAATGCTAATAAAGGGTTATGTTAATGTTAAAAATGAGGGATTACAATGCTAATAGTGGTTGTACTATATTGATAATTCAACAACATATACCAGTGTTTGTTCATGATTTTTTTACAATGCTAATGACATTTTTTATGCTATAATGCTAAAAAAGAGTCATGCTAAAATAAGTTATGACAATGCTAAAATAAGTCATGACAGTGCTAAAATAGGATATGACAATGCTAAAACCATAAATTGAAAAATATACACGTAAATTCTGAGTATTCATATGTTTTCAAAATTTCCGATTTTACTCTTACTAAGATTCAGGGGCACTGAATTTCGACTTTATTATAATTATGTCACCGCCTCAAATTTTAAATCTGGGCCATTGATATAGAAATTATTGAATGATAGAGATTGATTCTCGGTTCTCACACAGGGTATGGTTCCTTCTGGAATCACTCCCTATATATATATATATATATATACAGGGAAAGGATCAAATAGGAACCAAATCCCCCCGTGAGAACCTAAAAACCAATCCTAGACTTAGATTTGATTAGATCTAATGACCATAATTTAGTCAAAGTTTTAGTCAAAGTAAGGTGGCAAACTTGTAATATTTGAGAACTTAATGAAGGCAGGGTTATTTTCGTAATTTAAAAATTCGGTTATGTTGTTTCAGATTTTGGGCCCAATTCTCGAAATTAAATAGACAACGCTTTAAAACCGTTGTCTTTTCTGGCGTGGTATTAATATGCTAACATGAACGATTTATATTGCTAACATCAACATATTTTGTTGCTAACATGAGGTAGACTCATATTGCTAACTTGACGAGATCATAATATTAAATTGATATGTATTAATCACCACACATATAACATTGGACCATATTTAAAATAATATTGTGTAACATCATTCATACATACAATATATTGCTAATATGTTAGATAATATACACACTGCTAATATGTGACTAATAATTTACTAATATGTTGGTAACATGTTGCTAATATGTGAATAATGATATGCTAGTATGACTTAAATTCTCAAATATTACAAGTTTTCAAAATAATATTAAGTATTGATAAAATTATTCAAAATAATATTAAACATTGATAAAATTATAATTGTTTATGAATTTAACTATATATAGCTCATACTTTAACTATTTTCTCATGAAAGCAACTTAAAATTCAAAAGTCGTGCATAAAAAATTTCATGTTAGCAACATAAACACAAAATATGAGCAATATTGTAATATCATATTAGCAAATGTCTGACAGTTACGACTTGAATATACGTGAAAAAAAAAATTTGTATTTTTCATCAATTTTTGCTCAAATAAATATATGCACTAT
This sequence comes from Perilla frutescens, assembly GCA_026008535.1. Classification (NCBI taxonomy): domain Eukaryota; kingdom Viridiplantae; phylum Streptophyta; class Magnoliopsida; order Lamiales; family Lamiaceae; genus Perilla; species Perilla frutescens. The sequence goes on along the minus strand of BRKX01000016.1, from coordinate 36,237,128 downwards.
GGATCTTAAATGAAAGAGCTTGAAAAAATCTTTAATTTGATATATTTTTTGCGTAAATTGGATAAAAAACGAGTAAGTTATGATTATTTAAAATTTTTAAGAATTTTTTAAAAGATGATGACATCACTTTATAAAAAAAATCTGAAATTACACCTTATATTTCGAATTTTACATATTTACGATTATGTCACCGCCTTTTTATCCGCTATGTCATCAAAGTCCTTGAATTTGATTAGTTCCTAGGTTCTCACGGGGGATTGGTTCCTATTTGAACCCACCCCTATATATATATACATATATATATATATATATGTATATATATATATATATGTATGTATGTATAGAACATAGCTCAATAAAATCCAAAATGCATACGAAAATCCAGACGAGATCCTATATTCCAATTTCGTATTTCATCTTGTATTCCAACCATTGACTTCATGCCATATATATTTATTTATTTTTAATGGACAAGTATTTAATTTTATAAATACACATGACAAAAATCCAAGTATTCGAATATAAGATGAAACACGAAATTAGAATGGAGGATCTCATCTGAAACCGTGTTTATGTGGGCTCGACCATATATAGATGACTAGATGTGCTACCATCATATTGGAGTATGTATTTTAAGACTTGCAAGAAAAAAATTGATTTACATTCTTGACCTATACGATTACTTGGATTCTTTTTTTTTTTTTACTCACACACCCGATCTGTGGTATTGAGGAGATTCGAACCTGACCTTTGGTCTCCGAAACTTGGATTCTTCTCTAGAACACAGGCTGCGTGAATAAAGTGTGTATGTGTATATATATATAGTTGGGATTACAATATAATTAATGGATTCAAAATTTCAATCTTGCAATAGTAGAAAACTCGAGAGAGATCCAAGAGAAGGCGTAGTATTGTCGTATCACTGTCTGAAGACTGACAACAGAGTTGTGGCTGAAATTTTGAGTTCTCAAACATTAATTTTAATGGGACCATGAATTGAAAATTCTAGACTTTTTTGATCCATTTATATTGGTCTGATGAAATAACCTCTGGAATTTTAAGCATTGAGCTGATCAAACAGTTTGAATTTGATATGAGGAATGTGAAAGGCGAATTTGACATAAACAAATGATGATCTAAGAATTTGAATGGGTACACTAGGTTTATTATGATGTTGGTTGTAAGGCTATCTCAGCTTGAAGTTCGATTGACTGTTTAAAGTAATGATATCAAATTTTATAGAATAGCATACGGCTTTATAAAGGATTTTTATTTTCTTTTTTTCATTCTGCATTTTGTATTTTGCCCTAAGGGTAGGGATGTCAATATCCAACCCCAAATCAAAGGGTTGACTTGAATAGCCTAATAAAAATGAGAATTAGGGCTTGAAAGTTCTATCTCAAATTTTCCCGAACCGAATAGTCTAGCCCGAAACTAAATGGGTTGACTTGAATAAGTTGAAATTCTATTATTTATCTTTCTATTTTAGCTAAACATATACTCAATTAAATAGTGGTGAGTTATTTAATTAATTAGTCAAAATTAGAAGTTTAAGTGGACATCAATTGATAAATTTAATTTATACCCAATAAAATTTCTAAGAATTTCTAGCTTGGATAAAATTTAGCCCAAAGTAACCCAAGCCGAATAGCACAACTAGCCAATCGATCGAATTGGCTCGAAATCGAACGGGCTCGCCTAACCGGCATCCATATCTAAGAAGCCCTTTTATCCCGTCTGTGGTGTTTCGTTTAGATTGGTTGTTGGTTTCCAGATTTTGTAAGCTCGCTTGCTCCTAATTATTCGAACAAATTTAACCTATAATATTTATATTTAAATTTAAAGTGTGAATTTTAATCATTGTTTAAATGTTAGTTTGCACCTAATTACCCTCAACATACTTGTCCTCTTCAGTTCAAACATAGTTAATTAAATGGAGTGGGGTTCTTAAATTTTGCAGCACTGTTATCAGATATATTTAATATTTTTTTCTTCATTTATTAATACAAGGAATATTAAAATAAAATTGGGTGTATACGTCTATTCATATGAAAATTGTTTTTTTTTTTACCTAACTTAATATTTTTAAATATCTGTCATAGAGATAGTGTTGTTGTTGAAAAATTAAAAATCAAGACAACAAAATAGGAACTTTAATTATAAATGCATAAAAATAATTGAATTTGCTCGGAATCTATATATTGAGTGGTTAATTAATTATTGAAATTAGGTAATGTGTATATCTAGTTTTTTTTTTTTTTCCTTTTTCTTTCTTTTTTTTTTGGCGGGACGGGTCTCCAGTTTGACTAAATATAGAACTATAGTTGTAGTTTTCCCATTACTATCAAATTTTTATTTATTAAAAAAGAGAGAGAAAATCCAGAAAAAAGTTTGAAGCGTGCAAATCGTCATCATATGATGACAAAAGAAAGTGCTGAATATTTCGGTGTAATTAAGCTCAAAATTCTCACAAAATGCTTGCACTGTTCACACAGTACCTAAATAAATTCTGGATTTGCAAGAATCGCAAGTAATGTTCCTAATTACATCTTATCGTCACATAAATCAAAATGGGACGGCAGATTTTTTGCCAAATCAAGAAAATGAAATCTAAACTAACATTAATTGTGTTAATTCCAAATAAAGAAATTGCTCACATGTTATTTCTTCTTTTAGTATATTGTGTATAAAATCTGTAACCGGCCTAATTAATTAGCTAGCCCTTTGCTGATCCATTAATCATCATTTAAAAGATTGCAAATCAAAAAAATTCTGGAGCATAATTTTTTTTGGTGATGAACAATTAGGTTGATCATTGATTTCATGAGCTGGCTGTTTGATAGTCCTTAGAGAATTATTATTAATTACTTTTTAATTTCTCCCAACCAAATGACTTTCATTTCATTCCTAGCCTTCATAGTATAGGCAATGTGTGGATCAAAGGTTGTTTGGGATTCAAATTCAAAGCCGGCTGCCAATTAAGATTCAAAATTCTTTTGTTTTCAAAGAGAAATTTATTTTGGGTATTAGCTATGTTCTTCTTTTTCTTGCATGTGGAAAATTTTTAGTAGGAAGAGAGTCGGTAGAATCGGAATAAATAGTCATTTTTTTATTCGGCATGACTCTGATACAATTTTGAAGGACCACAAAAGCTAAATAGCTGTTAGAGACGAGTTTCATATTAACATTATTTCCAATATTAATTATTCAAAGTGTTCCTTCACACGAAGCTTCATCACTTTTAGTATATTCTCCAACAATTCCTACCACTATATATAAGTCATCCCATATCTTAAACATTTCACTCAAAAACCATCTTCTACAATTCAAATTTAGTTAGTTAAATCTAACTTGTCTCATTATATTGCTTTATTCTTTCATTTCTATATATAATTTCTTTGTTTTGACTTGTATAAAACAATGGAACTCATATTGAGAAACCAAGAGCAAATTCTGTCCAAGATTGCCACCAACGATGGACATGGTGAAAACTCTGCATTTTTCGACGGCTGGAAAGCTTACGACACTGATCCTTACCACCCAACACATAATCCTAATGGAGTTATTCAGATGGGCTTAGCAGAAAACCAGGTAACATTATTTGTAGTTTACGTTCAATTTCTAGTGATTTTTTTGTTTCTTTTAAGGAACATCTTTGATTTTGCGCGTCTGCAGCTTTCCTTGGATTTAGTCGAGGAATGGGTTCAGAAAAACCAGAAGGCCTCAATTTGCACGGCAGAAGGGGCCAACCAGTTCAAAGACATCGCTATTTATCAAGACTATCATGGCTTGCCACAATTCAGAAATGTACTAATATCACATTCTCATAAAAGATATGTCAAGATAATTTAAATTTTAATGAGAAGTTAACTTATATTTGATATTGAATTTTGCAGGCTGTTGCACGATTCATGGAGAAAGTGAGGGGAAACAGAGTCCGGTTCGACCCGGATCGTGTAGTAATGAGCGGTGGCGCAACCGGGGCTCAAGAAACATTGGCCTTCTGCTTGGCTGATCCCGGCGATGCACTATTGGTGCCAACGCCATATTATCCAGCGTAAGCATTGTTATTATTTTTCCAATTTTCATTCTATTTTTATTAGCTTCCCATGTTACAAATAATTCATACTTCATCAATGGCCACACCAAAAATATTGGTGGGGCACGACAACTACTACTTCGTCTTTGTATAATTACTACTACACGACAAATACTGGAATACCATAGCTTTTTCTTGATCGACATCTATACAAAGTTACAAACAAACAGTTTGGCCTAGTTGATGGTATTATCATTTTCCATGTATCCCGGTGGCCCTTCGAAAATATGTTCAGTTTAATTTGTCACTTTTTGAAGACATGGTCCTAAATTATATTTGTCTATTTTTGTATTGTACTTCATAATTGTCTTTGTTTCTATGCAGAAACGACCGCGATCTGACGTGGCGTACACGTGTACAACTAGTCCCCGTCATCTGCGAGAGCTCGAACGATTTCAAGATCACACGTGATGGGCTCGAAACAGCTTATAAAAAAGCTCAAGATGCAAACATTAAGGTGAAAGGATTGCTTCTTAACAACCCATCAAATCCATTAGGCACAGTTTTGGAGAGAGAAGCTCTAGCAGAGGCATTGAGCTTCATCAACGAGAAGAAAATCCACTTAATCTGCGACGAAATCTACTCGGCCACAGTCTTCGATGAGCCCGGTTTCGTCAGCATTGCAGAGGTCGTGCAGGAATATCCCGACTGCAATCTCGATCTTATCCACATTGTCTACAGCCTGTCCAAGGACCTGGGTTTTCCAGGGTTCAGGGTTGGAATCATCTACTCTTACAATGACGTGGTAGTGAACTGCGCGCGAAAAATGTCGAGCTTCGGGCTAGTCTCAACTCAGACACAATATTTGCTAGCAAGGATGCTGTCCGACGAGGTTTTCGTTGACAGATTCCTTGCAGAGAGCTCTAGGAGGCTGGCCTCGAGACACGGTCTCCTGTCTCAAGGCCTGGCCCAAATGGGGATTGGTAGTCTCAAAAGTAGTGCAGGGCTATACTGCTGGATGGACTTGAGGAGGCTACTCAAGGGGCCCACATTCGAGGCTGAGCTGGAGCTGTGGCGTGTCGTCATCAATGACGTCAAGATCAACGTGTCGCCTGGCGCCTCGTTCCACTGCTCCGAACCTGGGTGGTTCCGCGTTTGCTTTGCCAACATGGATGATGACACGATGCAAGTGGCGCTGACTAGGATCCGGAAGTTGGTGATCCAAAGCATTAGCCCTGAGGCCAATGCTCCTAGGAAGCAATGCAGGAGGAGCAAGCTCGAGATTAGCTTGTCGTTCCGTAGATTGGATGAGATTATGATGACTCCCCACAAGATGTCGCCTCACTCTCCTATGTCATCGCCTCTTGTTCGAGCCAGGACCTAGACAAATTTAATGAGACCAGACTAGAACAAATGGTGTTTCATCTTCTATTCTAATGCTGACCGAAAGAATAATGCTGAATTGTTGTGCTACTAAAATAAGAGGAAGAGATGATATAGGTTGCTAAAATCTTCCTCAATGTGAGTTTCTTTTTTACTTTATTATTTTTTTATGTTTGGATTTCAGGGTAATTTTATTTTAACAACTCATGCTATAGTATCAGGTGTTTTTTGTCCATTTGAGGCATTTGAAAATGTGTCAAATGGAATTTATTCGGAAATTGATTTCCTGGAATACTATATGTTTGTATTCTTTTTTACTGTTGAGAAGGAATAGCAGTCGTTGTTGTGACCTAAGCTTTAGTAATTATATAAAGTTTAATATGTTATTCTAGTTATTATTGTACTTCAATTAACATGCCATTCCTGACTCATAACTTTATTTTGTATTTTTGATGAAATAATGGCTCGCCATTTATGTATATTTACTTGATGTCTGATACAAGTATTAGGTTGATTTTGTAAGCTCTTTGAGATATTTAATGATTCCTTTGAGAACTTTTCAAAGTGTTTGGTCAAATTCTTAGACAAGCGATTAGTTATTTTTCAAAATAAGATCTCTCTTATTTGATCTTATAAAAGAAATTAAGTTATAAATTATTTGGCGGGTGTTTGACTATTTATAAAAAAATTTAAATATATCTTTAACAAAGTACTTTCACTTTACTTGTTCCGCACTAGTTCAATTCTAATATTTTGTTTGGTCATCTAATCTATTTAAATGAAAATACATGTTGCATAGCATACGATATTTGATCTTGTGATGAAGACATAATAAGCATCAAAGAATCAAATTCAAAGCTGCCATTAAAGGGTTCCAAAATTATTACTTTGTTAGTAATTAAAGATTGGAGATCAAAGTTTGAAGAGTCATGTATGAAGATAGGACTCATCAAGTTAAGCATGCATGAAGATCACGTTGCATGGCGAGAAACGAGTTGAAGACTTGAAGAAATTCGGATCCCTTAATTTAATTATGGATACGAAATTTATCCATTAGTTGTTTAATTAGTTAGTTATTTTATTTGTTCAGATTTTTATTTATTTAAGTGTAACACCCATCCCAATAAAATAAAAGAAGAAAATATAAGGTAATGTAAATATGTGGGTGCATCGTCTCTTTTAAAAATAGAAATAGGTATTATCTATTAAAAAGTGTTAACGTTAAAAAATTTAGGTTAACATGTGGTGTATTTAAGGTGATCAATAATTATAAAAAAATATAATTTACTAAAGAGTATAAAGAAGTTATTGTTTTCCTTGGAAACAGAGTTTTTTAATAATATTCAGATACACTCAGATTTAAACTTATGATACCTAAGAATCTAAATATAGTATAATAAGCTCTTGCCCTCCTCACAAGTCGTCATCCATGTATACATTTCTCAGGACTTGTCAAAGTTTTAAGCATCCGTGCACTGATACACCAAATGTTATCTCTTTCACTTACAATGCATGAACTACATGAGATAAAACTCAGTAAGCAGAAATCATGCTCATGCATGTCCACTGACACTCACAACGCATATGCAATATACAACACCACCACAAATATCAAATGCTCGTGAATAAAATCCTTTTATGCCATCTCGAAAGCATTTTCATCGTTTAGGAACTTGTCTCCCTTCACCAGAAACCAACATGAGTCATGAGCTCATAATATAATCAATATCAATTGGTCAAATTGTGATTAGTGCACTCATGTGGCTCATCTTTCCTGGACCCCAAGGGACACGTCCCTTGCCTGTTCCCTTTGATCCCACATGAAAGTCGTCCCACATCAGCCACTTATCACCTCAAAGGTACAGTCGAAGTGGACCATCCTCTCTGGACCCCAAGGGACACGCCCCCTACCTGTTCCCTTTGATCCCACATGGAAGTCATCCCACTCGAGGCACAAATATATAACACATCACAGCACGGGCTGATGGTGACCAATCCCAAACAAACCATTTTCTCTCTCTGAAAATCATTTCATGCATGGAACCTCGATAATATCTGCATGATGTACATGTATATGCTCGTGCTTATGTACAAGATATTCAATGCAAACATAATATAAGATCACAAGTACATCACATCACACAATCATACAATATAACATAATAATAAATAATAAACACATGTAGTCAAATAATACTATGTTCATACATGTAGTTACAGATGGATTTCTACTTACCTCAACAACAAAGCATATTGTATTAGTAATCCTAAATTAGACGGCGCTTTCTCTTCAAGATCTAACCAAAATAAATAACCAGCATACATCACAAATAAACTTCTCTATCCATTAATCACCGTTTGCACACCTTAATTCTTTATAGTCTACATTACTAGGTTAATGTTATTTAAATATTTAATGTTATGCACGTATAAGTATTCGGTATTCTTCTCATCCTTTATTGTAAAATATACAATCGAACTCATGCAATTTGGTGATTTATAAATATGAGTTCGATTGTATATTTTACAATAAAGGATGAGAAGAATACCGAATACTTATACGTGCATAACATTAAATATTTAAATAACATTAACCTAGTAATGTAGACTATAAAGAATTAAGGTGTGCAAACGGTGATTAATGGATAGAGAAGTTTATTTGTGATGTATGCTGGTTATTTATTTTGGTTAGATCTTGAAGAGAAAGCGCCGTCTAATTTAGGATTACTAATACAATATGCCTTGTTGTTGAGGTAAGTAGAAATCCATCTGTAACTACATGTATGAACATAGTATTATTTGACTACATGTGTTTATTATTTATTATTATGTTATATTGTATGATTGTGTGATGTGATGTACTTGTGATCTTATATTATGTTTGCATTGAATATCTTGTACATAAGCACGAGCATATACATGCACATCATGCAGATATTATCGAGGTTCCATGCATGAAATGATTTTCAGAATTCAACTTTTGTATTTTGCCAAATAGTAATTCCCTAATAAAACATGCATAAATTACATTGGACAAGAATAAAACCACAAAAATAACTTATATATTAGGATTTATAATTTCTCGTTTATATTTCAAAACAAAACAGAAATTGTGATTCAAATACATTAAACTATATTTGTATACTATCATTTACGTCAAGCATCAAATTGTTGACGAAAATTTAAAGGAATTGCATTTAAAATGAATTTATGAACTAACATTATACTTGTTCTTCCTTTAATATAGCTAACACCTTACTTTTCTTTTGTTTCATCATCAACTACTTTAAGAAAAAGTTATAATGAATGACTAGGTGTAATCATAACCTCACCTCTTTTCTTTTCTTTTCTTTTCTTCTTTATCCAATTAATTACTAACCCTAGTATAACCTTAGCCTTACAAATTGATAACTTAATTCTATGCCAAGTGTTTCTTACGTAGAAGCATGGAAAGTTGTCTAACTTATGACTAGTAACATTTTCCAAATAATATAACTTGTATTTCTTATCTCAATTATCATATATGTGTACATATATGATATACTGTTCGTTATAAAATACTATAAAATCCAATTCTCACAAATTAGGATAAACTGAGCCCTCCTTAATCTATTACACAAAAATTAACTTAGTGAAAGCCACATAAATACACCTAATATGTATATTAATAAGTACTCTCTGATTTCCACTTAAGTGTAATTAAAATTAAAATATAAAATCATTTTTTTCTTATTTCAATTATTTTACAGAGTGATTAGTTTTATTTATTAAATACCTAAAAAAATATATATCAGTAACATATATCAAATAACAAATAGGTGTACTCATTTTAACACATATACTTATATAAACTCAGTTGGCATTCAAATAAGCACCTAATACTTAGATAAAACATATATCAAGATAATTATTGAGTAGTGAAATTCGGGGGTATTAAATTTATTGCTATTTCTTCAATTTATTTTTATATCTCTAAGTTATATTAATATATAATAAAATTACTTTATTATTTTACACATAATAAGTTGGAAAATAAGTTTCAAAAAATAAAATAAATCAAAACTTGCATGGAACATAGATTTTTATTTTGTATCGGTCACAGTTATTTGGATGGACGACCAATTATAAAAGTATTAATACTTTTATTGGCTAATTATCTTAATGTTACAAAATTAAATTATGACATTATAAAAATGTTAGCAAATTATGAAAAAATTTGTGTTATATATGTTTGATAAAATATAATTTACTTGCCTTTAAATCAATTTTTTTGATTTTTTTTTTTTTGTATGGAGCACAAACGTTGGTTGTTATTTGAATGAATTATTAGGCGACAATGGTATGCATTTTTATATCAGCAAATTATCCTAATATTACACCATTAATTTATTATGTTATACATACGTTGATAAATATTTAAATATTTATGTTACATGCATTTAACTTTTTCATTAATATAATGCAAAAAATGGTGTTTTTTTTATTGTGTTTCTTTTTTAAAATTCAAGGAGAACAATATAAACAACTTTTGAATTTAGAAATCATCGAAGCATAAATAAAATTGTATTATTTTGGTGATTTTTTGTAGTGTAGTTTTATTTTAATGGAAAAGTGGCGAAAAAGGAAAAATTAAAGCAACGGAATTTATATTTTATGACACATATAAAAACATAATTGTTTTAATATTTGTCAACAATTTCATAACAATATAAATTAATTTTGTAACATTATAATAATTTATCAATAAAAAATTGAATACGAACTTAATGTATATTTATTTTATTTCATTTACTAATGACTTCATTCATGATTATATTCTCAAACATATAATAAATCAATAGTTTTAATATATGTCAACAATTTGGTATTGCAATAATTAAAATAAAATAATAAAAATATTTACTAATCGCCCATTTAAATAACTATCGACGCTTTCATCCGATATAAAAAATAATAAAGAAAAAAACTTTGTTCCTCTTGTATTTTAAAATGTATTATTTTATTTTTTTGAAAATTATTTTCCAATTATGTACCTATAAATTATTTTTATTATATGTTAGTTCAGTTAGCTTCTTAAATTTTTGAACTTAGTTCAGTTAGCTCTTTGAACTTATAAAATTAATACAATTAGCTCTTTGAATGTAACAAAAATTATTTTATTTGCCCATTATTTTATACATAATAAATTAAAAAACAGGTTCAATTCAATCAACAAGAAATCAACAATCACAAGCATGGATCGAAACCAAATCGATTATCTACCCTCTAATAAACGGAATTAGCCCATCATCATGCATGAGACAACACAAGAATCATACAAGTCCTTCATTTCATAAATCAAAAGATAAACAAGATACAACTCGCACAATATGTTTGTCTCGACAAGATTTGGGTCAATTCCCCACAAGTAGGCTAAAACTAAGAAAAGAATACCAAAAATGGAGATCCTCGAGCAAGTCTAGTTTCCACCTCGGCTCGGGCTTAGATCCCTCTTCTCCGTCTTCTTCTTAGCTTCAGCTCCCCTGCTTCTTTTTCTTCCCCTTTTTCCTCCTTGGAGCGATGGTGTCTGTGGTGGTGAATGGTGAATGGTTGTTGGTAGAGAGAGAGAGTGGATGGATGATTGATAGAGATGAGAGAGGGTAGTGAAGTTATTGGTAGATTGATTCCAAACTCCTCCCCCATTTTCTCCAAAAAAACCTCCGTGTTCATTTAATTCTCCAACTGGCGAAGTGGTTGGAAGGCATTAAAGAGTAACACCCCCGAATCAGCTAGTGACTGCCCGAAAATAAGGTGAAACTGACACCCCGCGCCGGCGAAGCGCCTAGCGCCAGCGGGGTAACCAGCTTGCATGGGGCGCCCTTACCGTGGGCATAGCCCAACGGTCGTTGGGGCCTCCGCACCGGCGGGGCTGCTCCAGCTGCGGTTCCAGCTTTCTTCTTCAGTTCGGCTTCAGTTGAGTTTCACCAGTTGGATCTCCAGTTGACTGCTTCAGCTGGGCTTCCAAGTTGAGTTGGGATCAGTTCATCAATTGGAGACTTCGGCTCATTTCATCAGTTGCGTCCCTAGTTCAGTTTCAAGTTTGTTGCCCCAGTTTAAATTCTCCAATTTGGCCCTAAGACTGGTCAGTTCGGGGTGTCACTTTGGCTTGGCCATCAGTTTAGTTCATCAGCTGGGATGTCAATTTGGAGCTTCGGTTCTTTGCCACCTTTATGCCATAAAATTCCTGCTTTTGGGACAAAAGCTCTAATTCTATACAATTATGGCACAACTTACCACAAGAGCAAAAGTGAAGATAATAAAATAAAATCAACACGAAAACAATGGAAACATACACACTAAAGATACAAAATGCATACAACAAAACAACACAAATAAACACTAAATAGTGACTCTTCCTGTGAAGGTCCTAAATTCTCACATTGCCCAGATGGAGTCCATGATCCATCAATGCACAGTCCTGACCAATGCCATGAACGACCTTCGACAAGCTCTTCGAGGGGCTCTTTCAACACAAAAAGAGGGAGTAGATTCTGCTGCTACTGGTGCTGGTGTTGGTGACAATGTTGGGAATGCTAACGTGGGGAAGGCTGAGAAGTCCACGCGGCTAAGGCGAAAGGCAAAACGAAAATTTAATTTTCTTTGTCAAAAACAATTTCATACTATGTTTATGTTTTGTGTTGGACACAAGTTATTTTGGATGTGTATACATCCTTGTTTGTTTTGATGTGCTGGACATGTTGGGGTTTTTTTGAATTAAACCACCACAGGATCTCATTGAATGTTCTTTAATCCTAATGTCATACAAATCATAATTTCATGCAACACATATATTTTAATAGCCGAGTTCAATTAATCATGCAATTCAGTTTTTCGATTCTACTGAAAACGAAAACATAGAATATCAAAAAATAACTTACAATTGAACGTCGAGTTGAAGACAAGATTAAAGGTCTAATCTTGCTGTTGTGAGTATGAAAAATGGTGCCTCCTCAATGCAATTCCACTTCTCGATCTTCTGCTGTATTCCCGGACTGTATCTAGATTCAGGGTGGACTGAAATCTACTAGATAGGTATGGATACTATGTAGATCAAGAGACTATAGATGAGCTAATTTCTTATGTTATAATTTTCGATCCCCACCTCCTTATTTATAAGGAGGTGGTTGAAAATTATGATGTCCAAACCTACTGGGCTTGGGCCTCCAGCTCTTGTTCCATCTTCAGTCCATTAAAGTCATATTGGGTTATAACAGGGATCTAGAAGAATATTAAATTGACCTACTAATTATTTAATTTTCAATATCCAATAAATTTAGGACATTATTAAATAAATTAAATATTACTTTTGTTCCACTAAAGAAGTAATACTGACTTACCAATTTAATACATATTTGTTAATATGCTTTCTTCTTTAGTTTAGTCATTCCCCGTGTTTAAGATCTAATGTTCATTAATTAATTATGTAAGCCTCTCACAGTTATAATTAATTAATATCTAAAATCTTGAGTAGTACCACAAAAACTTTATCATGTACGGAATAAATTCCACCTACAGGCTTTTACATGAACTTATATTTCCTCAAGAGAACATCATCAACCTGGCGCACCAGGACACGGTGCTTATATATTTTGCACAGCACATCATATATGCAAATGCTATTGCCCAAAATATCGAGTTTATTAATTCTATAAAATAACCTCACCCATTGATAAATTAAAGCAATAAACAAAGTATATATATGTTCACCAAAAAATATAAGTTAAGAACCCGAATTCTGTGGATTTGTGTTCTCTAACTTATAGTGTCAGAGTAGAGAATAGTATCCTATCATGATCCTCCTCAATACACTATCAAGTGTATTAGAATAATCAATCAGTCAAGGTCAACTAACTATCAAATTATTCTGCATGTACCGATGGTGTATTCAGGACCTCTAAATCATGAGCCTTTTAATACAGTACAAGGATCTGATGATATGATCATACCGTGTGTTCACCCACACCATATTATCTATAATGTAAGTATATATTGAGTGTGTATAAATAATTATATAATAATGTAAATGCAAACAGTGACTGCAATAAAATTCAATCTTTATCATCATATCCAGTATACAAAATTAACAGTCTCCCACTTATACTTGAAGCATCTCTTTCAAGCATAATAACTAATAGGCTAACTCTCCAATTAAAAATAATAAACTCAAACTGCACCTCTAGGTCTGCATCTCACTCCCATTTTCTCTACGTGACCATTAAAGGTCTTGGCTGGAAGGCTCTTGGTGAATAGATCAGCTAGATTACCCTCCGATGCAATCTTGACCACTGCCACTTCTCCTATCTTAACGATTTCTTGTATAAGATGGTATTTCCTTTCTATGTGTTTACTTGCCTTATGGGCTCTAGGTTTCTTCGAATTTGTCATTGCACCAGAATTATCATAGTATATCGTGATACTCTTAGGTAAATCCGAAACCATGCTCAAGTCCAATAGGAAGCTCTGGAGCTAGACATCTTCTTTTGCAGCCTCTAAGACAGCTACATATTCAGCTTCCATGGTAGAGTCAGTAATGCATTTCTACTTGATGCTCCTACATGTAATGGCTCCACCTCCTAATGTAAACACATAGCCTAAGGTAGACTTACTCTGATCTTTATCGGATTGAAACTCTAAGTCCGTGTAATCTAAAGGCACGAGACTATTAGAGTGGTATACCAGCATATAATCTCGAGTCCTTTTCAGGTACTTGAGAATATTCTTAACTGCAGTCAAGTGACCTTGTCCAGGGTTAGACTAATATCTGCTTACCATGCCAACAACATAGCATATATCAGGCCTAGTGCAAAGCATATGATACATCAATCTTCCCACAGCCGAAGCGTATGGGACCTTCTTCATCTCATCTATCTCAGACTGTGTTTGGGGACACATTTCTTTAGATAGATGGATTCCATGCCTAAAAGGTATAAAATATTTCTTGGAATCTTGCATGCTATATCTAGCTAGCACCGTATCGATATAGGTCGTCTGGGATAGGCAGAGCATCATTTTCTCGCGATTTTGAATGATCTTGATGTAAAAGACGTGTCCGACCTCTCCCAGATCTTTCATATCGAATTACTTGGACAACCACACCCATATGTTTGATAATGCCTTCTTATTGTTTCCAATAAGCAAGATATCATCAACATACAGTATGAGGAAAACCACCACGTTTCTTGTACATGCAACTCTCATTCGAACTTTGCACGAATCCATGTGACTGGATAACTTCGTCAAAATGGATGTTCCAAGACCTCGACGCTTGCTTAAGTCCATAAATGGATCTCTTAAGCTTGCACATTAAGTGCTCTTGGCCTTTAGCAATGAATCCCTCTGGTTGCTTCATGTGGATGTTTTCTTCAAGACTTCCATTAAGGAAAGTTGTCTTGACATCCATCTACCAAATCTCATAATCCAAATAAGCAGCAATTGATAAGAGAATCTGAATTGACTTAAGCATGGCTACTAGCAAAAAGTTTCCTCATAATCGATCCCTTCTTTTTTAGTATACCCTTTCGCCACAAGTCTTGCTTTGAAGGTTTTAACCTTTCCATTAGGTCCTCTCTTACATTTGTAAACCCACTTGTACCCAATGGGTTTCACCTCATCTAGTGGTTCTACAAGCTCCCAGACTTGATTGTGATCCATAGATCTAATCTTAGATTCCATTGCAGATTTATAATAATTTGCATCTTTGTCTTGGACCGCTTCGTCGTAGGTCCTGAGATCCAATTCATTCAGTCCTTCAGGGAAATCTTAAGAATCACCTAAACTAATGAATCTGTCAGTTTGGCGTACAACCCTCCCACTACAACGAGACAATTCTCATATATCTATGACACGTTGTGTAGTGTCTTGTGATACCTATTCTTGTACTACTGGTGTAGGATTCGATCATTCTCCTCTTAGTTCCTCAAGGATGATTTGACTCCTTGGTTTGTAGTTTACAACATAGTCTTCCTCTAAAAATCGAGCATTGGTGCTAACAATGATCTTCTAATCCTTAGGACTATAAAATAGAATACCTTTTGTTCGCCTAGGATATCCAACAAACAGCCTCACATCAGTACGAGGCACCAGCTTATCAGCTTCCTTGTCCAGCACGTGTGTAAGGTTATCCCAAATCCGAACATGGCCTAAACTAAGCTTTCATCCACTCCAAAGCTCTGTGAATGTAGAAAGAACTGATTTCGGTGGAACCAAGTTAAGAATGTATGCTACTGTTTCTAGGGTATATCCCCAAAATGAAATAGGCAACTCTGAATAAGTCATCATCAATCTAACCATCTCTAATAAGGTTATGTTCCTTCTCTCCGCCACGTCATTCTGCTACGGCGTTCCTGGCGCAGTCAACTGAGATACTTCTACTTGAGAGGTACTCACTTCTGTGATCAAAACGTAGTGACTTGATACTTCTACCTATACGTTTCTTCACTTCTATCCTAAATTCTTTGAATTTATCATAGCATTCAGACTTGCGACGTAATAGGTAGATATATTCATATCTTGAGTAATCATCAATGAGTGTGATGAAATACTCGTACCCTCCTCGAGCTTGAACCAACATAAGGGTACACAAGTCAGAGTGAATTAAATCTAATATCCCTTTGGATCGATTTCCTTTAGATTCAAAAGGACGCTTGGTCATTTTACCTTCCAAACAGGATTCACACAAAGGGAACGATTCTAGGACTAATGCAGATAAAGGTCCATCATTTACTAGCCTTTGTATCCTCTTAAGGTCGATATGGTCGAGCCTTAGACGCCAAAGATATGTTTGATTCAATTCTGAAGGTTCTTTTCTTTTATTAGGGTTTGAGATCGATGTATTTAGTATTTGTTTTTGCGTAGTGTTTTGCATAGGATTAAGTAAATAAAGATATCCATCCAATGTGCCAGGACATATCAAACGTTTACCACTAAAGATAACAACCTTGTTATCAAAAGAAATTGAATATCCATCCAAAAATAATTTAGAAAAGGAAATAAGGTTTCGCCTAAGATGAGGCACATAAAGACAATCCTTTAGAACTAAACTCCTATCACTACTAAAAGATAAGGTGACGTCTCTCACTGCAACTGCCGCCACTTTTGTAGCATTGCCCATGTAGACGATGATCTCCCCATCACTCAGCTGCCTTATTACTAGGAACCCCTATAAAGACATGCAAATATGATCAATAGCTCCAGTATCTACTACCCAAGACTAAGTAGAACAAGATGCTAAACATGTTTCAAGAATAAGAGTGTGAGACATACCCTTCTTCTTCTTGTTAGGACACACTGCCTTCCAGTGACTTGGCTGGCCGCCCTTGAAGCACTTTGTCTTTAACTTGAATTCCTCGGGAGTAATATTTTCCTTGGGCTTCTTCACCTTAGGCGCCACATTTGTAGCCTTCTTTGGCGCGTACCTCTTCTTCTTCTTAGTACCAGAAGAAGACGTCCTATTTTCAGCTAAGCGTGCCTCCGGATTTCCCTTCTGAAGTAACTCAGTTGCCTGAAGATCCATGAGTAGTTCAGATAAACTAGCATCCTTCTTTATCATGTTGAAGTTCAATCTAAACTGCTCAAACTTCAGAGACGGATTGTGAAGCACGATATCTATCTGAGATTCGGCGTCCAGATCTCCACCCAAGGTCTCGATCTCAACCAGATAACTCATCATCATGAGAATGTGATCCCTAACAGGTGTGGAGTCAGTCATTCTCGCACTCATCAAGTTCTTTATCGCCAAATGGCGTGCCGAGCAGTTCCCGTAACCAAAGAGCTCCTTAAGGTTGACCATGACATCATAAGCAGTCTTCATATACTGATGTTGGTGTTGCAGCACATTTGACATAGAAGCCAAAATGTAACAGTGCACCATCTCATCAGACTTGACCCACTTAGCATAGGCCAACCGTTGCTCTTCACCAAAATTCTGATCTGGATTTTGAGGACATTCCTCTTCAAGTACGAATTTGTGTCCTTCAACAGTTAGGATGAGGTTAAGGTTACGAATTCAGTCATTGTAGTTTTCACTGATTAACTTATTTTCTTTGAGTATTGAGGACAGATTGGAGAGTGCCATGATGATATAGAATAACTGAAAAATAAACATGTAGTATAGTCACAAACTTTAGGATAAAATAGTATATAATCAAAAACCTCATAAAAGTTATATACTTTTCCACCGACATTTTAAAAATGTTTTCTATAAGCCACGATAGTGTGGCCGTTTATAAAATTTATTTTTAAACAGGTTATCAAACCTTTAATTTGCGTCCAGTTAAATTTCCTTACAACAAACAAATTAATAGCCGAAAACCAACATGGTCATGTAATCTTCTAATTAATGAGTCACGATAGTGTGTACGTTTATTAATAAATTACATCTAAGTGTGAACACCATCATCTTCGTACCAAGAACCCTAGTTTCGAATTTAACTACTCCAGATGAAGGAATCAGTTAATTCTAACAGTGTTCTACAACTATCCTTATAAAGAGGTTTAATTTCTAGAGAATTCTATGATATGACACATTCAATATGGAGGAAGACCTATTGTCAACGCACATGCCCATCATTTCTTAATTAAACCAGATTAATAGAGACTGTATGAGATTTCTACATACTTTGATATGAATCTCTCTCCACTTAGTTATTTATGATTGATGTTTCATTTTATCCCATTTTAAAAACATGCAAACATCACATAAAATGATAAACCACTATTGCATGCTTCAAACAACATAATAAGCAATAGAATAAAGCCAACTATCATGGCTTATATCTCATGTTGCTGAATGAGATAAAATAGGAAAGTCAGCTCTGGAAACTCGGGCATGGTCGCCGCTGACTTCTATCGCGCCTCGCCGAAACCCTAGCTCCAATTAGGGTTTCGGGACGTGAATCGGGATGCCCTTCCTTGATGGGGCTGCATCTCTTTCCTTCCTTGAATTGATCTTCAAACTTTATTCAATATATAGAATATTTATTCCTAAAAGGAATATCCTAATATATCTAGAATAAAATTACAATCAATTACTTAATGATTTTTGAAAAATCACTACTAGGTCTAAACAATTTTATTTTTCCTATTATATCAAAACAACATAATAAAATAAAATTCATAAACCTAATTCATGGATTTTCTCATGGATTAAAATCATGTAGTCAAACCGGCATACGGCCCAAACATACAATCAACATAAATTAAAGCATCCATCATATAATTTAGGAGCCATGATAGTTGGTAAACCTGCAAACATGTTAGTCTATAAATCCAACGATCACAATTACATGATTAGCATAAAATAACATATGATATGCATACATGACATAATTTTCAAAAATATTATTTAATTAAATTAAATATTTTAAAAATACTACAAGATATAATTTGGAAATTAAAAGATTATCTACCAAATTAAATCTTTGTAAATCTTGAAAATCCCATAAAAATAAATCTGAAAATTTATTAAAATTATTCACCAAATTTATTTATTAATTTTCAGATAATCCCTAATTAATTAATATTTGAAAATCTTGATATATCTATCAAAAAGCTATTCCAAATAATTACTAGGATCGAAATTTTAAAGATATAAAATCTGAAAATTTGATCAACTTCAAACTCTTTTCAAATTTTAAATCCTAATTTCAATCCTATCTAGATTAGAATTATGTGATTTATGATATACACCAAAAATTACTTATCTGATTAATCTCCAAGATTTTGAAAATTACAAGATAATAAATCTGGAAATTTTGATCCACTTCAAACTCTTCCAAATGTAAAATCTTTTTGTATTTAGAATTTCATAAATAGATATATATCAAAATTACCTTATCCAACTCTAATATACATAAGGATCCAAAATTACCCTATAATAAATCTGAAAATTTGATCCTCTTCAAATTCTTCCAAATTTAAAATTTTATTTTCAATCTTTTTGTATTTAGAATTAGGTAACTTTATGATACACATCAAAAATACCATATCTAATTCCAAAATACCAAATTTTCAAAACCTCCAATTAACTAAATCTGGAAATTTATTTTTTATTAAAAACTTCTCCAAATTAATTTAATATTACCGAAAATTTAACAAGAAAAATTAGGAAATTTAATACATCAAATTTCCTAAAATTTAACACTACAATTTTTTATACTACATGTTAAATAAATTTGGAAATTTAATTTTCATTAAAGTCTTCTCCAAATTAATCTAAAATGATCGAAAATTTCATAGAACAAATTAGAAAATTTAAAAAAACAAAGTTTCAAAAACTTTGATTCTCTAATTTTCGAATACGCATCTAATTAAATCTGAAAATTTTGATAACATCAAAAATCAATTCCAAAATTAATAGGATCATGATCGAAAATTACATGGATCTTCAAAACTAGAATTTTCGAACACCATCAAAAATTCATCCAAGTTTTGATCACCATAAAATCGATATTCATGCATATTTAAATCTGAAAATTTAAGCAACATAAATTTATCATCAAATTTAAACACATGCATCGAAAATAATCCTAAGATTAATTCTAGAAAAGTGTCAAAACCCGCTCTGATACCAATTGTTGGGTTTTTTCAAATTAAACCACCATAGGATCTAATTGGATGTTCTTTAATCCTAATGTCATGCAAATCATAATTTCATGCATCACATATGTTTTAATAGCCGAGTTTAATTAATCATGTAATTCGGTTTTTTGATTCTACTGAAAATGGAAACATAGAATATCGAAAAATAACATACAATTGAACGTCGGGTTGAGGACAAGATTAAAGGTCTAATCTTGTTGTTGTGAGTATGAAAAACAGCGCCCCCCCCCCAGTGCAATTCCACTTCTCGATCTTCTGCTATATTCCTGGACGTATCTAGATTTAGGGTGGGCTGAAATCTACTAGATAGGTATGGATACTATGTAGATCAAGAGACTATAGAGGAGCTGATTTCTTGTATTATAATTTTCGATCCCCACCTCCTTATTTATAAGGAGGTGGTCGAAAATTATGATGTCCAAACCTACTTGGCTTGGGCCTCCAACTCTTGTTCCATCTCCAGTCCATTAAAGTCATATTGGGTTACAATAGGGATCTAGAAAAATATTAAATTGGCCTACTAATTTATTTAATTTCCAATATCCAATAAACTTAGGACATTATTAAATAAATTAAATATTACTTTTATTCCACTAAAGGAGTGATACTGACTTACCAATTTAATACATATTTGTGAATATGCTTTCTCCTTTAGTTCAGTCATTCCCCGTGTTTAAGATCTAATGTTCATTAATTAATTATGTAAGCTTGTGGCAGCTATAATTAATTAATATCTAAAATCTTGAGTAGTACCACACAAGCTTTATCATGTACGGAATAAATTCCACCTGCAGGGTTTCACATGAACTTGTGTTTTCTCAAGAGAACATCATCAACCTGTCGCATCAGGACACGGTGCTTATATATATTGCATAGCACATCATATATGCAAATGTTATTACCCAAAATATCGAGTTTATTGATTCTAAAATAACCTCACCCATTGATAAATCAAAGCAATAAACAAAGCATATATATTTTCACCAATAAATATAAGTTAAGAACCCGAACTATGTTGATCTTTGTTCTCGAACTTATAGTGTCAGAGTAGAGAACAGTATCCTATCGTGATCCTCCTCAATACACTATCAAGTATATTAGAATAATCAATCAGTCAAGATAAACTAACTATCAAATTATTCTACATGTACCGATGGTGTATTCAGGATCATCTAAATCGTGAGCCTTTTAATACAATACAAGGATCTGATGATATGATCTTACCGTGTGTTCACCCACACCATATCATCTACAATGTAAGTATATTGAATGTGCATAAATAATTATATAATAATGTAAATGCAAACAGTGACTGCAATAAAATTCAATCTATATCATCATATCATCATAAAAGTATACAAAGACATGTCTTCCGGTATACAAAACTAACAGGACACATATGTTTAATTTTGGTTTTTGGGTATCCATGTTTGGATATCCTTGGATATTTTTGTTTTTAATCATCATTATTACTTGATGATTTTGTTATATATATTTTGTTCGCATATTTTCAAATATGTGATGTTTTGTGTTGAGAATGCTCTCAACATTATGATTCTGTTCGTATGTTTTGAAATATATGATGTTTGTTATGTTGGGGTATGTTCTCAACATTGAGTTCCTGTATAGGGAATTATACCTACTAATATTTTATATTATTGTACAGTTGATAACTTAAGGGTGAGCAGACCTTAAGGGAGAGTTTTTGAACTCCAAAATTTTTGATCGTATTCTGCTACGGCTCTAATTGTATATATATTGAGCTTTTATGTATTGTGCAGAAAGGATAATCTTAAGGGGGAGATTGTTGAGAATGATGTGTTCCAGATGATGTTATCACTTCGTCTGATAACATCGAAGTTAATGTCGTATCTGATGTGTTCCGTCATTCTTGTGACATCGAGTACAACTCTCTGAAAGTTAACCTTATCCTTTCCTAGCTAGTATTTATAATTAATTTATTTTAAATTAATCTGATTATTTTGTGATATTTATCACATTTTATTTTTCACGAATTTAGGGATTTATTAGTTATTTTATTATGAATTAAAATCTTAGATAATATTTGATTTTAACTTGTTCAAAATCTGTTCTGGATTTATAGGGACGTGATGTTCTCACTCCTTCTTGGACATTAACCGTTGCAGGTGAACGTGGGTCACTGGAGTAACTGCCACCATTACACGATGTTGAAGAACGTGTGCTCCGTAATGCAGAAGGCGGTTATCTCAAGTCCACTACGGCAATGGAAAGTGGAAAGCGGTTGAATCAAGTCCACGCCTCTTGTGATCGTGGAGCAATTGTCAAGGCAAGATGGAGGAAGTATTTAAGGTCTCCTTAGACCTTAAAATTATTTGTGCAAGCAGGTTATCACCGTGGTTTGTGAGAAGGTCTGAAACTTACATCTAGTGTCGTCTCGAAGATCCAAGAAATCCTCCCCGACATCTGCCTAGCGTCCCAATCAACTAAAGATTAGTTTTAGTTGTGTGTGTAGGTTTAGATTGACATGTTGTATCTATCTATATGTTTAGATAGTATTTTGTTCGAGAGATTGTTCAAGTGAGTGAAGCTAGAATAGATCTCTTGTATGTTGTATGCAATATTGTCAAGGGAGTGAACTGAGACAACACTGGTATTATTTTTGTATTTCACTTATGTTAGTGAATTTCGCCCTGAGGCAATCACATACCGAAGGTGTGTGATTTAAAACATATTTTATGCAAAGTGTTATTTATCATTCCGCTGCGTGTTGAAGGCATAGTTGAAACACTAGTTTCGACATTACTTACAACTTTGTTGTTTACTTTAGAATTCCACGAATTGAGGCAACAAATTCTAACAATATTAATTAGATAATGAAATTACCTTATATACCCTTATGTGAATATATTAAATGAGTTAAATATGATTATTTGAATACATTAAATGAAGGCAAATACGAGAAAAATGTGAAATTTTACCTCGATTTTGTAGAATGACAATTTTAATGAAACAAAATTGAAGTGCTAGAATGACACTTATTGTGAAATGGAGGGAGTAATTGTTATTTAGGGTTCATTCTACCAAGTTAGGGTGTATATTTAATTTTTTTATTTTTTATAGTTAATATAATTGATTAATAGAGTTGATTATTCTAAAATTAGGGTGTATAATTTTCTGAAATTTTAATTTTTAGTAATATATATTAATTATGATTGGTGCTACTAAAATAAATTTATTTTTATAATAAATATTTTTAAAATATTAAATTTGATAGTGGATGATAACAGTGAAACATAAAATGTGGAATAAATGATTTTATTCCTCCAAGTAACAATTTAGAATGAAAGCGGTTTAGAACAGTTGATTACTTTGACCCAATTAAAGTCAATTTTTTGCCTTTGATTTGTCAAATCTTGAGCAACACTCTTCCTCTCAAGCTTTGTAAATAGGAAAGTAAAAAAAGGTTGGGCAAACAAAAAAATGATGATGATGATGGAAAAGTTGGACAAATCTCAATTTGTAATTCTTGGCTTTTTTTATCGACACGTCATTAAATTTCAAAACTAGCTAGGGCATTCAGATATATAGAGAAGCAGAAGCACACTCTCACAAATTTATAGGAAATTTTATGCCACGTGTGACGAAATACTACACCCATCTATATTCATCACACATATTTTAATATTTTTTAAATAATGCACACTCATTTTTAAATAGTGAACTTATTATTTAAAAATTATTAAAATATGTGCAATAAGAATATAGTATGGGATTACATGACAAAAAATATTTAGTAGTGTTGTCAATAATGGACCTAATGCGCGACGCATGGGATACACATGCCAAAATTATTATTTTTTCATGAACCCTAAAAAAATCTTAATTCCTAAATTCTAAACATTAATTGGAATGAAAAAAATCACAATTTGAACTACATAAATGCATATAAGATAAGTAGCAGACTGATTATTTTTTAATGATGCAAATGATACTTTTTGAATTTTAAATAATATTTTTTAGTGTTAGAATTAATAATGCTTTTTGGTAGTTTTTTTTTTTGTAGTTCAACATCGGTCAACGTGGATTGACCTACGTTGATCACGACCCGTCTGATGAATGTATGAACCTTATTGAGATTGGGGTGATGTATAGGAGACTTGGTCAAACTTATATAAGACTGTCTAGCAGGTCACGATCCATTAGACGGGTCAAACCACATCAGAATCCATCCAAAATCCGCCCAAGCCTGTTTCGCAATTAAGCCGAAGCCCAGCAGATTGACTACCCCGTAGCCCACGCCAGCCCGCTTCCCTCCTATCTTTGTTCATCTAGATTGTTTTTTTTTTCCTTCTGTTTTCGTTCTTAATCATTTTTTTCGTTTATTTTTTTCAAAAACTATCTGTTTCACCTTAATTAAATATGGAGCATAGTGAAGAAGTCAGTAGATAAAAAATTAATTTAATTCAAAAAAATTAAATCAATCCAATTCAATTTTAAGGTTCGCTAATTCAATTTTAAGGTATAATTTTATTACAAATAAATTAATTATCGAGCGCAGTGCATGAGGCCGCATGTTAGTGTCGATCGAGTGTACTACATGAAATGCCAGATAAAAGATAAATTTTATTCAAAAAATTAAATCAATTTAATTTAAGTTTAGAGTTCACTAATTTCATTTTAGATTATATATTTATTTAAAAAAAAAATAATTATCGAGCGTAGTGCACAAGCCCACGCGTTAGCGTTAAGCGAGAGCACTGCACGAGATGTTGGATAAAAAAATTAAATTAGTTCACTTTCAGGGCACATATTCATTTTTAAAAAATTAATTATCAAGCGCAGTGTATGAGTTCATGCATTAGCGTCGGGTGAGTTCATTGCTCGAGATGCCAGATAAAGAAATTAATTTCAATAAAAAAATCAAATTAATTCAATTTAATTTTGGGCTTCACTTATTCAATTCTATGGTATATATTTATTTCAAAAAATAATTATTGAGATGTCGCGTAAAAACTTAAATTAATTCAAAAAAATTAACTATATATTTGTAAAAAAATTAATAATTAAAATAAACTAAAAAGAAAAAGAAAAATGAGGAGAGAGACTACTGAAGAAAAAAAAATAGAAAAAAAAAAGAGGAAAGTGATGTTTTTGACTCAAATAAAATCTATGTAATGTAAGAAATTCGTTAGTCGATGGCATAAAAATTTCCCTTCTACATTATCCATTAAAATGTAAAAGATAGGTTATAATATCCCTCACAGTTGGGACCGCTATGAATTATATAAAAAATAAAAGATATAAATGATAAAGTAATAACTGAAGGCCAAAGCAACGAGAGAATGGGATCACAAGTCCACTCACAGACCCGAACCAAAAGAAGACCAAATATGGATCTAACAATAGCAAACCAGGGAAAATTCTATGATGCCCGTTTGGGCAGCCTACCCTAGTTTATTTTTTTTTATATAATATTTTTACAAAAAATATTTTGAGAACATAAATGTGGTATTAATAGATGTTAATTATGTCCGTTCTGATTTTTTTTTTCACTTCCATCAATGTAAACGACATGTGTATATTGTTAACTATATCGTGTGAAAAATCACATGTCGTTTACATAGATGCAGAAAAAAAAAATCGGAGCAAATATAATTAATAGCTACTTAAAAAGTAAGATATATCTTGAAAATATTTTTTACAAAATTATTTTTAAATAGTTTTTTAAAAAAATTGTAAAACTATGGTAGGCTGCCCAAATGGGAAGCATCGGATTTTCCAGCAAACCAACTACTCTGACTCCCGATTATAGTAATTCAAATCCCTAAAAATTGAATCTTGTTCTTCACCCAAAAATAGTCCATCTACTCTTTTTCAATCTCCAAGCGCTCAGCTCTTCTTCAACACTAGTTATGTATATTTCCAGTTCACATCATTACTCATCCCAATTTTAGAAAGCCTTGTTCACAAAGATCGAATTTGAGGGAATGTTACGTAGAAAATATTTATTTGAAAGTAAAAAAAAAAGTGATGAGGTGGTTAAAGCTCAAAGGGGATCTCTTGATAAGTTTTTTAAAAAAACTAGTTCTTCAGTCGAAAGAATTGATATAATTGAGAATGAGAATGATGCTTTGAATGAAAATATAGCTTTGAATAAGAATGATATTTTGAATGAGAATAATGATTGAATATTGGTTATCTTAATATTTTGATTAAATATTGAAAATTTCATGTGTTATATAGGTTAATTTAAGCTCTAAAATTATAATTGTTAAAACATAAATAATTTATTCAATTAATTAGTGGTAAATTATGTTATATTTAATGTTATTTATTTAAAATTAGAAGCTCAGATGATATGAATTAACAAATTTATAGGTAGTAAATGACAAGTGCCTGAATATATTGTACAACGACAAAAAAAAAAAATCAAATTCCAATTTAATACTCCCTCTTGTTCGAAATATATATATGTTGTTTTGAAATTATAATTGTCAGTTAAAAAATAAAATAAAGTACTTTAATTAACTAATGGAAAAAGAATTAGCAATTATTCAATTGGCATGTGTGTGTGTATATATATATATAGGGGTGGTTCTGGTGTAAACCATCCTTAGTGTGTAAACTGTAAACTAATCTCCCACCACACATTCTTCAAAATTCAATGGTCTAGATTTAGTCAATAGGGCGGTAACAATACTGTAAATAAGAGGAACTTCAAAAAACAAGGTGGCATTTTGGTAATTTTCACGTCAAGGTCAAAATAAAAAAAATGCGGACTTCAAGAACTCAGGCTAACGGGGACACAATCATATGCTAACGAAAACATAATCATATGCTAACGAAACAATATCATTTCATGCACAACACGTAATTTGAAATGTAAAACTGATTTTGTTATGAAATAATTAAATGGCGGGTTTAATACTGTTGGAAAGCTAGTCAAGCCTACTTCTTAACAAAAAAATAATTTCAAAAAAATATTAATCATGGATAAAGTTAAGATTGTTTGATTGAAGATTATTAATTGTATTATTTGGCTTCAATCCAATACATGAATATTATTTTATTAACATCATATAATACATTCATTTAGCATTGCATAATGTTTCCTTTAGCATATTCCAATGCTATAGTCATATGCATTGCATTTAATTATATTGTTAGCATTATCATATGCTAACAATAACATATGACAAATGCTAACAATAACATTAACATTTATTTATCTTAGCAAATATTTTTGTATTCACTATTAATATTAATATTCGTTTATATTATTATCACATGTAGTATGAAAGACATGTGATTCTGATAGCATTATGTTATTATTTCATTAGCATTATATTAATAAGATATTAGTATTAGATAATCAATTTGAAAACATCTTAAAACATTAACATATATTGTTATCTGTCAATATACAGTTCTTCGTTAGCAATATGTTATTACTTCATTAGCATTATAATAAAACACTTTTATCATTGAATAACTATGTTAGACGAATACAATATAGAATATATTTCTAACGTAATTCAAATAATATGCTAAAGAAATTAATATTAGTTCACGCTACATTAAAGGTACAAAATACAAGAAACACCAAGAACAAAAAGAACACTATAACAAAAAACTAAAAATACAGGCCAATTAGTCGATTTAAAGACTAGATTCTTTCAGCTAAAGAAAAATGTGCAGATGCCTCATAAATCTTTCAATGACGTCATAGTAGACTCACAGCTTGGTATATCTATTTTAGTCTCTAAATCATCAGAACTTGAGTTGCTACATGTCATCACAGTATCATAATATCAGCATTTAAAAGCATCTAACTTAGCATACATGAAAATATTCGTTAGCACAAATATAACATATATATTAATGTATTGTTCATTATCAATATAATTGATACTGATGAAACACATCCTAATTAGGATTAAATAAACATTTATAGCAATATAATTGATGCCAATGAAGCATATCTTAATTGAGATGTGGTAAACATTTACAGCAATATAATCGATGCTAATAAAATATTTAGCATATGCTAACGAATCATGTCTAATTGGGATATAAGTTATACAATGTTATACACATGTAATATTAAACACATATGATTCTGTTAATTAGCATATATAACTACACTACATTAGCATTATTATAATGTTTTCATTAGCAAATGATAATGTTAACATTAGCAATGCATTATCATTCTCATACAAAAAAAAAAATTAATGATTAATGTATTTTTCGATATCAATATATAACTGATACTAATGAAGCATTTACCATATGCTAACAAAGCACATCCTAATTGGGATGAAATAAACTCTTATAGCAATATAATTGATACTAACGTAACATATCCTAATTGAGATGAAATAAATCATTACAACAATATAATTGATGCTAACGAAATGTGTGTCATATGCTAAAGAAGCATACCTAATTGTGATTTCATAAACCTTTACAGCAATATAATTGATGCTAAAAAAACATTTTTCATATGCTAACGAAACATTTATCGTATGCTAACGAAGTATTTTGAACTTGAATACGTGTGAAAAATGAAACTTTTGTATTTTTCATTCATATTTTTTAAAATAAACATATGCTTCACTGATCTTAAATGAAAGAGGATTAAAAGACCTTTAATTTGATATATTATTTATATTAATCCGACAAAAGACGAACGAGTTATGATCGTTTGAAGTTTTTAAGAATTTTTTAAGATGTTGAGTCAGCATGACATCAGTTTTTTTTCAAATATATGACGGAAATACCCCACAGCCTGAAAAAACTCACAAAAATTACGAAATTACCACCATATTTTGCTCTAAATCTTGGCCGTGTATTTTTTTTTTATGGATGGTAAGAGATTGGTTTATAGTTTACACACTAGGGAATGGTTTACATTTGATCCATTCCCTATATAGATATATATATGTATATATATATATAGGGGAGTGGTTGGGATGATCTCATATTTTGAATGTTGATGCTTATTGCTTAATTAATTTTAAATTTTTAATATTTGCTTTCAATTTTAAATTTTAATAGTCCGTTAATATGCTTAATTAGTTAATTAGGAATTTATGATCCATATTATTATTCTCGGCCTCTTTGAATTCATGGATTGTGAATACCCCAAAAGAAAATAATCGCCGAACATGATTTTTAACTGGCCCATAAAAAAGCGGCCCACAGCAGTCATTTGGCCCAACAAAAATCGGCTCATTCACTAATTGGTAAACTAGTAGTTATAGTTGGTGGTTGGAATTGATTTTTATTATTTAGGAAAACTAGTGTTACACCCAACAATTTATGAACTTTATTTTTTGTATAAAATGTCTACAATTGAAATTTTAGTGAGTATTATATAATTACAACCTAATTATGTTAAATTTATGTACAAATATGAGCAAAAAGCGGATATATATGAAACATATTAAAAATATACGTATTAAACATGTACATATTTTTTTTACTCACACACCCGACCTGTGGTATTGAGGAGATTCGAACCAGTGACATTTGGTCTCCAAGCAACCTCACTCCACCACTAAGCCATCTCCACCGAGACATTAAACATGTACATATTGTAAGTTAATTTGTACCAATTACTTAATATATCTATTCATAGGTAGAGTGATAAATAGGTAAATATTGTATACCAGACAATAAACTATTGTACATGTCGATTTCTTTTTTTTTTGTATGAATTTTTTTTAAAACAACGATCGAATATCCTTTTGCCCCTACTGTGTCACACGAATTTGGATTGAACCACGACCAATCAAAGTTGACACAGGTATGTCTCTTGTTCCAATAACTTTTATAAACAGTGCTACTGATGTGCTTTCTTTACCTAGTGATGTGCAAATAGGAAGGGACAAGTTCAAGGTTGAAGACGACTCCTGCACGAGCACTGAAGAGGTGAAGGAGAACGATCAACAAGTCAAGTGCTGTGTGCATGGGACGCACGTTGAGTGGCCTAGGCAAGGAACTAATTTACTCAATGAGTTCGATCGAGATGACGCCTTGAATTCGAGGACGAATTCTTTTGAGGAGGGGGGAATGATGAGATCAGGATGAGCACTGAGGAATTAAATCCGGAGTGGCAGCTGAGAGGTCGTGGCCATGCATGGACGTGCAATACATAATTAAATCAGCTCATGGACGTGCGCTTATTAATTAAATCAGCTTGATTTAATTATTTTTCCATTAGTATAGTTTATTTTATTTAATTTAATTAGAAGCCCAATTATCATAACTTGTCTAGGTGTTATTGGGCTGGAGAATTTATTTATTTTATTTTTAAGTATAGTTCAAAAATACCAAGCCCAAATACTTGTTATTTTCATGCCCTAAGACTGGTTTTGAATGAAATAGCTTTTACGCGTCAACCTGTCTCACAAATAAATCGTCACCTTGGTAGAGTTTGATTATTGGCGAATTCAAACTTGAAATCTTTTGTCTCGTTCATGCATCCAGTAGTGTATGGGTTAGACAGCCACGAAGATTGCTCCATAGGCTCGTTTCGGATTCTCGTAGATCCGGGGTTCGTTTCGAGTAAGATTCATCTCTATTTTCATTTTTCATTGATCCATCTTTGTTCCAGCCACCACCATGCCTCCATACGCATTACATATCCATCCTAGTATCACCATATTCGTCCATATAGCATCCCGAGTCCAGAATCCACTCATACAAAGCAATAGATCCATTTATAAGCCCTAAACATTCTGAAATTTGACCACCGTGCCAAACTGAAAACTATTCGTGCGTTTTTCCTGATTTTTGGATATGTTGTTCATCACTTCAGATTGTACCTTGTGTTAAAATTTGAGCTTAATCCAACGTCGTTTGCTAGGTCAATTGATCGAGTCAATTTCTGGGATTCTTAGGCGTAAATTTGGGGGTTTTGCTATTTAATTCTTGTTCGAATTTTATTGGGTGTTTAGGTCAGTTTATTTGATCATATTTAAGTGTTATTATAGTAGATATCTTGGGTTGAATCCTTCCGTATAATTGACGTTGTTTTCGATCTTTGCTTCCGCGTTGTGTTGGTCGTATCAATAGGCATAATAAAATTAACTCAAAAAATTGTACTAGCTATATTATAAGTTAATTTTTTTGTCAAAAATAATGATCGAGACACCTTATAATATCTACGTATAAAATTCTATAGAAAAATATACTTGTAAATATGCATATAAATATTCCAACAATTATTTTTTCTATATTGTCTATCAAAAACATCTCAGCATTTAATGAATTTACATAAATACTTAATGAAGATTTTCTATTATTATAAAAGCTTTGTCTATCTTCCAATGCTGTCTATTAACATAAAAAAAGTAAAAACACATAATAAAAAACTTATCACATACCAAGAGTCATATTTTGAAATTAAAATTAGGTTGCAATAACCAAGAAAATGTATTGATGGAAACAATTCTCCATTTTCAGAGAAAATATGTGAAGGGGCTTGCCAATTAAGGTGATTCATAATAAATAATAAAATAATATTTAATGGATTGAAGTTAATAAAATTATTGTATTTGTTTTCAAATTAGCAACGGCTTTAAGCAGGAAAAGTATAATCTTTTTATTTTTGACAACAATCTTGTTACTAAATAGATACAGATTCTAAACAGAATCTCGTTTTTCTTATTATTATCTTCATAATTTTTATAAGTGGAAATAGATAAAAGTGAACAAAAGTAAATAGTTTTTGGGAAAAAACAACAACATTTAAAAATAAGAAGTTTGTTAGGCAATTTGTACTATAATAGACTTGGTCCCCACACCTAATCATTGGCTCAGTTTACTTTTGTCAGGGCATTATCAATCAATACACAGCCCTAGAACTGAAACCCTAATTTTCAAGCCACAATTGAATGAACCAAGTCTCGATTAAATGAAATGAAGGTCTCGATTAACTTTGAATAATCGAGACCTCGATTAAATGAAAGTGGCCTCGATTAATTATGTGGCCTCGTGATGAGGCCATCCATAGAAACGAGGATCTAAACCTGGAGCTACAATTCAAAGGTCCCGTCACTCGACTAAGAGCTAAGAAGTTGCAAGAATATTTGCAAGCTACAGTTCGCAAGAAGCTCGAAGAAGAAGATGGCGTGCATGAGAGCTCGAGGTTGGTGAACTTGTTGATATTGGAAGATGGAGATCAAGACTTTTGGAGTGCATCACATGAAGAAGAGGGCGTGTACATGTGCATGTGTTTTTCAGCTCGAGTTGAGCATGCGTGCATGAAGAGTGCAAGAATATCGGCCCTTGATAATTTAATTAAGGGGATTGATTTATTAGACTATAGTATTTATTTTATTTAATTTAGACTATAGTTAGATCAGATTTTATTATTTAATTTGATGTAATTTTCGTCCCTTTTGAGTCATATTTGACTAGGTTTTATTTAAGGTACATTCCTACCTTGAATAGATATTTAGTTTAGGAAGTTTCTTAGTTTAAGTTTATCTATTTGGAGTCCTATTAATTTTCGGCCATTAGCATAGATTTTCGGCCCCCCCTCTATTATAAATAGAGGCTCTTTGTGACATTGATAGTTTAGACCATATTTGAATAATTAAGCTTTTTGCCTTCAATATTGTCTCACCCCTTTTAATATCTTTGTGAATTTTGATCGAAAATTCATACTCTTAGAATTAGCATCTCTAAGTTTTATTCCAAGGGAACTCCGTAATTCACATTGAGGGATTATTGGGAACTCGCTACTTGAAGAACAACTTAAAGAATTTGGTCTTGTGTACGTTCAAGATTCAAGGCAACTTTTGGGTTGTAATTCACATCTACCAACCACCGTCCGTGCCCATAATCGACGACATCCATCCAGCCACCATAGTACGGCTCAACATCACTCCACAAGTCCACCAATAGGGTATCAAGTCCGTTCGAAGCCATCCGGATCAGATTTGCTTATACGTTCTATTCGCGATGAGTTGAGTACATACAACGAAAGTTTATCCGAACTCTATCATATCCTACCTACCCTAGCCATTCTTCACCACATATCACTTACACATATCCCCATCATCTAACCCTAGCCAATTCGAGCCTTAAAACAGCCTTTTGGTTTGGATTTGTGTTTAATTCGTATGTCGTAGTCTAGGTATTTTATTTAGTGTTAGTCGTTTAAATCTTGTTAAATTCATTTCTTTAGTTGAGTCCGTATTTCCACATAATTCATTTAGTTTATTTCGAGTTGTTAGAGTCCTTAGAACCCTTACGTTTCGACGTGCATTCGATCCTTATTCCGAGTCACATCATAAAAGTGGTATCAAAGCCACGTCGGCTTTGGTTCGTGGTTCGTGTCTTTAGTTCTTGTTAGGTTTGTTTGAGTTGTAATTTACATTATCTTTTCATTCATAGTTAAAAAAAACAGTACAAAAAAAAGAAGATCGTTCAAAAAAATAAATAAATAATCGGATAAAAAAAAGAATCTGAAATTAAAAAAAAAAGTATAATCATTGTTTCCTTTTGTGTTTCTTTATTTTTGGTACTTTCCTTCTAGTTCTAGTCTATAGTTGGCAACTTCCTTTAGAGTTGTATTTTATTTTTGATTGTTTCCTTTTAGAGTCTAGTCTAATTAAGGTATTTAGATTGTGTCACATAAATTGATACACATCCAAATCACCGTAATTCCTTCCTTGTTCCTTCTTTCCTTATCTTTTCGATTTCTTCCTTCTTTTCACATAGATTTATTTTTGGAACTCCTAATCTATTTGAGACTTCAATAATTTATCTAATTCTTTCCTTTTCCTCCATAATACTCAACCACCACCCCTATTCCATCTATACTCGACCGATATACCTTCCTAACACATTCCTTCTTGTTCCAAAGTAGCATACTCATTCCATACCTTGTGTAATTAAGTTGTTTCCGCGAATACAACTTTTGAGAGCCGATTCTCTTGAGAATTTCGATCAGCCTATATATACTTTTTCCACACACAGAGCACCCATATATTTGAGTGATACACGAGTGGCAAAATCAAGAGAGAAAACAAACGAGTGATGTGAGATTGTGAGGTCCTGCCTTGTATTTCTTTACATTTGTTCGTTTTGTAGGTACCATGAGGAAAGGTGACCATCCTGAGTCATCCTTGACGCCACCCGTCGATCCGAAGTCGACTAAGATCACTTTGGATCCGTTCAAAGCTCCCATGGAGTCCTCCTCCGATTCTCCACTGCAGTGGGATCCTAAGTACCAGTACGAAGCGTTTTCCAAGCACTTCCAGAGACAGCAGCAGGCTCTATCTGATAAGGTCGAAAGTTTAGTGCATGCCTTTGAATACAATAACACTCGACCGACTTTTACACAAGCCATTCGAGGTCCAACCCGACGCAACGAGCGTCAAGAAGAGCCTGAAGAGAAACATTATGTAGACGAGAGCTCAGAAGCCGAGTATGAGCCACCGCAGTGAGGTCGTGGCCGTCCACGAGCACATTAAAGGTGTGCAGCCCGCACTGACACACATGACGGAGATGGAATGCTCAATAATATCGAAACGAGCATTCCCGAGTTTGAAGACCTTCATGATCCTGATCTTTACTTGGATTGAGAATGTAAGGTAGATAAAATATTCACATGCTATGACTTTTCCGAGATAAAAAAAGGTTTAACTAGCATGCTTGGAGTTTAGAGGCTACGCAGCCTCATGGTGGGACATGCAACAAGAGAAGGCCGATGAAGTGCATCAGCATCTGATAAGAATATGCACCTCATGGAAATGAGTTCCATCACTCCACATCCTCCGCTAGCATCCACACCCATGGATCCACGATCTGGTTCTGATCTAGACATAGAATTATCCGGTATACGAATAATATGTTCGCAACCTTCACATAATCCGGAGCGTCTCTGGCCATTCTCATATTTCCAAACTTGTCCTCCATCTCACGGGCAGTCGTGCGCTTCCCTTCGAACAAACGATGGTACACAGATCTCGACGGAACAATATGATTGCCATTCGGATCAAATATCGAGCTGCCAAATCGTAAACCTAACACCAGGTTATATTCACTCGAACCGAAACGTAGCTGGGAGTGATGAATATGAAACCATGCCTCCAGCCCCACCCGTGCACGATCCGACACATGCATCTCGTATGCCATCAAAGTGTGTATCACCCTCTTCTGGACATCGTCACCCCCGTAGCCCAGAAAATGTCTGAAACATCCAGATACAAACAATCAGAGGGCGTTGTCACCACCTATCGTATGCAGTGTGGCTCTGATCAGATCAACAACTTCCGATTGGGCATACACCATGACCGAGGGCTTCAGGCTCCGTAACGGCAGTCTAAGCCAATCAATCTAACAACATTTTCAAAATAACAATTATTAAAATAAATACTTTTAATATTTCATATAAATTGAAAATTCATAAAATTTAAATTAATCTCAGAAAATGCAATTTTTAAAATTAATCGAGGATAATTTAATATTAATCGAGGAATATTTAAAATTAATCGAGGCTTGCCTCGATTAGTTTTTTTTAAATTAATCGAGACAAGCCTCGATTAGTATTAAATTAATCGAGGCTTGCCTCGATTAATTTTAAATATTCCTTGAATAATATTTACTTAAATATTCATCAATTAATATTCCTCGATTAATTAATCTCGATTAATTAAATAAATTAGCCTCGATTAATTTAATAAATTGTTTCGATTCCTTGATTAATTTAATAAATTACCTCGATTAATTTTCAAAGCCTTGATTAATATTTTAAATGCCTCGATTTATTTAATAAATTGCCTTGATTAATTTGTAGAGAGCCTCGATTAATATCTAAAAAGTCTCGATTAATATCTACATAGCCTCGATTAATATATAAATAGCATCGATTGATTTACAAAATAGCCTTGATTCCTCGATTAATTTTTAAAAAATACCTCCATTAATTTTAAGAGAGTCTCGATTAATATCTAACCATCCTCGATTAATAGTTAGTCACGATTAATATCTAACTATCTTCGATCAACATCAAATAATCCAGAATTAATATCAAATAATCCTCGAATAATTTCGAAAGAACCACGATTATAAAATTCATTAACCAATTCATTAAATTAATCATGCCCAACAAATTGAAAAACACAAACATAATCAACGATTGCAAAAATCATAAGCCATTGATCGAAGAAGCTATTTACATATTTTTTTTTAAAAAAATGAAGCCTACTTGATGAGAAGATGATGTCTCTGGTTGTGTTGCGGGTCCTCGATCCATGTCCGCCGTTATTTTGCTTGAGGGCGGACATACTGAGACGATCGAGAGAGAGATCGACAGAGATGCAGTGAGAGAGAGAGTGTGATGGCGAGAGGTTTTTTTTTGGAGGGGGGCTTCCAGTGAAAAAAGAGAGATAATGGCAGTGAGAGAGAGAGAGAGTGATGGCGAGAGCAACTGGGTGAGAAAGAGAGATAATGGTAGTTTTTTTTTTTTTTAATTTAAGAGGAATCCAACGTTTTTTTTTTTAAATATGCAAGAGAGTGGATAGTTGTGTGTGTTTAAAGTCCAAACCCTAGTAATAAATATTCCATTTGCATGAACTTATGCTGCTTGTCAGGAGTGAATACAGATTTGTTCCAAATTTTTAAGTTTTTTCAGATATTGTGGGCCCTCTCAATGGGTTTAATTTAAAATAAATACAGATTATCTACTAAACTACTATCTTTTAAATCTTATTTTTTTTTTACCAATTTTAATATATTTTTATCTATATAAATTTTCCACCCATTTTATAAAGGGTTAATTACTATAAGATACATAAACTTTGACAAGATTTGCAAATTAGACACAAACTTTAAAATTTTGCAATTAAAATACAAACTTACATTTTTTTGCAAAATAGACAAACTCAAATTTTTTGGACTAACGGAAAAATGAAAATTTGCGACATATAATTCATTTTCACTTATTAAAACCAATGCAATGCCATCTAAATCGAAAGGTGAACAATTTTTAAGGTTTTGCGGTTTTCAAATTCAATTAATTTTAAAATTTTGCTTTGAGTTTGTCTATTTTGTAAAAAAATGTAAGTTTGTGTTTTAATCGCAAAATTTTAAAGTTTGTGTCTAATTTACAAATCTTGTCAAAATTTGTGTATTTTATAGTAATTAACCCTTTTATAAAATATATAACTATGATTAAAACAAACATTTTTGCTCTTCAGCCACCATCTCTTAAAAAGCAATCAAAAAAGATATAAAAGAACAAGACAGAGACATCGATTACTGTAGCTTTAGTGCCCGCACTATCTAAATTTCCTTTTCTCTAAATTTTTCCAGCTATCTAATGAAAGCGCGCTAATTAGAGGTGCGATGATATTTTTAATTTAAAACGCAAAAGAATGGCGTACATCCGTCTGATACTCTCTCATTGAAGACTTCCGTCAGATGGGACAGGTCAGCCAAAAACTCTGCAGAAAAAAAAAATTATTTAAAACTTGATTTATATGAATTTATTATATCTCAATTATGATCTATTAATCACAATTATGGTTATTGCGTCTCAATTATGGTGTTATTCATCAAAATTAGGGTTTATTACATTTCAATTAAGATTTATTCACTAGTTAATTACATCCCAATCATTATTTATTTATCTCAATTGGATTTATTCATCTTGATTTGGATTTATTATATCATAATTACAGTTTATCCATCCTAGTTAGGATTTATTACATTCCAATTATGATTTATAAATCTCAATTAAAGTTTATAACATCTCAAGTAAGATTTATTAAGTCTCAATTAGGGTTTATAATTATTATTTTAGAATTTAATTTAATTTAGCTAGAGCTTGTATATGCATGAAAAATGAATATTTGTATTTTCATCCATATTTATTGGTCCAAACATGTTAATGGGAAATATGTATTGAAAAAGTATGAAAATACATTTAATTTGTGTTTTTTTGTGTAAATCGAATAAAAACAAGAAAGTTATCATTATTTAAAGTTTGTGGTAGTTTTGAAGACGTCAACAGCAACTGGATTTCCTTTTTCATTTTATATTTTTCCTGGGTTTGGGGTGACCAGGTCCGTCATAAGGGCTCAGTTAGGCAAATGCACACAAGTGGAACGTAATTTAAAATAGTCTTTCAAATGATGGTTTTTTTTAACAATGTACCTGCTCAAATCTGCCTGAGACGCGCAAGAAAAATACACAAGAAATTTCAATTAGCGTTGACATCATTAAATATATCTAAAAATTTAAACAATCATAACTTTATCATTTTAAATTTAATTTACTCAAATAATATATCAAATAAAACTCTTTGCATGCTCTTTCATTTAAGATCTTAGAAGATTATGGTTAGATGAAGAAATGTGAACAAAAAATATAAAACATTCGTTTTCATGCATATACAAGCTCTAAATAAAATTAAATTATGAAAAACATTATTATAAATCATAATTGAGATGTAATGAACATTTCTGATCAATCATAAACTAAAACCAAAAATCATATAAGTAAATATTTTATATTTTTCATCTTCATTTCTTTATTTAAACATTGCTATGCCAAGTTCTAAATGTAAAGACCATCGATGTCAATTTAGCCCGAAACCGATGGGCCGGCCCGAAAAAATTGAAAAAAAAGGTGGGTTAGGGCCACAAATTTCTGGCTCGAATTTTTTTTTTAACCGATTCGGCCCGAACCGAATAGGCCCGAAACCGAAACGGGTTGGCCCGAAACCGAACGGGTTGGCCCGATTGACATCCCTACCTATTTTTCTTTAGACTAACTAGTTATTATAATTTATCATATTTTAATTTATTTAATTTATAATATTATAATATTATTATTTCTTTTAATAAATGATAAATATTTTGAAGATGGAATCAAACATGAAGTTGAAAGCTTCAAATATTGTTAAAGTAGAAGAAGATTGCACTTCAAATTAGATGGAAGATTAAGCTATAAATAGATTTGTGGTGTAGTTTAAAATGATTATTTTTGGAAGAACAAATTATGATTGAACATTATTGTCATTTTCATGTCATTTATTTTTGTTTTCTTTCATTTGATACAATTTGATCTTAATTAAATTTTGTATTTGTCATGTTCTTTTCATTTTATTTTATTTTTCACGTATTAATTTATTTCAAGAATAAGAGATAATGATTATTTAGGAGAATTATCAAGATATAATTTATACACGTGGAAAAAAAATCATAAACATGTTGGCCCGACGGGCTAGCTCGAAAACCGAAGGGTTAGGGTTAGAGCCGAAGATTTTGAGCCCGAAGAAAATTTTAACAGACTAGGCCCGAACCGAATAGGACCGAAAGCGAAACGGATTAGTTCGAAACCGAATGAGTTAGCCCGATTGACATCCATGATAAAGACTATGAAAATAGCTTTAATATGATACATTATTTACGTAAATCAAGAATGCCCTCATATGCCGAGAATTTGATCTCCAACTAACATTCACTATGTTAATTTACACAAATGTTGACACGTGGCAACACACATTGCATGTGATCGATGCATATATTTTTATTTTATTTTATTTATTCTTTGTCTTTCAAATGATGTTGACCCTTATGTTGTTTTGAGATACAACCCCATAGCTGTAGTAGGTAAACTTTTCATTATCATTGATTTTTTTTAGACATTTTCAATACCGTTCAGTAATGTACATCCAATTGCTTTATTGAATGAAAATGAACATGACTCGACTTTGGGATTTTCAGCAAAACTATGGATTGGACAGATGGAAATGTATTTCTACCTGCCTGCTCGTCCAATGATGTTGCAATATCACATGAACTGTTACGAGTTGAATTTTTTAATTGTTATATATATATATATATATATATATATATATATATATATAAGGAATGGATCAAATGTAAACTCTTCCCTGGTGTGTAAACAGTAAATCAATCTGTCACCACGCATCCTTTAAAAACCGGCGCTCCAGATTTAATCAAACATGCGGTGGCATTTTTGTTATTTTCGCTACCTTTTTCAATCCATAAGGGTATTTTTGTTTGTTTTTTGAAAAAAAGCTGATGTCATGCTGACTCAGCATCTAAAAAAATTCTTAAAAACGTCGAACGATCATATTTTGCTCGTTTTTCATCGAATTAACACAAATAATATATCAAATTAAAGGTCTTTTAATCCTCTTTCATTTGAGATCAGTGAAGCATATGTTTATTTAGAAAAATATGGACGAAAAATATAAAAATTTCATTTTTCACGCAAATTCAAGCTCATAATACTTTGTTAGCATACGACATATATTTCGTTAGCATATGACCATTTAAGCTTAGAATACTTCGTTAGCACACAACATATGCTTCGTTAGCATATGACAAATGTTTCATCAGCATCAGTTATATTGCAATAAAGATTTATTCAATCGTAATTCGGTATACTTCGTTAGCATATAAAAAATGTTTCATTAGCATATGACAAATGCTTCGTTAGCATATGCCAAATATTTCATTAGCATCGACTATATTACTGTAAATATTTATTACATTTCAATTAATATATGCTTCACTGACATCAATTATATTGTTATAAATATTTATTTAATCTCAATTAGGATGTGTTTCATTAGCATATAACAAATATTTCATTAGTATCAATTATATTCACAATGAACAATACATTAATGCATCAAGAGATTTTTTATATGAGAATGTTAATGCACTGCTAACGTTAGCATTGACATATGCAAACTAAAATATTATAATAATTCTAATGTAGTATAATTATATTTGATAATAGAATCATACGTGTTTAATGCTGCATGTGTATTATTAATGTATAACATTCATCTCAATTAAGCATGATTCGTTAGCATATGACATATGATTCGCTAGCATCATAATTAGTTATATTGCTATCACATCAATTTTAGAGTTTAACAATTTAATTTTATTGAATTTTATCATTTGTTGCTATTAGCACTGTTTTATGCTAACAAAAGTATTATGTAATGCTAAAGAAAAGTTATACGCAATGCTAACAAAAGCAATAATGTTGTGGATTGAAGCCAAATAATGCAACTAACAACCTTCAATCAAACAACTATAACTTTGTCCACGATTCATATTTTTTTGAAATAATTTTTTATTGAAAATTAGGCTTGGCTAGCTTTCCAACCATATAAAAGTCGTCATTTAATAATTTTCTAACAAAATCAGATTTATGTTTAAAGTTAGGTGTTGTGCATGAAATAGTTCTACTTCGTTAGCATATGATCATGTATTCGTCAGCATATGATTGTGTCTCCGTTAGCCCGCGTCCTGATAGTCCGATTTTTTCTTTTTTTTTTTTAGTTTTAACCCAGATGCAAAAATTACCAAAATGCCACCGCATTTTTTGAAGTTCCTTTTATTTACAGGAATGCCACAGCCCCTTTGACCAAATCTTGACCATTGAATTTTGATGGATGTGTGGTTGGAGATTGGTTTACAATTTACACACTATGGATGGTTTACACCAAAACCATCCCCTATATATATATATATATAGGATTTGGTTCAAATGAGAACAGTGCTTCATGTGAGAACATGAGAACGGGCTTGTTTAGTGTAATTTTAGTGCTTTTCTTATTGTATTTTGATGCAATTTTTTAATTTTTATTTTTAATGCTTTACTTATTGTATTTTAGTACTAGATGATTTAGCACCAAAATAAAATAAGAAAAGCACTGAAATTACACTAAACAAGCGCGTTCGCACGTTCTCACATGAAGCACTGTTTTCATTATAACCAACCCCATATATATATATATATATATATCATTATTACGTACATGATTGATTTAATAAATTCGTACATAATTGTCACAAGCTCGATAGACATGATGTTAATTATGTTGATAATTCTTTTGAATCAATGGAGCGTATATCAATCGAAAACTTATTCTTTTTTTTTTAGGGAAAAAAACTTATTCTTTTTTAATCAATGG
Organism: Perilla frutescens; assembly: GCA_026008535.1. Classification (NCBI taxonomy): domain Eukaryota; kingdom Viridiplantae; phylum Streptophyta; class Magnoliopsida; order Lamiales; family Lamiaceae; genus Perilla; species Perilla frutescens. The sequence continues at coordinate 36,195,099 of BRKX01000016.1, read as the reverse complement.
ATCTCTTAATAATTAAGGTTTTGCAGGCTTAGTCTAATTATGTTGGAGAAGGATCATTTCTTCAATCAGTATTTCGTTTAAGAGCAGCACTTGCGTGCACAAGGAATTACATCAGACTAAATCTGACGGTTGATTGCCACGTGCTTGTCAATGTTTTTTTTTTTTAATTCTGTTGAATTTTTTAATCTTTTTTCTATTTTTTGTTTTTTTCTTTTCATTTTTTTCTAAAAAAAATTATATCTTAAAATAAAATTAGTGAACCTTAAATATAAATTTATACCCTATAATGGAATTAATAAAACCTTTAAAAAAATCCCTAAGAAATTCTTAAAAAACACAGAATAAATTCCTAAAAAAATCATTAACAAACACTAAAAAACACTAAATAAATCCCAAAAAAACTCCTAGAAAATACAAAATAAATACCTAAAAAAATCTAAAAACATAAAATAAACCCCTAAAAAGTCATGAACCTTAAAAAAATCATAAACTTCTAAACTCTAAACATTAATTGAATCGGAATTGAAAAAAATTTCAATTAATGTTTACTGAGAAAGAGTCTAGCTCTCTGCCTCACTACTATTTTATTTACTATTACTATTCTTGTCATTTTCGATTATATTGCCACAACAAAAGTCTCATAAAAACTAGTTCAACATGTCTGCTATACATAAAAAAAAAGGATTAATGCATATATGTCACCAAGACATTTGGCCGTGCGATTTGACAAAGTCGTTCTTTTTTTGGTGGTTGTTATTGTATTTTTTTTAGAAGGAAGCAAAAGTCTTTTTAGTTGTTTATCGAAGTATGACATTTTTTTTTCTGAAAAAAAAAGCACAAGGAAAATTGGTAGAGACAGCTCGTTTAGTGATGTCAAATATTGTTAATTGAAAATTAGCATTTTAGTATATCTTTCCACCTAGCTGAAATCCTCTAGCGAACATTTGGTGTTGCATTCTCTATTGCACATTAAATATTTTAGTTTTTTTTTTAATTTTTTATCCGATTTTAATTTCTTATACTTTAGTTTAATTTTATACTTATTATTTAGGATTTATCCTACTGAATTAGAATGCATTATAATTTTTTAGTATTTAATTTTTAATTTTTAGTTATTAATTGTTTCTTTGTAAAATCAAATACTAAAAAATTATATTAAATCCTAATTGGATAGGATGAACTCTAAATAACAACTGTAAATTTAAACTGAAGCATAATAAATTTCAATCAAAGAAAAAATTGAAAAAAAAAAAATGAGTGTGAAATAGGAAATGCAACACCTAATGTGCAATAAACAATTTTGTATCCTTTCCACTATGTGAAAAAACTGCAATTTAATTTCAGCACACATCATATACTATTACGTTGTGCTTCAATCTAATAAGCCATGCCACATCTTTTACAGTTTGTATCAAGAAATTTTATGTCATATATATTATTTACTTATATACTCTTTGTTTTGTCTGAACACTATAAGAAAAATGTGTTTTAACGGCGGATAGCGACATACTATATTCCGTCTTTAAATTGCCGACATATATTAACGACGGTTTAAGTTTGAGACTGTTAACAATCGATTTTTCCGTCTCTAAGTTAGAGAAAGAAAAATCCATCGTTAAATGTTTGAGTTTATTTTTTTTTAATTTTTTTTACATTAGTGATGAATTAACAGTCGCCAAAATTTAATTTATTTTTTTAAAGAAAAATCCATCGTTAAATGTTTGAGTTTTTTTTTTTTACATTAGTAATGAATTAACTGCGCCAAAATTTAATTTATTGTTTTCTATTTTTTTAATTTCTAATTATTATTTAATCACAAATTTGAGATGAATTCTTTCGTCTCTAAATTAGAGAAATGGTTTTTCCATCTCTTGAATTTTATTTATTAAAATATTATTAATAATAAAAAATTTATAATATTTGAGAAAATTATACTTACAACATTAAAGTTTGTATTCGAAACTTAAAATATCAATATTACATAAATTCATTGATACATGTATAAATAATACATAATACACAAATGAAGATATATGAAATATTTAATATTAATAATATTAAAATGTTTATATTTAATAAGATTGTTAAAGATATTTTTAGCATAACTATTTTAATCACGTACAAATGCATGCATTTTTCAAGTGAAATACAATATGCGCTCTAATAAAATAAATTTCAACAAATGTATCTCACATTTTATATTAATTTTATTTTATTTACACAAATACTATGTTTTAAATATTTAATATAATGATATTATAAAATACTTCACTTTAATAAAATTATTAAATATAATTTTAGTAGAAATATTTTAAACACGTGTAAATCATGTGCATCTTTGCAATGTAATAAAGATATTCATATATATATATATATATATATATATGTACTTTGATAAAATATAATAAGTATATTTTACATTTTATTTAATTTTTATATTAATATTTATTATTTGAAATAGTTATTATTATTTTCTAAAAATTATTTTTGATAAAACCATCCAATAAAACAAGTGAGAGAAATTAAACTAAGTTCAAACAATCTTGTTTTGTATTTCGTTGAATTTCATCATGTCCAATTTTGCAATTTTATGATTCATATCTATCTAAAAGTGCATTACTATAATGGCTTTGAGATCACAATGAATGATTATGATTTATGAGGTGAAACTTCATGCAACTATAATCTTGTAGCGTGCATCGTATCCCAATATAATTGTGCGCATTCGATTGGTTTATTTTCTTTACTAAAAGGAGCAATCAATTTTAGTGGGCACAAAAATATTACCAAAATTGAATTTGTCTAGGCTCGCAATATGGAACCCATTTGTAAACTAGAAGCCTCTCTATTCCCTCCACGAGAAACCTAAAAGTCTTATCAAATTTCCCTATTGAAGCCTAGCCACTAATACCACCTCATTCTCGAATTCTATCTTGCTCTGTCCTGAATTCTCATAACACCCTCCTAAAAGTATATCCACATGCAGCATTACTTGATAAAATAAATGTTGCATCTCTATTGAGTTTGTGTTGATGGGGTTGTCTGCATATTTCACCCTGCAACGTTCATAGTACATAGTCCCCGTTATTTGATTTAAACATGCAATAATTTAATATACGTTCTAATAAAATAAATTTAAACGCGTGCAAAGTGCGTGCATTTTTTTAGCATAATATATTATATGCTCTACTAAAATAAATTTAACCAAGTGTACTTCACATTTTTATTTTATTTTTATATTCATATTTATTATATTTACTCAAATATTATGATTGAAATATTATAATGCTTTACGTTAATAAAAATTTTAAGTAAAAATTTAGTCAAACTATTTTAAACACGTGCAAAACACGCACATTTCTCTAGTGTAATAAAGATATATATAGGCATTTGTGAACATTAGCCTAGTGTATAATTTATGGATAAATCATATTCATTAGATTTGTTAAATGGATGGTTATGATCAATTATATTTTCATTGCTCTTTTATAGTTATTATAGAAGTTGAAGAAAGCTATATTTCTTGATTGCTATGCGTGAAATTTGTTGAGCATATCTTTCCTTAGAAGAATTTGCAAGTTCATACTCCTCTCTTTGATATTTCCACTCTTGAGACTAACATTGATGCAGGGCCACCTCCCATACCACCGTTACAACCACCTCCAGTAGTCCCTGTCGCCGATCCGACACCTCCACTTTCACCGTCTCCAATACCAACTCCGCCCATTCCATCTTCTCAAAACCAGCATCACATGATCACTCGTGCCAAAGCACGCATCTCTAAACCGAACTCTCGTTTCTCTTTCACTGCTATTGCTACTGAACCTTCTTGTGTTTCTCAGGCGCTCAAGGACCCATGTTGGTGCAAAGCTATGTCTGAGGAGTTTGATGTGCTAGTTTGCAATCATACTTGGAAATTGGTTCCACCAGATCCATCGTACAATCTAATTGGTTTCAAATGGATCTTTTGAATAAAACACAAGTCAAATGGCACTATTGATTGATATAAGGCACGCCTTGTTGCGAAAGGTTTTCATCAAAGGCCTGGTCTCGATTTCAATGAGACTTTCAGTCCTATGGTAAAGCCTACCACTGTTAGAGTCATTCTCAGCATTGCAGTTACTCGAGGATGGCCTTTACGATAATTAGATGTCAACAATGCATTCCTTCATGGAGACCTTCTTGATGATGTCTACATATCTCAACCCCCGAGCTTTATTGATCCTTAATGTCCTCTCCATGTTTGTCATCTTCAGAAGTCCCTCTATGGGCTCAAGCAAGTCCCACGGGTATGGCATACAAGTCTACACAATTTTCTTGTCTCCATTAGCTTCACACAAGCGCAATCTAATCATTCTCTTTTTATCTACAATAATGATAATTGTATTGCCTAACTTCTAGTATATGTTGACGACATAATTTTAACTAGCAATTCTACAGTTTTTCTCACCAAAGTTGTTGCCCAACTTACTGCAACTTTCTCGATTAAAGATCTTGACAGTTTATCATATTTTCTAGGTGTCGAAGTCGTTCGCTAGTCTTCAGGCCTTTTTCTTTCGCAAAGGAAATATGTTCAGGATTTGTTACATCGGACAAAGATGGCAGATGCTAAATCTGTAAAATCTCCAATGGCGTCGACGACTTCTTTATCTTTGTCACAAGGCACAACTCTTCCCGACTCCACCGAATACAGATAAATTGTAGGGAGTCTTCAATATCTATCATTAACCTGACCAGATGTTGCTTTTACCTTCAACCGTCTTGCTCAGTTTATGCACAAACCAACCACTGTGCATTGGATTGCAGTTAAACAGCTGCTTTGTTATCTCGCTAGAACAAGTACTCTCGATCTTCTTCTTAAAACTCAGTCACCTCTCAATCTGCATGCCTTCTCTGATACAGATTGGGTAGGAAATCCCGATGATAAATCTTCTACTTCAGCTCATTTGGTGTTCCTAGAAAATAATCTTGTCTTTTGGTTATTGAAGAAACAAAAAACGATAGCTCGGTCATCCATTGAGGTAAACTATTGTGCCATAGCTTCTGCCACTGCTGAAATCACGTGGATACAGTCGCTCTTTCATGAACTTGGTGTTTCATCCACTCCCACTCCACAAATCTACTGTGACAATATCGAGGCAACATATTTGTGTGCTAATCGGTTTTTCACTCTCGTATGAAACATATTGCCATCGACTTTCACTTGGTACGTCAAAAGATACAAGTCAGTGACCTTCGTGTGTCTCATATCTCTTCCACTGATCAATATGCAGATGCTCTTACACAGACTATTCTCTTCAGGTCGCCTTCAGCAGCTACATTGCAAGATTGGTGTTTATTTGCCCACCATCTTGAGGAGGGCGTATTGAAACAACTAAATCCTAATAATAAAATCTTATCTTGTATATATCTTTACCCTTGTATCATGGATGTATATTTATTTGTTAGGCTGATTTGTTTCCGTCTTTGTAGGCTAGAATTTGTTGTATTTCATCTATTTATACTCTCTTTGTATTTCATGCATAGCAATCAAGAAATATAGCTTTCTTAAGGGATGCAGTTTAGAATCTCACACATTTATCAGGAAGAAAATCAGTTTAGAATCTCACACATTTCTTCAGGTTGGTGACATCATTCACTACCCGAAATTAATGATTTGGTAGAGTCAGAATTCTTTGGCCGTGGTTATTTTAGGCTTTGTGATAAAGACTAAATTCTTGATATGATCTCGGTATGATGATGAACACCGAGAGAAAACGTAGCGGAAGACTTTTAGATCGAAACACGTCAGATGAATGAAGGGCTTCAATCCGACACTATGAATAGGTGAAATATATGACTAAACAAAAGGATTATGACTCGATTATATGCTAGACACCTAAGACACTAGACTATGACCAACAACTAAATAAAAACACAACTAAATAGATCGAAAAGGGGGTTGTTTTGGTTCGAATTGAAAAGGTATGGCTATGGACGTGTGGTATGATGTTATGTGGTGAAGAAAGGATTGTGTAGGTAGTTTATGGCAAGAAAATAGAGAACTTATGAAGTATGTGTTCAACTCGATGAGATAAGCATATATAGGTGAACTGGACTCGAACAACTTGTATACTTGAAGAACACGACTCGAACTTGATAGAATATGTCGATACGAACGTTGGATGGTTCATGGTTGTTGTTGAAGAGGGACGGCGTTGATGATAGGTAGAATTGAGTTGATAACACAACTACAAACCCCGTGAAGATAACCTCACAAAACGTACAATAATCGGTTCTCTTCTCGATAGCAATCTAACCCTATTCCCACAAGTGAAATAGAACGAGATCTTAAATAAAACCTGGAAGTTGCTAGGCTTTCAAGAGTTCAATTTTCGGCTGAAAATTAAGAAAAGAGGATCTTGGGTGAGACAATATTGAAAGATAAATTCTTCTTAATCAAATATGGTCTAAATATCAAAGTAACAATGATCCCTTATTTATAGTAGAGGGATGGACGAAAAGTCCAAGTAAAAATCCTAAGAAAATTAGAAAATAAAGTTATCCTAATGTATCTAGGATTACTACCTTAATTAGTTCCAAAAAGATCAAAAATAAAATAATAAAAATCTATCTAATGGATAAAAAAAATAACCCAACAACTTTGGGCCTTCAAATTGAACCTTAAATAATTAAACCATTGCCAAAAATAATGAGAATAAAATCGGCCCATCATGATTTAATTATTCTTCATGCAGGTCGGCGAATAGGAGCTTAGGCGTGATCACGCCTACATGAAATTGTCTTTTGTTCCAACATCCAAACTTTGATCTTTAATTATGAGACTATGGACGAATGGAACTCTTCCTTCACATACTTTTCACGTCTTCATCATTCCCCTCCTCTTGAAAAGAATTCATCCTCGAATTCGAACCTCCTGGATCAAAGACGATTATGAATCGACCATTGAACTCCTTTTGCACAAACTGCATAAAACGCATCTTCAAGATCATGAACGAGAACACCCACTTGGTGTTGGATGGTAGAAGCTTTAGCACCATAGAACACTTTGATATGGCATTTACGAACAAGTCTAGTGGTACTTCAACTTCCATTGGAACATCTTAACAACCTGTAGAATAAAGACATCACAAGAAAACGGTTGACAAAAAATGTTAGAACTCGATGGATCCGCCATGCTAGCTTGTTCGAGCTCTTCATGATCTTCAACCATTGCCTCACGGATGTCATTATCCTTTTCATAACAAGATTGTATCTCCAACAACTTCTCAATGACTTCAACTTCCTTAACTGTAACATTGATCTCCACTTCTTCTTCCTCGACTTCGGCTGGTTCTTCCTTGGATTTAGCATCAATCGGAGGCTGCTTTAACTCTTCTTTATGGACTGGATAGATAGGGCATTGTTCATCACATGCTAGACTTGACGGAACAATGGCTGATTGAACTCGTGATGCAGGCCGTGTAGGTGGTACATAGGTATGTAGAAACTCCTCGAATGACTCAGGTTGGTAACTCGTGGTCGAGCGAGCTGTTTGGCGTTGAGCTCTAGGTGGTGGAGGTGATGCTTTTTGTGTGTTGAGACTCTCAAGCTGCTCCGTTAACTTAGCCAGACGACTGACCAAATTGTCCGTCAATGACTGTCTGCTTTTATCTATACTTTCAATCATTGCATCAAAATGGTACTTCGTGTCCCATGCAAGGAACTGACTGGATGACTCGGGTGCATCGTACAGATTCATGGTAACTTGGATGGAGTAGGCGGCTGGTATGGTGTAGGTAAATCGGCTGTCTTGGGTGTATGGTATTGGTGTACGGGTGTAGAGACCGTGTGGGTGTACGGGTGTATGGTCCGGATAGTGTACGGGTGGTGTATGGTGCACACAGTGGTGTATGGGAGGATTTTCGATCCACTAAAGGTGATATGGATGAAAAATAAAGCAAGTAAAAGAAAAAGAATAGATGGAGAAAGATAAGGCTGAAATAAGACTGTATAAGGAAAGAAAAGATATAAATAAGGTAGTATCTATTTGGATGTGTTTCACTAGATGGACACAATCTAAATAGTCTAAATTATCTCATAGATAAGAAAATATTCTAAAACAACTAGAAAAGATGAGTGCAAATCATTTTTTTTTCGGTTTTTTTTTTGCATATTTTTTTTTGCTATTTGACTCCTCTAAACAAGAACAATAGCACACTTAACAAGAGACCATGTGTAACGCCCTAATTCCTGAAATATGAGGCGCTACACAAGATTAAATTAAATTCCTAATTTCATAAACATTTTACCTTTAAAAAAATAATATTTTTATGGTAATTTCTTTATAATTAAAATCCACCAATCATTGTTTTGGAAGACTTTTCAAACAACCAATTACAAACAAATTTCATAATCGACTAGTCAATATTGAAAGTCTAAAATTTGAACGAGTCCGAAATAACGGCGGGACACGTAAGATTTTTATATTCTTAAATATTAAAAATATTTAGCGGAAGCATAATACGACAAAATATTGACCGAAATCAACATTCAACATCCAAAATATAATTTTAGTCAAAAGTTTAAGGAACCCATATGTCCACGTCAGCTGTCTGCATTACCTTGTACCTGAAAACATTTTAGAAAATGTGGGCCGAGTGCCTGAAAACACTCAGTGGGCTTATCATGTTCGTCCAAACACATATAAAGATTTTTCATATCAAAAACCAACAATCCAATATTTAAAAATCATGTTCCTGGGCTTAAGAATAGTTATTCAAAAGCGAACAATTCAATATCATTCTCATAACAATGCGCTTAAGAATATTTATTCAAAAGCGAACAATTTAGTATTCATTTATATATCAATGCGCTTAAGAATATATTTATTCAAAAGCCGATGCGCTCAATTAACTATGCGTGGATATAGACCCTATGTGATCACATAACTATACGTCAATACAATTGACCATGCCAGAATTCATCATACAGGTCAAATCATATCCACGATGAGCGAAAACAGTCGTAAATCATATATGGACGAAAACATTTTAAAAACATAAGTTTTTAGTTTAGCAAAACCCACCTTATAGCTATAATAGCTGAAGCCTTTACCACGATCCTTGTAATTTCTAAGTCGGAATTTCTCGTACATTGCCTACAAGGAGGGCTACCTCTTAGTATTGTCGTAACAACCCAAAACTTATTCTATAGCATAGATACAAGCTTAAAATATACTTTACATACAACTTGGGCTCACACGGACGTCATCGATGCTTAACGGCCTAATTAACTTGACGTTTTGAGCTCGATGCAGGGCCCATTGGCCTAGGATCCGCATAAATAATGACCATTCACAATAAAATCTTAAACATATAGGTCAGAAATATATTCTTATATGTTTCCCTAAATTTGGAGTCGTTCATAAATAAAATAAACTTGATCGAACATAAATTGGGAGAAATACTAATTCACAGTATAACCGAACTTTTAAATTACTTTTGAATGGTTTCCAGACCTTAAAAGAACGATTATTCAACAAAATAAGCTTGATGTAACAAGTTGGACCAAATATTAAGTTTTCGTAACATTTGGACAAAAAATCAAATTTTTAGAATTCGTAATTTAGTCCCAATTTTTGTCTAATTCTCAAAAGTGCACCCTTTATGCTTTCTCAATCTGCAATCTGACCCCTTATCTTTGAAAGTTAAATAAATCAACCTCAAATATATTTCAAAACATTAAAACAACTCCTAGCATTTTTGAACAATTCAATTACACTTATTGAAAACTCACGGCAACTCACATATATGAAATCCATCTCATTTTAATCCTCAAATGAAGCTCCAATATGTTTAAATATACACAACATACCATCTCTTACATATATATACAGAAGCTCCAGCATCCGACTCCAAAACCTCAGAAAAAAAATGATAAACTTGGTTTTTAAACATGATTTTCCGTCAACTTTCGATACAAAAATGAAAGGACAAATGAAATCTAAATACAAATCCAAGATCATAACAGAGTATCATGCAGAGAGAGGTTTTATAACGTCTATGATACGATAGATTTAGGCCGAGGGAATAGCTAGAAACATGCGGTCGAAGTAGCAACAACAGCACACTTTGAAGTTTGACAGCAGTTTTGTACCATCTTTCAGCATGATTTCGGTTAGGCTAACAACCTCTGATTTACGATCGGGAACTAAGTATGTGTAGCCCGTAAGAAGAGCTTCGAAACGGTATAAAATTGAAGCAAATCAGACGGTCGGATTGTCCGGAAATCGCACCGCAAGAAGGCAGCGGCGAGTAGCGGCGGAACAGCAACTTCGGACTGATTCTGCCTTCGATTCTAACTTTCTGGGCACTAAATGAACAAAATCTGCTATGAATGTAATCTTCCTGATGAGAGGATCATTATGGTATAATTTCATGAGGTGAGGCAATAGATTTGATATGGAAGTAAAGGAACAAAGTGAAGTTGCCGACCATGGTTGAGGAATTGAGTAAAATGATATTTAAAACTCATTGTGATGATCCTTTCTTGGAAATTCGAACAGTTGTTTAGAAGCAAACTTACTATTTGGACACTTGTAGAGATCATAGGATATCTTGGTGGAGTATCAATGTGTCAAAAATGGATATGATGGGCCTAACTTAAATCATAGAATTGGGCTTCACAAGAATTAGTTTGACTTCAAAAATGTTTATAATAAATAAATTACATTAGAGGATGAAATGAACTTAAATTTGGATGACCTGATACTCCATGACTTTTTTTTTCATAATATGAGTATAAATTTATTTTTATTTTTTTATTCTGAAATAAAATCGAATATTTCTATCTTTCTCTACATGTAGTTTAGCCCATAAATTTTGACCCGAAAATATGTAGACCTTAAATTTTATTATTTCTTTACCCTCCTAAAAATAAATAAAAAATAAGTATTTGGGGTGTTACACCATGAAAATAGAACAAAATCAGATCAGATTTTTTTTAATGTATGACTCATATGACACGTAGGATACTAATTGACACGTAGGATGACACGTCGAATTGAACCACGACCAGCTATGCTAACGTAGCTCTGATGCCTAATGATATGATTCCGGTATGATAATCAACACCGAGAGAAAACGAAGCGAAAGACTTTTAGATCAAAACACGTCAGGCCAATGAAGGGCTTCAATCTGACACTATGAATAGGTGAAATATACGACTAAACAAAAGGATTATGACTCGATTATACGCTAGACACCTAAGACACTAGACTATGATCAACAACTAAATAAAAACACAACTAAATAGATCGAAAAGGGGGCTGTTTTGGTTCGAATTGAAATGGTATAACTATGGGCGTGTGGTATGATGTTATGTGGTGAAGAAAGGATGGTGTAGATAGGTTATGACAAGAAAATACAGAACTTACGAAGTATGTGTTCAACTCGACGAGATAAGCACATATAGGTGAACTGGACTTGAACAACTTGTATACTTGAAGAACACGACTCAAACTTGATGGAATATGTTGATACGAACGTTGGATGGTTGATGGTTGTTCTTGAAGATGGACGGCGTTGATGATGGGTAGAATTGAGTTGATAACACAGCTACAAACCCCGTGAAGATAACCTCACGAAACGTACAACAATCGGTTGTCTTCTCGATAGCAATCTAACCCTATTCCCACAAGTGAAATAGAACGAGATCTTAAATAAAACTTGGAAGTTGCTAGGCTTTCAAGAGTTTAATTTTCGGCTGAAAATTAAGAAAAGAGGATCTTGGGTGAGATAATATTGAAAGGTAAATTCTTCTTAATCCAATCTGGTCTAAATATCAAAGTAACAATGATCCCTTATTTATAGTAGAGGGATGTACGAAAAATCCAAGTAAAAATCCTAAGGAAATTCGAAAATAAAGCTATCCTAATCTAACTAGGATTACTACCTTAATTAGAACTTTATTTAAGGTAGTTCCAAAAAGACCAAAAATAAAATAATAAAAATCTATCTAATGGATAAAAAAAATAACCCAACAACTTTGGGCCTTCAAATTGGACCTTAAATAATTAAACCATGGCAAAAAATAATGAGAATAAAATCGGCCCATCATGATTTAATTATTCTTCATGCACGTCGGTGAATAGCAGCTTAGGCGTGATCATGCCTAACGTGAAATTATCTTCTGTTCCGACATTCAAAATTTGATTTTTAATTATGAGACTATGGACAAATGGAACTTTCCCTTCGCATACTTTTCACGTCTTCATCAATTCTATTTTCTTTTGTTTGTGATTTACTTTGTAATTTTTTATTCTTTTGTTGGTTTTGATTCTCATTGGTGTTGGATGAGTTTAGTTTTGGTTCTGTAACTTTGTTTCATTTTCTTTGTTGGGGTAATAATATTCATTTCATTTGATATATGTTATTTTTACATTACATAATGCTTAAGTTGTTATTTCGTATTTTTTTTTTTCACATTAACAATGCTTTTATTTAATTTGGAGAGAAGACTGACATAATATATTATTATGTTCTTTTTATATTTCAAAATGTTTAATTTCTGATTTCTTAATGTTTTTTCACATTGAAGTTACTTGTAAAAAATAAAAATTATAATTTGATATGTTTGACCTTAAGTGCATCTACAGTGAAAATAATAACATTTTCCTTAATTTCCTCTAAACTAATAATGGACATTGATCTTAATAAATTAATGGATATGATTCATCCATAATTTACATAGGATGTGTGTGTGTGTGTTTTGATAAACATGGGATTTAATTTATATGCATTTCGGGGTTGATTTTGTAACTATTTTACACGCGTTTGCACAACCTTTAGTGACATCTGTCACATTGTTTCATTAAATGTTGGTATGTCGCGGGTTTATTGAATTTTGACATGAAAATCACAAGTTTAGACTATGTTTTGAGCTAAATGAGGTTTGAGGGATTGGAGTGTCAAAAATGGATCTAAATAATCGAAATGGACAAATAATGGTTGAAAAATGAAGATCTGGAAACCATAAGAGAGAAGCACGACCTAGCATGGACCGTTGTTTCGATTTTACCAATACATTGAGTTTATAAGCAGTTAGTCACGGGCCGTACCCATTTTTCGAGGATTTTCAGTTTTTTTCTCCTTTTTGAACTGAGATATACTATTTAAGGATTTTTTATACACAAAAATTGGATGACTTCTAACTTGACAGAATAGTGCAGAACTAAGAAAAACACAGAGATGACAACAAGAAGAACAAGATTGAAGATTCAACCGTTGGCATAAGTTGTATTTCATTATTTATCTTGTCAGGATTAACATGCTAGATTTAGTTGTATATTTTATTTCTTTTGATTTAGACTATATAATGAGTAGCCAATTTATTAGAGATTCGAGGGTTTTTGGATTTCTATGGTTTAAATTATGTGATTATTCATTTTCTTCACCTATTTATGCTTCTTTGCTTTTATATTGTCTTGTGAATGTTTGGCCAACAAAGTACTTGTGTAGCTAATATATTATCACTCGAAAGAGGTTAGTATATTAACGGATAAGAAATTTATAACACGAACTTGCTAGATTGAGAGATTGGTAGGATGTAAATAACAAATCTTGAGAGTCCATTTGGAGTTGGATAATAATTCGAGATCAAGATATAAGAATTATAGTACAATCCGCGTTTAATTTAGAACTTGCTCGAAAGAGAAGATCCAGACATATCAGTGATTCTCCTACAAGTTTATAAATTAAATTAGTTAGATATATTAATTGAACCCGTAGAATCTATAGAAATATAATTCCCTAGAATCTATTATCTCATTGAAATTTCACCATTGTGAGAGTTGTGCATTTTGTCTATTTGTTTACAACATTTTATTTATTTTATTTTAATTAAAGAAAACAAAACCTAAATTTGGATCTCTAGATAAAGAAGAACACTACAATTGAGTACTTAACCGTATTATATACTCTTTTCCTATGGATACGACCTTGCTCGCCATAATTTTATTATAAATTACCTTGTACATATGCGAGTCATATTTTAAGTGAAATAAAAAAACGAACATATACATACTTTAATAAAATATAATAAATATATTTTACATTTTATTTAATTTTTATATTAATATTTATTATTTTACACAAATGATACATTTGAAATATATAAATGGTAGATTTATTTATTATTTGAAATATTTATTATTATTGTCTACAAAATAATTTCTCATACCATATTTTCTCAATGCATTTTGAAAAAGTCAACAAATAAAAAAAGTAAGAGAAACCTAAAGTTAACCATGAAAATGAAAATATATGAAAAAAATAGTAATTATAACAAATCATTATATTTTTCATAAAGATAATATATATTATATCACAATACTATTAATAGTGATATATACTAGACAGACTCGGTTTAAAAAAATATTATATTAAAGTCATAATAGATAGAGGGGCACTGCTTTTCATTTTTTAACAAACCACCTTAAATCTTAGGGTCGGCCCTGTTATACATTAAACCCTCAAAATATTTTATTTAGTCTTTATTTATTTTTAGAAGACTAATGAAAAAAGTTGGAGCTTTACAGGAATTAAAACGAATGAAAAATGAGACTCCTAAGTATCCATTTTATACAAATAAAATTTTAAAGGGTTTTATTTTATGAGTTGATTTACTACCAAATGTTTCAATGAGTCCACCAATATTTTTTAAAACTTTTGTTGGAGTTCAAATGATTTTGCAAATATTTAATCGTATGACAAAATTATTTTAGTAGATATAAATACTCGATAATTTATGTCTGCTCAAACTTTAAAAAACTATAAATTAGGGCCTAGAAATTTATTTAAGTCACAACCTTCAAAGTGAGGAAACTGAGAAGCGCACGTGTGAGAATTCTGAGCAGCTCCTTGCGAGATCATCACAGCTCTTAAGCATGGCTAGAATCGACGCCATGACAATAGAAATCGATAAATTCTCGCTTAATTCGAGTTCTAGATGGAGGTGAGGTTGGAGGAGTTTGCTTGTCTGAGATAGACATTTTGCAATGAAATGATATACTATAAAAATCGTACTATTTCAGAGACAGATCTCTTCTAATATTTTAGGGCAAAACCATATCACATAACTTTGAAAAATATATCCCCTCTCTGCATTCCTCTGTTTGCTATTTACACATAAACGATATGCTTAGAAATCCATCAAAATCCATCAATGTGACAATGTGTGTGTTTGTGAGGGAGAGAGATGCATATACATACTCTTTCAAAGTCCAAATTATTAACAATATATACCATATGAAAATCCAAATTATTAACATATAACACATGCATTAGGATTCTCCTCAGCACTGTAGTGGTAGTACTGTGAGTAATAAGGATTATAATCCTTGTACAATTTGAGCAGTTCAGCAATTTGTTCACTCTCTTTCTTTTCATCTTTCTTCTCATCCTTTTTCTCATCTTTCTTCTCTTCTTTCTTCTCCCCATCTTTCTTCTCAGGCTCCTTTGCAGGCCCCACTGTTAGTATATGTGTGTGCCATGATTTTCTCAATTTACTCACCACTTCTACTGGATCCACATCTCCTATTACTGTCAATTTCTTCTCTTTCATGTCCATAGCAAGTGATTCCAAACCTGCCAAAACACGCCAACGTACTAAATCACTCCGATTAATTCCTCTATTATAACAATCACGCGGCTTTATTAATGATGTCATTTTATGCAAGTTCCGTTCATTTAGGATAAATATTATTATGTAGAAAGATCCAAGTGTGACAGGAAATAGAGCACAACAATAATAACAGGGCATGCCAGATGGAGAATTATATATAATATGAGAAATTATTCAATTAATTAGAGAGTTACCTGACAGGGTAGAAACTGCCTTCATAGCCTTCTGTTTCTCTTTGTCATCATGAATTTCTAATTGCAACACCACTTTCTGCAGAGAAAGGAAAAAAAGAATAAGAAACGCCATTTCAACGTAAAAACTAAAGATACAAAAATAGGAAACAAATATCAAGTTTAATTATTATAATTTAGTTTAATTTGAAAATCGCCCTTAAATTGGAGTGTTTGATTTCACTGGGAGAGGATTTAGATTTTAATTAATCGATTAAAATCACTATAAAAATAGTCAAACCCTCTCATCATGTCTCATATAGATAGAAAATAAAGGGGTGGTAGCAAAAGTTTATTCTGGTCTAGAAGAGAGACAGAAAGCCATATATAAACAGCAACTGACAGATTAAGATTTTATCAATGAATTTCAGTGTAACTTCGTAACAATAGATTACTTATACATATATAATAACTTGGGAAAACAGAGAATTGCAGTGACAAACAAAGGCAAGTAAAAGGAAAAGATTTTTCACCTTCGTCATCTTGAATAAATTCTTGAATAGGACTTGAGAGGCTTAGCAAATATACATGTTGAACAAAGTTGGAGAAATAGAAGGAAATGACGTTTTATTGAACAAATTGTTAGAGAAACACTGGAATTTAATATATGGCCTAGTGAGAGAAGGTGATAAAAAAAGACAACTTGCTAGTTCTTGAGAGAGAGAGAGATGCCTACTTTTGAAATCCATGCAAATATCATCAGTCAACTTAGACAGAGAGAGAGAGAGAGAGAGACAGTTCACCGTCATATATTAAACTTAGAAAAAGTCTCCCTTAATAAATCGAAGAGCCAAATTAAGGCAAACAGTAAAAGATTAATAAAATTCCAAATTAAGAATATTGAAAAAATTCCACCTATAGGTGAATTCAAGAGAAAATCCAATCTTCCACAACATGTGATTTGAGTTTCTTACCTCTACGTACCAAACAAAAACACGCTATTCTGGATCGTTGAATCGTTCTAGCATGAACTTAGACATGATTTTTTTCATACAAACTAATAAAAAAGAAAGAAAAATAGTAGTTAGTAGATATATTATTGTTTATGTAACAAAGAAAAACATATAATAGCACCCATTGGTCCCATACCTAACAATTACGTGAATAATTAATTATCCATTTAAATTCTTCTATTTCTTTTACCAATACACACTGCATATCTCTGATACGACGTAATTATAACATTGACACTATATTTATGAATCATCTGATTTTGCGAGGTTCAATTCGGTAACTACAGAAGACATGTTGGAGAAATTAACTTATTTTTTTTCAAATTCCTTTTGTGTGTGTGTGTGTGTGTGTGTGTGTGTGTGTTTAGCTAAAATTAATTACAAAATCTTTAATTTGTTTTGCTTACTATAACAATTTGTATTTTACGGTTTGTTTAATAATTAATTTATCTGTCACTGTTGCGAGATTTATCGGTCCGAGTAGTGTTATATTATAACGTAGAATTAATTAGTATGGCGCAATATTTTTCTTCCTCGCATGCAAGAAGCATATAATATGATTGATTAGTGAAGAATCTCACTGACTCAAAGTCTGAACGTAAACATTTAGTCAGTTTATATAATAAAACTCGTTTTGCTTAATATTTGATTTGCAAAATAAAACAGAATCTTGACAACGTACATCATGCATTCACCTTTCCAAATTAATTTAATTTGTGCTGATGAAAAAATATACTTTCTGTGGGTCCAAAACCTTTGGCTATGTCGTTTAAGTAAATGCTGAAGCCAAAAACTCTTCCTTATCTAATCCGATGTGGGTTTTTAAGTGAGGGTGTTCGAAAATGCCCTAAAATACTTAAGTCAATATTTTATATATATTAAAAGAACTAGCTAGATTGATTTGAGTTATAATTTTTTTTCATAAAAAAAAGTTATGATTTTTTCAATAATACAAATAGGTAATATTTAATAGTTAACATAATTGATTAAGAAGAGTCCATCGTTCCATAATTTGGGTATATAATTTCTTAAAAAAATATTATTAACAATAAATATTAATTATAATTAATTATATTATAATAAATTTTATTTTTATAACTTATATTTTTTAAATATTAAATTTGATACCGGAGTTGAAGATAATGGACTAAATTCGAGCTAGGATGTCATCTCCTAGCCCGGTAGCCATATCTACTCTTTGCGTAATGATTTATCTAGCATTAATGGTGCCTCCGACCAAAAGGGTAATTATTTGACTATCTCTAATTTTATTAATTATACATGCTCACACCATACTTCATTAATTTACTACTACCAGCAAAGAGAATTAATCATGTTATATTACTCCCTCGACCTGCCTTTCATAGAGGGTGACACTTCACTTTTATTTTATAACTCATTTTATACATGGATCACTACAAGAAAATTAATCTTTAGTGAGGGGAAATTCAATAGATAATTGTCCAATTCCCATCATTTCCCTTTTCACAAAGTACGTTGGTGGTAATATTCTCTATCTGAAATCAATGCTTTAGTCGATTCTGATTTTTTTGAGAGATGGTATTTTAGGCTTTCTGATAATGATTAATTTCTATTTAATTGTTTAGTTGTTGTTTTCCCATTGTTTGTTGTTGATGTGTTTCTTCTTTCCTCTGTAATTTTCCCGGTATTATTTTTCTCTTTCTTTTGAGGTTTAATAATAACTATTTCATAAAAAATGGTTAATTGCCTTAAAATACATCAACTTTGATGTGTTTTTGTTTTTTCACACGATTTAAAAAATATAATTTTAATAACATGAACTTAACACTTGTTTGATTTTTCACATGATTTTCAAATTTCAATCAATGGAAATGACTTGATTGTCGGAGATTTCCACATATACATCTATGTGGACACCAAATTATTTTAAAATACATGAATTTTTGATCGATTTTGCTCGGATTAGAGTGTCCAGATTTGAAAATTATGTGAAAACCAAACAAATGTTAAGTTTATGTTATTAAAACTACGTTTTTTAAATTGTGTGAAAAATAAAAAACACCCTAAAGTTTATATATTTTAAGGCAATTAACCCTAAAAAAAGGGCACTTTAAGTTTATTTCACAAAGAGTATCATTCTGCACATAAATACAATTGAGATGGAAAAATTACATTTTTCTCACATTTACCCTTATTTAATGTATTTAAACACCTCCTTTTTTTACTCATTTAATATGTTCACATAAAGGTGTATTAGGTATTTGATTACTTTATTAATAGGGAGAAAATTTAAATGACCAAAACTAAATAGAAAAACTATTTTCTTACCAAGTTTCATTATTCCATCTTTTTAATCAAAGAATACAATAAAAATCCTCATTATCCTTACTAAAAGTCAAATGAGAGTCTTCAACCCATTTTTAATGAATAAGAGCTATAAATTTAATATTTTTATAAAAAAAAGGTAGTTGGTTTAGTAATTGTAGCAATATTCATGTCACATTTAATATTCAATTGAAATACACATTTCTTCAAAATAATTCACACTTGTTCAAATTTTTTGGGAACAAAATTAGTCACAAAACCCTTCTTTTTTTATGTAAGTTTTTTTTGTGCATTTTACTGTTCAAATTGTTAATTTTGATGATAATAGTTTTATGTATAGACTACATAAGCTTCATAGATAACCAAACGATAAAATTAACAATGAAATTTGAAGATTTGCGGGGTCTATATTTTTACATGATAAGAAGCTTTCGGGTTAATATAGACCCAATAGAATAGATCCAACGTGGTCTACTAGGTCTATATTACTTCCGACTGGGTCGACCCAATAACTTCTATTCGTGTTAATATAGACCTGATTTCTTCATATGTTTCTAATTGCTCTTTAATTTTGATTTGTAGGTGACTTAGCTATGTGTGGTTGTACGACATAGTGGTAGATGAGAGAAAATGATTACATAGTTGGACACGATCAACTTGTGGTGCTTTCATTGGATCAGTTATTTAATGAGGGCAACCAATGTGAGGATAAAAAAGGGCTCTTAAGAAGTAATATTGATCTAGCTCGCTTAGTGCAATAGCATGATGAGCCCAGCGTAAATGTTACAGAAAATATTATTTGACAAATCTCAACATCAAGAGTATCAAATGATGATAACGAGCATCCATTTGGAGATATTGACATGAAAACAAGAGAAATTAGAATGTAATTTGTTATAATTTTGAATGAAATGAACTTTTATATATAGTGTAATTTATTATAATTTCAAATCAAATGAAGTAGTGTAATATAATTTTTATAATTTTGAATAAAATGAACTTATATAATATAAGTTACTATAGTTTCAAATCAAATAAACTACAATGTAATTTGTACAATGTAATTTAATATAATTTCCAATAAAATGAACTTGTATAATGTAATTTATTATAATTTCAAATCAAATGAACTTGTACACTGTAATTTCTTATAATTTTGATTGAAATGAACTTATATAATGTAATTTATTATAATTTTAAATCAAATGAACTAATACATATAATTTAGAATGAAATGAACTTATATAGTGTAATATATTATAATTTTAATTCAAATGAACTAGTACATTGTAATTTCTTAGAATTTTGAATGTAATGAACTTATACAGTGCGATTTATTATACTTTCAAATCAAATGAACAAGTATAATGTAATTTGTTATAATTTTCAACGAAATAAATATATAGTGCAATTTATTATAATTTAAAATCAAATGAACTAGCGATCCGAGTTTTAATTCATGTCTAACTTAAAAGTGTACAAGAAATTTGTAGCACATGCTTAGTGAAACGTAGTACAATCCATGTAGAAAAAAGTTGAATAAGCTAGCATATACTGTGACATCAGTCTCTATTTGTTATTTGGACTATGAACTAGGATGCAGCTTCATTTAAAACTAAATAAACAATCAAGCAAAATAAATAAAATATTTTAACGAACAAGTTAGGTGATTAAGGAACGTAATACTCTCGGAGTTGGTTTAATTGGATTATTTAACACAAAACCTGATTATTCATGTCATTCGACTCCTGATTCAAGCTCACGAAGACGATCACTTATGATTATTGTTTCTAATCAGTACCTAAAGTGTGCTTACCAAGAGAACAAATGATTTTAAGCCTTAGCAACTATATCTAATCTCTTTATTTTGAAGATAATTGCCCTTTTAATTCTTAGATTCCTATATCGAAGCTCATCTCTTAAATTTTGAATCGATATATATAATCATGTTATTAATTAAAATTTAATTAGTCTTCATCAATCAACAACAAACAACACACACACACAAAGAAACCTACTCTCCCCGATCAAAGGATAATGGCAGCTGAGTTATGTCCATTCAGACAAGTTGCAGAAAATAAATAGGAAGATTTCTAATTCTTGCACGAAATCAAGTGAGGTGAAATTTTATTTAACTAATTGCGTACTTGCAAGTGAAGAAGTACAGCACAGAGTGAAGCAAGGTCAAACCACAGGGAAATAATGAACTAAATGAGCACGTATTGAAACATTAATTCCTATATGTCATCTAGATGACTGTGAATGTAGTGAGATGCTAATTGAGATGGAACTAAACAATGATAAGCAACAATGAATTTTAAAATGAGATATAACTACCGATTTAGGCTATATGGAGAAGAGGTACACTCATGATTTGTCTTCCTTGGAGTTCATAACACATATAACTCTTCAATAAATGCTTAACCTTGGGTGCTTCTTGATTAGGGTGAACTATAAATTAGGCTAGATCATTTATCAATGATCGAGACCATGGGGAGCACATAAGAGTCCTTACCTATAGTTGATCCTAAACATGTTCTTATCAAAAGTCCAAAAGATCCACGACCCTCACAAACATCACATATCTCTCGATTATGTAATAATTCATGCCATATGTTCATTTATTCCTATATTGAAACCTATCTCTCGATGAATGCATAATATATGAGGTCATGACACCCATTTGCTCAGCAATGAACATCCATACATAGAATATCACAATGGAATCATGAAAGAACAATCAAACATTAATTTAAAGATCCAAAGTCCTAAGAACATCCAAGTTAGAGAAAACCACAAGGTACAAGAAATATAGCCACACCCTAATCATATGGGTTAACCAAATTAAACCAAGAAATTAAAGAACTCAACATTGCAAAACTAAGAATAGAAACAAGCCCTGGAAGTTGAATTTAACCTTTAATTTTACATCATTCTCCTACATTCTTGCTCTTCTCCTCCACTCTAGTTTCTAAGCTCCTCTCTTCAAGTGTTTCTCTCTCTAAAAGTCGAATATGTCTATACGTTGTTACCTATTTTTAAAAATAGGTGACTATTTATAGTACTCAATTCTAGCCAATGGGAGAATTATAAAATTGGAGCAAAAATTGTAAAATTAGGACTACAGCTGACGGGGTGTAACACGGGCTTTGTAGTGTCCCCGTCGATACCTCCATTTGCTCCTTAGATAAAGTGAAGCCCCTCTTTATGTCACGGCTTTGTAGTTTGCATCCCCACTCGATCTTTAAATCACGTCAATGGAGAGTCTTCACTCGCGCCATCAATCGTGCTGCAAACGAAGCTAGACCCTTCTCTGTAAGGAAGTTCTAGCACGTGCTGGTCTGCTGATTGTGTCCTAAGACATGAGTGAATTACTTGTTCCTGGATTCTCATATTTGTTCAATGGCTTCTTTTTTCTCCAGTTTGTTCCGATTTAGGAAATAAATCATTAAGGATGAAAAATGAAAGCTATAAGATAAAGGGCGTAAAGACCATAGATGAATGACAGCTATGTATTTTACACAACTTTTGGACATGGATTGATATATTTTATCTTGATAAGTTGTGTGATTTATTAGCTCTTGTGCTTAATTTCCTATCATTTGGTATTTTTGATGTGTTTGTGAGTTTTGCAGCTAAAGTGACGAATATGTTGAATGATTGGTGCAAAATGATCAATTAAATTTGTGGAGAGCTAAAGAATGATCTAATTAGGCTTTGGGCTTAATTAATTACTTAATTAAAGCATATTGGACTGGATTAAATGATCAGAGCCCATTGAAATTCAAAACCCAGCTCGAAAAAGGGAGTGGGTTGACCCAGAAAGGCTTGGTCGACCCACCCATAAACAATTTCTAAAGCCTAGGGTCAACCTTGTGTAAAAATAGTTCTCTGGGTCAACCCAAGCTTGTTGCTTCGTGAATTAATGAGATTTTTCTCTATAATAGGGTTCTAAACCTAAATGTAGACACACTTGAGAGAGATACGAATGACAGAAGAGGAGAAATGCCACACACACCTAGAACCACTTTTAATACACTATTTACACCATTGATACACTTCTGAAATACCCCGAGGAGATGATCAACACCATCTATACTGGGCGAGAATATTAAACCATTGGAGAGGAGGATTCCGACGGTCTTGGAGAGAGAGTTCATCACAGAAAATAATTGGATGCTACAGAGGATTATCGGTGTCATCTATATTTATTTTATGATGTTTCAAACTTTATTTTATTTATGTCTAGTTAAATTACTTTAGAGATTCTAAGGTTTGCAAGTACTATGGATTGAATGATATTCAACTATGTTTTCCGTTCATTACCGGGCATTTGATTACCTAGTTTGGATTTCTCATATTTATATTATTGGCCACAACATGTATATGCAAGCTAATTAATTGGAAGATTCTCAACCGTGATTGATTACTTAATGAGATAAAATAGGTTAATCATTTTATGTGATGCTTGGTAGAACCGACCAAGTGAACAAGTGTTGCATAGGAATTCAAGTCCAAGGAACGTGGTTGTGAGTAATAACATGTGCGAAGAACCGACCCAGTGAAGTGCATGTTTAATATTTCTATATTATGACATGTGTCCGTCGAACATCCTGATAACAAATTAATAATTTTCCACCTTTAATGAATTAAATAAGGTTAAATAAGCAATAACTCAATCAAAAATCTGATGTATGCGCATTATCCCTGGAATCCCTCATTTCTATTAATTGTTAAGTATTTTTCTTTATTTATTGAGTTTTATGTTATTGTGTCATTTTACATTTTATTACCTCTTTTCTACTTTAAGTATTGAGTCTAGATATTCTTAAAGTATCTATGTTTTAGTTTAGTGATTTATTCGAGTGTCAGTCCTTGTGGATAAGATACTCTTGCCCATCTATGTATTGCAATAATATCGTGCACTTGTAGTCGATTATGTATTAATAAATAGTGTGTCAAGTTTTTGGCGCTATTGCCGGAGACTAAATATGATTCTAAAATTCAACATGGTGATGCTCAAATTCAATATACAGATGCCCAAATTCAACATACAAATACTAAAACCAACATATATATCTTTTTAAAAAAACATATATTGTTCATTCATCTAATTAATTTAAACGATCTAAATTAATCCCTAATTTATGCTGGAAAATAGTATTTACTTTTGATCTATTCCATATATATATATATATATATATACTTCCTTCGTTTCATAATATATGTTTGTTATTTTAGGAATTTAATCTAGAATTAATAATTTTTTTTGGACTAATATATCCCTTCCTTCTATATCAAATAAAATCTTATTCCCTTATATTTTTCTAAAAAGTTAGCAAAATTTTCCCTCTCCATATATTTGTAGTGTTAAAATTGGGAGAATGGGTGTAAAAATATCTAAAATAACAAATATTTTGACACAAAATAAAAATTCTAAAATAACAATCAAAACGAAACAGATGAACTATATATATATCATTACCTTAAAAAAATAAAATATGATATTGGGGACAGTATCCCAAATTAATTAAGATAGTTGGACGTTGTTCAAGAATAGTCGGTCCAGTTCCGAAAATATTTAATGGACCACAACCAGCCGGAAAATTTTAGGTTTTGGTTTGGAATTGATTTGAATTGGATTACGCGTTACATTAATTTGGATTGTTCCAATATTCTTTTTCTTTTTCTTTTCTTTTCTTTTTCAATATTCAATTTTTATTTTTTTCATCTAAAAAAACGAAAATATAGGGTAAATTATACTTCATAACCTAATATTTTTGTGAAGTTTCAAAAATGCCTACGACAAGCTGTTACAGTTCGCCGTATATAAAGAATATGACAAATTATACTGATATACCTACATTTTTGGTCCTTCATCAAAAATACCCTATTTTTTTAAATTAATAAAACAATATTTATTGTTTCTAAAATTTTGCAAATCTAGCATTTGATCAATTTTACGACTTGAAAATCGTACATAATTGATTATATTTTAAGATTTATTGATTGGAGATTTTTTCACGCAGTTCAAGAAATATAAAATATTAAAATATAATCAATTACATATGATTTTAAAAGTAGAAAATTTATGAAATGTTAGATTAACAAAAATTTTGAAAAAAGTGAGTTATTTTTGTAAAAGAGCCCAAATGTAGATATCAAGCTGTAATTTATCCTAAAGAATATTTATATATTGTATCGATATTAATAATATTAAATAATGAGATCAAATATGTTAGTGTTATTTAATTTGAAAGCATGTCTTTATTTTTCAATTTATGTTTGTCAAAGTGTTTGTGGATTTATCCGTGACATGGTGTGTTCATTCCGTTGTGCAAGCAAGAACAATTTGTGTTGTTCATTCTCATATTCCAAGAAATATCGTCGATAATTTATATTAGGCGGATTCCTTTTTGAAGGGATCTTGTATGGATTGATAATGTGCTGAGACGAACCATCTATAAAAAGGAAAGTTTGTACATCAACATGATAGGATTTGAAAATATATCAACCTCCAAATCGTCGAAGGTAGAAGATCAAGACTTTTTTTTATTATTTTTATTGCACTATATGAAGACCGATTTCGTTCATATCAGTGTGTTGAATATTATTGACTTGCTGAGTTTATTATTTTTTAGTCGCTTAGGTTTGGATTCTCAAATCAACTATAGTTTTTCCACATAGTGTTCCATATGATAGTCTACCATGGTATAATTGTAATACAAAATTTTGTATTTTATTTGGTAAAACACAAAATGTGTATAATTCAGATGATCTTCAGATTAAAATATATTTATACAGATCCAATCTCTATTTTTTCTCTGATTCTTCTCTACAAAACTTAATCTTCAAACGGTCTTTGAAATCTTCAGAGTAAATTTGTCTCTTTGATTTTCTCGGACTTTTTGTTGAACTTGTCGGGAAAGATTTGTATCGTTGATCATCTTTGACTTGGTATTTGGGCTTGATAACGTTAATTCGGAGGGCCGACGCCTTGTTTCTGGATCAAACGCTAATTTTGGAATGAATTTGAAGAAGAACGTCTTTGAATGCCTTGCTTATGGATCAAACACCGTCTTCGGGATGAATTTAGTGAAGAATGCCTTGAATATTGGAGACAATTTCACTTATGGAATTTCTTCTTAAACTCTTGAACTCGTCAAATGACTTCTAGTGTCCGTGAGTACTTGAATTTGAATTTGGATTTCTACACATTTTATACTCGTGTCAAAGAGTCTTAGATTTGAATTTGTAGACATTTTATACTCATGTCAAAGAGTCTTAAATTTCAATTTGTAGACCTTTTATACTCGTGTCAATGAGTCTTGAATTTGAATTTGACTTTATAGACATTTTATAATCGTGTCAAGGAGTCTTTGATCTGAATTTGACTTTTTAGACACTTTATACTCGTGTCAAGGAGTCTTGGTATATTTTGAAGAGTTTAGATAGTTTTGACTCTTATCTAGGAGCTTTGGAAGATAGTTTAGGCTCTTATCAAGGAGCATTGATTTTTTTTTTCTTTTAATAGATTGTGACATGTATTGGAAGACTTGAATAAGCACGTGGTGAGATTTATAGCCATTTCTTCTTCTTCTTCTTCTTCTTCTTCTTCTTCTTCTTCTTCTTCTTCTTCTTCTTCTTCACTTGGAGATTCCTCAAATGGTTTGCCCCCATCATTTATATGTGACTCTTGTTCAAAGTTGTGATGTTTTTGCATTAACAGTTCTAGAACTTCATATGCGGCCATGCTTAACTCCATGTCGTAAGCTCTAGTGGCCAATTCCTCGAAGGTCTTTAGTTGAATCCCTTTCAAAATATATCGAAGACCCTAACACATGCCTTGGATGCACATTTCAATTGCTGAAGTTTCTGATAATTGATCTTTGCAATTCAAGCTCAAGTTTCTCCAACGGTTGATATAGTCAATGACGGACTCTTCTTTTTGTTGGTTTGTATTTATGAGTTCAACCAAGCTAACCATCCTTCGAGTACTGTAGAATCGGTTAATGAATTATTTCTCTAGTTGCCCCCAACTATCAATTGAATTTGGCTCCAAATCGGTATACCAATCAAATGCATTGTCTTTGAAGAACGAACAAATTACTTCACCAAGTGATCTTCGTATGTCCCAACATTATTACAGGTCTTACAAAGTGAACCACGTGTTGTCTTTGATTTCCTTTGCCATCAAATTGTTGAAACTTTGGCGGCTGGTAGCAATATGACATCTTTAAGTTGCCAATTCTTAGAGTATATGACTTGTTGTAAGTCCAGAGTTATTTAAGGCTCTCTCCAGACTTGTCATTGATTGTTTCTAGTATTAAATTTTTGAGTTGATCAACTTGTATTGAGCCATCAGACGATACTTCAATTTCTTTAGCTGTAGATTTTTTACTTTTATTGGCATGTAGCTTTGTAGATATCTTGGCTTCAGTATCTTTATTCGCTTGCTCGCTACCAAAATCAACAATCCTTTCTTTGTTCAGCTTCACGATTTGAGCATCCTGTTCTTGTATCTGCTTGGCAAGTGCTTCCACAAGCTTCGTCAAATTTACAATTTGCTCCTCTAGAATTTTAGACATCTTGATGCTTGAGAAAATTGGTAAAGAGAAGAGATGAGAGGTAGAGATGGTCCCACTAGGCGTGCCAAAATCATTTGAAAAGTTCAAGAATTTTAGAATAAATTCCATAAGTGAACTTCTCTCAAATATTCAAGGTGCTCTTCACCAAATTCATCTCGTAGACGGTGTTTAATCCATAAGTAAGACATTCAAAGACATTCTTCATCAAATTCATTCTAAAATTAGCATTTGATCCGGAAATAAGGTGTCGACCTTCTGAATTAACGTTATAAAGTACCAATATCCAATGTGTTCTAGCAAGATTCAAGTCGTTCTTTGTCAGAATCACCTCAAATCTAATGTTTAATCTGGAGTCAAGGTCGTCGGCCCCTAGTTAACGTTATCAACTCCAAATACCAAGTCAAAGAAGATCGAGGATATAAATCTTCCTCGAAAACTTCAAAGGCCAAGTTCAAACAACAAATTTGAGAAAATCAAAGAGATAAATTTACTCTGAAGATTTCAAAGACCGTGTACAATTCAGATGATTTTCGGATCAAAATATATTTATACGGGTCTAATCTCTATTTTTTCTCTGATTCTTCTCTTCAAAACTTGATCTTCAAACGATCTTTGAAATCTTCAGAGTAAATTTGTCTCTTTGATTTTCTCGGACTTGTTGTTTGAACTTGACCTTTGAAGTTTTCAGGGAAGATTTGTATCATCGATTTTGTTTGACTTG
Organism: Perilla frutescens; assembly: GCA_026008535.1. Taxonomy (NCBI): domain Eukaryota; kingdom Viridiplantae; phylum Streptophyta; class Magnoliopsida; order Lamiales; family Lamiaceae; genus Perilla; species Perilla frutescens. The sequence continues at coordinate 36,166,637 of BRKX01000016.1, read as the reverse complement.
GTATTTGGACTTGATAACGTTAATTCAGAGGCCGACACCTTGTTTCCGGATCAAACGCCAATTTTGAAATGAATTTGATGAAGAATGCCTTTGACTGCCTTACTTATGGATCAAACACCGTCTTCAGAATGAATTTAGTGAAGAACGCCTTGAATATTTGAGAGAATTTCACTTATGGAATTTCTTCTCAAATTCTTGAACTCTTCAAATGCCTTTTGGTGTGATTTTCAACTAATATGAAGACCCCTATTTATAGTTGTAGGGAGAGAGATCTAAGGCTGACGTGGCACTATATCATTGGCTGTTGGAAATTGATATATATCTTTTTGAAAGATATTTACTTGTTGTCAAAGTCTCTTGATATTTTTTGAAGAGTTTAGATAGTTTTGACTCTTATCTAGGAGCTTTGGAAGATAGTTTAGGCTCTTATCAAGGAGCATTTGAAAATTTCTTGAAGACTTTAGATAGTTTAAGCTCTTATCAAGGATCTTTCGAAGATAATTTAGGCTCTTATCAAGGAGTATTTACAGTTTAGATTGTTTTTCCTCTTATCAAGGAGTTTTGGAAGATAGTTTAGCCTCTTATCAAGGAGCATTGATTTTTTTTTTCATAGATTGTGACATATATTGAAAGACTTGAATAAGCACGTGATGAGATTTATAGCCATTTCTTCTTCTTCTTCTTCTTCTTCTTCTTCTTCTTCTTCTTCTTCTTCTTCTTCTTCACTTGGAGATTCCTTAAAAGGTTTCCTCCATCATTTATTTCTGGCTCTTCTTCAAAGTTGTGATGTTTTTGCATTGACAGTTCTTGCACTTCATTTGCGGTCATGCTTAACTCCATGTCGTTAGCTCTAGTGGCCAATTTGTCAAAGGTCTTTGGTTGAATCCCTTTCAAAATATATCGAAGATCCCAACACATGCCTTGGATGTACATTTCAATTGCTGAAGTTTCTAATAATTGATCTTTGCAATTCAGGCTCAAGTTTCTCCAATGGTTGATGTAGTCGATGACGGACTCTTCTTTTTGTTGGTTTGTATTTATGAGTTCAACCAAGCTAACCATCCTTTGAGTACTGTAGAAGCGGTTAAGGAATTCATTCTCCATTTGCCCTAACTATCAATTGAATTTGGCTCCAAATCGGTATAACAATCAAACGCATTGTCTTTTAAAGAACGAATGAATTGTGATAAGTCTTAAATATTACATATTTATTATCTGTATTTCTATATATTTAAGACTTAAATCATAATTTTTTTGGTAATTGCAGGAATAATATGAAGATGGAAGGTGTGAAACACATGAATGGAATAATGCTGCAAATATGGAAGGAAAATCATCAAGATATGGAAGAATGATGAACGATCGATTTTAAGGAAGGAATCCACGATCACAAATGCCAAATCATGATATGATACTTAATGATAGAGGAAACGTTATTCCTATATAAGTTGTGTCATATTATTCTGAAATGGGCATCCCGTTCTATACTGAAACAATTATCTTTTTTGTTTAATCGTTAGTTTAATACATTTTGTAAACATCACTTGTATTGTGTTTTATATGAGTGACTAAGTTATTTTATGGAATGAAATCACATTAGTTTCTGATATGCCTATATCGTGAGATCAAATTGGTTGAGACAAATTCACATGCTTGTACCTTTTAATGCTCCGAGATAGCAGGCTTATGTTCTTGATTAATTAGTTGTGTAGTGCGCAATATACAATTGATTAGTTGAGATCTATAACCAATTAGAATCAATAAGATCTGTAATTGTCGAATTGATTTTATAAGTGATAGAATTGACCTTCTTTGTCAATGGGGATATTGTGGGCATACGGGTCCGTATGCCTATAATATAACCGGGTTTCTCTATTTCTTAAAGTTATTGATTAATTAAATCTGTTAAGGGTTCTTGCAGGTTGTTAATTGATAAGAACCTGCAATTGTGCATAACCTTGCCTGAAATTAATGAGCATTTTGAACTTGATCATGATTTTATTTAAATATTGCCTAAATTTCTTAGTATACATGGCGATGATTCACATAAACACTTGAGATACTTTGAATTTGTTTGTTCATCTATTCATGCACAAGAGAACATGGCTGAATATATTAAATTGCAAGCATTTCCATTTTTATTACAAAATGGTGCTAGAGATTGGTTATTTAGCTTAAAATGTTGTTCCGTAACTAATTGGAAAGAGATGAAAATAAAATTTTTAGAAAAATATTTTTCTTCATATAAGAGGACAATTATAAGGAAAGAAATATGTGGAATTAAATAAGAGATCGGTGAATCATTTCATATTTATGGGGAACGATTTCTAAGATTATGTTCTGTATACCCAAATCATCAAATAACTAATCATATGCTAATATTGTATTTTTATGAAGGACTTGTGCCTTCTAATAGGAGCATGATTGATGTAGCGAGTGGAGGTGGTTTGATGAATAAAACTCCAGAAGAAGCTATGAATTTAATATCTATCATTGCCGATAATGATCAACAATTGACTGTGGAGATAGCCGCAGAAGAGCTCAGATGGATAGTATATTCATTGAGATGGGCATGCGGACAATTCAACAAGGCCATGGAACCCTAAGTTATGAGCAACATGGCATACCATCACAACACCAATATTGAGCACACCAATCCTAACCGGAACAAAGTAGATCCTTAGAAGAAATTGTTATTGAACTGGCACAAAACAACCTTGAGTTTCAAAAAGAAACTTGAGCATTTCAACAAGAAACTTGAGTAGGGTTTGATAATGTGCAAGTGCAAATAATGAAAATGGGTATGTCATTTCTAGATTGGAGATGGCGATCTGCAAGTGAAAAGAGTTGCCTGATCTTGACAAAACAGACCGTATGCCCAAGGTGGTCAATATGCCCGAACATGATATTCAAGAGACATCTGATATGCCCACAATTGAAGCTAAAAAAATTGAGGTATGTGTTAAATCAATTAAACCTAATGTTGTACTAATTCCTCCTTTTCCTGGCAGGTTTGTTGAAAATAAAATGGAACTTAAAAAAGAAATCAAACCTCCAGTCGAAAAATCGAGTTTGAAAGCTTTTGTGGATGATACGTTTGAATGGGGATTAACCGAGAGCAAGGTTAGTAACAATGCACCGAATGATAGTAATGAGAATTTCAAAGATGCCATCAAAAAATCATATGCCCGCGTTAGGAGACTTGGTCCATATGCCCATATGAGACATATTCATATAATTGTATACCACTCAAGGGGTGTAACAAATGGCATGGTGGAGATACCCCACCTCTTTTTCCCGCATGTTTCTGATCTAATTCCATGTTTAGCCAAAGACTATAAATGATGGCGCTACTGGGAGGCAAGCCATCATTTTTTTTTCTCGCAACCCATCGTTTTTTTCTCGTTTTCACATTTTGGTTATTTATTTTTAATAAAAGCCCTTTCTGCATTTCACAACATTTTGTAGGTTGAATTTTAAAATGGGCATTTGGATTGAATGGAGGCCATCTTCGCCATGTATTTCTCCAACTCCAACTTCAGTTTCTACCCAATTGAAGGACGGTTATTTCCTTTTTATTATTTTTTTATTTTACTTTCTTTTATTTTATGTTGGTATATTTTTGTCGGAGTCTTGTTTAGTTTTCTTCCTTCTCTTGTTTATTTGAACATGGAGGACCATGATAATTTTTAAGTGTGGGGAGGGAGAACTTCATGTGTTTTTGTATCTTTTATTTATTTTGAGTCAATCTCATTGCCAAATTATGAATTTGTGATTTTAATTGAATTAATATTAGAGTTGGTTATGGATTGAATGGTTGAAATTTTTTGTTTTCTCCACATGATAATCAGTATGATGAACTTTCAAATAGCTGAAAAACGGTGAGATTTCAGCCTCACGAGATTAATTCACTTTAAAATCTCAATTCTTTTCAAGTGTGTTTTTCTTCCCAAGTTTATTTTTCTCTAGAATTTACTTTCATTATTATTCAAGACCGCATTAACATTATGAATATATCCATATGATAGAGGTGCATTTCTCTTCTTTATAGCCACATGAAGCCTAAAGAGCCTACCCAATTATTGATTATCACTTTGTAAGCCTTTTTGAGCCTTAAATGACAATTTGTTCAAATACCTACAAAATTACTCTGCTACATAGAAAATGAAACTTGTCCTTAATCATAGAAATGGTGGAGTTTTGTTTATTTTGAGAAGCAGAAAAAAAATCAAGATGTTAGGGAAAAATGGTATTTATATGGGTACTTGTTTGTAAGAGAGAAAAAAAATCGACTTTTGTTGTGGGTACGAAAAGAAAAAAGAAAAAAGAGGAAAAAACTGTCGATTTAAATGTGGCATTGTGAAATTTTGTGCATATAGGATACTAAGGCATATGAATTCATTTGGGCATATTAAAAATTATGTTGGTTTTTTATTTATTGATTATTCAATTCAACTTATAACTCCACTGATTTTCTATGATTGTGGCCTCGTTCCAAATATTTCATACCCTGTTAACCCAGCCCCATTACAACCAAAATCAAGTCCTTTTGATGATTATATGTCATATGTCTATAGTGGTGGCGAAAAGAGAATGTTTGCAAATTTATGGTTGATAACAACTTATGGAAGGATTTTATTGAGAGCTAGCAAACACATCCGGCTATTAAACACTTGAGAGTTGTGAGATTTATGAGATTTCTATTTTCTATTTTGACTGTTTTAACTGATTAGATGGAGAATGCCTTAATTTTTGGATTGAGGAATGATGGTTGATAATTCTAATTTTGATTTAATTGATTCACAAGTTTATGATTGGCAATTGAATTAGCGTCCTTTTATTTTTCATTTATTTCTTCTTTTCTGTCTTTCTTTCTTTCTTTTGATTCTTCATACTTGGGGAAAGCATGAGTTTAAGTGCGGGGAGATAATAAGTCTTAAATATTGCATATTTATTATCTATATTTCTATATATTTAAGACTTAAATCATTATCTTTTTGGTAATTGCAGGAATAATATGAAGATGGAAGGTGTAAAACACATGAATGGAATAATGCTGCAAAAATGGAAGGAAAATCATCAAGATATGGAAGAATGATGAACGATCGATTTTGAGGAAGGAATCCGTGATCACAAATGCCAAATCATGATATGATACTTAATGATGGAGGAAACATTATGCCTATATAAGTTGTGCTATATTATTCTGAAATGGGCATCCCGTTCTATACTGAGACAATTATCTTTTTAGTTTAATCGTTAGTTTAATATATTTTGTAATCATCACTTGTATTAATTTTTATAGGAATGACTAAGTTATTTTCTGGAATGAAATCACATTAGTTACTGATATGCCCATATCGTGAGATCAAATTGGTTGAGACAAATTCACATGCTTGTACCTTTTAATGCTCCGAGATAGCATGCTTATGTTCTTGATTAATTAGTTCTGTAGTGTGCAATATACAATTGATTAGTTGAGGTCTAAAACCAATTAGAATCAATAAGATCCGTAATTGTCGAATTGATTTTATAAGTGGTAGAATTGACTTTCTTTGTTAATGGGCATAAGAGAATATTGTGGGCATACGGGTTCGTATGCCTATAATATAATCGGGTTTCTCTATTTTCTTAAAGCTATTGATTAATTAAATCTGTTAAAAGATTCTTGCGGTTGTTAATTGATAAGAAGTTGAATAATAAGCGTTCTTTATTCGACTACACTTAAGGAGAAATGAGGTCAGCGGATTCCGGTATTCCATAACTGGTTTATTTGATTGTGTGGATATTATTTATGCATCAATGATCGACGTGGGCATACCATTGTGATTTTGTGATTTCATCCGGATTTATTTACTATTGATATATCTATTTTTTATTTTCAGTTTATTAGTATATTAAACTCTCTCTCAAAACCCCCCAAAGTTACAACAGAAAGAAGAATTACACTGTTCCCTGAGGATTCGACTTGTGCTTTCCACCTACTACACCCATTTGGGTATTCGGAAGAACAAATTTATTTTGGGCGCGTGACAACAGCGCATCAAATTGCTCCACTAAGTGATATTCGTATGTCCCAGCATCATTACAGGTCTCTACAAAGTGAGCCACATGTTATCTTGAATTTTCTTTGCCATTAAATTGTTGAAAGTTTTGCGGCTGGTAGCCATCTGACATCTTTAAGTTGTCAAATTCTTGAAGTATATGGCTTGTTGTAAGTCCAGAGTGATTTAAGGCTCTCTCTAGACTTTTCTTTGATTGTTTTCAGTAATAAATCTTTGAGTTGATCAACTTGTATTGAGCCATCAGACGATATTTTAATTTCTTTAGCTGTAGATTTTTCACTTTTATTGGCATGTAGCTTTGTAGATATCTCAGCTTCAGTATCTTCATTCGCTTGCTCGCTACTAAAATCAACAATCCTTTCTTTGTTCAGCTTCACGATTTGAGCATCCCGTTCTTGTATCCGCTTGGCAAGTCCTTCGGCAAGCTTCGTCAAATTTGCAATTTGCTCTTCCAAAATTGTAGACATCTTGATACTTGAGAAAATTGGTGAAGAGAAGAGATGAGAGGTAGAGATGGTCCTACTGGGCATGCCAAAATTTGTAACACAAATTTTTTTTATATTTAATTTGGTAAAACACAAAATAGTGTACAATTCAGATGATTTTCGGATCAAAATGTATTTATACGGATCTAATCTCTATTTTTCCTTTGATTCTTCTCTTCAAAACTTGATCTTCAAACGATCTTTGAAATCTTCAGAGTAAATTTTTCTCTTTGATTTTCTCGGACTTGTTGTTTGAACTTGACCTTTGAAGTTTTCAAGGAAGATTTGTATCATCGATTTTCTCGGACTTGTTATTTGAACTTAACCTTTGAAGTTTTCAAGGAAGATTTGTATCATCGATTTTCTTTGACTTGGTATTTGGATTTGATAACGTTAATTCGGAGGCTGACGCCTTGTTTCCGGATCAAATGCCAATTTTGGAATGAATTTGATGAAGAACGCCTTTGACTGCCTTGCTTATGGATCAAACACCGTCTTCGAGATGAATTTAGTGAAGAACGCCTTGAATATTTGAGAGAATTTCACTTATGGAATTTCTTCTCAAATTCTTGAACTCTTCAAATGACTTCTGGTGTGATTTTCAACTGATATGGAGGCCCCTATTTATAGTTGTAGGGAGGGAGATCTAAGGCTGACGTGACACTATCTCATTGGCTGTTGGAAATTGATATATTTCTTTTTGAAAGATATTTACTTGTTGTCAAATACTCTTGATATTTATCATATAATAATATCTTTATTATTTAAATATTTTATCAAATTTTGAATTTCATAATATTCCAAAACTAAATAAATATATATAAAAATCAATAAAAATATTATATATAATATTTAATTTTTTGCTATCTACAATAATATTTGCATAAGAGAAACACTTGCATAATGTTCAACATGATAGTCTAGCACGATTTATCGTTTTCGCAAGAGAAACACTAGAGGATCTTTTGATTTCTTTTACGTAATCTCAGGGAGAGATTTCAAGTGAAGTTGTGGTTTGCAAGGGCACACTACTAGCCTACACGAGTGTGAGGGGATCTCACAACTTTAGTTTACCAAAGAGTTCATAAAGAAGATTGAAAATGTGACATAAGGTAAGAGTCATGTATGTGGAAGCTTCTCGAATAATCTTTTCGATAGAATAGTAATTAATCAGGCAAAGTCAAACTCTTGTATAATACATTACAAATCACACAGAAGAAGGTAATTAATCACATTTGAAAATTAAATGTGACAAAACAAACATTTAACGATGTTGATGAGATTTAAATTTGATACATTTGACTTCAAATTTACATTACTCAATCGCTAGACTATCCCCAGTTGGAACATAGGGATTGATACAAGCAACGATTCCATCAGATAAGAGAACCGGGGATCGATAATTTGGGGTGAAGGCAAATAATTTCTTTTTTATGTTATTTCAATAAATTTACTAGCACGCCGTTCTATAAATAGTTCTTGTCACGTTGAGGTTTTGCGTTCTCGTTATGACTGAGTGCCCTCAATTTATTATTTTATTGCCACCACACACACACACACACACACAGATATATATATATATATATATATATATATAAAGTTGAATTTAATTATTAGTTGAAAAAAAGAGACATTAAAATGAAAGAAAATAATATTTCACTAGGCAGCTAGACCTACTAATAGCTATTGTACTTAGTGATCTAACTGGGCAACCAACCTCTCCCACCCCCTCCAATTATTTATTTATTTATTTTTATTTAAGATCTTATATTTCATATTTGGTATTTCAACACGTGTTTCATAATTAAATTTTGTAGTTTATATTACAAAGTAAAAAAGTAATATAAATTATATACTATAAATTGAAAATTAATTAAATACTAAAACATAAGTATAAATTTTAATTGGGTATAATCAATCATAATTGATAATGTAACATTAAATTAAAACACAGAAAACTAAGATTAATAAAAAAATGAAAACAAAACTAATAAATCTTATCGTGCATGGGATACGAATTGAAATAGCAAATGTTGAATGGCGGGAGCTAACCTTTTAACTTAGACACTTAAACTTGACATACATATGTGGGGAAATTTAATGTTATGTATTGATCATTTATGACAAGAACATAGTCTGCGAATGACGGCACCTCTTTTGGAATATCATTTCGTATTTTTCGTTGAACTCACAACCATAAAAATTGTCCCATTAATATATATATATATATATATATATATATTTAATAATGGCAGAAAACCCTCTTGTAATTGGAGGTATGATACATGACACAATAACGACAGAATGTCATTTTTGTTAGAGGACTATTATTGTATCCTCAATTCTTTCCGTGAATTTAAATTTAGATGTAATTGAAGAAATGTGAATGTTTACGTAATACATGATCACATCAATGCAAATTGACAACCCAAACCACAAGAAGTCATGTATAATAAAGGAAAATATTCAAGGCATATAATATTTTGGTTTTGGGCCAATTATTGATGTTGGTTTATTTATATATTGGATAAGATTGCTAAAAGGCGCTTACCTTCTTGCAGGCCACATGAATTTTGCAATCAAAAGTGTTTTCATTTTATTTGAGTTAATAATACTCTAATATGTTATATTTGGAATAGCTCACATTTCTATTTTTACGTATTAAACAGTACCTATCCATATCCAATGTTTACATGATCTAACAAATTTAGCATAAAAGTAAATTTCATATATTCAAAATATAGCGTGATTTGCCGGACCAAGAAGATAAATATATATTTTAGTTGGTTATAATCTCTTTACTTTTAGTAATTTAACATGTTAAATTTGGGGTAGAAAATTTGTTTACATGCTAAATTTGTTAAATTATGTAAACGTTGACCATCAATATGAGATTTTTTAAATGTTGAGACAAAAGTGTTGAGAACTCCAAATATTGGGTAGTAAAGCGTATATCCAAGAATGTTTATATGCATTTCAATTTGTTTAAAAAAGTATCTTTACTTAATTATTTTTAAAATTCTATCATATATATTTTTTGTATTTTAATTGATATTATTTTAAGAAAACTTTCTCTGTATTTTTTAAATATTCATATTCTAATCTTATTAGATTTCAATAAAATTTATAATATAATCAAAATACGACATCAATTTAATTATCTTGAAATCTCCATCACCTGGTCACCGGTTCTCTTGTGATTTAATTTTCTATCTCTTAGCTTTAATTACCAAGAGTTTATGAACCCTAAATTATTTTTGTCTTTTTAGGATTGTAATTATTTACCACACATTGTTAATATTAATTATAATCATTGTTGTAGAATTCGTCCGCCCAGCGTTCTATTCGTGACCAAAATGGTGTAAGCAATGTATTATTCCGTCAAACTGGTGACATGTTATATTTTAGTAGTTGAGTTTCTATAATAATTAAATATTTATCTCATCTTCGCTGGTAGCGTTGAGTTCTACTTAGTGTTTGAGGTCCCTCGGTTAAAATCCCAATGGGGTGCCTTGATTTTTTTTTTATTAATTTTGAATGGTATTGAAAATGAAATTGATAGGTTTATGTACTTAATCATTATAACAGATTTTAACTTGTGTTTGAAATTTGAATGCAATCTTTTTAATATATAAGTAATATTATATTATAATATATTATAAAAAATAAAATACCTAGTCTTTTTCTAAACAGCCTAGGCACTAGGCATCCCGACCACTAGACTAGCGCCTCGTGAGTTCATGAGTTTTCTTATAAAAATGCTAAAAGAAATATATTGGAATGATGTTTTACATTTCACAAACACTTCCATGCACAAGGAGTAAATAAAACTTATTTCAGACGAATGAGTCAAATTTGCAAGTCAACCCGCAAAAAAAAAAAAAGAATCGGCAAAATCAGTATCAACTGTAAAATTAAAAAGTATCACTCAAAATTCGAATATCCATAAAAAGTAAGAGCCCTGATAGTTATCTTATACTAGTTTATTTAGTTCAACTTGTGATTTTTTCCTTTCCAATTAACGTTTAGAGTTTATAAGAAGTGTAGGGTTTTTTAAGGCTCGTGATTTTTTGGGGTGTTTCTAGTATTTTTTAGATTTTTAAGGGGTTTATTTTATTTTATTAGGGTTTATGTTTTTTTTCTAAGTTTTATTAATCTCAATTATGGGTTATATTTAAGTTGAAAAATAAATTATTGAGCGCAATACATGAGCCCATACGTTAGCGTTGGGCAAATGCATTGAGCGAGACGCCATATTTCAAAAAAACAAATTAATTCACTTTAATTTTAGGATTCACTAATTTTATTCAAGGGTATAAAATTTTTGAGAAAAAAATATATTGAAAATCGGAAAAAAAAAGTTTTTTTTTGGGGGGGGGGGGGGGACGTTCACGGAAGTTATTCTCTTTACATTTTGATGCTTTTTTTTAAAAAGCAAATACTCCATCTTTTAATTTGTTTCAACTTTGTTGAAATATAAATAGTTAACTCATGAGTTTGATAACTTTGATGCACACTCAAAAATAATTTGGATTCACTTATGTCCAAATGAGTATAGTCAAGTCAAGTGAAAACTGCTTGTTTATCGCTCATATATGACAACACATGTAGTTTTAATTTGAATAGTCATTGTGAGGGGTTGAGTGATGTTTGCATTTGTTCGTAACTAAATTGGGATAAACTAGAGAAATCAATAAAATAGAAACCCGCACGAAATCACAATTGTTAATTGTATCATTCATCGGTGCACACGTTTTAATCCACAAATCATATAAACCAGTTATGAATGGATCGTGATCCTCTCAATTTTTATTTATTTTTGTTAAATCTTCAATAATGACAATTTAGCATGTAGCGTGAGCATAGTTTTTTATTTCTCTCTCTTGGGAACCCTTAAACGGGAGAAATCCTATTTGTATACTCATGGGCCTAGCCCATGCAAATGCTTTCATTCAAATTGAAGTACGGCTCGGTCTACGAAACAAAAATGAATACCCACACAATCTATTAGTTTTACATATTACTCCCTCCACCACACAAAGGGAGTTCTCCTTTTTTATTTACACATATTAAGAAAATGCATTTAATATACTTTGAAAATAAAATTGTATATTTTTTCTTAATATGCACTTATTTATTGTTTCAAAGTAAAAAATTATTAATTTCAAAGAACATTAAATGGGGTCTGTTAAAGAAAATGAAAATGTAATACTTATACATACACACATATATGTATGTATGTATACGTATGTATATAATGAAAGTGGACTATAATTTTGGGAAAGAAGGGAGTATTTCAGTAAATTTGATTACTATAGATCATTAGATTTAGTTTAATTTTGTAAGTCTATGTTACATTTATATTATACTTCGTTAAAAATTAATATTAGACTTAACTCACCGTTACAAACCGACCTGTAAAAGAAAGATTATTCACACCTTTATAAATTGACACGTGCCACTTTCTCCATGGAATTTTTAATAGTACTCCAGGACAAATGTGCTTTCCACATTATTTGCATTTGGTTAATTCTAAATACATCTTCCATTTTTTCTCTTCACGGCTCCCAAAATTAATTAAAATATAAATTTTATTTAATTTTACCCTTTTATCCTTACTATTTAAAAATTCTAGAAAAAAAAAGAACAAAAAACAAAGCCTCTATTGAAATAATTTAATTTAGAATTTATTTTAATGCATTATCTACATTAATGTAATAGAGCAGTGGGTTATGAGTTATTTGTTTATTTTAATATCATTGTTAGTGGAGTGTGTTAGTGTTGATAGTGGTAGTAGAGGTGTTAATTGTGAAAGTAGGAGGATGAGATTAGATGAAAGGTTACGTTTGAAATCTATAAATAGTATACATATTGATAAGCCCATTTATTTCATATTTTTCTGGACACTTTAGTCACTGTAAATGTCTTTTTCAGTGTCACTTGTGTCGGAAAAAGAATCAGGAAAGTGGTTTGGACATGACAAGAGTTGAATCTGGCGAAAGATGCATTTTGGCCTTCAAATTAACTGAAATGAATGAAATGGGCATATCAAATAAGGATCGAGCTGACCAGATGATATTGTGCCCACAGTACTCGCGCAGATTTAGGAGAGGCAGTGAAGAGGGCATTTGCGGAAAATGCGGGATTCTGTTGACAGAAGATAGAGTTAAAGATAAAGATGTCGCTGAAGCTTGATCGTTACTGAAATCTGATTGAAGGAGGAAAGGTTGTCCAGATGTCCACCTGAAGGAAGTTTCCTTATCCAGTCAGAGTCCAGTGGGCATAGGAGATCCAATAGATAAGGAAGTTTCCTTATCCAGACAGAGTTTGGCGGGGCACAGCAGATCCGGAAGATATGGAAGTTTTCCATTTTTGGGAAATTCTTATTTGATCCTTGTACTCCTTTCATTACTAGTTTGATTGTTAGAAAACATAACACTTCATACCTTATAATTTCTGCACATTTATTTTCGCACTTAGTTTAGTTTTAACGTTGCTTCGGCCGCAACACAATTTGGGGCCTTATCCCACAGGAAGTAGAAAGTTGTTTAATGTTCGGCGTTAGTGTTGAACAAGTTTTAATTCAATTCCAGTAAGTTATTCTTATTTACCATGAATTTAATTTCTGCGTCTTTAATTCCATCTAGCATGAGTGGCTAGATTTGTATTTCGGGTTTGAACAAAGATGAAGATTTAACACATATTTAAAATTCATGAGGCCATGTGGGTATATTACTGTATGAATGAATTTCTGCCAAGTTTTATTCATATACTAGAAAAGGGCATGTTTAACATGACTAATGTGGCTGATCACTCTTTAATTGTAATGGGCATTCTAAAGCTAAAAGGATTAATGAATCGTGACTGTGTGTTAATTCGATAGTGGCTGGGAACTTGGTGGGTTGTTGTGGGCACACGAGAAATTAATAAACACAACAAACTTGGGTTCTTATAGAGGCACAATGTTTCATATCATTTACATCTCTTAGGAGAACCGAAAGGTGGGTGGTATGTTAGGGATTTAATTGACGATGAATCACTTTTAAATCTAAATCCAAAGGATGAATGATGAGATTGTTGGGGTTTTTTCGAATTATACCCCACATGATCTAATCGGATATTCGTTAATTCCATTAACATGTAAATCATATTTTATATGTGAGTTTATTAATCAAACATGTTGAATATGATCATGCAAGAACATCAAAACTATCGCAGCGGAAACATAGAATACAATGAAACAACTTACATGACGTAGTAGGGTTGCACACGAGATTACAGGTCTAATCTCATTATTGTAGGAGAACCGATTGAACACAGGCCTTCTTGATGATGTTCGAATTCTCCAGAGATGATAATAACACTCCTTGATCTTCTACTGTATTCCCGTACCTTATTTATATGTAAAGTAGGCTACAACCTACTAAACTGTGTGGATAACCTAGGGAATCAAGTGAGCAAGAGAGGGGCTGATTTTTTGTACATAATTTTCATCCCCCTCCTTAATTAATAAGGAGGGGGACGAAAATCCTCACTCCCAACCCTAATGGGTTGGGCCTCTCCACTTGTTCCATTCCCTCAATCCACTTAAATGTTAATTGGGATACAGTAGAGATCTAGAAAAATATTAAATTAGCCTACTAATTTATTTAATTTCTAATATCTAATACATAGATATAATTAAATAAATTAAATATTACTTTTATTCCACCAAAGAAATAACACTGACCTACCAATTTAATACATATTTGCTTATATGCTTTATCCTTTAGTCCAACCATTCCCCATGTTTAAGACATAATGTTCATTAATTAATTATGTAAGCTCTGACAGCTATAATTAATTAATATCTCTATTCCTAGAGGAGTACCAACACAAGCTTTATCATGTACATAATAAATTCCACCTGCAGGGTTTCACATGCACTTGCGTTTACTCAATGGGACATCATCAACATGACTCACCAGGACATGGTGACCATATATATCACGACCCATCATATATGTAAATGTTACTCCTAAAATATCGAGGTTATTGATCCTATCAGGAATCTTACTCATTGATAAATCAAAGCAGTAGACTTAACATCTATATGTCCGCCACTATATATGGGTTAAGAATCCAAACTCTGTGGATCTTTATTCTGTCACGACCCCAAATTAATATCTGATTAATATGAAGTGTGACTGGCACGACTCGATCCCAATAAAGGATGGATCAAGGCGCGAACCGGAAATAATTAAATAAAAGAAGGAACTACTGTATTCCAGGAACGATAATTGCTGTGAGCTCGAATTCTGAACTAACTTTAAGTACTCACAAGAGATAGAATAATAACAGTACTTAATTGATTATCGAGTTATGGAACTCGTCCAGAACAAAAGATGAAATGTTGAACTTGTGATATAACTCAGTTGCGGAAGCAAAAGAAAGACAATAATAATAATAGTAATACAAGGTCATCTGAGCCTTGTACCAAAAAGAACTCCACTCTCAGCACTTCTCCCTTCCACACCAGCTCAACCTGCACATTTAAAAACAAACATGCAAGGCTAAGTACAAGGGTACTCAGTGAACACATTGCCAAAAATATTTCTGAATTGAAACTCATTTTCTTGTCATGCATCTGAGTAAACACACATGGGTTTTATCTAAAAAGGCCCTATGTTTTACTAAATTATTTTATGTCATTGAGCGCTCTTTTCTGTTGTATGATCATCCATATCTCACTGAAAGTCGAGGAATAGCTCCGCTCAGCCTTTTCCACAAACATCGGGGAATAGCTCCGCTCAGCCTTTTCCCTCGAACGCTTAACATAACTAAATGCCGAAGAATAGCTCCGCTCAGCCTTTTACACGCACATTTAGCATCGTCGATGTCTTAGTCAGGAATAGCTCCGCTCAGCCTTTCCCTCTTCCTAATATCACCGACTCAAGTGTACACTAACCTCTGTTAACACGCTAAGTTAGCACGAGGCCCGATCGATTTAAGAGTTAGAAAGCCCCTTGCGAGCTAACTAAATGCAGATAAGGATATCATACAAAACAAAACATTCTATGCATGACAATAATTTATTTGCATCAGATTAATTAACTGCAGGTGAGTAAAAACTCAAATCATTATTTGGACTAAAAGTCCGTTAAAAAGAAAGCCCACCTTTCACCGAGATTTTAACACTTGAACTGCAGCAAAAGTTCCTCCGTACTTTATCTTGCACTGGACAGCTTGCCTTCATAGAGTTAACATAAAACTGAGTACGTTGAACCAAAAACGTTGTTTGGACTCAACATGAAATTGAAGGCCTATTAGGGTCTAGTATCCGTTCTAAATTTTTCTTGTTTAAGGGTAAATCTTGACCCTAGATCTTAACCAGAAAAAGATATTCATCGACATTATTTAAGGTATCAAAATACCTTAACATTATCACAACTAGATTCTAGGAACAAAATCATCGCTAAGTTCGTTGACTAAACATCGTTTGGCACAACGTCTAACTTTGGAAAATTCTCTGTTTTTACTCACTAAAGTGTAGGGATTGTACCATATACCAATAGAAAGCCACGGAAGTCTAGTTTACGGCTAAATCTACGGTTACTTAAGACGATAACTAACGAAAAAGTTATGATCATTTTACTAGAAGGTGGCAGATCTGCCAGAATTTCCGAAAACAAACTCGTGACCTGACTTTGAAGATTTTTCACGATCGATTCAGGAAGAGTTACGGACTGAGATATATATCATTAGAAAGCCATGGAAGTCTAAAATTTTTACAAATTTACAGTGGCTTAATATGATAACAAATGAAACGGATATACCCGTTTTACTAAAAGGTGGCAGAACTGCCATGACTTCATGAAAACCGAAACATTACCCAACTTTGCCGATTTTTCATAATTTACTCAGAACGAATTAGAGAATGAGACCTATACCATTGGAAAACCACTTAATTCTAGTTTTCGGAAAAATTTACGGTGTCTCAATTCAACGTAAAACGAGGGAGTTATGTTCGTTTTACCGAAGGGTGGCAAATCTGCCGACCCGCTCGCGCGAAATACGCGAACTCAAGCCAAACTTCACAAGCCTTTCTATATGTTCGAATCATGCATTTTAACACATCAAACCTCACCCCAAACATACCTCTATGCACTAATCAACTCATAATCATCTAACATGCTTTGTATATAACCAAGACATGATTTCCAACACAACACCAAACCTATATATATATAACTCATGCAACTAGAAATATATATATCTTCATAACTCATGGTTTCTTTCGATATACCTTTCAACAATGGAGAGAAGCTTTAGGAGGTTGGAGATGGTGGGATCAAGCTTTGATTATGGATGTCACTTCTACTATCCTTCTCTCTTGCTTCGAAAACAATGGAGGTGAATGTTCTTGGTGCTTCTCCTCTAAAACTTTCCACAAGATGAAGATGGAATGAAGAAGAAGAAGAAGAAGAAGAAGAAGAAGAAAGGAAAGTAGCTGCTATTTGATCTCTCTCTCTCTCGACAATTTGCATCAAAAGCCAAGAAGATGGAGTGAAGAAGGGTGGATGGTTGCTTTGCCTTTTCTCTCTTCAACTTGTTACGTAAATGGCTTTGAAATTGAGAAGGGAAATGGAAACCTTTGATTGCTTCATACACATATAAAACACATCCCCCAAAATCATGCATTAATGGATAGGCTAGTATAGGTAGAGTGACATAGGCCATGGGAGAGGTGAGGGAGAGGTATGGCCTCCTATGCCTTGGGAGTTGACCAAGAAAATACCGGGTTTAAATACCAGTTATTCGGTATTTTCCGTCTCCGGAAAAATCCCGAATTTACCCGAGCTTGATGAAATAAATCACTTATTTTAAAATAATAATTTATTTGAAATTATGAATTTTTAAAATACCACTTCGAAATACTGGTTTTAATTTATCGACCATTAAAACATCCGAACTAGAGAATATCTAATTCTCTCGGATTTTAAATCACCCTGTTTAAATTGTCTGAATTTAAACACTAATGACTGGAGAATATCTGATTCTCCTAGTCCTAAAAATATTTATCAGAATATCTAATTCACGATAAACACACACCGCAAATTTTGGATTTATCTGAAATTACAATTCCAGCTTTCCATAACTAAAAAGGGAATTAAACCCTAACTGAATTAATTAACCCACCTACGGGGATTAATTGACCTTGAATTCCATGGAACTTAACGGATACATTCAACCCTAATCTGACTGGAAATTACTATACTAAATAGTAATTGCAACAATTTACTGCAATTAAGCAACAATTAATTTACGGGGTATTACATATTCTCTCCCTTTAGGGTCAGAACAGAGAACAATATCTTATCGTGATCCTCCTCAATACACATGTCAGTGTATCAGAATAATCAGTTAGTCAAGATAAACTAACTATCAAATTATTCTACGATGTCCAATGGTTGGTACAGGACCATCTAAACCGCGAGCCTTTTAATACTTTTCAAGGAATCCAATGATATGATCTTTACTGTGTGTTTATCCATACCATATCACCTACAATGCAAGTATATGGAAACATACATATAAATATATAACAATAAATAAATGCACAAACAGTGACTGCAATTAATATTCAATCTATATCGTCAAAATATTGTAGAGTGTATACAAAGACAAGCTTTTTAGTATACAATCCTAACAGTCTCCCACTTATACTCAAAGCATGTCATACGCTGTCGTCACGCGCTCAAAATAAATCTGTTCTTCCGAATGCCCAAATGGGTGTAGTATGTGGAAAGCACAGGTCGAATCCTCAGGGAACGGTGTAATCCTTCTTTCTGCTGTAACTTTGGGGGTTTTAAGAGAGAGAGTTTAATGTAAAACTGAAAATAAGAAGTAAATAAATCAATAATAAATAATCCGGATGAAATCACAAAGTCATAACGGTATGCCCACGTCGATCATTGATGCAAAAATCATATCCACACAATCAAATAAACCAGTTATGGAATACCGGAACCCGCTGACGCATTCCTCATTTCTCCTTAAGTGTTATTGAATAAAAGAACCCTTATTATTCGCCTTCTTATCAATTAACAACCCGCAAGAACCCTTAACAGATTTAATTAATCAATAGCTTTAAGAAATAGAGAAACCCAGTTATATTATAGGCATACGGACCCGTATGCCCACAATATCCCCATATGCCCATTGACAAAGAAAGTCAATTCTACCACTTATAAAATCAATTCGACAATTACAGATCTATCGATTCTACTTGGTTTTAGACCTTAACTAATCAATTGTATATTGTGCACTACACAACTAATTAATCAAGAACATAATCCTGCTATCTCGGAGCATAAAAAGGTACAAGCATGTGAATTTGTATATAGCAATTTGATCTCATGATATGGGCATATCGAAACTAATGTGATTTCATTCCGGAAAATAACTTATTCACTCATATCAATACAAGCGATTATTAAAATACAATAAACTAACTATTAAACTAAAAATATAATTATCTCAGTATAGAACGGGATGCCCCTTTCAGAATAATATGACACAACTTATATAGGCATAACGTTTCCTCCATCATTAAGTATCATATCTGATTTGGCATTTGTGATCGCGGATTCCTTCCTCAAAATCGATAGTTCATCATTATTCCATATCTTGATAATTTTCCTTCCATATTTGCAGTATTATTCCATTCATATTTTTCACACCTTCCATCTTCATATTATTCCTGCAATTAACAAAAAGATAATGATTTAAGTCTCAAATAAATAGAAATACAGATAATAAATGTGTAATATTTGAGACTTATCATCTCCCCACACTTAAACTTATGCTTGCCCCAAGTATGAAGAACACAAAGAAAAGGAAAGAAAGAAAGAAACGAACGAAAGACAGAAAAGGAGAAATAAACGAAAAATAAAAGGACGCTAATTCAATTGCCAATCATAAACTTGTGAATCAATTAAATCAAAATTAGAATTATCAACCATCATTCCTCAATCTTAAAATTAATGCATTCTCCATCTAATCAGTCAAAACAGTCAAATAGCAATAGGAATCGCACAAATATCACAACTCTCAAGTGTTTAATAATGGAAGGTGTTTGCTCTCAAATAAATCATTCCGCAAGTTATTATCAACCATAGGTTTGCGAACATTCTCTTTTCGCCACCACTATAGTCATATGACAGGTAATCATCAAAAGGACTTGATTTTGGTTGTAATGGGGCCAGGTTAACGGGTTGGAAATATTTTGAAACTAGGCTAGCATCATAGAAAATGGTCGGAGTTATACGCTGAATCAATCAAATCAAAACCCAACACAATTTCTAATATACCCAAATGACTTCATATGCCTTATTTCCCATATGCCCAATTTTCACAATGCCACATTTCAATCGACATTTTTTCCTTTTTTTTTCTTTTTCTTTTCATACTCAAAAGACGATTTTTTTTCTTTTCTATTACAAACAAGTATCCAGATAAATACCTTTTTTTTTCTAACGCCTTGATGATTTTTTTCTTCTTCTCAAAATAAACAAAACTCCACCATTTCTATGATTAAGGACAAGTTACATTTTTAATATTTGTGGTAGAGTGATTTTTTTTATTTTTGTAGGCATTTGAACAAACTGGCTCATATAAAGCTCAAAGAGGCTAATAAAATGATAATCAATAACTGGGCAGGCTCTTTAGGCTTGATGTGGCTATAAAGAAAAAAAAAGTGCCTTTATCATATGAATACATGCATAATGTCAATGTGGTCTTGAATAAGAATGAAAGCAAATTCTAGAGAAAAACAAACCCAGGAAGAAAATCACACTTGAAAAGAATTGAGATTTTAAAATGAATCAATCTCTTAAGGCTCAAATCTCACTGGTTTTCAGCTATTTGAAAGTTCATCATACCGATTATGATGTGAAGAAAACAAAAATTTTCAACCATTCAATCCATAACCAACTCTAATCTTAATTCAAGTAAAAATCACAATTTCACAATTTGGCAATTAAATTGACTCAAAAAAAATAAAAAAAAAAAAACACAAAAACAAACGAAGTTCTCCCTCCTCACACTTAAAAATTATCATGGTCCTCCATGTACAAATAAACAAGAGAAGGAAGAAAACTAAACAAGACTCGATAAAAATATTAAAATAAAATAAAATAAAATAAAAAATAATAAAGGAAATAACCGTCCTTCAATTGGGTAGAAACTGGAGTTGAAGTTGGAGAGATACATGGCGAAGATGGCCTCCATTCAATCCAAATGCCCATTTTGAAATTCAACCTACAAAATGTTGTGAAATGCGGAAATGGCTTTTATTAAAAATAAATAACCAAAAATGCGAAAATGAAGAGAGAAGGAAAAAAACGATGGGTTGACTCCCAATAGCGCCTTCATTTATAGTCTTTGGCTAGATTTTGGATCTCAGAAACATGCTGGAACGAGAGGTGGGGTATCTCCACCATGCCATTTGTTACACCCTTTGAGTGGTATACAATTGTATGCAAATGGGCATATGGACGATGTCTTCTTAGGGGCATATGCTTTTCTGATGGCATCTTTGAAATTCTCATTAATATCGTCCGGTGCATTGTTATTAACCTTGCTCTCGGCTAATCCCCATTCAAACGTGTCATCCACAAAAGCTTTCAAACTCGATTTTTTTACTGGAGGTTTGATTTCTTTTTCAAGTTCCATTTTATTTTCAACAAACCTGCCAGGAAAAGGAGAAATTAGTGCAACATTAGGTTTAATTGATTTAGCACATACCTCAATTTTTTTAGCTTCAATTGTGGGCATATCAGATGTCTCTTGAATATCAGGATTGGGCATATTGACCACCTTGGGCATACAATCTATTTTGTCAAGATCAAGCAACTCCTTTCGCTTGCAGATCGCCGTCTCCAACCTAGAAATGACATGACCCATTTTCACTATTTGTGCTTGCACATTATCAAACCCCACTCGAGTTTCTTGTTGAAATGCTCGCGTTTCTTTTTGAAACTCGAGGTTGTTTTGGGCCAATTCAACAACAATTTCTTCTAAGTAACTGCTTGGTGCCGATTGGGGTTGTTGTGCCCAATATTGGTCTTGTGGTGGTATGCCATGTTGCTCATAACTCAGGGTTCCATGGCCTTGTTGAATTGTCCGCGTGCTCATCTTCATGAACATACTATCCAATCTCTGGTATGGTGTATCAATTCGTGGATCTTGGATGAGCTCTTCTGCGGCCATTTTTCTTAATCTCTCCACTTCGAATTGTTGATCATTATCAGCAATGATGGATATTAAGGTCATAGCATCTTCTGGAGTTTTATTCATCAAAGCACCTCCACTCGCTGCATCAATCATGCTCCTTTTAGAAGGCACAAGTCCTTCATAAAAATACAATATTAGCATATTATTAGGTATTTGATGATATGGGCATATAGAGCACAATCTTAGAAATCATTCCCAATAAATATGAAATGATTCACCGATCTCTTGTTTAATTCCACATATTTCTTTCCTTATAATAGCCATCTTATATGAAGGAAAGTATTTTTCTAAAAACTTTATTTTCATCTCTTTCCAATTAGTTACGGAACAAGGTTTTAAGCTAAATAACCAATCTCTAGCACCATTTTGTAATGAAAATGAAAATGCTTGTAATTTAATGTATTCAGCCATGTTCCCTTGTGCTTGAATAGATGAACAAACAAATTCAAAGTATCTCAAGTGTTTATGTGGATCATCACTATGTAAACCATGAAATTTAGGTAATATTTGAATAAAATCATGATCAAGTTCAAATTCCTCAGTAATTTGAGGCAAGGTTATGCACAATTTTAAGTTTTCATCATCAGAAAATGCTAACTCCCTTAGAGTATGATTTTCAACTGCCATTTTTTTCTGCTTCTGATTTTGATATGGGGTGGAAGGTAGACACAAATGCTTATCACGCCTTCTCCATTTTTTTCCTCAATCTTCTCACTGTCCTTTTCGATTTTTTTACAGACTAACCTGCAAGAGAAGAGAAAAGAAGTAAAATAGAAAAGTAAAACAAAGTAAATGGATAGAAAGAAAAATTACTAATGCCGTTCCCCGGCAACGACGCCAATTTTGATGCCCTGTCGTTACGCTCTCAAAATAAATCTATTCTTCCGAATGCCCAAATGGGTGTAGTATGTGGAAGGCACAGGTAGAATCCTCAGGGAACGGTGTAATCCTTCTTTCTGCTATAACTTTGGGGGTTTTAAGAGAGAGAGTTTAATCTAAAACTGAAAATAAGAAGTAAATAAATCAATAATAAATAATCCGGATGAAATCACAAAATCATAACGGTATGCCCACGTCGATCATTGATGCAAAAATCATATCCACACAATCAAATAAATCAGTTATGGAATACCGAAACCCGCTGACGCATTCCTCATTTCTCCTTAAGTGTTATCGAATAAAAGAACCCTTATTATTCACCTTCTTATCAATTAACAACCCGCAAGAACCCTTAACAGATTTAATTAATCAATAGCTTTAAGAAATAGAGAAACCCAGTTATATTATAGGCATACAGACCCGTATGCCCACAATATCCCCATATGCCCATTGACAAAGAAAGTCAATTCTACCACTTATAAAATCAATTCGACAATTACAGATCTATCGATTCTACTTAGTTTTAGACCTTAACTAATCAATTGTATATTGCGCACTACACAACTAATTAATCAAGAACATAATCCTGCTATCTCGGAGCATAAAAAGGTACAAGCATGTGAATTTGTATATAGCAATTTGATCTCACGATATGGGCATATCAAAACTAATGTGATTTCATTCCGGAAAATAACTTATTCACTCATATCAATATAAGCGATTATTAAAATACAATAAACTAACTATTAAACTAAAAATATAATTATCTCAGTATAGAACGGGATGCCCCTTTCAGAATAATATGACACAACTTATATAGGCATAACGTTTCCTCCATCATTAAGTATCATATCTGATTTGGCATTTGTGATCGTGGATTCCTTCCTCAAAATCGATAGTTCATCATTATTCCATATCTTAATAATTTTCATTCTATATTTACAGCATTATTCCATTCATGTTTTTCACACCTTCCATCTTCATATTATTCCTGCAATTAACAAAAAGATAATGATTTAAGTCTCAAATAAATAGAAATACAGATAATAAATGTGTAATATTTGAGACTTATCAGCATGTCTTTCAAGTATAAAACAAAACTGACAAACTCTCCAACTCTATCTAAATCTTAAACGCAATCCCGGGTTTGCATCTGACCCCCATTTTCTCCACGTGACCATCGAAGGTCTTAGCCGGCAGGCTCTTCGTGAATAGATCAGCCAAGTTGTCCTTGAATGTAATCTTGACCACTGTCACATCTCCTCATTAACGATTTCTCGTATAAGATGGTACTTTCTCTCTATGTACTTACTTGCCTTATGGGCTCTGGGTTCCTTCGAATTTACCACTGCACCAGAGTTATCACAGTATATCATGATACTCTTTAGCAAATTAGGATCCACACTCAAATCCAATAAGAAGCTCCGGAGCTAGACCGCTTCCTTTGTAGCCTCAGAGGCAGCTACTTATTCAGCTTCCATGGTGGAGTCAGCTATACATTTTTTCTTGATGCTCCTCCATGTAATAGCTCCGTCTCCCAAGGTAAATAAATAGCCTAAGATAGATTTACTCTGAGTCCGTATAACCCAAAGGCACAAGACTATCAGCGCAATATACCAGCATATAATCTCTAGTCCTTTTCAGGTACTTGAGAATATTCTTTAGTGCAGTCTAGTATCCTTATCCAGGGTTAGACTGATATCTGCTTACCATGCTAACCGCATAGCATATATCAGGCCTAGTGCATAGCATAACATACGTGTGGCTTCCTATAGCCGAAGCATATGGAATCCCCTTCATCTCATCTATCTCAACCTGTGTTTGGGGACACATTTTCTTGGATAGATGAATTCCATGCCTAAAAGGTATAAAACCTTTCTTGGAATCTTGCATGTAAAATCTAGCTAGCACTGTATCGATATAGGTCACCTGGGATAGGCACATCATCCTTTTCTGGTGATCTCGAAGGATCTTTATGCTAAGGACGTGTCTAGCTTCTCCTAAATTCTTTATATCGAACTACTTGGATAGCCACACCCTTATGTTTGATAAGACCTTTTTATTGTTTTCAATAAGGAAGATATCATCAACATACAGTACGAGAAATGCTACCACATTTGTGTCACTCTTCTTGTAAACACAGCTCTTATCCGGGTTTTGGACGAATCCATATGACTGGATCACCTCATCAAACCGGATGTTCCAAGACCGCGACGCCTGCTTAAGTCCATAAATCGATCTCTTAAGCTTGCAGACTAGGTGCTCTTAGCCTTTAGCAATGAATCCCTCTGGTTGCTTCATGTGGATGTTTTCTTTAAAACTTTCATTTAGGAAAGCTGTCTGACATCCATTTGCCAAATCTCATAATCCAAATGAGTAGCAATAGATATGAGAATCCAAATTGACTTAAGCATGGCAAACGGCGAGAAGGTTTCCTCATAATCTATCCCTTCTTTCTGAGTATACCTTTTCGTCACCATTCTAGGTTTGAAGGTTTCAATCTTCCCATTATATCCTCTCTTTCTTTTGTAGACACACTTACACCCAATGGGTTTGACCCCATCTTGTGGTTTTACAAGCTCCCAATTTTGATAGTGATCCATAGATCTAATCTCTGACTCCATTGCAGTTCTCCAAGAATATGCAACTTTGTCTTCAATTGCCTCATCGTAGGTCTTGAGATCCCATTTTACTATCAATTTTGGTCCCATTTTTTTTTACAGAAAATCTTCAAAAAAACACCATCAAATCCACCACCAACCTCTCCTTGCCTTGACCACCCATGATAATATTAAATCAAATCGCACCAAAACCATGTATAAATGAAACTAGAACACTTTATATGATTCTTGATGCAACAATTCTTCTCTACAAACATTTTTTAATGCAGAAATCATGGAGTCCCCACCTCAATGTATGATGAATTATTATAGTTGTAATGACTACATTTACAGAAAAGAAGGAGTCTAAAATCAGTTGAGAAGAATGATGATATGCTCAAGTTGGGGAAGAAAGAACAGAGAGCATCAATGCCAAAGTTAGCCCTTTTTTTTTACAAGTGCCAAAGTTAGTCTTATCTCTTCAATTACTCCAATGTTTCATCTAAGCAATAGCTGCAAAAAATCAAAGTAAGAACATAATAGTCATTCATCTATCTAATCAAACTTCTATTACTATTCCAAATCAACAAACAAACAGTTTTGGAGGAAATGGATATGCATCACTTTTGCTCCAAAACACATAAAAAACCATGGAGTTCAACCTCAATTCATATTTGAAAAACTCCAGGAATTTTCTCAACCCAAACATGAGCCCCAATTCTGATTCCTATGTTACTTAGGTAATTAAACAAGCGATTGGCATGCACTATATGTGCTTCAATTATGGGCTTCATTTGAGGCCACCTACTCACCATCACCTTCCTAATTTCCATGATTGATGATCGCAGATGTTGCAGAGCCAGGCGGTGGAGGAGGACGATGACGAACGCAACTTGAACATGAAATTGTGGTTTGTGGTGCAGATTTCTTGGAAATTGTAGATATTGGGTTGGTCGAGGAGAACCCAATCACAGAGGCTAGAGAGAGAAGTCCAGGCTGAGGCGGAGGAGCTGTGGGAGTCTTTGTAGAAGCTGGAGGTGGAGGCGGTGTTGGGGAATAAGAAATCATCAGAGCTAGTTAAGAGTGAAGGGTTTGAGGAAGAATTTTTGGGGATTTCTTGGATTTTCTTAATTGCCTCTGTAATTGATGATAGAGAAGCAGATGTCGTTGTCATATTTTTGGGAATTTTTATGAATTAGGTGGTTTGATTTGGGATTTTAGCTAAATTAGGGCTACAGTTCGTCCAAAAACACACGCATGAGTCACGTGTGTTGATGCACATTAGTTTCTAATTCTAACATTCAAGTTAAAATCGCGGGATCAAAATTGACAAGCATAATCCTATGGGACCAATTTGCACAATTTGTTTTGAAAAAGAACAAAAAATGGTAGTATCAGGACCAAAAGCGGAGAAACGCATGTTCTATGGGACCAAAAATGAAATTAACTCTTCTTAGTGTTCTTGAACACACTACAATATGATTGGATGAATGGAAGCAATAAAAACTTGGATCTTAGTGTGTGTGTGTGTGTTGGTCTTGATTATGCGTGTGTTTCTTTACACACACACACCCACACACACATATATAATTTTGGGCAAATTTCATATTAATCCTCTTTGTTTTTCTGAAAAATAAAAAAAATCATGTGTTTAATAAATTGTCTAAAAATCCCCTCTGTTATGTAAGAAGGTGAATTACACTTGTTAAGAAAGATAGTATGCTTTATTTTTTTTTTTACAATTTTTTTTATAGATAAATATATTTTATATCATTTGAAAATTTTACTATTTGGTTATACTACTACTTTTTAGCTATTTTGATAATTTCGTATGTTACTTATTTTTTCACATATAAATATATTTTATATTAATTAAAAATTATAGTATTTGGTCAAACTACAATTTTAAAAAATTGATTATATTTAAAAAATAATACAAAAATTATAAAAATAAGAATCATACACTATTTTTTAGCAAATGTAATTCACTTTCTAAAAAATGGACTTTTTTGATGAATTATACATAACAGAGGGAATTTTTAGACTATTTATTTAACACAGGGATTTTTTTGATTTTTTGAGTAAACACAGGGGAGTTATTTGAATTTTGTCCTATAATAGTTCCAACATGTACTAATTCTTGGTGTGAGAAGTAGGAATGATGCTTATTTAATTCAAAGCCTTTATGACTCAAGTATTCTTCACTACAAATTCAATTTACATTTTTGCTTCATTTTTATCTATTTATTTATTATTTTGTATTTTGTCTTTTTTGTTTTATATATTTTGATTAAATTCAAAATTAAGCATATTATATAAAAAGTTAATACGTCAACATCATCATCTTCTTCTTCTTCTTTTTCTTCTTCTTCCTCTTCTTCTTCTTTTAAACCCTACGTTGAGTATTATGATTTTAATCTATTTGATTAAGCTATATATATTTTACTCAAAAAAGGACTCGGATATAACTTAAAGTTAGGATTACCCATTTGACCTTCAAGTGACGTCATTTCGTGCTCTTATTTTAGAGACTCTATCCCTATGCCCTTAATTATGGTATAGAGTATGTTAATGTCCTTAATAAGTCACTATGACATAATCTTTATGTATAGGTATTAACCCGAGGCAACAAGCTTAGCACATACAAATTTGAGGTTAAAGCGATAACTACTATTAGCTAGAAATTAAAGTGAGCCTAATTACCAAAATCTTTCAAAAATATATTTAATTTCATATTATTTTGAAATTAAAATGGATTATGCTGATGATGCTCAATGTGGATTTGATACGACTCATATGAGGAATTTAGAAGATGTTATGGAATATGATATAGTTGATATGTGATCATATTATGGTTGGTCTCCGCTATGTTTATTGAGTGTATGAATTATGACATGTCAAATGTGGATTTATGTATATTCTTATTGTAAATTGTTGGAGGAATGTACGAGCATGCCCACAGAGTGTTTTCTGACATGCATCCCAAGATTTTAAAAATGTTTCGATGAGGGCACGTGACGGACATGAACTATTGAAGACTCTTATGTAGTTGACCAATCTTTTATCTTTCTTTGATGATGATTAAACTGTTGAATGATTCATATGCTTCCCCTGTTTATTTTTTGTGATAATCAATCGAATTTATTATTGTCTACAGTGCTTTTGTTGAATATTGATTATTATCACGTGTACGCTTGTGAGTGTTTTGGCCAACTAGATCTTTTGTGAATTGATTACTATTATCTTAATATGGTTGATCAATCCTATATATTTCTCTGTCCATTTCTATTTGCTTTTGTCTAGTCAAATAATTGTATTTTTTGGCGTTTGATCACTACCAAATAAATGGTCTTTAGTGACAATATTATTAGCAACGATAAATGTCGTCATTGATAATAGACTTAAGTAGCGATATGCCATCTCTAATAATTACTTGTCATTTTTAATGACATTTTTTGTGATGACTATGTCGTCACTTAAAATATTTTTTAATTTATTTAGGACGAACTTTTAGGGACGCTCTAGTTGCAATGAATTGATATTGTCGCAAATAAAATATTTATAAGTGAGAACAATGTCATCACAAAAATTTTATTAGAGATGACATGTGATGATTAGAAATGACATGACGTTACTAAAAGTCTAGTATTAGTGACGACATTTGTCGTCGCTAATAATCTTGTCTCTAAAGATCATTTTTTATAGTGGATTGGTAAACGTAACTTTTTTTTGGCATACCTAGTTCTAAATGGATTGTTGTATTTGGAGAATTTTCTGTGAGATTTAATTTCTTCTTTTGTGTGTGTTCGGTTAGCACATTGACTCCTCTGGTTTAGGGGTACTACAAAGTTGTTACGATTAAAATTCAAAGGGGCAGACTTGGGTGAGACCGTCTCATACATGAGACGGGTCAATACTCACATGCGGGGATCAATATTTATGGGTGAAGTATATCATTAACTCACATGTGAGTATCATTATTTATACCCGCATGTGAGTATCATTATTTATGGGTGAAGTATCATTAACTCACATGTATCATTATTTATGGGCGAAGTATCATTATTTATAGGTGAAATATCATTAACTCAGATGTATTGATCCGTCTCATGTATGAGACCGTCTCATACAAGTTTTTGTCAAATTCAAATGTAGTTGATCACAATCCAATGGAATGATCGAAATAAGGGATGGCCCGTGCTATCCTTTTCAGAGTAATATTTACACAAACACTAAACCGAAGAGGCAATACTCGAGAGCACAAAAGTGTTTCCCTTCACACAAAAACTAAAAAGCTAATAATGATCAAACTAAAATTGTATTTCTTTTCCTCTCAAAAATGAAAAAAAGAACAGAAAAAATGTACAAATCCAAATCCAAATCCCAATTGATTCAATATTGAACTGCAGCAGACAGTTTACTAAGTTGATCAAGAACATCAAGAACCTCTCCTCTACTCTTCACAATCCTATGAAACACTTGCCTAACCTGTTGCTGCAGGGGCCCCAGCCCCTCTTCCATTTTCCGGCAAATCTCCGCCAGCTCTTCCACCTGCGCTGCCATCTCTGCCACCTTCTCATCCTCCAACGGAAACACAAAAGCGTCCGCGAAATCGACCAGCGACAGCGCCACCTTCTCCATCCTCTGCAGCTCCTCCAACAATCCGGGAGTCCCTTTCTTCTCCTTCTTCTTCCACTCCTCTCCGATTCTCTCCTGCAACCCGATTATGGGCTGAGCCCAAATCGAATTCTTCGGAATCTGGAAATGCGTCGACAACCCGTTCCTCTCTTGGCACGGCACCGCCGCCACCAGCGCCCACACCACGAACACGAGCATCGTGTTCATGATGTACACGGGCAGAGCCAGACCAGCCGCCTCCGCCCCGCGCGGCGCGGCCAGGCTGCTCAGCATCGTCTGCACCTGCTTCGCGGCGGACCACGACTTCGCGACGGACCACGACAGCGACCGCAGGTTCCCGACGGGGCGATCCTTACTAGACAAACCGCCGCCGATGCGCCGCCCGAATGACCTTGTCCTCTCCGTCCATTTGCCGTGAGAGTTGCTACTGGTGTTCTCCTTATCATCGAAATTCATCGACGTGATCAGCGTCGCGAGCGCCTTCCGCGCGCGGCGGACTTGGCCTTCTCCGACGGGGGTCTGGCGCAGCGCGGCGACGGCGATCTGCGCGAGCTTCTGCCAGTGGAGGATGAGGTCGAGGCCATTGGTGACGGCGTTGAAGACGTCGAGAGCCTTGACAGATCTTTCTAGAAGGTCGGGGACGAGGCGGTCGAGCGGGGGGCGGGAGAAGTGAGACGCCTCACGGCCGGAGAGGAGGACGGCTTTGAATTCAGCCTCGCAGCAGAGGAAGGCGTCGAGGAGGTCGTGAAACCAGGAGATAGTGAGGAGAGGCGGAGGGTCGTGGGTGGCGCAGGGGGAATCTACGGCGGGGAGGAGGGCGGAGAAGCGGTCGGCGACGTGCTTGAGGAAGACGTCGAAGTCTTCTTGATCTTGATCATTATTGCTGTCGATGGAGTTGACTTGGTTGCGGCGGATGCTTATGCGATTGAGGAAGGAGCCTTGATTTTCAGTTCCCGGCATTGTTGATTGATGATTGATTTTGTGGTGAATGCTGAAATTATATTAGAGATGGAAGAAATGGTTGAGGGAGGAAGACATTGACGGTTTTGGCAGTTAATTGATATTAATTGAGGAAGGATGGATGATAGTTATGTTTTGTCGGGAGCGTGACCGTTTCTCCATTCATGCGACTTTGCTAACTACTTTTATGTATCTGTCTTCTTTTAATTACTATACTACCCTTGCTGCGTTACATTTTTATTCATATCGATCAATATCATGTGCGAAAAACCTAAATTCATAAAAATTTTACCCTTACATTACATAGTTAATTGTGAAAAATAGATGAAATTTGACACATTTTGCGATTCAGACACCGATTAATTTTGAAGCGTTGTATATTTTACAGCATATAATTTTACATTTTGTTGCAAAATTGATAAAGAACATGAAAGATTGAAAACCTAATTCTCCGTCTCTTCCTTTGTAGGTGTTATCGTGCATGAAGAGTTTTTGTTTTTTTTGAAAAAGAATTTCTAAAAATTTTAAGAACGAATTTCATCTTTAAGTGTATATTTTATGAAATCGCATAGTTTAATTGGTCCTACAGTCTTACTATGTTGTCATTAGTCAAGAGAAACACAAGAACTGTATACTCCAAATACAATGGCGTACTATATATGGTTAAAATTTGGGTTAATTACGAAATAATATATCAACTTAGATACATTTTATAATTCATACGTGAATGTTGAAATTTTGGACTAACAATACAATTTTATAATTTGTTCTAAATTAGATGCAACTTTAAACAATATTCCAAACTGATATTTAGTGTTAATAAAAATCATACTATATAATTATGTGTATATATACAGTTTGGTAAATTCATGTTATATTGCGCTTTATGGTGTCTATTTGGGGACAAATTGCAAAAAGTCTCTTGGTTTCAAATTTATATATAATATTTCAAATTATGTCGAACTTTGATCTTTCATTGAATAGATCACTCATCTAATGAGTCTATGGAGGTTATCACATTATTAGAAATAGAATGAATGTGGACCCATTGAAGTTATCAAAATTGGTGTCTTGTTTAAGATCATTCTATGAATTAAAATCTGCAATATAGACCAAGATATTGTCAAAAATAATTAATGACCGATAAAATTATTAACATACCACTCAATTCGTAATACATAGGATTTCACATCAATTTTGTCGTACCCAAAATAAAGCATGTGTGTCGTGGCAAATAAGCGGTTCTTTGCACATGGATGGGCATCTTGTAATTTGTGAGTTTCGCACTTTTGCAAACAGATAGGTAGTAAATAAAAATAAAAATAAAAATAAAAAAATTTGCCAAATTAGACAAAAATTGAGGCGTAGAACGCGTCTTGTTGTCTACTTGTGCCCACGTTAATTGTGATATTGTATATTATATTTACTAAGCTGCGAAAAAGGCCAAAAAAGTTAGTTAGCAGATTCTGAGATCATTAAATATTAATAAAGAAATTTAAATAATAATTCAAATTTCGATTGCTTTTTGATTTTGACCCAACCTTTATAGTCTTCGTTCCACTACACCATGTTGCTCTTCCACCTTCCCCTGCCTACTTAATTCTTGAATTATTGCTACTCTGAATCAGAATTTGGGATGGAAGGCATGTCTGAAAAAATTATTGGTCTACAATTTGGGGTTTGGATAAAACATTATTTTTATGCTAAGCTTGGTATATATTTATAGTTGAAGAACAATAAGTTTATTTACCTAGAGATGAGCAATATGTATGTAACGTTATTTCTCAAAGAGATATTTGCATTAATGCTTTAAGGGGGTGTTTGTAATGTTTTGACAGTCACCTTTTTCATAATCAGTAGATAGTTTTTTTTTTTTAATTAGTCTTTTATTTTATTTATAATTTAAAGTGCCAGAACATCGTTCAACTAATCCTGAAAGGAGATAAATCAATGCAGTCATAATTTATAATTTATACTCATGATATCCAAAGTTATTCAAGGGGCCCATTGAAGGATTTGGACCCGCTGTCACTGAAAGCCTACTTGGACGATTTTTTTTATATTATTTAGGAGTTCTATTTTAATTAGGAGAGTTATTAAATTTATTTATTACTTTCGGATTTTTATAGTTTAGATTTTAGGGGTTTTATTTGTTTCCTTGTTAGATTGATTTCCTTAGTCGATTTATTTCTTTTTTCTTCTCGTTTTATATTTAGGAGACTTATTCTCTATCATCCATATATAAAGGGGGCATGGAGAACGAAAATTATACCCCTTTGATCAATATATTTTGTGAGTTCTCTCTAAAGATTTTATTTGAATTTCACGAAAAGTGCTGTAAGTTCAAAACTGACTTATCAAATAGAACATCACATCTGTTTGTGGTATCTTCATCTATATTCTAAGGTTCGTGTCTTCAATCATAGTAGGGTCGTGGATTTAATACATCAACAGTTCGTCTGCATTGTGAGATTCGGGTCGAAGAATTCCATCATATTTATCATGTTGTAACCACTCCTAGTGTAGATTTCCGTCGCCATCAATCTGCCAACGAGGATCGTATAAAGTGGTATCAAAGCTACAGACACTGGTATCAAAACTACGGCTTTGTATCAAGTTCCAATCCATCTATCTTAATTTTCTATATTTAGTTTTCGCAAAAAAAATTCGAAAAAAAACGTAATCAGCAAAAAAAAAAGTGAAGAGAAGCTGATAAAAAGAAAAGAAAAGAAAAGAGCTGAAAAAATGAAAAAAAAAGAAGAATCACCAAAAAAAATTTATATTTGTTCTTTTTGTTGAATTTCATATGTGTTCTTTCTTTTAGTGTTATGTAAGTTGTTATTACTTGTAGTAGAGCAAAAAAAAAAACTTCCAAATAAAACTGACTTGACAAAAAAAAATTCTACTAGTTTTCTCTGTTCAATTCTATATTTGATCTTTCTTTTAGTATTATTTTAGTTGCTTGTATTTGAGAGAAAATTGTAAAAAAAAAGTTCCAAAAAAAAGAGGCGAAAAAAGTTTGGAAATAGTGATAGATATGGCTGCAGAACTAACCAAGGTGGGATGCATGAGTCCGATGTTCCTTCTTTCCATGGGAAGAATGATCATGAACTGTCTGGATTGGAAAAGAAAGATAGAGTTATTGTTCGACTATCATAGCAATGCAAAATGGAAGAAGGTCAAGGTAGCAGCTATTGGTTTAGTAATGAAGTTGTTACCTGGTGGAATCAATTTATATCTATTAGGCGACGCACTTGAGAGCCAATAGAGACATGGAAAGTAATGAAGAGGCTGTTGAGAAGACGACACGTGCCTTATTCCTACCATCGGGGACTTGAAAAAGAGCTACAAAATCTGAGGCAAGGAAGGAGTAGTGTAGATAAATGATACACTGAAATGATGAAAGTCATGAGACGAGCTGATGTGGAGAAATATCTAGAGAAAACAATGGATAGATTTCTAGTAGGTTTGCGCATGGAAATCCAAGAAACAATGGTCGTGCATCACTATGAGGAGTTGAAGGACATGGTGCAATACGCCAAGCGAGTGGAGAAACAGCTGCTGAGGAAAAGAAAAATGGAGAAGGAACGACAACATACTACTTCACTAATTTTAGAGGTGCAAGTTCTAGAATTTGTTGATGTAATTATGTCCACATGCCTCGATGTTGAACAGATCAAGAATGTCGAAGTAGAGTCTAATGTAGAGTTACCATCTTTGTTTGTGACCACCATAAAAGATTTCAAACCCAAAGTATCAGTGGTTGAAGATGCATCCATTGAAGAGATATCAACTGATTCTATGTGCTTAGATGTTGGAGATAATGAAATAGTTGAAGAACCTAAGCCGGAAGAGGTCGTGATAGAAATGACTAAGTTTGAGATGCAAGTTTTCGATGAGTCTAATTTTGTGCTTGAGAGCTTGGAGAATGAAAGTGTAGAGAAGGAGATTGAAATGGGTGGAAAGGAGTTGATCCTGCAACCATGTCTCGGAGAGGAGTGTTCGGTATTTATTTTCACCTAAACTACAAGTGTACAGTGAGACTTCTAGTATAGCAGTGAACAAGGTCGAATCCACATAGACTTGATTTTAAACACTATGTCACAGCCAAGGTTGCAGAAGGTGCTAGGCGCTAGTCGGGCGGCCGATGGGGGCCTAGCGCCTGGAGCGCCTAGGCGGGGTCTAGGCGGATTCTAGGCGTTTTTTTAATTTATTATTTTATATATTTTTCAATAAATATAAAAAAAATTCATATATAAATTCATAAATCTTAACATTCCAAATAATATAAATTAAAGTTTAAATCATCCGAAATTCAAAATAAAACAAACATATCAAGATCAAATTATTCAAAGTTCATTAACATAATATCAAGAGCCAAAATAAAACAAACATAAATCATTCAAGATCCAACATAAACAAACATAAATCATCCAAGATCCAAAATAAAACAAACATAAATCATCCAAGATCCAAAATAAACAAGCATATCAAGAGCAAAAATATTCCATAACATAATAAGTAATAACCATCCTATTCATCTCCAACTTAATTAACTAAAAATATTCGCTTTTTTCTCTCGTTTTTTTTTCTCTTTCCTTTCTATTTCTAAGTTGGTTTTTATTTTTTAATTCACGATTTTAGAATTCGGAATTACTTAAATTTTTTAATTCACGATTTTTAATTATTTAAATCCATTCAGAATTTTTTTTTAAATTTGGCAGGCGGCCGTCTAGTCGGAAATCGGCCGCCTAGGCGCCGATTAATTCCGCCTAGGCGGCCAATCCGCCTAACAGTACCGATTTGCCTATAGTCGCGGCGGCGTAGTGCCGATGAGCACCTAGGCGCCGCCTAGGCCGATTTTTACAACACTGATCACAGCTAAAGGGATGAATTCGGGCGGAAGTGAAGGCAGAAGGATGAAGATGGCTAAAGGTCTTATCTTAGAGGAATAAGGTTAATCGATCAAAAGGGGAAAAATGATTTATTGGAACGGGTCGGGCAGAATGGACAAGAGCCGACTGTGGAAGCAGACTCAAATTCTAGTGATGGGCCGGAAGCAGGAGCAGACTTGGAGGCAGTGGGCCTCAACCTAGATCGGGCCCAGATTAGTGGCTAATGGGATTTATTCAACTTGCGTTTTAATTATATTTCTTGTTATAAGTTTTGTTATTTGCAATTAGGGTTTGTTGCTATTTGGGACCACTATGAGTAATATATAAACTCATGGTTATCTTGAATGAAAAGCAAGAAAAGTTTAATCTCAATTCCTCTCTCAATTCTTTCTCTCTCCCTCCTCCCTTATACATTTCTATTTATGCTCTTATCTCTCGTTTCCATATTACAACAAGAAATTCAATTACAACTCATAATTGTAGTTGTGATCGCTACAAGTGGTATCCAGAGCCACGATTTTGAGGATGGCCGATGGTACTTGATTAAAGGATCTGCAGGAAGCCTAAAAGAAGTTAGATCAAGTAGTATTGACAGAATCATCCAAAAGAGAAGCTGCCGAGCTGAAAATGCAAGAGAAACTGGGAGAAATTAATACAGAAATGCATGATCAGCTGAAAGAAGTAAATTCTAAGTATGATTCACTCAACCAGACACTCAATATCATTCAAATGCAGTTAACAAATCTCATGAAGGCTAAACGGATTCACAAGGAGCCATCCATTCTGGGAGCCCCACCCTGAAATGTGTTGGCTGACTGCGGATCACCAACCCAGTACTCTACAACTTACGGATCTAAGGCTGTGGTGGATCACAATCAATCTCAAGTTATACATCATATACCCAAGATAGATTTCCCTAGGTTTGATGATACTCAACCCCGTTCTTGGATGCTAAAGTGTAACCAGTACTTTCAATTGGTTAATAATGTCGAGGACTCTAAAAAAATGGTGCTAGTTGCCCTCCACTTCGAGGGTAAGGCAGACCAATGGTTTCAAAACTATAGCCACAAATTTAAGGATTTATCATGGGAGCAATTCTTAGAGGTGGTATCTGCTAGGTTTGAAGAATTGAAGGAAACTATAATTATCATGGAATTTAACAAGTTGAAGCATCAAGGATCTTATGATGATTATGTTGAAAAGTTTGAAGAGTTAAGGGCTTGTATGTTAATGTTTAATCCTATTGAATAGTCTGAAAACTATTTTATGGCAATCAGTGGTCTAGGTGAAGATCTACAAGCTGCTATCAATTTGTTTAAACTTGCATCCTTACAGCAGGTCATTGAGTTGGGCAGGAGTCAGTTATACACTGTAGAAGCTATTGCTAAGAAGCTTAAGGGGTCTGTGAAGTACCAAGGTGTGCAAGGGAATAACTATAGGAAAACTGATACCAATGCTGGCAATAACTCAAAACAGTATACTCTAACCTTAAGGCCACCCACTAAGCTCTTAACCTCTACTGAAATGGCTGCTAGGAGAGAGAAGGGCCTTTGCTACAACTGTGATGCACCTTATGTGGTGGGGCATAGATGTAAGAACGGAATCCACTACATGATAAAAAGTGAAGAAGAAAAAGAGGAGTTGACATCTCTACAGTCTAGTAAGATGCTACAGGATGAGCTAATTCCACCTGACATAGAGGAACCCACCCTCTATGGAGGAAACTCACATGTCAGTCAATGCCATAGCTGGCTCTAAAGGAATCACTACCATGAGGGTGATAAGAAGGGTAGGAGAGCATAAGTTGCACATATTGATTGCCACAGGTAGTACTCTTAGCTTCACTCAAGAGTCTACAGCCAACAAGTTAGGGTGTGTATTAGAACATGTACCCCTATTCTGGTCAGAGTGGCTAATGGGCAGAAGTTGGTCAGCCAAGGCTATGGGTTCAGTTGGAATGTGCAGGGTAATCAATTTGTCTACTCTCCTAGGGTTCTACAAACTGAAGGGTATGATATTATTCTAGAAGGTGATTGGCTAAAATCCTGTACCCCCATAAAATTAGACTACAAGAACATGACCTTTACAGTCACCAAGGGAAAGGAAAAAATTAAGCTACAGACAGTCAAGTCTCAGGTGGATTGCTAATTAATTTCTGGGCATGCTTTCAACAAGATAACTCACTCCAGATATAGGGAACAGTTAGAAGAAATCTACCTAATCAGGCTGTAAGCCTTGGATATTGTTGAGAGGCCCACCATGGCAGGGTTGCTAGAGGAGTTTGGTGATGTCTTTGATGAGCCCACTGAAATGCCATCTGTTAGAGAAGTAGAGGACAACATCACCCTGAAACCAAATAGTACACCCAGGCATCAACATCCCTACAGGACCTCTCACAGCCACAAAAATGAAATTGAGAAAATTGTTAAGGAGCTGCTAGAGTATGGACTTATTCAACACAGCAAGGGTTCCTTTTCATCACCAGTCATTCTAGTGAGGAAGAAAGACCAGACATGGAGGATGTGTGTAGACTACAGGTACCTCAACTCTCTCACAGTTAAACATGAGTACCCAATACCAGTTATAGATAAACTACTTGATGAGTTACATAGGGCTCAGTACTTCTCAAAAATTGATCTAAGATCAGGGTACTTCCATATATTGGTTAAGCCTGAAGACAGGTACCTAACAGCTTTTAGCACACACCATGGCCACTTTGAGTTTGAGGTCATGCCCTTTGGGTTAGGTAATGTCCCAGCCACCATCCAATCTCTCATGAATCAGACTTTCAGGGAGTTGTTTGTGTTGGTATTCTTTGATGATATACTAGTCTACAACAAAACTTGGCAAGATCACCTGAAACACTTAAGAGCAGTCTTACAACTACTAAGGGACTACAAACTATATGCCAAAAGAAGCAAATGTAGCTTTGACAACACAAAGGTGGAGTAGTTAGCCCATGTCATCACTAAGGAGGGGGTCTCCACAGATCCACTCAAGATAGACTGCATGGTGAAGTGGCCTAATCCTAAAACGATTGATAAACATAACTTTTACATGCATTTAAAGAGTTGTATGGTTCATAGTCGAAGATTAATGCATGCGTTTGTTGTTTATAGTAGTTTCGGATTTCCTTGTGCAATGTCATGTTTTGCTGTTTTTATTGAAGTTCAAGCTAAAAAAGAGGATATTTTGAAGATCTAATTCAGTTGGCAAAAAATCTAGAAAAATAGAGAATCGAGTTGGGGTCATTTTGCAACTTGAATCGGGTCAATCGGATGAGAAACGAGCTAGAACGAAGCAAAATAGTGGAAGGGGGTCATAGCTGCCGGGCAACCCGTCGACCGACGGATTCCGGCAGAGAAATCCGCCGATCTACGGATCCTGGCCGCTGGTCGGTGGGTCCTCACTTATGGGTCGGCGGGATCGACATTTTTGGTCTCCGGGACGCGTTTTCGGCCCACGAACTCATCTTTTGGGCCGGATTTTCAATACCTAGTATAAATAGGATTAATTTGGACGTTTTTTATACACTTTATTCATTATTTTAGAGTTCCAAACTTATTTTACTTTCGAGGATTGCTGTGAACATTCAAGAAAGAAGAATTCATGTTTTATTCTACGAATCGTCATTCTGATTTTTCTATTCTATTGCACATTTATTTTATGTCAATGTTTATTGTTATTTCTATTATTTCTATGGTTTTAATTATGTATGAGTAGTCTTTTATTAATTCTAGGATTTGCAAAGCATGATTGAAGCTATGTATTTAATTTAATCTTGTTATTTTTCCCTTCCGATTATTGTGTTCAATTGTTCAAGAGCTTTTGATTTCATGCTTAATTACTGATCACAATTTATGCATGCTAGCTAGTTAATTTGAGTCCTGACGGAGATAATTAATTAGTGGGATTAATTGAATAATTTGATACACGTTCTAAGGAATTTGTAAGGGAATTTAAATATGTGGTTCTATCGGGAGTTAGTAAATTAACCTCGAGACGAAAGTAATAGGTTGTTTGTTAATCTGCTTATACCTTGAGACCTGACGGAGATAGGTAGATATATTTCTGATTCCTCACCTTTAATCGGATTAACATTGGGAAAGATTAGGATTAAATTGAATCATAGTTGATACATGTGTGTTGCATTTCCTAGGATTAGTATTTTATTAATTGTTTAAGTTTGATTATTTGCTTAGTTAATTTACTTGTATTTATTTGGTTCTATTTATGTTCTTTTATTTTATATAAATTCGTGCCTAGTTTTAGTAAACTCATAAATTGGTTGTCTGGATAATAGAGACTTGTTAGCTTAGTACTCAGTATGTCAAATAATCAGTCCCTGTGGATACGATACTCGATTCACTTGCTATATTGCATTGTCCTGTGTTAGTTGCAGTTTAGTGCATAATAAATGGTGCATCAACTTTTTGGCGCCGTTGTCGGGGACTGAATTTGATTTTTATTCTAATATTATTACTGACAATGATCTATTACTTCAGGTAGTTTATGATAACAAGGTCTATGCAACCATACGTAGACCCTGTTCCCAATTCCCCTGATCGAGCTCACACACAGAGGAACAAGGAGAAAAGAAAGAAAGCAAAGGAGATGGCTGAGAACGTTAGGAACATGGAGGCATTGGCTAGATGTCTGCAAGAGATGGATCAGAGGCTTGCTCAACAGACGGAGCCTGAACCGGAAGCAGCACCTCTAAATATGATGTATCGATCTCCAACTGACAGATACTTAGGCGCCGGATGGGGTGGCGGCATCGCCGTGAATAATTTCGAGCTCCGCCCTGCTCTAATTAACATGGTGGCTATCCAATAGTTTGGCGGACGGGCTACGGAGAATTTAAATGCTCATCTGGATGCATTTTTGGATATCTGCGACACCATCAACATAAACGGTGTCAGTGACGACATCATTCGCTTGAGGATGTTCGTCTTTTCTCTGAAGGATCGAGCTAAGGAATGGTTCAAAAGCTTGGACAAGGTGTCCATTACTACATGGGATCAGATGTGCCAGGCATTCCTTGCTAAGTACTTTCCTCCATCAAAGGCGCAGAAGATCATTGCGGACATCACTAATTTCACTCAGATGGGGAATGAGTCCATTTATGAGGCCTGGGAGAGATACAGAGATTTGCTGTGGTCTTGTCCACAGCATGGATTCAACACAGATTAACAAGTCATACACTTCTACAGTAGCTTGACGATCAATACAAAGAGATTGGTGGACGCCTCAGCTGGAGGATGTTTGGCAAATCACACTGCAGCTGAAGCACTGCAGATTATTGAGGAGATGGCGGCTACCAGTTATTAATGGCCGATGGAGAGACGAGAAACAAGGCCAGCAGCTGCAGTGGCCGATGTTGGCGTGGATGAGTTGAGGGCTGAAGTTGAACTACTGAAGAAGCAAGTGCTCGAGAAGCGGCGAGCACAAATGGAAGTGAATGCCATTCAGCAACAAGGTTCAAAGCTCTCTACGGTGGAAAATGTGAACTTTGTCAATCAGAGGAACTTCAATAGCGGCACTTACAACAAAGGACCGTAGGGATTCCATAACAACAATTTGGCATATCATCTAAGCAATAGAAATCACCCAAACTTTTCCTATGTGAATCCCAACAATGCCTTGCAACCACCGGGTCTTATTGCTCCGGCTGCAGTCCTCGCTGAGCCAAAGAAGCCATCACCGGAAGACATGGTGGCACAGTTGATTTCTAATCAAAACACATTCATCAGGGCCATCAACACAAAGATTACGCAAATTGAAGGGACCATGAGCGCCTTATCGAAGCAAGTGAATATGCTGGAAGTCCAAGTGAGCCAACTGGCAAACCAAGTGGCAACTCAACATAAGTCGGGACAGTTTCCAAGCCACACTAAAGTTAACCCGAATGCGCACTGCAATGCGATTCAAGTGGTGTATGGCAAGACAGAGAGCACTACAGCCATATGCGTGCCTACTGCAGCTCCAAAAGTGGCGCCACCTGCATCTCTTCCTTCTCCTCCAAATTCTGCTGCTGATCATCTGTTCGACATCTTCAAGAAGGTACACATCAATATCCCTCTTCTTAATACTTTACGAGGTTTACCTGGTGGATTTAAAATCTTGAAAGAGGCCGTCGCGAGAAAGAAAAAGGTGGAGGCTGTCGAGATGGTTCATCTGGTAGAAGAGTGCAGTGATTGGCTACAAAAGAAGCTACCGTTGAAGATGGCAGATCTGGGCAGCTTAACCATTCTGGGAAAGATTGGGAGGTCTTATTTTGAGAGAGTGCTATGCGATTCGAGAGATAGCATAAATTTGATGCCTCTCATTGTGTACAAGAGGCTGCAATTGGGAGCTTTGAAAGAGATTGATATGAGAGTCCAGACAGCCGATAGATCATATGCCAAGCCACGAGGTGTTATCGAAGATGTGCTTGTCAAAGTTGCAAATTTAGTGTTCCCTGCTGATTTTGTGGTGTTGGATATGCCCGAAGACCCCAACATGTCTTTAATCTTGGGGAGACCGTTTCTAGCAACCTGTGAAGCGGAGTTGGACATGAAGAGAGGCACGATGACTTTGGGCATTGATAGAGAATGAATTATTGTTTGAAATCCTCTACCAAAGGATATCCCGCAGTGTGATGATGTGAGTTTGGCCCATAGCTTCATGGATGATCTGACTGATAAGCCGGAAGAGAAGCCAGTGATGAAGGCCCCAAAGATATCTATTCATGCAGCTCCAAAAGCACAGTTATCTGAGATGTGCATTGTTTTACAAGACGATGGAGGATTTTCTGCAGCTCTAGCTCCAAAGAAGATGAGAGTTAAATTTCGAGTCTTCCGAAAGAAGAATGTGAAAGGAACTATGCTCGTTGCAGTGGCACCATAGAAGCCAACAGTGGCAGTGGATAGCAGTCCTCGAAAGGGGTGACAATTCTGTTGGTTGGACTGTTGTTTTAGACCTCGTTGACTGCTGAGGTATCGTCTAACTAAAGACGTTAAATAAAGCACTGGATGGGAGGTAAGCCATCATTTTTTTTACTTGCTTTGTTTTTCTTTATTTTCTTTTGTTTTTGTGCTTTGTTTTCGTATGCTAACATGTAGGAAGACATTTTGGAGCCCAAAGCTAAAGAAATTATCCATGATGGTTTCAAGGTTCTTTTCTCCATGTTTGTATACGGTGAGTTCGTTCCAAACATATTTTTTTTATTCCCTCCAAACTTATTCTCTTTGCAGTTGAATAAGTTTGGGGGAGGGAGATGGATATGATATGTTTGGCACGTGTTTTATTTATTTATTTCTTAGCGTCTGTTTGTTTTTATTTATTTCTTAGCGTCTGTTTGTTTTTATGTGTTTTTGTTATTGAGAGTCATGTCTTGGTGAACTCGTGAAATGCTAATGATGAAAAGGAGCATTATTGTGAAAATATTGCATGAATTTGATGGATCTTAACTTGTTTGAATTGATGTATTTGAAATTGAAGTAAATGAAGCATGAATAGTCCTGTGAGCTTTTTGAGCCTTAACTGTATATCAATGCACAATTTGATTTCCTTCATGAGTGTTTGTCATGCATGCTTTGGTGTGTCTAGAACTTGCCATGGTTTCTATTTGAATAATCTCGATTATGTGTAGAATTTAGAAGTGATTTGAGACCATCTTTTCATAGCCACATTAATTCCTAAACACTAACCGAAAAATCGACATTTGCTAGCCAATTTGAGCCATCATTGCCTTTTGTTCATGAACTTGGATGATAGGGGGTTCGGAAGGTGAATAAGGGTAT
This sequence comes from Perilla frutescens, assembly GCA_026008535.1. NCBI lineage: Eukaryota > Viridiplantae > Streptophyta > Magnoliopsida > Lamiales > Lamiaceae > Perilla > Perilla frutescens. The sequence goes on along the minus strand of BRKX01000016.1, from coordinate 36,123,055 downwards.
CTTGTTGTGGAAAATAGTGTTTTTGTGGGGAAAGAATGAAGATGTTGAAATTGGAATAGAAAATATTCTCATAGGCTCGTGAAAGAAAATGAAAAAAAAAGAAAAAAAAATAAAAAAAAAGAAAAAAAAACATAAGAAAAAATTTGTGTGGAAGAGAAACAAAAAAAAAACAAATATTGAAAAGTAGCAATTGAGAATGTTTGCTATTTGTTGGCTTGTTTGTATTTTTATTGTTGAGATGAACATGAGAGAATAATGTTTTGAAGTGTACGGGAGTTGGAAAGAGTTGGAAGATGGATTTTGGATCCATACTTGTGGTTGGAGTTGAAAAAAAGTTGTGAGTGTGTTGAATTCTCGAGTCACTTAGCCAAATTTCCTAACCTTAACCAATGTCCCGACATTACATCTTAAATTAAAGACCTCATTGATCTTTATTCTTCTATGATTGAGCTTGAGTGCTTTAGATGATTGGCAAGCCTATGGGTAACACTTTTGTATTGCATTTGATTCGATAAGCGTTATTTGATACACTTGTGAGATGAGCGATACACATATCGGTGAGGTTCATGCTTTGTTTATGGATATTAATTGTGCTGAGATTTGGATGTGTTGATGGATATTGAATTTATGAAATTAAAATTATTTTGAGCATGTTCGTGAAGCATTTATGATCGAGTTTACTTGTTCTACTCCATGTTTATATTTTCTTAATGTTCTTCTCAATGTTCGAGGACGAACAATGGTTCAAGTTTGGGAGATTGATAAACATGGATTTTACATGCATTTGAGGAGTTGTATGGTTCATATTCGAAGATTAATGCATGCGTTTGTTGAGTTTTTATAGTAGTTTCGGTTTTCCTTGTGCAATGTCATGTTTTGCTATTTTTCTTGAAGTGCAAGCTAAAAAAGAGGATATTTTGAAGATCCAATTCAGTTGGCAAATAAGCTAGAAAAACAGTGGAAGGGGGTCAAAGCTGTCGGGCAACCCGCCGACCGATGGGAGGAGGCCGCCGACCGGCGGATTCCGACAGAGAAATCAGCCAATCTGGCCACCGATCTGTGGGTCTTGGCTGCCGGTCGGCGGGTCCTCACTTACGGGTCGGCGGGATCGACATTTTTGGCCCCCGGGATGCGTTTTCGGCCCACGAACTCATCTTTTGGGCTGGATTTTCGATAACTAGTATAAATAGGATTAGTTTGGACATTTTTTATACACTTTATTCATTATTTTAGAGTTCCAAACTCATTTTACTTTCGAGGTTTGCTGTGAACATTCAAGAAAGAAGAATTCAAGTTTTATTCAATGAATCGTCATTCCAGTTTTTCTATTCTATTGCACATTTATTTTATGTCAATGTTTATTTTTATTTCTATTATTTCTATGGTTTTAATTATGCATGAGTAGTCTTTTATTAATTCTAGGGTTTGCAAAGCAAGATTGAAGCTATGTATTTAATTTAATCTTGTTATTTTTCCCTTCCGATTATTGTGTTCAATTGTTCAAGAGCTTTTGATTTCATGCTTAATTACTGATCACAATTGATGCATGCTAACTAGTTAATTTGAGTCCTGGCGGAGATAATTAATTAGTGGGATTAATTGAATAATTTGATACACGTTCTAAGAAATCTGTAGGGGAATTTAAATCTGTGGTTCTATCGGGAGTTAGTAAATTAACCTAGAGATGAAAGTAATAGGTTGTTTGTTAATTTGCTTCTACCTTGAGACCTGGCGGAGATAGGTAAATATATTTCTGATTCCTCACCTTTAATCGGATTAAAATTGGGAAATATTAGGATTAAATTGTATCATAGTGGATATATGTGTGTTGCATTCCTTAGGATTAGTATTTCATTAATTGTTTGAGTTTGATTATTTGCTTAGTTTATTTACTTGTGTTTATTTGGTTCTATTTCTGTTCTTTTATTTTATTTAAATTCGTGCCTAGTTTTAGTAAACTCATAAATTGGTAGCCTGGATAATAGAGAGTTGTTAGCTTAGTACTCAGTATTGTCAAATAATCAGTCCCTGTGGATACGATACTCGATTCGCTTGCTATATTGCATCGTCCTGTGTTAGTTGCAGTTTAGTGTATAATAAATAGTGCATCAGCCATCAAGCAACTTAGGGGGGTTTTGGGCCTTACTGACTACTACAGAAAGTTCATCAAGAGCTATGGCCAAATCAGCAAGCCCCTGATAGATTTGCTAAGGAAGGACAATTTTCACTAGAACCTTAAAGCTGAAAAGGCTTTCCAGAGGCTTAAGGTAGCTATCATTACTGCACCAGTCTTAGCTCTACCAGATTTCAGTAAGCCTTTCCTATTAGAGACTGATGCCAGTGGTTGTGGGATTGGGGCTGTTCTCATGCAGGAAGGCAGATCTATTTCCTATCTGAGTAAGACACTTTGTCCAAGAAATCAATCCCTATCTATTTATGAGAAGGAATTCTTAGCTGTATTAATGGCTGTTCAGAAATGGAGGGTGTATTTACAGGGTCATAAATTTATCATCAAAACTGACCAGCAAGCCCTGAAGTATCTGATGGATCAAAAGATTATGAACCCCTACAACCGAAGTGGGTCACCAAACTTCTGGGGTTTAACTATGAGATTCACTACAAGAAAGGTAGTGGGAGCAAGGTGGCTATGCTTTCTCCAGAAGGGAAGTGGATTTGGTTGACTGTTCAGCTCTTACTATTGCATTGCCTAACTAGGTACTTAAGGTCACCCAAAGCTACAAGAAAGATGCATTTTTCTCTAAAATATTGAGTGCTAAACTCATAGACAAGGAGTCATATCTAGATTTCCAGGTGGTTTAAGGCCTAGTGAGGTACAAGGGCAGATTGGGAATTGGTGATTCTCCTAAGCTAAAGGCTAGAACACTTACTGCTCTACATGATTCTTCCTATGGGGGACACTCAGGCATTAGTGGCACTTATATGATGCTCAAGGGAACCTTCTACTGGACTAGCATGAAGACTGAAGTGGCCAAGTGGGTACAAGGCTGTGATGTTTGTCAGAGGAATAAAACAGATCATGGGTTATACCCTGATCTGCTACAGCCCCTTCCCATTCCTCAGAAGTCCTGGAATTATATATCCATGGATTTCAAAAAGGGACTCCCAAAATCTGGGGCAAAAGATGTCATATTTGTGGTGGTAGATTGGTTTACCAAGTTTGGACACTTTATTCCTCTCTCGCATCCCTACTCTGCAGAATCTGTGGCCAAATTGTTCCTAGACAATGTCTACAAGCTACATAGGCAACCAGTGAGCATAGTTACTGATAGAGACCCTATTTTCACTAGCTCTTTCTAGAAGGAGTTCTTCAAGTTGATGGGGGGTCAAGATGGAGATGCCCTCTGCCTACCACCCTCAAACTGATGGGCAGACAGAGAGACTAAATCAGTGTATGGAGAACTACCTTAGGTGTATGGTGAGTGCAAATCCTAGGCAGTGGCTACAGTGGCTTTCCTTAGTTGAGCACTAGTACAATACCAACTACCATACCAGCCTCAAGTGTACTCCATACCAAGCCTTATATGGAGTCCCACAGTCTATGTTATCAGTTTCATCCTACTTGGACTCTAGCAACGCAAATGTCATAAATTTTCTAACTAGTAGACAATAGATGATTCAGACACTTAAGGAGAACCTAATTCAGGCACAGACACGTATGAAATGGTTTGTGGATAGGAAGAGGCATGATCGAAGCTTTGAGGTAGGAGATCTAGTCTACCTCAAACTCCAACCCTTCAGACAAACCTCAGTGGCCCTACGGAGAACCTCAAGCTCTCCTCTAAGTTCTATGGACCTTACCCAGTTATGGAGAAGATAGGTAAGGTGGCTTATCGGCTGGAGCTTCCCCCGACATCTAAATAAAGATAGGTAAGGTGGCTTATCAGCTGGAGCTACCCAGTCTTTCATGTCTCATTTTTAAATAAATGCATTGGAAAGAAACACAAACATATGGCTGTTTTTCTGGATACCGATGACGATGGCCATATCACAGTGGCGCCCTTGCAACTCTTCTCCCACCGAACTCTTCACCAGCATGGTCGTTTGATTTCCCAAACTAGCATTCTTTGGATGGACTCCACTCTTGCTCTCACCACTTGGGAGAATAACTATGTGCTCCACCGCAAGTTTCCTTCTTTCGATTCTCAGAGATGAGAATCATCCTTTCCGGGGGTATTGTCACGGCTGAAGGGGTAAATTCAGGTGGAAGTGAGGAGAGAAGGATGAAGATGGCTAAAGGCCTGATCTTGGAGGAATTAGGGTTAATTGATCAAGAGGGGAAAATGTTTTATTGGAGCGGGTCGGTTAGAATGGACAAGACCTGACTGTGGAAGCAGACTCGAATTCTAGTGATGGGCCGGAAGCAGGAGTAGACTTGGAGGCAGTGCGCCTCAGCCTAGATCGGGCCCAGATTAGTGGCTAATGGGATTTATTCAACTTGTGTCTTAATTATATTTCTTGTTATAAGTTTTGCTATTTGCAATTAGGGTTTGTTGTTGTTTGGGACCACTATGAGTACTATATAAACTCATGGTTAACTTGAATGAAAAGCAAGAAAAGTTTAATCTCAATTCATCTCTCAATTCTTTCTCTCTCCCTCCTCCCATATACATTTCTATTTCTGCTCTTATCTATTACAATAGGAAATTCAATTACAACTCATAATTGTAGTTGTGATCGCTACACACTAGTTATTCAATTTATCCTACATATGTCATCTAGATCACAAAAAATGAAGAGATATCTAAATTAACTAATTGAAACTAAATACTAAAATCAAAACACTAAAATCAATAACAGATGAATTGCACAGAGAAAATATCAATAGAAAAAAACGTATTCTAGGATTGAACAATCATCATTTAATCTATCCATCTAATTAATTATAGTTTCATGCATGCCTCTGTTGGGATTTAATTACACTAGAGTAACCGCTTATGCATTCTGAACCTTCTCTCGAAGTATCTAGATTATTGATTACGCAATAAATAACAATGTTTCCATTAATTATCTAACATGCAACTCCTAAATGATCCAAGGGTTTATTGTTCTCTCAAGTAATCGCAACTCTCAAGTGTTGTTGACTATCAAGTTAATTATTCCTAATCTAGTGTTGAAACTCCTTTTTCGATTTATGAATTAACACATTATGACACATCACTTAATGGCCAGTCAAATGACGCAAAATTAAGCACAAGAATAATTAAAGTGTAATAAAATTATATACACAAAAATTGGAATTAATGAAACAAATTTCATAAATGAATCATTATTCAACCCTAGAAAACTAAGGTTTAGTTGTTCATAATAGAATAAATAATGAAAATCATCCACAAGATGTTCATGGCTAAATAATAATTAAAGAAAAATAAAATCCATAAGATAATATTTGCTTCTAATCTTGAAAGTCTCAAATCTCTTGGTCTTGTTTTTCGCGGTGCTTTTTCTCTACTGTTTTTCTCTGCTCTCAATCTTAGGGTAAGGTGCAAAGTATGGAATTTTTTTTCATCTTGATCTTTATCTTGAACAAGGCATCTTCTATTTTGAAACGTCCATCTTCAATAGAAAACTTCATCTCCTCGAAATCAGCTTGGCATGTTTCTTTAAAACCTTCTGGGCAATCATATACATGATCATGTGCATAACACTTGATCAAGTACATTCTTTGATCTTCAATCAGATTGACAGCATAATATTCTTGTAATCATGTCTAGAAACATAGTCTTCGAAATTTGAAAAACCAAAACCTTTGTGTTCTTGATTTACCATAAGGAATATGACAATCGAAAAATACTTAGTGCAAAATGATGGCACTGACATCTTCAAAATAATATCTTCGAAGGCGGTAGCAAAAAAGCCTAGCTTGATCCATAAGGAATCAAAAGTACAAGGTCTGTTCACATAAATATTCGTCAGGATCATCTTCAAGATCAATGTAAGGAACAATATTATCTCCAATTTTGACACCCTTGGTTGAATGTCCTTGATCATCACAACAGATAAAGGTCGTGGCTTGGTGCTCTATAAAGACCACGATTAGCACAACAAATGATTTGTCAAAATAAATGATAACTAAGCTAGTGTACACCAATTGCACTAACAGTTACTAGTCGTAAGGGTTTCTAAATAGTGATGATGTATCTTTTGTGAGAACAATAAGGAGTCAAATATGTCAAAAGAATATGGATCGTCCAAACTTTTTTCAGTAAGGATATTTGAGAGATAATACAAAAATTGAGCTAGAAAAGAATGAGTTATCAATTTTTCATAGAAAAATGTTATTACTTCTTTCACTAGAAAGATAAATTTAGACTTTATTTTATATCTTCTTGTTCAGGGAATATTCTTGTTTAAAAGGCGCCTAATATGAAATTTGATAGACTTTCCACGATTTTCCCTATCTCAAAAGAGCCAACAGTCTGTGGATTTAGTTTTTGTCCACATTTTTATTTAGCTATACTGAATGTACTATTTATATTCTTAGGAACTAATAATGGTGTCTTTCGTATACTTCTCATAAGATTACATCATAATTTCATTAATATTTTCTCAAGCTATTTATATTCTATATAGGAATTCTAAATAAATTGTTGATGATCTGTAACACCTCACGTCTACTTGATTTATTAGTTTTAACTGTTGAATAGCTTTAAACCGGGTTTAAATTGAATTGTTAATACTTCATAAAATTAAATGAACTTGAAAGAATCCGATATTGAGCCCTTAGTATGGAAAAGGCATTTTAGAACACAAATTTGGGTTTCAGGTGTATTTTGTGGGTATTGAAATACCGGATGAGATTTTCTATTCCAAATTTTGTGTTTCAACTCGTGTTTCACGATCAAATTTATAAATTTTTCTTCTATTTTTTCATCAATTTCAATTTATTATGTTTAGGTTAATTTTATGATTGCTTTTAAGGTTCACCCACACCTAATTAGGGTTTATAATTATTTTTTAATATTTAATTTTCAAAGAAATGATTATTATGGTTGATTATTTTAAAATGATTTATAAGTTTTTAAATTCCAATCATTTTTTTGATAAATATAACTAGGTTTATTATGTTATAGTTAATTTTTATTTTTGTAATATCTATTATGGAACTTGTAAATTAGGTCATGGAATACAGATTGAACATTAAACTTGAAATAGAGGATCTGATCCTTGAAATACATGTTTGGGCAACTTAAAATTAATTTGGACTTCATTTTATTTAAAAAATGGGCTTCAAGTGCTTAGTCAATGGGCGTTGGCCCAATATGTATCTAATCTTTTATGTGAAATTCTAAATGTTGGTTTTGTATACTAGAAGACTTGTCTTTGTATATTTTTCTGATGATATGATGATATGAAATGAAAGTTATTGCAATCACTGTTTGCATTTAGATTATGTTCTATAATTGTTCTATGCAATGTTCCATATACTTACATTGTAGATGATATGGTGTGGGGAGTCACACGGTAAGATCATATCATTAGAACCTTGTATTGTATTAAAGAGCTCACGGCTTAGATGGTCCTGAACACACCATCGGTACACCGTAGAATAATCTGATAAGTTAGTTTATCTTGACTAACTGATTATTCTAGTACACTCATTGTGTATTGAGGAGGATCACGATAGGATACTATTCTCTGTCTCTGACCCAGTTACTAAGAGAATAAAGATCCACAGAGTTCGGGTTCTGAACTCATGTGATATTGGCGAGCATATGTGTGCGTTGTTTATCACTTTGATTTATCAATGGGTGAGATCTTTTCGTAGATCGAATTCGATATCTTGGGTAATAACAATGTATACATGATGTCTCAAGCAGTGTGCATGAGCACCGTGTCCTGGTGCGCCAGGTTGATGATGTTCTCTTGAGGAAACACAAGTTCATGTTGAAACCCTGCAGGTGGAATTTATTCCGTACATGAATAAAGCTTGTGTGGTACTACTCAAGGTTTTAGATGTTAATTAATTATAGCTGTCAGAGGTTTACATAATTAATTAATAAACATTATATCTTAAACACGGGGAATGGCTGGACTAAAGGAGAAAGCATATTCGTAAACACAAGTTCATGTTGAAACCCTGCAGGTGGAATTTATTCCGTACATGAATAAAGCTTGTGTGGTACTACTCAAGGTTTTAGATGTTAATTAATTATAGCTGTCAGAGGTTTACATAATTAATTAATGAACATTATATCTTAAACACGGGGAATGGCTGGACTAAAGGAGAAAGCATATTCGTAAATATGTATTAAATTGGTAGGTCAGTTTTACTTCTTTAGTGGAATAAAAGTAAAACTTAATTTATTTAATTATATCCTAGGTTTATTGGATATTGGATATTAAATAAATTAGTAGGCCAATTTAATATTCTTCTAGATCCCTGTTGTAGCCCAAATTGACTGATAGTGGACTGGATATTGAACTTGAGATAGAGGCCCAGCCCAATAGGGCTGGAACATGAAATTTTCACCCCTCCCTATTTATAAGAGGAGGGGGGCACGAAAATTTGAGGATATTAATCATAAGAAATCAGCCCCTCTTTGTCTCTCAAAGTTATCCACAGATTTCACAATTCTATCTAGTAGATTTCAGCCCACTCTGAATCTAGATACAGTCCGGGAATACAACAGAAGATCTTGGAGTGGAATTGTGCAGTGGCCGTCTGTGACATAAGTGGTTCCATTATCATTGTTCATTCAACAACAAGATTAGATCTGTAATCTTGTCCTCAGACCGTCTGTCGATTTGTAAGTAGATTCGTTTTCTATGTCTTCCGCTTTATTAGAATCGAATCTGTTTTACATGCTATTTGATTAGACTATGATAAGCATGCATGTTACATAAAATTATGATTTGCATGAACATGGATTAATGAACAACCAAATAGATCCTGCGGTGGTTTAATTCGAAAAAACCTCAACACTAAATACAACTCGTATTTTTCTGTTTACACGATTTTATAAAGGATAATTCTAAATGCAGTCCTCTTTTTACTCTTTAAAATCTCATATCTATTTATAATAAAAAAATATTAATTTAAATTTCTATTTTGACCTTAATTTTCTATTTGTATCTTTTTTTATTATAAAATTTAACCCTTAATTATGTAGAACCATGCACCCCCGCTGCCGAGACTCACCCATATAATGATTTGTATGTCTACAGAACAGACTGATATATCATTTTTTTATCTTATATAATGAGTATTTTATGTACTTTCAAATTTTCTTATAATTGAATCAAATGATGTAGTAGCTAATAAATATTAACACATGTCTTAATTTATTTTTTATATTTTTCTAAATGTCATTTTTCTTTTTTAATATGTGATTTTTTTCTATTGTTGTAGCAAATTATAATTTATTTTATTGAAAACATTTATTCTAAAGTATTTAATAATCAATATATGATAATTTCTATAAGTTAATAAAAATAAGTTTACTTCATAGAAAATAGTTAATCATTTCAATTTTTCATTTGAATATACATAATTATTTTATGTCATTATAATATATTTTTATGTTATATTTATTTTGGCACCACTTTCATTTTCCTTCAACAAAATTATAAAATATATCAAAAATTGATTTTAGCATAAATTTTTAAATTGTTTTTTGAAAATAAATAAATAATATAAAAAATAATTACGAAATAATAATAATAATAATAATAATAATAATAATAATAATAATAATAATAATATTAATAATAATAATAATAATAATAATAATATGGGTTAATAGGCTCTAATATCACAACCTTTTCGCTTTTTTTTTAGTTTTTCACAAAACGATTCTATTTTTGCACTAATGCCAAAATTTTATCTTTTTGTTGGAATTAAGCCATAATAATGAAATTAATATGATGTGGTCTAAATTTTTACACATGTGCACACTTAATCTGACGTAGCATAAATTAAATTAGAGTACATATATCTCCCGTATGCTGTTCGAGTGTGATATGTAAAATTTTATTTATTATAAATTATAATTATTAAAAATTTAATAAAATTATCACAACAAAATAAAATTATCTTATAACTTTCCTAATTATAAAATTTTCGTATTATTCAATTTTTTTAATCATAACATATCTTTGACACTATTAATTTGATGTGGCATAAATTAAACTAGAATATCTCACGTGCGATGCACAAATATGATATGTATAATTTTATTTATTAGAAATTATAATTATGCAAAATTTTAAAAATTATGACAACAAAATAAAATTACGTAATATCAAATTAAGAGTGTGCATGTGTAAAAAATTTAAGTAACTTCAGATTAATTTTCATCTCATGGCTTAATTCCATCAAAACTGCAAGATTTTGGAATTATTATAAAAATTAAAACATTGTGTGAAAAAATAAAAAAAGTGTAAAGGTTGTGATATTAGAGCCTATTAACCCTAGTAATAATAATAATAAATTATATAATTTGATTTTTGATTTATTTTTCTAAATGTGATAAAATAATATTATAAGACATGATTATGTATAAATATATCATATATTAATATTTTTGGTCAAGGGAGTACCTAAGCCAATTAGGGTGGGTGGAATGCATGACTATTCTCCTTCCTTTGGGAATAGAGATTCCTTAAAGAATGGTGATTCCCGATTTTAAATCATATCAATGGCAAAATGGCAATGAACATAAGAATGATCATTTTATTCCATTTCATTCCACCATACCAATCACCTCCTTAGATTGTCGAGCCCCTTTGATTTCTTTTTTCCTCTCATATTTTACCGCCCCCATTGGTTTTACTTTTGAATCACCGCATGGGCGATACCTTTTCATTTAATTTATAGTGTTTTTATGTTCTTGGACATCAATAACTAAACTTGAAGAAGAGGAATTCTTGATCTAAAAAAATTGTATCTTTGTCAATTTTTGATAACTCTATGATGAACTATTATTTTGGAATTAGAGTTCATTTATTAAAACAACTACATTAGAAAACTCAACTTAATGTCAACAATCTCGGTCCCAAAATAGACGTCCATGAATCCTGCAAAATCAATCAAAGGATTAGTGTCTTGTATATGATTTGTTTCCTTAATTATATAATTTATTTTTCCTTTATGTACTTCCCTTGTAACCAAAGTTGATACAAGCAATAGAACACAATTCAGATTCAGACGTTCGACTATCAATTCTCTCCAAACCTTCGACTATCTACCAATCTTCTCAATCATGTTTTATCTTAAATCTAACATGGTATCAGAGCAGTGGAGATCCTAGAGGATCACCATTGTTTCTGCATCATTATATACCAAGTGAACCAATCCCAAAATGATGGCGAGCGAAGAAGAAAGCCCATAGAGCGCCCAGACATCTCTACTTGGAACAGAGATACTAGTACAACAATTAGCAAGTCTCCTATGCCAAATTAGCCAACCCACAACAGAAACAAGAAGTTCAGAAAGCAAACAAAATCAAGCCGTGGTCCCGAATGATGCACTTAGCCATCGGATGGAGGGGTTGCCTTAACCACATCACGGGCCATCCTTCTCCCCCCGAACCCATCGATCCAACATACCACAAGTGGTACCAAAACGATCTCACAGTGATCTCATGGATTATTCAGAACATGGAGCCAACCCTAGCAAGCAACTATGTTCAATACAAGTCTGCGGAGAGTTTGTGGAAGGGATTAGCAACCACCTACAGTGTAAAATGAGATTCAGCACAAATATTTGATTTAACAGTTCGAGTCAATAGTATCAAACAGGGGAAATGAACGATTGAGAGTTCTTAGAGCACACTGCAAATGATTTGGGTAGAGATTGATGAAAGCCAGCCCAATCAAATGGAGTGTGAAAAAGATATCGGAGTTTGCCAGCGACTACAGTTGGAAACAAGGCTGTTCCAACTCTTAGCCGGAATCAGTGAGAAATACGAACCTGAGAAGTGAGATATTTTGAAATTAGACCCCCTACCGAATGTAGAGGCGGCGTACGCCTTACTCCGGTGAGGAGCAGCTCGGCGAGGGCTTTAGGGACCGAAATCAGATGGAATTTCAGAATAAGAAATCGGCAATGGGTTGATAACCCATCATGACAGCGAGGCATTCGGCATGACGGCGAAAGGGTTTCGGCCTCCACCTCACCGGTCAGGCCAGCCCAAGAACGGCGGTGGCTCTTCATCTCAGGACAAAATGGATAAATCAAAACTCAAGTGCTCCCCACTGTGGAATGACTAAACACACAAAGGAGAATTGCTTCAGATTGGTCGGCTATCCGGAGTGGTGGGAGGATAACCATAAACCGCCCAAAGACAACCGGGGCAAGGCTTCCGTCACGGTGGGCAACTCCGAGGTCACTGGCACCGCGATCGGAAAATAATGGTAGGGGATGATACAATGGCAGTGGTGGAGATGAAGAGATGGCGAAGGCGGCTAGGTTTTTAATGGAAGGGGACGGGTCGAATGAGGAGAGAAGGGCAAGAGCCTCTTTTGATTTTGAAGGTACCGGGTCGGGTCAAGTAATGACCGACCCATCTATCTCTCTTAAGCCTTCTCATTTGTTTAATAAAGTTGTAGCACATGCTTGTGTTACAAGTAGTAGTAGACCTCAAGAATTAAATAAAAACTCCACCTGGATATTTGACTGTGGTGCAACTGACACAATGACCTATGATGCTTCGGATATTTGTGCACCATCTAAGCCCAATAAAACCCATGTTCAAATAGCTAGTGGTAAAATTACACTTGTAACTGGAGCCGGCACTGTGGCTATTTCACCTACTCTCCGCATTTCTAATTGCTTATATGTTTCTGCACTGTCTCACAAATTATTATCCATCAGTCATGTCACGAATGAACTAAATTGTATTGTGCTAATGTATGCTACATTTTGTTTATTATAGGATATCAGAACATAGGCGATCATTGGATGTGGCACCGAGCGACGTGGTCTGTACTACGTTGATGAAATTACTCAAAAAGGCACGATAATGCTGACTACCAGAATTGCTTCCCAGGCTGCTTGGCTTTGGCACCGTCGTCTTGGGCATCCTTCTGCAGGTTATCTTCGACTTTTATTTCCTAAATTATTTTCTGTTTCCGATTTGTATTGTAAGACATGTGTTTTGGCAAAAAGCCATAGATAGACTTTTAAACCTAGTAATACCCGTGTGCCTTCTAAGTTTTCTCTTGTGCATTCTGATGTTTGGGGTCCTGCACCAGTGATAGGTGGTCAGGGGTTTACGTATTTTTTATTGTTCATTGATGATCACACACGTATGACCTGGGTTTATTTTTTACATCACAAATCAGAAGTTTTTTCCAAGCTTTCTCATTTCTATACAATGATTCAGAACTAATTTAAAACTAATATCCAGACCCTCAGGTCCGATAACGAGAGGGAGGGGGGAATTTGTGAATTCTTCTATGACCAAATTCTTCCACAATAACAAATTGATTCACCAGACTACTTATCCTTGTACACTCGAACAAAATGGCATAGTAGAGCGAAAAAATCGAATCATCCTTGAGATTACCTGGGCCTTACTGTAACGACCTGGCTACCGAACTGATAGTTGTCCCCACAAACCAACATAAGTCTTTCCAGCGTGCTTTGTCCTCACTCACATGCTCCCTAAGAAACTTCCCAGGGGGTCACCTATCCCACCATTGCTCCAGGTCAAGCACGCTTAACTTTGGAGTTCTAGTGGAACGAGCGCCAGAAAAGAAGATGCACCTTGTTAGTATGAGTAGCACCAATCAAATCCTTTAAGCTCTCCTCAACTATACAGTCTCATTCCTGTATAGCCTCAGAATCTCTCTCTTTCGGGTGGATTCGGTTCATTCATGTGTCCCTTCACTTGGAAGTCTTATAGGAGCCGCTCTTTGTCCGTGCCTTATACCGGCGATCACTCCATGCTTCGGCCCCGGGCGTCACATGCCCACTAGCTTCCGCTTGGTTCGTCCCCGAACCATACCTTACTGCGAGAGCTTTGGCTCTAATAGCACCTGTACCGACCCGACTACCGGACTAACGGCTGTCCCCATAAACTAACACAAGTCTTTCCAGCGTGCTTTGTCCTCACTCACACGCTTCTTGAGAAACTTCCCAGGGGGTCATCCATCTCACCATTGCTCCAGGTCAAGCACGCTTAACTTTGAAGTTCTGGTGGAATGAGCGCCAGAAAAGAAGATGCATCTTGTTAGTATAATTAGCACCAATCAAATCCTTTAAGTTCTCCTCAACTATACAGTCCCATTCCTGTATAGCCTCAGAATCCCATTCTTTCGGGTAGATTCGGTTCATTCATGTGCCCCTTCGCTTGGAAGTCTTATAGGAGTCGCTCTTTGTCCATGCCTTACATCGGCGATCACTCCATGCTTCGGCCCCGGGCGTCACAGTTACTCATCGAGGCTTGGGTCCCTTCTCATTTCTAGCTTGAAGTTGGGGCTACTGCTGTCTATCTTCTGAACCGGTTATCTACTAAAAGTCTTGATCTTCAAACCCCCCTTTAGTATCTTTCCAAGCTCATCCATATCCCTGTTCTCCTCACTCTTAAACCTCAGATATTTGGTTGCTCTGTTTTTGTCCATTTACCCAAATCCACACGCACAAAACTAGATCTCTGTGCTGTTAAGTGTGTCTTTGTTGGTTATGGTATCAACCAAAAAGGTTATAGGTATTATGACCCAAAGAGTCATCGTATGTTTACTACTATGAATTGCGACTTCCTTGAAACCGAGTTTTTTTTATCATACCCACCTTAGTGGTCAGGGGGGGAATCATAAAGTAGACCCACTATGTTGGTTACTAAGCCCAAGTAGCTCCCCGGAATTGGTTTCAATAGAGATAGTCAATCATGCCATTGAGATAATCACTAAAACGTCGGTACAGACCTCCGAGCAAGGTGAACTGGCCAGTGCTTCTCTTCCGGACTTGATATCTGAGGTAAATGATTCTTACACTGATGCTCATCCTATGGTTCCTATGGTTGACACTGATTTATCCAGTCATGATCCTAATATTGACCCCAGTTCTGTGTTAAGCACTGATCAGTCTGTTTCAGATAGTCCTGAGTTACCTAATCAGGAAGCTCTAGAAACCATGAGACAGGATACAGGACTATATGTCCTATCTCCACGAAGCAATTGGGTGTGCCTCCCAAGAGATATTCCCCAGAGAGAGTTGCCAAGAAATCCCAATATCCGGTTAGGAATGTTGCAAAGGGAAATCTCACAAGCTTAGCAGTAGCTTTTCAAACCGCAATGTATGAAGAAGAGAGTCTACCAAGAATAGTCAAAGAAGCTTTCCAGTCAAAATAGTGGACAGATGTAATGAAAAAGGAGATGGATGCCCTTGCCCGAAATAAAACATGGGAAACATGCAAATTGTCACAAGGGAAGAGACCAGTTGGGTGCAGGTGGGTCTTTACTATCAAACGGAAACCTGATGGATCATTTAAAAGATACAAGGCACAGTTGGTTGCAAATGGGTGCACACAGAATTATGGAGTGGATTACTCAGAAGCATTCTCTCCAGTGGCTAAAATGAATATAGTAAGAGTGTTACTCTCGATAGCAGCAAACAATGATTGGGTACTTCATCAGTTTGATGTCACCAATGCTTTCTTACATGGAGAATTGACCAAAGAAGTGTATATGGAAGTTCCACCAGGTTTTGAGTCTGAGTTTGGAGGGAAGGAAGTGTGTCGACTGAAAAAAAACACTCTATGGACTCAAACAATCTCCAAGGGCCTGGTTTGGGAGATTTACCAGTTCAATGAAAAGCTAAGGGTTTCGGCAGAGTAACTCAGATCATACATTATTCTTAAAGAAATGAGAAAGTCTCATCACTTGTCTGATCATTTATGTGGATGATATGATCATCACAGGTAGTGACATGGATAAGATCGACAACCTGAAGAAGAATCTGTTCTTGGAATTCGAGATGAAGGATCTAGGAGCTCTCAAGTACTTCCTTGGCATTGAAGTTCTTAGATCAGCTAAAGGGATCTTCATTTGCTAAAAGAAATATAATATTGACCTCCTTACTGAAACTGGAATGCTTGACTGCAAACCAGTTGATACTCCTATCGCAGTAAACCATTGTTTGCAGATTGTTGAGGGGGCTGAAACTGCAAATCGAGAACAATATTAACGGCTGGTAGGGAAGCTTATCTATCTTTCTCACACAAGGCCTAATATCACCTATACAGTCGGGGTGGTCAGTCAGTTCATGCACAAACCACAGACAGATCATATATGGAAGCTGCTATCAGAATAGTACGATACCTTAAGGGTATGTATGGATATGGGTTGTTCTTTGGGAAGCATGGGCACTCGAGAATATATGGGTACACAGATGCAGATTGGGCTGGAAATCCAATAGATAGAAGATCCACTGCTGGATACTTCACCTTCATTGGAGGCAACCTTGTCACTTGGTAGAGTAAGAAGCAAAAGGTGGTAGCCCTATCTAGTGCCGAAGCCGAGTTTAGAGGTGTTAAGAGTGGAATAACTAAACTTCTGTGGTTGCGGAAATTGTTAATAGAAATGGGTTTTGGTCCGAATCAGAAGTGTCAGCTCTATTATGACAACAAAGCAGCGATTAGTATCTCCCAAAATCCAGTCCAACATGACCGAACAAAATGTGTGGAGGTAGACAGACATTTCATCAAGGAAAAATTGGAGGCTGGAATCATTGATCTTCCATTTATCAGATCTGAAGATCAACTTGCAGATATCCTAACCAAGGCTGTAAATTCGAGAAATTTTACAAGAATTCTCGATAAGTTAAGTATTAGAGATCCCACTACTCAGCTTAAGGGGGAGTGTCAACAATCTCGGTCCCAAAATAGACATCCGTGTATCCTGCAAAATCAATCAAAGGATTAGTGCCTTGTATAGGATTTGTTTCCTTAATTATAGAATTTATTTTTCCTTTATGTACTTCCCTTGTAACCAAAGTTGATACAAGCAATAGGATTAGTGCCTTTATGTACTTCCTTTATGTACTTCCCTTGTAACACAATTCAGATTCAGACGTTCGACTATCAATTCTCTCCAAACCTTCGACTATCTACCAATCTTCTCAATCATGTTTTATCTTAAATCTAACACTTAAATCCATTTATTGGAACAACTACATTTGGAAACTCAACCTACATCATTCATTCATTTTTCTATTCTGCATTAAAATAATAAAGAGATGAAAAAACCTCGAACGTGCAAAAAAAGGGTTGAAAATAAAAGAAATTAGATGGCGCCATGCAAAAGGTTTTTTTTTTCTTTTTTTCTGGTCTGATCAAGCCGGCTCGTTCTTCAACATATTGCAGACTTTGGATTGAGAAATGCCAGTGGTTGAAGTTCATTTTTTTTTTCGCATATTATGAAAAAGGTGGGGGCTATACTTTTGGGGGTTTTATTCTATTTATCTAGGATTTTAAGTTGGATTATGAGGGTAAAAATGTCAAATAGAATAATTTAGATATTTTAATAATTTTATGAGTTGTAAAGGGAAAAATGGGGATTGTGTTTAGAATCACCTTTTAATAAAATATTAATATTATTATGATAATACATTTTGCCCCTCGTAACAATTAAAATTCTATAGGATTTTAAATGGGATTATGAGGGTAAAAATGTCAAATAGAATAATTTTAGATATTTTAATAATTTTGTGAGTTGTAAAGAGAAAAATGGGGACTGTGTTTAGAATCATCTTTTTATAAAATATTAATATTATTATGATAATACATTTTGCCCCTCGTAATAATTAAAATTCTATCATGTCCCCTGCACACGCTACAGCCCCCTGCACCTTCTATCCAAATAGTTAGGAGCAACATCAATCTATGAGGAATTTAATAAGCTTTGGAACATTTCTTAATTATAGAGCATCTATGGGAAAGTTTTAACACGGTAAATCCGTAAACAAAATAAGTTCATCGCATCATGAATCTCGAAGGATTAAAGTCTCCTATCACTAAATTTATCTAAATTCTTCAATTTTGAATGATCGACGATTGAAACATTATTCAACTGGCAGCAAGCCGCGTTCAATATTTTAAAAATTAATCACATTATACAAAATCAAGAATATTAATTCGTCAAATAAAACGTGTACTAAAACACAACATATAATTATTCTCACGAAACCTCTAAAGGAAGGGATGGGCCGCTCGTTAGCTTGGTTGGCATGAGCTATCATAGCCAGTCCCGTTGCAATTCACCCTCATGTTTGCTCGGAATTGGATGGAAGGAGTGGGGGTTATGGTACGTGGGGGCTATGATATGAATCATATGATAGAGTTCTAAATATTAGGTATTTTCGAATAAAAATATCTTATCATATTAATATTAATATTTTATAAAATAATTGGGGTTGAGAAGATAAAAATGGGAATGTATTAGAATTTTCCAACTTTTATGGAGCTTGCATACCTTCATTTACGAATTTAGTTCACATTTTCGAATAAGATGGATTTTATTTAAAAACATAAAAGATGCTTGACTTAAGGATTTTAAATCCGTAAGTTATTCAGTCAATTTTATTCCTTTAGAAAAGATTATATGATGAAAGATCAATAGAAGGTTAGGTTGCTTTCACTCAAAATAAATAAAAAAATTAAAAAAATTTAGAAGGGTAATTAGGTTCCCGGCCTACTCACATTATTAATGGATGAGAAAACTACGCCCACACTTCTTACATGGGACATGATATTGGCGAGTTAAAATATAGATTCAAATTCATATTTAGTAACATATTTGTATTTTTATTGGTGTTTGATTATATTTGAATTGACTTATGACATGTTATGCTAATTTTGACCTATAACATGATCTCACACGAGACTATTAATTTATATCATTCCAAATTAACATTATGCAAATTGGATCAATATTAGAGTCAATTATGAGTTAATTAACTAAAACACAAATGCACGCAGAGGAATAGAATTTTGTAAGGAAAAAAAAATATTCATGCTATTTTTTTTTTGTTGTTTTCCACTTTTTTTTTTTTTTCTTTTTCTCACAAAATTAAAATTTGTATCATGCCATCTAACAGATCCAAATTCGCCAGATGAAACACATATTCGGATTCATTTGTATTTTATTCAGAATTTTATGAATGTATAGATATTAGATGAAGATCAAGATCCTAATATGGAGAACTTCTGACGAATTTCAATCTGTCAAATGATCTGACTGATGGATGAGAGGATGGAGATTAATCACACCGATCAAAATCTTAATTAGCTTAATTGTCCCTATTAATAGAACAAGTACTAAGGAATAGACTAATAGTTCAAACCTCACGAGAAAAGAGTATGTAAGAAAAATAGAGGAATGAATGAAGAGAGGCTATAGAAAGGAATCACTAAGCTACTAATGATGGATAATGGGGCCATTTTAGTGGGCCATAACTTGCTGCAATTAATTGGCCAGTATAAACGATTAAAGTGTTAATCACACAGCAAACAGGCATAATTAGACTAAAGGGGTTAATTAATCAAGGTGGAGACTTTCTATCTAAGAATTATTAACTCAACCAACCACATACTTAAGAGGCTAATTCCTATGTTGTTTCTCACTAATTACTTTCTTAATCTCTGCCTATGGTAGTAGGCATAATAAATATATATGCTACTCTTTTGCTCCCCCTTAAAGCTAAGAATAATCATTTCTATTTTTTTATATCATTTCTACCCCCTAAATCTGTCCTTTTCAGAATGATTTGCATTTTACTTCCAAATTCAGCTTCTCATCGATCCAAGCAAAATTCACTTAATTTTCAAATCTGTATGGTGGAAGATTTGCATCAGTTGAAAATCCTTTTAATGGTCATTGTCAATTCTTCATTCTCCAATTTTACAATATTTTAAACATGAATAAATCTCTTTAATCTGCCCTCAATTATAATCGGTATTCTATCTCTCATGTCAATGCGAGTACGTAATGGTGTCAATTTAAAAGAATAATCATTAATATTTATTATACACGAGATAAAATCCTATGTCCAAGTGTCTAAACTTTGTTTGAATAATTTTAGGCGAAAACAATCACCTATATATAGTACATATCTTGCCGATTCACCAACTAAAAATATATGCAAAGAACTTGTGTTTCACCAATTTACAAGTAAAAAATTGTAAAATGTATCAAAATACGAATTAAAACTCTTATTTATTGATAAATTTATAATTTTATTGATATTTGAATTTAAATATTAACTATCCTTATAATTTTTTAGCTCATAAAATAATCTCACAAGACTCGCTCAATATATATAAACACAATCTTAATTTATATATATACTCGTCTTATATAGCTTTTTGGGACCCAACGTCTCTTGCCTTTACAGGAACATGCAGCGATCCTATCATCCCTAAAAAGGTCAAAACATGTTAGACTTATTTGTACATGAATATCGATCGCAACATTAATACACATGTCAATCTTTTATTTCTATAAGCTTTTAATAAACGTAATTAATTTCAGTGGCAATAAATTGGTGCAGGTCATTAATATGTAAACTTGATGTGATCTGCGCAGTAGTGCTGCTAATAATGTACTACCTCCGTTTCAAAATGTTTATTGTTTTGTTTTTTTTATCTGGAATTAAGAATTAATTTTGTGGACAAATATACCCATCTCTCATATATGTCATAAAATCTAATTCATCTATATTTTCCTAAAAAATAACAATATTTTCTCTCTCCATATATTTTTCTCTCTTCATATATTATAGGTAAGTTAGAATTAAGAAATCTTTTAGGATTTGAGAGGGTTAAAATTGGAAGAAAGGATGTCAAATTATATAAAACAACAAACATTTTGAAATTAAAAAAAAATCTAAAACAACAAACATTATGAAACGGAGGTAGTATATATATATATCATCGTAAGTATGATAAATTTATTGTGCAATTTCAGAGAATATTATAGTATTTTCTATTTCATCACTGGCCTCCCCCCATCCCATCACACTAACACGAGAAGTTTAGCATGTGTACATTAGGAGTGTAAATTACAGTTAAATTTCAATCATTTAAAAGAACTCAAAAGGTAGATATTTAGATATAATTCTTCTCAAAATATGATACTTAATTTAATATACAGAAGCTCAAATTCAACATAATACATTAAATTTAGCATGTACATGATCTCTTAGAAGAAATAAAGGTTTTGTATGATCAACTAACTAATTTAAACAATCCAAATTGATCCTTACTCTATACACTAGGTAGTATTTATATACATGATTTGGTTCGAATGAGTACTAGTTCTTAGTGTGGGTATATGATAACCAACCTATTTAATGTAATTTTAGTAATTTTTTATTGTATTTTGATGCTATTTATTTTTAAAATAATAATGATTTTCTTACTATAATTTAATGCTAATTTTTTTAGCACCATAATATAATAAAAAAAAGACTAGAATAACAGTAAACAAGCTCGGTTTCAGGTTCCCACACCAATCATAGTCTCTATTATAAACAAAATATATATGATTTGATGATTTATTTATATATTAAAGTGGGATAAATTAGTACATCTTTATCTTTATACAGTAAAAGCAACATCCGTAAACAGGATATTTACCAGAACAATTCCCGCATTAAGTGGCTCATTAATTTCTCGATTTTAATCATCGTACTTTGTTAATTGTTAGTGAGTTAAGAGTTTCTATCCATCGATGCTGACTAAATCTCGGACTATTTAACATATATCTTATTAATATTTGGATACTGATGTAATTGCATATTTTCATAATACAGTTTACTTCTTGAATCATATACATATTATTACTCACACATCCGACTTGGTGGAGATTGAAACCCGTCATCTTTGATCTCCAAACAATCTCATTTCACCACTAGACCATCCCCATCGGGACTGTTGAATTATATTTTTAATTCTTACAAAAATTTAACAATTTATAATATTAATCTTAAATTAATTGTGACTAAAATAGAAAATAAAAACAATATAAACATTGACCAATAATTGAACTGAAATGTTATAAGATTGATTGTATAGGACAACATTAGCATGCGAACATCTTGCGTGTATATTGTAGATGAATTGTATCCATTAATTTGTTGAGATCAATAATCGTTATTAGTTTGGAGGAAAGTAAGAAAAATGCTATGATTTTCATTACGGATGCATTTAACTCAAATATATCAAATCACCATTTATGTTTTCTATAAGCATTTTTAATGTACAAAAATATGAAGAAATAATAAATTAAGTATTTTGAAATGTAAAAATAACATGTTGTTATCTTGGAATGTAAAAATAACATAACAATATATTAATCTGATTCTTCCCTCCAAATCAACTTATTACAATTAGCGTTGTAGATGTAAAAATAAGAATTACGAAATAACAATTTAAACATTCTGACATGTAAAATAACATAAATAAAATAACTATATACCAGCAATTAAAGTAAAATTGATCATAATCATTCATTTAACAAATCTAACGGATATGATTTAACAACAAATTACACCCTAGGTTAATGTTCACAAATGAATGATTCCCTAATTGTAGTTTATATCGTACAATAAAATCTTTAAATAATAATATATATGATTATTTCAATTCATTTGGTTTAAATTGTAATTCTTCATTTAAAATACTAGTAGAATTTCATTTTTCTCCACCAGTCTTGAATTTACAAAATGAACTGTAAATTATTAGAACTCCAAAGAAAATAAAAATTAAAGTTACTACAGTACATAACCAACACTAACAAACTTAGTTAATAAAGGACTCGGTTAAAAAACATACTAAAATCTACCAAATAAAAAGGAAAAATTAAAGACAAACTAGTTCATTTCTCGAATATATAAGCTTACCTTCTCAAAAATGAAAACATAATTCCTCTAAAAAAATTGAAAACATAACTCATTATTTTTATTCCAAGTAATGCCTCCTCGAAAATTTTTAGTATTTTTAAATAAATAAATAAATATACTGACCGTACAAGTTACAAATCACCCTGTTTTTTGTTAGCACCATTGTTCACGTCTATCCCTTGATAACGTAATGTTTCCTACATAAAAATTAAAATGAATTCAAGCCCTGTTGATAAATTTCCTTGATAAAAATGGAGTTGTAAAATAGGATTATTAATTAATTTCTCTAATGGTGCCAGACATACTACATTGACAATTGTTAAGTAATCCTTTCGATCTGATAAAGCAAAACCATGCTCAAGTATACCTTTGAAATTTATTACTTGTAACTTACACTTTTGTCCACTTCCTTATCATTAATACGTGATTCATGCATATATATATATATATATATGTAAGCATGTGACAAAAACTTTCATGCACTAGATGTAAAGAAGACTTATTTCAGACGGACGAGTTAAATTCGCTGTTTAATCCGATTTGACCCTGGTCAACGCGGATCACCCAGCAAAAAAAAAAGAAAAGAAAACTATCAAAATCAGTATCAACCGTAACATTAAAAAGTATCACTCAACTCAAAATTCTAAAAGTATCACGTGATCCCTTAAAATGTAATTGGTCTGGTAGTTATCTTATACGAGTTTATTTAGTTCAAATTGTGATTTCTTCCATTCCAATCAATGTTTTGAGTTTAAGAATTTAGGATTTTTAGGGTTTTTTTATTTTTAGGACTTTTTTAGATTTTTTAGGGTTTATTTTGTATTCTTTAGGACTTATGTTTTTTTAAGTTTTATATTTAAGTTGAAAAAAATTAATTGTTGAGCGCAATGCACGAGCTCACGCGTTAGTGTAGGGAGAGTGTATTGCGCGAGTCGTCGGATTTTTTTATATTTCAAAATTATATTTTTATTTTCAATTACCGTTTATATTTGTTTTGAAAAAATTAAATTAATATCGAGTCCAATGCACGAGCCCACGCGTTAGCGTCAGACGAGTGCATTATTCGAGTCATTGAATTTCAAAAAATAAATAAATTAATTCGGGTTTATTTTAGAATTCATAAATTCTATTTTAGGGTATATATTTATTTTAAATTAAATTAGATTTTTTTTTAATTTTTAATTACCGTTTATATTTGTTTCAAAAAAATTAATTGTCGAGCACAGTGCACAAGATCACACATTCGCCTCAGATGAATGCATTGTGGCAGTCTCTATATTTCAATTTAAATTAATTCATTTTAATTTTAGGGATATATTTTTTTTGGAAAAAAAATAAAAAACAAAAAGAAAAATCACCAAAAAAAAAAAGGACAGGCTCCGCGCACCCGTCTAAAATAGTGGGGTGGGGTGGGGTGGGGTGGGGTGGTCCTTCCCTATATATATATATATATATATTACTTTATCTTTATGTAATATTATTTATGGGAGAATATTATAATTCGTAGGTTAACAAATGGAACCCTCTGCTAAAAGAAAAGGAAATATGGTAACTTAATTAGCATTTCAGGTAAATCAGAGCATGTGCAATTCTACTTCCAAATGAAGTTACTCTCCAACTTTAGTCGATTTTCAGATTAAATTAAGAAATATTGAACACTCATACTCCATATATGAAGTGACATATTCATTAATGTATTTTCCTATTTGAAATCGCCCCCCCCCCCCCCCTCCTAAATTATAATTATACCACTAAATGAATAATATAAGGGATAAGGGCCAAATAGACTGTTAAACTAATTTGGGAATTCAATTGAGTCACTGTATCTTTTTTTTGGCTCAATTGGGTCACCACGTTTTTAAAATCGTTTCAATTGAGCCATTCTATAATGGAGCCCTAACGGAGGACATTAACTCGTCTCGAAACGACGTCATTTTCTTTAAGTTTTTACCCTAACCCATAACCCGACCCATCCCTAACCCGGCCAGACCCACCCCTAATCCCCAACCCTAGCCACTGTTTCATTTTTTCATTTTTAATTTTTATCTATTAATCATCCTTGATGTTCTTGGTGTCGTTTTCAGCCATCGCAGCGGCGGCGGCGCTGCTTGCTCAGATTCCGGTGACTATTCTTTGCCTAGAATCTCCACCATCGGCCACCCAGCTTCTGCAACCACCTTTTCCATCATCCCCCAGTTCAAATGCCATCGCCACCGTCCCCTTCGTTGTCCTGTCGGCCGGATTTGCAATTCCCGTCACTCCCCTACTGGCGGGCACTCCCTCAAGTGATGAACAAAGTTCCCCCATTATTACAGCTCCTACAACACCCAATTCCCCACCTTCGTCTATACACAGCCTTTCCAATTCACCACAACAACCAAATTCAAATAAAAAAGCCCAGCAAAATCTAAAAACCAAAAAAATATTTCAAAACCCAATCTGAATTCATCCAAATTTTTTTAGACGGGGAGGGGTGAGGGGGGAGATTGAATTGCAGGGCCAAAAGAAAGGTGAGATGGGCCTACCAGAGGAATCAGAAGTAGTGGGAGGTGACTGGAAGAGGTCCTGCAAGTCGCAGGGATGTCCAGCAAAGGAAAATATATTGCAGGTAAATGGCAGAGGCTTTGAGTGACGGGAAGGGAAGATTCTGGTGAAATGGAAGTTGCCGGAGATCGAGAGAGCACAGTGTAGAGGCCTCGCCAGCGCTGGAAGTGAAAGACGGATTGTTCCCGTCAACCGGTTTGGTAGCAGAGGTGAGAGATCGGTTGAGGGAGATGGGTATTTAGTTTTGGGTTAAATCGGGTCGGGCGAGAGGGGAAATGATGAGACCATGCCAAGCAAAGAAGATTGTAGTATTGTATTAACCTCGCTGGAATTACAAAGGAAGTGCAGAAAAGTAGAAGTGTAGAGGAACAAACAATTACAATATTTAACTGAATTGAAATAAAGTAAAGAATCGATGTGCAGATTCCGGTTCCGGCAAGCCGAGTCGAGGGGACCTCTCTCCGCAAGACAAATACGCCCCGGCTAGTGCTCACGGTTTGGCGGTTGTCTTTCAAAGATGAAACAGCTTCGTCCTTCCGGCAGTAGCACCACAAATCCGGCAAGGTTCCGGCGAACTAGACAACGTCGAGAACTGGGAGCTTTGACTCGAAAGGATTCGTATGCAACAATATGAAGTGTGATCGATTATGCAGAATATAGCATTTGGATCCATGCAGGATGTCCTATTTATAGGCACATCTCCACTGCAGGGGACAGCTAGGGTTTGAGGGCATTCAAACCTGGTGTTGTAACCCCCCTGGAGTTATAGCTCTGCCATTAAGCCCTCCAGGAGTTACCTTCTGCAGATCCCGACAGGTGTCCCTTGTCGGCTCGGATCCCAACACGTGTCCAGGGCAGCTGCAGACTTTGACTCCCGACAGGAGTTACTTCCGGTTTCTGTCCAGCCCACTAACTCCACCAGCTCCAGATGGCAGTTACTCACTTGAAGGCTATTAACTCATGGGAGTTACACCCTTCAAGCTGGACATGCACCATGTGCACCCACGACCCGGTCCACAGCCGTTATAGACCCGGATAGTCGATCCGCCGACCCGCTCCACGACCCGACTGTTTATGTACCGTAAAACTGATACGGCTAAGCCCCGGAAGCCCATGTACGCCCAAAGTCCACCCAAAGTCCAATTGCCAAGATCCAAGTCTGAGGACGAGACGAGACGGGTCGGGCACGGGCACGGGCACGGGCGGGCGCGCGCGTGTGGGCTCATGGCCCACATCCTTGTGCACTTGATTACTTCACTTAAGTGTTAATACACTTAAATACACTTTTTTATTTGATTAAGAAATCAATGTGGGATTATTTAATGTGTCTTAAACACATTATCCCACACACCATAAATGCCCAATCGTGTGACCAACTTTAACCATTTATTTCTCACTCACCGAAAATCGGATTTGAGCAAATAAAAGTACTACAATTATCTACTCACGACATAGAGCAATCGTACGGTATTTAATTCCTCCAAAATTAAATATCCCGGTCACGAAAAATCGGATAAAATGAGTCACACTCACTTTATTAAATCCTATTTTCCAACAAAGTGCACGATCAAGGCAGCCCAAAATGAATTAGCATGTTGGTCATTGAAGATGAAGAAGATCAAGCATGTGAAGAGGAAGAAATAAAAAAATATTTATGCTCATCATATATAGATTTTGTTATTTTAAGGAGAAAAATTAAAACATTAATTGTTGATCCTCCTAATTAATTTCAACCAATATTTTTAGGAAGGGGATTTGCTTCGTCTTTCAAAATAACCATTCAGCTCAAATAATGTGAATATTAGTATAGCTCCAAGGATTAAATGGCCACATGGTTTCATATTCTTGATTATACAAATATACATAATAATTAGCATTACATTAATTAATTCTCAACCAATTATGGTTTTAAATTTTTAAATTTCTTGAAAAACTCATGAAATTATCTCAACACACAGATAGATTATTACAGAGGCATCTTTTTTATTTTTTGAAGAAAATAATGATAATGATGATGATGATGATGAATATAATTCTATTCCTAGCTAATTATAATAGAACTCTAAAATTATCTATATACACTATTGATTTTCATAATTCCGCTTGCACATAAACTACAAGGTCTGCCAATTCTTTAATATATTTCTATGTCATAATATCTTTATTCTAAGTCATTGCCATCTTTTAGGTTTGATTGTTACTGAAAATTTCATTCGATGTTAGTTTTGATTAGTTTTAAAATAATTTAGATCTTTTATTGAAAACAAATGGTAGTTTGGAATAGATTTAAAAAAAAATAAAAATAGTTTGGGATATAAATGATAGGTATAAAGGCTAAATAAGCCACTAAACTAATTTGGGGGTTCAATTGAGCCAGTGTAACTTTTTTTGGCTCAATTGGGCCACCGCGTTTTAAAATCGTGTCAATTGAGTCATTCTACAACCGAGCCCTAATGGAGGATGTTAACTCGTCTCGAAATGACGTTATTTTCTTTAAGTTTTTACCCTAACCCATAACCTGACCCACTCCTAACCCCTAACCCGACCCACTCGTCCAAAACTACACAAAATCGAATTTGAATTAGGGTTCTTAGCTAAATTCCCAATCAAAAATTCCACAAATCCTCTCACCATCCCAAATCACTATCGCTATAAGTAATGTTCAAGTCTCAGTCATAAAAAATGGATTCACAGTCTTCTTCTTCGAGCTCGACAAGTTAAAAGAGACAACAAAGTTCAAATTTGCAAGAGGGTCACAATTTCTGTGAGTGTGGCATTACGGAAGTGATATGGAGCTCATGGACAAACGAAAACCCGGACTGAAGATTTTATAGTTGTCGTAATTATAGGGTAAGTTTGAATCAAATGAATTTTACATTTTATTAATTAATTTATTGGGATGTTCCATATTCATGTTTGTTAATTTCAGCCATCGAAAGGGGTAATTCTCAAAGTAGGATGTAATCATTTTAGGTGGTGCGATGTAGAAATCATAAGTGATAGAGTGAAGAAGGTGATCAACACCTTGAAGCTGGAGAAGGCTGCATTATTGAAGGAGAATAGGGAATTGGCCAAACAATGTGAAAGTGTTCTGGTGGCTGAGAGTGCAGTTCAAAAGAAAGCCAATTCAGAAATGCTAATAATGAAGAAGAGTTTGAAAAGAGTTAAATTTGTTTTGCTTGTAACTTGGTTGTTGTTAATCTCTATATGGTTAGGGAAAATATGAATTTATAGTGTGTATTTGGATTATGAAGAATGATTTGGAATTTGGCTTTATGTATCTATTAATGAAGACAATGATTTGGTATTGGTGTTTGTTTAATTTTATTGGAGATTGTATAGCCACTATATTTAGCTTATGATTTAAAGATTCACAGGAATTATTTGGTATTTGACATTCTACAGATTTTACAGATTTGGCTACTGCACTTGAATGAAGTGTTTACAGATTTATAGATTTGGTATTTGGCATTCTAAAGATTTAACAATATGATTTTGGTATTCTACATATCCACAGAGCCAATAAATTTCATATCAAAACAACACATTGATTGCTCACAAAATAACACATTAACTACTCACAAAATATTTTAGAGTCACTGTATTGGAATGAGTTATGCACATCAAATATATGTAATAATGGAGTCACTGCTCACATATCACAATTTACAAAAAAAAAAAAAGAGCACTAATCACTAATGATCACTGCATGAGCTCTAATATGAGTTGCAAAAGTTGACATCAAGCCAAATATTAAGAGTCGCAACTCTAATATGAATCACAGCTCACAAATATCATGAAGCAAAAAATTAAGAGTCATAGCTCACTATTTTTTCAAGTTATTCTTCTTGGCATCCCTTTGTTTCTCCAGAGCACTTCTAGTTGTGCAAGACAATCCCTTCTAGATTGATTTGTGTGGTTTGAATCGTAGGTTGGTTGGCAAGATAGCTTGATTCCAGTGGCAGTCAAGCCAATTCTTCTACTTGCACTGCTCCTAGAAAGATTAGAGGCTTGTTGCTCTTGTGTTATCTCTCTCTTGTTTGGAATTGAAAATCTTGTAATTGGATCTGGATTTGAACTCAAGCTTTGAGTAGCAATTGGATCCCTTTGGGTGATTATTATCTTTGAGCTCATTCCAGGCTATAATACAAAATAAGAAATGAGAATCAATATAATTAAAAGCCGCACACTACAAGAATAAAAAATTTGGACACTCGCATTCAATGTTGATTCACAACCATCTCATCATAAGGATAAACATGAATCCAGCCCACGTAATTCAGTTCTAACATACTAGACACAATGTCATTAATCACATCATCTGACTCCAGAATCATCAAAGTATTATCACCCAATTTTTTCCTAGGTTTTAAATAAAATAATTTGTTCACTTCTTGCATCCCAAATTCCTGTATGTATTTCTTGATCATATGCATAAAAGATAAAAAGTCTATATCCTCATTTTCAACTAAGTTTTTACCTCCTACATACTGTGGATACTTAGACAAAACTCATCTACCTAGATTATGGTACGATAACTTGATTGAACTCATATCCATGTCTTCAATCTAGTTATGAAAAAAAAAATTGAAATTCAATCAAAATCTTTACAACATTCGAATTCAATTTCAAGAAAATAAAAGAAACAATTCTTACCTTTTTATCGACAATGTGCGCTAATGGTGGGGGACCAGCGATGTTGCTTTGAGAATTCCAATCTGGACCAACCACGTATGACCGTAAAGTAGCCACGTATGCTCAAAAAACTGACGTGGATATGCCACGTATAACCAACAAATATGACCCTATCTAGATGTGTGTTGTGATACAGAGATGGAGAATGAGATGGAAATCAAAATACTGGAATGAGCGATCAATTTCTGAAATCAAAGAACCTTAACTTCTTTGAATTTTTTATTTTGTAGAGAAACATAACTGGTGCAATTCGATTCTAAAATTCCCAAATTCCCAAATTTGATTTTGTGAAGTTTGGACTAGTGGGTCGGGTTAGGGGTTAGGGGTGGGTAATGTTATAGGTTAGGGTAAAAATTTAAAGAAAACGACGCCGTTTCGAGCGAGTTGACGTCCTCCGTTAGGACTTGGTTGTAGAATGATTCAATTGACACGATTTTAAAAACGCGGTGGCTCAATTGAGCCAAAAAAAGTTACAGTGGCTCAATCGAGCCCCCAAATTAGTTTAGTAGCTTATTTGGACCTTATCCCTAAATGATAATTTACCCTATTTAAAATACCACACATGTTAATTCTTGAACTTTCATATATATATTTTTTTGTAAAAGAGTCTTCAAACTTTCATTCAATTCGATTATTTATGAGTAGTTGAGGGTTTATTTATTTGTTGAATCAAAAAATAAATTAGGATAGTTTGTGAAAAAAAACTTATATTTATAGATGATTAATTAGAAATAAGCAATATTAATGAAGACGGAAGGAATGGTTAACTTTATATTATCTGGCGTAAGGATGTATACGTCATATGGTAATTGCAGGATTAGAAATTGATATGCGAAATATGAAGTAAGAAAATTAGATAGTATTTTTATTTAACTCCCATGTGTATATTTGTACTTATATTTATTATACTATTTTAATTATTCTTTTAATTTATATTTTAAATTATTTTATAAAGAATCAAGTAATATGAAATTAGCACACCAAAAAAATAAAAAAATATTTAATATCTCAATCTAAAACATACAAATGATTTGAATAAAATGATCATAGTGGGATTTGGAAATGGTCAAAATTAAGAATTTGAATGTTTCTCCTTAAATTGCACTACAATTTAAATTAGTCAATACAACATATATATAGCCAAATTAGATTTTTTGTAAAAATATTGAACACAATATGTATAAAAAATTGAAAATTAATGTGCTGAACAAGAAACCTTGAACTTAATTTACCACAACACTTTAAGGTCTTCTATCATCTATTTTTCATTGAGTAGCACATATTTTATGGAGTAATAATTTTTCTTGTCAAAAATATTTTATTTTAGTTAGGTTATGTTAAATATACTTGTTCAAGGTAGTCATTTAGCTTTATTATAAAATTAAAGAAAATATAATCAATATAGTAGATCTAAGGTTCATCATAATATTTAGAGGCCTGAGTCGAAGTGAGGTGAAAAATGAGAGCTCCATTTTCCATCTTATAATTTAATAAATAAATTGAACAACACACTATATACAAAATAATTATTCAAAATATTTATATTATGACATAAATACATATCTCCTAACAATTTTAATAGCAAAAGTGTGCATTAGATATGTATAATCAAGTTCTTAAATAATTTCTTTCTCAAGACAACATAACTATTTTTTATTTTTCTTCTAATTTTTTTTATTTTATTTTGGGATGTTGTATTTTAATATTATAATATATATTTAGATTTAGGGTTACAAATTGAAAAAATGTGGATGGTTTTGTTTCTATATTTTTCTTTCTATTTTATTTTATGATGCTATATTTTAATATGTATTTAGATATAGAATTACATACTAAAAAAAGTTGGTGATTCAATTTTAATATATATTTCAATTTAGAATTTAATTAAAAAAACCTTTTAATATATATCTAGCAACACATTAAAAAGAAAAAAGAAAAAGAATCGTGTAAAAGTTCAGGAAAAAGATTTAATTTGATTTTAAAAAGTCCAGGTAAGAGATTTGATTTGATCTCTTGCCCTTTTTTACCCACTACACAAACTCTTACCAGTAGGCTAACATAACATTATTTTTTACAACTATATATAATACTATGAAAATTTGGGGCACCAAATTTTTTTTTGTATTTTTCGAGACTAGATGGTGACCGATTCACTTGCCTCATGCAAGGAGTAGATCATGTCACCAAACATTAATTAGTTAATAACATAGAGTAGTAATTTAAAATGTTATTTACTTTTAGGATTAACGATATCAATTCATTTGTGATGGAGTTTGGCCAAAATATTGTAAAATGATTTGTTTGAAGTCGTTAAAAAGATTGTTTACCATATCATAACCATTTGAGTAAATTTCATTTACTTTATACTAAATCTTATCATTGATAAGGTGTATGATGCAATGTTATGTGTTTTTTTATTATTTAAAACATTATAAGACAGACGCGGGAATTTATGTTTCGATGAGCGCACACGCGCACACACACACACACATATAAGATAAATAAAACACTAACATTAATGTCTTGAAGCATTGCCCTTTACAGATTCAAAAAAATTTACATATTTTTTTACCTCAAATATATTAGGAAGTAAACTTGAAGCATTACTTCTTAGTATAAAATATAAAATATTAATAAAAATGGAGGAATATAACAAGAAAATGAACTCACACCAATCGCAGAGCAACAACATAGACGAAATGAAAATAATTTTAGATTTTTGAATAAAAACATTTATTTAGTATTATTCTATTTTGGTCTCCTACGACATC
This sequence comes from Perilla frutescens, assembly GCA_026008535.1. NCBI lineage: Eukaryota > Viridiplantae > Streptophyta > Magnoliopsida > Lamiales > Lamiaceae > Perilla > Perilla frutescens. The sequence continues at coordinate 36,090,181 of BRKX01000016.1, read as the reverse complement.
AATTTAAACTTCATATGGCCCACACTAGATATTAATATGTTCAATGCCTAATATATAATGGTTAATCGCCATGTGGGCCGACATAAAATATTGAGAGAGAAGACACAAATATTATATTTATATAATAAATTATAATATATATATATATATATGTGTGTGTGTGTGTGTGTGTGTAATATTTTTTGACAAAATTTGAGGGGGGAGGTTGCCCCCACCCAGTCCCCCTAGATCTGCCCCTGATTATAATTTTACTAGATATAAAAGTCACACATCTCTATCACATAATTGTAGTCTCATATTCCTTTTGTGTATCTCAATCTCAAAATATAATAATTTCCCTTGATATATGCATTGAATTTTCATTTTCTTAATATACTCTTATGTAATTTTCTTTAACTTATTGTCTTTCTTATGAATTAATAATTGTGGGTATAGTAGGAAATTTTTATATATGTAATTTCACTTTTAAAATACATTGAATACATTTTCTTAAAATGTGTGAAAATGGAAAGGAACTTTAGTTGTGGAATTGAAAGAATTATGAAAATTATTGCATTGAGAAAGAGTATCCGGTATGTGCTCTCTCGCTCATCGTTAATCCATTGCTGATCCTTCTCCGGCCATCTGCCCATCGTCCGACAAAATTCTAACGTCTAATGATTCCTTATGAACATTAGAGAATAATATATCTAAGATATCCTCATGAACCCTAGATCAAAATCGTGTTACTTCTTTGAATACAGAAAACCCTAGTCAGCCACCTAGGGTTTTCTCTCCTTCGACATCTGCAAAGCATGGAGGTTCATACGTGTTTGCAGTCACCTCCTCATCGACTGAGAGACATCCTGATGTCTTTACAAATAACATATCGCGAATTCAACTTGTCAAAAGGGGTGAATTCAGCACTATCTCGATTCTGGAAGATTTGTATCAAGCGCAACTGAGAAAATTTCAGTTTTCTCTTATCGATCGCTTAATCATGCTGAAGGGTGAAAAGCCATGGCCTGCCATGGATTTAAAGAATAAATTGCAGATGATTTTTGGAATTTCGAGTGATTGGAAATTGATCTCTATTGGCAAGGGTTTCTTTGCCCTACAATTCAATTGCGCAGCTGATCAACTCAAAGCTCGTGACATACAATTGTGGAATCTCTGCCCCAATTTTATGAAAATTTGGGATTGGGTGCCCGATTTTACTCCCTATAAGATAAAATCTACGCTTGCACAAATATGGGTACGACTTTATAATTTGCCTCTGGAATATTGGCATGCGGAAGTGCTTGTTGGTATTACTCGTTCTGTGGGCTCTCCCTTAAAGATCGATGGTAACTCAATGCATGGAATTGTTGGACATTACACACGTGTTTTAATTGAGATAGATATGATGCATGTGCTTCAAAACTCTGTTCTGATTGATAGAGGGGATGCTTCATTTTTTGTTGATTTACATTATGAGAATCTCCCTCTATTCTGTAATGATTGTCAAGTCATCGGCCATACGACTTCTAAGTGCCATATTTCGAATAAAGATAAGTCTAGGAGGGTTGTTGGCACTTCGACAGGGAATGTCAATAATCCAAGTGATTCCTTGTCAAAGGATGGTCCTATTGTGGGAGGGTCTTTGGTGAAGGTGGCACCGCAGAAAGCGCCTACGACAAAGGAATGGGTGTTGAAGTCCTTTGGTCAGATTGGGGCTCGTCTTCCTATTTCTAATGCCTTTGATATTTTAATGAAGGCTTCTACACCTCTGGATAGTGATGACATGCATGGTCAGCATGTTGTTGCTGCAGTTCATGAGGGTTTAGATAAGGATGAGAGCGAGCAGCATGTTGATGCACATACTCAGCCGCAAAGTATGGGTGGTTTAGATGAGGTTGTTCTGCATGGATCGAAGGCTCTTGGTGATAGGAGTGCTTAGGGAACTCATGCGTCGTTGCTTGCTGTGCTAGGGCAAGGGGGTGTTGATCGGTTGAAAAGTGTTGAACCGCACACTGATCATGAGGAGCTTGGAGAAACTGATTCTTATGAACAGTTTGATGATCATAGGGAGTGAGGGGATATTGATTCGAATGTTTTGGACACTCATGTTCAGCCACTAAAGAGGAACTATATTAAACGGACATTGGCTCCTGGTACGGCATTGAGGCGATTGGGTAGACTGAAGCAGCATGAGGGGGAGTCTGAGTCTCATGATGCTAGCGCAGGTACTACAGCTCTTTATGTGATATCTGAGCTGACAAATACGACATTGAATAATATGGAGTTGCCCACTAAATTAATTGGTGCTAATTTGAATGCTGGGGAGCATGCTTTCCTACATCCACCCCCTCGGTCTTAATGAATTTATTGGTGTAACCCGGACAATTTGTACAGGATACGAGAACGCGTGGAAGACTTCTAGGAAAGAACACGTCAACTTGGAAGGACTCAATCCTACTCTAATACTCAATAAATCAAAAATAAACTAAATTAAATGATAAACAACTTGAAAAGAATATAGAAGATGAACTAGACCTAATTACAATACCTAGATGATGACACAAAAATGATACACAAATTCCAATGAAAAGGGCTGTTTTGGGGTGATTATTTTGGCTGGAAAACGGACGATATTTTGGATGTGTAATATGGTAAAGAAGGACTAGGAGTAGATAGGATATGATAGGGCTAGGATGAACTTACGGTTTACGATGAATGGATCTTGATTTGAACTCGAACGATGGATGATCGACACACGAACAGGTCTTGGCATAGATAGGATGCTACGGACATTGAGGGTGGATGGAAGATGTCGTTTGATGATGATGATCGATGGTATTGAAGTGATTGCAACCCGATTAATCCCCGGTGTATCTTGTACGATGAAAAAGAATCTCAAAGTTGTTCTTTGGTAGCGAGTTCACCCTAATTCCTCATGTGAATTAGAACATTCCCTTGAAATAAGACTTGAACTTGCTAGGCTTCAAGAATAACAATTTTTGAGTGAAAACAATCGAAAGACTTTGGATATTTGATACACAATTGTATGCAGTGGCAAATTTAATCAATAATGTCTAAAATATCAATGTCACATGGTTCCCCTGTTTATAGGACATAAGGGAGATGAAATTAAGAAGAAAACAGGCCTAAAAATCTGATCCAAAAAGGATCTCTAACTATACTAGAAAAATACCTAAACTAGAATTCTATTCAAGGTAGGAAATTGCCTTAAATACAATTCTAGTCAAACCTATTCAAAGGTGGACGAAAATAACACCAAAAATTAAATAAAAATCTGAATTAAACTATAGTCTAACATAATTAAATAAATACTATAGTCTAAATAAAATTCAATCCCTTAATTAAATAACTAAGGGGGACGAAAACTTCCATACAAGCCATGCACGTCCAAAATGCCTCCAACGTGCATGCTTCTGACTTCAATTCTCTTTATCATCATATGTTTTTCTTCAAACTTTGATCTCCAATCTTTAATTGTTAACAAAGTAACAATCTTGGAATCCTTTAATGGTAGCTTTGGAAGAACCGATTTGATGCTTATCATGGTCTCATAATTCCCCTCCTCTTGAAAAGAATTCGTCCTCGAATTCGAACGGTCTGGATCGAAAATGAATACGAACTGATCATCAATCTCTTTTGGTAGCTCATCAATATCATGTATCACATCTTTGGCAACCTGTAGAATAATGACATTAAAAGTACATGATTGACAAAAAATGTTAGAAATCAGCTGCTCCACCATGTTTGCTTGTACGAGCTCATTTTTTTTTATCTTCAACCACTTCCAAGTTGATCTCGCTCTCCACCTCTTCTTCTTTTTCTCCAACGCTTTCACAAGTGGCAAAGGCTAACAATTCTTCAATAGGTGCATCAACTGCAATGGGTACCTCCGAAATAGTGATTATCTCAGTTAGTATCTCGACATTGATCTTCATTTTTTCTTCTTTGACTTCGGTGGCCTTTACCTCTGATTTGGCATCGGTCGGGGGCTGCATTGATGGTGTAAGCCATATAGGTGGCGGCGGTATAGCAATGGGTGGTCGAACTATTGGTGTAGGCCGTACATATACGGGTGTTGTAGGCTCGGGCCTACAGCTGGACTGTAGTGCAGAATGTTCCAAACGTCTCTCAACTTGTTTAGCATATTGCACTATGTCTTCCAACTCTTCGTAGTGATATACTGCTACCTTTTCTCGGATTGACCTTTGTAGACCATCTAGAAATCTCTCCATTGTATCTTCTAGATATTCATCTACATCAGCTCATCTCATGGCTTCAATCATTTGGTTGTAGTACTTATATACACTACGGCCTCCTTGCCTAAGATTGCGTAGCTTTTCCTCCAACTCCCATTAGTAGTGGTCCAGAATGAAGCATTTCTGCATCTCATATTTCAACTCTCGTCAGGAATCAATGGGTGGAAGGTGGTCTCGGTGGCACCGGTTTTGCTGGAATCCCCACCATGTTGTTGCGTAGCCTTTAAACTCTAAGGAAACTAGTTGTACTTTTTTTGGCTCGGGGAAGTCGTAGCACTCAAAAATCTTGTCAACTCTACGTTTCGAATTTAGGTACGCCTCTGGATCGTGTAGACCCTCGAATTCGGGGATGATCGTCTTGCTGGATGACTTAAGGTTATGGTCCTGCCTCATAGTACCTGCATAAGTAACAAATGTGAAGAAATAAAGGACCTCACAATCCTCACTTTTCTCTCATTTGTTTCCACTCTTTACTTTTTCCGCTCTTGTTTTCTCTTAAGTATAAGTAGTGCATGGTGTGTGAACCGTGTATATGATGGTGTGATATAAGGAATGAGGCTGAAAATTTCGATCCCCTTAAGGTTAGGAACGAAAATAATGAGTGAGGGAAGTGTATATGGAAGGTTTGAAAAGATTAGAATTGAAGAAATCAAGATAAGGAAAGAATTAGATGTATTTTTGAAGTTCCCAAATAGAATAGGAATCCAAAAATAAATCCTAAGGAAAGAAGGGAAGAACTAGAAAAGAAAAGGAAATAAGAAACTAAGAAGAAAGGAAGGTGATTTGGATGTGTGTACTACTAGTGTGACACAATCTAAATACCTTAATTAGACTAGACTCAAGATGGAAAGAACCAAAATTAAATTACAACTCAAAAAGAAATTACCAACTAAAGACTAATACTAGAAGGAAAGTACCAAAAATAAAACAAGACTCACAAGGAAGTTACCAACTATAAATTAGTACTAAAAGAAAAGTACCAAAATTAAAATAGAACTCAAAAGGTAAATCAAGAATCAAATTGGATTTTTTTTTTCTTTTTTTTTTAACTTTCGGCTTTTGTTTTTTTTAACCGATTCTTTTTTTTTTCTTTTTTTTGATTGTTCGGTCTTTCTTCTTTTTTTTGGACCAAAAACGTTTTTTTTTTCAATGAACACTAACTATTACTACTTGATTGACATGTAGACTGACATGTAAGCACGAAATTGACACGTAGGATTGAACCATGACCAGCTATGCTGACGTGGCTCTAATGCTAAATTTATGGTGTAACCCGGACAATTTGTACAGGATACGAAAACACGCGGAAGACTTCTAGGAAAGAACGCATCAACTTGGAAGGACTCAGTCCTACTCTAATACTCAATAAATTAAAAGTAAACTAAATTAAATGATAAACAACTCGAAAAGAATATAGAAGACGAATTAGACCTAATTACGATACCTAGAAGATGACACAAAAATAATACACAAATCCCAATGAAAAGGGACTATTTTGGGGCGATTATTTTGGCTGGAAAACGGGTGATATTTTGGACGTGTAATATGGTAAAGAAGGGCTAGGAGTAGGTAGGATATGATAGGGCTAGGATGAACTTACGGTTTATAATGAATGGATCTTGATTTGAACTCGAACGATGGATGATCGACACACGAACAGGTCTTGGCCTCGAGAGGATGCTACGGACATTGAGGGTGGATGGAAGACGTTGTTTGATGATGATGGTCGATGGTATTGAAGTGAATTGCAACCCGATTAATCCCCGGCGTATCTTGTACGACTAAAATAAATCTCAAAGTTGTTCTTCAGTAGCGAGTTCACCCTAATTCCTCGTGTGAATTAGAATGTTCCCTTGAAATAAGACTTGAACTTTCTAGGCTTCAAGAATAACAATTTTCGAGTGAAAACAATCAAAAGACTTTGGATATTTGAGACACAATTGTATGCAATGGCAAATTTAATCAATAATGTCTAAAATATCAATGTAACATGGTTCCCCTATTTATAGGACATAAGGAGGACGAAATTAAGAAGAAAAAAGGCCTAAAAATATGATCCAAAAAGGATCTCTAACTATACTAGAAAAATACCTAAACTAGAATTCTATTCAAGGTAGGAAATTGCCTTAAATACAATTCTAGGAATATTCTAGGGTAGCATATCCAGGTATTCAAGCCGGATTTGCTGGGTATTATTGAGCCTCGGACTCGTTTTGGTAGTATTTCACCTTCTTATTGGAGATCGCTTCGTAAGCAGCCTCTTTTCCAAAATGTTCGTTGTGGTCGAAGCTCAAATATTTAGATTTTTGTTGGTCATCATTTGGCGGCTTCGGTGATTTATTCTTCGGATCAATGTGTTTTGGTGACAGTCTCATCTCATCATTTTAGTGGGATAGTGGCGGTGGTTCATGGTTCTAATTCATATATTCAGCGAAGGAAGTTATGGGAGAAGCTCAGCTGTCTCAATGGTAAATTTATTATTCTCGGTGACTTTAATGCGGTTCGTGGATCTCATGAAAGACGTATGACCCTTAAGCCTTCTTTACAAGCAGTTTTAGATTTTAATAATTTCATAGGTGACATGGGTGTAACGGAAGTGGCTTCTGGGGGACTATTTTTTCAATGGTCTAGTCATCGATTTTTTCGGGAGCGTCGTGAATGTAAGTTGGATAGAGCTTTGATTTCGGATGAGTTTCAACCAAGTTGGGCAAGTGTTACGACCACTCTTCTTCTGAGATTATGCTCTGATCATTCTCCTCTTATTGTTATTTGTAAGAAAATCAATATTTTTGGGCCTCGGTCTTTTAGGTTTTGGAATATGTGGACTAAACATGACACTTTCTTGAGTTTAGTTCGTATCTCTTGGGAGGAAGCTTTGGTTTGTCCAAGTAAGATCCGTTTGGTTATGAATAAATTGAGGCGTCTTAAAGGAGTTCTTAAAGTTTGGAATGTTTAGATTTTTAGGAATTTTAATGTTAAAATTTCTGATTTAGAACGAAAGTTGGCGTCGGTGCAGGAGGATATTTCTATACATGGTTGTAGCGATTCTAAAGTTGACAAGGAAATCAACATTCAAGCTAAAATTAATGCTTTGTTGCTCGTTAAGTGTTCTCATTTGCAGCAACAAAGCCAAATTGATTGGTTGAATGATGGTGATCGTAACACAATGTTTTTTCATGATAGCATTCATGCGAGAAGAGCTAAGGCATCCATTGTGGTTATGTCTATAGCTGGTGAACTCGTGAGAGACCTTGCTGCTATTTCTGTTCATGTTGTTAGTTATTTTCAGAATTTATTCACGGATGATGGGGTCAGGAGAGGGAATTTGGATTCTATTGATGCATTAGTTCCTACCTTGGTGTCCGAGAGTCAGGCAACTCAACTTATTTCAAAGCCATCCATGGACGAGATAAAGACGGTTGTTTTTTCACTTGATGCTAACAGCGCGGCTGGTCCTAATGGATTTACGAGAATGTTCTTTCATGTTGTTTGGGAAATTATTGCTAGGGATATATCCAAAACTGTTTGGGAATTTTTTGAATATGGCGTCGTTCCTCCAGACTTAAATTCCAGCTTCTTAGTGCTCATTCCGGAGAAAGACGAGGCTTTGTGTGTTGAGGATTATCGGCCCATTGCTCTAAGTAATTTTTTGTTTAAGATTTTTACTAAAATCTTGGCCACAAGGTTGAATATTATTGCGGCGTATATTGTGAGTAAATACCAGTATGGATTCATTCATGAAAGGCAGATACGTGATGCTATTTTACTTGCTTCTGAGAGGGTTAATGCGCTTAAGAAAACTCATGAGGGGAGGAATATAGCGCTCAAATTGGACATCACTAAAGCTTTTGATTCCTTGCATTGGGATTTTTTACTTCGGGTTCTCAAATGCTTTGGTTTTCCGTTGAGATTTTGTGAGTGGATTCACAATATTTTGAAGTCGGCTAGGTTGTCTGTTTTGGTGAATGCTTCTCCGGTTGGCTACTTTAAATGTTCTCAAGGTGTTCGGCAAGGAGATCCTTTATCTCCCCTACTTTTTGGCATTGCAGAAGAGGTGCTTAGTTATATCATTTTGCATGCCGTTGAAGAAAAGCGCTTGCTGCCAATGTCCTTTGGCCGAGGAGTTCTATTTTCCACTCACATTTTGTATGCTGACGATGTCTTTCTTTTTTGTCAAGCTTAAAAGGGGAATGTTAAAGGCTTGACAAAGATTCTAGATTTTTTATGCTACCTTGTTAGGTCAAATTTGTAATAGGATCAAATCCCGGGTTTTTTATGGTAGGGATGTTAAGCCGAATGTTAAATCAGCTCTTTATTCTAAGCTCGAGTTCACTATTGGTTCATTCCCCACAACTTATCTTGGTGCCCTATTTTTGCTAGACTTCCTAAGCTCAGCCATTTGAGACCTTTGGCGGATAAAATTATTGCAAAATTCGCTCGTTGGAAAGGAAAATCCCTCTCTACCGTGGGTCATCTTTGCTTGATCAAATTTGTTATCATGAGTTATGCAATTCATTCAATGATGATATATCGGTGGCTGGTCTCTCTAGTGCAAGATATGGATAGGGTGGCTCGTAATTTCTTATGGACAGGTGATGTTGGCACCCGCTCCTACACTACAGTTAGCCGGGCACGTACCTGTGCGATTTCGGAGGAAGATGGTCTAGAAGTCTCGTCATTTAAATTTTTCGCACGAGGTTTTTACCTCATCCTCATCGGTATAAGAGGATGGCTTTTTCCTCTATATGGCCGTGCATCTGAAATTTGGTCCAGGAAATGGTTCATGATTCTTTTTGTGTCATTGGCACCAGCTCGACTGTGGATTTCTGGCACGATAACTGATTGGGTTATGTTATTGTTGATCGTCTGCGTATTCCTTGGAGTATCCATTCAAAATTTGATGATAAGGTGGGAGATTTTTTAATTAATAGGGTTTGGAATTTCAAGCATGCTTTCTTTCATGCTTTTCCCGATGTGGTTCAAGACATTTTGCATGTTAATATTGTTACGGGAGATGATGAACGAGTTTGAACCAAGTCCTTGCATGGTTGTGTCACGGCCAAATTGGCTCGGCTTCATACCCATGAACGATTTCCCATGGTTAAGTGGGAAAAGTGGATATGGGCTTTATACATTCTTATGAGGTGATCTATGACTAATTGGAGGCTTCTTAATTCTTACTCGGTTATCAATGTTTGATAAGCGGCATGGTTTCATTGGCTCGGGGATTTGCATTATATGCCATGGGGAGACAGAGATGATGGATCACTTGATCTGGACCTGTCCGCTTGCGGTTCGTGTGTGGAGATGGGTGTTTGAGGTTTTCCAAATTACCCCGACTGATGTTACATCGATTTATGAGGCTTATGTTCATTTTATGCAGTATACTTTTAGCTCGCAGCTCTTGGGCTTATGGAAGACGGCGGTGGTCAGTATTGTTTGGACAATTTGGACATTTCGCAACAAGGCCATATACAAGGATTTGGTGCCTACTCATTTGATTCTTATCTCAGTTGTAAGTGTTGCTCTTCGAGAGGTCTCATACACCCATGGCGGTCACGGGTTTATGCATAATGAGGTGGCGGATTTGGTTCGTTTGAAGAAGTTGAAAGTTAATTCTCGGCCCGTACCTCCTAAGTGTGCTATCTCGGTTAATTGGCATTCTTTAACACAGATGGCTCGGCTTTGGGTGCTTCGGGATGTACGGCGATATGTGGGGTTTTTCGGAAGTCAGACGATGAAGTTGTGTGCAGTTTTCATATGGATGAAGGCGTCGGTTTTGCTTTTCTGGCTAAGCTTTTGGCAGTTATTTACTCTTTGGTTAGGCTCAGCGTTATAGCGTTAGCCTTTATTTGGCTGGAAGCTGATTCAGTGTATGTGGTCTCACTGCTTTCTACACGAAGTTTGTAGGTTCCCTGGCCTCTGAAGGCCCGTTGGCGTAATGTGTTTGATTATATTAGTACCATTAGTTTTTGTGATTCTCATATTTAGTTATAGGGCGGCTGATTTACTAGCTAACTCTGTGGTCCCTTCCGGTGTTTGGTATTCGGTTCTTCCTTGTATTTTTGATATTGTCAGACAGGACTTCTGTGGTCTGGGATACTTTCGTTTTTCTTAGAGGGGTACTCTTTTATCCAATATGGTTTTTCCTCCGCCGAGTTTTCCATTTGGGTTTTGATGAGGCCCCGGTCCCCTAAGTTAACGTATTGTGATTTCTGGGACTTTTAGGTTTGAGTTTTTAATTTCTTTTATTTATACAACTCATTTAGAGAATTTGAAGATTGTGTGTGTGTGTGTGTGTGTGTGTGTGTGTGTGTCAACAGAGTAGCTTCATGAATTTTACATATTTGTCCAAATCGAAGAAAAATAACAACACAGAACATGAAAAAAGAATTTGATGCCAATTTCTTGTTGAAATAATTATCATAAATTAACTATTGTTTACAAAAAATTGAACTATTTAATAAAGTAATTTAAAATTTAAATCATTTATTTTTTGCATCACATATTCAATCTTCGCTCTTAAGATTTTTTAAATTTATCAAGATGTTTGGAAAAAATGTTTGTGTACAAAATCATATATTTTTTTTATAAATTTTATAACTATTGATTTATCTTCAATTATCTAACATTACTACACATGTATGTATATGTATATGTATATATATATATATTGAAATATAAATAATGTATTAAGTAATCAAATTATACAATTTGATAATTATTTTAATTGAGTTATTAATTTAAATAAATTAGTTGAATTGTTTACGATGAGTAAATAATATTTTTTTAACTATCCAACAAATGATGAAAAAACAAAATAAGTTGGATTATTAAACTATTATTCTTATATAATTTCACAATTGTGACGTGTGTGGATAAATTTAAATAATGTATGTATATAGAAAATTTTAAATTTTTAAATCTTTTAATTTCACAATTGTGATCTCATGTTTCGAAGACGCAAAAAATATAACATTAAAAAAATTAAAAATCTAAAAATATTATCAAAACACAACATTAGGTATTTAATTTGAAGCAAGTAGCTTTTTTTATCGCATAACTACGTCCTCGAGCTTGAGGTTTGAATTTTTTTATTGTAGTACCCTCGTTAATTTCAGCTTTAATAAACCCTCTTTTAATTTGATAGAACAAGAAGGGGTTTATTTATTATATTTTTATATATTAATATATTTTTTTGTAAACAAGTAAAAAAACTAATAAATACGTGCAATTAATGTGCGTTATCTCTTCGAGAATAAAAAATACAGTATGTGATTGGAGAATTTTTTTTTTAAAATAAAATATCAAGTGCTACATTTTAGTGTTTACTGTATTACATTTTAGAGTTTTAAGTTGGAGATAGTCTTAATGATAGAGTGGATGTTTGTAGCTAAAAATTAAATCTAAAATTCGAATCTCATTAATATTTTATGGGATGAGCATAAAGGTACATGAGTTCTCTATTGTGGTTTATTTATCAGGTGTGTGCTTTATAAACTATATTGCTGGGTTTATACAAAACAATTTTTGGGGCAACGTGCAGCTGCAGGTTCCTAGGTCGTATATAAAAAAATTGGAAAAGAAATGTGGTGTAGACTTTATTTTCATTTTCACGAAGGAATTCAAATGACACTATAATACAAAGTGTAACATAATTGATGGAACGTACTAATATATTCTCGACCACATAAGCATGCTGCAGGAAAATCAACGTGGCAATCAGTCTTGGTCTGAATATTATACAAATGTTCTGATATAAATCATAACAATTTTATTTAATATTTCCATCATTTCATAGTTTGACTTAGGATCGGAATACATACAGCGATCACTATTAATAGCTCATATTAACATACATTAATTGCATATATGTTACCTTGGCCGAATTTTTTGGTCCCAATCGTAATTTTTTTGGTATCAAGAGAATTTTTCCAGACATTTTTTATCCCAAATGATATGTTTCGACATTTTTGATTCCAAAATTAACCGGACAATTAATAGCCGTTAAATTTCAGGACTAAAAATGTCAAAACATATAATATTTGGGACCAAAAACGTCTGGGAAATTAATCTTGGGACTTAAGAATTTATAGTTGGAACTAAAACAAGTACATTTCAATTTTTTTTTTATTTTTTTCTTCATTTTTCTTGGGTTTCAATTTCTTGTGCTTATTTTAATTTATAGATGCTATTTAGGATTCATCATATCCAATTAGGATTCACTATAAATTTTTATTATTTATTTTTCAAATAATGAATTATTTTTTCAAAATATTTAAAAATAAAAATCGAGGGAAATATTAGTAGTGGCTTAAATAAATAATTAAAACTAACATTAAATGCTAAAAAAATATGACAAATCTTAATTTGGTAGGATACTAATATTACAACTGAAAAACTAAACCTAAGCACTAGAAATTGAAATTGAAAAAAAACATGAAGAAATAAAATGAAGAAAAGACTAATTAAAAAGAATTATACTGCAATGGGGAAATGTATTAAGTGATTTATCCAACTAAAAATGTTGGGATAGAGTATCATTCACTTTTTTTTATTCAGGCTAAAATTGACCAGCTGTCACGTCAGATTCAATGGTTGGAGTTTGTAAATCATGTGAAATTTAAAACAAGTTCTAAGTTTATATTATTAAAACTATGTTGTTTTAAAATGTGTGAAAAATCAAAATCACCCAAAAATTTGTGTATTTTAAGACAATTAACCCACATTATAATCAAACCCAAGTATTTTAATTCAAATTACACACATTTTATTATCATCTAGCAACCATTAATAAAACACCCCTCATTTTTTATTTTTAAATATTTTATTTGTTATATTTTGAAAAAATAAAAATAAAGAACGCCAAAAAAATTTAATTGATTATTTGAAAAATGAATACAAAAAAATTGTAATAAATTTTAACTGGGTAGGATGAACTCCCTAAATAAGAAGTACTATAAAATTAAACTAAAGCACAAGAAAATGAAATCAAAGAAAAGAAAAAGGAAAATAAACTAATTAAAATATTTGCTATGTATATTTTTTGTCCTAATCGTAACATTTTTGGTCCCAAGTTTAAATCTTTCTTTCGTTTTTTTTGTCCCAAATGATATATTTTGACGATTTTGGTTTCAAAATTTAGGGCCATTAAGAGTTCGGTTAGTTTTAGGACAAAAAATATCAAAACATATCATTTGAGGCAGAAAATGTCAAGAAAAATTCTTTTGGGATCAAAAAAAATATTTGGGACTAAAAGTATTTTGAACCTTCTCTAATGGACCAAAAATAAAATTTACTCCAAATTTAATTTAGTCCTAAAAACTTTATGATCGAGCTCTTGTTTAAACCTTTTGTCCTAATTAAACTCACTTTTTCCGTAGGTTAACACATTGTCGCAATATTCCAAAATTTAATGTAATTTTACAGAAAATACTTGAAATTAATAAAAAAATTTAAGTTATTTTACAAATATTTAAAGAAATAATACATTTTTTCAATGAATAAATATCACTGGAACTCTCACCATTCGTCCTTATTGCTAAAATATATAAGATCTTCTAGTCCACTATCTATCTACTTTGGGGGAGACTTGTGTGAGACCGTCTAACGGGTCTCTTACGTTAGACGGATCTCCCCCGACCCGATCCGATTCCGATCCGACCCGCTATATATATATATATATATTAAAAAAAATCTGATTTTTTTTCTCTCCCAGCTCGTCTAGGTTTTCTCCATCAACTCGCGGCGGCGATACGTTTTTTCCGTCCAGCTCGCCGCCCCAACCACGTTTTCCCCATCCAGATCGCCGCGCCATCTAGCTTTCCCGTCGAGCTCTCGGCGGTGCAAATATTTTCCCCTCCGGCGAATTCAATGGATAATTTTAGAAAATTATGTAATCTTCCTCCCGATGGAATTCCGGTTAATTCCGGCGACGAAACAATACAAACGACCGGTATGTGTTCTTATTTTAGAAGATTTAAAATTTTGTATCAATTTTTAACCAATTATTAGGCATATTAAATTTTGCATTCAAACTGATCGATAAAATGCTACTATGAACTGGTTCATTAAACTTTTGATTTAGTAATCTATTAGTGTTGTACTAATTCTAATAGTGATTTAAATTTTCTAAATTTCAGATATTGTTATACTTGATAATGAAGACAATGTTGAAGATGTAGAAAAAACATCTATCAACGAGGATGAATCTGTTATGTTGAAAATTGAGAGTAAGTAGTACTTTAGTTCTATTCTTTGATTTTGTAAAAAATCAACTGCAAAATGTATTTCGTAAATTAGTATACTTCTATGATATTTAGTGATACTTTCTATCGTGATAGTAATCCTTCCCTTAAAATGTAATTATGATTCTGCCTAAATAATTATATACAGTACTGATACTTTTATGGTATTTAGTGATACTTTCTCTCATAATAGTAATCCTTAGCTAGGTATTATTAATATTTTATAATTGTTTCACTTAAAAAATAATTATGATTCACTCAATAGTACTGATACATCAACTGTGTTTTTTTTATACAACACTACTACTTATTGAGACTAATTTATTTGTTACTGATATATTATTATTTCTTACTGCATAAATCAAGAAAAGTGTGTATCACACGCATATATTGACTTTTGAACAATCGTGATACTTCTATGGTATTTAATGATACTTGCTCTCATTATAGTAATCCTTCACTAGATATTATTGATATTTTACAACTGTTTCACTTAAAAAATAATTATATACAGTAGTGATACTTCTATAGTATTTAGTGATACTTTCTCTGATGATAGTAATCCTTCACTAGGTATTATTGATATTTTGCTACTGTTTCACTTAAAAAATAATTATGATTCACTCGATAGTAATGATACATCAACAATATGTTTTTATACCCCACTAGTACTTATTGACACTATTTTATTTGTTACTAATATGTTGTAGGTGATTCTTTTGATGTAAGAGGTTGCCTTCTTGGTTTGAAAAGGAAGAAAAATGATGATATATATGACTTATATTGTAGTCATGCTCTTAAAAATGGTTTTAGTGTTAGGAAATCCACAACAAGAACTGAAAATGGAAGTGTAGTTGAGAAATACGTTTTGTGTTCTTGTGAGGGAGCTAAAAAATCTAACACTTCTACCTCAAGAAAGGTAAATCTCACACGCACAGGTTGTAAGGCATATTTAAGAGCAAAGATCAATAATGATGGTTTATTTGAAGTTATTGAGCATAATCTCATGCACAATCACACACTTACAAGAAGAGAATGGAGCCATATGCACCGTTCGCACAGATCAATAAACTCTGAGAATGGTGTTGTGATTGAGGGCATGCTCACATCAAGGATAAGAGCTACAGATTCTTTCCGATACATGGCTTATGATGCGGGAGGAGAGGATTGTGCTGGTCACACATTAAAGGATCATTTAAACTATGTCAACCGGTTGAAGATGAGTATTATTGAAGGAGGAGATGCTCAAACACTCATTGATGAAATGCATGCACAAGGTGTTGAAAATAAAGATTTTTTCTTTAGAGTCAAGTTAGATGATGAAGGGAGATTGTCAAATATTTTTTTGAGAGATGTCATGATGAAAGAGGACTATATGATATACGGTGATGTTGTTGTATTTGACACAACATACCGTACAAACAAGTATAACCTCATTTGTGCACCATTTGTAGGGATCAATAATCATTGGAAAAATGTGATGTTTGGATGTGCATTCATATCGGATGAGAGGATTGATTCATTTCTATGGCTCTTTGAAGTTTTTAAGAAATCAATGGAGGGGAAATGTCCTATATCAATATTTACCGATCAAGACCTAGCTATTGGTACTGCAATAGAACAAGTATATTTCTCTATTTTATCATAATTCACTTAAATGAATCTTTTATTTGAGATGTCATCTGCTGGTACAAGTTTAAGTGTTAATGATACTTCGTCAATAGTTAATAGCACTTATATCATATCTAGTGATCCTTTATTGTATATAAATTTTTCAGTTAATTTTTTTTTATTCAATGCAAATTTTTCCTGATACAAGACACCGGTTATGCTTGTGGCAGTTGTACCAAAATGCAATAAGCCGGTTTGGGAATTTGAAAGCGAACAAGTCCTTCATTAATGAATTTCAAAAATGCTTGTCCGGATGCAGAAATAGAGAGGAATTTGAACATTGCTAGAGTTCTATGATATCAACATATCATTTGGAGGATAACTCGTGGTTTTCCAGACTCTATTCGCTCAAGGAGAAGTGGTGCACTGGCTTGAACAAGGACTTTTTCTCTGCTGGAATTTTATCATCCCAAAGAACTGAAAGCACAAATAGTGTCATTGGATTCAATGCAAGGAAGTCAACAAGCTTGACAGAATTTTATGATATTTTCAGAAAAACAGTCCAATCTTGGAGGAGAAATGAAGCATCTGATGAATTCCAATGCTCAAGAGCACAACCTACATCGTTTATGCCGTTGACTGGACTTCTCAAGCATGCTTCAGAGGTATACACATTGACTCTCTTTACTGATTTTGAAGCTAAATTTTTGAAGTGTATATCCTTGAATTGTGAACTCATTCATTCTGATGAAAGACTGCTATTCTATAATGTCAAGGATGACGGGGGAATTACAGTTCATAATGTTAGTTTTAGTGAACTTGATAAATTCATAGTCTGCTCGTGTAAAAGATTTGAAGCTTGTGGGTTGTTATGTTCTCATATCCTCAGAATACTTCATATGCATTCAATAGTTGAGATAGTTGAGCTTTATATTAATAAAAGATGGACAAAAATGGTGAAAGCTCATTTGTGGGATAAATTTGGAAGTGGAACTGAGCAACCTGTCCAGATTACAGATTCTATTTCTTGGAGAAATCATATGATGAGAAAGTACTATGCTACTGTTATGAAAGTCAAAGATAATGAAGAGGGAAGAAAGATACTTGAAGAAGAGCATAACAAGGTTGTAGCATACGTTGAAGAGCTACTGAGTACAGTGCCTTCTGTGGCGGATACGGATGGTTCAAGCTCTTCTATTCCAATATTGGATCCTGCACGTTCAACCACAAAGGGTAGGAGAAAAATAATCAAAGGGCACCTTCAAAAAAAAAAGAAGAATACAAGTGGCATTTCAATTTCAAAGGAGTTTGGGTTCAAAACCCCTAATCCCAGATTGTTTTGAGAATGCATTCAGATTGTTTTGAGAAATGTATCTCAGATTATATTATTGAAACTGTGATTATCAAATAGTGTTACTTGACGGATGCTTAGTGATACTTTATTCATCAGTATTGATACTGTGATTTTCTTCATCATATAACTTGTGATTTTGGGTCCAAAACCCATAATCCCAGATTGTTTTGAGAATTTATTCAGATTGTTTTGAGAAATGTACCCCATATTATATTATTGAAACTGTAATTATCAAATAGTGTTACTTCACGAATGCTTAGTGATACTTTATTCATCAGTATTGATACTGTGATTTTCTTCATCATATAACTTGTGATTCTGGGTCCAAAACCCCTAATCCCATATTGTTTTGAGAATGTATTCAGATTGTTTTGAGAAATGTATCCCATATTATATTATTGAAACTGTGATTATCTAATAGTGTTACTTGACGGATGCTTAGTGTCACTTTATTCATCAATATTAATACTGTGATTTTTACTTAATGGTATTCATAGTGATACTTTCTTGAATCACTAATGATACATCACATATAATTTATCAATTTCTTATTTTGTATAATTGAATAATATAATTGAAGGAGAAATCATTGAAATAATAAAATGCAATGTTCTCTGCCAGTGCCACAATCAACTTTGGTAAAATGCGCAGAAAAAATATTCATTCCTCGAAATAAAAACATACTTCATCGGAAAAGAAATTATAGCTGCAAACAATGTGAAGAATAAATAGTCATGCAAAGGGAAATAATAAACATCCAGTCACTTTCGAGGGCATATATTAAAAACTAACCAAACACTAAATTGTTCATACTAGCTGTTCAAACTAACACATGTTAAATTCCCATCCCCCAACATTTCAATATTTCACATCCAAAAACCAACACATATTCATTACAAAAACTAACCAAACATCCAAAAGATTAACCTTTAACCTAGCATGTTAGACTATCCACACATCTTATCTCCAGCAATCAGCTACATTCATACGCCAACACCACCAGCAACTTCTAATTGTTTATATTTCTTGTTATTCTTAATGATTTCAAGAGCATCATCTTGAATCTTTTTACTCAAACCATTTAGAGGTGAAAGCAAAATCATTGTAGCATATTGGGCTCTCAATCTCCTTCTTCCATTAAGCTTCAATAGAAAAAAATGTGTCACATTACCACAAAAAATATTAAAAGTGCATTAAAATTTCAATTACATCATTCCATATATACCTTAGACAACTCCAAACTCTCATAAGGAGCACCAAGGAAGTTTTGCATTTGGTGCATGATATAAATTGCACAATCGATGTTTCGCCCAGTTCTGTTCCAATTGAAAGCTGAGAATTCAACACCATATGACTCGAAATCTGCACATTTTGGATGATTGATCTGATTCAGGAAAACCCCCATCTGTTCACACTGCACAAGATAAATATTTCAGCAATTTATGCAATCAAGTATCACTAAGCAAAACTAAGAGTACCACTAACTAAAACCAATGTATCACTATGTGCAAAATAAGGAATCACTAAGATAAACCTAGTGAATGTAAAAGTATCACTAAATAAATATAAGGTATTACTAAATAATTATAAAGTATCACTGATAACTATCACCACATAATGTAAGTAACAAAAAAGTATCACTAAAAAATTATCAAGTATCACCATTTTAAAAATAAAGTATCACTGTTTATAACAAATCCAACAATCACCAAGTATCACTAAGCAAAAATAAACTATCACTTAGTAACAGATAGAGTATCACTACATAAGTGTCAAGTATCACCATTTCAGAAAAATGTACTACTAAAGAATTGGTACTTACAGCTATCTCAGCAAGCTTGAACATCACATCATCTCGATCAATCTGGGTAATTTGATTATCCAGATATTGAATTTTTTTCTCAAGAAAGTTTATCACAACAGCAACAAAATGATAAGAATGGCAGATTGGGATAAAAATCTGCAATTATAAACACAAGAAGTTAGAATTCCAAAATAACTATTTTAATTTTTTTAATATGCAAATATATTACCCTATCCACATTGTACAAATCTGACAACTGAAATTCAGTTCTTGACACCCAGTAATCCCAAACTTCTCGAATCTTTTCTTCATGCTCCTTGCCTTCAAGAACACCTGCAAGGTATACCTACAAAAAATAAAAAAATCAGTAATATGCATATGTGACTATAAGAAATAAATGAACACTTATACATCTACACAAAAGAGTTATAAATCCTTACAGAAGGTTGGGCACTGAAACAGAAGCTTTTATTCATCTTAAAAACCATTTCTGACTTAATCATCAACAAAGCCCACACATCAACAATAGTAATATTTATCATCTTTGTATCGTTCATCGTTCTGATCGCATCAAAATTTACAAAAACTTCTCCACGATACTCAAAAACCTGTCCATTTTTTCTGTACACATCCAAAAATGTATCATTTACAATAACTGAAGCATCACTAATATAATATTAACAAAAAATTAAAATATCACTTACCGATGACCAACCGCATCAATGAGGCAGTAGTCAACAATATCCTTCTCCTCCCTCGTCATACCATACAGTAGCTTAGCATAGCTCAATAGAAAACGGCACCTGAATGGAAAGCCATCAGGAACAGGCCACGGTTACCTCCTCTCTGAAGTACCTTCTCCTCCAGCTTGCACATCAATAGTATGCTGTAGATTTTCCGTGCACGGACGTCTTGAAGGAGGAGTTTGAATGAGCTCAATGCCTTTATCACCTTCCCCACCCAAATTCTGCAGATCTGCATGAATAAAGTACAAGTATTAACATTAAACATATAAAAAAATTAACACTCATAGAAAAATCATATTTAGTACAAAAAACAGAAAATAATACCAGACATTACATCGTCGATAATCTTATTTACATCCTCGGGCGGTGTCGGTATTAGCAAATCAAACTTTGGGCATTCAAACTCTTTTTCTTCTTCAGGCTCCTTCTGTGCACGCTCTGGCTTCAACTCAACCTGGACATCTTCTGAAACTTTCTCCCCCTTCTCAGCCTTCATCTTCCAAAAGTTGTCCACAACTTCATCAATGTATTCGTGCAGCTTCGAGCTTGAGAAAAACATCAACTCGGTAGATAACGAAGGTGATTCTTCTGTCCCCATGTTAACTTGAATCAAATCCTTCCTCTTTGCTAGCCTCTCCAGATGAACATGAGTAACCATGTTCAAATCTCTCTTCATCAGCAGCAAAGCTTCCTCCAAAGGCTGGGAAAAAAATAAAAAATACAAGTCAAGTATCACTAATAAACAGTAATACATCACTAAATAAGATAAACGATAAATCATGAACTTACATCTTTAGCAATCCTAGAAATCTCTTCATTGTCCTGCTTAGTAGCTAGGAGTTGAAATGTTATAGATCTCCCATCTACAACATATGAAGCAGGCACCTCTTGACTTGGTCCAGTTCTTGGCTCTAAGCTTGGAACTTGAACAGGCATATCACCTTCATCAACTACCCTATCATCTACCACACCTACATCCCCCTCCAACCTTGGAGCACCCTTGGTAATAGGGTAGACTCCTTCTACCCATTCACCACGACCAAAACCCCCTACATTCAACTCAGCACGCAATCTAGCTCTAATGGACTCTTTGTCCCAGTGCTGGATCAGAGGGAGTGTCGTAGGTGACACACGACCTTGCCATTTAAATCTATGAAAGTACAATAGTGGCAGCACAAGAAGACAACAATTCAAGTGCCTAAGAATCCTAGAACTATGAAACATACGAATCACATAGCACACATTTTTTCCAACACATACCCACACCAGTCAAATGAAGATATCCTCTCAACAGACATTAGGGATCTCATCACATTCAAGTCAACTAATTGATTGGCAGTAGGAGCAAGAAAAGTTGACAAACAGTACAAAATAAACAATCTCTTAAAATCATCCCCCCCATCTCTCATCTCAAGTAACATCTTTTGCACAGAAGACACATGCAAGTTATCCCCGATTCTATTTCTATTCTTAAAATCAGTAAGAAAATCCTTAGTCTCATCATCGTTCCTCATTACAGGAACCCCCTCATTTTTAGGCAACATAAATAAATCGTGAATGTCATCTGAGGTAATAACTAAGTTTCTATTACCTTCAAATGACAAAACACAACTTGTTCCATTGAAGTTATCCACAAACCACGATATCCTCTGCCAAGACATCCTCCCAAAACCTCTCAATTGTAGCATACCAGAAAATCCAATCTCATCTACAGCCCTTCTTTGATAATCATTCAGTTTTGGAGCAAGTGAAGATAGCCCAGCAGGCCTACACTTGGTCGAAAAAGTCATACCACTGCAATGAAAAATATAAGACATTAGTAATTACAAATTTTCTGGCTGTAGCGTATCAATACTAATAAAAATGAATTACCTGCCATCACACTCTTCATTTTCCTCATCAGTCTTTTTTATTAGTTTCTTCTGAATAGTAATGACTAATTTTTTTTTTGCACTTCACCAGATCTTTTTGTCCTCTTTGTTCTCTTAGATTCATGTTTGACTTGATGTTCAGAGGAAGAATCTTCAGCATTGTTATCATCACTCTCATCACATTTCTCATCATCATATTCACTGTAATATGAAAAATAAATTAAAACTGATGTAAGTATCTCTGACTAACATAAAAGTATCTCTAACTAAAATAAAAGTATCACTAAGAACCTGTCAAGTATCAATATTTCAAACATAAAGTATCACTAAATAAACATAAAGTATCATTAAATAATGATAAGTATCACAAACTGATGTAAGTATCTCTAACTAAAATAAAAGTATCACTAAAAACGTGTCAAGTATCAATATTTCAAAAATACAGTATCACTAAAGAATGTAAAAGTATCACTAAATAAACATAAAGTATCACTAAATAAGAATAAGTATCACAAACTGATGTAAGTATCTCTAACTAAAATAAAAGTATCACTAAAAGCCTGTCAAGTATCAATATTTCAAAAATACAGTATCACTAAAGAATGTCAAAGTATCACTAAATAAATATAAAGTATCACTAAATAAGAATAAGTATCACAAACTTATGTAAGTATGTGTAACTACCGTAAAAGTATCACTAAGAACCTGTCAAGTATCAAAAAATGTTAACTGCATATATATACTACCTGACTACAACATCTTTGTCCTTGGCTTCCTTAACAGATTGTTTAGACCTCTTAGATGTCCTTGGAACATCAACATTTATTTCTGTATTCTCACTGCAATAAAAATGACAAGATTAAGACACAATTAACAATACTAACATATATAGTTTGTAAGACAAATATATACAAAATCATAATATGAAAATACCAAAATTCTTACCTTGTACCATCATCTTTCTTCTCCTGAAGTACAGACTTACTAGGTCGCTGCAACCTCTTCTTAATTCGTTCCATCACCAAAATATCCAACTACAAAGCATAGAATAAAAGCATCATATAAGAGTCAATAATAGCACTATCATACCAAAGTCAATAATAGCACTATTGAAATCAAAGTTCATCAAGGCTTAAACAACAAGCGCTGAATTATAGAAATTTAGAATAAAACAACATTGGGTCGTCAAAGTTCTCTTCACAACAGAAATAATTCCACATGACATATGAAGAAAGCTCAACACCACAAAGTGTACCAGTATGTAAGCAGATAAGCATCAACAACAATCAAATGACCATAAATCTCGAACAACAGTGCCAACACCAACACAGGGCACATGACTCATTTACTGTAAAATATGTCTTGTTTCTCCACCTAAATGCAATCTGAAAAGACTGCACCTAATTATTAAAGTTGGAATATCCCCGATTTTTTCTTATATAAGAATAACGAATAACCCAAAACAGATAACACAAAGGAACAACAACCACAACACTGTAACAAATTAAAACAAGCGTGTCCAGAATTTCAATGACTACAATACAAAATCAACACAAAGAGAAGCACTTAAAGACTTACATATAATAGTAGCAATAGCATAGATAAAAAAGAAACAGAGAAAAAACTCAACTAAAACGCCTAATCTGAACAACTAAAATAATGTATTACAAATTACTAAAATCAAATCCGTAAATTACAAGTCTGAACTCACAACATATCTCTACCAATTAATTAAACTTCAACGAACTTCTAATTGAAGGAAAAAAAATCAAATCCCTAAAAGTACAAAAACCCTAAATAAACTTACAGAATGGACTCGAAGTCGGCACCGGAGATTTTGAACTCGTAGAACCGATTTAGGTTGTGACTGGAACAGAGGTAATCGAAAATTTGTTGACGTTAATGGTGCTCGAAAAATTTCACCAATAGTTGCCTGGAATGGTGCCGAAGAGCGAGGATGGTGACGGTTGTGAACGGTGCGGTTGTGACTAATATGAAGGAGTGCGGTTACGCCGAGACAATCACCGGAGGTTGATGAGGAGGAGAGAATCGCGGGAGAGAGGGAGATGCGGCGAGCAGAGAAATGGGAGAAGGGTGAATCGGCGGGTTGAAGCCGAGAGAATCCGTTTTTTTTTAATATATATGTGGGGTCGGGTCGGGGTCAGGTCGGGGCCGGGTCGGGTCAAGGAGATCCGTCTAACGTAAGAGACCCGTTAGACGGTCTCATACAAATTTTTGTCATCTACTTTATGTCCCACTGTCAATTTTTTTTTTCTTTCAGTTTTGTTCTTTAATTTCAATTTCAATTATTAGTTAACGTTTAATTAATTTCAATTAGATTTCATATAATTTAGTATTTGTAATTATAAAATCAATCCTAGTGTAGGAACTATGATCACATCTCACACAATATAATTCCTAAAATCAAAGGCCCGTACTTAATTGAAAAGTCGGTGACAATTTTATAATATATGAAAATTTTTAGGCGGGGCATTACTGTAATTCAACGATTCTTATAAAAAACGCAGAATGCTTGATTATAGGATCGTCATACTAATGAAATATTATCATCACACTAACCAAGCAGTATCGTGATGATAATTAAAGCTTTCTAATATGACAAATGCTTTGTTATCATACATTATCATAATGATGACGAAGCATTAATATAAGCTAATGAAAACATTTATAATTTGTGTATGCGTAAAAATTTATCTTTTATATTTTTCGTCCATATTTTTTTCATCTAAACAAGGTCTTCCGACATCTTAAATGAAAGTGAGCTTTAATTTGATATTTTTTTTTGCGTCAATTGGATTAAAAACGAGCAATTCGTTTAAAAATTTTATGATTTTTTTATAAATTGTTGGCATCATCAAATTTAAAGATTTGGACAAAAATAACCCCCATCCCTTTGTTTTTGCCTTGTTATTTACAAAATTGTCATCCCCTATGGTATTAAATCTCAACCACTATTGTATTAAATCTCAACTATTAGATCATTTAATTGGATGATCAACATGTGATCATAGTTCTCACACTAAGAAAAATGTCTTATTTAATTCATTCAGTATATTTATATCTATACATATCTATATATATTAAAAAATTACAATTTTCAATAATAATTATTTATTAAGATTGATTATAGTATTATAATTTCTCTATAATAAATATTATTAATTAAACACTGAATTTGACAATGGAAGTTTTTTTTGGGGGGACACAGGATCGATCGATCCTCACATTACTTTTGAATCATCTAAACTTCGAATTGCACTCCAAACTCGTTATTAATAAATTGTAGAATGATATATTAATGATAGTTGATACATTGGTGGTCGTGTTTTATTAATGCTAGTTGGTAATTGAATGAAATATAACTTCAAATGCACGTCGGAGCAAACTAGGACAAAATCGGCAATACGTACGCAAACATCGGCAGATATGTCCATGTACCGACCAGCAGCGGCTTTGGCTACGTGAAGTTTGTTACGTAATAC
This sequence comes from Perilla frutescens, assembly GCA_026008535.1. NCBI lineage: Eukaryota > Viridiplantae > Streptophyta > Magnoliopsida > Lamiales > Lamiaceae > Perilla > Perilla frutescens. Next base: position 36,064,789 of record BRKX01000016.1, on the reverse strand, counting down.
ATGTGTACGTAGAATTTTTGTACAATTATATTTGAGTTTGATCAAATGTCATTTTAGGGTTAGATGGGAACACATTATTCCTATTTCATGGGTCCATTTACTGTCGGCCTCCTCCTTAATTAGTCCCAACATATTTATACACAATTTTCTGGTTTATATATATAAACCTTCTATCATAAATTGCGCAGAAAAAGGAGATAGATTGAGTTAGATTAATTTAATTAAGTTAGCAAGCTAGCCAAATAATTATGGGGCACCATTCTTGCTGCAACCAGCAGAAGGTGAAGAGGGGCCTGTGGTCGCCCGACGAAGACGAGAAGCTGATAAGATACATCACCACTCATGGATATGGCTGCTGGAGTGAAGTGCCAGACAAAGCAGGTTTTCTTACATGCATTCATCCTCAAACTTGTGCTTAATTTATATTTTTGTAACCCTAGATCTTCTCTTTGTCTACACGCGTTTCTCACATATATACTTGTGCGTTCTGATTGGTTTATGACATAACATTTTTACTCTCGTAGGGCTTCAAAGATGTGGGAAGAGCTGTCGATTGAGATGGATAAATTACTTGAGACCTGATATTCGAAGGGGGAGGTTTACCCCCGAAGAGGAGAAACTAATTATCAACCTTCATGGGGCAGTAGGAAATAGGTATGTATATATTTATATCTCCTTCCACATATTTTTATATTAATTTCAATTAAAATATTAATTAGTCTCATCTATAAGAGTGAAATTAGATTAATATTGATTGCACATAATGTGGCATGCATTAGCTGAAAATCAAATTTTTTGAGACAAGAACTCTAAGGAGCTAGAAGTCACATTCTTCCGATAGCAATAATTAAATGCAGTTCCTGCATATATATATTAATTATTGAGTACGTACTTTAAATAATGTACGTATTTGTGCATGTGCGTATAAAGTATTTCATGTAAAATTAAAAATACATAGCTTTCACTTGGCAATTTGGAAGTCGTTAAGAAGCTAATGTCAAAATTTTTGTCTAATTATAGAATGTTTTTATTGTCAAAAACAAGTGTACAGTTCTAGTCAAGTAAGAATTATTTTAGCACTTCTTTAAGTCACTTCTCACATAAGAAATCCCACATTCCTTCTTTATCAATCTAGTTCATTTTCTAAACATTTTATATATGAGTTCATCAAGTCAATAAATAACTTTTCCTTCTCAAAAAAATAAATAAATATGCCTTCGATATGATCCTATACACGACAATATCCTCTTAATTTCAAATAATAATTGGTTGCCTAATGCCGTCAAGAAAATAATATTTATATCATGAACATAAATGATAACACTGTTAGATGGTACTCATATCCTTGATCAAAACTCACATCCGTAGCATACATATTTGTAATTTTGCTTGTATTTTTTACTTGTTTGGATTCAAGTATAGGTACCGTCTAACCGTGACGGGACAAAAATTTGGCCTCATTATAATCTAGTAAATATTAAATTGAATTCTGCATAACTGAAACTTGCAGATGGGCGCATATAGCTAGCCATTTACCTGGGAGAACAGACAATGAGATAAAGAACTACTGGAATTCATGGATCAAGAAGAAGATAAGAAAGCCATCAACAACTTCATCAACCAATACTAAAATAAATACTGATCAAGATTCTCACTTCACATATGCTCAAAGCCATCAGCTAGACTTCTTCAATCGAAATTTGTTGACGAAGGGTACCTTACTCCCTCTACCAACCACATCATTTATGTTCGACATCGGTTCGACAGCGATGGAAGGCGTAAGCGTCACTAACAACGCCCGAATAGACCACGCTTTCCTCGGAAATGCAGGTATGAGCCAGGAAGCATGGCAAATGAACGAGCAAATTGCTCAGCAACCTGCAGAAATGGTCCAATTTACTGGCCCGATAAACTCAAGTTTTTTGACGCCATTGCTGGAGAATATGGAGAATATTTTGATGCCTGTTGATATGCAGAATAATGGAGGTGGACAGATTTCAGGAGGTGATTGTTTGCAGAGAAATGAGATGGATGAATGGATTGATGCACAGAATTCATGTTCGAGTTATTTTTTATGGGATCAAGCAGAAGGAAATGTTGGAGGAGAGGAAATTATTGCAGCTTCATCAAATATGGGATCTTTGCTGTCTTCATTTCCCTCATCTCTATAACTCATGAGAAAATTACGTATAGTAGTTACTGAATAGTATTAGAATCAACATATATCTACCTCAAAAATTAATCATGTGTGTCGTGCATATATGTATGTATGTGTGTGGTTGTGCTATTTAAGTTATTTTTTTTAAATTTTTTTTGAGAGGATTCAAGTTTCATAATTATGGGAGGTGAAACGCGAGAGTATTTCAGAGAATGAGATTAGGATGTTCGATTTCGATCTTGAATAATGTACATGAAACTTTCTGCAAGAAATAAAAGTACATTGTTGAATTGCCTTTATTTACTTTTCTTTTCCTTTGAGGGGAGAATTGCCCATTTAATTACTTTAAATTAAATGGTTATTAATTACTTAACGATTTTTCGCATATTTAAGTATTGTGAGTGTTCGTTTAAGTTTCACTCAAGTGGCGATACATTTTTCTTTTGCGAGGGTAATTAACCCGCCGCATCTGCTAAAGCACTCAATTATCACCTACTTGAGTGAAACTTAAACAAACACTCACAAAACTTGAATATGCGAAAAATGATAAGTAATTATTAATCATTTAATTTAAGGTAATTAAATGGACAATTCTCAACTCATTTGAAAAAAAAAAGTAAATAAAGGTAATTCCACAATGTAGTTTTATTTCTTGCAGAAAGTTTCATGTAACTTAAACGAACACCCACAAACTTGAATATGCAAAAAAAATCGATAAATAATTAATAATCATTTAATTTAAAGTAATTAAATGGGCAATTCTCCTCTCAAAGGAAAAAAAAAGAGTAAAGGTAAATCAACAATATACTTTTATTTCTTGCAGAAAGTTTCAATGCTAGCTAGGTAATCCTTGGTACACACTTTCTTAATTAGCGAGGTAATCCCTCCATTTTCCTACTATATCATAGAGTGCAGTAGATTACAAAAGGAGCTGCATGGTACCAAAGAGAAGTAAAGATTGACAGAAATGTGAAGAACTTTCATGTTTTGCTTTCAATTATCTGTATTTATATTTTGGATATTTTATTACAGTTTTTCTTATTAAAGTTGAGTTACAGTTTAACTCACTGAGTGCTTTAGTACTCACGCCCAAAATCTTTTCAAAATAATTTTCACAAGTTGAGATGTTAGAGGTAATGACTCGATGTACTGTTGTGGGTTGATCTTGTCTTATGATCTCATTCAGACTAAGTTATTGCTCATGAGTAAGTTATTATATGATACAATTATATGCCATTGTTTCCGTTTAAACTCTGATACATTTGTGCAATAGTATGATTGCATGCTTTGTTTCATTGTTGGGCTTATCTGAATTTTAGAGCTTATTTGAATTATGATAAATAAATTCTAATTTGTTTTTCATGAATTTTTGGAGGATTCACCATTCCTTATTAAATCAGAAGTTGCCTCAGGTTATATGAATTTTCGGAGGATTCATCTTTCCTTGTTGGACGGGTAGTTGACAAACCAACAACATTGTAGGGGAGAAAAATGCATGTAAGTTACAAATATTTCTACATTCTTCACTTTAATATTTCTGTATATATGCTTCACTTTATTGATTTTCTAATGTTTAGGCAAGAAAATGAGTTGCGGTTGCGAGCAATATTCCATCAAGAGAGATTGATGTGAGTCAAGAGAAAGCATCAGAAGTATATAATATTTCTAATGCAGTCAATGCTTCACAACCAAAATAGAATGGTATTTAAATCATGGCTCCTTATCCTATGAGTTTCCATCCAAATGAGCTGCATGGTGGTGTTTCAAAGGGCAAAGAGAGATTTGTAAAGAAAATATAAAGGTATTCACTACAGGAGGTAAGAAATTTATAATACTATCTAGTTTGAGGTCTGTATTAGAGAAATGAATGGGTGAAAAAGAGGATTGAAGTGTGTTATGCACTTGGTAACTATTAGTTGGTTTTTGCTTTTGTCTGTAAGAATGCTTTTAGTTATTTTTACCTTGCTTTTGGAACTATTTTAAACTCAATAATGTTCTCTTCAATTTATGTATCTCAATTTTGGTTGAAGTATTTTCAAGTGAACAATGCTTTCAGTTTATGAACTTGAAGTTTATTGTTGCTTTTGACTCAAATGAACTGAATAGAACTTTCGCTTGCATTTATTCAAAGATAGTTGTTACATAGCTAATTGAAATTGAGCTTGCATTCATGGCATATTATAGTCCCTTGCTATTACATATTATGCTCACTTGAAGTATGTAATTGCCAAGGAAAACATTAATAGGACTAGGCATATCATTTTCACTATCTTTTTCATCTATGCAACATCTTCAACCATGTTCTTCAAAATTTCAGCCATTTCTTTCCATTTTTCATTCATTTATGTAATATACTAGAATGTTAAGATATGGATCATTATAGGTTTGGGTCGAATTAATTAGAAATGGATGATATTTTGTTTTAGAGGCCAACCTAGTCTAATGGGCTGAACCTGAAAATATATATAAAAAAATAGGCCCAGTGATAAATTAAAATAAGCTTTGGGCTTTTTTAGCCCAGCAAATTAAATATAAATGCATATTAATCAGTTTTGGGGACTCATTCTTCTCCATCATTTCAGAGGTGAGTCTTCCAATCTTCTAATATGCAAATTTAGAAGTGATTATACATCCAGAAAGTATGGAAGCTCAAATTGCGATTTTAGTAGTAAAATCAAATCTGCGAGCTCGTATCATTGAAGCACAACAACAAGATGAATTTCTTAGAAAAATGTGACCGTAAGCCAATACCAATGACAACTAGGGCTTTGCAATGATGGATAATCATGCACTCACATTTGGAAGTAGGCTATGCATACCCAGAATGAGGATCTGAAGAATGAAATTTGGAAGGAAGCTCATTATGTGCCTGTTAGAATTAGTTACCTGAAACAAAGTGAATTACGGATGTAAATTGCAAAGTTAGATGAAATGTTGAAGTTAGTGTTACCACATTGCCTTCAACATGCAGTGAAAACGTAAACAAGATGTTAGTGCCATCGTCATGCACTAAGTTTTGTGTTGTTGTATTGGCGAGATATGTTCGACAATGTGTGTCTGGGTATGTCCCACGAAGATTTGTTTTCCGCTGTGCAAGAAAAGAAAGAACAGTTGGTGAACTGTTCCAGAGTATGTCCCAGACAGAACCAGGGACACTCTATTTATGGCAGTTTCCTTGTTGGAAAGATCTTGCGCCGAACGAGTTTGGAAAGTCAAGATTAATTCGTTTTACTGTCTTGTGGTGTAGATCCGGTGCTGAATTAAGCCCACTACACTTAGAGAGTATCTACACACGTATGGAAGGCCACAAACCACAATCAACTTACCATGTTGGCGGCGGATGGAGATCGACACCTATATGAAGACCGAATTGAGGAGCAATAGGTACCACTTATATTTTATTTAGATTCTAGTGTTAGAATCAGTTTGTGGTCATTTTTGTAACTAGTAGTTGTTCATTAAAATGTTCAACATGATAGACTAGTTTTGAGTGTTTACGAGTGAAACACGTGAGGGGATTTTTATTCCAGTTTTATACGCAATCTCGGGAGAGATTATAAGTTGAAGTCGTGGGTAGCTAGAGGGAGTCTAATGTCACGGTTGTGAGGGGATCTTACAACTTTCAGCTAGTGAAAGAGTTCGAGGAGAAGAACGGGCGACATAAGGCGGGAGGCTTGTATGTGTAAGATCCTTAATACACTCTTCGAAGGAGTACCGGTCGAATCTTCAAGTTTGGGAGCAATCCCCCCAGAGTAGGTTGGTTGAACCGAACTGGGTTATCATCTCGTGCGTTTTTACTGTTTTATTCTTTTATGTTCTTACATCTGTCCCACACATATCACAGAACAATTTTTAAGCAATTAACTAAAAACGTATAACCACGGATTACTGTTTTTCACAAGACTTTGCACAAAATAAATTTTAAATCACGCTCCTTACGGTGTGTGATTGCCTTAAGGCGAAATTCACTAACAAAAGTGATAAGCAAAAAATAATGATGATGTTGTCTAGGTTCACTCCCTTGACAACACTGCATAAAATATACAGAGGATTATCCTAGCTTCACTCACTCGAATAATCACTCAAACAAACCTATCTGAATACATAGATAGATTACAACAAGTCACTCTAAATCCTAGTCTCTCAAAATTGACTATCTGACCTACACACACAACTAGAATGAAAGTCTCCAGCTGATTGGGACGCTAGGCAGATGTCTGGGAGAATGTCTTGGACTTTCAAGATGACACTAGATACAAGATTCAGAGCTTCTCACAAACCACGGTGATAACCTGCTTGCATGAATGATTTTAAGGTCTAAGGAGACCTTAAATACTTCCTCCATCTTGTATTGGCAGTTGCTCCACGAATTTAAGAGACTTGGACTTGAATCAACTGCCTTCCACTTTCCATTGCTATAGTGGACTTGAATAACTGCTCTCTGTATTGCGGAACACACGTTCTTCAACATCGTGTAGTAGTGGCAGTTACTCCAGTGACCCACGATCTCCTGCAATGGTTAGTGTCTAAGACAGAGTGGGAACATTACGTCCCTCTAAAATCGAAACATATTTTGACAAAGTCAAAATCAAATAAAATCCATGTTTTAATTCAAAATAAAATATCTAATAAATCCCTAAATATGTGAAAAATCATATGTGACAAAAATCACAATTTATTCAGAATAATTTAAAATAAATTAATCCAAAATACTAGGAAAGGATAAGATTAATATTCTGAGTATTATACTCGATGTGACGATAATGACGGAACATCATTAGATACGACATTGATTGCAATGTTATCAGACGAAGTGATAACATCATCTGGAACACGTCATACTCAACAATCTCCCCCTTAAGCTTATCCTTTCTGCACAAAACATAAAACTCAATATATATATATATATATATATGATTAGAGCCACAACGGAATACGATCAAAAATATTTGAGTTCAAAAACTCCTCCTTAAGGTCTGCTCCCCCTTAAATTATTATTTGTAAAATAATATACAACATTAGTGGGTATAATCCCCTATACATGAATATACAACAAATTGGGTATTTACCCTTGTACATAAACAATGTTGAGAACATTCCCAACACAACACACATCACATATTTTAAAAACATGCGAACACAATCACAATGTTGAGATCATTCCCACATAAAACATCACACATTAAAATATGCGAATAAAAATATATATAGCAAAATCATCAATTAACACTGATGATTAAAAACATAATTATCTAAGGATATCCAACCGTGGATACCCAACAACAAAAAAAATATGTGTCTAGCACATTAAAAACTAACAAGGACCGGTAGACGCAGCTACTTCCCTTTACCTTGGCCACCGACTTCCCAGTATTTTCCCCTTCAACATCCCCAATATTGCCACCAGCACCGGCAGACGCAGCTACTCCCCCTATTTTTATAGAAAGAGTTCCTCAAAGATCTTGACGAACCTCAACCACGGTATTGGTGAGAACTGTGCTTTGATAAATCATCGAATCCATCTGTGAAATATAAGAGTTTAAAACCTGTACAGAAATAGTCACCAAGTATGAGGAAGCACTTGCTATATCATTTTCTGAAAGAGGAGGGGAGAGAGCACTCTCTGCAGCAACATCCTGCCCAACATCTCTTGACGCAGCAATTGAACTTCGACCAAATGTGTAAGGAAGATCAATCACACAATCTTCATTCCTTTTAGGCTTGATGATAGAGATAGTTGAGGTTTCAGTAACTATCTTTTTCTTGTTTGGCCTCACACCTTGTTCAACTAGGATGGCATAGATGAGGCAGGAAAATCGCAATATGCTGGTGGTGTTTGTCTTTGCAGCCGACTTCAACATGCAATTAAAAATATAGTCTCCGAGATTGAAGGGGATTTTTGTTCCAAGTTTGAAGAGCAAGATGGCTTGATCTACAGTGAGGACTGAAGAGTTGGTGGTAGGTAACCAATTACATACAATTAATTTGTGTAAAACAGAGTAAAAGAATGTGAGCTTAGAAGTGGAAATCTTGTTAGTCCACTTTGTTGATCAATTAAATCTAGGCTAATAACATCAGAATCATTACCCAGACCTAAAAACTTGTTGATCAGCATGGGGTTAAACAGATAAATCTTATCCCTCATATAAACCTCCCCATATTTGCTCTTAGACTTATCACCCATCTCAGATTTTTACTAATGTTGTGATGCAGTTATACACAAAAAAGCTAATGGTTAGTTCATAGAAGCCAAAGAGAGATTGCTCTTGTCTGGGAAATTAATTTTCATTAGTAGCTAATGACACGGTTCGTCTCTTTCCTCCTAGACTTGTTGTATAAGTTGTCATAGTGGTTAGTAGTAGCAGCAGGCAGTAGTAGTATATTGAGATATGTTTTGGAAAATTCTATTACAGAAACTGATCAGTTGCATATTTTGCTCCACCATGAATATTTGGTTAATTATTGTCAAGAATATTAGATCATACAGCTCTTCTTTGTTATAAATTAGATAGTTCGAGTTTACCATTCACATTTTTTAGACTATGTAGAATTATAATTAGATAATTTACAGCCATATCAACTAAATATTTTTCTACATTTATGACTTCATTCATTATTTTTAAATAAATATATTATTATTTGCTATTTAATAATATTATCTATGGTACATGCATTTACATGTTGAAAATTAACAATTGACAACAGTTTTATCAAAAATTGTTGTTTTTTATATTAAATTAACTAAAAAATACAACGAATTTTAAATAAACCGTTGTCGTTTTTATAAAATTAACTATAAATTACAACAGTTTTTAAATAAATCGTTGTTCTTTTTTATGGAATTAAGTAAAAATACAACAGTTTTTAAATAAACCGTTGTTCTTTTTAAGGAATTAACTAAAAAATACAACGATTTTCATGCAATACAACGGTAAAAGACAACAGTTCACAAGAGAAACCGTTGTGTATGTACTAAGTTTACAACGGTTGAATTAAATAACTGTTGTTGATTGCTGAAAACTAGATGGAAAAATACAACGATTTATTTATAAACTGTTGTTAAATTACAGAATGGACAACGCAGTATAATTTCACAATGGTTTTAAACCGTTGTCAATATAAAAGACAACGGTTACAGACCGTTGTAAATTTCATGAACAAAAGACAACACCAGTATAGACAACGATTTTATAAGCTAATTCACAATGGTGGATAACAGTTGTCTATTGATGTTTTTGTAGTAGTGATGAATGTTCTTTTTCTTGGAGAGGATGAATGGTGAAGAGGTTTCCTTCGAAGTGCCATGGCTGATTGTTGATAACCCACTGCATCTCAGACAGATCTTCAAATTTGAACAAAAAGAGGTTGTTAGTCCATTCGCGGGCTTCCATCCCCTTTTTCGATTTCCATACTTTTTTCATTACTTCCATAATAGCAAATGAATTTGCAGATTTATCAGAGAGGAGTTTCCCAACCAAACAATTTGTATGCTTCAGATGTGTTTCTGTTGGAGAAGCTTGAATTTGGTCAAGATCTAGAAGGTCTTGGTCATCTTCATCAAAAGGGTCCATAATGGCAGAGTGGAGTTTTTGAGCGAAGGGATGAGGGAGAATGTGAGAGGGGAAGGTAAGGAATGAGGGCCAAGAAATAGAGGTGAATGAAGGTGGAGTGGGTTTGGAAGAAAGAAATGATGGCGGCGCTGCCTCACCAAGGAGGGAACAAAGAGGGAAAAACCCTACCAGAGAGGGAACATGTCTCCCAAAGAGATAGAAGAAGCGAGTGAAAGATTTATTGGATTAACATAATTCAAATTGAGAAATTTATAATAATAATAATAATAATAATAATAATAATAATAATAATAATAATAATAATAATAATAAAGATGATTTGAATGTCTTTAAACGATTAACTGGGCTTATTTTGAAATACTTTGCAATTTAATAAAATTACAAATGAACTTATTGGATGATTTCAAGTTCATTTAATACCTCAAGTATATTTGTTTAGGCTCAAATATCTTAAGAGCTTGTTCCCGAAGCTTAAACTCATCTCATGGTATAAATTAGGATCTATCATGATACTAATAGGAAGTTAAGAAATTTATAACACTATCTAGCTTGAGGTCTGCATCAGAGAAAGAAAGGGGTTAAAAAAAAGGATTGAAGTGTGTTACGCACTTGGTAACTGTTAGTTCGTTTTAGCTTTTGTCTGTAAGAATCTTTTTGTTATTTTTACTTTGCTTTTAGAACTATTTTAAACTTAACAATGTTCTCCTCAGTTTATGTATCTCAGTTTTGGTTGAAGTATTTTCAAGTGAACAATGCTTTCAGTTTATGAACTTGGAGTTTATTATTTCTTTTGAGTCAAAGGAACTGAATAGAACTTTAACTTGCATTCATTCAAAGATAGTTGTTACATAGCTAATTGAAATTGATCCCTTGCATTCATGGGATATTATAGTCCCGAGCTATTACATATTATGCTCACTTGATGTATGTAATTAATGCCAAACAAAACACTAGGACTAGACATATCCTTTTCACCATCTTCTTCATCTATACAACATCTTCAACCATGTTCTTCAAAATTTCAGCCATTTATTTCCATTTTTCATTCATTTACTTCTTTTCCATGTCGCTGTCAAGATAATTTTCTTCACCACCATATTTATCATCGGCCCATAAAAAAAAATCACACCTGACCCCGACATTGTGAATTTGGACATGTATGAAATTTCCTATCTTTGCTTATTGGCCTTTTTGAAATATATGTACGAACTGCTTTTCCACAATGATAAACCAAGTAGGCTTTGATGAAATGTTTGTTTGATGATGTAGTAGACATGGACGAATGTTTTTGTTTAGGATTTTTGCTTATGCTTTGATTATTTGGTAGTGGTGTTATGCTAAGTTGTTTTGATGGTTTGGTGAGTAGGTATATATAGATGTATGTTGGTGAGAATTTTTCCCCGAGAAGATGTTAAATTTTTCCCTCTAAAACAATAGCAAAATCATTTCAATTTTGCCTCCAAACACTGTTAAAGCTGTTTATGGAAAAAAAATTTAAATCAAAATTGATAGTAAAATAGGACCAAAATCAATAGTATTTTTAACGAGAAAAGCGTCATGGCATGATGTAACCAGGGACCTATGGGACACAACAAAGACTAAATATGCAGAAGCTAGAATCGAAACGACGTCGGACAAGTAAGGGGACAATACGACTCAAACAAAGAATGAAAAATACAACTCAACTAACATGACAATAGACTCGAATAAGGAATGAATTAATTACGAAACCTAAGGTACTTTAGACTATGACCAATACCAAATAAAACACTGTACCAATGATAAAAGGGAAAGGACCGAAACTAGAGGAATAGATTAAGACTCGAATTGATTTAGAACTTACTAGGAAATTGGACAACGAACAAGGACTCGATGAGAACACGAAGAATGACTCTTGGATGGCTGGACTTCATGGCAGTGGTGGCTAGCAACACGGCGGACGTCGTCGGTGGAGGTAGGGAGGTCGGCGATGATATAGGTAGAAGGATTGGCTAGGATCGGCGAACCCGTGTTGTAAAACTCGAACGCGCACGTCTAACTTCTCCAGATAGCAATTCTCCCAAGTACTCATTGTACCCTGAAGAGCCTTGAATAAGACTATTGAATTGCTAGAACAATAGAATGTTTGTATGTTTGATCAACTAAAGGATCGTGAGACAGATTGAGAATAACTCTTTATTTCTTGCAATTGTCTAACTTTAATGTAACAAATGGAACCCCTATTTATATTAACACAGGGACGAAAATAATAAACCTAACAACTCTAGGAATTTCGAAAATAACAAAAGAAATCAAAAGGAATCCTACCTTAACTAGAAGTCTTAATTAAGGTAAGATAAGATAACATAAAATAAGGAAATAAAATCTAAACTAATCTAGATAAAATCCCACAACTTGGGCCTTCAATTCCACGCCACTTTTGGACCTCCATATACACGACATGGGCTGAAATAACTTGAATTAATTTCGGTCCATATTATGTACAAAATATCCACCACCTTTGTATGAAAAACAGCAACTCCTCGGATTCCCATGCAAACGCGTAGAACACTTCATGCACACGTCCAAATGGCGTGATTCTTCTTCTCACGTCTTTATGCTTCCTTCTTCTTCATCAATGGACAGCATGGTGATCAATCTCGAGCTGCTCTTCATGTCTTCTTCTTGCAGTTTGAATTTACGCCTTATTGAAGCTTGTAGATAAGCTTGCAACTTCTTTGCTCATAAACCCGTCATAGGACCTCTGAATTGCAGCTCCGGATCATTCTCTTTATTGTTTTGCAGGATCTCATCATTCCTCCCCTGCTAAAAAGAATTCGTCCTTGAATTCTCGGACTCATCATCATCGAACTCATCATCTGCAGAAAAGGGAGATAAGTCAGCAACATTGAATGTACATGAACACTTGTACTCACCGGGTAAATCAATGCAATATGCATTCTCATTGACTCGACTCAACACGGTGAATGGTCCATCTCCTCTTAGCATAAGTTTCGACTTCCTCAGATTAGAAAACTGTCCGGGACTCAGATGAATCCAAACGCGATCTCTGGGCTGGAAAATCATCGGCTTGCGCCATTTATTCTTTTGGATTGCATTACGTGTGCCAACTGCTTCAATACGCACACGTACTTTCACATGTATCTCCTTCACTTGATCCGCTCTTCTTGTACCTTTAACACTTGTTAGATGCTCAACAGGTAAAGGCAAAAGATCAGTAGGCGTTAGCGGATTAAAACCATAAACAACCTCGAATGAGGATATATTAGTAGATGAATGCACAACTCGATTGTAAGCAAATTTAGCATATGGCAAAAAATCTTCCCATGATTTCAAGTTGTTTTTAACTAAAGAACGCAGCAAAGTACCTAAAGTTCTATTCACGACTTCAGTTTAACCATCCCTTTGAGGATGACAGGCAGTATAGAAAAGCAACTTCATACCTAGCTTACCCCAAAGTACACGCAAAAAATGAGCCAAAAACTTAGAATCTCTATCACTAACAATAGTTCTAGGTATTCCATGTAATCGAACAACATGTATAAAGAGCAAATTGGCAATGTGTAAGGCATCATCAGTTTTCCTACATGCAATGAAATGAGACATCTTGGAAAACCTATCAACTACAACGAATATGGAATCTTGACCAGACCTAGTCCGTGGTAAACCAAGTATAAAATACATAGATAAATCAATCCACGGGGAAGACGGGGCTGGTAGAGGCGTGTATAAACCGAATGGGTGAGAAGTAGATTTTGACTTTCTACATGTAATGCATCTACTACACACATTCTCAACATCATGCTTCATACGTGGCCAAAAGAAATGCTCATGCAGCAAGTAGTTTAACATTTTAGACACACCAAAGTGACCCATTAAACCTCTCGCATGCGACTCCAAAACTAACAACTCATGCATAGAAGACTTAGGAATACACAACTGTGAACCCTTGATCAAAAACCCATCATGCACGTAATATCCCTCATGTGCGCGTGATTTAATTCAACAAGTAGCATAGATTGGTGCAAAATAATCATCACTTGTATACAGCTCCTTAATTGCATCAAATCCTAACATCTTAGCATGCATAAGGTTCAAGAGAACGTACCTGCGAGATAGTGCATCAGCAACGACATTTTCAGCTCCTTTCATGTACTTGATGACGTACGGAAAGGACTCGATAAACTCTACCCATCGTGCATGACGCTTGTTCAGATTTTGTTGGCCTTTCAAATGCTTCAAACTCTCGTGATCCATGTGAATCATGAACTCCTTAGGCCACAAATAGTGTTTTCATGTATCTAAATCTCTCGTGAGTGCGTACAGCTCTTTGTCATAGGTGGAATAATGAAGGGCTGCATCGTGGAGCTTTTCACTGAAATAGACGACTGGACGTCGTTCTTGCATCAAAAAAGCACCAATCCCTTTGCCCGAGACATCACACTCAATTTCAAAAGTTTTATTAAAGTCGGAAAGAGCAAGTACAGGTGCTTTACACAAACAGGATTTTAAGGTGTTAAACGCATGCACTTGAACACGACCCCATTCAAACTTTCGATCTTTCTTGCTTAACTAAGTAAGCTGCGCGGCTATGCTAGAAAAATCACGCACAAAGTGAAAATAGAAGCCAGCAAGGCCGTAGAAAGACGTCACGTCACTTGCGAACTTAGGAGTGGGCCATTTCTCAATCACTTTGATTTTGGAACGGTCTACTTTTATACCACGCTCACTCACAACAAAGCCGAGAAATACGACTTCATTCATGCAAAAAGAATACTTAGACATATTACCATATAATTTTGACTCTCTAAGAAGCTCAAACACATGTCTAAGGTACTACATATGTGTGTGCATCGTGTCACTATAGATCAAGATATCATCAAAGTACACAACAACAAATTTTCCAATTACTTCACGCAAAACATGATTCATGAGACGCATAAATGTGCTTGGTGCATTAGTGAGACCAAAAAGCATAACAAGCAATTCATACAAACCATGCTTTGTTTCAAATGCAGTTTTCCATTCATCATCTTCATGCATACGAACTTGAAAGTAACCAGAACGCAAATCAATTTTAGAAAATACACGCGAACCAGACAACTCATCAAGCATATCATCTAATCTAGGGATGGGAAAATGATACTTTACCGTGATTTTGTTGATTGCTCTACAATCCATGCACATACACCATTCGTTGTTCTTCTTTGGCACTAGAATCACGGGAACGGCGCACGGGCTTAACTCTCACGGATTTGCTTCTTCTCCAATAGGTCTTTGAGTTGCCTATCAATCTCTTTAGTCTTGTCGAGAGACGTTCTATAGGCTGGTCGGTTGGGTAGTACAGCTCCGGAGATGAAATCGATCTGGTGCTCGATCCCTCAAACTGGAGGTAGCCCGCCGGGTATTTCATTGGGAAATACGTCCTTGAACTCATCAAGTAAGGGCTGCACATGACTAGATAAACAATCATTAGTAGCAATGATCTTAAATGTGAGTAGGACAAGAGGCATACCTGTTTGGATGGCTTTCTGAACTCCTTTAACCGAAATAAACAAGCTCTTCGTATGAGGCTTGTTAGAACTCAGTTCAATCTTCTTTTCCACAATTAAGGAGTCCGAAGGAGGAGTAATGGAAGAGGTATGGGTGGTGGAAAGGGGCTGTCCGATCATAGGGGTCGCGGCCGCGACCTTCGGGGCCCGTTTTGCGGCTGCTTGCTTTCTCTTTTCCTCTTTGAACCTCTTCTGCATGCGTTGTTGATCCATAGCAACAGCTTTAGGTGGTAAAGGCCTAAATGTGCTAGTTCGGCCATCAATGTCGACAGTGTAAGTGTTTAGACGTCCATCGTGGACAATACGTAGATCAAACTGCCAAAGTCTGCCCAACAACAAGTGTGCCGCATCCATAAGGATAACGTCCCACAAAATAATGTCAGAAAACTTATTGATTGAGAACGAGACACTTACCTAATGAACCATGTGAATCTCACCTCTATTTGTAAGCCACTGCAATCTGTAGGGACTCGTGTGTTCTTAAACTGGTAGACCAAGCTTTTCCACTGCATATTAACTGATGGCACTGATCACGCTGCCACTGTCAATAATCATAGAACCCATGTGACCCATGATCACTGCACGGGTGTAGAAGATGTTTTCCCGTTGGTGTTCTTGTTCCTCTTCTCGAATGATGCTCAAACTCCGGATCGTGACCAAACTGACTTGCTGAACCTCCGGGTCGATATCTTCACGAGATTCATCATTCTCGACTTCTTTCTCATGTATGGCGTCATCCACTGGATCTGTTTCATCCTCACTGGCTGATTCGACTTCATTGGATTCGGTTAAGTATAGAACTCGCCGGTTTAGACATTGAGCTTGAAAGTGGCCCCAACCTTGACATGTGTGTCACTGAATGTCACAAGCTCGACTAGGGGCTGTATTGGGTGGTGTCACACCTTGGGAAGGCCGTCTAGGGTTCAGCCTTGGCTGACTTAGCGGCGTAGACTCGGGTCTACGGCTGGGCTGTGGTGTAGTGCGATCAAAATGTCGAACGGGCTGTTCTGAAGGACCTCACAGTCGTGAGGCGTCAGATGACGTTGAACTAGGTACTGCATGATTCCAAGGTTGTTGTGTAGGGGCTGCACTATGGTGTGATCGACGTCGGCCTTCTCTCAGCTATTTTTCCACGATCGATGCGTACTACACCATTCTCTCTACACTGTTGAAGTCTCTCAGCTCGACATCACAAGCAATATCAGGATTCATACCTTCAATGTACCGAATGATGGTAGCATTTAAGGTCTCCTACTTTCCGACTCTGTTCAAGGCAGTCTCCAATTCCTTGTGGTATTCTTCAATAGATCTGGTGCCTTGTTTGATCCGGTTGAGCTCCTTCTCGAGCTCTCTCTCATAATGGACAGGAATGAAGCGCCCTCGTATTAATGCCTTCATTTCTTCCCAAGTGTCGATGGGAGGATTGCAGTTCCTGCGCCGTTGGTCTTGCTGCATCTCCCACCATGAGGCTGCATAGCCTCTAAACTCTAAGCATGCAAGCTGTACTTTCTTGACCTCTGAGAAATCATAGCATGCAAAGATCTTTTCCAGCTTACGCTCCCAATCTAAGTAGATATCGGGGTCGTGAAGGCCTTCAAACTTAGGGATGCTCGTCTTAATGTTGTTGAGCATTCCATCTTCACGGTTTGCACACCAATGGGGTGCTCGGGGTCGATCATGGTGGTCTCCCCGCCCCTATGGTATAAAATCAGCTTCATATCTACTGGCTGCATCATACTCAAACCCATAATCATTATAGGCTTTGAACTCTTGCCTCGGAGGTGGCCTGGGTACGGCTCGGGGCTGCTGGCGTCGGCCCTCAGGCTCTGCTTGAGGCTTGGGTTGCCTCTCTGTGTTGCCTTATACTGCTTGGGGTTCAAATGGCTGAGCTTTAAGTCTTTGGATCTCCTCAGTCAGCTCGGCAATCTGATCATTGAAGTTGTCCTTCATCATTTGGTTTTCCTGTCTGAAGTACTGTGCCATAGCATCAAAATTGTACTTCGGGTCCTAAGCTGCATTGGACGTGTAAGATGGCTCGTCTGGGGTGTTAGGTGATCTAGACTCACCTATGGGCAACTCAGATGACTCTCCTGTAGTAACTTTCTTCATAGTACCTGTAAAACGAATAAACGTGAAGAAAAAGTAGAGTAGAACCTCACAATTCCTCACAAACTCTCGTGTATATCATTCTTGATTTTTCCACTCATGTTTATCTCTCAAGTATGTGTGGTGCACGTGTGGACTGAATATGGGGGGTGGGCTGATCAAAACAACTGCTTCTCTTGACTAGCTCCTCTAGGTCTTCTTCAAGCTCCAACGGATAAAATCAAGCTGGAAGGTTGCTAAGAGTAGAAGTAGGTGTGTGGTGTAGATGAACCTACTTTTGGTGTATGTAGACCATGGGTGTATGGGTGTACGGGTGTACGGACTATATGGTGTATAAAGTGAACCGGGTGTAGGTGTAAATGGACTGAAAATTTCGAACCCTATGGAGTGTAGGAATCGAAAATAAGATGGATAGGTATGGAAGATCTTGATTAGATATGGATGAGGATGGAAGGAAATCTTAAACAAGGAAAGAAATCTAGAAGATAAGGTAGGAGACTTTTGGATGTGTTTTACCAAGTATGGACACAATCTAAAATCCCTAAGTATCTATCTAGTATGGAAACAACCTATCTATACTAGGAAAGACACAAAATAATTGAAAACAACAAGGAAATAAAACCGAAAATAAATCTACTTTTTTTGTACGATCTTTTTTTTTGTGCTAGGTCTTCGAACCCTCTTCTCTTTTCCTTTTTTTTAATGAATAATCAAGTATTACAACTCGAAAGACTCAAAACAAATAAACGAATAAAATGGACGTATTGAACCACGAACGATAGAAATCGACGTGGCTCTTGATACCAATTTATGATGTGACCCGGGACCTATGAGACACGACAAAGACTAAATATGCGGAAGCTAGAATCAGAACTACGTCGGACAAGTAAGGGGACAATACGACTCAAACAAAGAATGAAAAATACAACTCAACTAACATGACAATAGACTCGAATAAGGACTGAATTAATTACGAAACCTAATGATGTGACCCGGGACTCAATGAACAATGAGACACAAAAGACACGGAAGCAAAGGAAAGAAACTACGTCGATTACGAAAGGATTCTATACTCGAATAACTAGACAACTAAGACTCAATTAAAATACCTAGACAATGACACACAAAATAACACAAATCAAAATAGAAATAGGGCTGTTTTGAACAAGTTTATGGGCGGCTTGGATGAAGGTAATTCGATGGTGATGAATGGGTTTAGAATGGCTAGAGTAGATAGGATATGATAGAGGTTCGAAGGACTTACGGTATAGATGGCAAACACGATGAATTTATGCTGAATGGAACCGAACCCTTAATGATCGACACACGATCAGGTCTTGATGGCTTGGGAGAGACACGAACGTTGGTGAAGGATGTAGGACGTCGTTTGTTGAAGGTCGAAGGTGGTAGTGTTGAGAATCGCAACCCGATTAATCCCCGGCGTATCTTGTACGACGAAAATGAATCTCTAAGTTATTCTTCGTAGCGAGTTCACCCTAATTCTTCATATGAATTAGAACGTTCCCTTGATGTAAGACTCAAAGTTTGCTAGACTTCAAGAATGATAATTTTCGAGGAAAACAATCAAAAGCTTTAAACGGTTGAGACACAAATTGAATGCAAAAGCAATTTTAATCAATAATGTCTAAAATATCAAAGTAACATGGTTTCCCTATTTATAGGGCCTATTATGCACGAAAATAACTAATAAAAAGGCCTAAAAATCTCTAACTATACTATAGAAATACCTAAACTAGAATTCTATTCAAGGTAGGAAATTGCCTTAAATACAATTCTAGTCAAACCTATGATATTATGAACAAAAATTACACTTATTAATTAATTAAAAACTGATCTAAACTATAGTCTAAAGTAATTAAATAAATACTATAGTCTAGATAAAAATCAACCCTTTAATTAAATTAAATCAAGGGCGAAAGGCGAAAACAGCTCCATGCACAAATGCACTTCTTCTTGCTCTCTTCTTCAACTCTTCAAGTTATATTCTCCATGGTATGATCTTGATCTTCATTAGTTAATAAATTAACTAAAGTATGGCTGCACTTTGCATCTTCTAATTCCTCAAACTTCTTGCGAATCATCACTTGGAAATAACCTTGTAATTTCTTCGCTCGAAGTCGCGTCATTGGACCTTTGAATTGCAGCTCGGGTTCAAGGCCTTCAATGCCTTGCATGGCTTCATCACCTAAGGTACTCTAGACTATGACCAATACCAAATAAAACGTTGTACCAATGATAAAAGGAAAAGGACCGAAACTAGATGAATAGATTAATACTCGAATTGATTTATAACTTACTAGAAAATTGGACAACGAACAAGGACTCGATAAGAACACGAAGAAAGACTCTTGGACGGCTGGACTTCACGGTGGTGGTGGCTAGGAACACAGCGAACGTCATCGGTGGAGGTAGGGAGGTCAGCGCTGATGTAGGTAGAAGGATTGGCTAGGATCGGCGAACCCGTGTTGTAAAACTCGAACGTGCACGTCTAACTTCTCCGGATAGCAATTCTCCCAAGTACTCATTGTACCCTGAAGAACCTTGAATAAGACTATTGAATTGCTAGAACAATAAAATGTTTGTATGTTTGATCAACCAAAGGATCGTGAGAGAGATTGAGAATAACTCTTTATTTCTTACAATTGTCTAACTTTAATGTAACAAATGGAACCCCCTATTTATACTAATATAGGGATGAAAATAATAAACCTAACAACTCTAGGAATTTCGAAAATAACAAAAGAAATCAAAAGGAATCCTACCTTAACTAGAAGTCTTAATTAAGGTAAGATAAGATAACATAAAATAAGGAAATAAAATCTAAACTAATCTAGATAAAATCCCACAACTTGGCCTTCAATTCCACGCCACTTTTGGACCTCCACATACACGACATGGGCTGAAATAACTTGAATTAATTTCGGTCCATATTATATACAAAATATCCACCACCTTTGTATGAAAAACAACAACTCCTCGGATTCTCATGCAAACGTGTAGAACTCTTCATGCACACGTCCAAATGGCGTGATTCTTCTTCTCACGTCTTCATGCTTCCTTCTTCTTTATCAATGGACAGCGTGGTGATCAATCTCGAGCTGCTCTTCATGTCTTCTTCTTGCAGTTCGAATTTACGCCTTATTGAAGTTTGTAGATAAGCTTGCACCTTCTTTACTCGTAAACGCATCATAGGACCTCTGAATTGCAGCTCCAGATTATCCTCTTTATTGCTTTGCACGATCTTATCACGACGTTACTAAAAATAATACTTTATCTCCTCTTGGACTAAAAATTTGATAGTATTAAAATAAAAAATGGGCTAAAAAAATGTCCTGTGACATCAAAATAGAATTTTTTTTTCTTTACTTTCACCAAAGTAATAAATTTATAATTCATCTTTAATCATTATTAGAAATCTTTCCATCAATCTTCACTCCACTAAATTATATATTAATATTTAGAAATCTTGATACACATATATATTTATAATATTAATATTGTTATCAATTTATTTTATTTTTATAATTTGTGATCATATAGATTATTTTATTTTATAGTTTTATTAAATCTGCCGTTGAGAAAAAATTCTAGGTCCCTCACTGGGCGTGTCTACCAATCCTCATGGACGAATCGGAATTAACATTGATAAATTAAAAATAAAGTAAAAATAAAATAAAATTAAAAGAAAAAAATATAAAAAATACTAGTATTTTAAAAGTGTAAATTGAAGTGAAATAGAAATAGTGCAACATAAATTTTATACCTTTGCTGATATGGGGTGAAATATTATATGTAATATTAAGAAATTAAACCCAGTAGATCGAACGCCACAAATTAATATATAATTAAGGAAGAACGGATATTATATAAATATTTGGAGAGTGCTGCTAATTAAATTACAAAACCTAATGCATAAAAGATAATCACAACCTCAATCATTTTTTAACGCAAAAACTCCTATACATAAGATGTACATCAGACGGTCAATGCGTTGATCGGATCAACGGACATTGACTCAGTGAAAGCGTTGACCAAAATATTGTGAAAACGGGTGATACTTTTTAGGGATACAACTAATACTTTTTTTTAATTTTGAATGATACCTTTTAATGTTTCGATTGATACTGATCTTAACAGTTTTTTTCTTTATTTTGTTTTTCTGACCAATACTTTTTAGTGATACAAATGATACTTTTGGGCCTTTGAAATCATACTTTTCAGTATTATCAATTATACTAATTTTGTTGCTCAAAAAAAAAATGATACTAATTTTGACGGATTTTTTGGTCAAAGCATTGACCGGGTCAATACGCGTTGACCCATTCAACACGTTGACCGTGTGATGTACATCTTATGTACAGGAGACTTGCCCTTTTTTATAATACTTAAATCATGCACACATATAATTAATTTAAGCCACACAACATTCTATATTAGAGGGATAGAGGATTTCATTTGATTACTATACAGTGAGATTTGAAATGTGATTTTATTTAAGATTGAGGATCTGGTGCTGCTTCTTTATCCTATCCCCGGTAGTCATGGTGGCTGCTGCGTAACGACCACGGAATTTGCGAGAGAAGTTGTCGAACTTGACGCTGAGGCGGCGCAGCCACCAATCCTCGTCAACGAGGAGCGCCTTGAACGGATAATACAAGAGCTTGACGAGGAAAGCTCCGACAATGGCGTACAAGGCCATGAAGTAGATCATGTGGGAGATGCCGGTGTAATAGGATATGGTTTCTAGAGCAAGAAGATAGCTGATGCACATGAACACCAAGCATAAATGCAGGATTAGGAATATCGGTGTGCCCGGCACCACGAATATGATTATCACCGCCGACAGCGCGAAGGCGAATGTGTTCGACGGCATGAAGTAGCGGTATCGGTTCTTCGACATCACCATTTGCCCCGGCTGGTGGGGCCGCGGCACCTCCGCGAGTCGGCGGTAGTATTGGTATTGGTATTGGTATGGACTAGTGACGAGGAGTCGTCGTCTAGTGGTGTGGTCTTCCGGCGGATAAATTCGGCCGGGAGGCTGGTGCACCCCTTGGTAGGTGGCGGCTACGATTAACGTCGCCACCACTAAGACGGCGCCTCGGATTTCGAGGGTTAAGTCTCGTGTGAGATAGTAGTATGCCCGGGCAACGGCTTCGGCAGAAGTTTGTGGGGAGAGCACGTACTCGGCCTTGTTTGTAGCAGGGGTAATGTCATGACTTCTCTTGACTCCTTTATGTCTTAACACTTGCTCCACCTCTTTTTGGCCGTAATCGATAGCAATGTCTAGAGCTGTCTTACCCGAAGAATTTACTCGGTTTAACTTCATTAGACCTGCTATTTTTTCTGCTCCCTACAAGCAAGGCAAGTTCAATTAATATATAATAGAATCATATATTTTTCTACTACATAACACAAGAATGATTACATACAATAAGAAAAGCATAAAGAAACATTTTTTAAAAATAACATCAAAATACGGTAAAAAAAGAGACTAAACATAAGTAAACAAATTGATTTTACACAATAGTAACTTCCACAAGATGCTCAAGGCATACGCACTATAAATTAAAAGGGTGCATGCATGCTTCAATATTTTAATTAATCCATCCTAAGATTATCCCTAGTAGAAGAAGACACAATTTCATGATACATGCATTTGATGCCACACACCATATTTGCAATCTTATCTTTTGAACAGTTTATGCAACACTCCGAGCTACACAATTAAAAATACTGATTTTACATTCATTTTTTTTCAACTTCAGTTCCTTGTGATTAAGTTTAATTTTATAATTATAAATTAGAGTTGATTATACCCATGTATGGTATATAATTATTTTTTCAAAAAATAATCAATTGTGAGATAAAAAGTGAAATTAAATATAAAGAATTATAATATATTTTTGCAATTACAACATCAGCAGGTCGTCATTTTGACACACACACATACTAAAGCGCCTTGACCCGGTGTAGGGGAGATTTGGCGTTCGATCGATTTTAGGTGAAATTAACCTCTATTTATATACATGATAATGTATATATAATTACCTTGACACAGCCAAATTGAGCTGCAGCGTGAAGGGCCGTGTTTCCATCGTCATCCTTGACGGTGAGAACCGACGAGATTTGATCCCTCCTCCTCAGCCAATCCACCAGCACGCAAGCAGCCTTGCAGTTCCCGCTTCCAAGAGCTATGTAAACAACAGTTTGACGACTGTTGTTGACGTCGGTCACAGACTCCGGGCATGCGAGCAAGAGCTGAGCAAGAAGTTCGAGATCATTATGACTGGAAACACAGTGCATCAATGGAGTTAGGCCTCCCTTGCCTTTCACGCGTACCAGCTGCTTATCGAGTCTCGCCAGTGTGGCTGCAGTCTCTCTCTTTCCTGCTTCTATGGCAACATGAAGGGGGCTCTGCCCCTTGCCGTTGAGCTTCCTGCCCATAGACGGCATCAAATTCATGATTTCAACAGCCACCGCGGTCTTCCCCGCCGCTGCTGCTCCGTGTAGAGGAGTTGTCGCCACTCTCATTTCGTCCACCTCCTTCCACACTTTCGCATCCTTTTCCATCGATGAATATATTTTATCGATGCAGCAGTCGCACTCACTCTCACATATTTTCATGCTCGTCACTGCTTCTACCATTTTCGACAAAATTAACTCTTTCTAATTAAGGATCGATGCATATATACATTTCTCTAATATTGTAACTAAGTACTGTATTATATACAGAGATGGACACACTATGCGCCAAAGGGTGCACTGGGTCCCCTCAAATTTAAAAAAAGTTCAAGGATATATATGTCTTTTCACATTTACATCTAAAAAGTAAAATAAAAAAAATACTTACTTGCTAAATAGAAATAGAACAGAGACAAGCTCAAATCCCTATTCTTCTCTACCGTCCCGCATGAAATTCTTTACAACATTTTGTGCTACACGATTAAATTTAAAAAATTGAAATTGAATTAAAAAATTGAAGAAAAAATAATAAATTTAATTATATAGCAACAAGTGTTGCACAAAGTGTTGTATAGAATTTCATCCGCGCCCCCCTCCCAATTTCTTTCTTCACATATTCCTCTCTTGCGGCCCCTTCCAAAAATCCCTATTCTTCTATGGAGTCCCCCCTCCGCATTTCTTTATTCACAAATTCTCATATCCTGTGCGGTCCCCTCCCCAATTCCAAACCTAGAGTTTATTGGAGATTTGTAGATTAGAGTATTAAGATTTATTTTGATTAAGGTACGTAAATTTAGTTTACTATTGAACTGTTTTAATTTTATATTGTGAATTGCTTGTGTTAAGTTCTTTTTCAGTTATATTTTTCAATTATCACTTGGTAAGAATGATTAGAACATAATAGTTGATAGTTTGATTGAATATTTATAATTAATGATAATAATTTGCCGTTTGTTTATTTATCTAATTTATTTTATTTTTCTTACATATATTTTTTATTCTCTAATGTATTACATCCATAAATTAAAATGAAAGGTTAGATAATTATAATTCAATATGTTTATATTTTGTGATTAAAATGATGTGTCAAATGTAAAATATTTATTGTTAATTAGTTATTAACTTAAGTTAAGCTTTAATTCTTCATTTTTGGATAAATAGAACAATTTTTACAGAAAAATACAACCGACTGTTGAGGTACCATCTTTATCGATTAATGAATCTTTACTTGCTCAACCTCAAGCACCATTACAGTAAAGCATTACACAATAGTAGGTTCACTCTCAATTAAGAAAATCATTATTCCCTTCCCGGCCCCTTCTTTATCTTTCTTCCAAATCGTCTATTAAACTAGTGATAGTAGTAAGTGTAATAGTTTTTATTAGTTTGAAATTAATAATTAAATGCTGAAAAATAATTATGCATCGTAATTGGGAAGATGTACCCTAATTAAAAATTAAATAATTTTTATTTTTACAAAAAAATATTACAATAAATTTAACATATATTGTAACACGGAGATCACTACAAGAAAATGTCAAACTGGCGACGGAACCAGACCCCTATTTCCGTCGTCAAATTAACGGACGACGGAATGGAGACGGAAAATGTTTGTCTCCGCATTCTAGTCGCTAAAAAAAAGGCAATATAATTTTTCTGTCGCCACATATAGCGATAGAAATAGCGACGAAAAATTTCATCGCCATAATTTGTCGTGTGAAATGGTTGCTAATTTCAGGCAACGGATTAGCCGTGATGTGATACCCTGACCCTTTTTGCTAAATTATAAATCATAATTTTAGTAAATGATTTTGAATTAATATTGTTGAATATTAATCATGTGTGTATGTATGTATTATGCCGTTATTTTATTGCAGGTTGTCTCACTCGAGCTGATACGTCATAGCACGGTTATACTATGCTGAGTGCATAATAGAATTTGAAATTTAACATTAAAATTGTCGAGTTATATAATAATGAATAAGTGTGTTTATATTTAATTTTGTTTTGCTTTTTCGATAAGTATTAAAAGTGTTTTGAAAATCTAAGTCATGTTAAATGGAGTTGGAAATGTCCGGGAGCCGAAATAGTTTGGGGGTCGATTTGAGCACGCCGCGCGCCCGCGGGGCCAGCGAGGCGCGCGCGCCGGCGCGGCCGCGGGGAGCGTTTGACCAAGAGCCCTCATGCGCGGTCGCGGGAAGGCGCGTGGTCGCGCGAGCTGGACGACTTTTCTGTCCGGATTTCTACCTATAAATACCACATTTATTCATTTCACCTTCATTTCTTCTCTCTTTTGGGCGATTTCCTCCCAAATCCTCTCAAGAAATTCTTCAACTTTTGGAGTGTATTCTACCATCATAATCCATCATCTAAGGTAACCTCATACATCTTCTTCTTTGTGATTAAACACCAATTTCATGTTGATTTGAATCTAGGGTTCATACCCAAAAATTAGGGTTTTCGATTTTATTGATCCTCTTGCCTAGATATCTTGCACATATGATTTATTTACCTCCTTGAAACTATATGTGAAGTTATATCGAATTCCTATGGTTCATTGTTGCTAGAGTTGAGATTTTTGCCCTAATTTCCCCTTGTTTTGTTGATGTTTGGTTGGAGGTGTTGTGATGCCTTTATGGAGTTGATTTTCATGTATGTTAGAGCCCTAGGATGAATGTGTTTGTATTTGAAATATTGGATTTAAAGGATTTAAATTGAGTCTTGATCTTGTGGTTTAAATGAGTGCACGTAACGTGCTCGATTAAATGTTTCAAAGAGTTTTAATGTGTATTTTGAGTCCAAAATCATAGAATGAGCTTGTATATCCATG
Source organism: Perilla frutescens (assembly GCA_026008535.1). Lineage (NCBI taxonomy): Eukaryota > Viridiplantae > Streptophyta > Magnoliopsida > Lamiales > Lamiaceae > Perilla > Perilla frutescens. The sequence continues at coordinate 36,038,089 of BRKX01000016.1, read as the reverse complement.
GTTATGTATGTGGATATGTTTGAAGACCTTAAAGTAAAGTATAGCATGAGTTTGGTCTAAATTATGATTTAATTGTATGACTCAACATCTAAAATGAAAAAGGGATTTAAAGGTGCTAGACAACGTATTGGGACTCGAGGAGGACAACATGTGCACGACAAAGGAATATTTCAAGGTTAAAAGGATTCGAAAGCGTCTCTTAAGGTGGGGTAACTCTAAACTGTGAACACGTGTAAATTTATAGTTATTGTTGTGCTTTGATTGTATAAGTATGAATGAGACTCTTCGGGGCAGAACAGAGATCCTTCGGAGTCGACAAAGAGATCCTTCGGGGTCGACAAAGAGAATCCTTCAGGATCGATAATAGACTCGTTAATGTCCTCACTGGGGGATAATAATCCTGCGAGCATCCCTACAGGGATAAAGACGTTCATAAATGGGGGCATCATGATGTTTGGGCCTTACGGGATTGAGACTAGTCTCCACAAAAGAAAATAAGTATCCATATGTTATATTTTCACTTGTGCAATTGGCTATAACTGTTTACAGTGTTCCCCACTGAGTATGTTGTTAAATACTCACCCCATTTATTCAATGAATTTCAGGTTGAGGAGTCGAGGCCTGGGTAGGAGCGTTGTGAACACAAGAGAACCCCCACAAGCTTGTGTTTATCTTTTTGCATGCTCTTCTTTTGAAAATACTCATATTATTATTATTACATTGATCATTCTTTTTGCCTTATGATCAATGATTATTGGGGATGAGAATAGCCCGATCTTTTGTAGGTATGCTATGGCAACTTAACATATTATGTATGTGTTTTAAAGGCGGGTCGTTTGACCTAGGAGCCTATGATGTAAATTATATGTCAATGAACCCCTATGATGTGTATGTTAATTTAGAGTGTTAGACAGGCGGATTGAGTAAGACCTATGAGCCCGATAGGTTAGATGATTGTATGATTTTGTGGATGGGCTTGCACAATGCTTCTACTTAACGCTGTGTTGTGTGACGAAATAGATATGATAGATTGCATGCTATAATCGTGAAAAATTTATATTGAGAATTATGATACCTTACCTTATCATGCTTTTGACCTTAGCTTCCGCTCATATTAAAATAAGCACACAAAAATAAGTAAGTAAATTGTATGTTAAGTGACGTGACCAAACGAAGTGGTTTGGGGCGTTACACGTGACAAGTTTCGTCGCCAATTTAGGGTGACAGAAATGGCGCTGGACACGTTCTGTCGCCAAAAAAAATTGAATTTAATTAAAAAAATGGGAAAAAAACTCGCGACAGAAACGGTCCATCGCCTTTTCCGTCACCATTTATTTTTTATAATTTTTTATTCTTTTTTTTTTAATATTTGTAGGTACCCAAATATAATAAAAGATCACAAAACTTAAATATATATATAATTGTACATCACAACATATAATTTAATACAAACATATAATATTTACATATCTATAGTAAAAGTGTAGCGTAATAATAGTAATAATGTATCGAATCATGAGTCACATAAAACAGTCACTCCGACCCGCCATCAGACCCTCTAGATCTGTCACCAGTACTACCTGACTCCTAACTGAGAAGCCTCTCAAGCAGAGACTCCATCATGGCCTGCTTCTCCAACACCTACTGTATCAGTAGCTTGTTGGGCACTGAGTTTCTCATTCATCTGTGTCTGCATTTGCGCCTTCATCTCAACTAGTCTCATATCGAGCTCTACTTGGCTGTATAGCGAACCTGATCCCTAGCTCGATGATGAGGATCCTCCAGCTCCAAAAGAGCGGTGAATAACAGAGTTCGTGTTCCCTATCCCGATAGCGTGTCCCTTTCTATTAGGTGTCAACACCTGGGGGAAAATATCGTTCATGTCCACCTCCCTGCCCTCAGCTCTCCACTATGCAGCCAAGACGTCACACTTATCATGTCTTTATCAGGATAAATGTAATTCATTTTTCAATATAAGTTGTTTATATATACATACATATATATATATATATATTAAAATCTTAGTAAAAACTTACTTTGTTCTCTTTGACCTTCGCGGTGGTCTAATGAGCGTCTACGCAGTGAAGCTTCATGTAGGTATAATAGCGCGCCTCCCACTCGGACATATTCTATTTTTAGCCTGATTAAACAAAATAAAACGAAATCCATAAATAAGTGTTAATTTATAATGATATAAACTTAAATAAGTATTACAGCTCTTACTAGATCACGCATATGATTCACGGCACATCTGGTGCCTCTATGGTGAGTCTGGTTGGACGACCCTAGGCCATCGAGCTCGATCGGGTGATTCTTCTTGGCCAATCAAGACTTTTTCTTATTCTCCTTCGTCTGCCAGTACGCTATCCATATAGGCCAGTCCTCAAACCTAACAAAATCAGGCTTTTTGCTCGTAAGATAGTCATTTTTCTTTATGTAGTAGACCATGTCCCTGTACTGGTCAATGCACTTCTTCCAAAATAGCGGCTGGACCTTCTCACCCGTGTGGGCCCACCTAATCTCCTTCTGTATTAACACATAAATAAACAACGCCGTCAGTAACACTATTAGATAACACACATACATATAAATCAACAAATACCTTGAACTCAGCCCAGTATAACGTCCTCCTATTCAGGGGTACCTTCTTTCAAGCAAAGCCCGTAGGATGAAGATAACTCTTGAAGATAGTTGTAATTGCCCTCGAAATGGTGTTCAAGAACGCCAAGATCCTGAAAATGTAAATTATAGTGAATTATAATTTTAGGGATAAGATCCAATTTGGCCCCTAAACTATTTCCCAATGAGCATTTTAACCCTTAAACTAAATTTGATCACAGTTAGCCCCTTGAACTTTCAAACTCGGCTCAATTAGCTCCTTGAACTTTTGAACTTGACCTAGTTAGAAACTTGAAGATAAAAAATTTTGTTTTCATTGTTTTAAATAAAATAAAAAAGAAAATTCCATAACTATTATTCCCCAAAAAAATTATGAATATACGGGCATTTCTCATTCAACATGCCCAAATATATATAAGCTATCATAATTTGAAGAAAAATATTAATTAATGAATTAACTGAAATCACAATATCATCATATTATATTAATTCACTCTAAATACAATCCGGAAAATACTTCATTTCTTATGTATGTATGCATGAAATTAAACTATATGGATTCTGAGAATGAAAGTCAATATATTCTAATAAATATATTATATTAAATAAATTATATATAATATAAGTATAACATCGATTATATTATAATAGATTATTAATGTCTATAATTAATCAATTTAATATAGACCATAATTATATATATATAATCATAATTTTGGTAAATTCTATGGTGTTATTTTCAATTGTAGTGGTTTAATATTTTAATTTATCCTTAAAATTATTTAGAAGAAAATATTTCATTTTTTATTAATGTTATGTGTATATATATATTTATTTTTTCATATTTTTTATCTAGTAAGAAATAAGTGAAATAAAATTATTTACCTTCGAGGGGGCTAACTGGGTTAAATTCAATACTTCAAGGGGCTAACTAAGTTGAGTTCAATAGTTCAAGGGACTAACAAGGACCGAATTTAGTTTAAGGGTCAGGATGGTCCTTGTGAAATAGTTTAAGGGCCAAATTGCACCTTATCCCATAATTTTATTAAGTAAATTAATTGAATATATATATATATATATCAACATACCTCTCCCTGCCTACTGTCTCAATTCATGCATCCTGTCTCGAATCAACTATACGGGACTCATTTCCCGTAGCATCAGTCCCTTTATGACCGACGATATCATCAATGGTGCCACCGACAGATGCCATGGATGACATTGCTCGGGACCTACCACCATGAGATCCACCACCTCTAGTCATCTGATAAGAACAACTCACATACACACACACACACACACATGATCAATAACAAAACATAAAATTCAAAACGACAAATTCTTGAAGACATGTTCAAAACTATCAATTCTTCAATACTAAATAATTAATTGTTTTGGATATCAAACATAATTAAAATTATCAACTATCATCATCTATTTCTTCATCACTAAGCTTTTCATCAGATAAATTGATCTCTTCATCATTAGTAGCAGATTCATCAAGATTGCTTACCTCCATATCTACCAAACCACCCTTTGGGTGAATAGGTAATGGATCATCATCAACATCTATAATGGGAGCTCACGACTCAAAATGTTCATCATCTTGAAATGGTGCAGATATACTTGAATTTGGTGAGTTGGAGGAAACGTTTACGTTCGATCTGGAATTTATCTTACAAACTGCCAACCAATCACTCTTAGACTGATTCAAACTCGGGTATGAGAAATAGAAGACTTGAGTTGCCTGTGTAGCTTACACAAATGCATCCTCTCCTATATATTTATGTCCTTGGTGAACGGATATCATTTTGTAATAGCATGAACCATTAGCCCTCGTGTTGACGTATCAAACCATTCACACATGAACAAAGTCATCTTCTTAATTGGAAGACTAGGATATTCGATCTCCACAACCTCCCGTAGTAATCACTTTCAGTGGTGATGTAATTAGTGCCTTTAATACACAATCCACTGTTAATTGAGGTTTTTCGTGACCCATGTGGCACCGTATAAAACTTATACTCATCCACGAAATAACTATGACAAGTATTAATCCTACGTGATGGACCAACTGAAAGATCTACCAATAACTTATTAACGTTGTTTGAAGGATCTTGAGCCTATGAAAACACGCAAAGTAGGACAAATTAATATTTCATTTCAATTATTTGTGATTATAGAAAAGGTAAGTTTACAAAATTGGCAAACCAATCTGGAAATTCTTGATATTATCACATCCACCATCATAATTTCGAGGTATGTGCCTCGTCATAACATGATCCTCAAAATAGTAAGACCAGAAGGATGATGCTTCTTTAACTAAGTAAGCATTGGAAATTGAACCTTCCACTCTTGCTTTATTCCCCAAGTTGTTCTTTAACTTTCTCAAGCACCTTTTAAATGGATACATCCATCGATATTACACTAGTCCAGCAATTTGAGCTTCGTCATCTAAATGGATTGGCAAATACTCCATCGAGTCGAAGAAACTTGGAGGGAATATGTGTTCAAGCCTACATAATATGATGGGAATTTTCTCGTGCAAGTGACACATCTCATCCATGTTAATGTTTCTGGAGCACAAATCTTTAAAAATAGACTTAGTTTTGTGATTACCTTCGAAACATTAGGTGGGAGAAGTTCATGAAAAGTAATAGGCAAAATTCGTTGTATCAACACATGAGAATCATGACTCTTTATTCCAAACATCTTGAGCATACTCATATCCACACATCTACTCATGTTCGATACATAGCCAACCAGGTATTTTAGTTTTTTCACCCATTCAAATAGAACATTTATCTCCTTATTGTCCAGAGTGTAACTCGCTTTCGGGTACTTTCTTGTGTGCTGATCATGCTTCAGAATAGACCTATTACAGTACAAGTTCAATTTTTGTCTGGACTTTGAATTATCTTTTGTTTTTCCCTTCACATTTAGCACGGTGTTCAAGATATTATCAAATACATTCTTTTCTATGTGCATGTCGTCTAAATTTTTTTTCCATCCACACCCTGTAGATTTACATATTGCTGCATTATCATTCAACTTAGTCACCTTCTTCAACCTGAAACCTTCTATTTTCCTTAGAATTTCTACTCCTGATTTCCTTTGTGGGGGCTCTTTCCAACACGTCTTGTTCTTCATGAATTCTATTTTATTTTTACGGAATTGGTGATCAACAGACAAGAACTCTCGATGGTTGTTAAACCATGATTGCTTACTAGAACAAGCTAGTGTGAAAGCATCTGTCTCATCCATACCGTGTGGACAAGCCAACCTTCCTGCTATACTCCACCCAGATAACATCGCATACGCAAGAAAATCACTAATAGTCCAAAGCAAAGCTACGCGCATCTAAAAGTTCTGCTTCAATGATATATCATATGTTGGCACACATTCGTCCCACAATTGTATAAGTTCATTGATTAGTGGTTGTAAGAACACATCAATCTTCTCCTTCGGATTTCTTGGCCGGAGCACAAAAATTGTAAGAAACATGTGTTGTTCTTTCATACACAACCAAGGGGGCAGATTATATGGTGTAACAATCATAGGCCAAGATGAATATTATTTGCCTGTTTGTCCAAATGCATAGAAACCGTCAGTAGAAAGACCCAATCTAACATTTCGACTTTTAGCAGCAAAGCTAGGAAAATTCATGTCTAGGTGTTCCCACGCATGTGAGTCGGCTAGATAACGCATAACCCCGTCATTAATTGATGTTGCATGCCAATGCATCTCGTCAGCGGTAGCTTTCGATGCGTACAATCTTGAGTAAGAGGGAAGTAGTACATCATTTTCTCAGCTACTTTTTTCACCTATCTATTCTGCTTATATCATCTTAAAGTGTGATAATGATCTTTGTTGTAGTGTTTGCATCTAATCAAGTCAATATCATCCTTCCAATAAAACATGTAATTGTCTGTACAACAATCGATCTTCTCCACCGGTAATCCCATACCACGCAGAAGTTTCTTTATACTGTAGAAATTACTAGTGACCATATTATTTTTTGGCACAACCTCTTTCAAAAGACTTGTAAAATTGGTCAAACACCTCTCTGAGAAGTGGTGTTCACACTTCAAGGTCATCAAACGGGCCACAAGAGATAATTGTGTGTGATTCTTCCAACCCGGCCACAAGTCGTTGTCCGCAACAGCCAACATATCATAAAAGCATTGAGCTTCAGGATTGGGAGCTTCTTCAATGCCATTCATCTCATCATAAACAAACTCCGGGCCAACAACATCCATCACCATCGTGTGATACGTATTCAGTTCATACGTGTTAATTAAATTTTCAGCATGACTCATCTCTCCATGAAAGGTCCATACATAATAATCCGGCACAAAACTGTGCTGACAAATGTGCATTCAAACCTCAAATGGATTTCTATATGGCCTATTTTTACACTTTGCACATGGACACTTCACTTTTTTCCCAATCTAAAAACTTTGGATGGCTAGTGGCAAATGCAATAAAAGTTTCTATATTATTTGCAAATTATAATATAGCAGGTCCATCGCGACTCTGTTGATACATCCAATCTCGACTAGGAACTCGATTCATACTTGCCTAAATTATAAAATTAATTAGGGAAAAAATTCGACAGCATAACAACGTGAAATTGTAAAAATCATATACTTTTAATAATATAATTTTATACAATAAATAATTATAATTTAAAAATTAATTCTATTGTAACTTTTAATATAAAACTAATCGATCGAGTATATATATCATGTACATGGTCATCATTTTATCAAATTTGAATAATATATATATATATAATGTACCTAATTAATTAATTATGTTTATGGTAGTTATAATCAACAATTTATATAATATTATAGCATTGTGAATTCAAATTTCAACGTAATCGATCAATTGCATCAAATACTACGCAATTGTACAATAAACCCTAGACCCTAACCCTTAATATAAACCATACACCCTAATTAAACCCTTGAAACACTTCACATGCACTAGCTACACCATGACCCTACAATCTATCATAATATAACCTTAATCATATGTCGATCTTTTCAGTTCATAAGTACAATTTCACATCTAATACTTGATTTATGTAAAAATCTTATATTTATAATAAAATTTTCTTTTATGTAATTAACAATTTACATATAATCTTATTAATTTTGTAAATTTAAAAATAAAATATTATTTAATTTACTCCAAAAAATATTGTGTGACTTAAAATGTAAAAAATGATTAATTAAAAAATTAAAAAAAACCAATCAAAATCGAAATTTAAAATACAAAAAAAAAAACACAGAAGGACACATAAATTTTCAGTCACCATATTATAAAATTAAATGTGAATAGACGATTTCATGTGCTTTATTTTAGTCTTTCTTCATATTTGTAACTAGTAATTATTCTAATGTCTTTTTAAGAATATGTGTTTACAGCTCACATATTATTATTATTATTATTATTATTATTATTATTATTATTATTATTATTATTATTATTATTATTATTATTAACGTCTGATGCTGAAGAATTGAGTGATGGTCGGCGCATTGGGTAGAATAATAGTTATCATAAAATTAAAAACTAATTATAATATAATCAATCATAATTAACATTTATCACAAAAAAAAATCAAAAAAGTATATATTATAATATTGCAATATAATTATCTGTTATTGATTAAAAATTAAATGATAACAAATAATTATATATCAAAATTGAGTAAAATGGACTCTAATAAATCATTGTAAAATTAGACTAAAGTACTAAACATTGAAAATGAAGATAAAAGAATTATAAGAAAAAACTATTGGAACAAACAAGGAGTACAGCAGGTAATGTTTACCACATCGGAAAATATTGCACCAAGTGGCATAATATTTTAATGTCCCAAAATAGCTTTTATTTGTTGAGCATATATTCCATACCCATCCCAATTTGATTTTGGGAAAGTGTTTGCTTTTCTTTGTGTTTGGGTATAGAATATAATAAGTTTTATTTCCCAACGTGTAATGCATGGGGACATGATTTCTGCACTAATAATCAAAGAATCCATCAGAAAGTTTTATCTCAAGTAAAAAAAAGAAAAAGAAAAAAAAAGAACAAATAGAAAAAAAAAAAGAAAAAAAGGGAACTTATTCGAAGCTATCTGTGGAATTTATGATCACCCAGACTTATCCACCATGCGATTATGGCATCACAGAAAACTAGCTAGAATAGAATTCTACGTTTATGCCAATTTGTGTTCATTGATACCAATTCATAGAAATCTGTTTCATCCAATTTGAATTCCAATTGATGAATTATTTTATAAATCAAATTTATATTAATGTTCATTTAAAGAAGGTTATAAATACCCATTGGATGCAATTTTTAGGTCATTTTAGGTCATTTTACACCCTTCTTCTTCCTATCCCACCTCTTTTCCGCCTCCTTTGCCGTCACCGGCCACCACTGCCGTAAAAATTTTCTGGCATAATTTTTTACATGCAAGTACATTTTCATAATTCTCATGACAATATGAGGAACTTTCATGTTGAAAGTTTTTCAAAAAGACGTCATTTAGGCCTTCGATTTTTATCTAATTAAAAGTTTTAAAATTTTAATTTTAAATAAGGTAGTGAAAACCCAAAGTTTTACACTCAATTCTCTAATCTGCGTTCGATATCCACATGCAAGTACTCAATTTTGTTCATTTTTTGCAAGGAATCCAAATATATTCTCAATTTCATGATGCATTGATGCTTAGGCCTTAACATTCAGGTCCAATCTTTCGAAAAATTTGGAAGCCAACTGGGACAGCGGTGTTCATCGGTCAATTTCTCTTATTTCCAAGCTCCTTCTGATCAATTCAAAATATTAATATGTTCTAGATTTGATAAGGATTATGAATATTTTTTCAATTTCGAATTTTGAGTTGATTTGGAGTTATAAGTCACGAAAATTTATTTCTTTAAAACTTGTAAAAATCGAAATTTTGAACTTAAATTCCTCTTAATTCAAGCCATGACTCAGTAAATTGTTTAAGGTGTTTGGTTTCTTCTAGAAAATGGTCATAATGAAGCTTGTGGATGCAATTGAAGTTCTTAAGCGTGAATTGTTGGATTGTCAAAAAGGTTGAGTTTAAACGTGACTTTTGATCCAACCGCTGGATCCCAAAATAAACTACACCGTTAAATTCCATATTTTCTCCACATAATAAAAATGTATAATATTGTAAAAATATGTCAAGGATGCAGTCCGATCGAGAGAACAACACTTTTGAATTTAGTGTCATTTTGCACAGTGTACACACCCGTGTGAGAAGTATCTGTTTGCATAACGTTCACACAAAAGTTATTGAACGTTATAAAGATATTCACATTAACGTTCAAGAACGTTATTGTCACTATAAAAAAAACTCGATCTACCGACCGGGGTTTTCCGTCGCTAGTGTTGTAAGATTTTTTTCATAATTTATTTTTCTTTATCTCTATAAATTAAAAGTGTTATATTATTATTAATATATTTATATCTATTTGTGCACAAATATATATATATATACATATATATAATATTGATATTATATTGTATTATATATATGTATATAAGAACTATAATTTAAGATGATACTTATCAAGTATTCATGCATACAAAAATTATATCTCTAATAAAAATTTAATATGGAGAAAGATTATAAAAGTATTTAATTAAATTATTTTAAAAATTATATATATATATATATATATATATATATATATATATATATATATATCATGGTGAAAATGTGGTTAAATAGTCTTAATTACTTTGTGTTTCATATTAAATATCATGATGAATTAAATTATTTTTACTTACATAATAAATAACTATAGTTTATAATTAAAAATTAAAATCCATTATATACTATATTTATTGAATATTAATTAGAAATTATTTTTTATCATAGTGATGACTAATTTGTATGTTTAAGTTATTAAGTTTTAATAAATTATTACGTTATATTCTATATTAAGTGTAAAATAATATAAAATTATAATACAATAATAATTATTATTTAAAAGTACAATTAATTATTAATTAGACAAAAATTAATTAATTAATTAATTATGAATAATATTTAAAAATAATAAATATGAAGAATTATTTATTAAATATAATGGATACTTAACTATTATATTAGTCACAAAAATTTATTATTACTAATGAGACAATATAAGATAATTTGCACTTTTAAATAATTAACTAAAATTCATTAAACTTAAGAAGGTTTGGATTTTTTGACTATTAGGTATTTAGTGTATATTTATGTATATATTTTCATAGTATATTTTAGTTTGTTAATGTATAATTGATTTATTTTGTAGTAGTAACTATAATAAATATTATGTTAAACTTAATGCATTTTTTTAAATATGTAATAATATACTAATTAGTTTATTTATGAGAATAGTAATAAAGCTAATTTGTATAGATTTGTATTTAATAAGGAAATAATACAAATTTAAAGATATGATACTAATAAATGTGTATAGTTGCGATATTATTTTTTCAAAAATTAAAATAAATGAATAAAAATATAAAAAGGATTTTAATAGGGAGAATATTTGTACTAGAATAGATTGAAATTATGTTTAATTATTTTAAAAATAATTAAATAAAATTTTAAAAATAAATAAAAAATTTAAAAAAAATTAAAAAATTAAAAAAAAATCTAGCTACGGGGTTTCCGTCGCTAAGTTGTAACTATGGGAACCCCCGTCGCTAGATTTATAAAAATAATGATAAATTAAAATTTTAAAATCTAGCTACGGGATTCCCCGTTGCTAGAACTAGCTACGGGGAACCCTGTCACTAGTCCTGTCGCAAGATTTCTCGTTGCTATTTCCGTCACTAGTGGCAACCTATGTTGGCCTCGTCGCTAGTTTCCATCGCTAGATTGGCCTTTTTTCGTGGTGTGTGAACCTTATGTTGTTTGCAAAAAGTAAAGCACGCAGAGGTTTGGTAACCATGTTCGATCAATCGATCTACGTGAGGGGGACTTGTCAAGTCTGTGGGAAATAATTCACTACTCCAGCGTCACATTTACTTAGGATTTTACACGACGCTGACCTCCCGTCACTTGAAATCTGTTCTACCCATACACCCTCTTTCATTCAATTGAATCGTGAGATCCTCTCACAACCTAGGTGTCTATCCTATCTAGTTCCCACGGAAAATATATCCTGAGACTCCTTTTGACAGTGTATGAACCAGAGTGTTTCAATACATGATGACTAGAACACTAATTTCTAGTCTAAGATACAACCGTAACTATGTGGCTCAAAACAGTTAGAGCTCTTAAAACTATTCAAGTGCAGTGATTTTGTTCGGTGTGGGTTAGTCATCCTAACAAGTCTGTATCATAGGCTATTTATAGAAGAACAATGATAGCCTAAACATGGGAATAGAAGGCCTAATCTGATTCGGAAACTAACAAAGAAGCTTTCCTTGTTTGGAACCAAGACCAAGATTGCTTCATGTTAGGATTTCTTCCATCTTTAGAAATCTACCTTTGACTTCAGTCTTGATCTCTTCAGTTTGAATATGGTAGCTTCTAGATAGATCTCTGAATCTCCCTTTGGTTATAAACCCTGAACACCTTCATCGATCTTGGAAGAATAATTTGGATAAAAAATGTTCATGTAAATGTTGACGAACGTTACTATGAACATTTTTGAATCTTCAAGTCTTCTATTCGTTGTAGACGTTCATGTACTTTACAATATACATTTTTGATCTTGAATCTTCGCATCAGATGGCACAGCGGAATCTTTTGTATGTTCACAAACTAACTTCAGGCTATCACTCAAGCTAGCTAGCAGTACTCATCATGTTGAACAATCTCTGTTGTGGCATGATGCACAACAGTCTTCTTCTCAGTTCATTTCAAACTTCTTGCTTTGAGCTGTATTTAGGAAGTTCAAATCATGTTCATGTACATTGTTATGAACGTTGTCCAGAATAGTGATAATGCACTTGGAAAAACCAAATACTGAAGTGATTATCAAGTACCATAAAGATGAATGATAATCAATCACTTATAACAAGAGCAATGTAGAGCTCTTGATAAATAGCCATAGCGCAGTGACACTACTGAATCATTCTGAAGCAAAGTTCTATGATTGGTGTCACGTATGGCACTAACACACAGTGAATAACATGTTATTTTTCGATCATTCTCATTGAAATTGGTTTCACAGGTCTTCAAATCGATTGTAAGCCATTGGAGATAGGCGTGCATGTAGCCTTTCACCATGCCTCAATCGGAGTTGAAATGTTAAGGCTCCAATCCTAGGAGAACAAGGATTAGGGAACCGGTGCATTACTAGAGGGAAGGAGAATGGGTTGCTACTATTGAGCTGGCGCAATAAGAATACTAATTAGATATATAGTGTTGAGTGCTGTATGACATTGAGGTTCAATGTTGCACTCGATGTCAGACAGACTCCCTGCGACATCGTCTGTGACATCGTCGTAACTAATCTTATCATTTCCTAGTGTTATTTATTATTTTAATAAATAAAATAATTTTATATATCTTAAAATATATGTGTATATCCACGAAATTGATATATCAAATAAATGGATATATACATATTAGATATATTATTTAAAATAGAGTTTGACAAAGTCAAAATTCTATCTCCTATTTTTTAGGTCTAGCGGTTTCTCTATTTATTTCTTTTTCTTTTTCAAAAAATTATATTTGCTGGATATTTAGAAAAAGAGCATGAACGTGGGGAAGCTATCAACCACGCCTTGGAGGTGGTTTATTTCATCTACGGTGAAATCATGGAGTGGAGCGGTTATCGTCAACCCATGGTCAAAGAGAAATCGTGGACCTTGTTGGATTCAAGTGAAGAGCATATTTAAGAAGCATGGTCGACACTTGAAGACTTATTCAAGCTCAATCCATTTTCCACTGTGTGAAGATTGAAGAAAGCTTGAGTCACAAACTTAGTATAGGTTTTGTTCTTCGTTCCTTCTTCTATCTTAATGTATATTGTTGTTCAATCCTTTCACGGAATAGATTGTACAAATTAGGATAGATAGCAAGGTTGTGAAACCTTTACTAGTTTGTATACAAGTCAATGGGATGTCAACTTGTATGTTTTAGTTTGTATACAAGTCAACGGGATGTCAACTTGTATGATTTAGTTTGTGTATGAATTGACGGGATGTCAATTTGTATGTTGTAGTTTATATATGAATTGACGGGATGTCAATTTATATGTTTTAGTTCTTTTTAGTGATAGTCTAGATTAGAACTTGTAATGTTGTTGTAGTGTTGAGAACCTTTAGGTCTAACATCGTCAGCTTGAAAATTTTGTACTTTAATAGTATAATTTCGCCCTGTGGCAATCATACACATGTTGTGTATGATTTAAAAATTATATTATGTATTCTTGTGCATTTTATTTCCAGCATATTTGTGTTAAGATAAGTTGTGTTAACTGTCTTTAACATTGAGTTTGACATTACGAATCTGTGTCTAATTTCAGTGTTTGTGGCAATAAATTCTAACAAGTGGTATCAGAGCCGGTACTTAACACACTAAGTATTCGATCCTTGGTTTGTTGACTCACTAAAAGATGGATATTTAGATCAATCAGTGCCGTCCTCCGGCATTGGATAGTAATGGCAAGAATTATGCTATGTGGAAATCGCACATGAAGATGTATATCAAGTCCATCGATGAGAGGGCTTGGTTGGCGGTAATTGAAGAATGGTCTCCACTGAGGATGGAAGGACCAAATGGAGTGTACATACTTACTCCTGAGACTCAATGGACTAATGGTGATCGAATCATTTCCAACTTCAATTCGAGAGCACTCAATGTTATTTTTGTTTCAGTTGATGTTCCGTGCTTCAAAATGGTGTGTAATTGCACCACGGCATATCAAGCATGGAGCATACTGCAGGAACATTGTGAAGATCGATTAGTGTATGACAAACAAAGCTTAGGCTACTCATTTCCAAATTTGAAACTCTGCGAATGTTAGAAGATGAGACTATCTCAATGTACACTGAATGATTGTGTGAAGTGTCAAACGAATCCACAGCGCTCGGATATCCGATCTCGAACGAAAACATGGTTAGCAAACTTCTTCGCACACTTTCAGAGAGATTCAACATGAAAATCTCAACAATTGAAGAAGCTCACAATGTATCAAACATGAGTTTGAGTGAAGCAGTGAGCATTCTACTCACGTTTGAGATGAATCTTAAAAACCAGAAATCAAACACCTCCTCCAAAGGAATTGCACTTCAATCAGTAACATCAAGTTCAAATGTTGAACTTGATGTCGAGAACATTCAGGAGATTACTGAAGATGAACCCCTGAGTGTTGCACTGCTTACCAAGAAGTTCAATATCCTTGTGCGGTCAATGAAGAAAGGTTCCTCAAACTTCAAACCATGGAGATTGTTTGATTCAGTTCCCACATCAACATCATCTGGATCAACAAAATCCTCAAAGTCTCCAGATATTGCAGTAAGGGACATTGACTCAGTTCAATGTAGGGGATGTTCTGGTTTTAGACAATATGCCAATGAATGTCCTACTGTCCAAAGGAAGCAGATGAGAAATTACAGTGCTGCCATGTTAAGCGACGAATCCGGTGATGAAGAAGCTGAAAAACAAACTGTTTTGTTTGTAAAAGTCGATGATGACTTAGATGGAATGATTGGCGCTTTAACTGACATGGAGAGTGTTGATTATGACTATGATGCTAGTCTTGATCATGTGACTCCAAATGTTCCAAGTAATGTTATGGAGAATGTTACACAAGAAATCTCTGACATTCCTCCAAATACCACTAACTGGTATGAAATGACATTGCTGGATGAGTTTTGCAACACTGCTGAAGTGTCTTAGGTGAAAGAAGATAAGTCCGAGGTCAGCCACCAGGAAGCTCTACAACAATTACACAAAGTTGTAGATGAAGTTTGTGTCCAATGGACTGAAAAATCAAAAGAATTTGGGATTCTAGTGGAAGAAAACTAAACTCTAAAGCAACGAGTACTGGACCTTGAGATTCAACTCACTAGAAGTGATCTTGAGCGGAACAAGTTAAGAAAGAAAGTAGAAGCTGCTTCGAAAACCTTTTGACAACTCAATCAAGGAACATCTACTCTGAACGAGGTTCTGACACTGGGACAGACCACAAAATCAGGCTTGGGATATACATCGAGTTCAACAATGTCTATCTCAAATCCTATCAAGTTTGTCAAAGGAAAAAGCTCCAAGGATGTTCCAGTCAATGTTGACGGAAATGCCAAACCGAATGTCAATGACAAGTCCATGGAGAAGAAATTTGTTTGTCATTATTGCCAAGAGCCTGGACATATCAAACCTTATTGCTTCAAATATCATGATGATATAGCAACAGGTAAGATTGTCGTGGAAAATTCTTCTAAATCTACCAAAAAGAAGAAACCCTCAAAGAAGGCAAAGATCTCGTGTAATGTTGTCTACACATCTTTGAAAGCCAACATTGCTGGTACGTGGTACTTTGACAGTGGGTGCTCACGGCACATGATAGGAAATTCTAAGTTTCTCGATGACTATACCACGACAAGCAAAGGAAAAGTTAGTTATGGTGGAGGAGCACAGGGCAACATAGTAGAAAAAGGAATCTTGAATGTCAAGAACTTTCCCAAGTTATGCAATGTGCTTCATGTCGAAGGTTTAACAGCAAATCTAATTAGCATAAGTCAGCTATGTGATGACGGCATGCATGTCAGATTCAATAAGAACACCTGTGAGGTTTTTGATAGCGAGAATAAATGCATTATGTTCGGAAGTCGGGCATTTGATAATTGCTATCATGCTGACAAGAATGAAAAATGCAATGTTTTAGTCAATGTTGATACTCAACTCGTACATCAAAAACTGGGTCATCTCAGCTTTCGAAGTTTGAAGAAACTAATTGAAGCTGATGCTGTTCGGGGTATTCTGTTTAGTGTATATTTCTCCTATCTTATCTTAGGAGTTTAGTATCTCTTGTAGGTGTTTTTCCCTTATTTTTGTGTGATTTTCATGTTATTTCCTTCACTTTTGCTCTTTTGGTGAGTTGTGTAGATTTCCACAAGATCTTGAGAAAATGGTGAATTAATGAATGCAAAATTTGAGGGATTCAAGGCAATGGGAAGATAGAGAATCGAATAAGGAGCGCGTGGCAAAGAGGGAGAAAGGAGGAGGAGAAGAGGCAAGAGGGCTAGAGCTCAAGGAAGAAGGCCCGAGAAGAGGAGCCCGATATCAAGCCATCCGCAGAAGCTAAGCTTGGTGGAGGGACTCCGCTTTGATGACGGCCCGAGAAGAGGGATCCGACTTCAAGCCATCCGCGGAAGCTAAGCTTGGACGAGGAGGCTCCAATTTGGTATTTCCTTTGTTTTTAGCTTTAGCCCATTTGTGGGAATCTGTCCCAAGACTCTTGAGACAACAAACAATATTGTATAAGTTGTATGGATTTTATCTTTTGGTTGTTGAATAAATGACTTTTATGATGTTTATGTTGTTTTGAGCATGGTGTTGGGCGAATTTCTACATTGGGGGATGGATAATTGATTTGGTTTTGATCTATGCTTGTTCTTGTTGGTTGTTGTTGTTGGAATCGTGCTTTTTCATGTTTAGGTACTTGATCACTACTTGAACATTGATAGGATTTAGAGGAGTCTTGATTGTGAATCTAAATTTGGAAATTGGTTCCTTCAACGTTAGGTGGGTGGGGTTCCTAAGCCTAACATGTTAATCTTGCTTGTATGATATAGCTAAGAGAGGTTTAACGGATAGACGGTGACAGTAATTGAAGTTAAACTAATTGGAAGGGTCTATTGTATTTGTGAGAGCAGCATTATCAACTTGAATAAAGCATAGTGATGAAACCATTGATAGAATCACACCCTAATGCTCTTCTCATAATTCTATCCTCTATCTTTGTGTTTGGTGGTGTAATTAGTTAATGTTACTTGCTTTAATTAGGTAGACTAGTTTAACCTTCCTTCCCCATGTCTAGAATGTTTAGGATGTATTTCATTTTATTGTGCTTGACAACAATTATGGCATAGAAAGATAATCGCCCACATGAAGCTTTCCTCGAGAGACACGACCCGAGTTAGCTCACCGCCCTATAATTGACCCCGTCCTATTGCGGGAGTCTGGATCAAAGTAGTCTCGCGTGTGGAGTCAAATTCGGACACAACAAATTTTTTTGCTATGATCGACTTAACAACAATCCCTTAAAGATTCATATCCCAAATCACCAAGCTTGACAATTAGACAAGACAAATCATGCTAAGAGGGGGTTAAACAAATAAAACACAAAACACAATCAAGACATAAATAGAAGACAAGACTTAAAAAGACACATAACAAACTCTAAAATACAACACAAGACAAAATCACAAGTTCTCCCTCCCCCACACTTAAATCATGCATTACCCTCAACAAATGAAAAGCGATGCAAGAAGTAAAGGGAAGAGAAAATGTTACAGAATGTAGAAAATCGACAACAAGCGCAGGTTCCTACAAAACAAAATAAACAACAAACGACGAACAAAGAAAACAATACAGAAATAGGAAAGATAATTTACAAAGCGAACAAAATACGAAATAGAAAAACAAATAAGAAAACTTCACAACACGGGTGGTTGAGAAGGCGGTGGAGTTGGCTATGGACTTTGTGAGGAGTTAGGGTGGAATTTGAATCTTTATTTATAGAAGGTGAGATGCCACGGACATGGGGATCTTGTGCATTAGTAGGCTAGGTTAGGCGCGCTTGCGGTGATGCCGTGTTCGCGGTGAAGGGCGTGCTCAGGGGATGCTTGCGCTGGTGGAGGGAGCCGCGCTCGTGGCGCGTTGTGCTCTACCTTAGGGCCGCGCCGGTGGGTGTAGGCGCGCGCGCGGGGCTTCAAAACCCAGAGCTCTCTCCTGTGATCGTGCAGGTGCCGCGCCGCGGGCCTATACTTGGCCTCTTTTCAATCAATTTATTTCCAACCGGGCATTCTCACTCATTTACCCTACGAGACAACAACAAAAACACAAATTTAAACAAACTAAAAAGATAAAACTTAAATTAAAACAATAAAGCAGTAAAATCATGGGTTGCCTCCCATGCAGCGCTCATTTTAATGTCCCGAGCTGGACAGAGCCTTAGTAGATTATCATGGACGATCATTGAGCACGATCGGCTCGATTTCGTGCTCCCATAGTTGGCCTTCATTTCAAGCTTCGTTACTCTAGGAGTAAGCTTCACTTGAACTTTTCTCTTCCTAGTTGGGCACTCCTCTCCTTCTTGGTCTGTGAATGTTTTTGAACACAGGGCTAGCTTCCTGTTTAGACATCTTGACCTTGCATACACAGACTTACAAGAAAAAGGATCACACGCAACTGGGAAAGAAGAATTTAAGACTTAAAGAAAAACAAAAGAAAATAAACACAAAGAACAAAACAACAACAAGACAACACAACACACACAAAAACACAAATAACAAAACACAACAAAACAACACAAAAAATACAAGCACTAGACAAACACAAAAACACGAAGAAAGCACAAAAACAACTATAACACAAAAAGATAACACGCCTAAAGCTTTCCCCGGCAACGGAGCTAAAATTTGTTGTGTCCGAATTTGACTCCACACGTGAGACTACTTTGATCTGGACTCCCGCAATAGGACGGGGTCAATTGTAGGGCGGTGAGCTAACTCGGGTCGTGTCTCTCGAGGAAAGCTTCATGTGGGCGATTATCTTTCTATGCCATAATTGCTGTCAAGCATAATAAAATGAAATACATCCTAAACATTCTAAACATGGGGAAGGAAGGTTAAACTAATCTACCTAATTAAAGAAAGTAACATTAACTAACTACACCACCAAACACAAAGATAGAGGATAGAATTATGAGAAGAGCATTAGGGTGTGATTCTATCAATGGTTTCATCACTATGCTTTATTCAAGTTGATAATGCTGCTCTCACAAATACAATAGACCCTTCCAATTAGTTTACCTTCAATTACTGTCACCGTCTATCCGTTAAACCTCTCTTAGCTATATCATACAAGCAAGATTAACATGTTAGGCTTAGGAACCCCATCCACCTAACGTTGAAGGAACTAATTTCCGGATTTAGATTCACAATCAAGACTCCTCTAAATCCTATCAATGTTCAAGTAGTGATCAAGTACCTAAACATGAAAAAGCACGATTCCAACAACAACAACCAACAAGAACAAACATAGATCAAAACCAAATCAATTATCTATCCCCCAATGTAGAAATTCGCCCAACACCATGCTCAAAACAACATAAACATCATAAAAGTCATTTATTCAACAACCAAAAGATAAAATCCATACAACTTATACAATATTGTTTGTTGTCTCGAGAGTCTTGGGACAGATTCCCACAAATGGGCTAAAGCTAAAAAGAAAGAAAATACCAAATCGGAGCCTCCTCGTCCAAGCTTAGCTTCCATGGATGGCTTGAAGTCGGATCCCTCTTCTCGGGCCGGCATCAAAGCGGAGTCCCTCCACCAAGCTTAGCTTCCGCGGATGGCTTGATATCAGGCTCCTCTTCTTGAGCCTTTTTCCTTGAGCTCTAGCCCTCTTGCCTCTTCTCCTCCTCCTTTCTCCCTCTTTGGATCGGTGGTGGTGGTGAAGAAAAGTGGTGGAGGAAGTGGTGAATGGAGAGAAAGAAAAGATGAGAGATGGGTGTGTGTGGTATGTAGTGTGAAGTGAATTGATGGGGAGAAAAACCCTCTTTTATTTCGAGAGAGAGAGATAGAGAGAAAGAGAGAGAGAAAGAAAGTCAAAAAGGGGACTGGTTGGGGAAAGATCGAACAAAAAACGCGTGAAAAACTGAGCTAGAACGCACCCCACGCGCCCGCGGGAGTCTCCGCGCTCGCGGAGACTCTTGGCCGAGAGGGGGGTCGCGCGGTCACGCACCCTGGCAATTCAGCTTCCGACAGCTTCCACGGTTTTGGCTCGTTCTCCCTCGTTTCTTGGTCGATTGACCCGATTCAACTTGCCACGCGCTCCTTATTCGATTCTCTATCTTCTCATTGCCTTGAATCCCTCAAATTTTTCATTCATTAATTCACCATTTTCTCAAGATCTTGTGCAAATCTACACAACTCACCAAAAGAGCAAAGTGAAGGAAATAACATGAAAATCACACAAAAATAAGGGAAAAACACCTACAAGAGATACTAAACTCCTAAGATAAGATAGAACAAATATAGACTAAACATATTCCACCTGTGAAGATCAATCTCGATGTTGTTTGCAGTGCATGTCAAAAAGGCAAACAAGTAAGAGCTCCACACAAAAGTTCCTCAGCTTGTCAAACCACGAAGTGCTTCGATATGATTCATATGGATATCATGGGTCCCGTTGACACCAAAAGCATAAGTGGAAAAAGACTCATTCTGGTGATAGTTGATGATTTTTCGAGATTCACATGGGTTGAATTTCTTCAAGAAAAATCTGAAGCTTTCAGGATGTTCAAGAAGTTCTACAGGTTGGTGTCAAGACAAAATGAGTTCAACATCAAATACATTTGAACAGATCATGGGCTTGAATTTGAAAACTCAATGTTTGAAGAGTTTTGTGAAAAACGAGGCATCATCCATGAGTTTTCTGCTCCGAAGACACCTCAACAAAATGGGGTGGTTGAGAGAAAAAATCGAACTCTTCAGGAGATGTCAAGAGCAATGTTACAAGCTCAACGTTTGTCCAAGAAGCTGTGGGCTGAAGCAGTTAACACTGCTTGTCACATCGGGAATAGAGTGATTTGTCGCCCAGGCAAAACTGTGACACTGTATGAACTTTTGAAGGGAAAGAAGCCCAATTTGAAGTACTTTCATGTGTTTGGATGTGTATGTTACCTCCTGAATGATAGGGATCATCTGGGAAAATTTGATTCCAAAAGCGACAAAGGGATTTTCTTGGGTTACACACCTGACAGTCGTGCTTACTGTGTGCTTAATCTTCGGACAAAAACAGTCGAAGAATCAATTAACATTGTTTTTGATGAGCACACAGGTATTGCTTCAAAATCTGAAGAGGATGATGTAACTGATCTCATTGACACAAGTGAAATGTCAAGTGATCAGGCTGAAAGTGAATGTGAGAACAAGACATCCACTGAGAATGTCAATGTAAATGTTCCACAGAGTGATGAAGCTTCAGTCAAAACATCAACACCAACATTCACTTCAGACAATGAAGATGATCAGGTGGTGATTGCCGAAAATGAAACAAGAAGGGATCCTCTGAGTCGAATTCGGAAGAATCATCCAGATTCACAAATCATTTGTGAGCAATCTGAAGGAGTTCAAACTAGAAGCAAGAACTCAGAGGAATACAAAGAAATGCTGAAACTGGTATGCATGTCTTCTTTAAATGTTTGTATGTCAAACACTTGCTTTCTGTCTAACATTGAACCGAAAAACATTAAGGATGCACTTAATGATAATTTTTAGATTAATGTTATGCATGAGGAACTAAACCAGTTCGTGAAGAACAATATTTGGGAATTAGTTCCACGCCCCAAAGATAAAAATGTGATTGGGACAAAATGGATTTTCAAAAATAAAACAGATGAGTCTGGCAATGTTGTCAGAAATAAAGCTCGTCTAGTCGCTCAAGGCTACACCCAAGTTGAAGGGGTAGACTTTGACTAAACATTTGCTCCTGTTGCAAGGATTCAATCCATTCGTCTTTTATGTGCAATTGCATGTTATGTGGGTTTTACTTTACATCAAATGGATGTTAAAAGTGCTTTCTTGAATGGTTTTCTCAATGAAGAAGCATATGTCGAGCAACCTAAGGGGTTCGAATGTCATGAGAAACCATTGCACGTGTTTAAGCTCAAAAAGGCTTTGTATGGTCTTAAACAAGCCCCTAGAGCATGGTATGCTAGACTGACCGAATTCTTACTTCAATTTGGTTTTGTAAGAGGTCAAGTTGATAAAACATTGTTTATTAAGAAGAATCAAAAACATATTACTGTTACTCAAATCTATGTTGATGACATTGTTTTTGGTTCGACGTGTACTAATCTGCTCAAAGATTTTGTAGACTCAATGTGCAACACATTTGAAATGAGCATGGTTGGAGAGCTCAACTATTTCCTTGGTCTACAAATCAAGAAGATAAAGATGGGATCTTCATCTCTCAAAGCAAATATGCTAGAGGATTGGTCAAGCGTTTCGGATTAGAGAATGCTAAACCGATGAAGAAACCCATGGGATCTTCTGAAAAGTTGAGCAGAGATGATGTTGGTAGCAATGTTGATTCTACTATGTATAGAGGAATGGTAGGTAGCTTATTGTACTTAACAGCTAGTTTTTTCAGAAAACCGTTGTCAATATCATGTTGTCTTAAGCTATTTTTGTACTACTGCAAGTGTAAAAGTTTTATGATTTTCCCACAACACACAACCAATATACGAATTTAAATATACGATTTAAAATAATCAGGTAACGCAGAAAATCCGCCTAAATAAAAATAGGATCGGTAGTTAAGTAGAGAATCTACCATAGAAAACAATTCCAGAATGAACTTTTTTGCTAGGACAAGTTTAACAATTATTTTGAATCAGTTCCAACTAAAATGTAATTTTTGAAAATGAGACATAAACTTCGAAAAATCATAATAAATTCATTTCAACACGAAACGGAGCACTGTCTATGGTCACGCGTCCATCACGACGAGTACTCCAATCAATCAAAAGGGATCAAAGGCTAACTCAAGCTACACCTGTAGGAAATTAGTCAGAAAGCTAACAGGCGATAATTCATGTAACATATTTAAATCTGAAATATTTCAGGCTCGTTCAAGCTCAATACTCGTTAGATTTTTGCTGAAAAGTACAGTTTTTTTACACTACAAAAAATAAGAAATTTAATGGTGTAATCAATTCATAGATCGGTTTGCTAGAATGTAAAGTACAAACTGGGCATAAAATAATATTATATTTGAATCCAGATTTCAAACGATGAAGAATCAAAAATCTATTTCGGTTAACTGTAAGATTCAAATGATCAAAGACTATTTAATAAAAAGAGATTTCTAATATGACTATCTAGTAAGAATAGATTTAAGATTTACATTGAATATAAACGAGAAAAAATACTGAAAACTCACAACATCAAAAATCGGAATCAATAGAATTATTTAGAGTCTAAATTGTTGGAAATTAAACCGATCTAAAACAAATTTCGGGTCAAATAAAATCCGTCTTTTCGATCAAATAGAACAGCAGCGGAAGCGGTATTAATCAGAATATAGATCGTGATATAAAAATATAATATCCATGCAAATTAAATTTATTTAATACTAAAGAAGAGATAAAGAAAATATCTTTTTTTTAAACCTCCTATGAATCTTGAAGCTCGTAAACACTACGATCTTCCGATTCAATCCTCCATTTGAATGGTAGTGAATGGGCACCGAAAAAAAATCTATTAAATTCTTAACTTAATTTTTCTACGATTATTTCAATACATGAAATCATAGAATTGGGCTGTAGTGTTGGGATGATTTTAATCTGAATTAAAATATAAACATAAGAGAAAAGAGAAATCAAAATCAAAATAAAACTCTTTGATTTTGATTAAATCTTATTTGCCGTGAATTGATTCTTAGCAATCAATTAAATTTGGCTTTTGATTTCAAAGTTCACGTCAAACGTGAATGTTGGAATCAGCGTACGTAAATAAGAATTCTCTTATCTTATATTTATAATAAGAATTAGGTTGAATCCCAATATAAATCAGTTTCCTATCTTAAACAGATTCAGAATCACATAGGATAAGACAACAAATTAATAATTATCTCATATAATTATTAATTATTACTAATATATAAATATTATAAATATCTTATTTAATTCATAGCACAGTCAAACTGTGGAATATCATATATTCCCGGAATTAATTAATGTTTACACATAAGTCCAAACTTTACGAAAACTTATTTTTCACAACACTATAGGAACTTAAATATTATTATCAACCCGTAAATAATATAGGAAAGTGAATCAGGGAACATGGACATATAATCAAGAGTTCCAATAAATCGAATACATAATTAAACTCTTTAATTGATTTATTCAACTTATTAATTCCGATATTATTTCACTAAAAATTCAGAATTGCATTCTCTTTAATTATAGAACATATTTACTCTACGAATTTGAGCAGTCCGTTGATTTAATCATTTCATATGAATTAATCCTCCATAGATAATTCATAATTGAAGACAGGTAATATCCGTTAACCTCTTCAATTATTTCTTTTCCTCATTTACCATTAATTCACTAGTGAGCGATTAATTTTATAAACGATTTATAAATTAGAGATCTCTAATCACTCAGTTCCATAATTAATGAATGAGAGAATTATATTTCTGCTTCTCAAAAGAAGGAATGGATTCCATATTTGTAAATTACATTCCCAGCTATTTAATTCAAACGTGAATCTAAAATGCAAGTTTAGAGAATGTTGGCAAACAAACTTTAATGAACAAATTAAGAATTACATTGAAATAAACAGGAGTCTATAATCACTTAGGATTAAGATTATTCATATATGACCATCTTGTGATTTAATTTAATATTCCTTTTCTTTAACGGAATTTGAGGGAATAATTAAGTTAAATCGGTCCAAGTCCTATATGATCATATCATATATAAATGCACCCAACTGGATGTCTCCACATCAACGGTTTGGATAAAATGGTCACATTCATAATGTCATTGGGCTGCATTAGTGACATTTTAATTAAAGATCCCATACTTTAATTAAATTCGTCAAGGACTTCATTTTTAGTTTATTTTCCATAATCTTAATCCTCTTGTATATAACACTTATATACTAAGATTATGGTAATATTAAATAAACTAGGGATTTTCTGTTATGTAAAATAAATGCATACAAGAAGCATATTAGTTCGAAAATAAATGTCGCTTTTATAAATAAGATAAAAATAATTCACAATTGCTTTAAGGGAATAATCCCCAACATTCTCCCACTTGCCCTAAAGCATATGGGACATGTCTCTTAGTCCAAAATTATGAATATGCCTCTCAAACACTTTTGTAGGCAGAGTCTTAGTGAAAGGATCAGCAAGGTTGTCAGCAAACGCAATCCTGAGAATTTTCACTTCTCCTCTTTGTACTATCTCTTGGATCAGATGATACTTTCTTTCTATATGCTTTGAACTCTTGTGACTTCGAGGTTCCTTTGAACTGGCCACTGCACCACTATTGTCACAAAATAAGGTGATTGGTCTATCCAAATTTGGAACAACTTCCAAATCAGTAAGGAACTTCTTTAGTTATACTGCTTCTTTAGCTACTTCAGAAGCTGCTATATAGTCAGCCTCCGTAGTGGAGTCTGCAGTACTAGATTGCTTGATACTTCTCCAGACTATGGCACCGCCACTAAGAGTAAACATTGACCCAGATATCGACTTTCAATTATCCTTGTCTGATTGAAAATCAGAATCAGTGTATCCATTTATTTGAAGGTTATCACCCGAATAGATAAGCATATAGTTTCTCGTTCTCCGAAGATACTTGAGAATATTCTTCACTGCTATCCAATGATCAATTCCCGGATTTGATTGAAAATGACTGACTATACCCACCGCATAACAAATGTCGGGCCTAGTACACAACATGGCATACATTAGGCTGCCTACTGCAGAGGCATGGGGTATGTGTCTCATGTTCTCTTCCTCTTCACGTGTCTTAGGACACTGTTCTTTGGAGAGAATGACTCCATATCGGGTTGGTAGGTAACCCTTTTTGGAATCTTGCATTCTATAACGCAACATCATCTTATTAATATAAGCAGCTTGAGATAGTTCCAACAATTTATTCTTACGTTCTCGAACAACTCGAATTCCAAGAATATAATTCGCTTCTCCCAAATCTTTCATTTGAAATTGCTTGGCCAGCCAATCTTTAATTACAGATAACGTTTCCACATCATTCCCAATGAGTAAAATATCATCCATATAAAGCACTAAAAATGCCACTTTACCATCATTGATTCTCTTGTAGACACAAGGTTCATCAATATTTTGGTCAAAACCATATGATTTAACGGTCTCATCAAATTTATGGTTCCAAGACCGAGAGGCTTGCTTTATTCCGTAAATGGATCTAAGCAATTTGCAGACTTTCTGCTCTTGCCCTTCAGCTACAAAACCCTCTGGTTGCTGCATGTAGATATCTTCATCTAGATAGCCATTCAAAAAGGCTATATTGACATCCATCTGCCATATTTCATAGTCAAGACATGCAGCGATTGAAAGAAGTATACGGATGGATTTCAGCATGGCTACAGGAGAGAAAGTCTCCTCTTAGTCGACTCCTTCCTTTTGGGTATAACCCTTAGCGACAAGCCTTGCTTTGAAAGTCTCTACTTTCCCATCCACACCTCTCTTTCTCTTATAGATCCATTTACACCCTATTGGTCTGACACCTTCAGGTAGATCTACAAGAGCCCAGACAGAATTGGAATACATAGACTCCATTTCTTGGTTTATAGCCTCAAGCCATCTCTCTTTATCAGAATCTTCCATTGCATATTTAAATATTAATGGATCATCATCGACTCCATCAGAAATAGCAACATTTACCTCTTCATCTTGACGATAGCAGATCGGTGGAACAATCACCCTCCCACTGCGTCTAGGTGCCATGATATTCTGATTTGGTTCAGTGGTATCATTAGTGGTTTCTCCAAGAACTTTCATGGACTATGGTTTGATCTTATCATTAAGTAACTCTTTGAGTACAACTTTACTATGAGGTCGAAAGTTTTGCATATAATCATTTTCAAGAAAGATAGCATTAGTCGAAACTATTACTTTCTTTTTTTTGCATCATAAAACAAACCTCTTCTTGTTCCTGTGGGATATCCTATGAACAGACACACTTCTGATCATGGATGCAATTTTCTAGTCTTTCCTTTAAGCACATGTGTTGGACACCCCCATATGCGAAAATGGCGTATACTAGGTTTACTTCCTTTCCACAACTCTAGAGGTGTCTTTAGGATTGACTTAGACAGAGCTACATTCAAAATGTATACCGCTGTTTGCAACACATATCCCCAGAACATATCAGGCAGTGTAGAGTAGCTCATCATGGATCTAACCATATCAAGCAAAGTCCGGTTTCTCCTTTCAGCAACACCATTTTGCTAAGGGGTGCCAGGTATTGTGAGTTGGTGTTAAATAACATACTCTATCAAATAGTCTTTGAACTCGGTATCAATATACTCGCCTCCTCGATCAGATCGAAGACACTTCAAAGATTTACCTAGCTGCTTTTCAGCTTCTGCATGGAATTCCTTAAACTTGTCAAAAGTTTCGGATTTCCTATGCATAAGATAAAGATATCCATATCTAGAGTAATCATCAATAAAAGTGACGAAGTACTCAAAACCACCTCTAGCTTGTGTGGACAAAGGACCACAAACATCACTATGTACAAGCTCAAGAGGTTCTTTGGCTCTAGACCCCTTAGCCGTGAAATCTCTCTTAGTCAGTTTTTCTTCTAGACATGATTCACAAATAGGGAGAGTGCACATTTAGCTCTCTTAAAGGACCATCCTTTACTAGTCTATTTATCCTATCTAGTGAAATATGACCTAATCTAAGATGCCAAAGATATGTATCATTATCATGAAAAACCTTTTGCCTTTTAGGATGTTCTATTCTAAATATTTTGGTATTTAGTAGTGGTTGTTCGTTTGGATTAATTAAGTAGAGTCCGTTTTCAACTTTTGCACTACAAATATTACGCCCATTCTTGGAAATAATAATCTCATTATTACTGAAAGAAAGGGAAAATAATTGTTCATGCAACTTTGAAACAGAAATCAAATTTCTACGAAAACTAGGAATGTAATAAACATTATTCAAAACCAGATTCCTATCTATAAAATCAAGTTTAACAACTCCCACTGCTCTTGCCGAAACCACTGCACCATTGCCTACTCATATAGTAAAAGAACCATCTGCTAGCTCTTCATAAGAGCTAAGTATCTGCAAAGAAGAACAA
Source organism: Perilla frutescens (assembly GCA_026008535.1). NCBI lineage: Eukaryota > Viridiplantae > Streptophyta > Magnoliopsida > Lamiales > Lamiaceae > Perilla > Perilla frutescens. The sequence continues at coordinate 36,009,362 of BRKX01000016.1, read as the reverse complement.
ACGCGATTAGTAGCGCCTGAGTCAACTACCCAAGTAGAAGAATCTTTAGCCACTAAACAAGATTCAAGAACAAGTAAATCAAATTTACCTTTCTTTTTCTCCTTTAACTGAGTAAGGTACTTGGGTCAATTTCTTTTCTAATGTCCATCCTCACTGCAATGGAAACATTTCCCTTTGGTTTCTTTGAAGAACGGTTCTTTTTTTCATAAGAAACTTTCATTTTCTTTTGTTTTCATTGTCCACCTTGCCCTTTGCCTTTTCTCTTCTTAGAAGAAGATTGCTTATTCTCAGTAATATTTGTCTCCCCTTCTTTGACCTTTCCAATTGAAATGGCCTCAAAAGCATGCAATTCATTCAGTAACTGAGTTAATGTATAATTTAGCTTATTCATCACATAGTTGCTTTTGAATTGTAGAAAAGCAGGTGAGAGTGATTCCAAAATCATACTCACTTGGGTGCCATCATCAATAATTGCACCATGGGTTTCAGCTTCAGTGAAGTAGTTGATCATGTTCAAAACATGTTCTCCCACTGACTGTCTCTTCTTCATCTTAGCATTTATGGCCATCTTAATAGCCTCATGCCTTGATTGAATAGAAGGTTGACAAAACATCTCATTCAGAGACTCCATCATTCCACGGGCAGTCTCTGTATTCTCATGTTTTAGTCTAAGCACGTCATTCATACCGGCAAGCATATAGGCACGAGCCTTATTGTTTGCCATAACTCATCTTTCATAATTATCTCGTACATTACGAGTGGTGTTTGCAGGGGTTCAGGCGGAACATTCTCAGACAAAATAAATTTTAGGTTCTCACATGCGAGTGCAATATTAATGTTACTTTTCCACTTAACAAAGTTGTCACCATATAATTTTTCATGAAGCAGTGCAAGCATTGGACTAGACATATTGATGAAAAATAAATAAAGCGACATAAATTTAAGAACAAATTAACATCACATAACATGTACTTTAGGAATCATAAATGTGATGCATGATGCAATAAACATTTATCCTACAAATTCCAAGGTAATTTAATCTCACAATTGATATGCCGCCGTAGGGTAGGTCAAATCAAAAGATAATTAAATAGAGACAATCTCCATTAATAAAATAAATTATCAAGACATCTCATATCTTCATTTATTTTATTAATCACCTTTTATTTTAGTCAAAAATATTAACAAACAATTTATTAATATTTTTATGAGTGTGACCCACTATTTCAGTCTTTTAAAACTAATTCATAATCGTCGTCATAGGGTAGGAAGATTAAGAATTAAATTTTAAAAACTTATCCTTTTAGAGACAAAGCCTTGATTATTGATTTTTAGTGAAAGCCTTCCGTAAGGGGGACGAAAGCTAGTCGTCGCGAGGCGTCACTGAAATCTCACCTTGCTTTTATCAATAGTGGAGACTATAGGTATTATTGTCATAAAACCTTCTCCACTCATTATTTTATAATAAAAGTTTCAAAAGCTGTTAAGTTATAAAACATCAAATGTTTTAATAAACTTATTGGTTTATTTGATTAAAAAAATAATTATATTTCAATCTAACAATTAGATTAAAATAAATTATCTAACCAAAATTTTTATAATAAAAGTTTCATAAACTTTTAAGTTATAAAACATCATATGTTTTAACAAAAAACCAATCTTATTGATTATTTCATTAAAATTAATTTCAACAATCTAACTTTTAGATAACAAAAAGTAAATTTTTAATCAAATCCTTAAATTATCAAAATAATTAAGGAATTAGGATGATCCAAAAAAGAACGAAAATAAACACAAGAAAAATACAGAATTAGTTCATCTTAAAAATTCGAACAATTCGATTGCTACCCCCGATGGACCATACCAGTATTTTTATTTTATTTTCATTTTTTTTATTAAAATCTAATTTTTCATAAAAATCAGATTTAAATCATTTATCACAAAAAATAATAATAATCTATCTCATAGATTATATCTATCTTATAGATCAATCATAATATTAAACTCTTTAAAATTATGAACATGCTCGGAGTCGGTTTCATGAATGACATAATAATGCATGGCACATATATTGGCACATATATCACATATACATAAAATAATTTGCAAGAAATTATAAATGATGAATTGGATAGATGCCTTAAATTACACCCCTAAATCTAAATAGAAAACTGTAAATTGCATAGCGGGGTAATCAAGGAGGGATAGACGAAAACCAATCTATATAAAATTACAACTTCTATACCCTTTAAACTTAGGGTGTACATCATGATCCTATCAAAAATCAATTTAAGGCATCAATCCAAAAACATCCATGCATCCATTCATCACAAAAAATGATCAAATCCTACAGCCCACTCCTAAATAAATTTAATTCCATAGAATCATATTCTTATATCAAAACAACCTAGCTCAGCTGATACCATTTGTTGAAAATTAAACCGATCCGAAACAAATTTCGGGCCAAATAAAATCCGTCTTTTCGATCAAATTGAACGGTAGCGGAAGCGGTATTAATCAGAATATAGATCGTGGTATAAAAATATAATATCCATGCAAATTAAATTTATTTAATACTAAAGAAGAGATAAAGAAAATACATTTTTCTTAAACCTCCTATGAATCTTGAAGCTCGTAAACACCACGATCTTCCGATTCAATCCTCCCTTTGAACGGTAGTGAGTGGGCACCGAAAAAAATATATTAAGTTCCTAACTTAATTTTTCTAAAATTATTTCAACACATGAAATCGTAGAATTGGACTGTAGTGTTGGAATGATTTTAATCTGAATTAAAATATAAACATAAGAGAAAAGAGAAATCAAAATCAAAATCAAAATCAAACTCTTTGATTTTGATTAAATCTTATTTGCCGTGAATTGATTCTTAGCAATCAATTAAATTTGGCTTTTGATTTCAAAGTTCACGTCAAACATGAACGTTGGAATCGGCGTACGTAAATAAGAATTCTCTTATCTTATATTTATAATATTAATTAGGTTAAATCTCAATACAAATCAGTTTTCTATCTTAAATAGATTCAAAATCGCATAGGATAAGGAAATAAATTAATAATTATCTCATATAATTATTAATTATTACTAATATGTAAATATTATAAATATCTTATATTTATTTAATTCCTAACACGGTCAAACTGTGGAATATCATATATTCCCGGAATTAATTAATGTTTACACATAAGTCCAAACTTTACGAAAACTTATTTTTCACAACACTGTAGGAACTTAAATATTATTATCAACCCGTAAATAATATAGGAAGGTGAATCAGGGAACATGGACATATAATCAAGAGTTCCAATAAATCAAATAAATAATTAAACTCTTTAATTGATTTATTCAACTTATTAATTCCGATATTATTTCACTAAAAATTCAGAATTGCACTCTCTTTAATTATAGAACATATTTACTCTACGAATTTGAGCAGTCCGTTGATTTAATCATTTCATATGAAATAATCCTCCATAGATAATTCATAATTGAAGACAAGTAATATCCGTTAACCTCTTCAATTATTTCTTTTCCTCATTTACCATTAATTCACTAGTGAGCGATTAATTTCTAAACGATTTATAAATTAGAGATCTCTAATCACTCAGTTCCAGAATTAACAAATGAGAGAGTTATCTTTCTGCTTCTCAAAATAAGGAATGGATTCCATATCTGTAAATTACATTCCCAACTATTTGATTCAAACGTGAATCTAAAATGCAAGTTTAGAGAATGTTGGCAAACAAACTTTAACGAGCAAATTAAGAATTACATTGAACTAAACAGGAGTCTATAATCACTCAGGATTAAGATTATTCATATATGATCATCTTGTGATTTAATTTAATATTCCTTTTCTTTAACGGAATTTGAAGGAATAATTAAGTTAAATCGGTCCAAGTCCTATATGATCATATCATATATAAATGCACCCAACTGGATGTCTCCACATCAACGGTTTGGATAAAACGGTCACATTCATAATGTCATTGGGCTACATTAGTGACATTTTAATTAAAGATCCCATACTTTAATTAAATTCGTCACGGACTTCATTTTTAGTTTATTTTCCATAATCTTAATCCTCTTGTATATGACACTTATATACTAAGATTATGGTAACATTAAATAAACTAGGTATTTTCTGTGATGTAAAATAAATGCATACAAGAAGCAAATTAGTTCGAAAATAAATGTCGCTTTTATAAATAAGATAAAAACAATTCACAATTGCTTTAAGGGCACAATCCCCAACATAAATCCATTGGAACAAATGATGCAATAATTATTTTTAAATGCTTGATTTCTTATTTTGAAAAATATCGGCAAGAAGGTTTTGAATCGACATTAGCTAAATAAATTGCATTTAAATTGGAAATATATATCCTATTTTTCCTAAAAAAACCTAACAGTCATAGATAGAAATAATATGATGAAAATTGCCATGAACAAATTTCATTATCTAATGAGGAATCTTTTAGGATAGATTATTTTTGTTATTGTGGTTGATATTGCTATTTCATCTTTAAAGAGCAGATCTGAGCAATTGAAAGTTTTTGAAGATATTTTCGGTATTTTTGTTTTATTAATTATGAGAAGTTTTGTTGATTGAATGAGCATACATTGCACGAATGTTGTATTAAACCTCATGATGCCCTAAAATATAATGATAAATTTGACATAGAGACTGATGATTTATATTCTGAATTACAAGTGCTATAAACATGCTTCTTAACAAAAAGAAATTCAATCTTTGAAGTTCTTGAGTTTGTTAAACTTTTCTAATGTTTCTATTGCATATAGAATATTATTGACTATTTGTGTTACAATAGAATCAATACAATAGAATCAATACGAAGAAGTTTTTCAAAATCAAAATTTATTAAAACATATTTGCTTTCAACTATGTTAAGGAATGGTAAATGGGCTATCAATTTTAAGCATTGAAAAAACTTGATTTTGATGACTTTATTAAGGATTTTGCTTCTCAAAATGCTAGAAGATTTAAATTATTTCGATATTTATTACTATTATATTTTTTTGTATGTTTTTTTTTACTCGTACACCTGATCTATGGTATTGAGGAGATTCGAACCCGTGATTGTTGGTTTTCAAGCAACCTCACTCCACCACTATATTTTCTTTTGTATTTTTATAGATTGTGATTGCAATTAATTTTTTTTCAAGGCTTATGATAATGAGGACAACTGTGGAAGAAAATTCAAGATGCACATGTCAAAATTAGGATTCTTATTTTTCATTTTGTCATAGGCATCTCCTTAATCATTTATTAAAACAATTAAATCACCAACAAAACACCACAAATTAATATATAACTTAATGAAAACCGGATTTTACATAAAAATCTGGTGAGTGCAACTAAATTACATAAGTTAATACACAAAAGATTATCTCAACCTCAGTCATTGATTAAAATAATTAAATCATGCACAAATATTATTAATTTCAGCCACAAATGCACCATGATATACATTAATTAATATATAGTGAGATATATTATTATTATTTAAGGCTGAGGATCTGGTGCTGCTTTTTCATCCTATCCGCCGTAGTGATGGCAGCTACTGCGAAACCGCCACTGAGTTTGCGGGAGTAGTTGTCGAACCTGACGCTGAGGCGGCGCAGCCACCAATCCTCGTCGACGAGGAGCGCCTTGAATGGATAATACAAGAGCTTGACGAGGAAAGCTCCGATAATGGCGTACAAGGCCATGACATAGATCATGTCGGAGATGCCGGTGTAATAGGATATGGTGTCAAGAGCGAGAAGATAGCTGATGCACATGAACACCAAGCAGAAATGCAGGATCAAGAATATCGGCGTGCCCGGCACCACGAATATGATTATCACAGCCGACAACGCGAAGGCGAACGTGTTCGACGGCATGAAGTAGCGGTAGCGGCTCTTCGACATCACCATTTGCCCCGGCTGGTGGGGCCGCGGCACCTCCGCTAGTCGGCGGTAGTATTGGTATTGGTATGGACTAGTGATGAGGAGTCGTCGTGTAGTGGTGTCTTCTTCCGGCGGATAAATTCCGCCGGGAGGCTGGTGCACCCCTTGGTAGGTGGCGGCGACGATCAACGTCGCCACCACTAAGATAGCACCTCGTATTTCGAGGGTCAAGTCTTGTGTGAGATAGTAGAATGCCCGGGAAATGGCTTCAGCACAAGTTGGTGGGGAGAGCAGGTAGTCGATGGTTTTTGTAGCGGGGGTAATGTCATCACTTCTCTTGGCTCCTTTATGTCTCAACACTTTCTCCGCCTCTTTTTGGTCATAATCGATAGCAACGTCTAGAGCGGTCTTACCCGAGGAATTCACTCTGTTTAATTTCGCTAGACCCACTATTTTTTTTGCCCCCTGCATCCAAAACCAGTGTAATTAATATAACAAAATATATTAATAGAATCATTTATTTTTCAACTACGTCACACAAGAATCACGCACCACAAACCAGCTAGAGTACAGATTCTCTACTCCCAATTTATGTGTCACAACCTTGTGCCAACATTAAAATTTTATATTATTAATATTATTTTTTATGAAAATAAAATTTATCATATTAATTATAACTAACCATAATTAATATTTATTGCTAAAAATTAAAATTCTTAAAAATTATATACCCTAAGTTTGAAATAATCAGTCTCGAAAATCAATTATATGAACTAAAAATTGAAAATTAAATATTAGAACATAATTATAAACTCTAATTTGATGGAATATACCCTAAATAATAACGTAAAATTATAATAAATCAAAAGAAATTAAAATTGATGAAAAAAAATGAAAAAACAACTAATAATTTTGAGATTTGGCACACCATTGACACACACAAATTAACTAGAGAATCTCAAGTGCAACAAACTATGCGTGCATGAACAAAGAAAATATCATCCTATACTTAAAAACGATAAGCTTAAAAGAGCCAAAAAGCACTGAGTGGAACATAAGGAACTGCGATAGTAAATTTGAACATGCATCACATGTGATCTTATTACATATATGTGTTTCACTCTGTGTTGTATTTTAGAATTATGACTTTTTTTTAATTTTTTCTTTAATTTTAATTTTTTTACAATTTAGTTTAATTTTATAATTGTTTAGTAGTGTTCATCCCAATCCAACTACGGTTTATAATCATTTTTTACTATTAAAATTTTCAGTTTTCAATTAATAATTCATTATTGTGGTTGGTTATTTCATAATGAAATTTTATAATTTTTAATTTATTTTTTGTTGATACATGTTGACTATGAATCTATGATTATTTAATTTATAATCAATTTTTATTTTATAGTAAATATTACTGAAATTATAAATTTAATAGTGAAATAGTAAGAAGTGCAACATGAAATTTAAATTGTACATGTATGCTTCAACGTACATTTTAACTATGGCTAAAAAATACTTAATTAATACTCCAATATTTGCAATTTATAATAATAATACACCAACAAATACTTCATAACAATTTTAATTTACCTCCAACGTTTCATTTTCTTATAATTCTACTCTTCATGTATTTTTCAGCAACTGAAAGCTGAGTCTCCTTAGCATTAAGTCATCAACATCGTCAACATTAAGATTCTCAAGACCTTTATATATGGCCCTCAACATATGTCAGTGACTCAAATTTCAGTTGTGGAAAAAATTATTAAAGAGAGAATTGCTACAAAACTGAAATGTGTTGGATGTTAAATTTATGTGAAAATAAATGTTGAAATATTATATTTTTATAAATTTCAAACGTTGACCATTAAATGTAAACCTTCAATAATTAATCCTCCTAGTAAGATTATATATCCCCAGTAGATAGAAGAGCACGTACACATTCTCATCCTGATATAAAGTTTTTACCAGGTCACCTGTTCTTAATGTTATTCATTGTATTGAATGGCATCAAAATTTTAGACACGGTTTGTTTTTGATAAAGTAAAAACTCCTATACATAAGATGTACTTATTGAATGGCATCAAAATTTCAAACACGGTTTGTTTTTGATAAAGCAAAAACTCCTATACATAAGATGTACTTCAGATGGTCAACGCGTTGACTCGGTCAAAGCGTTGACCAAAAAAATTGTGAAAACAGGTGATACTTTTTAGGGATACAACTAATATTTTTTTTAAATTTGAATGATATTTTTTAGTGTTTCGATTGATACTGGTCTTAACAGTTTTTTTCTTTATGTTTTTTTCTGACTAATACTTTTTATTGATACAAATGATACTTTTGGGCATTTGAAATGATATTTTTCAATATTATGAATGATACTAATTTTGATGGATTTTTTGGTCAAAGTATTAATTGGGTCAACACGCGTTGACCGTCTGATGTACATCTTATGTACAAGAGACTTGCCCTATTGATAAAATGAATTAAATATATATATATATATATATGAAGTAAATGCATATAAAAAATATTAATTTCACCATTGGTCTCTAAGCACACGTAGTCCCAAGTTTCAGATTTTTTATATCAAATATTATTTTCTCGACTCTTTAGTTTGGTCCCAACACAAGCACATAAAATTTCAGATCAGATCTCCTTGTGTCAACTATTTTTTAAATTAAACTAAATCATAATAAAATAAAATTATAAAAATTATAAAAAAAGATATAGATTTGACAGAGGATGTTACAGTGAATGTCGAGGTGTTAAAATTTACCTGGACACAGCCAAATTTAGCTGCAGCGTGAAGGGCGGTGTTTCCATCGTGATCCTTGACGGAAAGCACCGACGAGACTTGATCCCTCCTCCTCAGCCAATCCACCAGCAAGCAGGCAGCCTTGCAGTTCCCCTTTCCAAGAGCTATGTGAACAACAGTTTGACCACTGTTGTCGACGTCGGTGACGGATTGCGGGCATGCAAGCAAGAGATTAGCAAGAAGTTTGATATCTTCATGATTGGAAACACAGTGCATCAATGGAGTTAGGCCACCCTTGCCCTTCACGCGCACCAGCTGCTTGTCTAGTCTCGCTAGTGCGGCTGCAGTCTCTCTCTTTCCTTCTTCTATGGCAACATGAATGGGGCTCTGCCCCTTGCCGTTGAGCTTCCTGCCCAGAGACGGCATCAAATTCATGATTTCAACGGCCAACGCCGTCTTCCCCGCCGCCGCTGCTTGGTGTAGAGGAGTTGTTGCCACTCTCATTTCATCCATCTCCTTCCACACTTTCGCATCATTTTCCATCGATGAATATATTTTATCAATGCAGCAGTCGCACTCACTCTCACATATTTTCACGTTCGTCACTGCTTCTACCATTTTTGACAAAATTAACTCTTTCTAATTAAGGATATGATCCATGCATATATATACATTTCTCGAATACTATGTACTATATTATATATGTACATGTGAATTGTGAGACTGGAATAACAATTAATTGAAGCAAAGCATTACGCACGCAATAGTAAATTCACTCTCAATTAAGAAAATCATGATTCCTATCCAGCCCCTGCTTTATCTTTCTTCCAAATCCTCTATTACACTAGTGATTGTAGTAAGTGTAACATATACGTATTACACTATTCAATTTTTAAGTTTAAAATAATTTTTGTAAAAATAAAAATCAATTATAATATAATGAACCATACATAATCAACACATATTTACCAAAAAAAAAAAAGATTAGAAAGTTATAACTTTAATTATAAAATAATTAACCATAATAGTGAATTATTAGTTTGAGATTGATAGTTAAATGGTAAAAAATAATTATGCACCGTAATTGGGAAGATGAACCCAAATTATAAATTAAATAATTTTTATTTTTCCAAAAAAAAAACACTATTATAAAATTATATAAATTTAACCTGTATTATAACACCGCGATGTCACACTACTGGTGCAATAGACAATTTCATATGCTTTATTTTAGGCTTTCTTCATCTTTGTAACTAGTAATTAATCTAATGTCTTTTTAAGAATATGTGTTTACAGCTCAGATATAATAATAATAATAATAATAATAATAATAATAATAATAATAATAATAATAATAGTTCTCATAAAATTAAAAACTAATTATAATATAATCAATCATAATCAACATTTATCACAAAAAAAAAATTTGAAAAAGTATAAATTATAATATTGCAATATGATTACCTGTTATTGATTAAATAACAATAAATAATTATTTATTAAAATTGGGTAAAATGAACTCTAATTAATCATTATAAAATTAGACTAAAGTACTAAAAATTGAAATTAAAGATAAAAGAAATATAATTAGCTTTATTTCCCAACGTGTAATGCATGGGGACATGACTTCTGCACTAATAATCAAAGAATCCAACAGAAAGTTTATCTCAAGTAAAAAAGAAGAAAAGAAAAAAAGAATTAATTGAAGGCATTCAGCTATAGTTCCCTGGCCGCTCTTTATCTTTTTCTTCTTTCTTCCTTTAATTTATTTTATTACTGAATCTTTTTAAGAACATGTTTTACAGCTAATATTATATTATCAATTTATTTTTTTATTTTTTCTTAGCGTAGTGTGCGCTTGGCGACACTAAAAAAGAAACCAAAACCTGGATAACATAGAATATAATTAACAAGCTTTAATTTATTTGCCAACGTGTGATGCATGGGGAGTGGGGACATGACTTCTGCAACTAATAAAAGAATCGAGTAGAAACTTTCATGACAGCAAAAAACTAAAATAAGAAGTTACGAGTTTCTTAATTAGTAATTTGGGATGACCTAATCACATCACGGACAAGCAGTGAGAGATCCAGAATTTTAAAATTGGAGGTACGGTATATAAAAATGTATCAGTAAATATTTTTTAAAATTTAAAATCTTTTATTCAAATTATTAAGTCCAAACCTCAATTCAAAATCAAATACCTTTCATACTTGTAAAACTCAAACCATATGTACATACCCTCAAATTTTTAATCCAAACACAAATCCCTAGTTTAATTGAAATTTTAATTAGGCAATAAATAAATAAATAAATAAATATGTAAGCAACATTAAACATAAATAAGAATTAAGAAATTTAATTAATAATATACATACAAAAAATCAAGAATGAAAACAAAAAATAACATCAATCACTCTAGAGTATTGTTTGTGCACTTCTTAATTTTAAATCTTGATGTATTTTTGAAATTATTTTGAGTTGTATTTGAAGACTTGAATAATTGTCCATGTCTTGTTCTTATATTTTTATATATGTATAAGATTTAACAAAAGTAAGATAGAGCGTCACGAATTAACGATTTTGTTGTTAATGTTATTAAGGGGATGATTCACCACCTTTTTTTTTGCGATAACATTATTCACCACGTCTCAATTAAAAATACTCAACCACTACTTTATTTTTTCATCTTTATGATCGTAGTTAATAGTCTCTAATAATAAAATAGATAATTATATATATATGTATATGTATACGTATATGTACTAAAAAATTAAAAAAATTTGGGAGTACGCTTGTTATAATGTAACTCCGCCAGTGCAGACAAGTTTTTGCCTGATCGTATTATAAATTTAAATTCCACTAAAACCTAGTGATAGGTTGATTATTTCGCAAAGGTTTGTTTATATATAATACAATTTTGTCTCTCAACTATGTAGTTTGCACATTGCTTTTTTTCAGTCATTTAATCCCCCATATTTCATATTCGTTTAACAATATGATCTTCATTCTACCTCAGCTTAATTGTTTTTCATCAAAATGTGGATGGTGCAATATTTGCGTTTAAAATCTTGTATAAAGTCATGTGTGAATGCGGAAAATTATGAACATAAAGTTTTAAAAATTATTTTCCGACCAACCTTTGAACATATATTTATTTAATATGTATATAAATACCCTTCTTTTGAAAATGTAAAAGATTTACTCACTCCATCTCTCCTCGATCGGATGGGATCCTCTATTTCAGTTTGATGTTTCAACTTGTATTCCAATCATTTTATTGGATTCATGTCATGTGTATTTTAAAAATTAATTAACAATTGTCTTCTAAAAGAATTTAAATACACATGGCATAAATTCATGGTTGGATTAAAAGATGAAACACGAAATTGACATAGAGGGTTTGGTCGGCCTATGAATAGTTGACTAGATATATAAAATATAGAATGATTTGATAGTAGCACTCATAAATAGTTACATTTGAGATGGTATATTTTGCGAAAGGGTTTATAGTTTTACGAAGTAATGAGTTCGGGTTTTGTTTACCGATCCGTAAATATAATTATTTATATATGGACATTACTTGGGCATTACTCTAGGGTTTTATTTTATAGCTCTATATATATCTTGTAATGTTCTGGAGATAAAGATATCAATAAAATCCTTTTCTCTATATTTTCTTCTTCTTCGATTTACAACACGTTATCAGCACGATTGTTCTACACCGCTAAAGTTAGTGTATGCCTTAGGAAAGAATCGTGTCTTTCCTGCAAGGTAATTTCTAAATCAAATCAGTTTATGTGAACCCAAATTTTTATGTTAGTATGATGAGATTGTAGAATGATATGAATTGATTTTTTTCTTCCGTAATTAAGGTTATAATTTTTTTGAAATTATCGCAAACTACTCTCGCTATTTCTTTTTGCCTATATGATTTACAGAATTCTACTGTGTGATTTTTGTTGGTAAAAGGGTATTTGAGAATCTATTATTTCATGTAGTTTTTTGCTTTTGATTAATTTTTTTTTAGATTAGTTTATGAGGCGATGTTATATTTTTTCTGAAAATTTTGAATTATCTTCTGCGGAATGAATATTTTAGATTAACAAATTAGTGTTATTGTCTTTGCATAAATATAGATTGTATTTATATTAAAATTCTGTTAAGTTATATTTTTGGTATGCTGCAATAATATAATTTAAATTCAGATAATTTTTGCTCTTAAATGAATAAAATCTAAATTTTTCATTCATTTACTAGGCACTTCTACAAATAATTGTGCGTATGTCTTTGCAGTAGAATATATTTTTTTCTAATGACATGCCATGTAGGACGTGTATATACTAGTTTCAATGTTCAACTTTATATTAACTTTCATTGTGATATATAATATTCTGTATTGATAATAATGATTGATGCATACAAAAGCTTTTTTTTTCTTTTTAACCTACTGTTGATATTTTTAATAGATGTGCAAAATCAAAATATATATATATATATATATATCGAGTTCGACAGTGTTTAAATTACTAGCTATTACTTGATTACATATTTGTAATTAATATCAAATTTTATTTTGAACCATTATTGTAGAATCTGAAGAAAAAAAATGTCACACATCAATAAAAGAGAATTTACCGAGCTCGCTCTTGACGGTGGTAACTATTTGACTTGGGCTCTAGATGTTCAGATTCATCTTGCCTCATGTGACCTACACAAAACTATTGTTTCAAATTCTCAAAGCAACTCTGCCCAGAAGGCAAAAGCATTGATTTTCCTCCGCCACCATCTGAATAAAGATCTAAAAAATGAATACCTTACTGAAAAGGATCCTATTGCTTTGTGGCAATCCCTAAAGGATCGCTTTGATCAACAAACGACCATAATACTTCCACAAGCACAATTTGACTGGCTCAAGTTACGGTTTCAAGACTTTAAGTCCGTAACTGAATATAATTCAGCTTTGCACCGTATTGTGTCACAATTGAAACTTTGTAAGCAGAAAGTTACAGAGACTGAACTAATTGAAAAAACTCTATCAACTTTTCATGCTAGTAATCTTGTACTCCAGCAGCAGTACAGGGCTAAAACCTATACTAAGCATTCTGAGCTTATATCAGCTTTACTAGTGGCTGAAAAACATAACCAACTACTCATGAAAAATCATAATGCAAGACCCGTTGGTTCGCAACCAGTGCCTGAAGCACATGCTACTACCCGACAATATAATAATAGACATGGTCAAGTAAGAGGTCGAGGACATGTGAGTTGGTCTCAACATGGTGGACGAGGTTGGTCACAACAAGGTGGTCGAGGTCGTGGATATAATAATGTTGCTAGATTTCAAGGTCATGACAAAAGAGATCATATTAGACCTCATTTTCACAAAGCTGGTCCTTCTCAACAAGCAAAAGATAAGCAGCAAGTTTGCCACAGGTGGGTGTGATGGTCACTGGAGTCGCACATGTCGCACCCCGAAACACTTGATTGAAGCATATCAAAGAGTGCAAAAGGATAACAAGGGCAAAGGCATCCAAGGCGAATCACATCATGCAAGTTTGCCTGAAGCAAACCTTGTTTTGAACGATAATGATGATGATGATGATGATGATGACCTACTGAAATTGGAGCTCGAAGATTATGGAGATCAACAATAATTTAATATTTTTTTTAATCATTAGACTATTCAAGTTTTCTTAGAATTTATTTTATGCCTTCTCGTTTTTTTTTTTGCATTGATTGGATAGTTTTTAAGTTATTTGTTGGATTATTTGCTTTGAATTTAATTCATTTAACTGATTGCTACTCATTTTAGTTTTTTTTTTTTATGCATATTTCACTTTTTTTTGTTTTTTAGAATGTCACAAATATCCAACATGCAACCCATGGAGAATGAGAGTAGTTTGTGCTTAGTTGATAGTGCCACAACACACACTATCCTTACAGATAGAAAATATTTTCAAACTCTTACTGAAAAAAGAGGGAGCGTTACTACAATTGCAAATGACAATATCCTTATTGTCGGCTCCGGAAGAGCTTGTTTGATCCTTCCCATGGGTACAAAATTAATTATAAATGATGCACTTTTATATCCACAATCAAAACGTACCCTTCTCAGTTTTAAGGACATTCGATTAAATGGTTTTCACATCGAATCTGAGAATGAGAATAATATTGAATTTTTACTCATAACTCAATCCATTGGATGTCGCAAACAAGTTATTGAAAAGCTCCCATCTTTCTCTTCAGGGTTGTATTACACTTATATCCGGCCTAATAATCATGTTGTGATGAGTTTAACCTTTAAAGACCCAAAATCTTTTAAATTATGGCATGAGCGTTTGGGTCATCCTGGGCAAAATATGATGCGTCGGATCATAAATAATGCTATTGGGCATAACATGCAAAACAAAAATCTCCCTTATTCCAATGAATTTGTTTGTGAAGCATGCGCTAAAGGTAAACTTATAATACGACCTTCTCGTACTAAAGTTGGAATAGAATGTCCTATATTTCTTGAAAGAATTCAAGGTGACATATGTGGACCAATTCATCCACCATCAGGGCCTTTTCGTTATTTCATGGTCTTAATTGATGCTTCCACTCGATGGACTTATGTGTGTTTATTGTCCACTCGTAATAATGCTTTTGCTAAACTTATTGCTAAAATAATCGAATTAAGAGCTCAATTTCCTGACTATCCAATCAAGTCTATTCGAATGGACAATGCTGGTGAATTCACATCAAAGTCTTTTGATGATTATTGCATGTCATTGGGCATCAAAGTGGAACATCCTATTCCTTATGTTCATACTCAAAATGGTCTAGCTGAATCTTTGATTAAGCGATAAAATTAATAGCTAGACCATTACTACAAAATTCCAACTTACCAATTACTTCTTTTATAGTGCGTGGTAAAGAACCTAACATTTCTCATCTGTGAATTTTTGGTTGTGCAGTCTATATTCCAATATCACTACCACAACGTACCTCTATGGGCCCTCAACGAAAATTAGGAATATACGTAAGATATGAATCTCCGTCTATTATCAAATTTTTAGAGCCCATGACAGGGGATCAATTTACTGCTCGGTACGCTGACTGCATTTTTGATGAAGATCATTTTCCAGCATTAGGGGGAAAGAAATGCCCAAATCTAACGCAATGCCAAGAAATTTCATGGAATGAAAAAGATCTCCAACACTTAGATCCACGCACTAATCAATCAGAACTAGAAGTTCAAAAGATAGTTAACTTGCAATATTTAGCAAGTAACCTGCCAGATGCATTTACTGATCTTAAAGGAGTGACTAAATCTCATATACCTGCAATAAATGCACCACAAAGAATCCAAATCCCTAATGGACTAAGTAAATTAGTGAACTCTCCTCAATGCCAGAAGCGTGGGAGACCTACTGGTGCTAAAGATAAAAATCCGCGGAAAATAAAATCAAATAAAGAAATGATATCACTTCAACACCCTTCTGAAGAGGATCCTCCTGAAGATGAAAATCCCAGTACACTTGCACGTGCACCAAATAATCATAACACTGGGATTGCGGAACAGTCAGATCAAAACATTATGGGAAATGATAAAGATCTGGTTGATGTTAATATTGAAACTGCCATGCATTTTGTAAATACAGGAGAAACGTATAATAGAAACACCACTGTTGTCGACAACACATTTGCCTCTACAATTGCTCTTACATTTTTAATTAATAATCTGGATCCAGAACCTAAAACGATAGAGGAGTGCCGGAAGCGCTCTGACTGGGTAAAATGGAAAGAAGCAATTGAGGCGGAGGTTAACTCGCTAAATAAAAGAAAAGTCTTTGGCTCTGTAGTACGTACACCCCATACTGTTGTCCCTGTAGGATACAAATGGGTGTTTGTACGAAAGAGAAATGAAAATAATGAGGTGGTAAGATATAAAGCGAGGTTAGTAGCTCAAGGGTTTTCGCAGAGACCCGGAATTGACTTTGATCAAACATATTCTCCTGTGTTAGATGGCATAACATTCCGCTATTTGATATCTCTGGCAGCAACTATGAATTTACATATGCAGTTAATGGATGTCGTGACCGCATATTTATATGGGTCATTGGACGCTGATATTTATATGAAAATCCCTGATGGATTTAAAATACCCGATAAGGGGAAAAATGAAAATCGCAACATGTATAGTATAAAATTAGAAAGATTATTATATGGTTTAAAACAGTCGGGAAAAATGTGGTACAATCGACTGAGTGAATTCCTCTTGAAGAAGGAATATGTGAACAATGATATGTGTCCTTACGTGTTTATTAAAAAGTATCTAAATGGTTTTTGTATTATTTCTGTTTATGTTGATGACATAAACCTAATTGGAACACGTAAAGAGCTTGATGAAGCTAGCTCATGCCTAAAGACGGAGTTTGAAATGAAAGACTTAGGTAAAACCAAGTATTGTCTCGGCCTGCAGATCGAGCATCTCCCTGAAGGAATCTTTATACACCAGTCTACCTATTTGAAGAAGGTTTTAGAGAGATTTTATATGGATAAATCGCATCCACTTAGCACACCAATGATTGTCCGATCCCTAGAAGTGGATAATGACCCATTTAGACCTAAGGAAGATGATGAAGATACATTGGGACCAGAAGTTCCTTACTTAAGTGCCATTGGAGCGCTACTTTATCTCGCAAATTGTACTAGACCAGATATAGCATTTGCAGTCAATTTATTGGCAAGATTTAGTGCTTCTCCTACAAAGAGACATTGGAATGGTGTTAAACACATTTTTCGTTATCTTCAAGGTACAAAAGATCTTGGTTTATTTTATCAAAAACATCAAGATATGAGTTTGATTGGCTACTCGGATGCTGGATATTTATCTGATCCTCATACTGCTAGATCTCAGACTGGGTATGTTTTTCTTTGAGTTGGTACTGCTATTTCATGGAGGTCTGTTAAACAGACTCTGGTTACTACATCTTCAAACCACTCAGAGATTATTGCATTATATGAAACTGCCAAAGAATGTGTGTGGTTAAGATCATTAATACAACATATTCGCGGGTCATGTGACATTGCAAAAGAGAATACATCCCCCACTATCCTTTATGAGGATAATGCTGTTTGTGTTGCACAAATGAATAGTGGGTATGTTAAAGAAAATTTAACAAAACACATATTACCTAAATATTTTTACCCACATGAGCTCCAGAAGAGCGGTGAAATTACTATACAAAAAGTTCGTTCTAGTGATAATCTTGCAGATCTATTCACAAAATCTCTTCCTACATCTACATTTGAAAAGTATGTTCATTGTATTGGAATGCGTAGACTTGGAAGATTATTATCTTCAGGGGGAGCGATAATTTCAAAACAATACTGAATATTAGACCCTAAAGGTCTACATTATGCCCTGAAGGCTAAATGGTTGTACTCTTTTTCCTTGACTAAGTTTTTCCAATGGGGTTTTCTTAGTTAAGATTTTTAATGAGGCAACTAGTGCAACACATGAATAAAGGTATGTCATGTACTCTTTTCCTTGACTGATTTTTTCCCACAGGGGTTTTCAGTTAGGTTTTTAACGAGGCATGAACATCATATAGTAATGTCCAAGGGGGAGTGTTATAAATATAATTATTTATAAATCCTTTTCTCTATATTTTCTTCTTCTTCGATTTACAATAGAAGTTAATTTTTGTAGATAAAACATGTAATTAGGCTCACAAAATATATGAGTAATAATATTTAACAGATATACATAATTACTTCAATTTAATAATTCTAGTAGTTATCTATTGATTTTAATTAATTTATTTATATATAAAAAATATTATATATGTAGGCATAAATGAAAATTTATTTTTTAAAACTCCAATTTTATATACTGAATTTTTTACACATGCTTATTCAAATAGAGGAGGCCTCTTGTGCACTTAGTATGTAGCGACCCTAACCCAAAGGCGCAGATGCTACCAAAAACACACAACTAAAAGAAATGATGATAAAACTTTTGCAATTCAAAATGAATAATTTTCTCGGGTCATAAAAGTTTTGGCAGCATATCGTTTAAAATATTCAAAATATCCACGCACACAGGCGTGAACCATTCAACATCCTGCGACCAAGACTAGTCAAAATCCAACAATCAACATTTAGAATGTTCCATAAAATAGTTAAATGTATCATATTCATAAAGCAGAAGCATAAAATTCATACTTATTGATCACAACTACACATAATCAATAAATAGAAATTATAAATGTGGTCAACGAAATATGAAGTTCCCATTGGTCCATGTCAGCCGTCGGTCGTCATCAAGTACTTGAAAATATTTAGAGAAATAGATGGGCTGAGTGCTAGAAAACACTCAGTGGGATTTTAAATTTCTTTGAAATATTCTTGATCATTCAATAAATAGCTTGCATATTAACATATTATTATAATGCCCATAAAAGAATCTGCTCATTAACATACGGAAGGTTAACTCAATATGGTTCCCTATCATATAAATTGCACCATTGTGCCATACTGCACCGAAGTGCTCATACTACACCGGAGTGCTATATCATACCGCACCAAAGTGCTCATACTGCACCGTAGTGCTATATCATACCGTACTGAAGTGCTCATACTGCACCGTAGTGCTATATCATACCGCACCAAGTGCTCATACTGCACCGAAGTGCTATATCATACTGCACTAAGTGCTCATACTGCACCGAAGTGCTCATACCGAGAACCATAGAGCTTAATATCTTTCGATGAACCATAAAAAAATATTTGATCTTTGAACCATGCTTTAACATAAACATATTTTATCATAAACGTAACACGATTTTGAAACATAAAGCCTCGTGTTAATTAGAAATCATTCAGCCATAAAAGTAATTTGAAGCATGCTTAAACATAACATATGTTGTAATATATAGAACAAGTTTTTGAAACATAAGTCACGTTTTGGATAGATATCATTGAGCATAAAAGTATTTTGAGTCATGTCTTATCATAAACATAATTCATCATAAGCAAAACACGATTTTGAAACATAAGTCACGTGTTGGATAGATATCAGCCACCTTATAAATATAGTAGCTAAAACTTTGATCATACTTTGCTCGTTCTAAGCCTATCATCGGCTAAGATTTATTATAAGATCATATCGTAATAGCACACTAGAGTATTGATCAGATGTCATAGCATAAGGAAGGGTCAAGCGTCCGCGTTCCTAAATTAATAACATAGATGACAATGCTAGACAATCGAACAATACTCTTAACTTATAATCCACTAACATACGTTACAACCTAGAATGCATCATCATCTAGGTCTCCTTCCTTCATCAATAAATAGCATAGCATCATCGCTAATCAGGGTTACTACATTTATCTCGTAAGGTATCATACGTCTAAGCAATGATTTTGTATCACAATATCAATTTCAATAACAATCTATAAGCATAATTATCTAAATCTCATAACAGTTCATATAATGCTAGCATCTAATATCATGCTCAATCATTATCCCATTAATTCATATCCAATAAAACATTCCATAGATGATTCCATAGATCAATATTCCATTAATTTGCACATAGCTAGGCAAGTATAGAATTACCCACCTCATTACAATTCCTGGGGGTAGAACAACGACTTAGGGTTTATTCCTCTGACTCTTCGAGCTCAACTCGTCCTACACAAAGTCAATTAATGACTCATTAACCCGATCGAAATCCTAGAGCCCAAAACATAATTAAAGGGATCTACCCCTTAGCTTGACTACGACATCAACACGGAAAACTTGACTTTAGAGACTTCTACTCGATTCGATACATAAAGGGAATTTAAGGATGTAATTTATTTTTAGATCCAATGATCGGGTTAAAGTCGATTCATAACAACCTCCTTTTCGAATTATTTGGGAAAAATAAAAACCTTATTTTAAATTTTTGCAATTTGGTTCAAACTTATATAAATTCTAAAAAGGAAACTCATCTATTTTATTTAAATTCTAAAACAACCTAAACACATTTTAAAACATTAAAACACCATTAATGAACCATCATTTTAATATATATATATATATAAATATATATATATATAACACTAAGGCATCAGCAATTCATTCATAAATCATAATAGAAAATTCTTTTATAAACCCATGAATCATCTTAATCATATAAACATGTAATCCACCAATATCACCAAGGTACATCTTGAAAATAAAAACTAACTAGAGACTTAAAACAAAATGTGATTTGAAATACACATATTCACGGTTAAACACAAATCATTTTCAAAATCTTTTCAAAGTCAAACTTGAGCCCTCTTAAATATCAATATCACCTTAACATCAAAAGAGCATGCACAAGATAGCTTTCAGAAGCCTCATTGCAGCAAAACCAAGGGAAAAAAATGGAAATAAAAACTGATTTGAGCATGATTTTTTATTTCGATAGCTTTCCAACTCCATTAAACCTTAAAAACTTGAGCTCAAAACTCATCAAATAATCTCTAACATTGACAAGAAATATTTAAAGTCTACTAACAACCTCAATTTCGCATTTAAAGAGTCCATTTCTAACATTTATAGAATTTTTCAAGAACCAAAACATAAACCCATAACTTTTTTTTTTCAATTACACTCCCCTACGTAGCAGTTTTAGTAAATAAATTATATTTTCCAAACTAAAACTGACAATTAAGAAATTCCAAGTTAGACAAAACCCCAAGACAAATATATAAAATTGTTCGTGAAATAAGCATCTCCAAATTTCATCGTTTAAGGGTAGAAAATATTGAATTACTTGGATATATAAAAACTATTCGAAAACTGATAGAGCTTTGGTAAAATTAGCATAACTTTGTCCTCAAAAATCCAAATGATATGATTCAAGTTCCAAATTGAAGCTAAGATGATAATCTAAAAGTTTAACAAAGGTTGGACGACCAAAAAATAGCTAGATAAAATTAGTTTTTCATTTAAAATTTGCATACGCGTGCTGCCCCAAAACAGATTCCGAGAGGAAAATTTCTGTAACAGTTTTAGTAAATAAATCATAACTCGCAAACGAAAACTCCAAATTACAAAATTCCAAGTTCTGTAGAACCCTAAGACACATACCTAAAAATGTTCCTAAAATACATATTCCCAAATTTTGACAGTAAAAGGGCTACAAAATCGAATTATCAGGGAGCAAGAAAACTGTCCGAGAATTGTGACAGATTTTACTTTCTGGTGATTTGGCCAGTTTCCAGCCATCGGATGACAACAACATCAAAAGATGAAATGTAGAACACATATCAATGTACGACATATCCGAAAATCAAAGGAAAAGGATGAGAAATGGACCGAAACGAGGATGGCAAAGTTGGCAGCTGTGGCGGCGGTGGTGGTGGCTGCAGCTGCTGCCAACGAAAATCCGGCGACCTACCTCCCTTCTGGCGATGCTCCGGTGGCTGGTCCGGAGATTGCAGGCTGGAAGCTCCCTCTCTCCTTCTCACTTTCGATCCCTCCCTCTCTCTCTTCTTTCTAAACTTAGCCCCCAAGTTTTCTCTCTCTCTACCATATATTAATTGGGGATGGGGAAAAATAACACACCCATATATAAATTATACTTATTAGGCTTATATTTGGGCCTCAATATAAAATAAATTGGGTTAAAAAAATGGACTTTAATTAGAATAAATGGGCTCAACATTAATTTTGGAATGAGCTGAGTAATTGGGTCAAAATAGGGTTTCGACAAGAATTATAATCTTATATTCGTTCATTCTCGTTCAATAATAATTGGGCCGAAAATAAATATATTTATAGATGGGATCAAAGTCTCATATTTGCCTATTTTTAAAATAAATGACTTGCTATAAAAATTGAGCTCTAAATAAAAAGATTGGGCTCGAATTTGATTTTGGGGCGTTACATAGTATATGGGCCTCAGCCCATCAGATTGGCCCAAAATCATTAAGGGATAAAAAGGGTCCAAAAATTACCTTTTGTGAAGCGCATCATGCAGAGAAAATTTCACTTTTGGTCTCATAGGACACGCCTTGCTCCCCTTTTGGTCCCAGAGCTCTCTATTTTGGTGCTTTTTCAAAAAAATCGCTCACTTTTAATCCCATAGGATTCAAACTATCAATTTTAGTCCCAATCTTTTAAACGGCTGTTAAGGGCTGAGAGACGGAAAGGTCGCACGTGCGGCACGCATGGCCAAAACAAGCGGGATTAAAACAAAAAGAGATCTGCACCCCTAATTTCCCAAATTCAAACTCATACCTCAAGAAATTCCAAATTCCACCCAAATCAACACCCAATTTAAAAACCCTAGTCTCACAAAATGAACACCAAATTCCCCTCTCCAAGCGTACCCAACGCTCCTCCGTCACCCTCATCTCCGCCGCCGGCTGCCACCACACCACCGCCATGCTCCATCGCCGCCTCACCACCGCCATCCACCGCCTCCTCACCACTGCCATTCAGTTCGACGAGTTCCGACTCGGAAGCACGCGTTAATGGTGATCAAGGATAGAAAGCTATGGTGGAAATTCAAGCTCCCCTGCTTCAATGTCGAATCTTGCTACCCCGAAGAGCACTATTTTCCGACAATGCTGTCGGAAAATCATTTAATGAGTTCCGATCCGGTAAATTGGTAAAAAAAGGTTAAATGGGCGCTTTAATTTGAGTTGATGCAGGTCTCTTTCTCTCTCTCTCTCTCTCTGGGGTTGTGAGTGGTGCAGTTATGTTGTGGAGAAAGGGGGGGTTTGGTTTGAGGATGTTTTGATTGTGGATTGAATGGAGTGATTATGATAAGTCAAAAAAATGTAGCAGAAATGCAGGCAACAAAAGACTGTGAACTCGCCACCTGCCTCGTCTCCTCCGGGAATGTGCCTGCCGCCGCAGTAATATTCAGCAGTAATATTTCATTTTTTTGCCAAGACGATGATGTTGGAAGATTGACCATTTTGTTTGAATATTGAAGTCGATGTAGATGATGGTTGAGCAAGGAGAAGTTGGAGGTTAATTGGGGAAGTAAGTTTCCGGTGCAGACTGTATCTGTGAATGTGTGTTGGGCATCTTCCATTTATCATTCATATCCACCTCCATGGGCAATATATGAGGATGTAATGTGCTCTCTTGACATTGATTTCATTTTAATTGCACACTCTTTACATTATGCCATTTCATTAAAATTTTATGGTGTGCTTTCATTATGTTTTGGCAATATATATCAAGAAGTGTTATTCCCATTATTCACCTAAACTTGTCTTCTCTATGTCGAATACAAATCTGTATCTGTGGTCTGTGGAAAACTTGTTCTAGTCATATTTTCAAAGTTTATATGGAACATTGGAACTTGTTTGGTTTACCACAGTTGCTGATAATTCCTTTGTTTGGTTTCTGAGGGTGCATATATTGGGAGCGAGGACAAACATCCTTGCTTAGCATCTTTTGGTTAGCTGAGTATTAAAGTCTTTATTCAGCGCGCCATGAAGGATAAACGATTGAAGTTCATTTTTTTTCTTAATTATTGTTGAGTCAGTAATTTCATTTAAGTAGTATAGTAATTTAATTTAGTAAGTAGTTTAGTAAATTAGTAATTAGAGTTTTAACTATGGGAACTTTTTTCCTAGTTACAATTCTAGTTTAGGTAGTTTCCTAGTCCAATTTTAATTATTTTAGGCCTTAATTTTTTGTCCTCCCTTATGCCTATAAATAAGGGATCCATGTAACATTGATATTTTAGACATTATTGAAGAATTTTGCTTTTGCATACAATTGTGTCTCAACCTATCTTTTATTCGTTTGTTGTTTTAGATACAAAACAATATTCTTAGAACCTAGCAACTTTGAGTCTTATTCAAGGGTATTGCTTAATCCATTTGAGGGATTAACCGGTATTCGCTACACGAAGATCAGCTTGGAGATTTCAACCTTGGATACGTTCAAGATTCAAGAAGGCTATCGGGTTGTGATTCACCACAACACCATCAATCATCGACGCCCACGACGACTTCCATACAGCCCCTACGCACGTCTCAAGACATTCCACAAGTTCGAGTTCAAGTTGTACGACATTCCATCCAATCCGTAAGTTCGTTCAATCCCTATCATATCCTATCTACTCAAGCCCTTCTTCACCTAACCTATACACGTTCCTGCCCTTAAATTCCAGTCCTAATTCGTCCCTTTACAGCCCTCTTTTCTTTGGTTTTGTGTTACATAGTTCGTGTCGTTTTCTACGCATTTTAGTTGTCTAGATTATCGTATTTTCGTTGTTTATCGAGTCGGATTGAAGCCTTTCAATTAGTTGACGTGTTTCGTATCCTAAAGTCTTCCGCTACGTCTTTTGTTCTTCCTAGATTAATTGTCCGGATCACATCAAGTTTTTTCTTCAAAAAATTATAAGTATAAAAGTAAATTGATTTAATTTGTTTGAAATAAATATAAGTATATAACCTAAAATAGAACTAATGAAACCTAACATTAAAGTGAATTAATTTAATTTCTTTGAAATCAGGCGACTCGCGCAATGCACTCACCCGACGCTAATGCGTGGACTCGTGCATTGCGCCCGACAATTAATTTTTTCGAAAGAAATATAAACTGTAATTGAAAATAAAATCATAATTTTTAAATAATATATACATTAAAATTTAATTAGTGAACTATTAATAATGCTTTATCCCTTAATTAGATTCCTAGCCACGCATGCGATTAAGGAAATATAGTATATATTTTTTCACATGAGATTTCCTTGTTTCATTCTCGTTGTTACACTTTCAAATTATAAGTTTTTTCTTACATTGTATTTTCAATTTTTTTATTCTAATTTTAAGATTATTTCTTAGGATTCACTCGACCAAATTAGGGTATATGATTATTTTTTAGTAATTAATTTTCAGTTTTCAATTAATAATTCATTATGAAATTTATGGTTAATTATTTCAAAATTTAATTTTATAATTTCATAATTCATTTTTTTGTTGATAAATGTTGACTATAATTATTTGTATTATAATTAATTTTTATTTATAATAAATATTATTAAAATCATAAATTTACTAGTGAAACACGGAGTAAACACGTAGAAGTGCAATAGGAAATTTGAACATATATTTTTTAAGCAGGGTTAATTGCAGAATCGGAGCAGATCGAGATACTAATTAGAGAAGCCCTACAACACTGCAAAATTAATTAATAAGTAATGAAAATCGGAGAAAGAATAAGTATATAGAAAATAATCGGCTCGACTTTTATTAGGATAATCTCTCGATACCTACACCTGATCATAAAAGATAATCACATATATTAATATCAGACATTTATATTACACACTCATCTTATTTCATCCACACACACAATATATATTACATCCATTACCTTTACAGTAATTATTGTCCCATCAAATGAGAATGTTAATGATATATATTTGTGTAGCAAATGAATTTTATTTAAGATCCAGCACACGGTGCTGCTTCTTCATGGATTCCGCGACCGCTATGACCTTTGAATCTTTGGTTGTGATTTTGCTCCAGCAGTTGGAGACCTTGACGCCGAATCCGCGCAGCCACCAATCCTCGTCGACGAGGAGCGCCTTCACCGGATAATACAAGAGCTTGACGAGGTAGGCTCCGACAATGGCGTACGAGGCCATGATGTAGATCATGTTGGAGATGCCGGTGTAAGCGGAGATGGCGTTGAGGGCGAGAAGATAACTGAAACACATGAACACCAAGCAGAGGTGGAGGATCAGGAACACCGGCGACCCCGGGACCACGAATATTATTATCACCGCCGACAACGCGAAGGCGAACGAGTTCGACGGCATGAAGTAGCGGAATTGGTTCTCCTTCATCACCATCTGCCCCGCCGTGTGCGGCGGTGGCACCTCAATCTCGCTCACCAGTCGCCGCGGCAGCCGCGTATGGAGTAGAGCGGCGGGGGCGAGGGCGGGGGCTGGGGAGGGAGCGTCGGCTGGAGGATAAACTCCGCCGGGAGGCTGGAGCACGCCTTGGTAGGTGGCGGTGACGATGAGCGCCGCAACCACTAAGATGGCGCTGCGCATGTCGAGGGTGAGTTCTTGCGTGAGGTAGTGGTATTTGCGGGAAATGGCTTCGAAGAATGTTGGTTTGGTAAGCACATATTCGGTGGTAGTTGTAGTGGGGGATGATTCATTTCTTGACCTAGCTCCTTTGTTTCTTAACACTTTCAACACCTCTTTTTGGTTAAACTCTTCGGCAACGTCCACAGCGGTTTCCTTTTTCGAGTTCAGTCTGTTTAATTTAACTAGATCCACTATTTTTCTCGCCCCCTACAAGCATTGAAAAATAAAGATAAGGCTCGGCAAATTTTGGGCATCACAAATCTCACACGTCTTGCCATATTAATTATCGAGATTGGTGTATGTAAGCAATCTCTTTGATTTTGGCAAGCCAGATCAGATTTGAAATGTACCAAAATTCTAAATTTATTAGATTATGCAAATATTAGGTATCAATATATATGTATTTTTTTTTAATTCTGAAATAAAAATATTAGTAACCCCGTACAGTGGACATTAAAATGCAATTAACCCTTATAGTGTCATATTATTTTCATATATCAAAAAAAGAACATAACATTATTCAAATAAATTAATATTAATATAATAAATTATGTATAACTAAATTCGTGCATGACACAAGGAAATGCCAGTTGCAAATGTACACAATAGAAAAATGAAATAGAGATCAATAGGAGTCTTTTAAATATTTTTGGGCCATACCCATTTTACCAACTTTTCACATTCTTCTCAATTGCATTATAAAAATTAAATATAAAATACTTATAAAAAATGAGAAAGATATATATCCACCAAGCTTTTTACTTGTTTATTTCTGTGGAGAATCGAACTTTTTAGATACAGGGCAATTAACATAATGAAATATTCGATCGTTATGTCTTTACAAAATTAACTCAATCTATCGATATTAACAAAAAATAGTATATATCATATGAATTTTGCAGCTAATGTAGCTTTCAATGAAAGTATAGTTTATTTTTATAAAACAAGACAGACGATAGGATATTAATTCAATAGTGTCCTGTTAAATTTTAGCAACCCTTTAGGATATTTGCTCTAACCGGTAAAGCGGATGGAATTCATTTTTTTCAAAAAAACAATTAATTTTCATTGATCTTTTTACCAAATTAAGAACATAAAATTTATCAGAAAAAGGGTTAATTATATTGGAATACCCAATGTTTTAACGTTTTTACACTTTATAGCATTAAAACAATTTTTCACCCTCGCAAATGTTCATGTAGACCGCTAGAAAATCTTGCTGCATTAATATTCGATTTAAATTGTGGAGCATAGGTGGAGACGTTGCCAAAAACGCAATTATATGTGCGGCAGTTCACGTCAATATTTGTAAGGTCAGAAAATTGATATAGTATAAGTGTTAATTTTTGAAAATATTGAATATTAATATGTAAGTTTTAAAATTTTGCGATACACGTGTAAAATTGCCTAAATATTGGGTAATGAAGTATAATTAACCGTTGCATTTTTTATGTTTCACAACGTATATTACATTTTCAGATTACGAGTTTTTATTAAATTTTTGTCTTCAATTTCAATTTTGCTTTAGTTTAATTTTACAATTGTTTATTAGGGTTAATCTTCCCAAATGAGGGTTAATTAATAGTTTTTAGTATTTATTTTAAATTTATAATTAAAAATTTATTATTATAATTGATTATTTCATAATTGTAATTTATATTTTTTATTATTCTTTTCTTTATAAATGTTGACTATGATTATTTATGTTATAATTATTTTTTATTTTATGATAAATATTATTAGAATCATAAATTTGATAGTGAAAAATGGAGTGAAACACAACAAATGACAACAAGACATTTGAACAATATTATAACTTAATTAATTATAATTAACATTTATTGATAAGAATTGAAAATTCTAAATACAATATACCCTATAATTATGAAATAATTAACCCTAAATATTAATTATTAACTAATTAAAATATGAAAATTAATAAATTTTAATTTTTTTTAAATCCTAATTGAGTGGAATAAACTCAAACTGATAATTATATATAAAAATTAAACTAAACCAAGAAAAAGTAATAAAAACTACTCTCTCTCTCTCCCTCTCTCTCTCTCTCTCTCTTATCTTTTGAAGGCCAAGATTAGTAAAAAATGAGTCAAAATTGCGGTGGCATGACATGTAATTTAAAAGAAAAACTCTACCCCGCCAATTGAATAAGGGTAAATCTAATACCCAAAAACATGATATCACTATATTTACACAAAATTTGTTTGAACATTAAACAATCATAATTTGTTCGGTTATTTATCTAGTTTTCGCAAATAATATATTGAATTAAAGATCTTTTCATACTCTTTATTTAAGATCCATATAACATATGTTTATTCAAACAAAAAGGGATGAAAAATAAATAAAAAAAATCAATTTTCTTGCATTGTACAAGTTGTAAGTGTTAGATATATATTGCTAATGTGATACGACAATGATGCTAATATCTTGTATTATGTTGCAAATATGGTACCACAACGTTGCTAATATCTTGAATATAATTCATGTTACTAATATGAAAAATGTTGATTCTTAATATAAAATCATGATAATGTGAACATATAATCATGTTACTATAAACGAATCGAACAACACAACTGCTATTACAAATAATTTTATACGTACTACCGTGAACATATATGAATGCTACTGTAAACATATAATTATGCTACTATGAATGAAAAATGAGAAAATTTCACTTTTGGTCCCATAGGACATGCCTCGCTTCCCTTTTGGTCCCGACAGTGTCGATTTTGGTCCTCTTTCAAAAAAATCGCTCACTTTTAGTCCCATAGGTTTGATAGAATCAATTTTGGTCCCTTAAAATCTAACGCCTGTTAGACCAAGTAACGGAAATCGTGGCACGTGATTCACGTGTGACCTTTTAAATCGAGATTCTAACCTAATTTAGCCAAAATCCCTAATTTCATATATCACGCCCAATTTCTGAAGAAATTCAAAAATTCACACCCAATTCAAAATCCCTAATCCTACAAAATTAACACCAAATCACTCGGTCAAAATCAATGAAAATGAAACCAAAGCAAGGTCGGAGAAGCAATCGAAGATCAGTGCCTTCTTCAAGCCGTCGCTTTCTCCACCGCCGGAATCTCCCGAGTTATCTCCATCTTCAGCAGAAGAGCCAGAAATCGATGTCTTCTGCAAATGGGCCGGTTCTAAATCAGAAGGGTAAATCTCGTCGTTTGTTTATATATTGCTCGGATTGTTTAGGGATGGGGGAGGTGAATGAACTAAGCGTGGCTGATTTGTGCGTCAGTGCTTGAACTAGACCTAATAAGTTTTGTTTGAAATTTCAGAGTTTTGGACTTAGGAGAAATTTAGTTCAAGTCTAATTAAGTCAATCCTTTTCATTTTAGTATATACATTCTCTGTTTTAGGTTCTTTTGAGTTAGGTAGTTTTTCTTCTGAGCTTTTAGACGGCAAATGTTTAGTGTTGGCCATTATTACCAACAAAATGTGGATCAATATTTTAATTTATTTGCTTAACTTCACATGGATCAATCTTGAGGGAAAATGGATCAAATTGGAGCAAGGCAAGAGTGGCAAAGTTCTGAATAAGAAGAGAAAGTATGCACATCTATTCTTGGAAGTTGGTCAGTCAGATTTTCTATTTCATACATGTAAAGAATCATGATTGCTTTTATTCATTTATCTTTTTCTTTACCCCAACTATCAAATACTCATTTTTCTCCTCCTTGCTGGCCTCTTCTAATGGTGGATTCAGTGTCAATGTAGGTTGAGGATGTTGTGCAGCTGATGAAAATGGAGCTTGGGGAGGGGTGGGTACTTAAAGAATCATGACTGCTTTTATTCATTTATCTTTTTCTTTACCCCAAGTATCAAATACTCATTTTTCTCTTCTTTGCTAGCCTCTTCTGGAAAAATTAAAATCTCAAATATCTTATACCATTATGAGTTAACTTCTTCATGGCTGCAAGTTTTCAAATAGCAAAGAATTTATGCATTTTACATGATAACAGGTATATCTATTTATTTTATAACAAAAAGTATCCGGATGCCTAGTTGCTGAGCCAATAAAAAAGGTCTACAAGTTCTTTACGGCATTAGAGCCATTTGGTGTTAGTCTCTAGAGGGAAGTCATAAGAAGGGACTCTATCAAACATACAGACGAAGGAGCCCATGATGGTCTGATTTTGTGCAAGGACGAGGCTGTACCAGCTCTTTGCGGAATTAGAGCCATTTGGGTTTCCCCTTCTAATAGGAGGAAAAATATAGCTAGAAGTCTACTTGATGCAGCAAGGTAAATCTAGTGTTCATTTAGTTCTTAACCTATATTGCATCCTTTTCTGTTATGTTGAATCAATTCCATGAAGGGGAATGCATTGTGGTTATGGTTGTGAATGCTTAAATAGCTAGAGTTTATTTGTATTTTAATGATGCATGGTTGAAATTTTGATATTCTGGAATTTGTGCTTTTTGGGATACGATCAGGGGTAATTTCTTGTTAGATTCTCAATTTCATCGATGTCCGATTGCGAGCTCAGGTGCGGATATCTTAATATGGTTCAATTATCTTTTAATGTATTTGTAAACATAGGTGTTTAATGTATTTTATTGTTCAAGGCATCCTCATCTGGTTTTTATGTTGCACTAGGTGAAGTGAATGATAAGATTATGTTTTCTTAATAATGAGGATAATATCTTAATAGAGAAGAGTTGTAAATTATGATTGCTTGATTGATTCATGTAAAAAACTTGTTTCAGGTGTCATTAATAAAGGTTGTGTTATTTTCCATCGTTTTATGCTCCAGTTTATCAAATTATTTGACTCTGGTTCAGAATCAATGCTTGAGATGTTCAAGAATCATTTTTTTTTTCTCTAATGATATAAAGCTAAACAATGCAATACTACAGAAACAGTATTATGGACACATGTTGCTGTATAAAATCTCCTAGAAGCATGATATATATATATATATATATATATATATATATATATATATATATATATATATATTCACTAAGATAGGTGTACTACAGCTGATTGCTGCTTCTGCTGCACATAATGCCTGGAGGAATTTGGAAGATGAACATTACATGATGTAGTGTTCTAAATTTGTTTGAACTTATGAAAACTGAAATTTATTGCTTCTCATTTCTTCTAATACAAATATAGAGAAGATCTGTGAATTCTTTTGACTATCTTTGATGTTGGTGCCTTGCATTCATTCATAGAGGCTAGTGTCATTACACAGCAAAACAGAGCATATTACACTTCCAAATCATAGAGGCTAGTGCTATTTGTTTGGATATGATGTTTATTGTGTTTGTGAGGAGGTATTTATTGATGTATATAGGTGGCAATTTTCTCCAATGATTTGGTTAAGTTTTCATTTGGGACCAAAATTTATAGTGAAATGAGACCAAAATTGATAGCAT
Source organism: Perilla frutescens (assembly GCA_026008535.1). Lineage (NCBI taxonomy): Eukaryota > Viridiplantae > Streptophyta > Magnoliopsida > Lamiales > Lamiaceae > Perilla > Perilla frutescens. Next base: position 35,977,153 of record BRKX01000016.1, on the reverse strand, counting down.
ATTTAACAGAAACCGTAACGCCGAGGTCAAAATTAATAGTTCGTAACTTTTGGGATCAAAATCGACACTGTTGGGACTAAAAGGAGAGCAAGGCGTATCCTATGGAGTTAAAAGTGAAATTTTCTCAACGAAAAATGCATAAATTGTTATTTGGAGTAATTTTAAATACGCTACTATGAACAAAAAATTGTAATAGCATGAGAAAAAGTTTATAATAATACAAGAAAATACTCATAATCATAGCTAAATATTAAAAATTAAACGTTAAAAAATTATTATAAGCACTAACTAGGTAAGATGAACCCAAAAAAATAAGTATAACATTAAAGTAAGCACAAGAATGATAAATTAATAACTAAAAATTGAAAAATAAAATACTATAAAATATAATAAATCCTAATTGGTAGAATGAACTCCAAATTACAAGTGTAAACTTAATTAATAAACAATAATAACAAATTAATAACTAAAAAATGAAAATTAATTACTAAACAATTATAATAAACCATAGTTTGGTAGTATGAATCCTAAATACAAGCGTAAAATTAAACTAAGGTATAAGAAATTGAAATCGAAAAAAATGAAGAAATAACTAAACAATCGATTTCATCCATGTTCGTTCATAGTAGCATGATATGTTCATAATAGCATTTATATATGTTCACATTAGCATATATATATATTCATAATATCATTATTTTATATTAAGAATTATATTTGCAAAATGAATACAAAATATTAGCAATGTTGTGGAGTCATATAAGCAATGTCTAACAGTTTAGACTTAGAGTGCTAAAATTAATTTTTTGTATTTTTCAGCTATTCTTGTTCGAACAAACAAGTGTAATATGGATCTTAAATGAAAGAATATGAGTAAAGCTTTAATTTGATATATTATTTGCATAAATTGGATTAAAAATGAGCGAGTTACAGGGGTTTGAAGTTTTTAAAGATTTTAAAAAAATGAAGTATCTTTTTTTTTTAATTTCTTATATTTACCATAATGTCACTGTCTTTTTTGTCTATATGGAGAAGTGTGATTGGTTCTTATTTCTCACATAGTAATCTTATTCACATTTGAACTCTTCCATACACGTGCGCACGCGCGCACACCCACACCCACACCCCTCCCCCCACACATATATATATGTATGTATATATGTATGTATGTATGTATGTGTACATATACATACATATATAGAGATTGGTTATAATAGGGACAAGGCAATATGGGAACGTGAGGACGGTCTTGTTTAGTGTAATTTTAGTGCTTTTCTTATTGTATTTTGGTGCTAAAACATTTAGCTGTAAAATACAATAAGAAAAGCGTTAAAAAATGCATCAAAATACAGTAAGAAAAATACTAAAATTATAGTAAACAAACATTGTTCTGACGTTCCTACCAGAAGCACAAGTCCTCACAATATCCAATAATTCGGGATATTGAATAATTATGCAAAACTTCAAGTCGTGTAGTAGACCAGTTGCCATTTTCTTGTTCTACAATTCATGTATTTTAGAAATGGTTTAATCTTCTCGTAAAGTTGTTTTTTAGGTATCTGTAATCTATTTATTTTAGATGTGTATCTATTTCTATAACCGATTGCATTTTTCCATATCACAATATCCACCGAATTATAGTAATATCCCTATATTTAGGATTTATCCTCTAATAATAAAATTATGTCATATTTTGTAAATTTAATCTCAACCATCTATTATAAAAAATTGGAAGGCTATGATTTCTTCCTAGTTCTCACATGAAGATGTGTACTCATTATAGTTTATCCCTATATGTGTGTGTGTGTGTGTGTATAAATGAGTATTCTTCTTCGTCTGAAAACATGAGCACTATACTTATTACTATAATTTTATTACTTATGTTATTATGTTTCAGTCCTAATTTTTTATTTTAATTTTCTTTTTTACTTGCTGTATTATACTGCTAATTATATTTGGCATTAATTAGCACTAAAATACATTAACATCAACAATAAAATTGTAGTAAATAACCACAGTGTCTAGTTTTCTTGCCAACCACAATTATAGTCCATCTCTATGTATATATATAAAGTATAACAACTTACCTCGACACAGCCAAATTGAGCAGCAGCATGAAGAACTGTGTTGCCGTTGAAATCCTTGACGTTGAGAACCGAGGAGATTTGATCCCTCCTGGTCAGCCAATCCACAAGCACGCAAACAGCGTCGCATTGCTGGTTTTCCAGAGCGACGTGAACAACAGTTTGACCCCTGTTGTTGACGTCGGCGACCGATTCCGGGCATGAAAGCAAGAACTTAGCAAGAAGTTTGCGGCCCTCGTCATCGCCAGCTCCGGCAGCGCACTGCATCAACGGAGTCATCCCTCCCTTCCCCTTCACACGCACGAGCTGACTGTCGAATAGCGACAGCGTTCGTGCCATGTCTCTATGCCCTGCCTTGATGGCGACATGAAGGGGGCTCAGCCCCTCTCGGTTCAGCTGCTTGCCCAGAGACGGCATTAGGCTCAGGATTTCTAAAACCACCGCCGTGTTCCCCGCCGCCGCTGCGCAGTGCAGCGGAGTTTCGGTGAATTTCATTCCGTCCATCTCTTTCCACTCGTTGGCATATATGCGATCGATGCAGCAGGAGCACTCACGCTCGCATATATTAATCGTTGTCACTGCTTCTACCATTTTTTTTTTGTGCCCTCAAGTACAGATTAAATTATTGTTTCTGTTTAAGGATGCACATAGGGCATGATTATTAAACTAACGATTATATAAAAATACATGTGAAATGTGGTTGAATTAATTATTGAAGCAAGGCATCTGGAATTGATTCTCAATAATAAAGGAAATATCTGATGATTCCCACTTTATCTTCCTTTTTTATTCTTTCTTCAGGTACATTACCACATAAAATAATAATAACATAATAAATGCAAAACATACAAAAATGTCACTTATTATTATTATTATTATTATTATTATTATTATTATTATTATTATTATTATTATTATTATTATTATTATTATTGAGCATAGTTGATGTAATTCAATATGAACTTTAAAAGTAGCTAGACAATTAAAACACCAATTTAACTTGTGTGTTATTTAAAATTTTCATTTTTCTTTTGTAAAAAATAAAATTGACCTCCAATTCAATAGACAATTTGCTCATTTCTTTAAATTCGTTGTGGCTCAACTATCTAGTTCTCAAAATGACGTCGAAATGGCCGAATTTCATACTCGCATTAATGGAAAAAAAATTCGGCATTGTTAATTAAATTCGGCTACACCAACATCTTTTTTAGAAAATTAATAATCAAATCATGATGGATTCAAAGAGACAAGCATGTTGATGGTTAAATTGGAGGTCAATTTATTTTATAAAAAAAAATTGAGAATGTTAAATAACACTCAAATTAAAAAATAATGTTTTAATCCCTTACTTGTAAAATTCGTGTTAAATATATAACTATGTCCAAAATTCATGATTTTTAATGCAATTCGTCCTTAAATAACTTACCAATAGTGCCCAGCCACCAAGTCGTATGACATTTCAATCTTACGTATTACCATAAATATATCCCAATTTGATTTTTACCACTTGTGGCTTTAATTTCCTCCGTGTTTGGGTTTAGAATATAAAAAGTGTTTTTCCCAGCGTGTAATGCATGGAAACACTTCTGCTACTAATCAAAGAATCAGGTAGAAACGTTCACACAAGTCACAAACAATTTCCTCAAAAAAAAAAAAAAAAGTCACACAAACAAATTAATTTGTATTATACTCCGTATTGTATTATTAAATTATGGTTTTTTTTTTCCTATTTTTTTCTTCATTTTTTTTTGTGATTTAGTTTAATTTTATGATTTATTTTTAGGGTTCACTACTCCCAATTAGCATATATATTTATTTTTAAGTTTTTAAATTTCAGCTTTTAATTAATAATTTATTATTAATTATGGTTGATTATTTCAAAATTTAATTTTATAATTATTTATTTATTTTTTTATTGATAAATGTTGACTGTGATGATATACATTATAATTAATTTTTATTTCATAATAAATATTATTTAAATTATAAATTTAATAAGAAAATAAGGACTGAAACATGTGAAGAAATACAACAGAAAATTTGAACCACATCTGGATGGTTTAACATGGAGACCTCCTAATTAAGTTGAATCAGTCACACAAATTAATGTTAATCTTAGTATAATTGATCTCTCCTATATGATTATGATTTTAGTTGTGCACTATTTCACAATGATAGAGCGCACAAGCCCCTATGCACGTACATACGTACATACATTGTGACATTATAATTTGAAAAATAAAATGTGTTTATATAATAGGATGATTGTAGTGTTCGAATTATATTAAGTAAAATACTTTTGTACCTCAAATAAAAACGAAAGTAACAACCACAAAAACCAATTAATTAAATCCGAATATTAGCATGCACTTATATAATATGGATATTAGTATATGCACTTATGTAATACGGACAAAATAGAACAAGTATCAGTAAGTGCTTTTTAGATGAAAATTGGACAATTAAGTTTTATAAATTTAATATTTAAAACTACGTCTCATATATAGTTGATTATTTTTTTATGGTTTAGTTTTCATCTTCTCCAAATGTTACAATTCTCTAATAATATTTTTAAAATAATTATAACTAATTAACTTGAGCAAAGTCCTAAACTCATGCTTAAATTATGGATATATTTTATTCAAAATCACTGGAATCGATTTTAGTATGGCATTCGTCTAGAATTCAAAGTCCAAATAATAATAATAATAATAATAATAATAATAATAATAATAATAATAATAATAATAATAATATATTATTATTATTATTATTATTATTATTATTATTATAAAACACCACACGCCTACTCACCGTGGGCATGCCCACTGCTAATGTGGTGATGTCACCTGGACAAGGTAGTCGACTTCCTTAACTATAAACTTTTACGAAGTATTATTTTATATATATTTATCACTATAAAAAACACACGTTCTAACTACGGATCTAACAACGGAAAAAGTTCTACCATTAGTAACGACAGATCATTAGTAACGACGGAGTTGCTATGACTTTTCTGTAGCTAGTAGCTATTTGAAGGTCAAACAATGGCATAAAAGATTGCGTAACCGTCCGAATTTTTAGAATACATTAATTAGGAGCATTCTAATTAAATTTACAAGACTACATAAATAAATTGGAGCAAAAAATAAAGTAAAACAACTATAAGTCGCGACCTTTAATGCCTTTAAAAATGAATCTTTTTCACAAAAAAAGTTCAAAAGTTCAAACGATTTCCACAACACACGTTTACAGGCTATTTGGATAGGAAACGACCCAAGGAACCTAATGGTGTTCGCGGATTTTAAATCTGAGGTCAAACGAACTCCTGACGATGATAAAGGCTATAAAGTGTTATGTGAATAGTAACTTTTGATTCATTTTAAAAATGAAGCTTCTTTTAATTGTATATCAAATGACATAATCAGTGTACCGTTTTGGATTGGTTCAATAGGAAATGAGTGAACGGATCTACCCTGATATGAATATATATAGGAAGAGTGTCAAGGTTCGAGTTCAAGCGTTTGACACTCGCACAAAAGAGGCACGAGTGCACACCAGCGCGAGCTCAACTACCATGCCAAATGGCAAAACAGGTGGAGCGACCCTCTCGTAATTCTGATTGGTGTTTTATTTTGGTTGAGGCACGAGCTTCACACTTGCATTGATAGGCGCGAGTGATGACGTAAATGGTCCCGTATCACACCAAATACACGTGTCGTGGGTTTATCTGAGTTTTATTGCTTTTTATTTCCTTTTGTCATTTAATTCCTAGTTAGGGTTTGTTTTATATGTCCACGTATATAAGGGCTTCTATTGAATTATTTGAAATAATTATTTCATATTGTTGAATTGAGTTTTCTCCATGGAGAATTTTCTACTGAATCGTTGATTCAATCCAACTTATCAAACAAATTCATCATCTCTGTTTGTGACATCTTCACTATTGTTCTAAAGTTCGTGTCTTCAATTTCAATAGGGTCGTGAAATTAATATATTGATGATTCATCTACGTTATCAGGCTTAGGTCAAGGAATTCCATTATATCTCAATGAAACCCGATATGTCATGGGGTTCAAATATCATCAAGTGGTATCAAAGGAAAATTTATTAATCAACACAAAAAAGAGAAGGATTCATTGATTTAAAAAAATGTTTTTTTTTTGCAAGAAAAATTATTACTATTTCTTTAACTTTAGTTTGATATTTGGATTCCTAGACAATTTAGTGTATGGAGGAAAGTCGAAATTTATTTCGAAAATATTTGAATTTTCAGTGAAATTTTTTGGGTCTATTTTGTGTTATTGATAGTAGTAGTTGAAGGTACTGTATTCCTGTCTAGAGTGTGATCTGGCATTATTTTTATTGCGTGAAAAAAATGAAGAAGGACGAAAAAAAAGATGTCTAAATCTATGATCCATTTCTCATCTTTTTAGCTAAAATTTTAATATGTCGTATATTTAAGTGTGTTCTATGTCTTGCCTTTTTAATTCTCTCATGTGTAGGAGCTTCCCAAAATATTTTTATAATTTTTGGGCAAGTAAAAAGTGTCCTAGTTCAGATCTGGTAAAAATCAAGTAAAATGGCTAGTGTCAGAATGTCACCTCTATCCAATCTTTCAGTCCAATTAATTTCAAAATATTATTTTGGGATTATTTTCCTTCTGTATCAGGTTGACTAGAAGTTCTTAAGGTCACACAATTTTGAGTCGAGTTGGATAAAAATGGATAAAAGCTCCATTTAAATTAGAAGAAATATTAGATAAATTCTAAAAATTATTATGTGATCTTGAGGAGAGGATTGACCATTGTAGGACTTATGATACCTAAAAGGAAGTTAAATAGTGGAATCTCAAGATATAAACACAATCGAGCTCATCGAATGAGATAGGTTATTTTAAACTTACCTATTATTTGAGTTAGTAAAATCTAGGAGCATAATAGGGCAAGGTCGAATATCTGAATTAAATATTTTTGCTCTACTTGATTGTTTACTGTGTGCTAGGCAAATTGTTATACTTTGTATAAACAAGATGTTGAAGAACACTGTCATATTCTGTATGACCAGGAGGATGAATTTTGTTAAACCTCGTATAACCAAGAGATTAAATTTCATTATACTCTATGTAACTAAATGATTGAATTATGAGCATGTTGGTAAAGAATTCCAATGATAAGTTAAATTCTACCATGTTTACATTTAAGATTAGTTGATCATGGTGAGAGAGAGGTGTTTGAATCACTATGTGTGATAGTATACTTAAGAGTATTGATAAGTGATTAGGATATGACAAGAGTCGAATCTGATGAAAGAGGCATTTTGCCTGCAGTTTTCAATGATTTCAAAGCTTAAAGGGCACCTGGGAACTTCTTCAGTGATATCTAAACTAGAAGGAAGCTGTGTGACCATATCAGACAAGGATCAAGCTGGCTAGATGATGTCGTGCCCACAATACTCGTGCAGATTCAACCAATGCACCAGGAAGGGCATTGGTGAAACAAGCTGAGATTTGTTGGAAGAGATAAGCTGGTGATGATTGGGTCAAGTTTGGAGAGTGTTGGGGTAGATAGTGATCGCTGGAGATTGAGATCGAGATCAACAAGTGAAGATACAGCGAATCCCTAAATTCTTAGGATCAAGCCAAAAAGCTTGAAGATAAGCTTATCATGTTCGACTTCGCCGGCACAATAAATCTGGAAGAGGTTGAAGACCCCGCCTGTGTGGGGAATTTGAAATTTGAAATGTCTCTATTTAAGCCAGTTTGTTTTTGAAAACAGAACATTTGGTCTTTTACAATATTCATCATTTTATTTTTAGCTTAAAAGTTTCTTAAATAGTAAGAACAATCTCGGACATTATGCCGGCATGAAGTAGGTTTATGTTTTGAATGCTATTAAATGTTCAACACTGGTGTTGAGCATCTTCCATTTAAATTCCAGTAAGTTTTAATCTATGCCATGTCTTTATTTTCTACATTCTCAATTCTATCTAGCATGAGTAGCTAGATCTTAATTCCGGGGTTTGAACAATAGACAAAGGTTTAAAACACATCTAAGTACTCATGAGGCCTTATGGGCATAATTCTGAATGAATAAGTTTTTGCCAAGTTTTGTACTTGTTCCAAGTGACTGTGTGTTTAATATGGCTACTGTGGCTGATCACTATTTAGTCCTAATGGGCACATCAGAGTTACACGGATTAATGAATTGTGACCGCGTGTTAATCCAATGGTAACTGAGAACTTGGTGGGTTGTTGTGGGCACATGAGAAATCAGTAAACACAACAAATTTGGGTTCATTTACATCTTTTAAAGGAACTAAAAAGTGGGTGATAGGTTAGGGGTTTAATTGAAGTGAATCACTTTTAAATCTAATATAAAATGATGTATAAGGATACGTAATGAGAAATCCGGTCTCCATAACTAGATACTTAATCAAGTACGAAAATCGGTGTGCCCATGATCAAGTGAGTGCGATTTAAACTGGATTCTAGTTTAAATTCTGGAAACTTTTGTTATTTGATATTCCTTTAATTTCTTTTTGCTGATTTAAATTTCAGTTAAGTGACAAGACAAACTAAACCCCCCTTTATAATTAGTGACTGAAACTAGGATCGTGTTAACTCTCTGTGGGATCGAGCTACACTCTCTGTGGGCGCAGGAGAAATAAATTTATTTTGAGTGCGAAATGACTGTGTGTCAGTATGAATCTCTTTTTTGATTTGAGGTTATGACATTGCATGTGTGCTTATGCTAAGGAAATAGTCCTAGACTCATTGACCTAGGCATATGCTTATGCTAGCATTAAGAGTATGTTGATGATAAAAGATATGAAATGAGCTCAGGGAGTTGTGGTCTTCGGATCACCAGCTTGTGGTCTTCGGATCACTAGGTGTTGATCTCTAGATCACTAGGAGTCACTGCCAAATTACTGGAGTATACTAATTCGGATAATTGAGGAAAACCCTCTCTTATCCCAAACATGCCTCATCAGGTTAAGCCAAGAAGGGCCTACATGAAGGATGTATATTCACGTTTTGTTTCATATATGCTCTGATTAAATTTGGATATTTCTAGTATTCTAAGAAATTCTTTCAAATTTACCCACTGACTGCATTAGTACTTATGCCCAAAATCTTTTCAAATATTTTCAGGTTGAAATACGGATGTTGTGTGGGTTTGCTGAGTTTCCTTGTTTCGGAGCTTGTTTAAGTTCCCATAATATTTCCCTATCTGGTTAACTACTTTACTTCTGGTATGCTTCTACTAGTCACTTTGATATTTGTTGATTAGATATCCTGATACCTAATATCTAGTAGTTGATAATGGATACTTGCTAATAGCATGTCTAATATATATTAAGACTTTGATGCCTATTTATAAAGACTAAATGAAGGGGGGAAGCCCTGTTTTATCATGCTATACCAACTGTTCTTTTATTGCTTTCAATCTATGAATGGGTCATACTTGATTACATGTTGGTATTCATTTAATTTTTAATCGACCTATGAATGGGACTAGTTGCTATGCTGCTTTTGTCCTATGAATGAGACTTATATAGTATTTCTTCATTATATAAAGTGGTCATTATTGTTGGTATTTATTTAATTGCTTTGATATATGTATAAATGGGCTTGTTGTCAGGTTTGCTACTTCAACTTCATTTTAATAAGGTGTTGTTTAACTGGGACTTCTTCTACTTACAGAGGTTATGCTGCTCAACTTTTTGGAGAGCATAACTTGTTCTGGATTCCTCTTTATTAATTTCATTCCTAAACCCCTTTTCCTTTTTAGATAACCCCTTTATCCCTTGTTTATTGCCTTTTCCAATACTGGTTTGTTATAGATAGTATAAGAGTAGGCTTGCAACTCCACAGACTTGTCTCTTTAGTTGAAGGCATAACTATATGCTTGTTTGAGTTCCATTTTGGTTCTAAAAGATCTAGTCAGCAACCCACTCACTACTCATCATCAACTCACATTTTCAACAAAACCTAAGGTATGGTAGAATAGAACATTTTTAGTTGTTTTGCAATACCCTTTGAAATATATGAAGAGGTGGAAAATTTTGGGCAAGCAAAAGAGGTTAGCCTCACACTACTACAAAAATATATTAAGACACCATGATATTAACAACGGTTTTTGAAAAAAAACGTTGTAAAGTACGATATTGCAATGGTTTTGGCAAAATCCGTTGATTATGAGCGATGTTCTTAAAAAAGTTATAACGGCTATATTAAACCATTATATGTATTGCTAAATAAACAATGGTTCATGTAAAACCATGGTCTATGTGTGTATTTTTAGTTACAATAATTTTTGTGAAAATTGTTGTATAAATAAAAAAATAAATTTTAACTAATAGAAAGATGAGAGATCAAATTTAAATTTCTAATTTGAGATCAAATGCAGCCCTAGCTAGCTGAAAATCTTCTTCCTTCTTCAATTCCATAACCATCTTCTTCGTTTCTTCTTTAATACGACAACCATGGGCCTTCGCATGGATGTTGTTTTTCTTCAATTTAAATGCATATTCGTCTTTCTTCTTCAATTTGAAAGCCCTGATTGAAAGCCCTCTTCCCATTTCTTCTTCTTCATTTCTTCAAACGCTTCTTCAATATTATTTAAATTCACGCACAATAGCAATCCTGGCATCACCACTTGCTTCTGCTATCAGCGGTGCCGTTATATACGTCAACAATGGTTTAAACGCGGTGTGTATGGGAATTGATAGTCCCTTATTAAAAAACCTTAACATTCGTAAATCTAATTGTGATCATGGTCATCTTCTAGGCTTCTTGGTAATTTAACAATAGTTAAAAAACCGTTGTAATCCTAGTTGATGGTCAATAGAAAAACATAAGATAGGCAAATGTTTTGAAATCATTGTAACATTACAATAGTTTTTAAATTGTTGTCTATGTGTGTGCAAAATTTATAACACTAAAAAATACAACAGTTTTCAAATGAACCAGACAACGATTAAACATTATCTTTATGTTTTTTTGCAGTAGTGTCATTTCCCTTATATAGAGGGATATGAAGAGCATGGTTGAACTTAAGTTCAAAGTAAAATATGTTCGGATAAACATAAGTCTAAAGGTTAAAGAGTCTAGATGTTATGAACCAGTTGAAAGACAAGTTAAAATGATTCACAAAATTATTTCCACGTTCCTTGATTATAGTTCTGGAAATTTTATTCCATAAGCCTAAATAAAATGTTTCTAGGGATTTGGAAACCTAGACTTTGGTTCATAAATTTTATCTCTTATGAAGAGAGCAAATCTACTATAAAGAGGGCCTGAGCATCGTTGAATATAGTTGGATGTAGACTATAGTATGAAATCAGGAGAACTTTTAAGTCTCCCATAAGTTGGTATGTCTTAGACATATTAAGTTATCCTTTTGAGATGAGTAAACCTAGGCACACAACTCATAAGAATGTGTCTGTTCCAAGACTGTTGCACACTAAAATTAATGGGTTCATGTGAACTCCATTGGTATCGAGTAAAACAGACGCCCTTGAATATGGAAAATTTTTTGGAGGTAAGACACCGCCCCACAGATGCTTTATCAGATGAGTGAAGGCTCACGGCTAAACAACTGCTAGAGGATACAGTCATGCATGATCCTTTATATATGAAGAAAGTAGAAATCTATCAATGTTCACATGAGCTCTTACTTCCTATTAGGTTGATTGTCTGCATTCCATGCCACACCTTACTCAAGAGGACACACAATTCGATCTGACCTATTTGGTAAAAGCTAAGATAGCATGATCTACATCTAAACGCCCATCGATGCCTCGACCTCATGTTGCCAAAATTATGAAATTTCCCCTTGAATGTGCGTATAATGAATCTAACTAAGTTATTTTTCTTTATCCCGTTAGACGTGTATGAACGGTCACCAATTTACCATCCCTTTACTCTATCGCAACTTGACTATGAGTAGTACATGCCCTACCCTATCCTGGATAGCAGTCTTCTGATGATGCTCGCGGTTTCAAGTAAACATTGTAGACAATGTTCACAATACGTACCTGTGTAGAGTATTAATTCTGCATACGTTCAGAAAAATTTACACACGCATTGTAGACAATGTTCACAATAAAGTACTAAACGTTGCAGTGAACTTAAAGTCAATGCATAATGTAAAGAACACAAGAAATTGGTAACCCTATTCGATCAACAGATCTATGTTAGAGGGACTTGTCAAGTCTGTGGGAAACAATTCACTACTCTGATGCAATGTTACTCAGGATTTTGCATGGAGCTGACTTTCCATCACTCGAAACCTTTGCTACCTCATACCCTTTTTTGTTAAATTAAATCATAAGATTCCGTCACAACCTAGAATCTCTCTATCTAGTTTCTATAAGTATTCTCTCTCGAGAAACGTTTGACAATGTATGAAAAGAATTTCAAAATATAAAAGCTAGAATACTACAACCTAGCTTAAACACGACTGAATCTATATATGGCTCAAAACACTTAGAGCTCTTAAAATAATCAGTGCAGACTCTCTCTATTTGGTCTCACATAACAATTCTGATTCTATGTTATTTATAGATCAAGACATAGCCTTAATAGTTAATCAGAATGTCCTAATCCTACTAGACATCACATAAAGAAATTTCATTATTTAGATAAATCTACGGACTTATCTTTGGAACTTTGTCTTATCTTCAACCATGTGCTCTCCAAGCTGATCAAGGCATCTTCTTAAATGATTTCGAAACCCCTCTTGGTTGACAAACCTCGAAGAATTTCATCAATCATGGAAGAACAAATTGATCAAAAGATGTTCATGAAAACATTCCTTGAACCTTTACTTCAGGTAGCACAACGGAATGTCATAGTATGTTCACAAACTGACCTTTGGCTATCACTTAAGGTAACTGACAATACTCAGTATGTTGAACAATCTGAGTTGTGTCTCATTGCACAATTGTCTTCATCTCAACTCAATCCTGTCTTCATACTTGAGCTATCATCATTAAAGTTCAGATCACATTCTACACATCATTGTGAACGTTGTTCAGTACAACATGAATAATACTTAGAAAAATCAAATACTTAGTGTTGATTATGCCATAAAGATCATGATAATCAAACACTATGAACTAGTGCAAAGTATAACCCTAACAATCTTCTTAGTGCAAAGTGTAGCACTAACAAACGCAACAATAAATTATGTAGGAAATAATTTATTTTATAGTTTGTGAAATACTAGAGATAATGATCCATAAATTAGGACTTGGAGTTAGAGTACCGAACGCTTCAGTAGTGATAGCTGCAAAGTGAAATAGAAAATGAAAGGACTAAGCATTTCTAGTAAATTTATCATTAGGAAAAGAAGAAAAACGACATTATATAATGTCTCGGTAGTTCAAAAATACCCAGATATATTCTTAAAGAACTTACTAGGGTCACCGTCAAGTAGAAAAGATGAGTTCACAATCAATTTGAAACCCACAACGGCTCTAATACTAAAGGTAATTTATAGAATTATGCTAAAGAACCGCAGAAGCTCAAGTAACAACTCCAAGAGTTGTTGGATTTGAGATTTATTCAACCTAGTTCGTCACCAGAAGAAGTCCTAAATCTGCACTTGGGAATAAGGATAAAACATTAAGGATGTCCACAGATTACATGGAGTAGAAAAAGTTGACCATCAAAAATAGATATTCTCTCCCAAGAATAAATGATCTTTTGATTTGCTGAATGAAGCATGTGTAATTTCAAGAATAGGCATAAGTTGGACTATCACCAACTGATAATAAGAAAAGAGAAATTATAGGTCAAATTTAGCAAGTATGAGTATTGGGCTGAAGACAATAATGCTCTTTAAACATATTGTATCAGCTAAAGAAATGAAAGTAGACCCAATCAAGATAAAAACTGTAAGCAATTAGAAGTTCTCGATGAACGTAAAAAAAATAAAAAGTTATAATGTCTAGCTGGATACTATTGAAGATGCATAGAAAGATTCTCGAAGGCATCAAGGCCTAGAACGCATTTGTTCATAAAAAGGACCAAATTTATTTAGTCAAAAGAGTTTTCAAATGCTAAAGGAGAAGTTAATCACAACCCAGTATTGTGAATTTTCAAAGGAAATGACAGTTTTAGTTTATACTGATGCATCTAAAATATAATTGGGATGTGGTAAGGAAATTGGATATGTATCCTGATAGTTGAAAGTTAATGAGTAGAACTATTCCAGGTAAGGTCAACACTATTGAGGGATAAATTGTTGCCCTGGTCATTCGACCATATTTAAGAGAAAAGATCATTGAGGCATAAAGAAAAGCAATCACTGTGACAAGATGAGGTTATCAGGATCCAAAGAATTTTTCTAAGAATGCAAAGAGAGAATGTGTGTGCTCAGCAAGGAAGTACTAAGAATTAAAATGAACTTAAAAGTAGTTTCCAGTGGAACAACATGAGAAGCGATATCCCAAACTTATATTAGAGAGATAGTACCATTGTGAAGGGTCCCGTCTCGATCACTTCTAATCGTGATACTCGTTTTACTTCTAGATTCTGGAAGAGCTTGCAAGATTTTATGGTACGTACCAAGCTAAATTTTAGTATAGTTTTTCCTCTTCAAACAACATAATAGATCCAAGTATGATAGTATAATTAAAGGATAGAAAGATCGCTCATCCACGAGGATGACTTAGCGTGTGCTTAAGTTCAGATAAGGTGTTGTATGTGAAACATGCAAAGGATATGAAAGACTAATGAACAGATTGAGCCACAGACTTGTGTTAGTACTGAAGCATGTATAGGACTAGTGAGTATATGAATGATATTCCTTCTTGCAGTTATGATCTTCGATCACTAGGTTGTGATTTTTGAATCATTAGGTAGTGATCTTCGTATCAATGGGTGGAGTCAGGCTGGATAACCCCTAGGACACTCTTATTGGAACTGGGAGGAATTTCTACCATTGGTGAAATTCACCTACAAGAATAGTTATCGATCCTCGATTTGTATAGCCCCATACGAAGTATTATAGAAGAAAAGGTGAAGATTGCCTCTGTACTAGGATGAGGTTTGGCAAAGAAATTTGCTTGGACCAGTAAATAGTTCAATATATGGTTGAAAATATTAACTTGATTAGACACGAGATAAAAGAGACACAATATAAGCAGAATTCCTATGCAGAAAATAAAAGAAACATGTTGAGCCACGGGATAGGTGATAAGGTTTTTCTAAAAGTATGACCAAAGGAGTTGTTAAAAATAAATGAGGCCTGTATTCATTAGACCTTTTGAAATCCTCTAGATAATTAACAAAGTAGCTCATAGGTTGGCTTTACCACCTAACCTGAATGTGTGCATGATATGTTCCATGTCTAGTTGAAAAGAGAGACATGTATGAGGTCAAATAAGTAACTTAGAAGTAAGGAATAGTCCTTATTGCGAACTTTAAAGAGCGCATGTGGGCTTTAGGTCATTTCCTATCAAAAGGTATACGGGTTGAGAATCAACATTGTAAAAGGACAAGAGAATCTTATTAGTTCCAGGAAAGTGTGGAAAGTAGGGTTTGAACCCTAAAGAGGTACTTTGATACTCCTTGTCAAGTGGGGTAGGATTTAATAACCTGGATTTTGGGAATATGTTACGATCTTTTTAATTAAATTTAGAAGACTACATGAAGAAATTGGAGCTAAAAATAATGTAAAACATATATAAGTCGTGAAATTTAATGCCTTGAAAAATGAATCATTTTCACAAAAAGTCCAAATGAATTCTATTTCATGCGTTTTTAGGCCATTCGATGGGAGATGACTTAAGAAATCCAGCGGTATTCTCAGATTTTCAATATGAGGTCAAAAAAACTCCTAACGATGATAAAGACAATAAAGTGCTTTGTGAATGGTAACTTTTGATCCATTTTAAAAACAAATCTTCTTTCATTTGTTTATCAAATGACATAATTGGTATACCATTTTGGGTTGGTTCAATAGGAAATGATTCAACAGATCTACTTGAATTTTCGGATCTACAATCAGAGGTCAAATGAATTTAAGAAAAAACAAAATAAAAATTAATAATTTTAAGTGTGTAGCATGAAATATTGCACAAAACGTATCAGATGATTTATGCACGACCAAAATGATGCAGTTTACCATAAAGTACAAAAGCATAAATGCACATTTTTCTTTAAAATTTTTTAGCTTGTGTTTTTTCAGCCATAATTGAGAAAATAAAACTTACACGTTCGGATTAGTTATTATTTGCGGCCACTCTACTCATTTTTTTAGAAATTGAGGATTTTCTGTTGTCTCTTCTTTTGCCCTCTTCATCATCTGCCTTTCTCGAAAAAAAAAATTATTAAATATTATCATATATATCAATCTAAATATAGAACTTTTATCTAACATATACAGACCTGTGCACAAAATAACATAACATGAATATCATCAAATATACACACAGTCATTTACAACACATAAACTTAGATTAGTTAGGTTCACATCAATATAAAAATAATACTTTTCAAATAACATGCAACGAAATATTGTATAAGATAATTCTAGTTCTTTGTACTAACTAAAAATTCCAAAATTAATACAGCCCCCCCCTCCAAAAAAAACCCTAAGAAATGAATGAATTATGTTAGTATATAAGACACACAACAGATGCCTAAGATCTGTTGTGATGAGAAATGGATTTATAGGTGTTAGCGGAGGTCTTGGTATACTCTTGGCTAGAGATGGTGTTTTTTAGCAAAATCAACACATCAAGGTGAACCCGAGCCCACCAAATTCTCAGCCAATTAAAAAATGGCACATGACACTCTTTCTATGTTGGTTCACTCTAAAATGTTTGAAAGTACACTCCAACTCAAAAATTCATTTCTCTGTGATGAGAGGCCCATCATTCTCCTTTATTCTAGGTGGCCTCATCTGTCGAAATTGGGAAACAATGAAGCTTCCTCCACTTCGTTGGTAAGGTAGCATTTTCTTTAAAGCATGGGCCAGCTCCTGAGCAAGGCTTGGTCTTTCATTTTTAACGTACTCTGGGTGCTCATCGAAAAAGAACACTTACTATCCGATCATGAGCTGTGGGTTTTTGCCATAATCTTTTTAGCAAATCCATTATTTGAATTTTAAGAGAGCTTTGAAAAACAAAACCTTAAGCAGCAGTTTTATTTATCAGAAGGGAAAAATCATTCAACAAAACATCGAAAGATAAGAAATTTATTCATGATAATCTAAACCATCGTGTTCTCTTCTTTGATCTTGCTACTTTGGGGAATTTTCTTTGCTGGAAGCCTTATGATCATTCACTAAATTTCCCCAACCTTCTCCATAAACAAAATCGTGCCATAATCCCAAGGTATCAAACATAAACACATCGAAAACTCTTCTTCCTTTGACATGTAACTGATGAGGTCTTCAAGATTTAAACTAACCCAATCCTTCAATTGTTCGGGTATAATTTTTATAATTTTCTTGACAATCACCATCTGATTTAGCTCACCTGCTCTATTTCTTAGTTTTTTCACATTTATTGAAGTTTCAACAAATATTTTACCAGGAACTCATAGTTCCAACAAATTTTCATAAAATTATTCCACAACATATATTTTCTAAACCTAAGCTATTTTGTTCTTTGCATTGAGGCTTCTTATTGGTTAGCGTATGTCTTGCTGTCTTAATCTTGGGTTCTAATTTCCAAGACTTCTAAATATAAAACCTTATCGCTAATTTCGAGGACTAAAAAGTATTATATACATTTCATGCTTTTTATAAACATTCACATAAATTGAATTTTTACCCCAATTCAGTGCGATGCGGTGGAGTGATGATGGCATTTTATAAAACCATTTTTTTGCAAGTCTACAAAAACTTAGGCGAGCTCTGATACCAACCTGTAATGCCTCAATTTTCATAAAATAATATGATAACAACTATGAATTGGAACATCACCTTACTTAATAATAATAATGATCATAACACTAAAAAAACCAAATAATAAGGATCATAACATAACACTAAAATACCTTTAGGTGAGGATCATAATATAACACTAAACCCGTACGTAATGATCATTCCATAACACCAAACCCATATGTTATGATCATTTAACCTGTAAGCTCACCTGCATAATGAATATAACATATAATATGGATTAATGAACTTTTAGTTTCACGATGGATTCCCCACCTTGACTTGAACTTGACTTTAGAAAATAATAGGATATAGTTGAGTCCACACGCTGCCTAATAATAAATAATTAATTGATAATAAATTATTAAATTATATAAAATAAATAAATAAAAAAGAAAATAAAATGCATGACCATGATTTATCCCCTAAAGCAACTCCCTCTCAGCCCAGGCAAAACTAATAATCCATTAGATTTTAAATCATAAAGTAGTTTAGCCTACTACATAAATTAAAATAACCAACCAAACCTACCACTATGGATCTCTCGGTCCATTCACCCCAAGAGAAAGACGGACAAACCAATCACTCTCTCTCTTTCTCTCCAAAATTGTTCCCGGCAACCAACATAGAAGACAATTTCTTTCTCTTCTCTCATTTCTCAATCACGACAACACTAACCTGTAAATGTAAACTAAAACTCAGCAATCTTCTTCATCTCCTTTTATCTCTCACACCTGAATTCTGTCTTTGAAACTAAGTTAGCCTTCGATAAAAGCCCCTCCAACGGAGTTGATCACATCCTCCCTCAACCCTTATGAATGGGGAAATTGTAGATGTTGCAAAGAACTTAAGGCATTCTTTACTAGTGTTTGATTAGGTGTTCACATAGATTGATTGTAAATTAAATATGACATATAATAGTAAAGAATGCATGATGTGATGACCCAATTCAGTAAATACCTACTCGGGAAGACATAGTCTAGTGAGAAATAATCCACTAATCTAGTATGAATATTTACTAAGATATTTACACGACTGAAATCCCTTCACTCCACACCCTCTCACTAATTTGTACCCACTTTCATGAATTAAAGTATGAGATCCCTTCATACTCTACAATCTCTCTAGTTCTCACAAGTAAACTCTCTCGAGCCTACTTCTTCCAAAAAGAACAAAACCTAAGTGTTACATAAATAATCTAATCACTAGGACACTAGACTTCACGTTGAACACCTGGATGAACAACTCTAGCTACGGCAATCCCTAACAATTCAAAACACGTAGAGCTCCAAATGTAATTTGATCTCTAAAAACTTTGAACTCGTTTGATGAAACATTAAACTAATCTTTTACCTCTTTTTTATAGACAAGATAAATCGACTTCTCTTTAAAGAAAGAATCTTAGTTTCTTTTCTGTCGTAGATTGAAAAAGTAAGACTTTTCTTATTGATCCCATATTCTAGAATCATTACTTGTTGATCTTTGATCTGCTTCTTTCCATAGATGAATTCAGAATCTTCTAGACTGTAAGTAGGACAAGTCTTCAGCAACCTACAACACATCAAAATCTATCACGGAACTTCTTCTCGATCACGCTGTGATCTGGTTACTGTAGTTCGTAGATGTACACACGGTTGGACACCGTATAAAACAACATTAGAAGTCTCTCATCTTTGTTTGATGTTCTAACATTGGTGTGAACACCAAGTACTGAAGTCTTCTGACTTCAACCTTATTATTTTGCACATTGAAGTTTGAATATTAAGAGATATATCGTATTGAACACTTAGCTAAAGAAATAAATTAAGTGTTCCCTAAAGTGAACATGGAACACCTAAATGAACTCTCCAAATTCTCTTCCCTCAATGTTAACATATCAGAACCTTATCAAAGTATATGAAAGAATAGAAGTGAATGGAGAATGGTAATGAAATTTTTACTGATGAAGGTGGTGAATGGAAAATCACGTACATTACCAAAAACAAAAACACTTAAAAACTTGCTAGCATAAACTTCGGCAGCTAACTATGTTTTTACTACTTCTATTTGTCAGCTAAAAGACAAAGGGAGAAACAGGTGCTCTTTTGATGAGGCAGCATCAGCAGACTCGTCTCATCCTTTCTTATCTTGAGCTTGATCATCAACAACTGTTTCAGTGAGATCGGCAAGAGTCTACTATTTCAGTCAGGGTGAGGCATAAGTTAGAACACTACAATAGGAGAGACTAGGCTTGCTCTTGGCAGATTCAGTAGATAGAGTAGCAAGCATTGTAATAACAACTTCTTTGTATGTTGTGTGCTCTTAAATAGCCTTGGAGTGGAACTCCAACTTAAACTCCAGGTAGGTGAGAAGATATACAGAGCACTTAGGCAAATTCTTCTTCACAGAAGCAGCCATCGTAGTCAGATAGAGTAGATAAAGATCATTGAGGTATAAAGAAAAAATAATCACCACGATAGGATGAGGTCATCAGGATCCAGAGAATTTTTCTAAGGCTGCGGATAATTTCCTTCTTTTTAAAGAGATAATGTGTGTGCTCAACAAGGAAGTACTAAGAATTACAAGGAACTTAAAAGTAGTTTTTAGTGGAACAACATGAGAAGAGATATAGAGGCATTCATGGAACGATGCCTAGGCTGTCAGCAAGTTAAATTCTTGCACCAAAAACTATCAGGGTTGTTGCTGGGGTTTTTTCGAATTGTTCCCCCACAAGATCTATTTGGATACCATTAATTCTAAGCTCATGTAAATTATAATTTTATGTGTAACATTAATTATCCTATGTTGAATTAATATGCTAGTCCAATTTCGAATCTATTGTAGGGGAAAGAAAATAAAGTCTATCAAAATTACACTTACAACCATTGTTGGTCACGGGATTAAAGGTCTAATCCCATTTTTGATGGAGAATACTCGATCTTGACTAATCATCATGGTGTTCGAAAATCACACAGCTCCGATATTCTACTTCTTGATCTTTTATTGTATTTCCGGACATTGTCTACATGCAGGGTGGGCTGTAAACTACTAAACGGTTGTGAAAACTCTAGAAATGAAGAGAGCACGTAGGAGGGGCTGTATTAGTGTGTAAAATTTTGTTCCCCCCTTCTCCTATAAATAGGGAGGTGGGCGAAATTTATGTTTCCAACCCTAATGAGTTTGGGCCTCCAACTCTTATTCTATCCTTAATCCACTCAGGTCATATTTGAGCTACAACAGAGATCTAGAAAAATATTAAATTGACATACTAATTTATTTAATTTTTAATATCCATGAGAAGGATATAATTAAATAAATTAAGTATTATGTTTATTCCATTAAAGAAATAATACTGACCTACCAATTTAATACATATTTACGAATATGTTTTCTTCTTTAGTCCAGCTATTATCCATGTTTAAGATATAATGTCCATTAATTAATTATGTAAGCTTCTGATAGCTATAATTAATTAATATCTTCTTTCTTGAGTAGTACCGCACAACTTCCGTTTATTATGATAAGAATACATTAATATTCTGTCTGCAGGGCTTTCCATGATCCTTGTGTTTCCTCAAGGGGATATCATCAACCTGGCGCGCCAAGACACATTGACCATATATATTGCGCGATTTATCATATATGTAAATGATACTACCTAAGAGATCGAGGTTGTTGATCCCATCTGAGAATCTCACTCATTGATAATTGCTTTACATATATATGTCCGTCAATATATACGGGTTAAGAACCCGAACTGTGTGGATCTTAATTCTCTCATTTAAGGTCAGAATAGAGAACAGTATCCTATCGTGATCCTCCTCACTACACAAGCTAGTTTACTAGAACAATGAGTTAGTCAAGATAAACTAACTATCAGATTATTCTATGGTGTACCAATGGTGGGTTCATGACCATCTAAGTCATGAGCCTTTTAATATATTGCAAGGAATCTAATGATATAATCTTTACTGCGTGTTAATCCACACCATATCATCTACAATGCAAGTATATGGAACGTGCAATTAAACACAAGAATAATGAAATTCACATAGTGACTGCAATTATTATTTAATCTATATCATCTTAATATTGTTTAATGTATAAAAAGACAAACTTTTCAGTATACAAAACCAATAGTTGCTACAACCTTTGAAAATTCCAGAGTAAAGAGGATTATATTATTATAGATTTTGTGGTCAAGTCGGCTTCTGGAAGCATGACTAGTTGAGTAATTATGGATCGATTACCCTAAGCAGTACACTTCATAGTTGTAAAGATGACTTATGGACAAGACGAGATAGCCCAGACTTATATTAGAGATATAGTACAATTATGAAGGGTCCCCATCTCGATCACTTCTGATTGCGATACTCGTTTTACTTCTAGATTTTGGAAGAGCTTGCAAGAAGTTATGGGTACCAAGTTAAATTTTAATATAGTTTTTCGTCTTCAAACAACATAATAGATCCAAGTATGATAGTATAATTAAAGGATAGCAAGATTGCTGATCCACGAGTATAGTTTGGCTTGTGCTTAAGTTTAGATAAGGTGATATAAAAGACTAATGAACAGATTGAGCCACGGACTTATGTTCGTACTAAAGTATGTATAGGACCAGTAAGTGTAGGAAGTATATTCCTTCTCACAGCTGTGACCTTCGATCACTAGGTTGTGATTTTTGAATCACTAAGTTGTGATCTTCATATCAATGGGTATAGTCAATCTAGATATGATGGATTTCCAGGATTCATTTGGATGTATGTTGATCAAATAAAACGATTTTGATATATACAAAATATATATCACCCGCTACATGCTAAAACTAAAATTAAATCTCATGTGCAGCGGAACAACATATATAGATCAATTCACCTGCGTAGTGGCCAAAAATATTGAGGCTTTGATTTGGGATTGATTTTTCACTCCAGAGATATTTTGTTGTATATCCTTGATTTCGATCTAGACGTCGTGTGGGCGACGATCCTCCAGATCTCGAAGAAGCTTGATGACTAAGAACCCGAAATTCTAAAATTTTCAATAATATTTCTCTTTTGAGGAGAGGTAATTTCAAAATTTTGTGATGTGTTAGGATTTTTAGTCTCCCTTCAACGGATATAAATAAGGCTACATCAGGGATCTAGAAGGGCTTTTAGGGTTGGGCCTCCAATGGGCTTAAATTCTTCATGTTCAGCCCAGAAAATAATTTAAGCCTATTAACATTAATTCAGTCCACTAAATGATTAATATTGCAGTACCTCCCTAAACCATATTTATCGAAAATCATGGACTTCTTTTATCTCAATTAATTCTGCTTGTTTAAGATATTGAATGTCCATTAATTAATTACAACATACTGACAACTGAATTAATTAATTTTTTATCCATGAGTAGTACCACTCAACATTTATTATTATGTCGGATATAAATACACCTACAAATTTTAACATAATAATCCGTTTTGAGCTCCTCAGGGGACATTATCAACTCGGCGCACCGGGACAAGAATTTCTTATATAATTAGTAACCCATCAATTATAGTAATGTCACTACCTAATCTATCGAGCTTATTGATTCTTTAAATAGAATCTCACCCACTGATAAATCAAAGTAATAAGCATTAAAATAAACACGTCTACTATTATATAAGGATTAAGAATCATAAGAATCCGAGATCTATATTCCAATATACTGTCAGTCCATTAGAAGTATCTCACTGCAATCTAGTTCAATACATTACCAAAATGTACTGGTATAATTTCATAGTCAAGATAGACTAATTCCAAGTTATACCACAATTATAGTGATGGTTCGTCTACTTCCATCTAGGTTGTGAACACTATCATACTTAATAAGGAACCAATAATATGATCTTCTATGTGCATTCCACACACCATATCATCTTCAATATTAAGTAAATGATGATATTGCATAAATCAAATACAAACTAAATGCAATATAAGTGACTGTTTATTCTCATTCAAAATAACAAAATAAGGCATATACAAAAAATAAAAACTTTTAGTATAAACCCTAACAAGATAACCCCTAGGACACTCTTATTGAAACTAGGAGGAATTGCTACCATTGGTGGAATTCACCTACAATAATAGTTATCGATCCTCGATTTTTATAGCCTTGTACGAAGTATTATAGAAGAAAAAGTGAAGATCGCCTCTGTACTAGGACGAGGTTTGGGAAATAAATTTGCTTAGACCAGAAAATAGTTCAGTATATGGTTGAAAAGATTGACTTGATTAGACACGTGATAAAAGAGGCACAACATAAGTAGAATTGTTATGCAGAAAATAAAAGAAACATGTTGAGCCATGGGATAGGCAATAAGGTTTTTCTAAAAGTATGACCAAAGGAGTTGTTCAAAATAAATAAGGCCCGTATTCATTGTACCTTTTGAAATCCTCTAGATAATTAATGAAATAACTTATAGGTTGGCTTTACCACCTAACCTGAATGTGTGCATGATGTGTTCCACATCTAGTTGAAAAGAGAAACATGTTTGAGGTTAAACAAGTAACTTAGAAGTAAGGAATAGTCCTGAAGGTGAACTTCAAAGTGCGTGTGTGGGCTTTAAGCAATTTACTAACAAAAGGTCTAGGGGTTGAGAATCAACATAGTAAAGGGACAAAAGAACCATATTAGTTCCAGACAACTGTGAAAAGTAGGGTTTGAACCCTAAGGATGTAGTTTGATACTCCTTCTCAAGTGGGGTAGGATTTAACAACCTGAATTTTTGGAATATGTAATGATTTTTTTAATTAAATTTAGAAGACTACATGAAGAAATTGGAGCTAAAAATAATCTAAAGCATATATAAGTCGTGACATTTAATGCCTTCAAAAATGAATTATTTTCACAAAAAGTCCAAAAGAATTCTATGACATGCGTTTTGGGCCATTCGATGGGAAATGACTTAAAGAATCCAGTGGTATTCTCAGATTTTCAATCCGAGGTCAAATAAACTCTTGACGATGATAAAGACAATAAATTTCTTTGTCAATGGTAACTTTTCATCAATTTTAAAAACAAATCTTCTTTCATTTGTATATTGAATGACGTAATTGGCATACCGTTTTGGGTTGGTTCAATAGAAAATGATTCAACACATCCTCTAAAATTTTCAGATCTCCAATCAAAGGTCAAACGAATTCCCAACGTCAATAAATGTAATAAAGTGTTTTTTGAATAGTGTTTTGAAAAAGTTCACGTCTTATATATATATAAGCACACACACAAAAAAATTTGAGTATCTTTTTTATGATTATTTTTAGCATTCTTATTTTGAATAATAAAAACTTATTTATTTCTTCTTTGGATGGAATACCAAAAAGGGCATATTGCAACATTTCATGCAATTTACCATAAAGTACACTTATTTAAGAGCATAGCATGGAATATTGTACAAAACGTATCAGATGATTTATGTGTGAAAAAATGATGCAATTTACCATAAAGTACAAAAGCATAAATGCGCATTTTTCTTTAATTTTTTTTAGCTTGTGTTTTTTCAGCCAAAATTGTGAAAATAAAACTTACACGTTCGGATTAGTTTTTAGTTGTGGCCACTCTACTCATTTTTTTAGAAGCTGAGGTGCTTTTGTTGTCTCTGCTTTTGCCCTCTTTATCATTTGCCTTTCTCGATAAAAAAATATTATTAAATATTATAATATATATCAATATAAATATAGAACTTTCTATCTAACATATACAGACCTGTGCACAAAATAACATAACATGAATATCATCAAATATACACAGTCATTTACAGCACATAAACTTAGATTAGATAGGTTCACATCAATAGGAAAATAAAACTTTTCAAATAACATGCAACGAAATATTGTACAAGACAATTCTAGTTGTTTGTACTAACTAAAAATCCAAAAATTAATACAGCACCCCCTCCCCAAAAGAAACCCCCAAGAAGTGAATGAATTATGTTAGTATGTAAGACATGCAATAGATGCCTGAGATCTGTTATCATGAGAAATGGATTCATGGGCGTCAACGGAGCTCTTAGTATACTCTTGGCCAGAGATGGTGTTTTCTAGCGAAATCCACACATCAAGGTGAACCCAAGCCCACCAAATTCTCAGCCACTTAAAAAATGACACATGACACTCTTTCTATGTCGATGCACTCTAAAATGTTTAAAAGTACACTCCAACTCAAAAATTCATTCCTCTGTGATGAGATGCCCTTCATTCACCTTTTTTCTGGGTGGCCCCATCTGATGAAATTGGGAAATAGTAAACCATCCTCCACTTCGTTGGCAAGGTAGCATTTTCTTTAAAGCGCGGGCCACCTCCTGAGCAAAGCTTGGTCTTTCATTTCTAACGTACTCTGGGATGCTTACCAAAAAAGAAGAATCGCTATCCAATCATGAGCTGTGGGTTCTTGCTATACTCTTTTAGCAAATCCATTAGTTGAATTTCAAGAGAAAGCTTTGAAAAACAAAAACTTAAGCAACAATTTTATTTATCAGAAAGGAAAACTCATTGAACAAAATATCGAAATATAAAAAATTAAGTAATGCTAATCTAAACCATTGTGTTCTGTTCTTTGATCTGGCTACTTCGGGCGAATTCGCTTTGCTGGAAGCCTCATAATCATTCACGAAATTTCCCCAACCTTTTCCATAAATGAAATCATGCCATAATCCCAAGGTATCAGGCATAAACACATCGAAAAACTCTTCTTCCTTCGACACGTAATCGGTGAGGTCTTCAAGATCTAAACCGACCCAATCCTTCAATTGTTCTGGTATAATTTTTATAATTTTCTTGGCAACCACCATCTGATTTCGCTCACTTTCTTCATTTCTTAGTTTTTTCACGTATGTTGAAGTTTCAACAAATATCCTACCCCAAACTCATATTTACAATAACACAACATATATTTTCTAAACATAAATTGTTTTGCTCTTTGCATTGAGGCTTTCTTGTTGGTTAGTGTATGTCTTGTTGTCTTAACATTGGGTGCTATTTTTCAAGACTTCTCAATAAAAAACCTTATGGCCAATTTCAAGGAATAAAAAGTATTATATACATTTTATGCTTTTCATAAATATTGACATAACTTGTAATACCCCGCATCTTGATTACTGTTTAATTACGGTTAAGCGCGTGATTACTGTACAAGTACATTAATTTTCAGTCAGATTAGGGTCGAAAGTATCCATTAAGTTCCAATGAATCCAAGGTCAATTAATTCCCATAGATGGCTCAATTATTTTCCTTTCAGTTGGATTATATTCCCTTAACAGTATGGAAAGCCGGAATCGTAATTTTAGATAAATTCGATTCCTATTCTTTTAAATTACGGTGTGTGTTTATCGTGACTCAGATATTCCGATAAATATTTTTAGGACTGGGAGAATCAGATATTCTCCGGTCATTCAGTGTTTAAATTCAGATAATTTAAACAGGTCGATTTCAAATCCGAGAGAATTAGATATTCTGTAGTTCGGATGTTTTAGTGGTCGAAAAAAATTTAAAACCAGTATTTCGAAGTGGTATTTTAAAACCAAGTAATTTCAGATAAATTATCATTTTAAAATAAGTGAATTATTTCATCAAGTTCAGGATTTTCCCAGAGACGGAAAATATCATGATAACCGAACAACCGGTATTTAAACCGGGTATTTTTCTTAGTCAACCCAAGGCATGGGAGGCCATGCCTCCCCTCACCTCTCCCATTCCTTTTCCACGTCACTCTTGTCCCCAAAATAGTAAGTTGATGTATATGTATAGTATAGAGAGAGAGATAATTCATTTCACCATTTCATCCCCATTTGCTAACAAGTTTCGAGAGTGAGAAAGACCAAATAAGCTGCTCTATCTTGTTGCTCCTTCACCAACCTTTCATCATCTTCCATTCCCTTCTTTTTCTACACAAAATATTCAAGAGAGAGAGAGAGTAGAAACGCAACAACTCTCATTTCATCCTCACTCCATTTCACTTTCATTTTGATGCAAGAAGTCGATCGAGAGAGAGAGAGAGTGCAACTATATAGCATTCCATTCCACCTCTTTATCCTCACCTCTGCGTGAGAAACCGAGAGAGAGTCGGAGTGTAGCTGCAGCCATTGTTGAGGAGAACTCCATCTCGTTGCAGCTGTTCTTCACCGTTGTGTTTTCGGCGTCGTCGTTGGAAGCTTCGTTTCCATCGTTCCATCTTCTTCAAGCTTCTTTCAACTTTTCTCCATTGTCATTTTGAGAGGTATTTCGAAAACCATGAAGTTTTATATATATATATATAGGTTTGATGTTGTATTGGAAATCATGTCTTAAGTTTTTGAAGCATGTTAGATGGTAGAAATGAGTTGGTTTATGTTGTAAAACTTGTTGAGATATTATGAAGCATGTTGTTGTGTCTTTTGTGTTCAAAGTATGTTAGATGTTTATGGGTTCAATAGTACTTAAAGACATGTTTGTAATGAGGTTGATGTGTTAAAATGCATGATTTCAATAATATAGAAAGGTTTGTGAAGTTTGGTGTCGAGTTTATGGCTGTTGTTAAGTGGTTTGAGTTCGCGCATTCGCGCGCGCGGGTCGGCAGATTTGCCACCCTTCAGTAAAATGAGTGTAACTCGCTCGTTAGACATCAGATTGAGTCACCGTAAATTTTACCGGAAACTATAGTTAAGTGGCTTTCCAATGATATGTGCCTCTGTTCATAATTCGTCCTGAGTCGATTGTGAAAAATTGACGAAGTTGGGTCATGTTTCTATTTTCAGGAAGTCATGGCAGTTCTGCCACCTTTCAGTAAGTCGGGTATATCTGTTTCATTTGTTATCATCTTAAGCCACAGTAAATTTTTAAAAATTCTACACTTCCGTGTTTCAGTAAATTAGGTATATCTGTTTCATTTCTTATCATCTTAAGCCACTGTAAATTTTTAAAAATTCTACACTTCTGTGGTTCTCTAATGGTATATGGCTCAGTCCGTAACTCTTCCTAAATTGATCGTGAAAAATCTTCAAAGTCAGGTCACGAGTTTGTTTTCAGAAATTCTAGCAGTTCTGCCACCTTCTAGTAAATCGGTCATAACTTTTTCACTAGTTATAATCTTGAGCCACCGTAAATTTGGCCATAAACTAGACTTCTGTGGCTTTCCATCGGTGTATGGCTCATCCCCTGCATCTTAGCGAGTCAAAGCAGAAAATTATGCAAATTTGAATGTTGTGCAGAATGTTGACTGGTTGATAAGTTTAATGTTGACCTTGATTCTAAAATCGTATTGTGTCGGATGTTGAGGTATTTTTGATGCCTTAAATGATGTCGATTTATGCCTTTAGATGGTTAAGAACTAGGGTTAAGATTTAACCTTAAGCAAGAGAAAGTTTAGAACGGATACTAGACCCTAATAGGCCTTCAATTTCATGTTGAGTCTAAACAACGTTCTTTGGTTCAACGTACTCAGTTTTATGTTAACTATAGGAAGACAAGCTATCCAGTGCAAGATAAGGGACGAGTAGGAAGTTTTTGCTGCAGTGCAAGTGTTAAAATCTCGGTGAAAGGTGGACTTTCTTTTACAAGTGGACTCTTAGTCCAAATAAATGTTTGACTTTTTACTCACCCACAGTTATTTATTCTGATGCAAATAAATTATTGTCATATATAAAATGTTTTATTTTGTATGATATCCTATCTGTATTTAGTTAGCTCGCAAGGGATTTCTAACTCTTAAATCGATCGGGCTTTGTGCTAACTTAGCGTATTAACCGAGGTTAGTGTACACATAAGGTCGGTGATATTAAGAAGAGGGAAAGGCTGAGCGGAGCTATTCCTGACTAAGACACCGTCATAGTTAAGCGTCCGTGGTAAAGGCTGAGCGGAGCTATTCCTCGACTTTCAGTTCGGATATGGATGAACATACAACAGAAAAAAAAATGTGCAAAGATAGAAAATAATTTAGTAAAACAGATGGCCTTTTTAGATAAAACCCTTGTGTGTTTACTCAGATGCATGACAAGAAAATGAGTTTTCAGTTCAGAAATATTTTTGGCAATGTGTTCACTGAGTACCCTTGTACTCAGCCCTGCATGTTTGTTTTTAAATATGCAGGTTGAGCTGGTGTGGAAGGGAGAAGTGCTGAGAGTGGAGTTCCTTTTGTACAAGGCCTAGATGGTTTTGTATTTTGAATGTTTCTATTTTGCTTCTGCAACTCAGTTATATAACAAGTCCAATATTACAGCTTTTGGTTGGACGAGTCCAATAACTCGATAATCAATTAAGTACTATTATTATTCAGTCTTTTATGAGTACTTGAAATCAGTTCAGAATTGAGAGTTCTCAGACCAATTATCGATCTTGGAATGTTGTAGTTCATTTCCTTATTTAATTATTTCCGGTTCGCGCCTTGATCCATCCTTCATTGGGATCGAGTCGTGCCAGTCACACGTCACATTAATCAGATATTAATGTGGGATAGTGACATAACTTGAACTTTTACCCCAACTCAGTGCGATGCGGTGGAGGTATGATGGCATTTCATGAAACTTTTTTTTTTCCGCAAGTCTACAAAATATTAGGCGAGCTCTGATACCAACCTGTAACGCCTCAATTATAAATTGGATTATCACTTTACTTAATAATAATAAAACATTTATTCAAAATTTTCAACGAAATACTTAAATAATAAAACATAATTACTTTATGAATGAACATCATCCACCACACACAGTACATGATCCGGCATCAACCTTAAAATGAATAGTAGTTTTGGGGTAATTTTTATTGACTCAGAGGGATCCTTACATTTATCCAAATTATAAGTAATACAAATTTAACACAAGTTATAATATCGATCAACATAAGTTACATAACACTAAACTCGAAAATAAGGATCATAACATAACACTAAAAAAACCATTAGGTAAGAATCATAACATAACACCAAACTCGTAGGTAAGGATCATTCCATAACACTAAATCCATATGTTATCATCATTTAGCCTGTAAGCACGCCTGCATAATGAATACACCATATAATGAGAATTAATGAACTTCTAGTTTCATGATGGATTCCCCATCTTGACTTGAACTTAACTTTAGAAAATAATAGGAGTTAGTTAAGTCTACACACTGCCTAATAATAAATAATTAATTGATAATAAATTATTAAATTATTTAAAATAAATAAATAAAAAAGAAAAGAAAATACATTAACATGATTTATCCCATGAAGCAACTTTCTCTTGGCCCATATAAAACTAATAATTCATTAAATTTTAAATCATAATGTAGTCTAGCCCACTACATAAATTAAAATAACCAAACCAAAGTAGTCTCGGCCTTTATAAAACTAACTTTTTCTGTCGCAGATCGAAAAAGTTTTTTTATTGATCCCATCTTCTAGAATCATTCCTTTTATATCTTCGATCTGCTTTGTTCCATACATAAACTCATAATCTTTTAGACTACAACTTAGGATATCTCTTCAGCAACCTATGACACATCAAAATCCATAGCATAACTTCTTCTCGATAACTCTGTGATCTAGTTGCTATAGTTCATAGATGTACATAGGGTTGAACACCTTATAGAACAACATCCAAAGTCTCTAATCTTTATTTGATGTTCTGACACTGGTGTGAATACCAAGTACTGAATTCTCCTGACTTCAACCTTATTATTTTGCACATTGGAGTTTGAATATTAACCGGTACATCGTATTAAACACCTAGCTAAAAATATAAAGTTTTGCTATTAACATAATGACAATTTCTAAGGCATGTGCATCTGAACTAACAATCTCCCCATTTGGCTTTATGGCTGGCAAATCTTCCATGTTGATCATTGATGTTTTTGCACAACCCTTACATCATCAACTTTTGTTCACTGAGATAGATACTTTGAAATTAACAAAGAAACAAATTAAGTGTTTTCTAAAGTGAACATGGAACACCTAAATGAACTCTCTAAATTCTCTCTTCTCAATGTTAGTATATCAGAACGTATCAAAGTATATGAAAGAATGGAAGTGAATGGAGAATGGTAATTAAATTTTTACTGATGAAGGTGGTGAATACAAAATCTCTTACATTACCAAAAGTAGAAACACTTAAAAACTTGCTAGCATAAACTTCAGCAACTAAGTTTTTGCTACTCCTTCTATTTGTCAGCTAAAAGACAAATGGAGAAACTAATGCTCCTTTGATGAGGCAGCATCAGCAAACTCATCTCATTCTTCCTTATCTTGATCTTGATCATCAGTAGTTGTCTGAGTGGGATCGACAAGAGTCTACTATTATAGTCGGGGCAAGGCACAAGCTGGAACACTACTATAGGAGTGACTAGGCTTGATCTTGGCAGATTCAGTAGATAGAGTATCAAGCATGGGAATAACAACTTATTTGTGTGTTGTGTGCTCTTGGATAGCCTTGGAGTAGAACTTTGATAAACTGAGATTTTACACCGATTTTAGTACATATTTGTGTTGTGTTTTGAATGTTTTGAGTGTGTTTCATATCAATTTATTCGAGTTTTTCATGAGATTTTGGAAGTTGGTCGTGCTTGACATATTTTGCAGGTTTGTCCGTCATTTTTGGATGCTTTGTAGGTTTGAAGTGAATGCGGAGTCCCGAGAGATTACACCAAGAAATTGGTCGAGAAAACGGGACAAACAAGTCGAGAAAGAAACTCGGGACTAAGGACCTGTGGCCCGGTCGTGACTATAACGTTGCGAGTGAGAGAAAGGAGTTGACTGCACGGTTGCGATAGCACAGGGGTGCGATAGAGCAAAATTCACGACCCGGGTCGCGAATATGGTGGAGGTCGTCAATTTAGTGCCACGTGGTGCCACATGGATTCGCGACCTGATTCACGACTGTCGGGGTCGTGAATCTGGCCGCGAGCGCGGTGGGCTTTTTCTAATTTTTCCACTATATTTTGGGCTTTTTCTCAACTTGGTATATAAGAGTTTCTTAAGGATGAAAATTGGACACCATGTACCATACCCTAAGATTGAAAACAGAGGTTTGATATGGAGAAAAAGCATTGCAAAGAACAAGCTCAAGGATTTCAAGCAAGTCAAGATTCGAGGTAGATTTAAATCTTCCGGATTTTATTTATTTTGATTCTTGTTTAGCCATGAACTACTTGATGACGATTTTATTTGTTTATTTTGTGCTGAACAACTAAACCCTAGTATTCTAGGTTTGTTTCATGATTCGATTATGATATCTATTTATTAATTTCAATTTTTATGTTTATGATTTTATGGCACTTTAATTATTCTTGCTTTGCATGTATATGTCAATTAACTGGCCATTGATTGATGTATCAATTTGTGTTGTTTGATAAATAGAGAGAGAAGTTTTAACACTAGAAAAGAATAATTAACTCAGTAATTAATAATATTCGAGATAGTCGAATTTACTTGAGAGAGCATTAAACATGTGAATCAATTTGGAATCGCATTCTAGATAATTAATAGAGACATTGTCATTTAGTTTGTGATCAATACTCTTAATACTCTGAGAAGAGGTTTTGAATACATAAGTGGTTGCTCTAGTGTGAATAAAATCCCAACATAGGCATGAAATTGGAATAGTAATTAGACAAATTAATTGATGATTGTGCAATCCTAGAATACACTTGTTCCAACTGATATTTCTCTGCAGTTTTATTTGTTATTTGATCTTAGCATTTAAATTTTGTTGATTATTTTATTTAGTTAATTCAACCTTTCTGAATTTTGAGTACTCTAGATAATAGAGTTAAGATAAGCAGAATAACTAGGAGTTTAGAATTAAGTCTCTGTGGATTCGACATTTTTCTTCATTGTACTAGAAACCTCACTGTACACTTGCAGTTTAGGTGGAATAAAAATACCGAATAAGTTTTTGGCACCGTTGCTGGGGACTTATTTCTTTAATTACTATTATTCAAGTTTATTTTATATTTTTACTCTAGAGATTTTATTTTATTATTATTATTATTGTTATTCATGTTTAAATATTATTTCTTTCTTCTGATTTTATAGGTTGTGTATGAGCACAAGATCAAAAGGAGAGCAATTGCAAACTTTTGATCCTGAGATTAAAGCTACCACTCGGCACAATAACGCAAGAAGGAGGAGGAGAGAAATGGCAGATCAACAGGCAGCACCTGTTACAGTCGAGCAAATACGACAGATGCAGCGCTGAATGCGAGAGAGCAGGAGGCTGCAAGAGAGGCAACTTCGGCACCGATTAATCAAATGTTTACTCCGGTGCTCAATCATGGACATGTTCCTGGTCCTAACATTAGTGCTAATAATTTTGAACTGAAGTCGGGACTAGTGGACATAGTACAGCAGCATCAATATAGAGGTCATAAAGCTGAGAACCTGAATGCGCACTTGCAATAATTTCTGGAGATTTGCAGCACTATCAAGACGGACGGGGTGTCAGATGATACTATTCGGCTCCGCTTGTTCTCGTTCTCACTGAGGGATGCTGCTAAGGATTGGTACCATTCGTTGGATCTCAGTATAGTGGATAGTTGGGAGTGCTTGGCGCGTAAATTCCTACATAAGTTCTTCCATCCCAGTCTGATTCTTAAGCTTAAAGGCGAGATCACTCAGTTTTGTTAGTACGATGATGAGAATTTGTATGAAGCTTCGAAGAGGTTTCATGAGTTGCTCAGAAAGTGCCCCAATCATGGATTCAGGGTGGATCATCAGGTCTGCATCTTCTACAATGGATGCGATATAGAGGTGAAGAGGCTTCTAGATGCCTCTACAGGTGGGTCCTTGCTGAATAAAAGACATGATCAAACCGTGTCTATAATTGAAGACATGGCTACAAACAGCTACCAGTGGACTAATAAGCGGCAAGTGAAGATAATGAAGAGGGTTGCAGCAGTTGAAGATAATGATCTGATTTCTCAGCTCACTACCCAGCTATCTACTTTGAATGCCATTATCAACAACAAGTTTGATACTATGGCGCGATTGGGTAAAGAAAATTCAGTGGGGAATGCAATGGAGGATGTAAATTATGTCAATCAAAGAGGTTATGGGAACAACAACAATTACCGAGGTGGAAGTCAATTCTACCAAGGTAACCGTTCCAATCTATCTTATGGAAATCCCAATGCCACCTTGCAGCCACCATCGGGTTTTTCAGTGACAAATGGCGTGATCAATGATGAAAGAAAGTCGAAGATTGATGAGCTCTTGATGGCGTTTATGGGCAAGACAGAGAAATACATGGGAGAGTCTCAATCTAGAGTTGAGAAGCTAGAAAATGTCATTGGAGCCATGGGAACTCAAATGAAGATGTTTGAGAAGCAGCTGGGACAACTTGCTACAGTAGTTGGGAATCAACATCAGCCTGGCCAGTTTCCTAGCAATACCACTATAAATCCCAAGGAGCAGTGTAAGGCAATACAACTAAGGAGTGGGACTTCATATGAAGGTCTAAAAAATCCGAGACTTGCTCCTACCAATGATGAAGAATCTGAGAAGTCTGAAAAAGATCCAGCTAGTGAACAAGGTCATATTCTAGCTGCAGAATGTCCTGCATCGTCGATGGTGTCACCGCTGATTACTCCTGCATCATCTACTGTGCATATTCCTTATCCTCAGAGGTTCTAGAAGTAGAAAGTGGATGAGCAGTTCTCCAACTTTTTGGAGATTTTTAGAAAAGTGCAGATCAACATCCCTCTGGTAGAGGCGCTACAACAAATGCCAAACTATGCCAAGTTCCTAAAGGATGTCATCTCCAAGAAAAGGATAATCGGTGACTATGTAATAGTGAATCTCTCAGAAAACTGTAGTGCTTTAATTCAGAAGAAGCTTCTAGCTAAGCTCAAGGATCCTGGGAGTTTTACAATTTCAGTCACCATAAGAGGCGATCATATGGGGAAAGCCTTATATGACTTGGGGGCTAGCATCAACCTGATGCCACTGTCATTCTTTCAAAAGTTGAATATCAAGAAGATCAAGCCTACAACCATATGTCTTTAGATGGTGGACAGATCAGTGACACATCCGTGGGGATTGTTGAAGATGTCTTAGTCAAAGTCAACGAGTTCATTTTTCCATTAATTTTGTGGTGTTGGACATGGAGACCGATGCTGAAGTCCTTCTCATCTTGGGATGCCTGTTTCTTAACATGGGAAAAGCTCTGATTGGCATGGCAAAGAGAGAATTGATACTTCGTGTCAATGACGAGAGTGTCACATTTTCTCTCTTCAAAGCCATGCAATTCCATGATAGAGAGGATGCCCAGCAGATTGAAGAGTGTAAAGCCCTTCAAGTGGTGAAATCTTGCATTAATGTGGCCGAGTTTATAGCTCCAAATGATCCCTTGAAGTGGAGTTTGTTGCATTCATATTTTTCCACAAATGAATTTAATTTTGATGATTCTGATATTTTTGTACATTGCTGAATTAAATTCATTGCAGGAAATTCTAAGATGAGGATCCAAATTCCTACCGCTAAGGGATGAGAGTGAAAAGGCCCACGATGGCGAGCAACCGGTGCCCAAAAAGTTGGAATTGAAGCCATTACCTACCCATCTCAAGTACGTATTTTTTGGGGAAAATGAATCTAAACCGGTAATAGTTTCTGCTTACCTCTTTGAGTCTCAGTTGGAGTCTCTTGCATGTTTTGAGAAAATTTCAAAGTGCTATAGTTTGGTCTATTCTGATTTAAAAGGGATTAGCCCATCTATATGCATGCATAGGATTCTACTAGAAGATAATTATAAACCACGTGTGCAAAATCAATGTAAGTTGAATCCTATTATACAAGAGGTAGTCCGAAAAGAGGTCTTGAAACTGTTAGATGCGGGTATAATTTTTGCTATCTCTGATAGTGAGTGGGTTAGTCCCACTCAAGTAGTGGCTAAGAAAGGGGGCATGACAGTCATAGAAGAAGAAGAAGGGAATGAGATGATTGCTACTAGAGTTGTCACTGGTTGGCATGTGGGTATTGATTATCGCATGTTGAATGCTGCCACTAGGAAAGACCATTTCCCCTTCCCTTTATTGATGAAATGTTAGACAGACTAACTAGATATGAGTACTATTGTTTCTTAGATGGTTATTCTGGCTATAATCAGATCATGATTGCTCCTGAGGACCAAGAAAAGATAGCTTTTACATGTCCATATGGTATTTTTGCCTATCATTATATGTCTTTTGGTCTATGCAATGCACCTGCTACTTTTCGGAGATGTATGATGGCTATCTTCCATGGTTTGATTGAAAATATCATGGAAGTTTTTATGCATGATTTCTCTGTTTATAGTGATTCATTTGATAATTATTTAACCAATCTAACTCAAGTGTTGCAGAGATGTGAAGATACCAAATTAGTTCTTAACTAGGAAAAGTGTCACTTTATGGTACGAGATGGTATAGTTCTGGGTCATCGTGTGTCTTCTGCAGGTTTGGAGGTAGATTTGGCCAATGCCATAGAAAAATTACCCCCGCCTACAAATGAGAAGTCAGTGAGAAGCTTTCTTGGCCATGCCGGTTTTTATCGGTGTTTTATTAGAGATTTTTCTAAAATTGCTAAACCTCTTAGTCATTTGTTAGAAAAATCAGTTGCTTTTGACTTCTCTAATGAGTGTCTGTAGGCGTTTGAGACTCTTAAGCAGGCCCTGGTGAGTGCGTCTATACTGATCATACCTGACTAGTCGCAGCCATTCGAGATCATGTATGATGTGAGCGATGTTGCTGTTGGGGCTGCTTTGGGGTAAAAGCGGGATAAGTTGTTCTGTGTAATTTACTATGCTAGTAGAACTCTGGATTTGGCACAAGTAAATTACACAACAACTAAGAAGGAATTATTGGCAGTGGTGTACTCCTTCGATAAATTCTGAGCCTACCTCATTGGTGCAAAAACTATCATCTGCACTGATCATGCCGCCTTGAGCTATTTATTTGATAAAAATGATGCCAAGCTTCGACTGATCTGTTGGATTTTATTGCTGTAGGAATTCAATCTGGAGATCTAGGATCGCAAAGGCTATGAGAACATGGTTCCGGACCACTTATCTAGATTGGAGCAACCAGTGGAGAGAGAAGATGCTTATGTGCCAATAAATGAGAATTTTCCGGATGAGCAGTTGTTCCAGATAAAATCTCAATCCCCGTGGTTTGCTAATTTTGCTAATTTCCTTGCAGTAGAGATGCCTCCACCGGACTTGACTTCATATCAAAAGAAAAAATTCTTCCATTCCGATGGGATGACTCGTTTCTATTCCGGCATTGTTCTGAATCTACATATGGGATGACCCGTTCCTATTCCGGCATTGTTCTGATATAATCATCCGATGTTGTGTGCCCCAAGAGGTGTGGAGATCCATTTTTCTACAGTACCATGCATGGCCGAGCGGCAGACACTTCTCAGCCAACCGCACCGCCTTCAAGATACTACAAAGTGGTTTCTACTTGCTCTCTCTGTTCAAAGACTGTCATGATTTCACCCAGGAGTGTGACAAATGCCAAAGAATGAGGGGGCTTTCTAAGAGAAATGAGATACCACATACCAACATTGTAGAGATCGAGCTTTTCGATGTGTAGGGCATCGACTTCATGAGACCATTCCCAATCACTTCTAGTGGCTGCCAGTATATTTTGTTGGCTGTGGACTATGTCTCGAGGTGGGTTGAGGTTATCCCGACAGTCACCAATGACTCTCGGGTAGTCATCAAATTTTTGAAAAAGTTGTTCTCCCGTTTTGGAACACCTAGAGCTTTGTTAAGTGATAGGGGGCACATTTTTACAACAAACCACTGGAGACGCTATTGGCCAAATATGGGATCCGGCACAAGATGACAGCACCGTAACATCCGCAAGCCAATGGACAAGCCGAGCTTGCCAATCGGGAAATTCGGCAAATCTTGGACAAGACAGTGAACATTAATCGGAAAGATTGGGCCCTATTGTTGGATGATGCACTTTGGGCATATTGGACCGCTTATAAGACACCATTGGGATTATCTCCATATTAATTGATTTTTGGAAAATCATGTCACTTGTCGGTGGAGATAGAGCACAAGTCTTATTGGGCTATCAACCAGTTGAACTTAGATTTCAAGACAGCGGGAGAAAAGAGAGTGCTCCAGTTGAATGAGACTATGAAAACCGCTTATGATATCATGTACAACCTTAGGCAGCTATTCGGTCATCAGAACCGCTCGGCACGCCATTTAGCAATGAAGAAACTAATGGATGCGAGAATGTCTGACTCCACACCTGTTAGGCATCACGTTCTCATGATGATAGGGTATTTATCTAAGATCGAGACCTTGGGTGGAGAGCTAGATGGCGATTCCTAAATCGACATTGTTCTTCATAGCTTGTCCTCGAAGTTTGAGCAGTTTAGGCTGAATTTTAACATGATCA
This sequence comes from Perilla frutescens, assembly GCA_026008535.1. Taxonomy (NCBI): domain Eukaryota; kingdom Viridiplantae; phylum Streptophyta; class Magnoliopsida; order Lamiales; family Lamiaceae; genus Perilla; species Perilla frutescens. The sequence continues at coordinate 35,937,817 of BRKX01000016.1, read as the reverse complement.
AAAGGGATGTCAGCCTGACTGAACTACTCATAGACCTTCAGGCGGCTGAATTGCTCTAAAAAAGCAGTCCTGAGGCCCACATAGCTGAAAAAGGAGCGTCTTCCTCTGGTGGAAAAAGGAAGAAGAGAAACGCACCTAAGAAGGCTGCAGATGAGGTGTCTAAGGCAAAGAAGCCAAAGACGAAGATTCCTCCCGAGGAATTCAAGTCGAAGACTAAGTGCTTCAAGTGCGCCCAACCAGGTCACTGGAAGGCAGCGTGTCCTAACAAGAAGAAGAAGAGAGGTACATCTCACAGTCTAGTTGTAGAAACATGTTTAGCAACTTAAACTACCCAGTCATGGGTAGTAGATACTGGAGCTACTGATCATGTTTGCATGTCTTTACAGGGGTTCCTGGTAAAAAGACAGCTGAGTGAGAATGAGATCACCGTCTACATGGGCAATGCTACAAGAGTGGCGGCTATTGCAGTGGGAGACGTTGTTTTACCTTTCAGTAGTGATAGAACTTTGGTTTTGAAAGATTGTCTTTATGTGCCTGGTTTTAGGCGAAACTTAATTTCAGTTTCTAAATTGATTATGGATGGATATTCTGTTTCTTTTGATAACAAAGTAGTTATCTTTAGTGGTAAACATTTTATCTGTTCTGGCACATTGGATGGACACTTATACTTTCTTAAACCAACTGAAAACACTACGCAAAGACAACTGTTGAATACATCGATCATAAACCCTAACAAGAGAAAAGAACCTTCAGAATTAAATCAAACCTATCTTTGGCATCTAAGGCTAGGTCATATTAACCTTAAGAGGATACAAAGGCTTGTAAATGATGGACCATTGTCTTCTTTGGTACTGGAATCATTTCCTTTGTGTGAATCCTGTTTGCAAGGTAAAATGACCAAGCGTCCTTTCCAGTCAAAAGGAAATAGATCCGGAGGGATATTAGATTTGATTCACTCTGACCTGTGCGGCCCTATGTCAGTTCAAGCTCGAGGAGGGTTCGAGTATTTCATCACTCTCATTGATGATTACTCTAGATACGGTTATATCTACCTGCTACGTCGCAAGTCTGAATACTTTGAGAAATTCAAAGTGTTTAAGGCAGAATCGGAGAAACGAACAGACAGAAGTATCAAGTCACTACGTTCTGATCATGGTGACGAGTACCTCTCGAGTGAATTTAGGGATTACATGGCAGAGAATGGGATTACCTCTCAGTTGACTGCACCGGGAACACCACAACAGAATGGTGTGGCGGAAAGAAGGAATCGTACACTATTGGAGATGGTTAGATCGATGATGAGTTATTCTGAGTTGCCCATTTCATTCTGGGGATATGCCCTGGAAACAGCAGCCTATATTCTTAACTTGGTTCCGTCATAATCAGTTCCTTCTACGCCCACAGAATTATGGACTGGACAAAAGCCCAGTTTGAACCATATTCGGATTTGGGGTAGCCCTACACATGTGTTGCATAAGGAAGCTGATAAGCTGGCTCCTCGTACTGATGTAAGGCTATTCATTGGATATCCTAGAGGAACGAAAGATGGTTTATTTTATAGTCCTAAGGATCAGAAGATCATTGTTAGCACCAATGCTCGATTCTTAGAGGAAGACTATTTGATAAACCACAAACTAAGGAGTTAAATCATCCTTGAGGAGTTAAGAGGAGGATCGAATCCTACACCAGTTGTACAAGAAGAGGAACCACCAAACACTGCACAACGTGTCACGTAAGTACAGGAACTGCCTCATCGCAGTGGGAGGGTTGTACACCAACCTGATAGATTCATTGGTCTGGGAGAGGCTTCAAATTTACCAGAGGGACTAAATGAATTGGATCCCAGGACCTATGACGACGCAATTCGAGATAAAGATGCAGATTCTTGGAAAACTGCAATGGAATCTGAGATTGGATCTATGGATCACAATCAAGTCTGGGAGCTCGTAGAACCACAAGATGGGATTAAACCCATTGGGTGCGCAAGAGAGGAGCTGACGGTAAGGTTGAAACCTTCAAAGCTAGATTGGTGGCGAAAGGGTACACTCAGAAAGAAGGGATCAATTATGAGGAAACCTTTTCGCCGTTAGCCATGCTTAAGTCAATCCGGATTCTCTTGTCAATTGCCGCTCATTTAGATTATGAGATCTGGCAGATGGATGTCAAGACAGCTTTCCTAAATGGAAGTCTTGAAGAAAACATTCACATGAGACAACCAGAGGGATTTATTGCTAAAGGCCAAGAGCACTTGGTGTGCAAGCTTAAGAGATACATTTATGGACTTAAACAGGCATCGAGATCTTGGAATATCTGATTTGACGAGGTTATCCAGTCATATGGATTCATGCAAAGTCCGGATGAGAGCTGTGTGTACAAGAAATGTGATAGGAACATTGTGTCATTCTTCGTACTTTATGTTGATGACATCTTGCTTAATGTAACAGTAAGAAAGAGTTAACTAACATTAGGGTGTGGTTGTCCAAGCAGTTCGATATGAAGGATCTGGGTGAAGCTGGACATGTCCTTGGCATCAAGTTCATTCGAGATCGCTAGAAAATGATGTTATATCTGTCCTAGACGACTTATATCGATACAGTGCTAGCTAGGTTTAGCATGTAAGATTCCAAGAAAGGTTTTATACCTTACAAGCATGGAATTCATCTATCCAGGGAAATGTGTCCCCAAACACAGTCTCAGATAGAGGAAATGAAGAAAGTACCATATGCTTCGGTTGTGGGAAGTTTGATGTATGCTATGCTATGCACTAGGCCTGATATATGCTATGTCGTTGGCATGGTAAGCAGATATCAGTCTAACCCTGGACAAGGTCACTGGACTGCGGTCAAAAACATTCTCAAGTACCTTAAAAGGACTCGAGACTATATGTTGGTTTTCCGCTCTGATAGTCTAGTACCTTTGGGTTATACGGACTCAGATTTTCAAACTGACAGAAATGCATTGTGGATTCAACCATGGAAGCTGAATATGTAGTTACCTCTGAGGCTGCAAAAGAGGCTGTCTGGCTCTGCGGGTTCCCATTGGGCTTGGGTATGGTTCCTAGTTTGCCTAAGACTATCACGATATAATGTGATAATTCTTGTGCAGTGGCAAACTCGAAGGAACCCAGAGCTCACAATGCAAGTAAGCACATAGAGAGAAAGTACCATCTTATACGAGAAATCGTTAAGAGAGAAGACGTGGCGGTGGTCAAGATTGCATCGGAAGACAACCTGGCTGATCTATTCACGAAGAACCTGCCGGCTAAGATCTTTGATGGTCATGTGGAGGAAATGGGAGTGAGATACAGACCTAGGGGCGCAGTTTGAGTCGATAGTTTTGATTGGAAAGTTAGCCTGTTAGTTTTTATGCTTGAAAGACATGCTTCAAGTATAAGTGGGAGATTGTTGGTTTTGTATACCAGAATACTTGTCTTTGTATACTTTTCTGATGATATGATGATATGAAATGAAAGTTATTGCAGTCACTGTTTGCATTTAGATTATGTTCTATAATTGTTCTATGCAATGTTCCATATACTTACATTGTAGATGATATGGTGTGGGGAGTCACACGGTAAGATCATATCATTAGAACCTTGTATTGTATTAAAGAGCTCACGGCTTAGATGATCCTGAACACACCATCGGTACACCGTAGAATAATCTGACAAGTTAGTCTATCTTGACTAACTGAATATTCTAGTACACTTATTAGTGTATTGAGGAGGATCACGATAGGATACTATTCTCTGTCTCTGACCCAGTTACTGAGAGAATAAAGATCCACAGAGTTCGGGTTCTGAACTCATGTGATATTGGCGAGCATATGTGTGCGTTGTTTATTACTTTGATTTATCAATGTGTAAGATCTTTTCATAGATCGAATTTGATATCTTGGGTAATAACAATGTATACATGATGTCTCGAGTAGTATGCATGAGCACCGTGTCCTGGTGCGCCAGGTTGATGATGTTCTCTTGAGAAAACACAAGTTCATGTTGAAACTCTGCAGGTGGAATTTATTCCTTACATGATAAAGCTTGTGTGGTACTACTCGAGATTTTAGATGTTAATTAATTATAGTTGTCAGAGGCTGACATAATTAATTAATGAACATTATATCTTAAACACAGGGAATGGCTGGACTAAAGGAGAAAGCATATTCGCAAATATGTATTAAATTAGTAGGTCAGTTTTACTTCTTTAGTGGAATAAAAGTAAAACTTAATTTATTTAATTATATCCTATGTTTATTGGATATTAGATATTAAATAAATTAGTGGGCCAATTTAATATTCTTCTAGATCCCTGTTGTAGCCCAATATGACTGAAAGTAAACTGGATATAAAACTTGAGATAGAGGCCCAGCCCAGTAGGGCTGGAGCATGAAATTTCGCCCCTCCCTATATATAAGGGGAGGGGGGCACGAAATTTATATGATATTTATCATAAGAAATCAGCCCCTCTTTGTCTCTCAAAGTTATCCACAGATTTTACAATTCTATCTAGTAGATTTCAGCCCACTCTGAATCTAGATATAGTCCAGGAATACAACAGAAGATCTTGGAGTAGAATATTGTGGTGGCCGATTTTATTGACATAAGTGGCGCCTATCATTGTTCATTCAACAACAAGATTAGATCTGTAATCTTGTCTTCAGACCGTCTGTCGATTTGTAAGTAGATTCATTTTCTATGTCTTCCGCTTTATTAGAATGGAATCTGTTTTATATGCTATTTGATTAGACTGTGATAAACATGCATGTTACATAAAATTATGATTTGTATGAACACGGATTAACGAACAACCAAATAGATCCTGCGGTGATTTAATTCGAAAAAACCCCAACAGTGGTATTAGAGCCAGGTTTTGGCACTGTTCTAGTATTAATCCGAGCATGAATTCGATATTTATATTTAAATTTGATGTTAAATTTATAGTTCATAAATTTTCAGATTTAAATATGCATATATGTCGATTTTTATGGTATTCAAGACTTGGAAGAATTTTGTATTGAATTCGAAAATTCTAGTTTTGAATTTTTTGAATTTTCGAACATGATGAGATATAGATTTGGGATGATATTCGATGTCTTCAAATTTCCAGATTTGTGTCTCATTATTTTCGAAAATTGGGTGATCAAATTTTCGAATTTGATGTGTTAAAAATTCCCTAATTTTGTGTTAAAATTTTCAAACACTATAATTAAATTTGGATGGATTTTTGATCAACATCAAAAATTTCAGATTTAATTTGGATAGGGTTCGAAATTTTTAGTGATTAGAATTGGATTTGGTGATTTTTGATTTATATCAAAAGTTACAAAATTCTAATCTAGATAGGTTTGAAATTAGAATTTTAAATTTGATAATTTTTGAAGTGGATCAAAATTTTCAGATTTTAATTCTTGAAAATTTCGAAACCTATAGCTATATTATTTGGAATAGTTTTTTGATTAATGTCAAAATTTTCAAATGTGAAATATAGTGTATTTTTCGATTTTTAATAAATTAATTTGGAGAAGATTTTGATGAAAATCAAATTTTCAGATTTATTTATTAGGATGGATCGTAATTTATGTATATTGGATTTAGATTTGATGTTATTTGATGTATATCTTGATTTACCTAATATTAATCTAGATAGATTTGAAAATAGAATTTTAAATTTGGAAGAATTTGAAATGGATCAAATCTTCAATTTATTATTTGGATAATTTCGAAATCTATGGTATTAAATATTGGATAAGGTGGTTTTTGGATATATACAAATAATTATCAAAATCCAATTATGATAAGAATTTGATTTTGGATAGGATTTGAAAGATTTTGAAGAGGATCAAATCTTCAAACCTTATCCTTAAAGATTTAGATTCTTATGGATAATATTTGGATTAGAGGTTTGATATATATCAATATATCCAATTATTATTTAATTAGGGTGGCTTGAAAATATTAAATAAATTTGGTGGATAATTATAAATAATTTCCATATTTATTTTAAGATATATTTTCGAAAATATCATGATTTAAATTGGTGGATAATTATTTTAATTTCTAATTTTTATCTTGTCGATAATATCGAATTAATTAATTTAATTAATTATTAAATTTGATTATTATTTAATATTCATGCATAGATATCATATGTGATTTTATGTGAATCATTTAATAAATGATTGTTGGATTTGTAGACTGTGTTTGTTTGCAGGTTTACCAACTATCATGGCTCCTTTATTTTATGTGATGTATGTTTATGTTGAATGAATGTTGGCCGTATGTTGGTTTGGCTACGTGATTTTTATCCATGAGAAAATCCATAGATTAGGCCTAAGTTTTATTTTACTCTGTTTTAATGTAATAGATATAAAACTGTTAGGCCGAGTTTTGAGTTGGAATTTTTATTCTAGTAATATTAGATTTTTCCTTTTGGAATAGATAGTCTGTATTGAATAAAGATCGGAGATCAACTCAAAGAAGGAAAGTAGTTCAGCACCAAGGTTCACCGGTTCACGTCCCGAAACCCTAAATGGAGCTAGGATTTTCGGCGAGGCGTGGTGAAGGGGCGGCGTCCAAGCCTGTTTCCGGAGCTGACTTTCCAGTTTTATCTCATCAATCAACATGAGATATAAGCCATCATAGTTGGATTATTATTATTATTGCTTATTATGTTGAAACAGGAAATGGATGTTTATCATTTTATGTGATGTTTGCATGTTCGTAAATAGGATAAAATGAAACCTCAAACATATATAACTAAGTGGGAGAGATTCATACCAAAGTATGTAGAAATCTCACACGGTCTCCATTAATATCTAGTTTAATTGAGAAGTGATGGGCATACGCGTTGACATCGGTCTTCCTCCATATCGGATGTGTCATATCACAGATTTATCTAGAAATTAAATCTCCTAAATGGATAGCTGTAGAACACTATTAGAACTAACTGACTCCTCCATCTGGAGCGGTTAAATTCGAATAATGATCTTGGTGCAAAGATAATGGTATACACACTTAGATGTAATTTATTGATAAACGTCCACATGATCGTGGCTTATCAGTTAGATGATTACATGACCGTGTTTTTATCCGGATATTAATTTGCTTGTTGTAAGAAAATTCAACTGGAGGCAAATTAAAGGTTTAACCTATTTAAAAATAAGATTTATAAACATCCACACGATCGTGGCTTATAGAAATCATTTTTAAAGTGTCGGTGGAAAAGTATATAATTTATATGAGGTTTTCGATTATATACTGTTTATTCTAAACGTGTTTTGTGACTGTACTGCATGTTTTAATTTTAGTTATTTCATATCATCAATGGCACTCTTCAATCTGTCCTCAATCCTCAAAGAAAATAAACTTGTCGGTGAAAACTATAATGACTGGATTCGTAACCTTAACTTGGTACTTGTTGCTGAGGGACACAAGTTTGTACTTGAAGAGGTTCGTCCTCAGATGCCAGATGAGGGTTCTGACGAAGCCCAAAAGGTTGCATTTGATAAGTGGGTTAGATCTAATGAGATAGCGCGCTGTTACATCTTGGCATCTATGTCAAGTGTGCTGCAACATCAACATGAGCCTATGAAAACCTCTTATGATATCATGTACAACCTTAGGCAGCTATTCGGTCATTAGAACTGCTCGGCACGCCATTTGGCAATGAAGAAACTAATGGATGCGAGAATGTCTGACTCCATACCTGTTAGGAATCACGTTCTCATGATGATGGGGTATTTATCTGAGATCAAGACCTTGGGTGGAGAGCTAGATGGCGATTCCCAAATTGACATTGTTCTTCATAGCTTGTCTTCGAAGTTTGAGCAGTTTAAGTTGAATTTTAACATGATTAAAAGGGATGTCAGCCTGACTGAACTACTCATAGACCTTCAGGCGGCTGAATTGCTCTAAAAGAGCAGTCCTGAGGCTTACATAGCTGAAAAAGGAGCGTCTTCCTCTGGTGGAAAAAGAAAGAAGAGAAACGCACCTAAGAAAGCTGCAGATGAGGTGCCTAAGGCAAAGAAGCCAAAGACGAAGATTCCTCCTGAGGAATTCAAGTCGAAGACTAAGTGCTTCAAGTGCGCCCAACCAGGTCACTAGAAGGTGGCGTGTCCTAACAAGAAGAAGAAGAGAGGTACATCTCACAGTCTAGTTGTAGAAACATGTTTAGCAACTTGTTCTACCCAGTCATGGGTAGTAGATACTGGAGCTACTGATCATGTTTGCATGTCTTTACAGGGGTTCCTGGTAAAAAGACAGCTGAGTGATAATGAGATCACCGTCTAAATGGGCAATGCTATAAGAGTGGTGGCTATTGCAGTGGGAGACGTTGTTTTACCTTTCAGTAGTGATAGAACTTTGGTTTTGAAAGATTGTCTTTATGTGCCTGGTTTTAGGCGAAACTTAATTTCAGTTTCTAAATTGATTTTGGATGGATATTCTGTTTCTTTTGATAACAAAGTAGTTATCTTTAGTGGTAAACATTTTATCTGTTCTGGCACATTGGATGGACACTTATACTTTCTTAAACCAACTGAAAACACTACGCAAAGACAACTATTGAATACATTGATCATAAACCCTAACAAGAGAAAAGAACCTTCAGAATTAAATCAAACCTATCTTTGGCATCTAAGGCTAGGTCATATTAACCTTAAGAGGATACAAAGGCTTGTAAATGATGGACCATTGTCTTCTTTGGTACTGGAATCATTACCTTTGTGTGAATCATGTTTGGAAGGTAAAATGACCAAGCGTCCTTTCCAGTCAAAAGGAAATAGATCTGGAGGGATATTATATTTGATTCACTCTGACCTGTGCGGTCCTATGTCAGTTCAAGCTCGAGGAGGGTTCGAGTATTTCATCACTCTCGTTGATGATTACTCTAGATACAGTTATATCTACCTGTTACGTCGCAAGTCTGAATGCTTTGAGAAATTCAAAGTGTTTAAGGCATAAGCGGAGAAACGAACAGGTAGAAGTATGGTGGAAAGAAGAAATCGTACAATGTAAGAGATGGTTAGATCGATGATGAGTTATTCTGAGTTGCCGATTTCGTTCTGGGGATATGCTCTCGAAACAGCAGCCTATATTCTTAACTTGGTTCCGTCAAAATCAGTTCTTTCTACGCCTACAGAATTATGGACTGGACGAAAGCTCAGTTTGAACCATATTCGGATTTGGGGTAGCCCTGCACATGTGTTGGATAATGAAGCTGATAAGCTGGGTCCTCGTACTGATGTAAGACTATTCGTTGGATATCCTAGAGGAACGAAAGGTGGTTTATTTTATAGTCCTAAGGTTCAGAAGATCATTGTTAGCACCAATGCTCGATTCTTAGAGGAAGACTATGTGATAAACCACAAACTAAGGAGTCAAATCATCCTTGAGGAGTGAAGAGGAGGATCGAATCCTACACCAGTTGTACAAGAAGAGGAACCACCAAACACTATACAACGTGACATGGAAGTACAGGAACTGCCTCGTCACAGTGGGAGGGTTGTACACCAACCTAATAGATTCATTGGTCTAGGAGAGGCTTCAGATTTCCCAGAGGGACTAAATGAATTGGATCCCAGGACCTATGACGAGGCAATTCGAGATAAAGATGCAGATTCTTGGAAAACTGCAATGGAATCTGAGATTGGATCTATGGATCACAATCAAGTCTGGGAGCTCGTAGAACCACAAGATGGGATTAAACTCGTTGGGTGTAAGTGGATCTACAAGCGCAAGAGAGAAGCTGACGGGAAGGATGAAACCTTCAAAGCTAGATTGGTGGCGAAATGGTACACTCAGAAAGAAGGGATCGATTATGAGGAAACCTTTTCACCGGTAGCCATGCTTAAGTCAATCCGGATTCTCTTGTTAATTGCCGCTCATTTAGATTATGAGATCTGGCAGATGGATGTCAAGACAGCTTTCCTAAATGGAAGTCTAGAAGAAAACATTCACATTATACAACCAGAGGGATTTTATGCTAAAGGCCAAGAGCACTTGGTGTGCAAGCTTAAGAGATCCATTTATGGACTTAAGCAGGCATCGAGATCTTGGAATATCCAATTTGACAAGGTTATCCAGTCATATGGATTCATAAAAAGTCCGGATGAGAGCTGTGTGTACAAGAAATGTGATAGAAACGTGGTGTCATTCCTCGTACTTTATGTTGATGACATCTTGCTTATTGGAAACAGTAAGAAGGAGTTATCTAACATTAGGGTGTTGTTGTCCAAGCAGTTCGATATGAAGGATCTGGGTGAAGCCGGACATGTCCTTGGCATCAAGATCATTCGAGATTGCCAGAAAAGGATGTTATGTCTGTCCCAGACGACTTATATCGATACAGTGCTAGCTAGGTTTAGCATGCAATATTCCAAGAAAGGTTTTATACCTTACAGGCATGGAATTCATCTATACAAGGAAATGTGTCCCCAAACACAGTCTGAGATAGAGGAAATGAAGAAAGTACCATATGCTTCGGCTGTGGGAAGTTTGATGTATGCTATGCTATGCAGTAGACCTGATATATGCTATGTCGTTGGCATGGTAAGCAGATATCAGTCTAACCCTGGACAAGGTCACTGAACTGCGGTAAAAAACATTCTCATGTACCTTAAAAGGACTCAAGACTATATGTTGGTTTTCCGCTCTGATAGTCTAGTACCTTTGGGTTATACGGACTCAGATTTTCAAACTGACAAAGATCAGAGTAAGTCTACCTCGGGCTATGTGTTTACATTAGGAGGTGGAGCCATTGCATGGAGGAGCATTAAGCAGAAATGCATTGCGGATTCAACCATGGAAGCTGAATATGTAGCTGCCTCTGAGGATGTAAAAGAGGTTGTCTGGCTCCGCGGGTTTCTATTGGGCTTGGGCGTGGTTCCTGGTTTGCCTAAGACTATCACGATATACTGTGATAATTCTGGTGCAGTAGTAAACTCGAAGGAACCTAGAGCTCACAATGTAAGTAAGCACATAGAAAGAAAGTACCATCCTATACGAGAAATTGTTAAGAGAGGAGACGTTGCGGTGGTCAAGATTGAATTAGAGGACATCCTGGCTGATCCATTCACGAAGAGCCTGTCGGCTAAGACCTTTGATGGTCACGTAGAGAAAATGGGAGTGAGATGCAGACCTAGGGGCGTAGTTTGAGTCGATAGTTTTGATTGGAAAGTTAGCCTGTTAGTTTTTATGCTTGAAAGACATGCTTCAAGTATAAGTGGGAGATTGTTGGTTTTGTATACTAGAATACTTGTCTTTGTATACTTTTCTGATGATATGATGATATGAAATGAAAGTTATTGCAGTCACTGTTTGCATTTAGATTATGTTCTATAATTGTTCTATGCAATATTCCATATACTTACATTGTAGATGATATGGTGTGGGGAGTCACACAGTAAGATCATATCATTAGAACCTTGTATTGTATTAAAGAGCTCACGGCTTAGATGGTCCTGAACACACCATCGGTACACCGTAGAATAATCTGACAAGTTAGTCTATCTTGACTAACTGATTATTCTAGTACACTTATTAGTGTATTGAGGAGGATCACGATAGGATACTATTCTCTGTCTCTGACCCAGTTACTGAGAGAATAAAGATCCACAGAGTTCGGGTTCTGAACTCATGTGATATTGGCGAACATATGTGTGCGTTGTTTATTACTTTGATTTATCAATGTGTAAGATCTTTTCGTAGATCAAATTCGATATCTTGGGTAATAACAATGTATACATGATGTCTCGAGCAGTATGCATGAGCACCGTGTCCTGGTGCGCCAGGTTGATGATGTTCTCTTAAGGAAACACAAGTTCATGTTGAAACCCTGCAGGTGGAATTTATTCCTTACATGATGAAGCTTGTGTGGTACTACTCGAGGTTTTAGATGTTAATTAATTATAGTTGTCAGAGGCTGACATAATTAATTAATGAACATTATATCTTAAACACGAGGAATGGCTGGACTAAAGGAGAAAGCATATTCGCAAATATGTATTAAATTGGTAGGTCAGTTTTACTTCTTTAGTGGAATAAAAGTAAAACTTAATTTATTTAATTATATCCTAAGTTTATTGGATATTAGATATTAAATAAATTAGTGGGCCAATTTAATATTCTTCTAGATCTCTATTGTAGCCCAATATGATTGAAAGTGGACTGAATATAGAACTTGAGATAGAGGCCCAGCCCAGTAGGGCTGGAGCATGAAATTTCGCCCCTCCCTATATATAAGGGGAGGGGGGCACGAAATTTACATGATATTTATCATAAGAAATCAGCCCCTCTTTGTCTCTCAAAGTTATCCACAGATTTCACAATTCTATCTAGTAGATTTCAGCCCACTCAGAATCTAGATACAGTCCGGGAATACAACAGAAGATCTTGGAGTAGAATATTGTGGTGGCCGATTTTATTGACATAAGTGGCACCTGTCATTGTTCATTCGACAACAAGATTAGATCTGTAATCTTGTCCTCAGACCGTCTGTCAATTTGTAAGTAGATTCATTTTCTATGTCTTCCGCTTTATTAGAATCGAATCTGTTTTACATGCTATTTGATTAGACTGTGATAAACATGCATGTTACATAAAATTATGATTTGTATGAACACGGATTAACGAACAACCAAATAGATCCTGCGGTGGTTTAATTCGAAAAAACCCCAACAGTGGTCGTGTCTTCACACATTGGGCATAAGCAAAGAAAGTTGCGATTGGGGTCGGTTGAACCTTTACTTAGGACCTTCTATCATGCATTCGATCACATCTGGGGCTTGAGGTTCGAGTACAGTAAAAATAAGAGGTCGAAAAACTCGCCGGAACACACAGTTCATTACCCGAGACCTGAGTCACGGGCCGTCCGGTCATAACTGCAACGTCACGAGTGTCGTGAGGGTCGGCTGCAACATCGCGATAGGGCATGGGTCTCAAAGAAGAAAATTCACAACCCCGGTCATGAATTTCCAACAGGTCGTGATTTTTGCGATTGTCCACGTGGCGGACCTTGCTGACTGGGTCGCGAATTTTGCGGGCACACTGAACAATTTTCATGACCCGAGTCGCGACTCGAGTCGTGGTCATGGCCGACGTGGAACTGCTTTTAAATCTCTTTTTCTTTTTTTTCTTCACTTTTCCTTCTTCTCTACACACACACGCACACACACTCTCCAAACCCTCTCCAAATTCACCATCCAAGGTATGTTTTTCTCCCTTTAATCTTGTGTTTTTCAATTACCCATGACATGAGGAGGCAATTAATGGTAATTTTTCTTGTTATTCATGTTGTAATTGAGAAAACACATTTTTTACGGCTTGAGAAAGAAAAAATAGGGGATTGTGTGTTATACATGGGTCCATTTGCAATTTATAGTTCATTTTTCCCTTACCTTGTGGGCATTGCCTGTTTATATGTTTTGTAGTGCTGATTTTGCTCATTTTTGGTAGATTTTTTTATTTGCTTGGGAGTTGGGGAAGATTTTGAATTAAGGGGAATGTGTGTTTATGTGCTTATGATTATTCATTCCCCTTAATTGTGCAAATTCGTATGTAGAGTCAATGTGGTCATGTTCGGGTATTTTATTGTCTATGTTGGATTGTGCAGCATGACGTTGATTTGTCGGTGTTCGGAGTGACATGTGGAGTTGAAGAACAAATTTGCTTTTTGAATGAAGTGTCAGATGATAGATAGAGAGGAATGTGCTTTCTTGTAATCAAGTTTAGGGGAAAAGTGTGGGTTTAATCTTTGTATTTCTTTGTAGGACATTGCTTGTGTGGGTATGCTAAATGACAAGAGGGAACTTTCTCAGCCAATTGGTAGGAGGGGGCAGAAGCAGGCCCCCTATTCTTGCCACTCCTCCACCCACCTCCTCCAGTGAAGAAGACGAGTTTGACGAATATACTGACGAGGATGCGGAACAATCCGAGGAATTGGATCAATCTGAGGGAGAAAATCAATACGAGGAGAATGAACCACATGGGGGCTCTAGACTGATGATTCTGATGATGAAGACTACGAGCCCGAACCTGAAGAAGAGGATGTGGTTAAAGAGCTCGAGCCTGATATTGCTGATGATGAGGAAGCTAAGGCTCCAGTTTATCACCCACTCCGCTATGGGATTGATTTGCGAACACAAGAGCAATTTGAAGAGAAACGTTTTTATTAAGAAAAGAACACTTTTCACCTTTTCTAAAAGCTAAACTGTATTAAAATATTGCATAAATTATACTATTATATATTTATTACCTATCTTCTTCAACCTTCAGTTGCCGAGTCACTGACACTGCAGTGGTTCTCTGGTAGAATTTTTGTATTTCTTCTCTTCTTCAACCTACCAATTACCTGGTCTCTTTCCCTTTCTCTTTCTTATTTTTCGTTACACTGCCGTCCATTCAGTCATCCAACACCATGAGAGAGGGGGGCCTGCTATGAAAAAAATTCTAGCACATCTATGAAAAATGAGGTAATTTCTCAGTTAGGGAGGGCTAGAGCCCCCCTCAGCCCCTTGGATCCACCGCTGCTTGTGTTTCCTTTTTTGTATGTCTCGATATATAGACATGTTTATATATATTTAGCTAATTTACTAATATATACCCGTATTTAATATGTTCACATTAGGCATTAATTTAATTTCAAAGAAATAAATAGGTGTATATTAGAAAGTTTCTTGATTAATTGTCATTCCCAATATTTTTTTAATCCCCGTAAAAAACCATAATCAGCCTATTAAAATGGGACGGGGAGTATATTATTAATTGAATCGACAAAAAATGGGGAAAGAGGAAAAAAACAATTTCTTGCCTTCTTCAATGTTTTATTGGTGAAGGCCAGCGGCAATTCGATTATTATGCAAAAACAAAAGGAAGAAGAAAAACAACCAATCCTGATAAATTTTAAACACAACATTAATTTTACTCTTCATAACTCCCTATATATTAAATATAATTTTAATCTTAATCTTAATATACACACCCTCCGTTTTACAATACGTGACATTCTAACACTTTAATTTTATTTCATAAAAAATATCATTCTACACAATCGAGGTAAAATTTTCACATTTTCTCATATTTACCCTCATTTAATAAATTCAAACAATCATATTTAACGCATTTAATGTATTTACATAAATGTGTATAAGGTAATTTGATCATCTAATTAATATCTTTAATAATATGTGTGTATTTATCTAAAATGACACTTATTTAAAAACTGATAGAGTAAGTAAGTAGTTATATATGCCTTTAATAGAAGCTTACTTTTCTAGTCAATACCACTCACTATATTTAGTAAGTTTATTTTCATTTGAAAATATAATTTAATTATATATTAATTATTTCATCATTAATCAAACTCAATCTTAATATATATTATAAAAGATAAATCACTATAATTGGAAAAATATAGAAGTTTCCTCGTAAATACACTCAAATGGAAATCCATATATTCAATTAAATGTATAGATATGAATATATACATATATTAAACACATAATGCGTAAATTTTGTTAATATATATACTAAGATATGGAATGGGTGATCAATCCATGACTGAACAACCAATAATCACTCAATTAAAATTTTGTGTATTCCATATTCTATAATTACGCTAGATATTTTATATTCTATACAATATATAGGGAGTGGTTCCAGAGAGAACCAAATTCCGTATGAGAACTAGGAACTAATCTCTATCATTCAATTTTCCTATATCAATGGTCCAGATTTAAAATTTGATACGGTGGCATTATCGTAATAATGTCAAAATTCGCTGCCCCTAAATCTTACTAAGGGTAAAATCGAAAATTTTGAAAATATATGAATACTCAGAATTTGCAGAGAGCTCATTCAACATAACTGCTATCACACAAAGCTTACTCACGCAGACCAAGACGGAAAAAATCGAATAGAAACGCAAAACCACTTCGATAGATTGTTCAAATCCTCCGAAAGAACACGACACTTGAGAAAAGATTAAATTTTCGAAGCAGAAAATATGAAAACTCAAGGTAATACATCGTTCAGTTTTTTTTTTCAAATTCCGTTGGATTTTTTTTTGGTAGAAAAATTCATTTAGAATTATATTATGATGATTTAGCAGTTTCTTTCATGTTTTATCAGTGTGATAGTACTTCCCCGAAGACATATACACAACCTAATATTGAACAAACTCTGTTCGTTTTATTGCATGATAATTTATCTGTTTCATTTTGTTCTGTTAATGGCGGAAAGCTTGTATGAACATGTTAACCCTAACCGTATTGACAATGTATATGTCATTTACGTGTATATTTTTCAATTTATAGTTTTAGCATTGTCATTTCCTCCTATTGATTCAACTTGATTTGGACTCTAAATGTTAAAACAGACGGTTTTTAATTATTTTGATATATTAATATAATTGGTGCCCCTTTTTCCTAATATATAAGCTAATTATTGTAGACAATTTGTTAAAGTATAGTCTATATTTTGGTATCAAAGATAGTTCTTAATGCTAGCAACCAACATGTCACATGTGAGGTTTGTGGAATTGGTGATAGTTCTTAGCAATGTTTATTGTCTAAATAATATATATACAATATATACTTTTTTAGTGGAATCTTAAATACAATACTTTAAATGTGTGTATACTTGAGTATTTATTTTATTAACTTCTATTATTTAATATTTAAGAATTAAATGTCAGAACATATATTTTGAAAGTTTTTCTTATCTCATGTATTTATTAGAATTTCTCATATGATTTAGAAAATGTATTTTTAATTTGTTTAATATTTCACCACACAACGCTTGGAGTAATACTAGTTATGATAAGATAATTTTACACTTAGCCCTAACCCCAAAAATCATATAATAACCTTACACTATATAGCCCCTACGCGTTTCTATAATTAAAAAAACATAACTATGACATAAAATCATATTTTCTTTTCACCCATCACTCACCTTCACCCATTTTATATAACTTAATTAGAAAGGTGAGAGAACTAACAAAAGGAGAAGATGAAGATGAAAAGACAGAAATCTAGACCGACTTCCTATATATGGCCTTTTTTTATGATTTTTCATGTTAATTAACCTCACTTAATTCCTCATACAAGTCACAATTCCGTGCTTTTATCATCCATGTTATTTAATTGATAGTATTGCCGCCTTATATGCATATATATCTAATTATACACTTTCGTTCTATTTTGATATTAATCTAAAGCGTTAAGCATCTGCATTCACCCCCACTTCGAGAAAATATAAAAATAATTATTTTTGTGATCGTATTAGTGCATTTTCTTGTTTTATTTCAAGGCTTTTGTGTGTGCCATGTAGTAGAAGTTTAACGACATTATAGGTTTCAACATGGCACATCTTTTCCTATTTGGACTAAACAAAAAAAGGCTATGATTACAGTTTCTTCTCAAGTTTTTTTTCTTTTTCATATTTTTTGTCTCAGGTCCCTTGCTTTTCTTAGTTATAAAAGCCGAATGAGGATGGAAGATACTGTATTTTATGTCACATTGTTTCTTTTTTATTTTATAAGTTATATATAGAAAGTGATGGAGTTATACAATGTATGAGCTATGATAGGGTTTTAAGTGCTGGGAGCTAGCAAAAAAATCTTATCATAATTATATTTATATTTTATAAAATAGTGGAGGATGTGAAGAATAAAATTGGGTTGTGTTTAGAATTTTTCACCAATTATCTTTGACTAACAATTTCCAATCCATTCCTTCGAAAAAGACATATTCTTTTGATTTTCTATTTAATTTTTCATTATTATGAGAGAGGTTGGGACTATAGATTGAGGACTTTATTTAATGTTATTATGATTTTTAAGTAATGGGAGGTTACAAGGGAAACAATATCTACTAGGATTTTTTTTATTTAATTTAGAAGTTGTAAAAAGAAAAAGGAGATCGTGAATAAAATTATTCTCAAAAATTCAAAGCTCAAGTCCTCACCCAAACTAGCCCAAGTTTTCCGTTTAGCCTGGAACAGATTGAAACCTGAGCCCAATTTATTATTATTATTCGAAAACCCTGTAGTTTACAAATATTCTTTCATACCCTTTTCTAAAAGTTCTCGGTATTATGTACATAATATTATTTCTAGTTATCTATAGGGTGATTCTATGCACATCCCCCGTATTTTTCTTTCCAACCCCTGATATCAATTTTAGTATAAAAAATATTTTTAAATATCAATTTTGCCCTTATAATACCATTCATTTTCATTTATATGAATCTAATACTTTCTTCAATAGTACTATACCTATATATAAGCCCAAAATAAAAATGCTTCATAAGAACTTGGACTAATCCACGACTGTCATCGTCGCCGGTCTATTTTCGAGACAAGAAAGTTTTTACAAATAGAAATGAAATAATGAAGTCAATTGTATATATTGTATCTGGCAAGTACCGTTTTCACTGCATTAACAACACTTTAAATAAAAATCTTCTTTGATTTCAATTCTTTTGAAACTTTTCCACCATAATCTTATTATTCATGATATGTTGGCTCAATTAGAATTCAAAAAGAAAAAAGAAAAAAAGGATTATGCGTCATGATAATCGGGATTTTTGTGCTTCTTTTGACTGCAACTTAGGGTTATTTTAATACCATTTTATAAACCAATTGTATAATTTTTATGTTCGAACCCATATTTAATCCAAGTATAAATTCCATGTGTGTTTTAGAAGAAAACCAAGATCCAAGTGCCCCGCACCCGAAGCGGTGTATCCAGAGCTGCAGGCGCGACTTACAGCACGAGCACGGGTGTGAGTCCAGTCGCGCCCCATGGTGTGACCCACAGCGCGAGTTGTGGCGCGATCAAACCCGCTGCCCGCGGCCGTTTTCAGTGATAAACTGGATTTTTGCACTTATTTAGAGTTTGTTTTGGATTGGTTTTGAATATTTAATAGGTGTTTTAATTCATGTTTTAGTCGGATTATACTTGTTTGAAAGAGTTTGATTTTCGGTGTTATTCTACAAGAATTTGAGCTAAAAACGAGTAGAGTTGATGAAATCCAGTTCCTAGCCTTTGTGGTTCGAGTTGAGGCTTGATCAAGACGAGAAAGCGTCGAAAATATGCACATTGGAAGTCCAGTGGGTTAGCACGGACCGTGAAATGCTTGCGCAACCCGTGCTAAGGAGTGAAAACCGAGACAGAAGACACTGGAGGGACTGCACGGTCCGTGCTAAGCTAGCACGGCCCGTGCTATGGTGGACTGCACGGACCGTGCTATTATTTGGCCTTTTCCGCGGATTTTCCTTTTCAGCCCAGTTCGTTTCCATCTCAGACTTGGACTTTTCCCCAACTATTTAAGGGTTGTTTTACATGAAATTTGCACAACCTTTCACCCTATAGAGATAGCAGAGACATCTCGGAGAAGCCAGAGAAGAGACATCGAGAGTTTGATGAAGCACATCATAAGACTAAGTTTTATTTTATGCTTTATTCATTTCGGATTATCATGACAATTATTTATTTATATTTAGTTTCTTTGAATTTTGAATACAATATGAGTAGCTAAATTATTAGCGATCCCAGGGTTGTGGATGTTTTATGGATTTATGATTTGAAGTAATTTATTGTTCCTTTCTATTTCTTGTTTATGCATCCTTGTTTATGGTTGTCTTTTGTGAATGAATTGATCAGCATTTACAATTGCGTAGTTAATTTATTATTTACTCGAGAGAGCTTAATAGATTGACGGATTAGAATTGCATAACATGAATCTGCTAGATCGAGAGATTGGTAGGTATCGTGAGGAGAATAAATCTGAGGTGCTAATTGGAGTTAGATAATAATTCGAGATCTAAAGATAAGAATTAGAATCTAATCTAATTTCATAACTTACTCGAGAGAGAGACTATGATTAATTTAGTGATTCTCTTACAAGATCTAGAATTAAATTGGTTTAATAAATTATCTGAGATTCGGTAAGTTCATTTAGCATCAACACCCTTAGATAAGTCTTTTCATCTGTTTATCCAGTTATCTCTGTTTGCTTTATTTATTTTATTTTCACCATTTTAGTTTATTAAAATCAAACTCTTAATTTAGTTCTCTAGATAAAGTGAAACAACAAAGTTGGGTATTTAGCTGCTTTGCATTACCAGTCTCTGTGGATATGACCTTGCTCACCTTATTTTTCTATGAATTACCTCGTACACTTGCGAGTAGTATTTTAGGTGAAATAAAATACCGATCAAGTTTTTGACGCCATTGCCGGGGACTGGCGTTATTGACGGCTAATAGTTGATTTATTTGTTGAGCTTTAATTTAGAGTGTATTTCTATTTTATTTCCGTATTTTAAGTTTTTCTATCCGTTTTGTTTAATTCTCACTGCTAGTTTTAATTTTATCTGGTGTTTGGCAGGTAGTGCATGAATTTAAGGTCTAGAGGTTCAACTGACTTAGTACCACTAGACCCTGAGATCGAGGCTTCTGCAAGACACAGGAATTTAGAGAGAATCAGATTTGAGAGGATGGAAGCCACTAGAGAAGAGGAGATGGTTGTTATGCGCCAAGAGATGGAGGCGCTAAAGGCATTGCTACAGCAACAACAACAGCAAGAGCAGCCTGCAGCCGTACCACCAATCCAACAGGATTTGGAGCCTGAGGCTACTGGACACTATGGTGGACTGAAGATGCCGGCTATCGATGCTAACAACTTCGAGCTGAAGTCGGGACTCATTCTAATGGTTTAGCAGAATCAATTTGGGGACGGAGCACTGGAGGATCCGCATACGCATCTGGCGCAGTTTCTTGAAGTCTGTGGGACTATCAAGATGAATGGAGTTGGAGCAGATACTATCCGGCTTCACCTTTTCTCGTTCTCTCAGCGAGATAAGGCGAAATTATGGTACCATTCTTTAGATACTGACTCGGTCACAACGTGGTCTGAGCTATGCAAAATGTTCTGAGCCAAATATTGTCCTCCAAGTAAGACACTGAGGATGAAAAATGAGATCACGCAGTTTAGACAGTTCGATCAGGAGCCTCTGTAGGAAGCATCGGAAATATTCAGAGATCTCATCCGGAAGTGCCCAAAATATGGATTCCATCCTGATCAACAGGTGTGCTACTTCTACAATGGTCTGATGGAGAGCACTCGACACAGAATTGATGCAGCTGCGGGAGGCACGCTGTTGGAATTATCTGCAGAGGATGCCATGGAATTGTTGGAGAAGATGTCTGCGAATAATGCTCAGTCGCCATCTCAGAGGAATTCAGTTCGTAGAGTAGCAGAAGTCTCAGCCTCTTCTGATGATTTGAAGGACTTGACAACGCAGATGTTCACCATGGCGAAAGCCATCACCTTGTTGACTAAGAACAGTTCAATGCCCCTGAAATGGCATCAGATCAAGTTGTAGCAGTTCAAGATAATATGGCCGATGTGAACTACATGCAAGGTCGAGGGTACAACAACAATTACCAACCAAATCAAGGAAGGAACCCTTACAATCAGTTTGGGTAGCGAAACAATGACAAGTTGAGTTATGGCAACCCCAATAACTTTCAACAGTCGCCGTATGGGTTCTCCATCACAAATGAGGTGATCAATGATGGAAAGAAGCCAGATTTGGAAGAAATTATGGGTTCCTTTATGACTGCTACTAAACAAAGGATGGATGTGGAAGCTGCGAAGGTGGACAATCTGACAATAGCCTTCAACAAGTTCACTGTCAACACGGGGGCACGGTTGAAGTCTATGGAGACTTAAATTGGCCAGCTGGCCAAGATCATTGGAAGCCAGCAGCAAAAAGGCCAATATCCGAGTAATACAGAGGTCAACTGAAGGAGCAATGCAACGCAATTCATGTGTGCAGTGAAATAGATGAAGCGGGTGAGCAAAAGACTGCAGCTGTTGCTGACGAGGCGCCTGAGCCCAAATATGTGCCTCTGCCTTCGTATGTTCGTCCACTACCATTTCTCCAACGATTGAAGAAGCAAGAAAAGGAGAATCAATTCACCAAATTTCTCGAGATCTTCAAGAAGTTGTCGATTAATATCCTATTTGTGGAAGCTCTCGAGAAGATGCCTAAGTATGCTCAGTTTATGAAGAAGATTTTGGCTAAGAAGAAGAAGATCAGAGAAGAAGAACGGGTGCATTTGACAGAAGAGTGTAGTGCAGTGATACAAAAATCAGTGCCGAAAAAATTAAAGAATCCGGGAAGTTTTTCTATCACGTGTGTTATTGGAAGCTCCAACTTTGATCGAGCCTTGTGTGATTTGGGCACTAGCATTAATCTGATGCCTCTGTCTGTGTTTCAACAGCTGGGACTGGGCCTGTTAAAGCCAACAGCTGTAACTTTGTAGCTAGCTGACCGGTCTCTGAGATCCCCAAGAGAAATTATTGAAGATGTGCTGGTGAAGGTTGGAAAATTTATTTTTCCAGCCGATTTTATTGTGCTAGACATGGAGGTAGATAACTGAGTTCCTCTAATTTTTAGGAGGCCGTTCTTTGCCAAGGCGGGCACAGTTGTTGATGTAAAGAAAGGGACTCTGCTGTTGCAAGTGGAAGACGAAAGTGAAATTTTCACTATTTATCGACCGCTTGAAAGCTCGGCTCATGCGGAGGTAAAGATGGTAGAAGTGGTGAAAGCTCATAAAGAAGATGGGAAAATTAAATCCAAGAAAAAGGATGGAGTGCATTGGGGGTGAGCCATCTCGATTGCCCTGACGGAGTTGATGAAATGAGGTTTAGTGTGGTGTCAGGCTGCACCAAATCCTCCATAGTTAATCTTCAGAATCATGTCGAGCTCAAGACAGTAAACCAAACGCTGATTGGGAGGCAACCCAATTTTTACGTACATTTTCATTTTGGTTTTCTTTGTTTATTTTATTTTTCTGCTTTTTTTCTTTAATTTTCATGCAGGTAAATAAAAAAAATCATGAAAATAGCACGGACCGTGCTGGACTTGCACGGCCCGTGCTATCTCGGAGCAACAAACTGGACAACTCTCTGAATGGCCGCACGGACCGTGCTGCCAACTACACGGCCCATGTTATTTTTCGTCAAAAATCAAGCCGAGAGCCAGAAGGTCTAGCACGGCCCGTGCTAGACTTGCACGGACCGTGCTAGAACAGCACGGCCCGTGTAGTGCTTCAGTTCACAATTAAAGGTTCATTTTTCCCCTTTTCAATTCTACACGCACAACCATCACTCCTCCACGAGCCCTAGCGTATTTTGCCTCAAGTTAGCACGATTTTTGCTCAAATTCACACTTGTTTCCGTCAATTAACACCCTAAATCACGCACCCACACATCATTGAGCATAATTTGGCAAGGGATTTGTAAGTTCTTCATCTTTACTTGGGGATTTTCGCCCAAATTCCTCCACCGCCAAATTTCCATTTCTTACTTATGCAAAGTACGCATTTTCACTTTGTTTTTCATTGGAAGATGCTCGTTGCTGCTTGGCAACAATGGGTAGGTCGAATTCGTGCTCATTTTGCTTGCAATTGTTGAATGTGGTTGTGGCATTTTTACAAACAGTTAGTGGGCGTTCAAATTTTGAGTTTATTGTCAAAATTTGAGCTCTAGGTTGCTTCCATTGTGTAGCATTGAGTTTGTTATGTATGTGGAGGATGCTAGGATGAGCTTGGATGTTTTGTTTTTCCCTAGGGAAGTTTGGAGCCTTTAATGTGAATTTTGGTGAAAATTTGGTGACGTTGGGCATTCCTTGTGGCTTTCTTGGGCTTTAATTTGGGAGTTTCACTTTTTCTGACCCTCTTTGAGCATGATTGTTGACTATGCAAGCATTGCAAGGAATTGAGTGGTTTGGTCATTTTGGAAAAAATTTGTTGGGGGTCTTAGAATATCACTGTGCTTTATTGTTGATTACTTCTAAATTAGAATGGTTCATTTGGCATTGCATGTTATTTTGTTTTGTGCTAAACAAGTCTTGTGGAAATATTTGATTTGTGTCGAGCATGAGTTTGGAATGCCTTGTCTTACTAAGTCTTGGGGTGGAGAATTAGTTATTGTGGGCTTGTGATGTTTACTTGAACCCCCTATTCACATACTTAGTTTGCAGGTACTTATGGCTACTAGGAGATGAGGGGGTCGAGGGGGCCATGACCTCTATGATCCTCAGGCTTTCAGGGTCATCCTCACTGACCCTGCTTTCCGCGAGAAATGGGATAAGCTTGTCCAGCTTGATTGTATCCCTTCTCGCTACCCAAACAGTGACTGTTTGCGAGCTCTGGGATTGAATGATGACTTATGGGCATTGTGTGAGTGCGAGGGTCTTACCCGTATCTTTTCTGAGAGATGGCCCTCATACAGGCGGATGATATTGGATTTTCTGAGATCCGTGAAGATCAAGAAGAATCAGAATCCCACCTCATTGGTACAGATTACATTTCAGCTAGATAACTGCCAGTTTAATCTTACTGCTAAGGAGCTGAATGCCATCTATGGCAATTCTGGAGGGGAGTATGAGGAGCATGACGACTATAACCGCATTTCATTCTGGCGCCAGCTGACTCAGGCCCATGATAAGGCGCGCCCCGCGACTTTGGCCCGAGGGTGGACAAGGGCTCATCGATTAGGAACCATGTGTTCTGTTTGCTGTAGAAGGCATTTGTTAATGCCGCTTTCGCTCGCTATGATAGAGGGAGCATTCAGGCTCGTGAGCTGTACTTTCTATGGTGCCTGTTGAGGGACAAGTCGTTCGATTTGGGAGCCCACATAGCGGAGCATCTGAGCCGGACCTCCACGAAGCATGGAGGTATTTTGATGTGTAGAGACATGATTACTCCGCTGGCTGACTACTGTGGGATTGATTACTCTGACTAGAAGGAGTTGCAGGGAAATTCTTTGATGAATTTCGAAGTCTTGATGAACATGGACTTCACAAAAGTGGATCGAGCCCAGAGGTATTATTTTACTCAGAAGCTTCAAGGTCACTTCCCACTGTCGAACCGTGCCCTCACCCACGTGTCTGGCTGGCATGACTGCCAAAACTGGCGGATGATCACTCCAACCCATCTGCAAGTCATTACTGACCACCCGCCTGCTCGACCTTTCACTACACGAGTTGGGCAGCTGCTTAAGGAGGAGGAGACAAAGGAGTAGCAGGATGAAGGAGGCAGTACCATGGGAGCTAGCTCGAGTGCTCCCACGATCGAGAATCAGCCCAGCAGTTCTCAGTCTGGGAGGCGCAGACGATGCCATTTTAGTCCTGATGATCGGATGGATGCTTTGGAGGGCTGAGTTTCCTCCATCGAGACTGATGTGTGAGAAATGAGAGGCGAGGTGACCTCTATCAACACTAATGTTGCTACTATGATGCAGATGATGCAGCAGTGGGGCCTACAGTTCCCTCAGCCTCCGCCTCAGTGAGTTTGTTTCTTTCAGGACACTCTACTTCTTTTCCCTCCAAACTTATTCTCCTGACGTATGAATAAGTTTGGGGAAGGGGGTTGGTGTGGTGGTATCCTGAGTCTATCTTTTATTTATTTATGTGTTTAGGTTGTTTTTCTGTTGTTTTGTTATTTTTTTTTCTTTTAGTAGTTGATGTTGCTTTAGATTCTATTTATGGATTTCTCTGTTTATTGAACATGGTCTGTATTAAGATTTCGGAGAATGTTTGTGTAATGTGAAAGTATGAAGCTGTGAGAAATTTGATTAGCTAATGATGAGATTCTAATTATTTGGAAATTTGCTAATTAAGTTTGTTATGATAGATTGCTTTGTGCTTTGATAAGAATCATAGACTTTATGCCTTTGAAATGTGATTAAGCATGTGAGAATTTAAGCCTAAGACTTGTAGTATTTTTCATTTCTGGTGTGAATATCAATCTTGTGTGTGATCTCTAGAACTTGCCTACATATCTCTCTCGAGGCTACGTGTTGTGTGTTGATAATTTGAAGATGATTTAAGGCCATTTTTGTTAGCCAAATTTATCCATACACTAGTCATAATAAATTGATTATCCTTAGTTAGACATGTTGAGCCTTGAAAACTTTTTCTTTGAGTACCTTTTCATTGATAATTTGTGGGAGAAATGATAGTTGTAAGATGTGGAGTGATGGGTAATCGGTGTTGATGTAGAGGTTTATAGCCTGGAAAATTGGTATAGATTTGTATGCTCATGTTGATCACTTTAAAGAAGTGAATTAAAAAAAAAAGAGAAAAATAAAGAGTGAGCACGAAAATATCTTATACCAAGGGAATTAATAAGACTCTAAGAGTCTAATGCGGCTAGAAATTGAGTGAAAAGGTTGGAAGAGGATTCAAAATGATCCTACTGAGGAATTGTATTTTTGAGAGGTGTCAGGGTTATTTAAATTTAGTCACTTAGCCAAAATTTCCCCACCTTAGCCGAAGCTTACATTACAACTAATGAAAAAGTCCTTTTTGATTCTTATTTTGAAGCACACATTTTTGTAGTGGAAAGATGAGATTGATTGCAATCCTATGGTAGATTATATGCATTGAATTGATTTTGAGCGTAAACACTACCTTTTAAACACTTGAGGGTGAGAGAAAAATACACACCTGGAGAGGTTAACTTTTTAAAGGCTTGAGTTCTTTGAGTTTATATTTGTGTATAGTGATTTTGATTTATATACTTGAGTAGGCAAAAATTCAGTTTACTTTCTTTGAAGTACTGCACGTTTCATATTCCGCACTTCGGTTCTTTCATGTTTCTCAGATGTTCGAGGACGAACAAGTCTCTAAGTTTGGGGGAGTTGATAAACTGGATTTTTACACTTATTTAGAGTTTGTTTTAGATTGGTT
Organism: Perilla frutescens; assembly: GCA_026008535.1. Classification (NCBI taxonomy): domain Eukaryota; kingdom Viridiplantae; phylum Streptophyta; class Magnoliopsida; order Lamiales; family Lamiaceae; genus Perilla; species Perilla frutescens. The sequence continues at coordinate 35,911,056 of BRKX01000016.1, read as the reverse complement.
TTGAATATTTAATAGGTACTTTAATTCATTTTTTAGTCGGATTTCACTTGTTTGGAAGAGTTTGGTTTTTGGTGTTATTTTACAGGAATTTAGGCTAAAAATGAGTGGAGTTGATGAAATCCAGTTCCTAGCCTTTGTAGTTCGAGTTGAGGCTTGATCAAGACGAGAAAATGTCTAAAACATGCACATTGGAAGTCCAGTAGGTTAGCATGGACGGTGCAATGCTTGCACGACCCGTGCTAAGGAGTGAAAATCGAGATAGAAGACACTGGAAGGACTGCACGGTCCGTGCTAAGCTAGCACGGCCCGTGCTATGGTGGACGGCACGGACCGTGCTAGCTTGCACGGACCATGCTATTATTTGGCCTTTTCCACGGATTTTCCTTTTCAGCCCAAATCATTTCCATCTCGGGCTTGGACTTTTCCCCAGCTATTTAAGGGTTGTTTTACACGAATTTGCACAACCTTTCACCCTATAGAGATAGCAGAGACATCCCAAAGAAGTCAGAGAAGAGACCATCGAGAGTTTGACGAAGCACCTCATAAGACTAAGTTTTATTTTATGCTTTATTCATTTCGGATTATCATGACAGTTATTTATTTGTATTTAGTCTTTGAATTTTGAATACAATATGAGTAGCTAAATTATTAGTGATCCTAGGATTGTGGATGTTTTCTGGATTTATGATTTGAAGTAATTTATTGTTCCTTTCTATTTCTTGTTTATGCATCCTTGTTTATTGTTGTCTTTTGTGAATGAATTGATCAGCATTTACAATTACGTAGTTAATTTATTATTCACTCGAGAGAGGTTAATAGATTGACGGATTAGGATTGCATAACATGAATCTGCTAAATCGAGATATTGGTAGGTATCGTGAGGAGAATAAATCTGAGGTGCTAATTGGAGTTAGATAATAATTCGAGATCAAGATATAAGAATTAGAATCTAATCTACTTTCATAACTTACTCGAGAGAGGTACTGTGATTAATTTAGTGATTCTCCTACAAGATTTAGAATTAAATTGGTTTAATAAATTATCTGAGATTCGATAAGTTCATTTAGTATCAACACCCTAGGATCAATCTTTTCATCTGTGTAGCGCCCCGGTCCCGAAAGACCGTGGAAATGGACACCACGGGGTGGGAATTAAGAAGCGGGAAAGAAATGGGGTAATTTAATTAATGACGGGGTGATAATCCAAAAGGATTAATGTTTGGAATAAAATTTAACAACCGAGTATGCCAAAGATAGGTTATGCCTTCCGGAAAATTAGACATCATAACCTCTGTAACTAGAGCGAATCCCCGTTTATAACGGCTTATAAGAGAAGAATGGAAGCTGTAACAAATCAATAAGCCCTTTCATAGGCCAAACGAAAGCAAATAACCAGATACCAACAATTAATAGACCCATTCATAGGTCGACAAAAGAAACAAACACCAATATGCTGAACAAATGAAGCCCTTCCATAAGCCAAAATGAATGATCAAATAGACATAACGAAAGACGGGCTTCCTCCCTTTGGAATAATTATGTAGCTAAGCATATGATACATGTTAACTAGGAAGTCAACAAATGTTCAGAATCAGAGAAGCAGAATCATATTAACAAAATACCAAGATTAGAGTTCTTAGCATTTAGCAAAAGAATACCATAAGTGCGAAAGCTCAATTCTTAATAGAATACTAATAAAAAGAGACGACAATGAAAAAATATGTAAATCATAATAGCCCATATCTCAGCTTCGTCACCTCCACGCTCCAGCCTACTTACCTGAAAATGTTTGAAAAGATTTGGGCTGAGTACTAATGCACTCAGTGGGCAAGCTTTACACTTCAAGTTATGCAAATCATTTTGTTAAAGTAATCTATCTGTGTTCATGCAGGTAGTGAAACTTAGGAGGTTTAAAAGTTGGAAGCAACCTAAGTTCACCAAAACATTTTATCGTGAAGCGCTTAAGAGTATAACCCGTCACTGCCCGCAACCCAAACTACATCACCAGCGCATAACGTTGAGTATGGCCATAGTATACCCAAAGAGTATAACCAATAAGTTTTTCATTTTAGTCTCACCGACAAGGAGTAGGGCAGAACAAACAATGCATGCATACTGTAGCTACTCACATTGACACAACGCTGGTTTATGAGACTCCGACAACATACAGTAGCATGTAAATATTTAACACAGATAGTCACATATGCAATTTTAACAAAGTAGAGCTTAATAACTCGAAAGATACAATTTGTAAAGATATAGTAGTATAACCCACCTTTCTCGGGATTCTGAAAAGCTAATTCCTGAAGAATCAACCCTGATGATTTCTCTAGCTCAGCTGGTACTACAGAAAGTAAACTTCAACTCAGGATAATTGCTATATTTTGGGGAATTAATCTACTATAAACGGAACTATTATTAATTCTATTATATTCTAAAATAGATTGTGCGACTCTAGAGACCTCAAATAATTTCGACGAAGAAGGAGATAAATTCCAAAACGTTATTCTTGCTTTACTGGGATCAACTGATTTGACAGAGGTCTCTTTCCAAAACTTGTCATTTATCCAAAGTTTATCAGATCTAGCCCACGACACTTTTTAACCGCTCGGAAATTACGAAAATATTCAGGGAAGATACTATGCATGCCAAGAGTAAAGAATGAGAAATTTAGAATTTTTCGATAACACATGCTCTCGGAAATAAAATAACTGCTTATATTAAATAGTCGATATTATTCAAAACTCATCTGAAAATTACGAAATTCGACGGGAGCATAGGAAATATTATTTCGAGCAACTTTCGAGAAGAAACCTTTTCGATTTGACGACCCAAAATGGGTAAAACGGGAGTTTCGGTAAGAATATTCACAGATTTTAGCTGAAAATGTATCGGTCTCGATCGAGCTCGATACTCGTTGGATTTTCGCTCAAAAGTATAATTTTTGATAGTGCAGAAAATAAGGAATTTAATGGTATAATCAGATCAAAGATCGGACGGCTAGAATATAAATTCGAACTGGGCAGATATATAATATAATATTCGGATACGGATTTCAAACGACGAGAAATCAAAAATCTATTCCGGTTAACTACAAGATCCAAATGATCAAAGACTATTTATAAAAAGAAGATTTCTAATACGACTATCCAGGAAGAGTAGATATGAGATTTACATAACATGAAAATGGGGAAAAATACCGAAAACTCACAACATCAAAAATCGGAATCGGTAGAATTAAAGATAATAGAAATATAAGCATATTTAGAACTTGAAATTTCTAAATTCATCGGTTCAAATGACCAGAATCGGAGAAAGTACCTTCTTCGAGGAATTGACGGCAGTCACGATGATTTTCCATCGTGATCATCTTTCGTGTCATCATTTCAATCATGTATTCGTGATCTACACGTTGACACCTTCAAAATGACTATTTCAGAATTGAAATAGGAAACTAGAGTCGTACATTCTCTGGAAGCTGCTCGGCGTTTCGATTTTGAAAATGAATGAAAAATGAAACCTTAAGCTCCTATTTATAGAGGAAAAATAAATAGGATAATAATGAATAAAAGAAAGATGATAATGATGGAAAAAGAATAGGATAATTATGAATAAGATAATCTTTTGAAAAAGAAATTGAATAATTACGGATATGCCTTTTTCTATTAAATTTATTATTTTCCAACTTAAAGTTGTGCCAAAAGTTCATTTGAACTCGAAATTTGAAATTTCAAAGGTTGGCATGATTCTTGAAACATTTTCTATCAACCCGAGAAAAATATCATAACATATTTTTAAGGCAATTTTTGACCAAATTAGATTTAATAGATTTTCCAGGCTGCGATTTTCCTTTATTTGAGTCCTTTAAGGACCCAACTTATTTTCTAACTTACCAGAGGGTAACATAAGTTGAATAAAGTCTTCTAAAATATTTCGGGGTATTACAATCTGTTTATCCAGTTATCTCTGTTTGCTTTATTCATTTTATTTTCAGCACTTTAGTTTATTAAAATCAAACTCTTAATTTAGTTCTCTAGATAAAGTGAAACAACAAAGTTGCGTATTTAGCTGCTTTGCATTGCCAGTCTCTGTGGATACGACCTTACTCACCTTATTTTGCTATAAATTACCCCGTACACTTGCGAGTAGTATTTTAGGTGAAATAAAATACCGATCATTCAACGTTCACTCAGCGCGACCCACAGCGTGAGTGGTGGCGCGACCGAGCCGCTCGCGCCTGCTACCCTTTCCACAGTTGGCTCGGTGCGACCTACAACGCGAGCTAGGGCGCGACCGAGCCCGTGTCACACCCTAGTGATCAGATATGCGGATCCTGGCGTTTCCTCTCCCTTCAATTGTTTTTGGATCACCTTTCCACTTTTCAAAATATATATATGTACCTAACTTTCTTTTTTAGGTTAAGCCCCCATTCCCTTTGAAACCTTTTCCCCCAAATGTAAAATCGTAGAAAATAGCCAAGGTAGAAAGGAGAGAAGGAAGAGAAGGGTTTGGTAGATATTGTTCTTGAAGAGTTGAAGTGGAATGATCTTTATGGATATTTTTGTACACTCTATTAGTTTAATCTAATCCCTATATATGGTTTATTTACAAGTTTGTGATTTTAATCTCAAGAGCATGAGTAGCTAATATCTTTAGGTTTTTGGGTGTTGGATCATTTGATGATGGGTGTTTGAGATAAATGTGTGATGATTGTATCATCTTCTCTTTGTTTCTTATGTGTTGATTTGTGAATATATTTGGGTGGTCTCCATTTAGATTCATTTGTGTACTTAATGTGTAATGAGATTTACCCATTAGGTATGTATGTTTGATTTATGAGCCAATTTAGTTGTCTTTAGAGATAATGATCAGCATTTGGATTATTAATGGTGATTTGTAACCTAAGAATGCTTGTGTGAATTGTTTACTAGAGATAGTTCTTTTTGCATTTACCCACATGTTTCAGTTGCTTGAGAAAGTACTTAGACGTTCTAATGTCCAAATCATGTCAAGAGAGGAGAGTTATGTGATTCATATGGTTGTTGAGAATATCTTCATCAAGGATTTAGCACCCCAGAACCCACTTTTATTACCAGCTAAATATTTCCTTTGAAGTTTTTAACATTCTACATTTAGAGTAAAACTTGTGTTATTTGTTGAGGTTGGAACAAATCATTTCTATGAAATATTGATTGTCTAAATAGTGATTGTAACTAGGGTTAACATTACTTGTATTGTTGAAACTATAACTCTTATTCCTTGAGGTTCGACTCGTATCATTGCTTGCTACATTCGTGTACACTTGCACTTGGTACGATTATTATTTGAGGTATTAAATACCATATCACGTCACGAGTAAATAAATATTTTGAAACGAAATATACAATGCAGATTTTGAACCTACGGGAAAAGATTGAAGTTTTTTTTTCCCTTTTTTTTTCCTCTTATGAAAGCGTAGAGGCTATTGGGGGTATATATGTGTAAATGTAGTCCAAATGTTTTATAATATACAAGTTATTTAGGAGGCTGTGGGGCTATACACTAAGAATTAATTTTATACTTGGTTTATAAGTGGAGGGGGTTGTGACAATTGTCTAGTAAAACAATATAAATAATATTTATAATTAAATTAATGTTGGGGGTTGTGGACAGAGGAAGAAAGGGAGTTGTGAATACAATTACCCTATTTAATACTCCATCCGTCTCATTTTGATAGGCTTGTTTTTCTTTTTGGTATGTCCCGATATATAGACATGTTTCTATATATATTTAGCTAATTTACTAATATATATACCCCTATTTAATATGTTTACATTAGACATTAATTAAATATCAAAGAATTAAATAAGGGCGTATTGGGAAACTTCTTGATTAATTGTCTTTCCCAATACTTTTCTTAATCCCCGCGAAAAACTCCAATCAGCCTATCAAAATGGGATGGAGGGAGTATCATAAAAAGTTGACACACAAAATACATTTATTCCTTGCAAATACCAATGCATAAACTTAATTATGGAATAGAAAAAGAAGAAAACGGATAAATTTCATAGCAGTCCAACAACCATGTTTGTTAACAATGAACAAGAATGAATTGTGCATTGAATTCGCTACCAAATAGAAATACTAACTTGTATAAAAGAAATATAGATTATTTCATAACTTTGTCTTAATTCTGCACTTTCTAACTTAACCATTTATATTTCATCATTTCAACTCTACAATTTACCATGACTTCAGAACTTCAATCTCTTTAATTTGGATCCTACAATAATCAACGAATTTAATAAATCACAAGCAATATATGTGGCAACTTATAAAAACAAGCACAACTAACCTGCATAATCTTGCTAAGAATACCAAAATTATACAATTGCTGCTGGAAAGCCGTGTACCACACATCAAATGTAGCCATGATCATTAAATTGATATTGCGGACACCAATGAGGCCATACTACAATCAAGCCAGTCAATCAGAATACAAAACTCTAAAAAGTCGATGAAGATGTAATGTACGGATTTCATACTGATTTGAATATTTTAGTAGATATGAAGTGAGATTCTAACCAAACCTCAGTAGATACTTGTTGGTACTCCGATGATACTCAAAATGAGCTAGACATTTAGTCACAAGACCGTATAAATATGAATGTGGTGAAATATTGTAGTCACATTCATTAATCTCTAGCGTCGCATCAACTGCGTGAAAATAAGTCAACTCCTAGTCAGCATTAGCAAGGAAAAATGAAAAATCTCCTATCATCACCCATTCTGACAAACACAGCTCATTCAACATGTGTCATCAAAGAGATGTGATCCAAAATAAACATTTCATTACTATAGCTACAAAGAAAAAAAGAAGAAAACATGTCAAAACTAGATAAAAAAAATCAATAAATATTAAAGAGAAAAGTCATATTAAGCCCTTGATGTTTACCCCATGATATTTATGCCCTCTCTAACTCTAATATAATATTCGGTAAAAGTATCAGGCCTTCCCATCAATCAAGAATGGTATGTCACTCTCTATAACAACAGCTAAATAGTAACTTAAGCCGGATACTATAACAACAGCTAAATAGTAACTTAAGCCGGATACGAGAGAAATATCTGAAGCTCAAGTGATTCAAATATAGAAAAATAAAAATATGTGTATTATAAAATTTGAGATACTAATTAATTACCATGAAACAACATTAATGAAGATAACCTAGAACAAACCATTCAAAATCTAACAAACGATAGGTTCTATAAATATATCCACCTGGAAGTAAGAGAACAAATTTATGTGAGTGAAGAAATTGATGGCAATGATTGTCAAGATGAGAGGAATAGTCTATAGCCTATTGTAATGGATCACATAAGCTTAAACTTAACTACTAACTTAATAGAAAATTAGACTAGAATCAAAGGGGGCATGTATATCAATATAAGCCAACATAGAGGCTAAATATAAATGACTTATTTGACCATTTTACACATAATAATAATAATAATAATAATAATAATAATAATAATAATAATAATAATAATAATTACGTGCATAGCTACCGAAACAGTCTTATCAAAACCAAATAGCATATCACCAAGTTTACCCAAAAGTGGTGGACACGTGTGATCTCCAAATAGTGTATCAATCACACTACAAATGCATCCGTAATGAATCCATTTAGAGAGGTCAGTGGCTTCTGGGAAACATACTTTAGCGAACTTCAAAAGTCCATATTTGATAAATAAATCGTCCTTGGTGAATTTACTTATTGAACTTCCTTTTTCGTGGAAGAAGACGATAAATTCAATTATATAAAGTTTTTATTATGCTAGTATATTCGACCGAGACATTCATAAGCAAGTGGATTTGTATTCTCTTTGCAAGGGAAATTAAAACTCATCACGGATACAATTTTCTCTTCATCTTTAAGATATTTGACATGTTCATCAATGGTTTTATCAAATAGGAGATGAACCATAACATAATTTAGTTGGTCAATCAGCACGCACGACAAATAGTGCTTGTGGGATATACTTAATGCATAATGAACCTCCTCAACACAACGTATGACGATATAAGTAGCACCATCAATAAAGATTTTAGTATCTGTATCCAACAGAGTTCCCGTAATTTTGTCATCATTCACCGTAAAGTTCTACCAAACCTATATGGTCAATGCCTACATGTCCTAAAATGTTGCCAAGTGGCATTTTGGGAAATAAAAGAAAAATGAAGGTATTAAAAATAAATAAATAAAATTTAAAAAAATGACAACTATATGCAATACATTTTTCATTTGCAATTTGACATTTAAGGGAAATTAGAACTTTTCACGGGTACAATTTTATCTTCATCTTTAAGATATTTGACATGTTCATCAAGAGATTTATAACATAAGAGGTGAACCATAAAGGTCAATCAACACGCACAACAAATAGTGCTTGTGGGATATGCTTAATGCATAATGAATCTCCTCAACACAACGTGTGATAATATAAGTGACACCATCAATAAAGATTTCAGTATATGTATCCAACAGAGCTCCTGTAATTTTATCATCATTCACCGTAAAGTTCTACCGAGCGTATTTAGGCAATGCCTACATGTCCTAAAATGTTGCCAAGTGGCATTTTGGGAAAATAAAATGAAAATGAGGGTATTAAAAATAAATAAATAAAATTGAAAAAATGAAAAATTTATATAATACATTTTTCATTTGCAATGTGGCATTTAAGGGAAATTAAAACTCTTGACGGGTACAATTTTCTCTTCATCTTTAAGATATTTGACATGTTCATCAAGAGTTTTATAAAATAAGAGGTGAACCATAACATTATTTGGTTGGTCAATCAGCACGCACGATAAATAGTGCTTGTGGGATATGCTTAATGCATAATGAATCTCCTCAACACAACGTGTGACAGTATAAGTGGCACCATCAATAAATACTTCAGTATTTGTATCCAACGGAGTTCCCGTAATTTTATCATCATTCACCGTAAAATTCTACCAAGCCTATGTGGGCAATGCTTGTATGTCCTAAAATGTTGCCAAGTGACACTTTGGGAAAATAAAAGGAAAACAAATGTATTAAAAATAAATAAATAAAATTGAAAAAAATGATAACTTTATGCAATACATTTTTCATTTGCAATGTGGCATTTAAGGGAAATTAAAACTCTTCACGGGTACAATTTTTCTTCATCTTTAAGATATTTGACATGTTCATCAAGGGTTTTATCAAATAGAAGGTGAACCATAACATAATTTGATCGGTCAATCAGCACGTACGATAAATAGTGCTTGTGAAATATGATTAATGCATAATTAAGCTCCTCAACACAACGTGTGGCGATATAAGTGGCACCATTAATAAAGATTTCAGTATCTATATCCAACAGAGTTCCCGTAATTTTATCATCATTCACCGTAAAGTTCTATCGAGGCTACGTGGTCAATGCCTACATGTCCTAAAATGTTGCCAAGTGGCATTTTGAAAAAATAAAAGAAACATGAAGGTATTAAAAATAAATAAATAAAATTTAAAAAAATGACAACTTTATGCAATACATTTTTCATTTGTAATTTGGCATTTAAGGGAAATTAAATCTCTTCATGGGTACAATTTTCTCTTCATCGTTAAGATATTTGACATGTTCATCAAGAGTTTTATAAAATAAGAGTTGAACCATAATATAATTTGGTTGGTCAATCAGCATGCACGACAAATAGTACTTGTGGGATATGCTTAATGCATAATGAATCTCCTGAACACAACGTGTGACAATATAAGTGGCACCATCAATAATAATTTTATCATCATTCACCGAAAAGTTCTACCGGGTGTATTTGGGCAATGCCTACATGTCATCAAATGTTGCCAAGTGGTATTTTGGGAAAATAAAAGAAAAATAAATCTATTAAAAATAAATAAATAAAATTGAAAAAAATGAGAACTTTATGCAATACATTTTTCATTTGCAATGTGGCATTTAAAAGAAATTAAAACTCTTCACGGGTACAATTTTCTCTTCATCTTTAGGATATTTAACATGTTCATCAAGGGTTTTATCAAATAGAAGTTGAACCATAACATAATTTGATTGGTCAATTAGCACGTACGACAAATATGTTGGAAATTAAACCGATCCGAAACAAATTTCGGGTCGAATAAAATCCGTCTTTTCGATCAAATCGAAGGGGAGCGAAAGCGGTATAAATCAGAATAAAGATCGTGATATAATAATATAATATCCATGCGAATTAAATTTATTTAACACTAAAGAAGAGATAAAGAAAATACCTTTTTCTTAAATCTCCTTCGTCTTCTTCAATGCACCTTTGAATCTTGAAGTTCGTAAACACCACGATCTTCCGATTCGATCCTCCCTTTGAAATTTAGTGAGTGGGCACCGAAATAAATCTATTAAGTTCCTAAGTTAAGTTTTTTCTGCGATTATTTCAACACATGAAATCGTAGAATTGGGCTGTAGTATTGAGAAGAAATTTAAAATATAAACATAAAGAAGAAGAGAAATTGAAATCAAATTCCTTTTGATTTCACCAAATCAAAATTCACGTCACATCTACCGAAAATTAATTCCAAGCATATAGAATTAATAGAGTGATTATTAGTTTGTGAACACAATTCACGTCACACGTGATTCTCCCAAAAACGGCGTGAATAATTCTTCTGTCTAATGTTATATTTATAATTAGGATTAGGTCAAATTCCAATACATATCAGTTTTCTATCTTAAACATATTCAGAATCATGTAGATAAGGAAACAAATTAAAAATTATCTCAAATAATTATTAATTATTATTAGTATGTGAATAATATAAATATCTTATATTTATTTAATTCATAGCACAATCAAACTGTGGAATATCATATATTTCCGAAATTAACTAATATTTACACATGAGCCCAAACTTTATGAAAACTTATTTTTCATAACATTTGAGGAACTCAAATATTATTATTAACCCGTCAATAATATAGGAAGGCGAATCGGGAACCATGGACCTATAATCAAGAGCTCCAATAAATTGAATAAATAATTAAACTCTTTAATTAATTTATTCAACTTATTAATTCCAATATTATTCTACTAAAAAGTCGGAATTGCACTTTCTTTAATTATAAAATATAGTTACTCTACGAATTTGAGCAGTCCATTGATTTAATCATTTCATATGAATTAATCATCCATAGATAATTCATAATTGAAGACATGTAATATCCGTTAACCTCTTCAATTATTTCTTTTCTTCATTTACCATTAATTCACTAGTGAGCGATTAATTTATAAACAATTTATAAATTAGAGATATCAAATCACTCAGTTCCAGAATTAACAAATGAGAGAATTATCTTTCTACTTCTCAAAAGAATGAATGGATTCCATATCTATAAATTACATTCCCAGCTATTTAATTCAAATGTGAATCTAAAATGCAAGTTTAGAGAATATTGGCAAACAAACTTTAACGAGCAAATTAAAAATCACATTCAAATAAACAGGAGTCTATAATCACTCAGGATTAAGATTATTCATATATGATCATCTTGTGATTTAATTTAATATTCCTTTTCTTTAACGGAATTTGAAGGAATAATTAAGTTAAATCGGTCCAAGTCCTATATGATCATATCATATATAAATGCAACCAACTGGATGTCTCCACATCAACGGTTTGGATAAAATGGTCACATTCATAATGTCATCGGGCTGCATTAGTGACATTTTAATTAAAGCTCACATACTCTAATTAAACTTATCACAGACTTCATTTTTAGTTTATTTTCCATAATCTTAATACTCTTGTATATAACACTTATATACTACGATTATGCTAACATTAAATAAACTAGGGATTTTCTGTGATGTAAAATAAATGCATACAAGAAGCATATTAGTTCGAAAATAAATGTCGCTTTTATAAATAAGAGAAAAACAATTCACAATTGCTTTAAGGGCACAATCCTCAACAGTCTGCCACTTGCCCTAAAGCATATGGGACATGTCTTTATGTCCAAAATTATGAATATGCCTCTCAAACACTTTTGCAGGCAGAGTCTTGGTGAAAGGATCAGCAAGGTTGTCAACAGACGCAATCTTGAGAATTGTCAAGTCTCCTCTTTGTACTATCTCTCGGATTAGATGATACTTCCTTTCTATATGCTTTGATCTATTGTGACTTCGAGGTTCCTTTGAATTGGCCACTGTACCACCATTGTCACAATATAAGGTGATTGGTCTATCCAAATTTGGAACAACTTCCAAATCAGTAATGAACTTCTTTAGCCATACTGCTTCTCTAGCTGCTTCAGAAGCTGCTATATATTCAGCTTCCATAGTGGAGTCTGCAGTACTGGATTACTTGATACTTCTCCAGGCTATGGCACCGCCACCAAGAGTAAACACTGATCCAGATATCAACTTTCGATTATCCTTGTCTGATTGAAAATCAGAATCAGTGTATCCATCTATTTGAAGGTCATCACCCGAATAGATAAGCATATAGTTTCTCGTTCTCCGAAGATACTTGAGAATATTCTTTACTACTATCCAATGATTAATTCCTGGATTTAATTGAAAATGACTAACTATACCCACCGCATAACAAATATCGGGCCTAGTACACAACATGGCATACATTAGGCTGCCTACTGCAGAGGCATAGGGTATGTGTCTCATGTTCTCTTCTTCTTTAGGTGTCTTAGGATACTGTTCCTTGGAGAGAACGACTCCATGTCGAGTTGGTAGGTGACCCTTTTTGGAATCTTACATTCTATAACGCAACATCATCTTATCAATATAAGATGCTTGAGACAGTGTCAATAATTTATTCTTGCGATCTCGAACAATTCGAATTCCAAGAATATAATTCGCTTCTCCTAAATCTTTTATTTGGAATTGCTTGGCCAGCCAATCTTTAATTGCAGATAACGTTTCCACATCATTCCCAATGAGTAGAATATCATCCACATAAAGCACTAAAAATGCCACTTTACCATCCTTGATTCTCTTGTAGACACAAGGTTCATCAATGTTTTGGTCAAAACCATATGATTTAACGATCTCATCAAATCTATGGTTCCAAGACCGAGAGGCTTATTTTAGTCCGTATATGGATCTAAGGAATTTGCAGACTTTCTACTTTTGCCCTTCAGCTACAAAACCCTCTAACTGCTGCATATAGATATCTTCATCTAGATAGCCATTCAAAAAGGTCGTCTTGACATCCATTTGCCATATTTCATAGTCAAGACATGCAGCAATTGAAAGAAGTATACAAATGGATTTAATCATACCTACAGGAGAGAGTCTTCTCATAGTCGACTCCTTCATTTTGAGTATAACCCTTAGCCACAAGCCTTGCTTTGAAAGTCTCTACTTTCCCATCCACACCTCTCTTTCTCTTATAGATCCATTTACACCCTATTGGTCTGACACCTTCAGGTAGATCTACAAGAGCCCAGACAGAATTGGAATACATAGACTCCATTTCTTGGTTCATAGCCTCAAGCCATTTCTCTTTATCAAAATCTTCCATTGCATATTTAAATGTTAATGGATCATCATCGACTCCATCAGAAATGGTAACATTTGCCTCTTCATCTTGACGATAGCGGATTGGTGGAACAATCACCCTCCCACTGCGTCTCGGTGCCATGATATTCTGATTTTGGTTCAGTGGTTTCTCCAACAACTTTTGTGGGTTATGGTTTGATCTTATCATTAAGTAACTCCTCAAGTACAACTTTACTACGAGGTCGAAAGTTTTGTATATAATCATTTTCAAGAAAGATAGCATTAATCGAAACTAATACTTTATTTTCTTGTGGATCATAAAACAGACCTTCTCTTGTTCCTGTGAGATATCCTATAAACAGACACACTTCTGATCGTGGATGCAATTTTTTAGTCTTTCCTTTAAGCACGTGTGCTGGACACCCCCATATGCGAAAATGGCGTAAACTAGGTTTACTTCCTTTCCACAACTCTAGAGGTGTCTTTTCGATTGACTTAGACGGAACTACATTCAAAATGTATACCGCTGTTTGCAACGCATATCCCCAGAACATATCGGGCAATGTAGAGTAGCTCATCATGGATCTAACCATATCAAGCAAAGTCCGGTTTCTCCTTTCAGCGTCACCATTTTGCTGAGGGGTGCCAGGTGTTGTGAGTTGGTGTAAAATACCATACTCTATCAAATATTCTTTGAACTCGGTATCCATATACTCGCCTCCTTGATTAGATCGAAGACACTTCAAATATTTACCTAGCTGCTTTTCAGCTTCTGCATGGAATTCTTTAAACTTATCAAAAGTTTCGGATTTCCTATGTATAAGATAAAGATATACATATCTAGAGTAATCATCAATAAAAGTGACGAAGTACTCAAAACCACCTCTAGCTTGTGTGGATAAAGGACCACAAACATCACTATGTACAAGCTCAAGTGGTTCTTTGGCTCTAGATTCCTTTGTCGTGAAAGCTCTCTTAATCATTTTTCCTTCTAGACAGGATTCACAAATAGGGAGAGTGCTAACATTTAGCTCTCTTAAAGGACCATCCTTTACTAGCCAATTTATCCTATCTAGTGAAATATGACCTAATCTAAGATGCCAAAGATATGTATCATTATCATGAAAAACCTTTTGCCTTTTAGGATGCTCTGCTCTAAACATTTTGGCATTTAGTAGTGGTTGTTCGTTTGGCTTAATTAAATAGAGTCCGTTTTCAACTTTTGCACTACAAATATTACGCCCATTCTTGGAAATAATAATCTCATTATTACTGAAAGAAAGGGAAAACAATTGTTCATGCGACTTTGAAACAGAAATCAAATTTCTACGAAAACTAGGAATGTAATAAACATTGTTCAAAACCAGATTCCTATCTATGAAATCAAGTTTAACAACTCCCACTGCTCTTGCCGAAACCACTGCACCATTGCCTACTCGCATAGTGAAAAAACCATCTGTTAGTTGTTCATAAGAGCTAAGCATCTGCACAGAAAAACAAACGTGATTAGTTGCGCCCGAGTCAACTACCCAAGTAGAAGAATCTTTAGCCACTAAACAAGATTCAAGAACAAATAAATCAAATTTACCTTTCTTTTTCTCCTTTAACTGAGCAAGGTACTTGGGACAATTTCTTTTCCAACGTCCATCCTCACTGCAATGGACACATTTTCCCTTTGGTTTCTTTGAAGAATTGTTCTTCTTTTCATAAGAAACTTTCCTTTTCTTTTATTTTGATTGTCCACCTTGCCCTTTGTCTTTTCTTTTCTTAGAAGAAGATTGTTTATTCTCGGCAACATTTGCCTCCCCTTCTTTGATCTTTCCAATTGAAATGGCCTCAAAACTTTGTAATTCATTCAGCAACTGAGTTAATGTATAACTCAACTTATTCATCACATAGTTACTTTTGAATTGTAGGAAAGCAGGTGAGAGTGATTCCAAAATCATACTCACTTGGGTGTCATCATCAATTGTTGCACCATGGGTTTCGGCTTCAGTGAAGTAGTTGATCATGTTCAAAACATGTTCTCCCACTGACTGTCCCTTCTTCATCTTAGCATTCATAGCCATCTTAATAGCCTCATGCCTTGATTGAATAGAAGGTTGACCAAACATCTCATTCAGAGACTCCATCATTCCACGGGCAGTCTCTGTATTCTCATGTTTTAGTCTAAGCACGTCATTCATACCGGCAAGTATATAGGCACGAGCCTTATTGTTTGCCATAACCCATCTTTCATAATTATCTCGTACATTACAAGCGGCGTTTGTAGGGGGTTCAGGCGGAACATTCTCAGTCAAAACAAATTTCAGGTTCTCACATGCGAGTGCAATATTAATGTTACTTTTTCACTTGACAAAGTTGTCACCAGATAATTTTTCATGAAGCAGTGCAAGCATTGGACTAGACTGGACTAGACATATTGCTGAAAAATAAATAAAGCGACATAAATTTAAGAACAAACATCACATAACATGTACTTTAGGAATCATAAATGTGATGCATGATGCAATAACAATTTATACTACCAATTCCAAGGTAATTTAATCTCACAATTGATATGCCGCCGGAGGGTAAGTCAAATCAAAAGATAATTAAATAGAGACAATCTCCATTAATAAAATAAATTACCAAGACATCTCATATCTTCATTTATTTTATTAATCACCTTTTATTTTAGTCAAAAATATTAACAAACAATTTATTAATATTTTTATGAGTGTGACCCACTATTTCAGTCTTTTAAAACTAATTCATAATCGCCGTCGTAGGGTAGGAAGTTTAAGAATTAAATTTTAAAAACTTATCCTTTCGGAGACAAAGCCATGATTATTGATTTTTAGTGAAAGCCTTCCGTAGGGGGACGAAAGCTAGTCGTCACGAGGCATCACTAAAATCTCACCTTGCTTTTATCAATAATGGAGACTATAGGTATTATTGTCATAAAAACCTTCTCCCACTCATTATTTTATAATAAAAGTTTCAAAAACTTTTAAGTTATAAAACATCCTATGTTTTAATAAAATACAATCTTATTGGTTTACTTGATTAAAAATAATTATATTTCAATCTAACAATTAGATTAAAATAAATTATCTAACCAAACTTTCATAATAAAAGTTTCATAAACTTTTAAGTTATAAAACATCATATGTTTTAACAAAAAACAATCTTATTGATTATTTGATTAAAATTAATTTTCAACAATCTAACTATTAGACAACAAAAATTAAATATTTAATCAAATCCTTAAATTATCAAAATAATAAAGGAATTAGGATGATCCAAAAACACAAGAAAAATACAGAATTAGTCCATCTTAAAATTCGAACAATTCGATTGCTGCCCCCAATGGACCATACCAGTATTTTTATTTTATTTTTGTTTTTTTATTAAAATCTAATTTTTCATAAAAATCAGATTTAAATCATCCATCACAAAAAAATAAAAAAAGTAATAATCTATCTCATAGATTATATTTATCTTCTAGATCAATCATAATATTAAACTCTTTAAAATTATGAACATGCTCGGAGTGGGTTTCATGAATGACATAATAATGAATGGCACATATATCACATCTGCATAAAACAATTTGCAAGAAATTATAAATGATGAATTGGACCGATGCCTTAAATTACACCCCTAAATCTAAACAGAAAAATGTAAATTACATAGCGGGGTAATCGGGGAGGGATAGGCAAAATCCAATCTATATAAAATTACAACTTCTATACCCTTTAAACTTAGGGTGTACATCATGATCCTATCAGAAACAAATTTAAGGCATCAATCCAAAAACATCCATGCATCTATTCATCCATTTATCACAAAAAATAAGATCAAATCCTATAGCCCACTCATAAATAAATTAAATTCCATGGAATCATATTCATATATCAAAACAACCTGGCTCTAATACCATTTGTTAGAAATTAAACCGATCCGAAATAAATTTTGGGTCGAATAAAATCCGTCTTTTCGATCAAATCGAACGGGGCAAAAGCGGTATAAATCAGAATATAGATCGTGATATAATAATATAATATCCATGAGAATTAAATTTTTCTTAAATCTCCTTCGTCTTCTTCAATCAACCTTTGAATCTTGAAGTTCGTAAACAACACGATCTTCTGATTCGATCCTCCCTTTGAACGGTAGTGAGTGAGCACCGAAATAAATCTGTTAAGTTCCTAACTTAATTTTTTCTACCATTATTTCAACACATGAAATCGTAGAATTTGGCTGTAGTATTGGGAAGAAATTTAAAATATAAACATAAAGATGAAGAGAAATTGAAATCAAATTCTTTTTGATTTCACCAAATCAAAATTCACGTAACGTTTACCGAAAATTAATTCCAAGCATATAGAATTAATAGAGTAATTATTGGTTTGTGAACACAATTCACGTCTCACGTGATTCTCCCAAAAACGGCGTGAATAATTCTTCTGTCTAATGTTATATTTATAATTAGGATTAGGTCAAATCCCAATACATATCAGTTTTCTATCTTAAACAGATTCAGAATCATGTAGATAAGGAAACAAATTAATAATTATCTCAAATAATTATTAATTATTATTAGTGTGTAAATAATATAAATATCTTATATTTATTTAATTCCTAGCATAGTCAAACTGTGGAATATCATATATTCCTGGAATTAACTAATATTTATACATGAGCCCAAACTTTATGAAAACTTATTTTTCATAACATTTTAGGAACTCAAATATTCTTATTAACCCGTCAATAACATAGGAAGGTGAATCGGAGACCATGGAGTTATAATCAAGAGCTCCAATAAATTGAATAGATATTTAAACTCTTCAATTAATTCATTCAACTTATTAATTCCGATATTATTCCACTAAAAATTCGGAATTGCACTCTCTTTAATTATAGAACATATTTACTCTTCAAATTTGAGCAGTCCATTTATTTAATCATTTCATATGAATTAATCCTCCATAGATAATTCATAATTGAAGACAGGTAATATCCATTAACCTCTTCAATTATTTCTTTTCCTCATTTACCATTAATTCACTAGTGAGCGATTAATTTATAAACAATTTATAAATTAGAGATCTCAAATTACTCAGTTCCAGAATTAACAAATGAGAGAATTATCTTTCTACTTCTCAAAAGAAGGAATGGATTCCATATCTATAAATTATATTCCCAGCTATTTAATTCAAATGTGAATCTAAAATGCAAGTTTAGAGAATGTTTGCAAACAAACCTTAACGAGCAAATTAAGAATCACATTGAAATAAACAGGAGTCTATAATCACTCAGGATTAAGATTATTCATATATGATCATCTTGTGATTTAATTTAATATTCATTTTCTTTAACGGAATTTGAAGGAATAATTAAGTTAAATCGGTCCAAGTCCTATATGATCATATCATATATAAATGAAACCAACTGGATGTCTCCACATCAACGGTTTGGATAAAATGGTCACATTCATAATGTCATCGGGCTGCATTAGTGACATTTTAATTAAAGCTCACATACTCTAATTAAACTTATCACGGACTTCATTTTTAGTTTATTTTCCATAATCTTAATACTCTTGTATATAACACTTATATACTATGATTATGCTAACATTAAATAAACTAGGGATTTTCTGTGATGTAAAATAAATGCATACAAGAAGCATATTAGTTCAAAAATAAATGTCGCTTTTATAAATAAGATAAAAATAATTCATAATTGCTTTAAGGGCACAATCCCCAATAAAATAGTGCTTATGAAATATGATTAAAGCATAATGAAGCTCATCAGCACAACGTATGGCGATATAAGTGGCACCATTAATAAAGATTTCAGTATCTGTATCCAACAGAGTTCCCGTAATTTTATTATCATTCAACGTAAAATTCTACCGAGCCTATGTGGTCAATGCCTACATATCCTAAATGTTGCCAAGTGGCTCTTTGGGAAAATAAAAGAAAAATGAAGGTATTAAAAATAAATAAATAAAATTTAAAAAAATGACAACTTTATGCAATACATTTTTCATTTGCAATTTGGCATTTAAGGGAAATTAAATCTCTTCACGGATACAATTTTCTCTTCATCTTTAAGATATTTGACATGTTCATGAAGAGTTTTATAAAATAAGGGTGAACCATAACATAATTTGGTTGGTCAATCAGCACGCACGACAAATAGTGCTTGTGGGATATGCTTAATGCAAAATGAATCTCCTCAACACAACGTGTGACAATATAAGTGGCACCATCAATAAAGATTTCAGTATATGTATCCAACAGAGCTCCTGTAATTTTATCATCATTCACCGTAAAGTTCTGTAACACCCTAAATTCTAAAATTTAAAATGTTACTCTTTCTATTTTTTTTTTAAAAGCGGAAATAGATTAACAATAATAATAGTTGAAGTATTTTTTTTTCCCTTTTCTAAAATAATTATGCTAGAAATCCCAAGTACGAAAATATAGCACAATATATACTTTTTAGAAATATATACTTCAAAATACTCTAGTGCATTTCAAAAAGTAACTCATCAGTTCTAAAATATAAAGTCGATACTCAAAATATTGACAATACTATAATATTTAACTACTAGAGTTTAAGTTAGTCCAAAAATCCTAAATGAACACAAAATATCAAATTTTAAATAATTTATTTTATGCAGTAAGTCTAAAAGTTCAAGTTAATTAATAAAAACGTCTAGAGAAAATCCACCCCCATTTCCTTCACGCTGTTCCAAACTCCTTGACCTGAAAATATTTAAAAATGTGGGGTGAGCACTCTTAAAACGTACTCAGTGGTGGGGATCATGAGCATTTCTTTCTATTTATCCAACTGAAATAAATCGCAGGAATAATGGATTTAGGGTACTCTTCTTCTGATTCTAGAATACATCTTGAACTATGCATAGGACATATTCTGGTGCGTACAAAACGCTTCTGTGCGTATGAAACGCTATTCTGATCTAATGCGTATAAAACGCTATCCATATTCCATCCACGATAATTCAAGTTG